>CP136058.1:58207032-59519532 GCA_032464435.1 Aegilops umbellulata
CCGTTAGTTAGGTTAGTTCTTTGTCGTCTGCCAAACCTTTGTCGTCCGCTTTTTTTCTCTTTGTCATCCGCTAGCTGACGGCAAAGAGGGGGGCCGCTATGTTTTTTTAATCAGCTCGTTAGTGGGGACCACCACTTTCTTTGTCGTTCGCTAGCTCACGGCAAAGATTCTTTGCCGTCCGCTAGCTGGCGGCAAAGAATTGGCTGATGGCAAAGACCGTTCTTTGCCATCAGCCAGTTCTTTGCCGTCTGTTTTCTGTAAGCGGACGGCAAATACCTTCTTTGCCGTCAGCCAGCAAACGGCAAAGACTTGGCTGACGGCAAATAAGCTAATTCTAGTAGTGAGAAACTCAAATAATTTCATGGGTATAAAAAGATAGATCTGATCATAAACTCAAAGTTCATCAATCCCAACAAGCACACCGCAAAAGAGTTACATCATATGGATCTCCAATAGACCATTGTATTGAGAATCAAGAGAGAGAGAGAGAGGAAGCCATCTAGCTACTATCTACAAACCTGAAGGTCTACAAAGAACTACTCATGCAGCATCGGAGCACCAATGGAGGTGGTGAACCCAATCCGAGATGGTGTCTAGATTGGATCTGGTGGTTCTGGACTCTGTGGCGGCTGGACGAATATTTCGTCGACTCCCCTAGGGTTTTGGGAATATTGCGGTATTTATAGAGCAAAGAGGCGGTCCGGGGGGCACCCGAGGTTGGCAAAACCCAGCAGGGCGCGCCTGGGCCTCCTGGTGCGCCCTGGTGGGTTGTGCTCCCCTCGGGGCACCCCCCAGGCGTAGCCAGGGCCCGTTGTGTTCCTTCTGGGCCATAAAAATTCTCCGTAAAGTTTCATGGCATTTGGACTCCGTTTGATATAGATTTTCTGCGATGTAAAAAACATGGAAAAAACAACAACTGGCACTTGGCACTATGTCAACAGGTTAGTACCAAAAAATGATATAAAATGACTACAAAATGATTATAAAACATCCAAGATTGATAATATAACAGCATGGAACAATCAAAAATTATAGATACGTTGGAGACGTATCAGGCAAAGATCGTCGAAAGTGCGGAGCAGCAGGAGCAGACCACTACCTTGTTGAAGATGATCGGCGTCATCGTCGAGAAACTTATGGACGAGAATGCCATACTGCACATCGAGCGCAGACGGCTGGTGGAGGAATTCGTGGATGCTCTCAAGCAGTATCTTGAGGACAAGAAAAGCTCATCGCCGCTCGCCGCGGAGACTAGTTCCCGCGGCTGCAGCAACGTATCAAGAAAGTAGAGATCAGCTAGCCAGATCGTTGTCTTCCTTCTTCTTTTGCCCTTGTGTATTTCGGGCGTTGCCGCATGTGGCTTTTTTTAATTATGTTCCTTTTTTGCAGGGATTTTTATTATGTTCCTAAATATGTAGGACAATTATTATCCACTGTCATCGTCATTATATTCATCATGCTTGCTATAAGTCACAGTCGATGCTATATAGGTCCGTTGGATCTTACATCAAGAACCGTGCAAAACTTTCTTTTCAGATTTTCATTTCTCTCTCTTAAAATCTTAGTCCAGTGAGACATATAGGCACACCGTAGAACAGGGGCTCGGGCGCCATTAATGGAGACGTTGGGAGGGAGGTGCACGGCGGGTAGAGGTCAAAGGGCTCTCCTCCCGATGACCACGCGCAGGGGTCTGATCGCACGCCTCCCGTACTCAAATAGCTACCCCACACGGAACCTCCTAGACAATAAAAAAGAGGACGCATGGCGGCACATAATTGGTAAGGAGAACACCCATGGTTTCAATAATACTTGTGTTTCCGATTTGTAACATGACAACACTTGTTCCAATATGACTTTGTTGATTGTTAATGTGTGCACCTTCGCAAATCGGACAGAAAAATTACCACAGCATGTTGGTGCCATGTCATGACACCATGCCAAGTTTCATGATTTTCAGGCGTGTTTTGGATTTACAGGAATTGAAAAACCAAGTTTCTCAATCTTTTCGGCCGAGCCACAATGCCTAGATGTTTGAATTTCATTCCCATTTCTTGCATGGGACCTAGAAATTCACCCAAGGACACACATGTGATTTTTCAACCAACTTTGGTGCACTAGAGCATGTGCTTGTAGTACAAATTTGAATTATGCACATTAAATGTGCGGAAACTCAATTAATGTATAAAAAAGGCCAAACGAACCCAGAATAATTCCAAAATTTAGCACGATACTTCTATTTGGTCTAATCTGCATGTGTAAAAAAATTAAGGCGGGAGAAGGCAGTGTACGTATGTCGTTTCGCACACGGAGGTGATACGTTCCCTCTCGGAACGATGAGCCTTCTTGAGGGAAGCTCCGGTTTGCAAGAAGCTTACACCAAAGCTTGTCCCAATTCGGCCAAAAAAATTACCGCAACATGTTGGTGCCATGTCATGACACCATGCCAAGTTTTATGATTTTCAGGCGCGTTTTGGATTTACAGGAATTAAAAACCAAGTTTCTCAATATTTCCGGTCGAGCCACAACGCCCAGATGTTTGAATTTCATTCCCATTTCTTGCATGGGACCTAGAAATTCACCCAACGACACACATGTGATTTTTCAACCAATTTTGGTGCACTGGAGCATGTGCTTGTAGTTCAAATTTCAATTATGCACATTAAATGTGCAGAACCTCAATTAATGTATAAAAAGGCCAAATGAACCCGGAATAATTCCAAAATTTAGCATGATACTTCTATTTGGTCTAATCTGCCTATGTAAAAAAATTGGCGGGAGAAGGCAGTATACGTATGTCATTTCACACACGGAGGCGACACGTTCCCTCTCGGAACCACGAGCCTTCTTGAGGGAAGCTCCGATTTGCAAGAATCTTACATCAAAGCTTGTCCCAATTCGGCCAAAAAATTACCGCAACATGTACGGAGCCAGGATTCGAGTATAGGGGGGTGAGTACGTATATTGATCGAATCTCGTTGATAATTACTAGTTGCTTCTACTAAAATTGTTGATCGTTGGGGGGGAGGGGGGCAGGCCCCTGCTCGTCCCCCTGGCTCCGCCCCTGAACATGTTGGTGCCATGTCATGACACCATGCCAAGTTTCATGATTTTCAGGCGTGTTTTGGATTTACATAAATTAAAAAACGAAGTTTCTCAATCTTTTCGGCCGAGCCACGACGCCCAAATGTTTGAATTTCATTCCCATTTCTTGCATGGGACCTAGAAATTCACCCAAGGACATACGTGTGATTTTTCAACCAACTTTGGTGCACTAGAGCATGTGCTTGTAGTTCAAATTTGAATTATGCACATTAAATGTGCAGAAACTCAATTAATGTATAAAAAAGACCAAACGAACCCAGAATAATTCCAAAATTTAGCACGATACTTCTATTTGGTCTAATCTGCATGTGTCAAAAAATTAAGGCGGGAGAAGGCAGTGTACGTATGTCGTTTCGCACACGGAGGTGACACGTTCCCTCTTGGAACGATGAGCCTTCTTGAGGGAAGCTCCGGTTTGCAAGAAGCTTACACCAAAGCTTGTCCCAATTCGGCCAAAAAAATTACCGCAACATGTTGGTGCCATGTCATGACACCATGCCAAGTTTTATGATTTTCAGGCGTGTTTTGGATTTACAGGAATTAAAAACCAAGTTTCTCAATCTTTCCGGTCGAGCCACAATGCCCAGATGTTTGAATTTCATTCCCATTTCTTGCATAGGACCTAGAAATTCACCCAACGACACACATGTGATTTTTCAACCAATTTTGGTGCACTGGAGCATGTGCTTGTAGTTCAAATTTCAATTATGCACATTAAATGTGCAGAACCTCAATTAATGTATAAAAAGGCCAAATGAACCCGGAATAATTCCAAAATTTAGCATGATACTTCTATTTGGTCTAATTTGCCTATGTAAAAAAATTGGCGGGAGAAGGCAGTGTACGTATGTCGTTTCGCGCACGGAGGTGACATGTTCCCTCTCGGAACGACGAGCCTTCTTGAGGGAAGCTCTTGTTTGCAAGAAGCTTACACCAAAGCTTGTCCCAATTTAGCCAATAAAATTACCGCAACATGTTGGTGCCATTCATGACACCATGCCAAGTTTCATGATTTACAGGCGTGTTTTGGATTTACAGGAATTAAAAACAAAGTCTCTTAATCTTTCCGGCCGAGCCACGACGCCCAGATGTTTGAATTTCATTCCCATTTCTTGCATGGGACCTATAAATTCACCCAAAGACACACATGTGATTTTTCAACCAACTTTGGTGCATTGGAGCATGTGCTTGTAGTTCAAATTTGAATTATGCACATTAAATGCCTAGAAACCCAATTAATGCATAAAAATGCCAAACGAACCCGGAATAATTCCAAATTTAAACATGACACTCATGTACTAGTTGCATGTTCACTATACGTAAATGTTCTAGCAATTCAAACACCATCCTTTCCCTCTGTAACACCATTTTGTCTTTAAAAATATATTGAAAAAATCAGGTATACCACAAAGAGTTTACTAGAAAGAATCGTGTGGGATGCGATATAAAATATCTTGGCGCAGCATCTTGTCTGGCTTACGCATGAAGCTTCGTCGTATACAGTCCACCGCCCCCACTTGAACCACACTCGCGCGCCAGTTTCTCGCGGCACCGATCAAAATGTTTTTGCCACCGCGGAAATATCTATCTCCCAGCCACCTCCCTCCCACCAAAAGCCACATTTACACTGTTCCTCCTTGCTTTCCAAGTTCAAACCTTCACTGCTGCTTACTGGCAGCTCAGCCTCCTCGTCGGCGACCCTTCTTCTTGTAGTGCTGCCTCCTTGCCAGCTACCCTTCTTCTTGCAGCGCCGCCTCCATCCGGCGACCCTTCTTCTTGCAGCGCCGCCTCCTCGCCGGCGACCCTTCTTCTTGCTGCGGGGCTCCTCGCCACTGACCCTTCTTCTTGCTACGTGGCCTCATCGATATGGTCAGGTAATCCACACCCCACCCACACCATCCTCCTCCTTTCCCGTCCCACATGCCCTAACCGACGGCGCGACACCTTCCACCGAAATCACTGCCCCCCTCCTCCAATTAAGCGTCGACCACAGCCATTTTTCATGCAGTATAACGTGGAGCTCAGTAGCATGTGGCCGCACGCGTGCACGAGGTCGCTATGGCTGCCATGCGTGTCGACCGCCAGATCTTGGAGGAGCACCTCGTCTTCGAGGCCACCATCGATACCGCCACACGGTTGTCTACTCTAAAATACAGTTCGTGTTGTTTTCTCGAGGCCACCGCCAGTGCCTTCTAGTGATTTGTCCTCTGTAATGTTAATATGTAATCTGATGTTCAGTTAACAGTTTGGTCCTCTGAAATGTAATGTTCAGTTAACACTTTGGTCCAACAATTGCTACATTTCGTAGTATTGTTCTCAAGCATTCTTTTTTGTTAACTATCTTATCTTCTAGAACATGTTTCTATTCTGCAATGCCGTGCTCAGTTAACTATTCAGGTTCATTTGGTCTACTGTCCATTTAACTGTTTGGTTCAGTTCTGCAATTTGATTTTCATTTGCTGTGGGTACAGTATTGTATTTTTATGCATGTAAAACCAATCGAATTTGGTTGTACTCAATACATATTCTACTGATAGTATGGCAACTCTTAGTTAACCTGATCAAGATCTTCCTTATGTGTGTTGCAGGGAAACAATGGGAGACACTGTGGTTTACCATCGAGGTTTGTTCAAGCAGGGTCCTTTGGCTAATAGCACATTATTGTGCAGTTGCAGGAATCATTCTAATATTTAGGTTTCTTACGATTTGGTGTTGCACATGTAGGTCCTGCTGTCAGAGGATTAGACCCACTGTTCGACCCATTTTGCATATGGGGAAATGAGATGTCCATGAATATCAGTCAAGTCAAGAAACTCAGAAAGATTGTTAGGATGAAGAAACTTGTGACGAATAACAGGAAGATCTTTGTTTGCACAATGAATAAGACATCAGTCAAATATAGGATGGTACTAACTCTTTTACCTTGTTTTTACCCCTTGCGCCATTTCAAAATTTATAACAGCGATTTATGCATAATTTTGTTTTCAGTACTTTTCAAAGCAGTTCACCGACGATTACCTCTCAAACCACCTGCATGGTCAAGAGGCAAGGAAGGTATTCATTCAACACCCATGATACAATATTGAAGTCTTGCTGAAGAGGACGAAGGTTGGGCGTGCAATTATCCACAGCCACTGGCCTAAAGTTGAAAGGACATTCAACATCACTGAAGGCTCAATATTTGCCTTCCGCTTCTGCAGTTTCCCAGATGAGATTCATTTCTCTATTTACCGTGTATGATGCTACTTTCCAAAGGTTTTTGATGCTGCATGTGAAACTTGGTGCTGCTGTGTAATGGCGTAATTGAGTGCCGAAGCTATCATATGTAATTCGATTATGAAATCCTGTATGTTGTTATACGGATATGAAATATCTGGTGTGAATTTGAGTAGTACATGGATTATCAATAATAGGCTAATTACCCTGCTTATTGGGGTTTTCTATTGCAGATGGTTACTCGGACAGCATCGTGGGCGATGAACTCAAACAACCCGCACGGTTTCTAGAAAGTAGGCGTGTTTGATCAACTAACAATCACACACGGCTTCCGGCAGCGAACTGTTTGCGTTAGGCCAGCTTGCACAAATGTTTTCACACAAAGAATTGTGTGTGATATACATACATATGGAAATGTTTTTCTAGGATTCACCATGTGGCATGTACATACCTACGGAAATGATTGGGTTTCGATGCCTCGCCCGATCGCACACGAGTTCATTTGGTATCCCAGGAGGCCCTATCCCCGACGGTTTCTGGGTCGTGTGGGAAGGACCACCCTATCGCCACACTCACTTGGCGACGGTTCCAAATGACGTCGCGGAAAGGGGTTAAAAACCGTTTGTATAGCACGTCGTTGTATGAGTGTTAATTTTTTAGAGTAATGTTTAGGTCAGTTAGCTCTGTTTAATTACTGAACATGCTCGATTAAGAAGTGTGAGTGTGTTGTAGTCTCCTTTGTGTACCCAAAGTATGCAATGACGTGGATGACCACTGTAACCAGGGAAACTCGAACCAAAATTTTTGATGTTCAAACTCATCACACACGGGTTAAGCTATCTGAATCATTTGGGATGTTCACATATCATACACAGTTCTTAATAAGGGACCGTGTCTGATGACACTTTGCACGCCAGTTTTTTCGCTGAAGCAATTCCAAATTTTCGGCTTCCGTGCAAATATCTACCTTCCTACCCCTCCCCCTTACCAAAAGCCACATTTCCCCTGCTTCCACCTTCCTTTCCAAGTTGAAACCTTCACTCCTTGCTTGCAGCACCTCCTCCTCACCGGGGACCCTCCTTTACGCTGCTCGGCCTCGTCTATCCATGCAGGTAATCCACACCTGACCCCCATCCTTCTCCTCCTTCCACATCCCACATGCCTCGACCGCTGGCGCGACACATTCCACCCAAATCACCGATCCCTCCACCAAATAAGCGCCACCCTAAGCCATGGTGCATGCGGTATAGCCAGGATCTCAAGGAGCATTTGACAGTGGAGAAGCAAATCGCGGCCGCACGTGCGGATGAGGTTGCGATGGCTGCCATTCGTGCCAACTCCCACATCTTGGAGGAGCACCTTGCCATATTCTAGCTACGCCGGTTAAGCATGCTCGGTTTACCTGTTGCGTGTGCTGCTCCTGCCTTTCCTTCACGAATTCTAGTGAATTGTGCTATCTAATTTTACCATGCAATCTATTGCTCTAGTGTATATGTTCTATATGTCGTGCAGTGTGGTGCTCACTTATTAACTATTTTGTTAATTAGTTGTCGTCTTCAGTTAACTATTTGGTTCAACTATGCAAATGTGATGTTCAATTCTTCAGGCTGCAATTTTGTATTGTCTTCCATGTGAGAAATAAATCGAATTTATCTTTACAAAATACATGAGAAACGAATACAATTGCTATATTTCCAAGTTGTCAAGCATGCTTGGTTTGGTTATACATTGTGCAATGTGGTGCTCAGTTAACGTTTGGTTCATTTGTGTTGTGGTGTTTAGTTAACTGTTTGGTTCAATTCTGCAATGCGATGTTCAATAGTTGTGGGTGCATTCTTTACTGTATACCATGTGAGGAATAAATTGAATTTTGCTGTAGTAAATACATGAGAAACAAATACAATTGCTATATTTCCAAGTTGTTAAGTAAGCTTGGTTTGGTTAACTGTCTGATCTTCTATTAGGAGTATGGTATATTGTGCAATGTGGTGCTCAGTTAATGTTTGGTTCATTTGTTGTGGTATTTAGTTAACTGCTTGGTTCAATTCTGCAACGCGATGTCCAATTGTCGTTGGTAGAATTTTGTATTGTTGTGCATGTGAGGAATAAATCAAATTTGGCTGCACTTTATACATGAGAAACATATACAAGTGCTATATTTCCTAGTTCTTAATCATGCTTGGTTTGGATAAATGGGTTTTCCATGTGGCTTGAATTAATCTGATGAATCTGCAATGTGCTTATTTTTCATCAACATATTTTACTGATAGCATGTGAACCCTTACTTAACCTGATGGCTAACTACCTTATATGTGTTGCAGGGAAACAATGGGAAGCATTGAGGTTTACAATCAAGGTTAGCACGTGCATGGTCTGTTGTCTAATAGCACATTTTTGTGCAATTGCACGAACCATTCCAATATTTTGGTTTTTAACAATTTGGTCTTGCACATGTAGGTCCTACTGCCAGAGGTTTTGACACACTGTTCGACCCTTTTTGCATATGGGGAAATGAGTTGTCCATGAATATCAATCAAGTCAAGAAACTCAGAAAGATTGTTAGGATAAATAAATTAGCGACAAAAAACAACAAGATCTTTATCTGCACAATGAAGAAGACATCAGTCCACTACAAGATGGTACTAACTATTATACCTTGCCTTTTTTTATTCCTTTGCCCCATTTCCAATATAGACAAGATATTTATGCACATCCTTGTTTTCAGGCCTTTCCAAAGAAGGTCACTGATGATTACCTCTCTAACCACCTCTATGGTTAGGAGGCGAGGAGGATTTTCATACAACACCCACGGTTCAATATTGAAGTGTTCCTGAAGAGGACGAAGGACGGACGGTCAATCATCCACAGGCACTGGCCTAAAGTTGTAAAGACCTTCAACATGAATGAAGGCTCAATATTTGCCTTCCGCTTCAGCAGTTTTCCAGATGAGATGCATCTGTCTATATACCGTCTATGATCCTAATTTCGAAAGGTTTTACATGTTGCATGTGAAACTAGGTGCTGGTGCAGTTGTGTAATGGGGTAGCTGAGTGACGAAGCTATATCATGTTGTACTATGGAAATGAAATATATTATGTGCTTAATATGAATGTCAATTAGATTAATAAATGGATTATTAATAATAGGGCAATTAGCCTGCTAATGGTGAATTAGCATGCTAATTGGGTTTCGCCATTGCAAACGGTTATTCAGAAAATACCATGGGCGATGACCTCAGGCAACACACATAGTTTCTAGGAATAAACCGTGTTGGATCAATGAACAATCACACACGACCTTCTCTTGAAAACTGTTTGTGTTAGGCCACCTTGCGCAAACGTTTACCACATAAAAACTGTGTGTGATGGACGGCCTTTGCCACACAGTTTCTTCTATGCACCATGTGTGATGCATTCAATAATGCAAATGATAAAATTGTTAATATCGTGTGCAATGGCAACTCTATCACAAACGATTTAACGGGGAAAATTGTGTGTGATGTACCTGTGAACGAAAATGTTTTCCTTGGAGCAACTGTGTGGGATGTACATACGAACGGAAATGTTTAGTGGGGACTAACTGTGTGGGATGTACCTGCAATCGGAAACAATTTCGCCTGTATAATTGTTATTTTTTAGCTCTACTGTATGTATTATCGTATTTGAGCGCTCACCGGTCGCACACGACCTCATTTTGCCGAGCGTGTGTGCCAGGAGGGCATATCCCCGACGGTTTCTGGGTCGTGTGGGAAGGATCCCCCTATCGCCGTCACTCACTAGGCAACGGTTCCAAATGTCAACGCGAAAAGGGGTTAAAAACCGTTTGTATAGCACCGACGCGTACCAGTGCTTGTGAGGATGTGCCTGTTCTGGTTGCAAACGTTACTATCTTAACAGACTTTATTATTCTTGATATTTCCGAGGACGATAGTATGTCGATTATCCTTGGTAGACCCTTTTTGAATACTCAGGGGTTGTTATTGATTGCAACAAAGGCAATGTCACTTTTCATGTTAATGGTAATGAGCATACGGTACACTTTCCGAAGAAACGACCTCAAGTTCATAGTATCAATTCTATGAGAAAAGTTTCAACTATTACTATTAGAGGTTTTGTATTCCCTCTTCCTACTGTCAAAATAAATATGATATTCTTATTGTTGGGGACATACATGTCCCCGTTGAGGTAACCTAGTGTTATTCAAAAGTTCTCCAGTTTCATGTCATTCGGAAGAAGTTTGTTAATAAGACTTGATCAACCTTGTTAATGGATTCCTTTTGATGAGCATGAGATGGATGAATTTAGAAAAGCACAACTCTCTGTACCCATCATTTACTTTCTGTTAATTAGTTTAAATAAAGCAAAAATAGTATTTTCTGTCTATTTTCTGAATTATCCATGCAATAAAAATGTCCCGAAAATAAAAGTTCTCCAAATGCCCTGAAAATTGGACTTTATTTTTTTAGAATATTTTAGAATTTCTGGTGCAAAGAACACACCAGGGGGCCTCACCAGCTGGCCACAAGGGTGGACGGCCTGCCCACCCCCCTCAGGCGCGCCCCCTGACCTTGTGGGCCCCATGTGGCCCCCCTCTACTTATTCCAGCACCCATCCTCTTCCTCTCCCTCCAAAAAAATCAGTCCATAGCTCAAACCCGTGTTCTTGCTCATCTAGCTGCCTTTTCGATCTCCTTGCTCAAATCACCATTCACAAAAATGCTTTGGGGGATTGTTCTTCGGTATGTGACTCCTCCAATGGTCCAATTAGTTTTGTTCTAGTGCTTTATTTATTGCAAATTTTTGCTTCTTTGGTGACCCTGTTCTTGAGCTTGCATGTAAAATTTATGTTGTCCAAAGTAGTTTTGATGCATGATATAGCCTCTAGGCACTTGTAGGAGTAGTTGCTATCAATCTTGTTGAGTTTAGTTCACTTTTATTTTGAGTCACTAAAAAATCAGAAATTTTCAAAGGAAGAAAAAGTTGAAGGGATTATTGAGAGGTTCCTCGAGCCGAGGTTCGAGGGAAAAGGAAAATGAGGAGAAGGAAAAGCCCAAGTATAATCTTCCTCGCGCCGCAGAAATTTGGCCGTGCGAATGGCCATGTGATGCATTCTTACACGCGGCCGGGATTTATGATGATTTCTATTATTTGGCTGCGAATGCAGGCATCACCGACTTCTCCTCGGTCGGTGCAATCAGTATCTCTTACTCACTAATACTTTCATGCAAAATTTTCACTTCCATGCTAGGAAATCACCACCCATGGAAGACTTTCACTTATATGATGAGTACAAAGAGATGACGCTTTATGATTTTTGTGTGGTTTGCAAATTACCTTATGAAGGTAGCGTCGAGGAACCACGTCCTAGAGATGTGGAAGGCCTCATTCATGAAATCACAGTAGGGGAAGGTAGAGGAGTTTGTGGAGCGAGAGTATCTAGTATTCATCATCCTGCTATACGCTATTACTCATTATTTGCTGGGAGATGTTTAATTGGTCGTGGAGAGAGTGAAGGCCTTACTGCCCCTGACCTCGCTATTTTACGCCATCCTTTACGTAGAGATAGAACTTACAGCTTGGGCGATATGGTTGCTAAATGGTTGAGTATGAATCGTACAAAGGGTCCTATTTTCGGAGGCATCGTCGCCTCCCGCCTTGCTAAACACTTTGAGATACCCATTAGGCACTATGAAAAGGAAGAGAAATTGCTACCCACTATATATTTAGATTATGACAGCATGGTAGCACATAAGTTTATTCGACATGATGAGGAAAAGAAACTTATTTATAACCTGGTATTTAGCAAGAGCACAATTCAGATTATTACCCTGCCTGCACCTGTTTTGTCCGATATGCATTCAGGCAGGTACATTGTTTAGCCCGCAGACATTCATGAATACTGGGAGGGGACACGATCCCCACCTCTTGAGCCAGATCCATCACCTCATCCATACCAAGAGTCTATTTATCAGTGGGATCCACAGGAGCTTGCTAACCAGTGGAACCCCCAGGATCATCCTCAGGGCTCCGGAGCGAACTACTTTGACCCATGGGCGTAGACCAACTTAGGACAAAAGCCTAAGCTTGGGGGAGTACGTATTACTCACCGACATTACATACATGTTCACACACTCATTCTAGTTGTCGGTGCTCATACTTTTTCATTGTATTATCCATGCTAGTTTATTTTCTTTTTCCGCTTTCTTCTTGTGTGTTTGATAAACCTTAAGAATAAACAAAAAAGTTAGTTGTAGTTAATTTAATTTATATGCATGCTTAGTAGTAGTAAAATTTAAAAGAAAACCCAAAAAGATTTCCCGTTCTTCTTTTGCTTGTTGGGAGCTTTCCCGTGTAAATAGTTTTTCTCGTTCTTGTTTTACCTTCCTTAGAAAACAAAAACTCCAAAAATATTTCAGTGTGTCTCTTTGAGTTTCTTTTCTTTTATTTGGGGGTCGAGAGGATAAGACCACGATGAAAATGTTGAGTGGCTGTCATATGCATTATTGTTGATCTAACAAAGAGCCCATATTACCTTATCTTCTCCTTTGAATAAATGTTTGCAGATTCCAGCTTAGTCCAATGCACATGCACTATTATTATTTATCCAAACCATTCGGTCATGCAAGTGAAAGGCAATAATTATGATATATGATGAAATGATTGAGAGGAGGAAAAGCTGGTATGAACTGGACCTATCTTATTTTTGTAAATATGATTAGTTCATCGTTCCTGATTTAGCCTATTATGAATGAAACATGTTTTCAATGACAATTAGAGATTATAGTTACTCATGCCATGCTTAATTAGCTAGGAGTTTATAATGGTTTACCTTGCGTGCCAACATGGAAATTAAAATGATTGTGATGTAGTATGATAGGATGGTATCCTCCTTTGAATAATTCGAGTGGCTTGACTTGGCACATGTTCACACATGTAGTTGAAACGAAATCAACATAGCCTCCACAATATTTATGTTCGTGGTGATTTATATCCTACTCATGCTTGCACTCAATGTTGGTTAATCTCAATGCATGTTTATGAATGTTGTCGCTCTCTAGTTGGTCGTTTCCCAGTCTCTTTCCAGCCTTCACTTGTACTAAGCGGGAATACTGCTTGTGCATCCACTTCCATAAACCCCAAAGTTGTTCCATATGAGTCCACCATACCTACCTATTTATGGTATCTGCCTGTCGTTCCAACTAATTTGCATGTGCCAACCTCTAAACCTTCAAATAATAATCTATTTTGTATGCTCGAATAGCTAATGTATCAACTAGGGCTGTCAATATCTTCCATGCTAGGTGGGTTATTCTCACGATGAGTGGACACCGCTCATCATTCACGAGAAAATGGATGGTAACCGGGATGCCCAGTCCCATGCTTAAAGCAGATAAAATCAAAATAATTGCAAACAAAACTCCCCCAAGATTGTTGTTAGTTGGACGGTACCCGTTGTTTCGGACCAGCCGTGGAATGTGCTTGTTGGTGGTGGGGGAGTATAAACTTTACCATTCTGTTTGGGAACCGCCTATAATGTATGTAGCATGGAAGATACCGAGATATCTTAGTTGTTACGTTGACAATGAAAGTATACCGCTCAAAATATTATCTAATCTCTATTTCAAAACTCGAGCTCTGGCACCTCAGCAAATCCCTGCTTCCCTCTGCGAAGGGCCTATCTATTTACTTTTATTGCCGAGTCATCATCCTCTTATAAAAAGCACCAGTTAGAGAGCACCACTGTCATTTGTATGCATTGTTATTAATTTATATTGAGTATGACTATGAGTGGATCTCTTTACCAATGAATTACAATGTCTAGCCAGTCCTTGATCTTCAGGGGTGCTCTGCATTTATGTTTTGCGGTCTCAGAAAGGGCTAGCGAGATACCATCTTGTTATATCATATCATGATTGTTTTGAGAAAAGTGTTGTCATCCGAGATTTATTATTATTGCCCGCTAGTTGATTATGCCATTGATATGAGTAAATGTGAGACCTAAATGTTATTGTGAAAATGGCTAGTTCATAATCTTTGCTGAAAACCTAAATGTTGGCTTTACATATTTGCAACAACAAGATCAAACAGAGTTTCTAAAAGTTTTTCTTTATCATTGTAAGTTTATCAACTGAATTGCTTGAGGACAAGCAAAGGTTTAAGCTTTGGGGAATTGATACGTCTCCAACGTATCCACTTTTCCAAACTTTTTTGACCTTGTTTTGGACTCTAACTTGCATGATTTGAACGGAACTAACCCGGACTGACGCTGTTTTCAGCAGAATTTTCATGGTGTTATTTTTGTGTAGAATAAAAAGTTCTTGGAAAGACCTGAAAATCAACGGAGATTTTTTTGGAATTAATAAAAAAATATTGGCGAAAGAATCAGCACCAGGGGGGCCACACCCTAGCAACAAGGGTGGGGGCGCGCCCTCCGACCTTGTGGGCCCCCTGGACCTCTACCAACCTCAACTCCAACTCCATATAATCACTTTCGGGGAGAAAAAAATCAGGGAGAAGGAATCATCACGTTTTACGATATGGAGCCGCCGCCAAGCCATGTTCTTCCTCGGGAGGGAAGATCTGGAGTCCGTTCGGGGCTCCGGAGAGGGGATTCCGTCGCCATCGTCATCATCAATCATACTCCATCACCAATTCCATGATGCTCACCGCCATTCGTGAGTAATTCCATCGTAGGCTTACTGGGCCGTAATGGGTTGGATGAGAATTACCATGTAATCGAGTTAGTTTTGTTAGGGTTTGATCCCTAGTATCCACTATGTTCTAAGATTGATGTTGCTATGACTTTGCTATGCCTAATGCTTGTCACTAGGGCCCGAGTGCTATGATTTCAGATCTGGACCTATTATGTTTTCATGAATATATTTGTGTTCTTGATTTGATATTGCAAGCTATATAGTCACCTACTACGTGTTATGATCCGGCAACCCCGGATTGACAATAGTCGGGACCCCTCCCGGTGATGACCATAGTTTGAGGAGTTCATGCATTCACTAAGTGCTAATGCTTTGGTCCGGTACTGTACTAAAAGGAGGCCTTAATATCCCTTAGTTTCAATAGGACCCCGCTGCCACGGGAGGGTAGGATAAAAGATGCCATGCAAGTTATTTTCCATAAGCATGTATGACTATATTCGGAATACATGCCTACATTACATTGATGAACTGGAGCTAGTTCTGTGTCACCCTATGTTATAATCTTTGCATGATGAATGCCATCTGACAAAATTATCCATCATGGATCCATTGCCTACGAGATTTTCACATATTGATCTTTGCTTAGTTACTTTTCCATTGCCACTGCTACGATTGCTACAAAACTGTGTTACTTTTGCCACTGTTACTGCAACTTGAAAGTGTAACCATCCCTAGGTGGTTTTGGTAATTCATAACAACATATAGCTCATTGAGCTAATGCTATTCCAAGATAATTATTTCAGGAAAGCTCAATGATTGGCATGGCATGGATGGTGAAAGTGGAACCCTCAAAATACTAAGGACAAAGGATTGGCTAAATCTTCAAGCTCAAGACTCTTCATTTTACACTTTTAGTGATCCAAGATCACATTGAGTCCATAGGAAAAGCCAATACTATCAAGGAGGGATGAGGTGTTGCTTAATGAGCCTTTTGCTCTATGTGCTTAATGATATGCTACAAAATCCTCAGCTACTTTCCCATATCCACAAATGACCTAAACTCCAAGCCAGACTCGGTCCTACCGATTCTTTCCATCCGGCGCCACCGAGTTTCACTTGTCATAAGCCACTGCCAGACCCTAGCAATTCGGTTCTACCGATAGGGATCTCGGTCTCACCGAGATGGGGTTGCAATCTCTCTGTTTCCCTTTTGTAACTGTTCGGTCTCACCGAAAGAGCAAATCGGTCGCACCGAGATTGCAATGTAAACTCTCTGTTTCCCCTTTGTAACTTTTTGGTCTCACCGAAAGAGCAAATCGGTCCCACTGAGTTTACCTGACCAACTCTCTGGTTAGCTAATTACCAAAATCGCTCTCACCGATTTTGTGTAATCGGTCTCACCGAGATTACGTTATGCCCTAACCCTAACCATATCGGTCCTACCGAGTTGCATGTCAGTCCCACCGAAAATCTCTAACGGTCACTAGGTTTACCTTTTCGGTCCGACCGAGTTTGTTGATTCGGTCCCACCGAGATTGGTAAATTGTGTGTAATGGTTGGATTTTGTGTGGAGGCTATATATACCCCTCCACCTCCTCTTCATTCGAAAAGAGAGCCATCAGAAAACATCTACACTTCCAACTTATATGTTCTGAGAGAGAACCACCTACTCATGTGTTGAGACCAAGATATTCCATTCCTACCATATGAATCTTGATCTCTAGCCTTCCCGAAGTTGCTTTCCACTCAAATCTTCTTTATACCAAATCCAAATCCTATGAGAGAGAGTTGAGTGTTGGGGAGACTATCATTTGAAGCACAAGAGCAAGGAGTTCATCATCAACACACCATTTGTTACTTCTTGGAGAGTGGTGTCTCCTAGATTGGCTAGGTGTCACTTGGGAGCCTCCGACAAGATTGTGGAGTTGAACCAAGGAGTTTGTAAGGGCAAGGAGAGCGCCTACTTTGTGAAGATCTAACGCTAGTGAGGCAAGTCCTTCGTGGGCGATGGCCATGGTGGGATAGACAAGGTTGCTTCTTCGTGGACCCTTCGTGGGTGGAGCCCTCCGTGGACTCGCGCAACCGTTACCCTTCGTGGGTTGAAGTCTCCATCAACGTGGATGTAGGATAGCACCACCTATCCGAACCACGGAAAAAACATCCGTGTCTCCAATTGCGTTTGAATTCTCCAAACTCTTCCCTTTACATTCTTGCAAGTTGCGTGCTTTACTTTCCGCTGCTATATACTCTTTGCATGATTGCTTGAATTGTGTGATGATTGCTTGACTTGTCCTAAAGTTGCTAAAATCTGCCAAGAACTAAAATTGGGAAAAGGTTAAGTTTTTATTTGGTCAAGTAGTCTAATCACCCCCCTCTATACATACTTCTGATCCTACAAGTGGTATCAAAGCTTTGGTCTCCATTTGCTTTGATTTCCATAGCTTTTGGTGGTCATAGCCTTGGTTTCACAACCTAGGAGAGTATGGAGTCTAGCGAGGGAAATTATCACCGTAGAGGTCCTTACTTTGATGGTACTAATTTTGCTAGTTGGAAGCATAAAATGAAAATGCATATTCTTGGACATAACCCCGCCGTTTGGGCTATTGTGTGTGTTGGTTTGTAAGGTGACTTCTTCGACGGGAAGGAACCAAACCGTGAAGCTATCGCGGATGAGTTGAAGATGCTACAATACAACGCTCAAGCTTGTGATATTCTCTTCAACGGATTATGCCCCGAAGAATTCAACAAAATCAGCCGTCTTGAGAATGCAAAGGAAATTTGGGATTCTTTGATTGATATGCACGAAGGTACCGACTCCGTCAAGGAATCCAAATTGTATGTGCTTCAAAGTCAACTTGACAAGTTCAAAATGAAGGATGGTGAAGGTGTCGCTGAAATGTACTCTAGGCTTGCTCTCATCACAAACGAGATTGCCGGCTTAGGGAGTGAAGAGATGACCGACAGATTCATCATCAAGAAGATCCTAAGAGCCTTGGATGGAAAATATGATACCTTGTGCACTTTGATCCAAATGATGCCCAATTACAAAGATCTCAAGCCAACGGAGGTCATTGGAAGAATTGTTGCTCATGAGATGTCGCTCAAGGACAAGGTGGAACTTCACAACAAATCAAGTGGTGCCTACAAAGCCTCATGTGAAGTCCCCACATCATCAAGTGAGAAACAAAACTTCAACGAAGAATTGAGTCTAATGGTGAAGAACTTCAACAAGTTCTACAAGAGTAGAAGCAAAGATAGAAGCTCCAAGTCAAGGTCCTACAATGACAAAAGATCTTCTAGTCGAGAGCGAAACTGCTACAATTGTGGAAGACCCGGACACTATTCCAATGAGTGTACTGCTCCCTACAAAAGAAGAGAAGATTCTCCAAAAAGAAGAGGCAAAAGAGAAGAATCACCATCAAGAGAGAGAAGGAGTAGAGATGATCATTATGAACGAAGATACTCATGGAGGAGCAAGGATTCGGAAAGAAAGGAAAAATCATCAAGGAGCTACACAAAACGAAGACATCAAGCTCATGTTGGTGAATGGGTATCCGGCTCCGACTCTGACAACCACTCCGAGAGAAGTTATCACTCCGATTCCGAATATACTCAAGATGAAGGTGTTGCCTGTCTAGCACTTGTGTCAACCAACTCCTTTGACATATTTGACTCACCAAATGAAGGAATTGGAAGATGCTTCATGGCCAAAGGTCCTAAGGTAACTCACCCTGAGTATGTTGATTTCAATAGTGATGAGGATGACTTGTTAGGTGATGATGATTTACTTGTTGACAACTCTAGTGATGAATACTATGATGAAACGTCAATTAATCATGCTAATCAAGATAAAACGAATGACAATGATAAGGAGAAAATTGAGGCTCTAACTAAATAACTAAACACTCTCAAGTTAGCTCATGAAACTATCTTCGAAGATCATCGAGAACTTTTAAGAGCTCATGAGAAGCTACGCTTTGAAAAGCTCAATCTTGAGCAAGAACATGAGTTCTTAAAGGCAATCAATGATGATCTCCGCAAGAAAAGTTCTTCTTACATTGCCAAGCGTTTACTCTTATCCACTTACATGCCTCAAGTCAAGTCTAATGACAAGAACAAGAAAGATTCTTCCTCTAGTATTAACAATGATTATGTTAAATCCAACATTGTTGCTTCTGGTAGTTCTCTTGATTCCACTAACGATTCTCTTAGCCAAGTTACTCTTGAGCAAGAAAATAGCTTATTGAAGGGAATCATAGAGAAAGGAGTGTACAAAAGCCTTGCCGGAAGTAAGCAATTCGAGGAGATTGTACGCAAGCAAGGAAGGCACCAGAAGAATCAAGGTGTTGGTTTTGAACGAAAGTTCAATGCCAATGGAGTTGAGTGGGAAGAAGATCAATACCCCAAGACAAAGTTTGTTCCTCAACAAGAGAAGTATGATCCTACTTCTTTCAAGGGGACACAAACTCAAGATGATCTTCCACCACAAGACTACAAGCAAAAAGGCAAGGACAAGCTTCAAGAGGAAATTGATGCATTTAAAGAAGCTCCTAAGACCTTTGTCAAGTGGATTCCCAAGACTACTTCAAGTTCCACTTCATCAAGTACGACTACAAATCCAAGGATTCCCATCAAGATGGTGTGGATCCAAAAGAAGAAGAACTAGAAAGTTCTTGAGGGTGACTCCGCCAACATACTTCACTCTTATCATTTTGGCAAGAACAAGTGCAATCAACTTCCACATCTTGCACTAGTTCAAGGAGTCACAAACGCTCTTGTTGGTAAGTCAAGGGACAAGGTAACCAAAAAGCCTTCATAGACATCATCTTGTGTGTTCATCACTCTCTATCTATGGATATCCTTGTTTGTTCCTTGTGGGACTAACCCATGTAGGTATTGAAAGTGCAATTCACTCAAAAGGATAGCTCCAAGTGATCTACATTGAGCATCGACATCTTCAACATCTACATGAAGTCATCATCGACAAAACCCAAGGTTAGTTCATCCCTCTTAGGGGGGGATATCACATCTAGGGGGAGCTTTACTCTAAGACTTGGGTTAAAGCGACTCTAATGATGTGAACACAACAATGCTTTATGTAAAAGTGGTAACCCCACTTGCGCTTAAACGACGAGTATGACCTATGATCAAATGTTTTCATTTGACTCCTTTGTCAGTATACTCATATATAGATGACCTAGTCATCGCCAATTGCTTGATAGATGCTAGAATTGGGTGTGCATGCTTTGTCACATATTTCAATTGCCATTTTATTGTGTGAGCATGTTGGTTGCATATTTTAATCATTCGAGGACATCCACTTGTTGTTTTGATTGTTTGGATTTATTTTTTCTTTTGCCAAGTGGATGGACAAGAATGCCTAAGAACCTTCTCTTGCTATTATGCTCTTCTCGTCTCAAACTCTATTCATGCTACATCACAAAATTGATCAAGTCAGATTCGGACCACTCTGTGTGAGCAGCACTCGGAGTCCCCAATTCTTCATAGACTTAAACTTCCAAAACCTCTTTGTGATTCTTGGTCGGACCGATACCCCACTTTCGGTCTTATCGAGATCATTAAGTTGATCTATGTTTTCGATCTCGGTGCAACCGATTTGAACCTTTCGGTCCCACCGAGTTGCAATAACTGTATACAGTTTTGCATCTCGGTGCTACTGAGTTGTTCCACTCGGTCACACCGACAGGGTCAAGCTATATATAGGCACGGGCAAAAATTTGGAAATTTCTTCGAACCCCTTCACCCGCGCGATAGCTCGCTCTGCCTACGTGGTCTCCGGATCGTCTTCTCGCTGCTAGCAGCCTCCAGTCGTTGGTCTCCGTCGCCGTCAACGGGAATCAACCCCGCCGTTGCCGCCGTAGCGAGTCTTCGCCGAACTAGGGTATGGACTTGATCTTTGTGCTATTCCTCAATCTGATTCCTAGCACATTGTGATCAGATGTATTCTTGCCACATTTGAAAAACTCCTATCAAGTCAATGAACTCAATAGAATAGGTTTGATCCGAAAACTTTAGGGTTAGGTTTCCGCCGGAACCATCTCGGACCCACCGAGTTGAAAAACTCGGTCCCACCGATTTGGCTTATGCCATTGCACAAGTAAGACTCGGTCTGACCGAGTATTGCTAATCGGTGTGACCGATTTTGGAACTTTGTGAAACCCTAGCAGTCTCGGTGCCACCGAACTGTGACTCGGTCCAACCGAGTTCACTAGTTTAGGTTCCAAAAACTGCTTCGATATCACCGAGTTTAAAAATTGGTAGATCCGAAATGCTTTCTGTGGGAAACTAAAACTAAGTTTTTGAATCATTCTTTTGCAAAAATCTCTGCATTTTGTGATGCTCATCCACTCTATCCCATCTATAAACTATTCACAGGGTCAGCAGTCAGCTTGTTCATCATGTCAGACCAGAGTGATAGCCAGAACCTCTCAGAACAGCCAGTGCAAATGAGTGAGGGCACTAGTCCCTCCAGCTCTTCAGATGAAGGCAGCAGGAGTACCCCCAGCAACCTGCCAAAAGCTGCCACAAGACAAAGGAAGAAGAGAACCTCAGAATCAGAGGATGAGGACTATGTGGCAGAGGAGGAAGCAACTTCCAAGAAAGTTGAACTCAAGAAAGAGCATGGCTCAAGACAGAGCAACAAACCAGGCTTAAAGGTCAAAAGGCCAGCAGGCAGGCAGCCCATGCCAAAGGCCAGAGCCTCAACAAAGATTCCTGAGAAGCCTGCACCCAAAGAGCCAGTTGAAGCTGAAACAAAGAAAGAAAGGAAAAGAGGCGGATGGTGCAAGAAAGTTGATCCCATGGCTGAATTTGAACAGCATTCTTCTGAGGAAGAAGAAGAGGATGCTGCACCAGCACCCAAGGCACCAAAGCTGATGGGAGATGCTATAAGAACAGGGGCAGCTGCATCTAAGCCCAAGGAAGCCCCCAAGGCTGCATCCAAAGCCAAGCCAGCTCCTAAGCCAAAACCAAAGAGAAATACAAGGAGCATACCAGCTGCTGAGAAGAACAAGGCCCCAGTGCCTGAAGCTGTTGAAGAAGAGGAAGGCCAAGTGCTGAGAAAGTTGAAGCCCAAGATCCCAGACCACAATGATGCTCATCCTATGGCTGAGGACATGAAGATCAGAAGAGACTCTGGGCTAAGAAAATGGAGAGCAGAGGATCCATATATATGCTGCCAGGAGAAGGACTGCTGTTGACTACAGGTTCCACACTAAGGAACATCAGGACTTCTATGAGACAGTCTTGTTAGACAAGAAGCCCATTGTTTGTGATATGAGATGGGTCGACTGGGAATATATCAAGGAACATGAAGAGCACTACCCTGGAGTGCAAGATAGCTTCAGAGCTTGTGGAGTGGCTGACTTTGTTGGGCAGAAGCTCACAAAGTGGAATGAGGAGCTGATTATGCAATTCTACTCCACAGCACACTTCTACCCAGATGGAAGGATCACATGGATGTCTGAAGGTACAAGGTACCATTCAACTGTTGAATAATGGGCAAGATTGATCAATGCCCCAGAAGAAAATGAAGATGACTTGGATGTCTATGCCAAGAAGAAGATGGATCACAACTCTATGGCAAATATGTACAAGGAGATTCCTGCAGATGATCTTGACACTCACCAGTTTGGGTCTGTGAAACACATGTTGTCAGGACTGCCTACGATCAACTGGATCCTTAGGCACACACTTTTTCCCAAGTCTGGAGATCACAGGATGATCAGAGGTCATGCCATCAACCTGCTACATAACTTTGATGTGCCTCAAAAGTTTAAGGTCATGAGCCTCATAATAGAAACTATCCAGAGGACTGCATCAGATCAGAAGAGGAGCTGTGGATATGCCCCTCAGATCCAGATGTTGATCAACTCAAGAATGGGCACAGACACATACTTGTTGGACAAGGAACATTTGCCTATCCATCCAGATTTCGAGGACAACCAAGTTGTGATGCATGAAAATGAACCATCATCAGTCCAGGCACAAGCTAAGAAGGAGAAGGCAAGGAAGGAGAAAGCTGCCAAGATGCCAACTCAAGAGGAGGTATCTGAGTACTTCTTGAAGAACAAGCAAGAGCAGCTCAGTTACCTGATTGCATCCACCCTGAGGATTGAGAAAGGACTAGCTACCCTGACTCAGAACCAGGCAAGCCTAGAGAGAATCGTAGAACAAAAGTTCTATGACTTGGATATCAAGGTGACAGAAATTCAGACTGCAGTAGAGCAACTCCAAGATGACATGCAGGAGAGGAAAGGGAAGACTACCACTGATGCATTTGCTAGAGTACCACGAGGTCCGAGGTCCAGTGCAGTGCCAGTTCCTGACACAAGAGCCACTGCCTCAGCTCCAGCCACAGCACCAGCCCAACCAGCTCCAGCATCTACTTCAGCTCCAACTCCAACCACGTCTACGGAAGCCTTCGTCCTTAGAGTGATCAGAACTCCACCACCACCAGAAGATCAAGCCTGAGTGTCGATCTAGCACTATGCATTTTCTAGGAACTTTTTGGTAACTTGTTGCCAAAGGGGGAGAAAAATGTATAGATCATAGGCTTCGAGAGAGAGAGAGTGTTGTTTTTTCTCTCTTGCTTTATTTGGTGGTCTTTCAAACATTGTTTGCCTTTGGTTGAGATACTATGTTATGCTTGTGAGACATTGATGATCATGTGTTTGATCATAAGCTACACTTATGCATGGTTGATATATATTATCTATCTTATGTGGTCATTCACTTTTTCCTTGGTGATGAGTGCATGTATTTCATTATTATCATTTTGAGCGATCCACCAAGATGTATGTGACATGGAAGAGTAACCCATACTTCTAACTCTTTGTGCATTTGTAGTCCAAAGCAAATTTTAAATATGCACAAATTTAGGGGGAGCTCTTACTTATCACATACTTCTCAAAACGACCATATAATTCATTCTTATTATCATTTGTCGAAGCTTTGATCTATATGTTGTCATCAATTACCAAAAAGGGGGAGATTGAAAGTGCAACTATCCCTAGGTGGTTTTGGTAATTCATAACAACATATAGCTCATTGAGCTAATGCTATTCCAAGATAATTATTTCAGGAAAGCTCAATGATTGGCATGGCATGGATGGTGAAAGTGGAACCCTCAAAATACTAAGGACAAAGGATTGGCTAAAGCTTCAAGCTCAAGACTCTTCATTTTACACTTTTAGTGATCCAAGATCACATTGAGTCCATAGGAAAAGCCAATACTATCAAGGAGGGATGAGGTGTTGCTTAATGAGCCTTTTCCTCTATGTGCTTAATGATATGCTCCAAAATCCTCAGCTACTTTCCCATATCCACAAATGACCTAAACTCCAAGCCAGACTCGGTCCTACCGATTCTTTCCATCCGGCGCCACCGAGTTTCACTTGTCATAAGCCACTGCCAGACCCTAGCAATTCGGTTCTACCGATAGGGATCTCGGTCTCACCGAGATGGGGTTGCAATCTCTCTGTTTCCCTTTTGTAACTGTTCGGTCTCACCGAAAGAGCAAATCGGTCGCACCGAGATTGCAATGTAAACTCTCTGTTTCCCCTTTGTAACTTTTCGGTCTCACCGAAAGAGCAAATCGGTCCCACCGAGTTTACCTGACCAACTCTCTGGTTAGCTAATTACCAAAATCGGTCTCACCGATTTTGTGTAATCGGTCTCACCGAGATTACGTTATGCCCTAACCCTAACCATATCGGTCCTACCGAGTTGCATGTCAGTCCCACCGAAAATATCTAACGGTCACTAGGTTTACCTTTTCGGTCCGACCGAGTTTGTTGATTCGGTCCCACCGAGATTGGTAAATTGTTGTAACGATTGGATTTTGTGTGGAGGCTATATATACCCCTCCACATCCTCTTCATTCGAAAAGAGAGCCATCAGAACACATCTACACTTCCAACTCATATGTTCTGAGAGAGAACCACCTACTCATGTGTTGAGACCAAGATATTCCATTCCTACCATATGAATCTTGATCTCTAGCCTTCCCCAAGTTGCTTTCCACTCAAATCTTCTTTCTACCAAATCCAAATCCTATGAGAGAGAGTTGAGTGTTGGAGAGACTATCATTTGAAGCACAAGAGCAAGGAGTTCATCATCAACACACCATTTGTTACTTCTTGGAGAGTGGTGTCTCCTAGATTGGCTAGGTGTCACTTGGGAGCCTCCGACAAGATTGTGGAGTTGAACCAAGGAGTTTGTAAGGTGCCGGGGATTTTGACTCCGCGAGCACCTATGGGGACGGAGCCCCTTTTAGGTTCGGCGGGGGGCGGAGGTCGCGCGAAGAGCGGATCAAGGCGAGGCACACGAGGGGTTTTTACCCAGCTTCGGAGCTCTCCGGAGAGATAATACTCCTACTGCTGCTTTGTGGATTGTATTGAGTTCTTGCTCGGGAGCGCTGAGTGTTACAGTACACTCAGACAGCTAACGAGACCGAGCGTTTCTCTGTTCGTCCTCTGGAGAGATCCCCCCCTACGTTGTGCATGGGCCTCCTTTTATATGCTCAAGGGGTCTCCAACAGGTGGCAACGTAGGCAAGGGCAAAAATGGAAAGGTGCTGCGGTAGGTACAGCTACCTACACAGTGTATCATACCTAACCCTGACGGCAGGGGACAAAGGCATTAAATGCCTATCTACGTCGCCCAGACGGTGCAGAAAAGGGACCGTCAGGGGCGCCATCGCTCGCCACGATGGCGATCTTGTCAGCGCTGCATGCCACAGTGTACCCCTGGCTGCACAGCCTCCCGCCACATACGCCTGGAAGGGTCCCAGAGCGACACGTAGGTGGGTGTGCTGGAGCACAGGTACAGAGTGGTTGCTTGCCGCGGCCGTTGTCTTGTCGCGTCCGGAAGCTTGTCGCTCGCCGGGTCCTGCCGGGACGCGTGGCACATCGCGGCAAGTTCCTTGAGATGCCTTGGTTGGCCTCCCCGGCAAGCTCCTCTTGTCGGGGTCTTGTGCCTTGAGTGGCCTTCCCGGTAAGCTCCTCTTGCCGGGGACTTGTTTCCTTGGCTTAAATACTTTGTTCTTGAATGGATTCAAAGGATCCACGGAGGACCTTGGCGGTCACCCGACAAGCCTTGCCGCGGGACGCTGCGACTGCCCATGCACAAGTTCGGGATACTAGGGTACCCCGACTCTAGTACACCGACATAAGGGCAAGGAGATCGCCTACTTCGTGAAGATCTACCGCTAGTGAGGCAAGTCCTTCGTGGGCGATGGCCATGGTGGGATAGACAAGGTTGCTTCTTCGTGGACCCTTCGTGGGTGGAGCCCTCCGTGGACTCACGCAACCGTTACCCTTCATGGGTTGAAGTCTCCATCAACGTGGATGTAGGATAGCACCACCTATCCGAACCACGGAAAAAACATCGGTGTCTCCAATTGGGTTTGAATTCTCCAAACTCTTCCCTATACATTCTTGCAAGTTGCATGCTTTACTTTCCGCTGCTATATACTCTTTGCATGCTTGCTTGAATTGTGTGATGATTGCTTAACTTGTCCTAAAGTTGCTAAAATCCGCCAAGAACTAAAATTGGGGAAAGGTTAAGTTTTTATTTGGTCAAGTAGTCTAATCACCCCCCCTCTAGACATACTTCCGATCCTACACTACTTCCATATGACTTTGCTACTAAATACTTTGCTGCAGATATTAAATCTCTCAGGTGTGGTTGAATTGACAACTCAGCTACTAATACTCGAGAATATTCTTTGGCTCCCCTTGTGTCGAATCAATAAATTTGGGTTGAATACTCTACCCTCGAAAACTGTTGCGATCCCCTATACTTGTCGGTTATCATCACACTTGTTTGAAAGGTAGCAGTTGCATTGCATAAACCAAAAGGCATACGTCTATAAGCATAAGTTACAAAGGGACAAGTAAAAGTGGTCTTTTCTTGATCAGGTTGGGAAACATGTATTTGCGAAAAACGAGAATATCCATCAAGGAAGCAAAAATGTGTGTGCTCAGGTATGGCATTTTTGATACGTCCATTTTGCATCATGTTTTCTTACTTTTATTTATAATGTTTTTATCCATAATAATGATTTTTGGAGTAATTCTAATGCCTTTTCTCTCATAATTTGCAAAGAACACACCAAGAGGGGGAATTCCGGCAGATGGAAATTTGGACCTGGAAAAGCTACGTCAGGCCACCTATTCTGCACAACTCCAAATGAGTTGAAACTTCACGGAGAGATTTTATGGATTATTTAAGAAATATTGGAGCCAATAAGCACCAGAGGGGGGCCACCAGGTGGGCACAACCCACCTGGGCGCGCTAGGCCCCCCTAGCGCGCCCTGGTGGGTTGTGGCCTCCTCGGCCCACCTCCGATGCCCATCTTTTGGTATATAAGTCATTTTGACCTAGAAAAAATAAGAGAGATCCTTTCGGGATGAAGCTCCGCCGTCTCGAGGTGGAACTTGGGCAGGAACACTTTTGCCATCTGGCGAAGCGATTCTGCCAGGGGAACTTCCCACCCTGAGGGGGAAATCATCGTCATCATCATCATCACCACCAACAACTCTCCCATCTTTTGGAGGGCAATATCCATCAACATCTTCACCAGCACCATCTCATCTCAAACCCTAGTTCATCTATTGCAAAACTATAGATTGTTGCTAGGGGGTGGCTAGTAGTGTTGATTACATCTTGTAGTTGATTACTATATGGTTTATTTGGTGGAAGATTATATGTTCAGATCCATTATGCATATTAATACCCCTCTGATCATGAGAATGTTTATTATTTGTGAGTAGTTACTTTTGTTCTTGAGTTCACGGGAGAAATCATGTTGCAAGTAATCATGTGAATTTGATATGTGTTCGATATTTTGATGGCATGTATGTTGTGATTCCCTTAGTGGTGTCATGTGAACGTCGACTACAAGAGACTTAACCATATTTGTTCCTAAGGGAATGCATTGTGGAGTAGTAAATAGATGGTGGGTTGCAAGAGTGACAGAAACTTAAACCCCAGTTTACGCACTATTCCGTAAGGGACCAATTGGATCCTAGAGTTTAATGCTATGGTTAGAATTTATTCTTAATAATTTTCTCATAGTTGCGGATGCTTGCGGGAGGGTTAATCATAAGTAGGAGGTCTGTTCAAGTAAGAATGGCACCTAAGCACCGGTCCACCCACATATCAAATTATCAAAGTAGCGAACACAAATCAAACCAACATGATGAAAGTGACTAGATGAAATTCCCTTGTACCCTCAAGAACGCTTTTCTTATTATAAGAGACCGTTTTGGCCTGTCCTTTTCCTCAAAAGGATTGGTATACCTTGCTGCATACTTGTTACTATTATCGTTACTTGCTCATTACAAATTATCTTGCTATCAAACTACTCGCTACTTACAATTTCAGCACTTACAGACATTACCTTACTAAAAACTACTTGTCATTTCCTTCTGCTCCTCGTTTGGTTTGACACTCTTACTTATCAAAAAGAGCTACAATTGATCCCCTATACTTGTGGGTCATCACTTTTCTAGTTGATTTGTTTAATTTTCTAAAATCAATTAGCATTCTATAACCTGTAACAATTCTTTGTGGAATAAGTTCATTCTTATCATTAGGAACAACAGTAATACCTCCTTTCTTAGGTACACAATGAACAGGACTTACCCATCTACTATCAGCTATAGGATAGATTATACCTGCTTCCAGAAGTTTTAAGATTTCCATTCTTACCACTTCCTTCATTTTTGGATTTAACCGACGTTGGTGATCAACGACGGGTTTAGCATCAGGTTCCATATTAATCTTGTGCTGACATAGAGTGGGACTAATGCCCTTTAAATCATCAAGACTATATCCAATAGCAGCTCGGTGCTTCCTTAGAACTTCAAATAATCTTTCTTCTTCATGTTCTGAAAGGATAGCACTAATAATAATAGGATATATCTTATTTTCATCAAGATAAGCATATTTCAGAGTGTCTGGCAATTGTTTTAATTCAAACACAGGATCACCTTTAGGTGGAGGAGGACCTCCTAGAGTTTCAATAGGCAAATTGTGTTTAAGCAGAGGACGTTGTTCTAAGAAAATTTTATCTATTTCATTTCTTTCATGCGTATGTAAATCATTTTCATGATCTAGCAAATATTGTTCGAAAGGATCAGTAGGTGGTACGGCAATAGAAGCAAGACCAATTATTTCATCCTCCCTAGGCAATTCTTTTTATGAAGCTTTTTATTAAACTTGGAAAAATCAAACTCATGAGATTCATCACCAAAACTAACACCGACAGTTTGTTTCTCACAATCTATCTTAGCATTAACGGTGTTCAAGAAAGGTCTACCAAAGATAATGGGACAAAAGTCATCTTTGTTTAAATCAGTAGGGTATTTTATTTTCCCTCTCAATACTTTAACATCTTGAACAATCCCAAGTGGTGTGATGGTATCTCTATTAGCAAGTTTAATAGTGGCATCTATTTCTTCTATTTCAGCGGGTGCTATGTCTTCCATAGTTTCTTGATAAAGGTGTATAGGGGATGGCACTTACGCTAGCACCTATGTCACATAAACCATGATAGCGGAGATCTCCTATTTTAACTGAGACAACAGGCATGCCAACAACGGGTCTATGTTTATCTTCTTTATCAGGTTTAGCAATTCTAGTAGCTTCATTATGGAAGTAAATAACATGCACATCTATATTTTCTTCCAGGAGATCTTTAACCATAGCAATACTAGGCTCTACTTTGATTTGTTCATCAGGTTTAGGTGTTCTAATATAGCTTTTGTTAACAATAGTTGATCCTTTATCCTAACAGGGAAAGGTGGTTTCTCAATATAAGCACTAGGAACAACTGGATCAACATTATAAAGTATAGTTTCTTCTTTCGCTAGTACCAGTTCTTTAGTTTCTTCTTTAATAGGTGGGTGATATTTAAACCACTTCTCTTTACGGAGATCAACAAGAGTAGCAAATGATTCACAAAAGGAGGCTACTATCTCAGAGTCATGTCCATATTTAGTGCTAAAGTTTTGAAAAGCTTCGGTATTCATAAAAGATTTAACACAATCATACTTTAGCTTAACACCTGACTCTTTACCTTCATCGAGTTCCCAATCTTCAGACTTGCGTTTAATTCAATAGTCTTATTTATAAAAGAACCAACACAAGAAGAGAAAGTCGAGCATAAAAATTTTGTATAATAGTTTCTCCCAAGAGTTCATGATTGTGGCATGAATATAACATTGACTTAAGCCTCCCCCAAGCTAGAGTGATACTTTCTCCTTCACGAGGCCAAACATTATATATGTAATTCTGATCAGGATGAACTAGATGCATAGGATATTTTTTTTTGGCGGAACTCCAATTTCAATCGATTCCAATTCCGAGATCCAATATCATCGCATAGCCTATACCATGCCAATGCTTTTCCATTCAAAGGCAAAGGGAAAACCTTCATCATAACTTCATCTCCGGGTAAACCTGCAAGCTTGAATAATCCACAAATTTGATCCACATATATGAAGTACATATCAGGATGTTCGCTTCCATATCCTGCATCAGGATTTGCTAACAGTTGTTCTATCATACCTGAAGATATTTCATATTCAATATTCTCAGTAGGTGTAGTGGGTTGAGGGGTAGCTAATTGTGGTTCCGATCGAGCTGAAGATACCCCCAACAAACCCCTCAAAGGATTGTTTTCCATAGTAACAAGTGACAGTAAATTTTAGCACACTATATAAATGTTTCCTTACCAAAGGTGCTTCACTCCCCGGCAACGGTGCCAGAAAATAGCCTTGAGGACCCACAAGTATATGTGATCAATTGTAGCTCTTATCGATAAGTAAGGGTGTCGAACCCAATGAGGAGCAGAAGGAAATGACAAGTGGTTTTCAGCAAGGTAATGTCTGCAAGTGCTGGAATTGTAAGTAGCAGAGTAGTTTGATAGCAAGATAATTTGTAACGAGCAAGTATGATAGCAGTAACAAAAGTGCAGCAAGGTAGCCCAATCCATTTGAGGCAAAGGATAGGCGAAAACGGTCTCTTATAATAAGCAAAGAGTTCTTGAGGGTACACGGGAATTTCATCTAGTCACTTTCACCATGTTGGTTCGATTTGTGTTCGCTACTTTGATAATTTGATATGTCGGTGGACCGGTGCTTAGGTGTTGTTCTTACTTGAACAAACCTCCTACTTATGATTAACCCTCCCGGAAGCATCCGCAACTACGAGAAAAGTATTAAGAATAAATTCTAACCATAACATTAAACTTTTGGATCCAATCGGTCCCTTATGGAATAGTGCATGAACTGGGGTTTAAGCTTCTGTAACTCTCGCAATCCATCATCTAATTTCTACACAATGCATTCCCTTAGGCCCAAATATGGTGAAGTGTCGTGTAGTCGATGTTCACATGACACCACTAAGGGAATCACAACATACATACTATGAAAATATCAAACACATATCAAGTTCACATGATTACTTGCAACATGATTTCTCTCGTGACCTCAAGAACAAAAGTAACTACTCACAAATGATAATCATGCTCAAGATTAGAGGAGTATTAAATAGCATATCGGGTCTAAACATATAATCTTGCACCAAATAAACTATATAGTAATCAACTACAAGATGTAATCAACACTACTAGTCACCCACAAGCACCAATCTATAGTTCCGGTAACAAGACTGAACACAAGAGATGAACTAGGGTTTGAGATGAGACGGTGTTGTTGAAGATGTTGATGGAGATTGCCCTCCCCAAGATGGGAGAGTTGTTGGCGATGATGATGACGATGATTTCCCCCTCCGGGAGGGAAGTTCCCCAGGCGGAATCGCTCCGCCGGAGGGCAAAAGTGCTCCTGCCCAAGTTCCGCCTCGAGACGGTGGCGCTCCGTCCCGAAAGTCCTCCCCTTATTTTTTCTAGGTCAAAATGACTTATATACCACAAGATAGGCACCGAAGGTGGGCCTGGGTGAGCACAACCCACCAGGGCGCGCTTGGGCTCCCTGGCGCGCCCAGGTGGGTTGTGCCCACCTAGTGGGCCTCCTTTGGTACTTATTTGCTCCAATATTCATCATATATTCCATAAAAATTCTCCGTGAAGTTTCAGCCTGTTTGGAGTTGTGAAGAATAGATAGTGTTGGGGATGTTACCACTGGGCGTAAACCGGCTAGGATAGGCGAGGTTAAATCCATTAGTAGTTCATTATATCTAAAGCCCATCAAGATAGACGATGATGCTGTATGAAGGCCCAGGGCCCAGAGCCGGTTTAAGGCTTGTAGACATAAACCAGCATTGACAATGTAACTTGTACTATAAGGTAGAAAGAACAGAGACCGAGCCGGACACGTTTACGAGCCGGCCTCGAAACTCTGTAAACCGACGGGCGTTAACCCATGTATATAAGGGGACGACTCGGCGGACGTTCAGGACAACACACAACAACTCGAGACTCAGGCGAAGCGTATTTGCTCCCTGGTCATCGAAATCCCATCAATTCCATCACAACTAGACGTAGGCTTTTACCTTCATCGCAAGGGGCCGAACTAGTATAAAACTCTCTTGCGTCCCTTGTCCGCTTTAACCCCTTTAAGCTAACCCATAGCAATGGCTCCACGACTAAGTCCTTTCATGAGGACATCTGCCGTGACAAAACCACGACAGTTGGCGCCTACCGTGGGGCCATCGCACGATGGTTTCAAGTTCTTGGAGGGCATCTTCGAAGGACTCAAGGGTTATGCTATGGGCCGGATGACAAAGAGTCGTCGCGGCAAGCTCTACATCGACGATGCAGGCTGGGGCCCCGAGGCCAGCTCAATCGAGTACGGGTACCGGGTCCCCTTTGGTGGTATATGTTGGGGAACGTAGTAATTTCAAAAAATTTCCTACGCACACGCAAGATCATGGTGATGCATAGCAACGAGAGGGGAGAGTGTTGTCTACGTACCCTCGTAGACTGAAGCGGAAGCGTTGACACAACATAGAGGAAGTAGTCGTACGTTCTCCTCGCGATCCAACCGATCACAGCACCGTTACTCCGGCACCTCCGAGTTCTTGGCACACGTTCAGCTCGATGACGATCCCCGGGCTCCGATCCAGCAAAGCGTCGAGGAAGAGTTCCGTCAGCACGACGGCGTGGTGACGATCTTGATGTGTTACCGGCGCAGGGCTTCGCCTAAGCACTGCAACGATATGATCGAGGTGGAATTTGGTGGAAGGGGGCACCGCACACGGCTAAGGAAAGATCTCAATGATCAATTGTGTGTCTATGGGGTGCCCCCTGCCCCCGTATATAAAGGAGCCAAGGGGGAGGGGCTGGCCGGCCAACTCTTGGTGCACCAGGAGAGTCCTACTCCCTCTGGGAGTAGGATTCCCCCCCCCCCAATCCTAGTTGGACTAGGATTCTCCAAGGGGGAGAGAGAGAGAGGGGGGGGCGCCCACCTCTCCTAGTCCTAATAGGACTAGGGGAAGGGGGGAGGCGCGCAGCCCATGGGGCATCCCTCTCACCTCTCCTCCAAGGCCCATGTTGGCCCATTATGCTCCCGGGGGGTTCCGGTAACCCTCCCGGTATTCCGGTAAAATCCTGATTTCACCTGGACTGCATCCGATGTCCAAACATAGGCTTCCAATATATAATTCTTTATGTCTCGACCATTTCGAGACTCCTCGTCACGTCCGTGATCACATCCGGGACTCCGAACTCCTTCGGTACATCAAAATGCATAAACTCATAATAACTGTCATCGTAACGTTAAGCGTGCGGACCCTACGGTTCGAGAACAATGTAGACATGACCGAGACACGTCTCCGGTCAATAACCAATAGCGGGACCTGGATGCCCATATTGGCTCCTACATATTCTACGAAGATCTTTATCGGTCAGACCGCATAACAACATACGTTGTTCCCTTTGTCATCGGTATGTTACTTGCCCGAGATTCGATCGTCGGTATCCAATACCTAGTTCAATCTCGTTACCGGCAAGTCTCTTTACTCGTTCTGTAATACATCATCTCGCAACTAACTCATTGGTTGCAATGCTTGCAAGGCTTTATGTGATGTGCATTACCGAGAAGGCCCTGAGATACCTCTCCGACAATCGGAGTGACAAATCCTAATCTCGAAATACGCCAACCCAATATGTACCTTCGGAGACACCTGTAGAGCACCTTTATAATCACCCAGTTACGTTGTGACGTTTGGTAGCACACAAAGTGTTCCTACGGTAAATGGGAGTCGCATAATCTCATAGTTAAAGGAACATGTATAAGTCATGGGTAAAAGCAATAGCAACATACTAAACGATCGGGTGCTATGCTAATGGAATGGGTCATGTCAATCAGATCATTCAACCAATGATGTGATCTCGTTAATCAAATAACAACTCTTTGTTCATGGCTAGGAAACATAACCATCTTTGATTAATGAGCTAGTCAAGTAGAGGCATACTAGAGACACTCTGTTTGTCTATGTATTCACACATGTATTATGTTTCCAGTTAATACAATTCTAGCATGAATAATAAACATTTATCATGATATAAGGAAATAAATAATAACTTTATTATTGCCTCTAGGGCATATTTCCTTCAGTCTCCCACTTGCACTAGAGTCAATAATCTAGATTACAAAGTAATGATTCTAACACCCATGGAGTTTTGGTGCTGATCATGTTTTGCTCGTGGAAGAGGCTTAGTCAACGGGTCTGCAACATTCAGATCCGTATGTATCTTGCATATCTTTATGTGTCCCACCTGGACCAAATCCCGGATGGAGTTGAAGCGTCTTTTGATGTGTTTGGTTCTTTTGTGAAATCTGGATTCCTTTGCCAAGGCAATTGCACCAGTATTGTCACAAAAGATTTTCATTGGACCCGATACGCTAGGTACAACACCTAGATCGGATATGAACTCCTTCATCCAGACTCCTTCATTAGCTACTTCCGAAGCGGCTATGTACTCAGCTTCACATGTAGATCCCGCCACGACGCTTTGTTTAGAACTGCACCAACTGACAGCCCCACCGTTTAATGTAAATACGTATCCGGTTTGCGATTTGGAATCGTCCGGATCAGTGTCAAAGCTTGCATCGACGTAACCGTTTACGACGAGCTCTTTGTCACCTCCATAAATGAGAAACATATCCTTAGTCCTTCTCAAGTACTTAAGGATGTTCTTGACCGTTGTCCAGTGATCCACTCCTGGATTACTTTGGTACCTCCCTGCTAAACTTACAGCAAGGCACACATCAGGTCTGGTACACAGCATCGCATACATGATAGAGCCTATGGCTGAAGCATAGGGAACATTTTTCATTTTCTCTCTATCTTCTGCGGTGGTCGGGCATTGAGTCTTACTCAACTTCACACCTTGTGCCACAGGCAAGAACCCTTTCTTTGCCTGATCCATTTTGAACTTTTTCAAAACTTTGTCAAGGTATGTGCTTTGTGAAAGTCCTATTAAGCGTCTTGATCTATCTCTATAGATCTTAATGCCCAATATGTAAGCAGCTTCACCGAGGTCTTTCATTGAAAAACTCTTATTCAAGTATCCCTTTATGCTATCCAGAAATTCTATATCATTTCCGATCAGCAATATGTCATCCACATATAATATCAGAAATGCTACAGAGCTCCCACTCACCTTTTTGTAAATACAGGCTTCTCCAAAAGTCTGTATAAAACCAAATGCTTTGATCACACTATCAAAGCATTTATTCCAACTCTGAGAGGCTTGCACCAGTCCATAAATGGATCGCTGGAGCTTGCACACTTTGTTAGCTCCCTTTGGATCGACAAAACCTTCTGGTTGCATCATATACAACTCTTCTTCCAGAAATCCATTCAGGAATGCAGTTTTGACATCCATTTGCCAAATTTCATAATCATAAAATGCGGCAACTGCTAACATGATTCGGACAGACTTAAGCATCGCTACGGGTGAGAAAGTCTCATCGTAGTCAATCCCTTGAACTTGTCGAAAACCTTTTGCAACAAGTCGAGCTTTATAGACAGTAACATTACCATCAGCGTCAGTCTTCTTCTTAAAAATCCATTTATTCTCAATTGCTTGCCGATCATCGGGCAAGTCAACCAAAGTCCACACTTTGTTCTCATACATGGATCCCATCTCAGATTTCATGGCCTCAAGCCACTTTGCGGAATCTGGGCTCACCATTGCTTCTTCATAGTTTGTAGGTTCATCATGGTCTAGTAACATGACTTCCAAAATAGGATTACCGTACCACTCTGGTGCGGATCTTACTCTGGTTGATCTACGAAGTTCAGTAGAAACTTGATCTGAAGTTTCATGATCATTATCATTAGCTTCTTCCCTATTTGATGTAGGTGTCACAGAAACAGATTTCTGTGATGTACTACTTCTCAATAAGGGAGTAGATACTGTTATCTCATCAAGTTCTACTTTCCTCCCACTCACTTCTTTCGAGAGAAACTCCTTCTCTAGAAAGTTTCCGACTTTAGCAACAAAAATTTTGCCTTCGGATCTGTGATAGAAGGTATACCCAATAGTCTCCTTTGGGTATCCTATGAAGACACATTTTTCCGAGTTGGGTTCGAGCTTATCAGGTTGAAGCTTTTTCACATAAGCATCGCAGCCCCAAACTTTAAGAAACGACAACTTTGGTTTCTTGCCAAACCACAGTTCATAAGGCGTCGTCTCAACGGATTTTGATGGTGCCCTATTTAACGTGAATGCGGCCGTCTCTAGAGCATAACCCCAAAAAGATAGCGGTAAATCGGTAAGAGACATCATAGATCGCACCATATCCAGTAAAGTACGATTACGACGTTCGGACACACCATTACGTTGTGGTGTTCCAGGTGGCGTGAGTTGCGAAACTATTCCGCATTGTTTCAAATGTAGACCAAACTCGTAACTCAAATATTCTCCTCCACGATCAGATCGTAGAAACTTTATTTTCTTGTTACGATGATTTTCCACTTCACTCTGAAATTCTTTGAACTTTTCAAATGTTTCAGACTTGTGTTTCATTAAGTAGATATACCCATATCTGCTTAAATCATCAGTGAAGGTGAGAAAATAACGATATCCGCCACGAGCCTCAACATTCATTGGACCACATACATCAGTATGTATGATTTCCAATAAATCTGTTGCTCTCCACAGTACCGGAGAACGGTGTTTTAGTCATCTTGCCCATAAGGCACGGTTCGCAAGTGCCAAGTGATTCATAATCAAGTGACTCCAAAAGTCCATCAGTATGGAGTTTCTTCATGCGTTTTACACCGATATGACCTAAACGGCAGTGCCACAAATAAGTTGCACTATGATTATCAACTCTGCATCTTTTGGCTTCAACATTATGAATATGTGTATTACTACTATCGAGATTAAGTAAGAACAAACCATTCTTTAATGGCGCATGACCATAAAAGATATTACTCATATAAATAGAACAACCATTATTCTCTGATTTAAATGAATAACCGTCTCGCATCAAACAAGATCCAGATATAATGTTCATGCTCAACGCTGGTACTAAATAACAATTATTTAGATCTAATATTAATCCCGAAGGTAGATGTAGAGGTAGCGTGCCCACCGCGATCACATCGACTTTGGAACCATTTCCCACGCGCATCGTCACCTCGTCCTTAGCCAATCTTCGCTTAATCCGTAGCCCCTGTTTTGAGTTGCAAATATTAGCAACAGAACCAGTATCAAATACCCAGGTGCTACTGCGAGAATTAGTAAGGTACACATCAATAACATGTATATCATATATACCTTTGTTAACCTTGCCGTCCTTCTTATCTGCCAAATACTTGGGGCAGTTTCGCTTCCAGTGACCAGTCTGCTTGCAATAGAAGCACTCAGTTTCAGGCTTAGGTCCAGACTTGGGTTTCTTCTCTTGAGTAGAAACTTGCTTGCTGTTCTTTTTGAAGTTCCTCTTTTTCTTTCCTTTGCCCTTTTTCTTGAAACTAGTGGTTTTGTTAACCATCAACACTTGATGCTCCTTTTTGATTTCTACCTCCGTGGCTTTTAGCATTGCGAAGAGCTCGGGCATAGTTTTAGTCATCCCTTGCATATTATAGTTCATCACGAAGCTCTTGTAGCTTGGTGGCAGTGATTGGAGAATTCTGTCAATGACGCAATCATCCGGAAGATTAACTCCCAGTTGAATCAAGTGATTGTTATACCCAGACATTCTGAGTATATGCTCACTGACAGAACCGTTCTCCTCCATTTTACAGCTATAGAACTTATTGGAGACTTCATATCTCTCAATCCGGGCATTTGCTTGAAATATTAACTTCAACTCCTGGAACATCTCATATGCTCCATGGTGTTCAAAACGTCGTTGAAGTCCCGGTTCTAAGCCGTAAAGCATGGCACACTGAACTATAGAGTAGTCATCAGCTTTGCTTTGCCAGACGTTCACAACATCTGGCGTAGCTCTTGCACCGGGCCTGGCACCCAGCGGTGCTTCCAGGACGTAATTCTTCTGTGCAGCAATGAGGATAATCCTCAAGTTACGGACCCAGTCCGTGTAATTGCTACCATCATCTTTCAACTTTGCTTTCTCAAGGAACGCATTAAAATTCAACGGAACAACAGCACGAGCCATCTATCTACACAACATAGACAAGCAAGATACTATCAGGTACTAAGTTCATGATAAATTAAAGTTCAATTAATCATATTACTTAAGAACTCCCACTTAGATAGACATCCCTCTAATCCTCTAAGTGATCACGTGATCCAAATCAACTAAACCATGTCCGATCATCACGTGAGATGGAGTAGTTTCAATGGTGAACATCACTATGTTGATCATATCTACTATATGATTCACGCTCGACCTTTCGGTCTCCGTGTTCCGAGGCCATATCTGTTATATGCTAGGCTCGTCAAGTTAAACCTGAGTATTCCGCGTGTGCAACTGTTTTGCACCCGTTGTATTTGAACGTAGAGCCTATCACACCCGATCATCACGTGGTGTCTCAGCACGAAGAACTTTCGCAACGGTGCATACTCAGGGAGAACACTTCTTGATAATTTAGTGAGAGATCATCTTATAATGCTACCGTCAATCAAAGCAAGATAAGATGCATAAAAAGGATAAACATCACATGCAATCAATATAAGTGATATGATGTCACATCCCTAGCTAGGCCATGCATTAGAGTGTGCATCATGTTTAAATTCTATTAATTCTGAAATGGGAAATGCCAGAATCCCCAACACACACTCCCCCCCCCCCCTGGAAATAACTAGGGTTTACTAAAATCTTTTTCAATGAACCTGAAATGCCCTTCTAAAATGTTCACCCTCTTTGTCTTGGATTAAACCCCCTGGCAAAAATAGTGCACATTTTTCTAGGTCAACAGAAGGTTATTGAATTAACACATAAGTATTTGAATTTGGGCATTTAAAATTTATAAAAAATATTTAAATGTTCAAATATTCTCAAACAGAAATGTTTCATGTTGTCTATACTTTAAATAGTATGCATGAGCAGTTTGGGGATTTTTGGAGTTGTTTAAGTATTTTAAATAAGTCCACAAAGTTGCAGAAATAATAGAAAAGAAAACAGTTAAACAGAAGAAAACTAACCTGGCCAAACCCACCAGCCGGCCCACCTGGCGGCCCAGCGCTGTGCTGGCCCGAGCCAGCCAGCTGCTTCGTCCCCGCCAGGCAGGCAGGGTGGTGACGCCGGCGAGCGCGAGCTCGCGACGGCGTCACCTGCTCGCCGCTTCGCCGCCCGACGCACTGGACGTCCTCCACGTCGCGCCCTCGACCCCGTGGACACCTCACTTCTCCCCCTGGCTCTCTCTCTCGCTCTCCAGCGCCATGGCCGCAGCACCCGTCGCCGTCTCGCCGCCATAGCCGCGCCCACCGTTGCCCCCTCGCCCCGCTGACCTGCCCAGAGGCTCCGCCACTTCGCCCTCGCCCTCCCCACCGAGCCACGCCTCGCCGGAGGCCCTGCATCGCCGCCATCAGCTCGTCTCCGACCCCGGTGCCCGCCGGCCGCCGTTCTTCGATTCGCGCCGCTCCGTTCGCCCCCGAGCCCGCTGAGCTGCTCGTCGACCTCCCTGTGAGCTCCCGCACCTTCTCCCCCTCCTCCCATGCCTGTTAGCTCGCCGTAGCGCCCGTCCCCGACGAGCCCGAGAGCTTGGCTCTGCCGGCCATGGCGCCACCGCGGCCATAGCCCCTGCCACCCGGGCCAGAGCGCGTCAACGTGCTCCTGGAGCCTCCAGGAGGCCAAAACAGCCATCAGTCGGCCCCCTAACGCACCGTAGCGCCAAAGCCACCTCCACCCGAGCCCCGGCGCCGCCAAACCCGTCGCCGGCGATGTTTCCGGCCACCCCGAGCCCAGCTGTTGCCACCGAACGCCGCGGGAGGATCTCAGCTACCCGTAGATGGCCTCCGCGCCTTGTTTGGTGGCCAAAACGAGCAAAATCACTTGCTCCGCCGCGTCTGACCTCGCCGGCGGCTAGACGCCGGCGAGTTGACCCTAACCGTTGACTTGTGGACCCAGTTTGACTCTTATGAGTCTATGACATGTGGGCCCCGCCTGCTAATTAATCCAGGATTAAAAAATAATAATCTGTTTAAGTTAATGACCCTGACACGCGGGACCCACGCGTCAGGTTTGACTTGGACCGGTCTGTTGACCTGCTGAGGTCGGCATGACTTCATGCTGACGCAGTAATCTATTTTGCTGGATTTATTTTTATACAGAAAATCCAGAAAATAGTTCAAACTTCAAAAATTCATAGAAAATTATCTATAACTCCTAATGCAAAGTTTTATATATGAAAATCTATCAGAAAAATCCAATCTATCCAATGGAACTGGTTTCATGCATGTTAAAACAAGTTAAACCCACTGTTTAGGCATTATAAGATATTGCACTAATATGATCTTATAAATGCACTACCATTTGAATTCTTGGTTCAAATGGGGTCATTTCCTTCTAGTTTAACTTGCACAAGACCAGGACACATTCATATTGCCATGTCATTGCATGCATCATATTGTTGCATATCGTCATGTATTGATTGTGTTGCAATGTGTCATTCGTGGTAGGTTCTGCCTCCGAGGATATCTCCGAGTATCCAGTTGAAGGGCAGTATCCCACCACCACTCCATCAGGCAAGCAACTCGTTGATCATTCCGATACAAACCCATGTTCTCGCTTCTGCCCTTGTTTACTGCATTAAGACAACGCGTTTCAAACTGCTGTGTGTTGCGGTAGTTGAACCCACCTCCTTTGCATGACCTGTCATTGCCACAGTAACTAGATGAAACCCACTTGCATGTGTAGGAGTTGATTGAGCCAATACATGTGTATGTGTGTTCCTACCATGCTATGCTTGCTATGCTTAGAGTTGTGTCAGGTCTGGCTCATCGGGATGATGATCCGGAGTGAAAGGTTGTATCGTTGTCAATGGTGTGGAAGTGTTGAACACGATTTGGTAAAGGAATTGATGAAAGGCCATGTAGGAGTACATGGTGGGTTGTTTCATTGAGGCCGTTCTTAAGAACTGAGATCTGTGTGTGTGATTTAAGACTCAGCTACTACCACTCATTGGGCCCGAAACCAATGGACCCTCTCGGCTTCTTGATCACGCTTGTCCTCTGTCCAGGAGTTGCAAAGTAGTTTCTGGTGTTTGTAGCATGCTGGGGGCCGCACTCGGCGCTGACCATCGGGGTGGGCTGTGTTGCGGTAGGCACGTGGCACGGTGTACCGACTCGCCCGTTTGGTGTCTCGGGAACCCTGTTCACATCGTTCGGGGCCGTTAGTGGAAACCTCGGCCGGACTCCCTGCGGATGGAACCCGAATAGGCGATAAACCTGGACTAGAGACTTGAGTGTTTAGGTAGGCCGTGGCCGACACCCTCGCTGGGCTTCCGCTTGAAGGTTGCCGAGTACATGTCGTGTAAACGGCGATAAGTGGTGAGAGCGTGTGTGAAGAAGTACACCCCTGCAGGGTATAAATCTATTCGAATAGCCGCGTCCGCGGTAAAGGACTACTTGGTCACCTATACAGTTCATAGATAAGTTAAATGGATACTATTAAAAATCTCAAGATAAGTGTGAGTACCGCGGATGGCCCTCCCGCAGGATGGCGAGAGAGGATCCACGGTGGAGTATTGTGTTGGTGTTAGTGGACTCGTGTGCGACCAATGATTTACAAGTGGTGTCTATCGTAGGATAGCTTAGCCAAGAGTCAAAGCTGGCTTGCTGCAATAACCCCACTACCTTCTTGAGAATGTGCATGTATAGTAGGTTCCTGTTGTAAGACTTGCTGAGTACCTCCGTACTCATGTTGCTTTAATCATGTTTTTCAGACGACTGCACCAACCCCTCTGATGGGTTCTATATAGACCTCGACGTTGACGAGTGACTTATCACCCAGGTGGTGATCCAAGACTTGTGAAGGGTCGTTGTAGATAGACAGGCTTCGTCAAGCCTTCTTTCTTTCTAGTGTCTGTACTCAGACTGCTTTGCTTCCGCATGTGCTTGTATGTTTGTATGACTTGAGTGTTGGGTCATGTGACCCCTATCTGTATGGATGATATGCATGGCTCCTCGGAGCCTTCTAAATAAAGTACTTGAGTCGTAGAGTACTGTTGTGATGCCATGTTGTATTTACTCATATCGGGCATATTGTGTGTATGATTGAAATGCTTGGTATGAGTGGGATCCGACTATCTAGTTGTTTATCCTTGGCAGCCTTTCATATGGGGAAATGTAAGTCTTGTGCTTCTGAGCGATAGTAGTCCGCTACAGCCCGGATCACCGGAGTCCTGCTAGCCCAGCACTACTGCTTGGACACTTGACTGGCCGGCATGTGTCTCACGTCGTTCCTATGTCTGTCCCTTCGGGGAAATGTCACGCGATGTTATTCGGAGTCCTGCCTAGCCTGCTACAGCCCGGGTTACCGGAGTCCTGTTAGCCCAGTGCTACAGCCCGAATAGACACGTTGATGACCGACATGTTCGAAGTGATTCATGTATGCCTGTCCTCATAGGCTAGCGCCGCTTTGGGTTCACGACTAGCCATGTCGGCCCGGGTTCTCTGTCATATGGATGCTAGCGACACTATCATATACGTGAGCCAAAAGGCGCAAACGGTCCCGGGCCAGGTAAGGTGGCACCCGTGGGAGTACCGTGCGTGAGGCCGCAAAGTGATATGATGTGTTACACGCTGGATCGATGTGGTTTAGAATCGGGGTCCTGACAGCGTTGGCATCAGAGCCGGACTGCCTGTAGGTTCGCTAAGCCAAACTGGTCGATGTCGAGTCTAGAAATGCTTTAATTATATGTAGGGGAATTGATTGTGGGAGGGAACGTAAGGCTCTTTTACTCCTTTACCTTATGCCCTCTATTCTGAGTCATTCTCTTCTCATTCTACGTGGGTTAAGGACTAGGCTCTCTTCTCTCTATCAGGTTCACGTGTTACTAAATCCGTAGTAACTTATAGGATTGTTGGATTCAACCCAGTTCAGTTCTACTAAAGTTTAGTATGTTGCCATTTGAACCAGAACCTCGATATGATGTTGTTGAGTGGTTTCGCAAACTGTTGTGGATGTCTCAAGTCTTTTTCTGAGCATTTACAGCCGTTATGCTGTCCAATTTCATCCAGAAATTCTAATGCCTTTGCACTATTTTGTGCTTTCAGATGGCTACCCGTTCCCAAAACCAAGTGGTTCGTCTGACCCGTTGCATCGGTGTATGTGGTCATACCTCCATGTTGGTTCGAGTGATGGTTGAGGCAGGTTACCGATGGTACCCCGAATACACCGTCGAAGAGCAGTTTAGAGATTTCAACCAGAGCCAATATCTGTGCACGGTCAGGATATATCCATCATATCCCGGAGCCACGGAACCACTCCACCGTTCTTATGGACTCGGGATCACTATTGGGATGTCCGTTCAAGATGCAGCCTACTCGATGATGACCATTATGCGAGCTAGAACTGCCTTGTTGAGCAACACTGAATTTCGCTACATGCCAGCATCCCTCCCTGGGGCGCATGGTTACCTTCAGGGCATGTACAGTGATGCATCCCATGAGGACTCACTCCTTTGCACCACTACTGAGATGTTGGAAGATAAGGACCGTGAAAATCGGGCCTTGCGTATGGAGCTCTTTAATGCTCGTGCTGATCATTGGGCCACCTTGACGAGGTTTGCACCTGCTGTGCAAGCCGGATACATGGATACGAGAGACTTGTATCCTGTGCGGGCTAGTCTGCCAGACTTTATGGAATGGCATGAGGTGGGAGGCATCACCCCTCCTCGTGGGCCTCTTCTACCGCCATTTGTTGGACCGAGGCCGCATCCAAGTCCCTATGGTCCACAAGCACCGCAGCACCGTCTGTTCCCAGATGACCATGTTCCGCTTCCAGGTCTGGGTGGTGACTTCTATGAGGACTTCTACGGAGCCGTCTGAGCTAGTAGTAGTCTCGCTAGTATTGTAATAGTTGTATGTCCACTGTCCTGCGTGATTGTGGAATATAACTTAGTGTGTATCAATTCCGGAGGTGTAGATAAATAATGTATAGGAGCTTGGAATGCCTCCGATGAGATGTAACGTCTTTCATCATAGTGGTACTTCAGCCGGGCTTGTACTAAACTATGTATGGGTGTATGACTGTTGGTGTATATATGGCAGTTTCTATATTACCATGTCATACGGATGATCATCTCTGCATTCCTTGTTATCCATTACATTCCGCACTTCCTTGGCCAGATTTTGCCATCCTGGTTTAAATCGTTGTTTTGTTTCCCAGGATGGTCAACACCCGCAGCAACCCTGCTGCTTCGGAGCAAGGAGAAGCTAGTGCACCTAGAGAGGAAAGCCTGCCTCAACCACCTTCTCTGGCCGAAGTGATGCTGGAGGCAGAGCGCAACAGGCGCGACACCAATCGCTTGTTAGAGCGGATTGAGCAGAACACCGCACGCCAGCAGAGGATCAATTCGGTGTCCATCAATGACTTTGTCAAGCTGTACCCGCCAAAGTTCAATCATTCCATCGAACCTCTCGATGCAGATGACTGGCTCCGCAGCATCGCCCACAAGCTACGTTCTGCCAACGTGGCTGAAGATGATAAAGTCACCTTTGCTGCCTATCACCTCGAAGGCCCTGCCAGCCTTTGGTGGGAGAATTATGAAGCTATGCGTCCGGTCGGCCAACTCACTACTTGGGCTGATTTCAGTGCCGCTTTTCGTGAGCATCATATTCCGGAAGGTCTCATGGATCGCAAGAGGGAGGAGTTCTGTAACTTCACCCAGGGGAAGCTGACTGTGGATGCTTACAGTCGCGAGTTTGGGAAGCTTGCACGCTATGCTCCCGAAGAGGTATCCACCGATGCCAAGAAGCAGGCAAGGTTCCGCAAGGGACTTAGCCCTGAGCTCCGACGTGACCTTCGTCTGCATGAATGCATTTCTTTTCCGAAGCTAGTCAATAAGGCCATCAGTGCCGAGACAGGGCAGAATGATTTTGAAGCTTCACGCAAGCACTCCCGTGACTATGGATCTTCATCCGGTTCTGGATCACAGAAGCGCCGGGTCTGGATTCCAAATTCTGCTATGCCACCCAGGTATACTCCGAGGCCATCCTTTGAGGCGCCTCGCCCCAATCAGCAGTATGTGCCGCCCAAGACTTTTGGTGGCCCCACTGCCAACACTGCTCCACGCCCCAATATGACAACTTGCTTCAAGTGTGGTGAGCCAGGCCACTACATCCGTGAGTGTCCCCAGAACAACCCCAGCCAGTTCGGAAAGTCTGTTGGCCGTGGTAAGTCAACAGCAAAAGTGTTTGTCGCCAAGCCAGCCACCACTGCTCGTGGCCATGTCAACTACGTTTCAGCTGAAGAAACTCAAGAGGACCCCAACGTCGTTCTCGGTACGCTCCTTGTTAATTGCCATCCGGCAACTGTCCTTTTTGATACTGGAGCATCTCATTCATTTATTTCTGAGAGCTATGCTCGTTTGCACAACACCACTTTTTGTGACATGCCTACCTCCATGGTAATTCAAACCCCTGGTTCTAAGTGGCAAACCTCTAGGATCAGCCATGGAAATGAAATTCTTGTTGACAGATTGGTCTTCCTTGCGTCACTAATAGCTCTCAAGTCTTCAGACATAAACATCATCTTGGGTATGGACTGGATGTCAGCTCATTACGCCAAGATTGATTGCTCAACTAGAACTGTCCAACTTACCCATCCATCGGGCAAGACAGTCAATGTTTTGACCCGAGTATCGGAGCGTCAGCTCTACTCTCTAAATGCCAATCCCCTTCCAGACCTCGAAGATATTCCGGTAGTCCGTGACTTTCCGGATGTCTTTCCAGAGGAACTGCCAGGTGTTCCACCTGACAGAGATGTCGAGTTCGTGATAGACCTTGTTCCAGGAACCGTTCCAATCTCTAGGAGACCTTATAAGATGGCACCCCTAGAACTAGCTGAGCTTAAGAAACAACTCGATGAGTCCTTGCAAAAAGGTTTCATCCGTCCTAGTTCATCTCCATGGGCTTGCCCCGTCCTCTTCGTCAAGAAGAAGGATGGAACGGATCGGATGGTTGTAGATTACCGACCTGTCAATTTGGTCACTATCAAGAACAAGTATCCGCTCCCCAGGATCAACGACCTGTATGACCAGCTCGCTGGATCCTCAGTCTTTTCCAAGATGGATTTGAGGTTGGGCTACTATCAAATCAAAATCAAGAACGGGGACATTCCCAAAACGGCCTTTGTTACTCGTTACGGCCAATACGAGTACACCGTCATGTCCTTCGGTTTAACCAATGCTCCAGCCACCTTCTCTCGGTTAATGAACTCGATCTTCATGGAGTACTTGGATAAATTCGTCGTAGTATACCTCGATGATATACTCATCTACTCCAAGAATGAGGAAGAACATGCCGAACATCTAAGGCTAGTATTGATGAAACTTCGAGAGCATCGCCTTTATGCCAAATTCTCCAAGTGCGAATTTTGGTTGCCAGAAGTGACCTATCTGGGCCATGTAATCTCTGGCAAGGGCATTGCTGTCAACCCCGAACGAGTTCAAGCTGTCCTTGACTGGACTCCACCTGAAACGGTCAAGCAAGTTCGGAGTTTTCTTGGTTTAGCGAGCTATTGCCGCCGCTTCGTCGAGAATTTTTCCAAGGTTGCTAAGCCTCTAACTGAACTCCTCAAGAAAGATAAAAAGTTCGAGTGGACCCCACAGTGCGAGTTCAGCTTTCAGGAACTGAAAAGACGCCTGACATCTGCTCCCGTACTGGTACCACCAGATTCTCTAAGGACTTTGTTATCTATTGCGACGCCTCGCGACAAGGACTAGGTTGCATACTCATGCAAGATCGTCATGTGATTGCCTACGCATCTCGACAGTTGCGTCCACATGAGGATAATTATCCTACTCATGATCTAGAGCTTGCAGCAGTAGTCCATGCACTCAAAACCTGGCGACATTACCTTCTGGGTAATCGTTGCGAAATTTACACTGATCACCAAAGTTTGAAATATATCTTCACCCAACCGGATTTGAATCTCAGGCAAAGACGTTGGGTCGAGTTGATCTCAGATTACGACTTAGGAATAACTTACACCCCAGGCAAAGCCAATGTCATGGCTGATGCACTAAGTCGTAAATCTTATTGTAACAACCTGATGTTACAACAAGGTCAACCACTTCTCCACGAGGAATTTCATAAGCTTAACCTTCACATTGTTCCTCGAGGACTCCTTTCCACCCTGGTGGCGAAACCTAACCTTACGGATCAGATCATCAAGGCACAAAAGGTGGATCCGGGAATTTCCCGTATCAAGAGAAACATCAAGAAGGGAGTTGCAGATTGTTTCTCCATTGATGATCAAGGTGTTGTGTTCTTCGGAAACCGTCTAGTGGTTCCCAAGGTACGCAACTTGAGGCGATTGATCCTTAAGGAAGCTCATGAATCCCCTCTCACCATTCATCCCGGTAGTACTAAGATGTATCAAGACCTACGCCAAAGGTTTTGGTGGACCAGGATGAAGAGAGAAATCGCTCAATACATTGCAACTTGCGACGTCTGTCGTCGCGTTAAAGCAGAGCACCAACGGCCTGCTGGCACCCTTCAGCCCTTGGATATTCCTGAATGGAAATGGGATAAAATCGGTATGGATTTCATTACCGGATTTCCCAGAACCAAAAGAGGGAATAATGCTATCTTCGTTGTTGTCGATCGTCTCTCCAAAGTAGCCCACTTTTTACCCGTTCGCGAGAGTATAACCGCTAGCCAGCTAGCTGACTTATACATCTCTCGAATAGTGTCTCTTCATGGTGTTCCATTGGAAATTAATTCGGACCGTGGAAGTCTTTTCACCTCTCGATTTTGGGAGAGTTTCCAAAATGCTATGGGGACTCGTCTCTCCTTTAGCACCGCCTTCCATCCTCAATCAAGTGGTCAAGTAGAACGAGTCAATCAAATTCTGGAGGATATGCTCCGAGCTTCTGTCATCTCTTTCGGTATGGATTGGGAGAAGTGCCTACCATTTGCCGAGTTCGCTTATAACAATAGTTATCAAGCTAGCTTGGGCAAAGCTCCTTTCGAAATTCTTTATGGACGAAAATGTCGAACGCCTCTTAACTGGTCAGAAACCGGCGAGAGACAACTCTTTGGCCCGGACATGATCCAGGATGCAGAAGAGCAGGTTCGCATTATTCGTGAGAAGTTGAAAACCGCTCAATCCCGTCAAAAGAGTCAGTATGACCGCAAGCATAAGCCCATGGCTTATGAAGTCGGTGAGATGGCTTACCTTCGGGTTACACCTTTAAAGGGAACCCATCGATTCGGTATCAAAGGCAAATTGGCTCCTCGTTACATTGGACCTTTTCGCATTCTTGCCAAACGAGGGGAAGTTGCCTACCAACTGGAACTACCTTCGCATCTCTCCAGAGTTCATGATGTCTTCCACGTTTCTCAACTCAGGCGTTGCTTCTCGGACCCTATCCGCGGAGTGGACCACGAAACGCTTGATCTCCAAGATAACCTCACTTATCAGGAATACCCCGTTCGTATCCTTGATCAAGCCGAGCGTACCACTCGACGCCACAATATCAAGTTTCTCAAGGTTCAATGATCAAGCCGAGCAAGAAGCTACTTGGGAAAGGGAGGATCGTCTTCGACTTGAGTACCCCGCCTTCTTTCCGGAGGAACCTAAATCTCGGGACGAGATTCTTTTGAGTGGGGGTGAGTTGTCACATCCCTAGCTAGGCCATGCATTAGAGTGTGCATCATGTTTAAATTCTATTAATTCTGAAATGGGAAATGCCAGAATCCCCAACACACACTTCCCCCCCCTGGAAATAACTAGGGTTTACTAAAATCTTTTTCAATGAACCTGAAATGCCCTTCTAAAATGTTCACCCTCTTTGTCTTGGATTAAACCCCCTGGCAAAAATAGTGCACATTTTTCTAGGTCAACAGAAGGTTATTGAATTAACACATAAGTATTTGAATTTGGGCATTTAAAATTTATAAAAAATATTTAAATGTTCAAATATTCTCAAACAGAAATGTTTCATGTTGTCTATACTTTAAATAGTATGCATGAGCAGTTTGGGGATTTTTGGAGTTGTTTAAGTGTTTTAAATAAGTCCACAAAGTTGCAGAAATAATAGAAAAGAAAACAGTTAAACAGAAGAAAACTAACCTGGCCAAACCCACCAGCCGGCCCACCTGGCGGCCCAGCGCTGTGCTGGCCCGAGCCAGCCAGCTGCTTCGTCCCCGCCAGGCAGGCAGGGTGGTGACGCCGGCGAGCGCGAGCTCGCCACGGCGTCACCTGCTCGCCGCTTTGCCGCCCGACGCGCTGGACGTCCTCCACGTCGCGCCCTCGACCCCGTGGACACCTCACTTCTCCCCCTGGCTCTCTCTCTCGCTCTCCAGCGCCATGGCCGCAGCACCCGTCGCCGTCTCGCCACCATAGCCACGCCCACCGTTGCCCCCTCGCCCCGCTGACCTGCCCAGAGGCTCCGCCACTTCGCCCTCGCCCTCCCCACCGAGCCACGCCTCGCTGGACGCCCTGCATCGCCGCCAACAGCTCGTCTCCGACCCCGGTGCCCGCCGGCCGCCGTTCTTCGATTCGCGCCGCTCCGTTCGCCCCCGAGCCCGCTGAGCTGCTCGTCGACCTCCCTGTGAGCTCCCGCACCTTCTCCCCCTCCTCCCATGCCTGTTAGCTCGCCGTAGCGCCCGTCCCCGACGAGCCCGAGAGCTTGGCTCCGCCGGCCATGGCGCCACCGCGACCATAGCCCCTGCCACCCGGGCCAGAGCGCGTCAACGTGCTCCTGGAGCCTCCAGGAGGCCAAAACAGCCATCAGCCGGCCCCCTAACGCACCGTAGCGCCAAAGCCACCTCCACCCGAGCCCCGGCGCCGCCAAACCCGTCGACGGCGATGTTTCCGGCCACCCCGAGCCCAGCTGTTGCCACCGAACGCCGCGGGAGGATCTCAGCTACCCGTAGATGGCCTCCGCGCCTTGTTTGGTGGCCAAAACGAGCAAAATCACTTGCTCCGCCGCGTCTGACCTCGCCGGCGGCTAGACGCCGGCGAGTTGACCCTAACCGTTGACTTGTGGACCCAGTTTGACTCTTATGAGTCTATGACATGTGGGCCCCGCCTGCTAATTAATCCAGGATTAAAAAATAATAATCTGTTTAAGTTAATGACCCTGACACGCGGGACCCATGCGTCAGGTTTGACTTGGACCGGTCTGTTGACCTGCTGAGGTCAGCATGACTTCATGCTGACGCAGTAATCTATTTTGCTGGATTTATTTTTATACAGAAAATCCAGAAAATAGTTCAAACTTCAAAAATTCATAGAAAATTATCTATAACTCCTAATGCAAAGTTTTATATATGAAAATCTATCAGAAAAATCCAATCTATCCAATGGAACTGGTTTCATGCATGTTAAAACAAGTTAAACCCACTGTTTAGGCATTATAAGATATTGCACTAATATGATCTTATAAATGCACTACCATTTGAATTCTTGGTTCAAATGGGGTCATTTCCTTCTAGTTTAACTTGCACAAGACCAGGACACATTCATATTGCCATGTCATTGCATGCATCATATTGTTGCATATCGTCATGTATTGATTGTGTTGCAATGTGTCATTCGTGGTAGGTTCTGCCTCCGAGGATATCTCCGAGTATCCAGTTGAAGGGCAGTATCCCACCACCACTCCATTAGGCAAGCAACTCGTTGATCATTCCGATACAAACCCATGTTCTCGCTTCTGCCCTTGTTTACTGCATTAAGACAACGCGTTTCAAACTGCTGTGTGTTGCGGTAGTTGAACCCACCTCCTTTGCATGACCTGTCATTGCCACAGTAACTAGATGAAACCCACTAGCATGTGTAGGAGTTGATTGAGCCAATACATGTGTATGTGTGTTCCTACCATGCTATACTTGCTATGCTTAGAGTTGTGTCAGGTCTGGCTCATCGGGATGATGATCCGGAGTGAAAGGTTGTATCGTTGTCAATGGTGTGGAAGTGTTGAACACGATTTGGTAAAGGAATTGATGAAAGGCCATGTAGGAGTACATGGTGGGTTGTTTCATTGAGGCCGTTCTTAAGAACTGAGATCTGTGTGTGTGATTTAAGACTCAGCTACTACCACTCATTGGGCCCGAAACCAATGGACCCTCTCGGCTTCTTGATCACGCTTGTCCTCTGTCCAGGAGTTGCAAAGTAGTTTCTGGTGTTTGTAGCATGCTGGGGGCCGCACGCGGCGCTGACCATCGGGGTGGGCTGTGTTGCGGTAGGCACGTGGCACGGTGTACCGACTCGCCCGTTTGGTGTCTCGGGAACCCTGTTCACATCGCTCGGGGCCGTTAGTGGAAACCTCGGCCGGACTCCCTGCGGATGGAACCCGAATAGGCGATAAACCTGGACTAGAGACTTGAGTGTTTAGGTAGGCCGTGGCCGACACCCTCGCTGGGCTTCCGCTTGAAGGTTGCCGAGTACATGTCGTGTAAACGGCGATAAGTGGTGAGAGCGTGTGTGAAGAAGTACACCCCTGCAGGGTATAAATCTATTCGAATAGCCGCGTCCGCGGTAAAGGACTACTTGGTCACCTATACAGTTCATAGATAAGTTAAATGGATACTATTAAAAATCTCAAGATAAGTGTGAGTACCGCGGATGGCCCTCCCGCAGGATGGCGAGAGAGGATCCACGGTGGAGTATTGTGTTGGTGTTAGTGGACTCGTGTGCGACCAATGATTTACAAGTGGTGTCTATCGTAGGATAGCTTAGCCAAGAGTCAAAGCTGGCTTGCTGCAATAACCCCACTACCTTCTTGAGAATGTGCATGTATAGTAGGTTCCTGTTGTAAGACTTGCTGAGTACCTCCGTACTCATGTTGCTTTAATCATGTTTTTCAGACGACTGCACCAACCCCTCTGATGGGTTCTATATAGACCTCGACGTTGACGAGTGACTTATCACCCAGGTGGTGATCCAAGACTTGTGAAGGGTCGTTGTAGATAGACAGGCTTCGTCAAGCCTTCTTTCTTTCTAGTGTCTGTACTCAGACTGCTTTGCTTCCGCATGTGCTTGTATGTTTGTATGACTTGAGTGTTGGGTCATGTGACCCCTATCTGTATGGATGATATGCATGGCTCCTCGGAGCCTTCTAAATAAAGTACTTGAGTCGTAGAGTACTGTTGTGATGCCATGTTGTATTTACTCATATCGGGCATATTGTGTGTATGATTGAAATGCTTGGTATGAGTGGGATCCGACTATCTAGTTGTTTATCCTTGGCAGCCTTTCATATGGGGAAATGTAAGTCTTGTGCTTCTGAGCGATAGTAGTCCGCTACAGCCCGGATCACCGGAGTCCTGCTAGCCCAGCACTACTGCTTGGACACTTGACTGGCCGGCATGTGTCTCACGTCGTTCCTATGTCTGTCCCTTCGGGGAAATGTCACGCGATGTTATTCGGAGTCCTGCCTAGCCTGCTACAGCCCGGGTTACCGTAGTCCTGTTAGCCCAGTGCTACAGCCCGAATAGACACGTTGATGACCGACATGTTCGAAGTGATTCATGTATGCCTGTCCTCATAGGCTAGCGCCGCTTTGGGTTCACGACTAGCCATGTCGGCCTGGGTTCTCTGTCATATGGATGCTAGCGACACTATCATATACGTGAGCCAAAAGGCGCAAACGGTCCCGGGCCAGGTAAGGTGGCACCCGTGGGAGTACCGTGCGTGAGGCCGCAAAGTGATATGATGTGTTACACGCTGGATCGATGTGGTTTAGAATCGGGGTCCTGACATATGATATGGCCATCATCATCTTGTGCTTGTGATCTCCATCTTCGAAGCACCGTCATGATCACCATCGTCACCGGCGCGACACCTTGATCTTCATCGCAGCATTGTTGTCGTCTCGCCAATCTTATGCTTCCACGACTATCACTACCGCTTAGTAATAAAGTAAAGCATTACATCGCGATTGCATTGCATACAATAAAGCGACAACCATATGGCTCCTGCCAGTTGCCGATAACTCGGTTACAAAACATGATCATCTCATACAATAAAATTTAGCATCACGTCTTGACCACATCACATCACAACATGCCCTGCAAAAACAAGTTAGACGTCCTCTACTTTGTTGTTGCAAGTTTTACGTGGCTGCTACGGGCTTTAAGCAAGAACTCATCTTACCTACGCATCAAAACCACAACGATAGTTTGTCAAATAGACTCCGTTTTAACCTTCTCAAGGACCGGGCGTAGCCACACTCGGTTCAACTAAAGTTGGAGAGACAGTCTTCCGCAAGCCATCTATGTGCAAAGCACGTCGAGGGAACCGGTCTCGCGTAAGCGTACGCGTAAGGTTGGTCCGGATCGTCTCGTCCAACAATACCGCTGAACCAAAGTATGACATGCTGGTAGGCAGTATGACTTGTATCGTCCACAACTCACTTGTGTTCTACTCGTGCAAATAACATCAAACCATAAAAACCTGGCTCTGATACCACTGTTGGGGAACGTAGTAATTTCAAAAAATTTCCTACGCACACGCAAGATCATGGTGATGCATAGCAACGAGAGGGGAGAGTGTTGTCTACGTACCCTCGTAGACTGAAGCGGAAGCGTTGACACAACGTAGAGGAAGTAGTCGTACGTTCTCCTCGCGATCCAACCGATCACAGCACCGTTACTCCGGCACCTCCGAGTTCTTGGCACACGTTCAGCTCGATGACGATCCCCGGGCTCCGATCCAGCAAAGCGTCGAGGAAGAGTTCCGTCAGCACGACGGCGTGGTGACGATCTTGATGTGTTACCGGCGCAGGGCTTCGCCTAAGCACTGCAACGATATGATCGAGGTGGAATTTGGTGGAAGGGGGCACCGCACACGGCTAAGGAAAGATCTCAATGATCAATTGTGTGTCTATGGGGTGCCCCCTGCCCCCGTATATAAAGGAGCCAAGGGGGAGGGGCTGGCCGGCCAACTCTTGGTGCGCCAGGAGAGTCCTACTCCCTCTGGGAGTAGGATTCCCCCCCCCCAATCCTAGTTGGACTAGGATTCTCCAAGGGGGAGAGAGAGAGAGAGGGGGGCGCCCACCTCTCCTAGTCCTAATAGGACTAGGGGAAGGGGGAGGCGCGCAGCCCATGGGGCATCCCTCTCACCTCTCCTCCAAGGCCCATGTTGGCCCATTATGCTCCCGGGGGGTTCCGGTAACCCTCCCGGTATTCCGGTAAAATCCTGATTTCACCTGGACTGCATCCGATGTCCAAACATAGGCTTCCAATATATAATTCTTTATGTCTCGACCATTTCGAGACTCCTCGTCACGTCCGTGATCACATCCGGGACTCCGAACTCCTTCGGTACATCAAAATGCATAAACTCATAATAACTGTCATCGTAACGTTAAGCGTGCGGACCCTACGGTTCGAGAACAATGTAGACATGACCGAGACACGTCTCCGGTCAATAACCAATAGCGGGACCTGGATGCCCATATTGGCTCCTACATATTCTACGAAGATCTTTATCGGTCAGACCGCATAACAACATACGTTGTTCCCTTTGTCATCGGTATGTTACTTGCCCGAGATTCGATCGTCGGTATCCAATACCTAGTTCAATCTCGTTACCGGCAAGTCTCTTTACTCGTTCTGTAATACATCATCTCGCAACTAACTCATTGGTTGCAATGCTTGCAAGGCTTTATGTGATGTGCATTACAGAGAAGGCCCTGAGATACCTCTCCGACAATCGGAGTGACAAATCCTAATCTCGAAATACGCCAACCCAATATGTACCTTCGGAGACACCTGTAGAGCACCTTTATAATCACCCAGTTACGTTGTGACGTTTGGTAGCACACAAAGTGTTCCTACGGTAAATGGGAGTCGCATAATCTCATAGTTAAAGGAACATGTATAAGTCATGGGTAAAAGCAATAGCAACATACTAAACGATCGGGTGCTATGCTAATGGAATGGGTCATGTCAATCAGATCATTCAACCAATGATGTGATCTCGTTAATCAAATAACAACTCTTTGTTCATGGCTAGGAAACATAACCATCTTTGATTAATGAGCTAGTCAAGTAGAGGCATACTAGTGACACTCTGTTTGTCTATGTATTCACACATGTATTATGTTTCCAGTTAATACAATTCTAGCATGAATAATAAACATTTATCATGATATAAGGAAATAAATAATAACTTTATTATTGCCTCTAGGGCATATTTCCTTCAGTATACACGTCTTCATTGGCAAGATCGGCGAACCGGGCACTGAGCCGGACATCTGCACCGACCTCGTCGAAACGGCTTAGCGTGCGAGATCTGCCCGGGTCAAGCCTGTCATGAGGGTGCCTTCGTTGGAGTCATCCATGGAGGGGAATACGAGGATAGATCGGAATCTGGTGGTGAGACCGTCGTTTATTCCGGCGACGAGTCATCGACCGGAGAGACCGAGTCGTTATATTAGCTACAAGATGGCCGGATTGGGGGCTGTTCCGATGGCGACAGTATTTCGGACCCCTCTGATCTGCCAAACCGGGTTGCAATCTTCATGGCCGGTACACAGCCGACGCTCCACTCTTCGACCGCAGCAGCGATGATTTCCGGATCAGCAGCGGCAATGGCAGCCGGGGCAGGAGGCCCTGTGCGACCGCCGGCTCAGGTTTTATCTGATTGATTTGATGCCTTGGCAACGCTAATGGCGGAGGTTAACCCGGCGGATCAGGAGGCACACAAGGCGGAAATTGCGAAGGTGAAAGATCAGATCATCCAGGACAAAGACGACTTGGCAGCTGAGGATACCAGGAGGGCCGCGGAGCGGGCCCCTTTGGATGCACAGGCTTACCAGCTTATGTTGGATCAGAGTGCGTCGAACGATGTCCTGAAGAGGAGGTACCGGTCTCGCCTGCCGCCGGTTTATGACGCTAGAAATCTCTTTAACACCCCGAGAGCAGGGACCAGTAATCCGCCGGTAGTAAACCGGGCGGAGGCACCTGGGGTAGGAGCGCCAGTTTAGCCACGTTTGGTGGATCCGCCTCGTCAGGACAACATTGTAGCACCACATATCCCAAAACCACCGGTTCATTACTCTAACCCGATGGAAAACCTTGTTGTTGCCGCTTCACGGCTGGAGGCTATCCCGATTGAAGGCGATTCTCTTGCGGCGGTCGAGACGTGTCGGGTTAAAGAGCTTCTTCGGACAACCTTGGTTCAACAGGAGGCTAATTCATACAGTCGTTATCGAATTCATTCCACCCCCCGTCCAAGCCGGAGTTATAGCATGCGTATGGATGAACCGGCCATGTCAAGCAATGTGCGGAACCGTGAACCGCCCCGTGGCAACAACCCGACGGGTGGCGCCAGTGATGCTCAGGAGGTGGTGGACCGGGCTCGGGCATGCAGGGAGGCCGAGTTAGCGGCACAACATGAAGCCCGTCGGCTTACTCAGGTTCGTCCAACCACGTCGGTAGAGCCAGGAGTTACCTCTAGTTCTTTGGGAGTGCCGTGTCTCGTCCCATCGTTGCGCAAGCCCAAGGATTTCAAAGGCCCGCGTAAGGTGCCAAATTACACTGCCGATTTATCCCCTGAGACATGGGTTGAAAGCTATGAGATGGCCATGGAGATGCTAGACATGGATGATGCGGCATGTGCAAAGTATTTTACCATGATGCTGGAAGGGACGACCCGTACTTGGCTAAAGAGTTTACCGGCGAATTCTATCAGGTCACGGGCTGAGTTGAGAACCCGGTTTATCCAGAATTTCAAACATACATGCAAGGAGCCCATGTCAATTCTGGACTTAGTTGCCTTTGTCCAGGAGGAAGGAGAGTCAACAACCCGTTGGGTGCACCGGGTCTCGGAAATTTTGCATTCATCGGACCACATCAATGCTGATACCGCAGTTTTAACATTGGAAGGCAACTGCCGGTTTGAACCCCTAAAGTTGAAGTTGGGACGGCTCAAACGTCATTGTAACGGCATGGGAACCCTCATGGCTGCTCTGGTGAAGTATGCCGATTCTGATAGTACCAAGGATCCTGGGTCTGATGATGATAAGACAGGGAAGGGAAAAAGGAGCGGCAACGCCAAGGGGCAGCACCACAACTCGGCGGGTCATGGAAATGACAGCAAGTGTAAAGCGGACCACGGTTTGGACTTCGTGGCTAATACCAGCACTCAGGACAAGGGTCAACGGTGTAAGGGTAAACCACCCCAGCGCTGTTGTGGATTTGTCACGGCAGATGTCCTAGCGAAAGGACTTAGTCGTGGAGCCATCACAACGGGTTAACTCGAAGGGGTTAAAGCGGACACAGGGACAAAAAGGGTTTATACTAGTTCGGCCCCTTCGATGAAGGTAAAAGCCTACGTCCAGTTTGTGATGGAATTGATGGGGTTTCGATGACTAGGGAGAAACAAGCTTCGCCTAGGTCTCGAGTTGTAGTTGTCTGTCCTTGAACCGCTATCGGGTCGTCCCCTTATATACACGGGTGACGACCGTCGGTTCACAGAGTCCCAATCTCCGGTTCATACTCGTGTCCGGGTTGGTCTCTTCCTATTCCTAACTTACAATACAAGTTCATATACACATCGGTTTACGGCTATACGAGCTGAACCGACTATGGCCTTGGGCCTTTATCTAGCTTCTGGGCTTTAACGCCTTTGGACTACTGATGAAGTTAATCCGGCCCAGGTAGGCCGGTTTACACCCAGTAGTAATATCCCCAACATTAGGCCCCAGATTGATTTGAATGGGTTCATGTCAATCCTTAGCAGAAATCTTTACTTTCCACATCTTCTCATAATTGTTGAACCGTCGTGTCAGCATCTTCTCTGGTCACTGTAAACCGAAATGACGTAATTTGTCATTATGAAGTGATACTTTCTTATTTAATAGATCTGCAACAATCGAGGCGTCAGCTCCGCTTCGTGGCTCCTTGATTCTCGTGCCTGACACATATCCCTTTTCCTTATAAATAGGACCGAGGGGTCATTTTCTTTTCCCTTGTGTGCTCTTCTGCTTCGTCTTCCTCCAGCCATCCTGCTCCGGAGCTCCGCCGCCGTCATCAACTTCTGCATCGACCTAGGCCGCTGCGTCATCCTGAACGTACCAGAGTACTGCGGCGATCCCCCGCGTCCCCATAGCTCCGGTAAATCTTCTGCTCTTTTTCAGTTCAGATCTGTTCTTAGGGTTTCCATGTTCTTCTAGTGTTCTTCGTCTGCTTCGAGCTCAAACGAGATAGATCTTCAAATGAATCTATGAACCTTTGTTCCATACAGCGGTAGTTTCTAGCATCCGCCTGTACTGTAATATTTTTGGACCGTAGATCTGATCCATGACTGCACAATTCCTTCTAGGTCTTGAATATTTATCCCTTTTACGAGCACGCGCCAGATCCAATGCTATAATAGAATTTTGTGAAATCTGTTTCTGCACACTTGTTCATCCGCAACCCCAACTGTTTCATTGTTTAGATCCAGCGGTTTAACTTTGTAGAATAGAAATACCAAACTGGTATACACCATTAGTCCCCTTGTTGAACCGCCAGGTACTGCCGCTGTGCGAACTCCGGTTTAACTTCCTCCGGTTTAACCTTGGTCATACCAGCATATATCATGTACCCAACATAATTTTAAACTGAAAACGCTTTGTTCTGTAGAATCCTCCATGGCTAAACAAGTGTATGAGTGCAACTGGGCTCCTTCTCGGGTTACAGAAACGCAACTGAACAACTTGGTCTTGACCGGCGCTTTAAGCAGTAAAAACACCATCCACTGGAGGGTCCCAGGCAAAGAGTGTCCTCCCACACCTAGAGAAGGAGAGGTTGTAGTCTTTGCGGATCACCTAGCCCGGGGTTTTAATCCGCCCGGTTCAAAATTCTATGGGGATGTCTTAGCCAACTTCCAGCTTCATCCACAAGATATTGGCCCCAATTCTGTCACCAATATATGCCATTTCCAAGTGCTCTGCGAGGTGTTCTTTCAAGAGGAACCTACAGTGGAGCTATTCCGAGATTGTTTCCATCTGAACCGCCGTACAGATTTTCCTGACGGTTCCAATATGGAGCTGGGTGGCGTGGCGATTCAAAAAAGGAAAGAGGTCACTTATCCTCATGCGAAACTGCACAGTCATCCTCAGGAGTGGAATAACACCTGGTTCTATTGCAAAGACACCTCCCCTGCTAATGAGAATCCCTTGCCTGGTTTTCGTCCGGAACGGCTTAGCAACACACACCCCTTTCCTCAGATGCTGACTGGCAAAGAGAAGATGAAGTACGCTCCCCAACTATCCAAGCTCAGAGCCTTTATGGCCAACGGTTTAACAGGAGTTGATCTTGCCCGTTGCTAGATATCATAGAGTATACTGCCCCTCAGCCAACGCTCCGGTTTGATGTGTGAATATACGGGCAATGTTGACGATCCGCTGCGGCATGTAAACATCCAGCTTACTGATGAAGAAGTCACAGAAGCTGTGAAGAAAATTTTGAACGAACCGGAGCATGTCTGCGCTCGTACCGGCCTGCTTCCTTTCTGCGCCATCAACAAACCGCCAGTTGTAAGTCTGAATTTTCCCTTTCAATAGCTCTGATAGTATTGTACTTGCTTATTACTGATACCAATATCGGTTTGACACAGGGCAATGATCCGTTTTGGAGCAAGAAGCTTCTACAGGAGAAGGCAGAAAGACCAACCCAACCTAAGACAAAGGTCATTAAGAAGCCTGCCCACAAAAGGAAAACCACCACATCTTCTGATCCACCCGCTGATGACGATGTGGGTAATCCGGACCTTGAGGCAGAACTTGATTCCCTCGGTTTACTTTTTACACACCTTATTGATGATGATATTTGTCAGGATGATGCCGAAGCTAGCCATGTTGACAATGCAGAGGTAATTACTCTTTCTTATAATTCAAGCCTTCCGCCCTCACACAAAATCCGTCAGGCAAACCGAAAAGTTAAAATTTCTCATCCTCTTGCTTACTTGGATCCCAACTTTCTTATGAAGACCCAACAGCATGAGGTGCGCCGATTATCAGGTCTATAATTTTCAGAGGTCTCTAATTTTCTTGTCAGTATTCGTCCTAAAGCGGGTTGTTTTCTTCAACCGCTTAACCCATCTGACTCCGACTATCAGGTCACCTCCCACTCATCATCTGGCGAGTCAACTAGCACCCAGCCGCCTCCACTAAAAACCGTGCTTGGGTAAACTTGCACTTATCATAAGGTTCCTGGTATTTTATCTTGCAATATAAATCGTTTTTAACTTTGCATATCCTTTCAGGGCTAAACCGAGGCCGAGCAAAAAAGCCCGCCTGGATAAAGCGGCTGGAGAAGAGACTGCTCCTGAACCGAGTGCCACCCCAAATGTTGAAGCGGCCATCCAGGAAGATGTGGCCAATGACCCGCTAGTGCCGGATGAAGTTTTTACTGCTGAAGAAGGTTTTGTTAATGCCTCCGGCCCTGCTGACCAGCCTGCCAGCCCCATCCGGATTGAGAAATCCACCAGTCCTGCCTATAAATCGACTGCGCCTGTGCAAACCGGCGAGTCTAAGGATGATGAAGTTATAATCACCGGCATTGGTCGTTCCGAGCCAGGGAATCCCGTCGCTTTAGCCAAGCATACTGCCAAAGAAGAATTTTCTGCCATGAGCAAAGGCAAATGGGATGTTGATCTGGCGACGTACGCTGCTCTGAACGCCCAAGACCTTCACTCTGGTTATTTGAACCGGTTATATACTAGCCGTGATTATGAGGCCGGCCTGGTAAAGATGATGAAGGAAAAACTTGAGGTAATTTCCATGTGCTTGTTCCGGTATATTGCCAATATAGCCCCCAAGGGCCGGTTCAACTTTATTATAGTTGAATCGGGTCTTGACATAAAACTTCAACGCTCCAAAGTTCGCTGATTTAGCCCCCAAGGATCGGTTCAACTTAATGTAGTTGAATCAAGACTTTCAATCTTCATACAATATCATCAGAAAGAATATTGAACAAACAGCCATTAGCCCCCAAGTGCCAAGTTGAATATTTGTATTGAGCTTGGGACTTTGCGATCAGGTGACAGCTGTAGATCAAATAGGCATTAGCCCCCAAGTACAAAGTGCATAACTTGTTATGTGGTTGGTACTTCATTTTCTGCATCATTTGTTGAACCGTATAACTGTCTGAATGCAGGCTGAACTAAAGGCCAAAGAAAACCAAATCGCCGATCTTCAGGAGAACTTGAAAACCCAACAAGCTGAAACCTCCAAGGCAAAGGAGGAGTTAACCAGCGCTTTAAGCACCATGGAATAGCTGAAGGAGGGTTTCAAGAAGGAACAGGCTGATTGGGCCACAGAAAAGGCCACTTTAACCAAGAAGATTGAAGACGCTAAGGCTGCCCTTAAACCGGTAACAGAGGAATTGACCAGCGTGAAGCGACAAGTGCATGCAATGACTGCCGCCATTTTTGGTAAACATCCTATGACTTCTATGATAATCTTGATCCTCTTATAATAGGTCCGATTTTGTGAATCGCTCTTATCATGTTGCAGGCACCCGCATTAGCCACTTGGGGTCGGATGTGCGAATGAAGCTGAGAGCTGCCTACACCTTAACCGAGCAGCTGTACACTGGAGCGCAGCGGATTATCTCAACTGCGTCACATAATAATCCAGCACCCTCCTTAATTCAAGATACGCTGAAGAGATTGTCAATGCTTCCTGCTCGGATTGAGGAGCTAAAAAAGTCTGCTGCTCGAACCGGAGCCATCAATGCCTTAATCCGGGCCAAAGCATGGGTGCCTGATTTTGATCCTGTTGAGGCAGCTCAAGGCTATCCCAGCTTGAAAGAAGATGGCTCAGAATTCAACGAAGAGGATCTAAGAGCGATAAACCAGGCAGTGCGCCCTCTGGCCTGCCAATTGGCAGAAGAAGCTGATTTTTCGCATTATCAAGCTCAGTATAATGATCAGAACAAACGAGTGGCTGCACCAATCCCCGAAGCGGAGAACCTGATTCCTCCAATTTGTAAGAATACTTATGTAACGCCCCAGATGTAACTTGCCATATTTGTAATCCAACTCTTGCCATTTTCGGCTATGTGTTATGATATTTCCTCCGTGGTTGGGTTCTCTTTGTTTTGCATTTTGGTCATGTCATGCATTTCATATCATGTCATCATGTGCATCGCATTCGCATACGTGTTCGTCTCATGAATCCGAGCATTTTCCCCGTTGTCCATTTTGCAATCCGGCGCTCCTATCTCCCCCGGTGTCCCCATTTGCATTTCTTCGTGAGCGGGTATTAAACTTTCTCGGATTGGACCGAGGTTTGCCATGCGGCCTCGGTATAGCACCGGTAGACCGCCTGTCAAGTTTCGGGTCAATCGGAGTTCGTTTGGTACTCCAACGGTTAACCGGGTAACCGTGAAGGCCTCGTGTGTGTTGCAGCCCAACACCCCTTCAAAACAGCCCAATAACCCATCTAAGTCACTCCCATGTCCTCCACCGTTCGATCACGATCGCGTGGCCGAAAACCGTGCTCAATTTGGAGCTCCCTAGCTCCTTCTACCTATAAAAAGGCCTCCTCCTCCTTCATTTTCGGGTCCAAACCACCCTAACCCTAGACGAAATCGCCTCGCCGCCGCCGGACGTGTCCAACTCCGCGCCGGACGGATTCCGCCGCCGCCCGCGGCCAATCGGCGCCTGCCACGTGGCCGCCCCGCCCGCCGGCCACTGCGCGCCCGCCCGCGGCCCGCTCGGCCCGGGGCAGGCCCCCGCGGCCCAGCCGCCGCGCCCCGCCTCCTCGCAGCCGCGTCCCGCCGCCTCTTCCCGCGCCGGCGCCGGAGCCGCCACCGCGCGCCCGCCGGAGTCGCCGCCTCGGACCCGCGCCGCCCGTGCCGGGGCCCGCGCGCCCGCGTCGGGGTACGCGCCGCCTCCCCCGCCGCCGTCCGCCGCCTCCCCGCGCCGCAGGACCTCGCCGGAGCTCCACCGGAGTCGCCGGATCCCAGATCCGATCGAGATCCCGGCGGACCTCGGTTTCCGCGCCGGATCGGTTGACTTCCGTTCTCCTCCCGAAATATTTCCAAGTCCCGTGCATTTCATCATCATCATCGCATCTTCATCATGTCATAACTTTGCATCCGTAGCTCCATTTCGTGCGTATAATATGTCAAATCGTTCGCCTCGAAGAGTACATCATTCTGCTCCATTGGGTCATTTTCATTTGAGGTCATATTGATGCCCGAAATGCTGTTAGAAGAGGGCTAGTTGATGTTAGTTGCTGGATCTTATCTGAACATGCACTTTTGTCATTTTTGCCATGATTGATGTGTACCTCCTATGAAGTTGAGTCCTACATGAGTTTTGTAATATGCCATGTTACCTATCCATAGGATTTTGCCATGTATTTTTGTGATCTATGTGGTGACTAGCACAAGCATGCAAACTAAGTCCCTGACTGCTGTTATTTTTATGCCATGTACTTATGTTGTTTCTGAGTGATCTATGCATAATTTGAGCATGATCAGTAAGGGTGTTTTGAACTCGAATATTTACTTAATCCATCCTTGCCTTTGTTTGCAATTATGGAGTGCCATAGCTTGAGTAAATCGAGCTCTACTTTTGCTTCAAAATGTTGCTGGCAGATTGTTTACATGTTATTCGATTTTGCAAAGCTTGGTGTAGTTGATCCTTGCATGATATGATGTTGTTCTTGCCATGTCTAGTTACTATGCCATGTCTTTTTGATGTATGTATGCTTAGTTTATCATGAAATGCTCTGTAGTGAGTGCATCGAGCTCACGAACATGCCTAGTCGTTATTAGTTTTCTGCCATGTCCAGTTTTCTACTAAGTCTAAAACCTGTAACGAAACTTGCTTAATTGACATGGGTGTAGCCATATTTTATGGTCCTTTTTGGCTTATGGTAAGTAAAGGACTTTTGTCAAGTGCTTTGAGTAGATTCATGCCATGCCTTACTCTGCTATGTTATGATCCTGTAGCATGTTGTTTCATTGCTCTGAACATGCCATCCTGATGTTAGTTTCTGCTATGTTGTTATTTTCACTAAGTCTGTGAACCTGTTATCATTTGCACTTTTGCCATGCTTGTTTGAACCTGTTATGATGTGATTTAGCCGTAGCTCAGTGTTCATCTTTTATCAAGCATCTTGATTAGTTTACTGTCATATGCTTTGTTGCCATGTTTGGGTGCAGTAGCCTAATTAATTGTTGCTTGCTAAGTAGCATCATGCTGTTAATGGCAGATTCGTGTCATTCTTGTATTGCTTGCCATTTGCAAACCATGCATCCGATTCCGGTGATCTTTATATCGATTTCAATCGAAATCACCTCACCTATCCAGTGGCATACTTGGTTTGCCAAGATTTTGCCCTGTTCATCCTTGTCCTTCCGGAGCATGCATACGCATTGCATATCACCTCTCGCATATCATGCCATGTTTTGCATCATGTTGCTTGCGCATTGCATCGTGGTTGATATTGGTTCCTTTGCTTGTTCTCTTGTCTTGGGTAGAGCCGGGAGACGTGTACGTGACCGAGGATTCCGTTGAGAACGCTTTCGAGGACCAAGCTTTCGACAACTCTGAGACTCTTGCAGGCAAGATGACCATACCCTCGAAATCACTTCTATCTTTGCTTGCTAGATTGCTCGCTCTTTTGCTATGCCTATGCTGCGATACCTACCACTTGCTATATCATGCCTCCTATATTGCCATGTCAGCCCCTAACCATCCATGTCCTAGCAAACCGTTGATTGGCTATGTTACCGCTTTGCTCAGCCCCTCTTATAGCGTTGCTAGTTGCAGGTGAAGATGAAGTTTGTTCCTTGTTGGAACATGGACTTGTTGTTCCTTTTTGGAACATGTTTACTTGTTGGGATATCACAATACCGCTTATTTAATTAATACATCTATATACTTGGTGAAGGGTTGAAGGCTCGGCCTTATGCCTGGTGTTTTGTTCCACTCTTGCCACCCTAGTTTCCGTCATACCGGTGTTATGTTCCCGGAGTTTGCGTTCCTTACACGGTTGGGTGATTTATGGGACCCCCTTGACAGTTCGCTTTGAATGAGACTTTTCCAGCAAGGCCCAACATTGGTTTTACCATTTGCCACCTAGCCTTTTTTTTCCCTTGGGTTCTGCAGACTCAAGGGTCATCTTTATTTTAACCCCCCCGGGCCAGTTCTCCTTCGATTGCTGGTCCAACTAGAGCCACTTGCGGTGCCGCCCTGAGGCAACTTGGGGTATCTTCGGTTGCCGTACGTAGTGTTCATCCAGATGTGCCCTGAGACTGAGATATGTGCAGCTCCTATCAGGATTTGTCGGCACAATCGGGCGGCTTTGCTGGACTTGTTTTGTTGCTGCCGAAATGTCTTGTAGTCCGGGATTCCGAGATTGATCGGGTCTTCCCGGTAGAAGGAATATCCTTCGTTGACCGTGAAAGCTTATCATGGGCTAAGTTGGGACACCCCTGATGGGTATTATCTTTCGAAAGCCGGGCCCGCGGTTATGAGGCAGATGGGAATTTGTTGATGTCCGGTTGTAGAAAACCCAAAGTTGACTTTAACTAAAACACATCAACCGCGTGTGTAACCGTGATGGTCTCTTCTCGGCGGGGTCCGGGAAGTGAACACGGTTGTTGGAGTAATGTCTGACGTAGGTCGTTTCAGGATCACTTCTTGATCACTTTTAGTTTCTCGACCGTGCTTTGCCTTCTCTTCTCGCTCTCTTTTGCGCTGTAGTCACCATATGCTAGTCGCTTGCTGCAGCTCCACCTCACGAACCCCTTTCCCACCTTTAAGCTTAAATAGTCTTGATCTCGCGGGTGTGAGATTGCTGAGTCCCCGTGACTCACAGATATTATCACCACAGTTGCAGGTACCAACGATGTCAGTGCAGATGACGCGACCGAGCTCACTTGGGAACGTGGTCGTTACTATGTTTCTTTTCCAGATGATCAGTAGTGGAGCCCAGTTGGGTGATCCGGGGATCTGTTTAGCATTTGGGGTAGTCTTCTTTCATTTTGGTACCGTAGTCGGACCTTGAGTGTAATCTGTATGATGGATGTTATTTATGTACTTGTGTGAAGTGGCGATTGTAAGCCAACTATGTATCTTTCCCCTTTATTTATTACCTGGATTGTGTGAAGATTACCTCACTTGCGACATTGCTTTCAATGCGGTTATGCCTCTAAGTCGTGCCTCGACACGTGGGAGATATAGCCGCATCGAGGGCGTTACAAGTTGGTAATCAGAGCTTTTCCCCGACCTTAGGAGCCCCCACTATTTGATCGTGTTTAGTGGCCGATGTTGTGTCTAGAAAAATGTTTTGAGTCTTTTAGGAATTATATATCGGAGAGTTTAGGAATTCTTTTTACTTCCCAGTCCCTTCGACCTTCTGGTAAGGCTTCCTGACGTAGAGTTTTGACTCTTCTCTTCTCAAATTTCACTAAAAAAATTTTTTTACGATCACGCGGGTATATTACAATCGTTCCGATGGTTTTATGATGACAACATTGTCTTGGTTGCCTCCTGACATTTAGGGGTTGTGGCAGTGTCCCGGGGAGTTGAGCTCTGAGGTGTTGTCGTCATAATTTTATCGTTGCGGTTTTGGAATACCTGAGTTTAGTACGCCGACATCGAAAATCTCTTTTGTACAGTTGTTGGTGAGATAACCCTGATAGCCCAGTACTGTGGCGAGTGCGGGGGTATTTCCATGACTTGTATAACGGATGCTTTTCGAAGGTTGAGGTAGACGATTTCCGAAGGTTTCTTGGTTATGTGTTGAAGGATGGATACAGCTGGTTGTAGGATTTGCTAGTTTGGGTGAGATATTATGCTTCCCCTGTATCCCCAACACCTGATTGCATAACCAGAAAGTTTCGGGAGTTTATAAGTGGGAATTCATGTAGCTCTAGTATTTCTTCCGCAGATATTTGGTTTGTGATTGGGTAATCCTTACCAAGTATTTGTTCACATCCGTACCTTGTTGATTTTATTCCTTACCTTGTTCTAAGTGGCTTCTCAGCTTATGGAAGTGTGATGTTTTACATTGGAATTCATCCGTTCATTCTCGTTCGAATGTTAATTGTGAAGACTATATGTTGCAATGTCGTTCCTTTGATTCAGCTTCTATATATCTCTGTCAAGATGCTAATGGATGTCACCCTCTTCAGGATGGCTCCACCAACGCGTCAGAATCCAGAACGCAATGAAGGGAATCAGGCTAACCCTCCGCCACCACCTCCGCCTCCGGAAGCTTGGCAGGCCCTGATGACTGCCACAAATGACAATGCTCAGATTCTGATTCAGCTCTTGCAAGATCGCAACCAAGGGCAAGCTAATCAAGAGAATCAAGGCCAAGGCAACAATCAGCCGCACTTCGCTTCACTGAACCAGTTCCTTGCTAATCAGCCAAAAACCTTCAGCTACTGTGTCGAGGCCATAGACGCCGATGATTGGCTCGTGGATATCAGCAAGCATTTCGAGTGCAGCAATATCAGACCTGAGGACTTTGTCAAGCTTGCCTCTTTTCAACTCAAAGATCAAGCTGCTGAGTGGTTCCAGCAATACAAAGATTCCAGAGGAGGTCGTGTCATTACTTGGGATGATTTCCGCCGTGACTTCAAAGCTCACCACATTCCAGAAAGTGTTGTTGAGAGTAAGCGTGAGGAATTCCGCAATCTCAAGCAAGGCAACATGTCTGTCTATCAATACAACACTCAGTTCCAGAAGCTCTCTCGTTTTGCAAGGCAAGACATTCCTGATGAGAAGAGTATGATCTACCAATTTAGACGTGGTCTCAGAGAAGATCTGCAGCTTGCTCTCGTGCTTTTCGAGCCATTAAAGTATGATGAATTCTACAACATGGCGCTGAAACAAGAAGCTGCTCAGCTCAAGTGTGAGGCATCTAAGACGAGAGTCAGAGACGCAGTCCAGTCTTCTTCTTCCTCACTTGTGGCAGCTAAGCAACAGAAGTTCTGGTTGCCTCCTCCTCCTCCGTTCCATCAGCCTTATCAACAGAAGAATTCAAGTGGTCGCGGATCTTCCCACCCACCCAACCCTGTCTATCAGAACAAGCCTCAGAACCAAACTCCAAGGCCAAGTGCTCCTTACCATCGTCCGCTCTCAGAGGTGACTTGTAAAAATGGACCGTGTTCCGCCAATTTGGCTGCTTGAACCGGTGTAAAACACTGTCGGTTTAAGAACGCAACCAAAAACAACACAACAACTTTTATCAAGGAAAGACATGTGAAGCAAAAGGCAATGACAGAACCGTTTGCAAAAAAGAGGCTTTACTGAGCCGATCAGATGGTGTTACCATGGTCGGACACAACCAAGCTCCCAATAGGCGTAGCTATGGTTCAAGTCAGCCAGGTCCCCAAATGAAACCGTGGCATTACGCCGATCAAGTGGCATGGCAATGGTTCGGGTTCGACCAAGCCCCCAAGTGACTCTAAGGCCTTTAGGCCGATCAAGAGGCGTGACCGGTTCAGACTGGACCGTGTCCCCAAGTGATCTGGTGGCTTTCGCCGATCAAAAGGTGTTGCATCGGTTCGGACACGACCGAGCCCCCAAGTGATCTGGTGGCTTTCGCCTATCAAAAGGTATTGCATCGGTTCAGACATGACCGAGCCCCCAGGTGATATTTTTAATTTTTGCAAGGGGTAAACTGGAGGTCGCTTTAAAACAGAACAACTCCATGTAACCACACATGATATAAATGAAACAGATACCCCGCTTTAGCTGAGGATTCGGTTTATTGTATTTATAATATATACTTTGTTATAATATGTACATAAGCAGAGCCAATGGCTCAAGTATAGTAAGGCCGAAGATGAGCTATGTTCCACAGCCTGTTGGTCTCCTCCTCTGACTTACGTGAGTCCTTATGCTCTCGAATATCAATGAGATAGTATGACCCATTGTGCAGATTTTTGCTGACCATGAAAGGTCCCTCCCAAGGCAGAGATAACTTATGCATATCGGTTTGATCTTGAATGAGTCGAAGCACCAAATGTCCTTCTTGAAAGGTCCTGGTCCTGACCCGACGACTGTGATAACAACGAAGATCCTGTTGGTAAATCGCCGAGCGGGCAGCTGCTATGTCTCGCTCTTCATTCAACCTGTCCAAAGCGTCTTGTCGAGCTGTCTCGTTGTCCGCTTCAACATAAGGCGCAACACGAGGTGAATCATGACGGATATCACTAGGGAGAACCGCCTTTGCTCCATAAACCATGAAGAACGGCGTGTATCCTGTCGATCTGTTGGGTGTAGTATTAATACTGCATAACATGGATGGTAACTCTTCAACCCAACAACCCGGCGTCCTCTGCAAAGGAACCATAAGTGGGGCTTGATGCCTCTCAAGATCTCCTGATTAGCTCTTTCTGTTTGACCATTGGACTGTGGGTGCGCCACTAATGACACGTCAAGGCGGATGTGCTCTCGTTCGCAGAACTCTTTCATGGCACCTTTGGACAAATTGGTACCATTGTCTGTGATGATACTGTGCGGAAAATAAAACCGGAAAATCAACTTTTTGATGAACTGAACCGCGGTGGTTGCATCACACTTGCTAACTGGTTCTGCCTCCACCCACTTTGTAAATTTATCAACCGCCACTAGGAGGTGGGTCTTCTTGTCCTTGGACCTTTTGAAAGGCCCAACCATATCCAGCCCCCAGGTTGCAAACGGCCAAGTGATTGGAATCATCCTCAATTCTTGTGCCGGAACATGAGCACGTCTTGAAAATTTTTGGCAACCATCACATCGTCGGACCAGATCTTCCGCATTAGCATGGGCAGTTAACCAATAGAAACCATGGCGGAACGCTTTAGCCACCAGAGATTTTGAACCGGCGTGGTGACCACAATCCCCTTCATGGATCTCATGCAAAATTTCACAGCCTTCATCAGGAGACACGCAGCGTTGAAATGCTCCTGATACACTGCAATGATGCAACTTGCCATTGACGATTGTCATGGACTTGGACCGTCATATTATTTGTCTGGCCAGAGTCTCATCCTCTGGTAATTCGCCCCGGTTCATGTACGCCAGGTAGGGAAGTGTCCAATCCGGAATGACGTGGAGTGCTGCCACCAACTGAGCCTCCGGATCAGGAACAGCCAAATCTGCTTCCCCAGGTAGTTGAACCGATGGGTTGTGCAGTATATCGAGAAAAACATTGGGGGGAACCGGTTTACGCTGTGAGCCTAGCTGGCTCAAAGCGTCCGCCGCTTCGTTCTTCCGACGGTCCACGTGGTCCACCTTATAACCCTTGAAGTGACCTGCAACAGTATCAACCTCACGACGATATGCAGCCATGAGTGGGTCTTTAGAATCCCAAGTACCAGACACCTGTTGAGCCACCAGGTCCGAGTCACCGAAGCACTTAACCCGACTTAAATTCATCTCTTTAGCCATCCGGAGACCATGGAGCAAGGCTTCGTACTCAGCTGCATTGTTAGTACAAGGGAACATTAAGCGGAGAACATAACAAAACTTGTCACCTCGTGGGGAAGTTAATACGACTCTAGCCCCCGAGCCCTCCAATTGCCATGATCCGTCAAAATGGATGGTCCAATATGTGTGATCCGGCTTCTCTTCAGGGGCCTGCAGCTCCGTCCAGTCATTGATGAAATCGACAAGTGCTTGGGATTTCACCGCTGTTCGAGGCACGCATTTCAAACCGTGCGGCCCAAGCTCTATAGCCCACTTGGCAATCCGGCCCGTTGCTTCCCGGTTCTGGATGATATCACCCAAGGGGGCAGAGCTGACCACTGTGATGGGATGCCCTTGGAAATACTGCTTCAGCTTCTGGCTTGCCATAAAAACTCCATACACCAGCTTCTGCCAATGTGGATATCTTTGTTGGGACTCAATAAGCACCTCACTGATATAATAAACCGTACGCGAGCATTGGCAGCAACATACAACAATAACGGTTCCTTGTCAATGGGAGCGGCGAGCACGGGCGGATTGGCCAATTGCCGCTTTAAGTCCTCCAACGCCTGATTAGCGGCAGAACTCTAGACGAACTGATCCGTCTTCTTCAACATATGATACAACGGGATCGCTTTCTCACCAAGGCGGCTGATAAACCGGCTCAACGCGGCAATCCGGCCGGCCAAACGTTGAACATCATTAATACACTTCGGTTTAGCCAGAGAAGTGATAGCCGTGATTTTCTCCAGACTAGCCTCAATTCCCCTGTTGGACACCAGAAAACCCAATAACTTGCCAGCCAGTACACCAAAAACACATTTGGCCGGATTGAGCATCATCTTGTACGTCCTTAGGTTATCAAAGGTTTCCTTCAAATCATCGACCAAAGTCTCCTTCTTCCTTGACTTAACCACAATATCATCCACATAAGCATGCACATTACGACCAATCTGTTTGTGGAGACAATTTTGCACACATCGTTGATAAGTTGCCTGGGCACTTTTGAGCCCAAAAGGCATAGATATGTAGCAGAAGGCTCCAAAGGGAGTTATGAACGCTGTCTTCTCCTGGTCCTTAACTGCCATTTTTATCTGATGATAGCCGGAATACGCATCCAGGAAACATAAACGCTCGCAACCTGCCATAGCATCAATAATCTGATCAATACGGGGGAGGGCAAAAGGATCCACAGGACAGGCCTTATTAAGATCAGTATAATCCACACACATGCGCTAGGTGCCGTTTTTCTTAAGGACCAGCACCGGATTAGCAAGCCACTCAGGGTGGAAAACTTCAACAATGAAGCCAGCTGCTAAGAGCCTGGCCACCTCTTCTCCAATAGCTTTTCGCCTTTCTTCATTGAACCGGCGGAGGAACTGTTTCACCGATTTGTATTTAGGATCCACATTAAGAGTGTGCTCAGCGAGTTGCCTCGGTACGCCTGGCATGTCAGAAGGCTTCCATGCAAAGATGTCCCGATTCTCACGGTCACGGATGAACTCGATGAGCGCGCTTTCCTATTTCAGATCCAAATTGGCACTGATGCTGAACTGCTTGGACGAATCGCCAGGTACGAAGTCAACAAGCTTAGTCTCAGCGGCTGATGTAAGCTTCAGGGCCGGATCATGCTCCGTAGTTGGCTTTTTTAAAGGAGTCATATCCGTCGGATCAACATTGTCCTTATAATACCTGAGTTCCTCGGTGGCACAAACTGATTCTGCGTAAGCCGCATCTCCTTCTTCACATTCCAAAGCGACCTTGCGGCTTCCGTGAACCGTGATGGTCCCCTTATGACCTGGCATCTTGAGCTGCAGATACACATAGCAGGGCCGTGCCATGAACTTGGCATAGGCCGGTCGACCAAATAGGGCGTGATACGGGCTTTGGACTTTCACCACCTCGAACATTAGTGTCTCTGATTGGGAATCGTGATCATCTCCAAAGGCCACTTCCAACGCTATCTTCCCAATGGGGTATGCTGATTTGCCAGGTACCACACCATGAAAAACCGTATTCGAAGGTCGGAGATCTTTATCTGTTAGCCCCATTCGACGGAAAGTCTCATAGTATAAGATGTTAATGCTGCTACCTCCATCCATGAGCACTTTGGTGAACATATAACCTCCCACCTGAGGCGCCACCACTAAAGCCAACTGACCTGGATTGTCAACCCGGGGAGGGTGATCTTCTCTACTCCATATGATTGGCTGCTCTGACCAGCGCAGATACCGGGGCACGGCCGGTTCAACAGAATTAACTGCCCGCTTCTGGACCTTCCGGTCCCGCTTGTCCAAGCTAGTGGTGAACACATGATATTGCCCACTATTTAGTTGCTTTGGATTGCTCTGGTAACCCGACTGCTGTTGTTGCTGATTGTGACCACCCTGATTATTCTGATTATGCTGATTGTTATGTCCGCCCGGATTACCATTAAATCCCGAACCGGAATTTCCTCCACTGTGACCTGGTCCAGATCCAGAACCACCACCAGAACTAGGGTCATACCGGAAAGCATTGGAGCTCTTTAACTCCTGCATAATATAGCAATCCTTCCAAAGGTGGTTTGCTGGTTCCTCCCTTGTCCCATGCTTTGGACAGGGCTGGTTCAACAGATAGTTTAGGCGTTCCGGATTAGGACTAGGCGCTCCACAGCGGTTTTTGCCCTTACGTCGCTGGCCCTTGTCCTGCACATTAGTATTAGCCACAAAATCCATGTTGCCATCCGCTTCACGCTTGCCTCCACCACCGTTTCCTGCTGAGTGATGCTGCTAACCTTTGAAGTTGCTGTTCCTCTTTCCCTTCCCTGACTTTTCATCGTCAGACTCGGGATCCTTGGTACTATCAGAATCAGCGTACTTTACCAAAGCGGCCATGAGAGTTCCCATGTCAGTACAATGGTGCTTCATTCGTCCTAACTTCAACTTCAAGGGTCCAAACCGGCAATTGCCTTCCAACGTTATAACTGCGGTGTCCGCATTGATGCGGTCTGATGAATGCAGAACCCGTGAGACCCTGCGCACCCAATGAGTCGTTGATTCTCCTTCCTCTTGGACACAAGCAGCTAAATCCACTATGGACATGGGCTGCTTACACGTGTCTTTGAAATTATTGATGAACCGGGCTCGCAACTGGGCCCATGAACTGATAGAGTTGGGCGGCAGGCTCTTTAACCAAGTATGGGCTGTCCCTTCAAGCATCATGGTGAAATATTTTGCACATGCCGCCTCATCCACATCAAGCATCTCCATGGCCATCTCATAACTCTCCACCCATGTCTCCGGGGGTTGATCCGCCGTATAGTTCGGCACCTTGCGCGGGCCCTTAAAATCCTTAGGCAGGCGCACATTGCGTAAGGCGGGGACAAGGCAAGGCACTCCGAAAGCGCTAGAAGTGAGTCCCGGTTCAACCGAAGTGGTGGGACGAACCGGCGTAAGCTGACGAGTCTGATGCTGTGCTGCTAACTCGGCTTCCCTGCGCGCTCGGTCCCGGTCTACCACCTCCTGGGCATCGGGAGCCGGATTGTTGCCACGGGGTGCTCCATGCCGTGCATTACTTGACTCCGCTGGCTCCTCCACATGTATGCTATAACTCCGGCTTGGACGTGGGGTAGAATGAATCCGCTCACGGCTGTATGAATACGCTTCATGTTGGACCAACGCCGTCCTGAGGAGCTCCTTGACCCGGCGTGTCTCTATCGCCTGCAATGAATCCCCCTCGACCGGAATGGCCTCCAACTGTGCCGCCGCTGCAACAAGGTTATCCAGCGGATTGGAATAGTGATCCAGTGTTATGACGGGGTAGATTTATTACACGGGGCTGAACCGGCGCACCCGTCCCGGGCGCCTACGTCCAGTTTACCATTGGTTGATTACTGGTCCCTGCTCCAGGGGTGTTGAAAAGGTCCCTTCCTTCAAAAACTGAGGGCAAATGAGATCGGTACTTCCTCCTCATGACTTCCTGTGAGGCGTTCTGGTCCAGCATAAGTTTATAGGCTTGCGCGTCCAAAGCGGCCCGCTCTGCAGTCATCCTGACCTCTTCAGCTGCTAGATCCGCTTTAGCCTGGGTAATCTGCTCTCTCACCTTTGCGATCTCTACATTATGAGCATCCTGATCCATCGGATTAGCCTCTGCCATGAGTGCAGCCAATGCGTCAAATAGATTGGATAACACTTGAGCCGGCGGGCGCACAGAGCCTCCTGCTCCGGCAGCCGTTGCCGCTGCTGAACCGGAAATCATTGCCGCGGCAGTCGATGAGTGAGGTGCTGCTTGTGTACCGGCCATGAATATTCCAACCCGGTTGGGCAGATCGGAGGGGTCCGGAATACTGTCCCCATCGGAACAGCCCCCAATCCGGCCATCTTGTAGCTGATACAACGACTCAGTTTCTCCGGTCGATGACTCGTCGCCAGAGTAAACGACGGTTTCACCACCAGATCCTGATCCGTCCTCATAGCCTCCTCCATGGATGACTCCCACGAAGGCACGTTTCACGGCCGGTTTAGCCCGGGGAGGTCGCACACGCTGAGCTGTCTCGACGAGGTCGGTGCAGGTGTTCAGCTCAGGGCCCGGTTCACCGATCTTGCCGATGAAGACGTGTATGCCACCAAAGGGGACCTGGTTCCCGTACTCAATTGAGCCGGCCTCAGGGCCCCAGCCTGCATCGTCGATGTAGATCTTGCCGCGACGACTCTTGGTCATCCAGCCCACGGCGTATCCCTCGAGTCCTTCGAAGCGGCCCTCCAAGAACTTGAAACCATCGTGCGATAGCCCCACGGTGGGCGCCAACTGTCGTGGGTTTGTCACGGCAGATGTCCTAGCAAAAGGAATTAGTCGTGGAGCCATCGCAACGGGTTAACTCGAAGGGGTTAAAGCGAACACAGGGACACAGAGGGTTTATACTAGTTTGGCCCCTTCGATGAAGGTAAAAGCCTACGTCTAGTTTGTGATGGAATTGATGGGGTTTCGATGACTAGGGAGCAAACAAGCTTCGCCTAGGTCTCGAGTTGTAGTTGTCTGTCCTTGAACCGCTATCGGGTCGTCCCCTTATATACACGGGTGACGACCGTCGGTTCACAGAGTCCCAATCTGCGGTTCATGCTCGTGTCCGGGTTGGTCTCTTCCTATTCCTAACTTACAATACAAGTTCATATACACATCGGTTTACGGCTATACGAGCTGAACCGACTATGGCCTTGGGCCTTTATCTAGCTTCTGGGCTTTAACGCCTTTGGACTACTGATGAAGTTAATCCGGCCCAGGTAGGCCGGTTTACACCCAGTAGTAATATCCCCAACAAGCGCGGTGGAGCACGAAGTCTTAACCTGGACCACCTGTCTTACCTGTTGAACCAGCCTTGCCCAAAACATGGGACGAAGGAGATTCCGTCCACACACCTCTGGAAGGACTGTTACATCATGCAAGAGTTCAAAAATTCTAATTCTTTCCGGTATGATCATGGACCGGGTGGCGGTTCAGGCCCTGGATCTCATGGGCCGTATTATGGTGGAGGCAGCTCCGGCTCAGGTTTTCATGGTAATTAGAGCGGGCATGGAAATCAAGGCAACCAAGGTGGTTATAACAATCAGGGGAACCAGCAACAGCAACAACAGCACTCGGGTTACCAGAGCAACCCGAAGCAATTGAATAGCGGACAGTATCATGTCTTTACCACTAGCCCGGACAAGCGCGATCAGAAACTTCATAAAAGGGCGGTGAATGCCGTTGAACCGGCGGTGCCCCATTATTTGCACTGGTCCGAGCATCCGATTGTGTGGAGTAGAGAAGATCATCCGCCCCGGGTTGACAATCTGGGACATCTGGCACTGGTGGTGGCACCTCAGGTGGGAGGTTATAAGTTCACAAAGGTACTCATGGATGGAGGGAGTAGTATCAATATTCTTTATTATGAAACTTTCCGTCGCATGGGGTTAACAGATAAAAACCTTAAACCGTCCAATATGGTGTTCCGTGGTGTGGTGCCAGGTAAATCGGTGTATCCTGTTGGTAAGATAGCTCTGGAGGTGGCTTTTGGAGATGAGCGTGACTCGAGATCAGAAACCTTGACCTTTCAAGTGGTGAAATCAGAAGTCCGTGTCATGCCTTGTTTGGCCGGTGAGGGGATCCTGGATGAGGGGGTTGTCGGTGTCAAAATCGGCGGATCTCGGGTAGGGGGTCCTGAACTGTGCGTCTAGGCGGATGGTAACAGGAGACAAGGGACACGATGTTTTTACCCAGGTTCGGGCCCTCTCGATGGAGGTAAAACCCTACTCCTGCTTGATTAATATTGATGATATGGGTGTACAAGAGTAGATCTACCACGAGATCAAGGAGGCTAAACCCTAGAAGCTAGCCTATGGTATGATTGTTGTTCGTCCTATGGACTAAAACCCTCCGGTTTATATAGACACTGGAGAGGGTTAGGGTTACACAGAGTCGGTTACAACAGTAGGAGATCTACATATCCGCATCGCCAAGCTTGCCTTCCACGCCAAGGAAAGTCCCTTCCGGACACGGGACGAAGTCTTCAATCTTGTATCTTCATAGTCCAGGAGTCCGGTCGAAGGTATAGTCCGGCTATCCAGACACCCCCTAATCCAGGACTCCCTCAGTAGCCCCTAAACCAGGCTTCAATGACCATGAGTCCGGCGCACAGATTGTCTTCGACATTGCAAGGCGGGTTCCTCCTCCAAGTACTTCGTAGAAGATTTTGAACACCAGGATAGTGTCCGGCTCTGCAAAATAAGTTTCCACATATTGCCATAGAGAGAATAATATTTACACAAATCTAATCTGCTGACGTATTCCGTAGCGTGACATCACACCATAGCCAAGCCTTTATTCGAATCATTTTTACTGTCCCACCTCAGTGCGTTTAGCGAGGCGGTTTCCTTGGCACATCTTGTCGAAGCAGAGATCGTGTCCCCTTTATTTACGACATTCTCATCAATACGGACGTGGGTAACCCAATCGTGCCCGTTGGCATGTTTTCTTGATTAAAGGCGAGTCCCAAACGGTTACGGGGAAGGCCCTTGGTATTCAACCTCTTATAAAGAGACCAAGGCCTTACTCCTTTCTTTCAATCCCAAGCGAGTTCGCCTTTCGCCTCGAGTTCCAACACCCAAGGCTCCAGATTTCAGGCGCTTCGGATCTTCGACAATGTCCGGTTCCGACCTTCGAGGTCGATGGATGTCATCCTCCGTTACAGAGGAGGACGTGCTAATGCTGAGAGAGGCCATGTTCTTGACCGGTGAAATCTCGCATAGGCTGCCTGCTCAAGGGCAGGTCATTCCTACTCCCAAGCCTAGTGAGAGCATGGTGTTCATGTCTCACTTCCGTCGAGGTCTAGGCTTCCAGACGGATCCCTTCGTGAGGGGGCTCATGTTTTATTATAGGCTGGAATTTCATGACTTAGCTCCGGATTCCATCCTCCATATTTCCTCATTCATCATCGTGTGTGAAGCCTTCCTTCGTGTTACTCCTCACTTCGGACTATGGCTCAAGACCTTCAAAGTAGAGCCGAAGATGATCGAGGGACGGCACGCGGAGTGCGGAGGCGCTGTTTTAAGCAAGAATGCCGATGCTCCATGGCCCGAGGGCTCTTTTCAAGAGGAGCTCGGCTTATGGCAACGAGAGTGGTTCTATATCACCGCTCCCAGGGGCACCAAATGGGTGGCGCCACCTGCCTTTCGCTCGGGTCCCCCACCACAGCTAGTGTCATGGGTCAATAAAGGACTAGACTGGGGGCCATCCAAGGACGTGCCCTTGTTGCAGGGCTGCATCAAGGTTCTCTTAGAAAGAGACCTCAGCCTGGTCGAAGTGACGCAGGTCATGCTGATCCGTCGCATCCTGCCCGGAAAACGTTGCCCTCTTCGCCTGTGGGAGTTCAATCCGGAGGGACCGCGAGCTCTCCAGCATTTCTTGGGTGCAACACTCGCGGAGATGTATAAATTGTTCTTCGGATCACAAGCAATGTGTCCATACTTGACCGAGGACGCAGGTCTGAGTTGCAACCGCCCGGATACTCAAGTAAGTAGCCTTGTGCCCGAACTCGCTATCCGTATATTTTGTCATAAACTTTCCCCTAAAAGAGCTGCCTTTAAACAGGGGTGGATAGCGAAAGCAAAATTGATCAGGTGTCCGGCTCCCCTCCCCAAGACCACGCTGGATCCCATGCTAGTAAGGATGTTGAAGGTTGTGCCTTTGGAGGAAAGCAAGGGAGGGGACAAGGAAACTACGACCTCCTCGAAGGAGGCTGTTCGGAAGGGAGGAACCGAAAATTCCTCTCCTCAGGGGAAGAAGAGGACCGCCTCTGAAGACCCGAAGACCATGGCCTCAAAGCGGGGGGGAAAATCCTCGTCAGAGGGTCCTGCGCCGAGGGATTCCTTGGCCCAATTATGCTCTCAAGGGGATCAGCCCTCCACCGAGTCGTAAGTAGAGAGAGGTTTTCTTTTTAAGAGATGAGAGAAATCCTTGCTTTATATCTGAGGAAAGTAACCGAATATTTACCTTGTAGCTCAGACCTCAGCCCTTCTGAGCAGAGCTCGTCTTCGGGGGACCTTCTTTCGGAGATGATGGAGAGCGGAACGCCTCCCCCTGCCGTACCGCCTAGCAAGGCGGGCGACCCTGAGGTATCGTCGCGGAGGGTTTCTCCGAATCCGGCAGGGTCGGAAGGTAGTCGTATGGGCCCCCAAAGCTCTCCTCGTCCGGCCTTCGAAAAGGGCCATCGGACGAGTCTTGCACCGTCCGGTGCGCGGTCAGAGGAGCTGAAGGATCTGATAGGGCGAGCGTCTATCTCAGAGGAGCATCGTGCATTGATGGGTACGGTGATTGAGAGGATTTCATCCGCGGAGAGCGGATTGCACGAGGCCGTCAGGAGTTTACTGACAGGTTTTGAGGTACGTGAAATAATGTACCCTTTCTTGATAGTTGCGCATAAAGAAGATGCGCCCTGTGTACATAGTAGCCCCTGAGACTCTGTGCGTTGTCAAAAGAGACGGCACGCAGAGGATCATAATCCCAGGTCTAATATGTCGCCTTCATACGTAGGTGGCGAAGTGTCCGGAGGCCAGCCGGACTGATGATTTTTCTAAGCTAAAGCGGCAGCTTGACGTGGCAGATGCCGACATCGCGCTTGTCAACAAGCGGCTTGACGAGGCACAAGGTATGTAATTCCTCCAGTGGCACCTGGTAAGAGGAGCTTTATGCCAGTATATTACAATGTGTGTGCTTGATGCAGATGGTGCTGCTGCCACGAAGAATCTTCGGGCGGAACTTGCCCGAGCCAAGGAGCAAGCCAGAAAAGTGATGCGGCTGCCGGAAAGGCAATTGAAGAGCTGAAAGCCGAACAAGCTGCTCACTGCCGAAGCAAGGAAATGGCCGAGATGGCCGTGAAGTTGAAGAGCGCTGCTGACCATTGCAAGCTTCTTGAAAGAGAAGACCGGGCGGAACAAATGGACCTGGAGAAGGCCATTGCCGATGCCAAGGATGCCCGCTCTGCGATGAGAGCTATGAAGGAGGAGCTGCGTCAGGCCGGAGAGATCGCGGCTGGAAAGCCCTTTATGCTGAAGAGGAAGTTCTGCGATCCTAAACATGCTCCGTTAGACAGGATGTGGAGTACGGCGGACACCTATCTGGATTTGGCAGCGAGTGCTGCAGATGCGACCGAACACTTTCGAGATCAAGAAGATCGTGAAGTGGAAAAGCTCTTCTGGTCGCAGTTCCACAATCCAGAGCATCCACTGTTAGTAGCCGATCGTCTGGCCGAATGGGCTGAGCTGAATAGGTTCTCCGGACTCGCCATGAAGGGTGTCATGAGTCATCTGTGGCCAGGGAGGCCAGAGCCGAAAAGTTATTTCAACTTGGTGCAGCAGTTCCTTGGTGCGGTGCCGCATATTAATGCGATGAAGAGGTCAGCATGCATAGAGGGTGCACGGATGGCTCTTGCCCGTGTCAGGACATACTGGGCGGAGATGGAGACCACCGCTGTTGCATCCCGAGATTCAGACGAAAGCCGAGTACCTGCCGAGCACTATTTTCAGGAAGTTCTTCAAGGCGCTCGTGTAATAGAGACGCAGTGCTCGAAGGATGCTATGTTTGAATAGCATATGTTATTGTAAAACAATGTTTTGATAAATTGTAGAAGCTTTTTATACTTGTGCCTTCAAGTATTATGACACCTCCTATGCGGCTGTTTAAGATATATGTATATATAATCTGAAAGATGGCAGTCGTCGGCTTCAGCCCCCACGCAAATAATGCGGGGGTGTTTGCAGAAGGCGCATTTTCACACTTAATCCAACGTCTTGGTCCCACAAAGGAGGTGATAGCGCAGCGAACTAGGCAATCAGACTATGATGCTTTATCATTTTCACTTAGCCATAGGAGTTTGACAGTGAGGCTACTTATATAGCCCCTGGTGGCGTCTGCGCTTGCCCGAACTCGGGGCGAGTATGTGCCTGGCCGGGAAACAGCCCTTCGTTAATGCGGAGGAATCCTAAAGATTCCGATAAGTCATCGAGTGGTTGACCAGTCTCACACTATATCATGACAGTCAGTTTTCGGCCTTCTCTACTGAGGTGCTCGCCTGGCCGAACCGGGGCACAATCGCAGTAGTTCTCCTAGTGCCGCCTTAGCCGATAGAGCGGAACGTAAGGCAACAAAACACAGGAGCCGGGCAACCCAACATTTGACCAAAGACATGATTCAGAGCTGATGCATATAAGTCCAAACTCGCGATGCCGAACACTCCCTAAGGTATTCGGTCTTTATGAGGGAGGGCGGGACAACGCCCTTAGTTATAATCCCCTAGTGTCTAGGTACACGCAAAATTCTGACGTGGCCACATGCCAAGACGCCAGCCTCCTCCTTGGTTATACCAAAAAACCAGGGGATGTGTATCAACAAGAGACAGTAAAAAAGGTTTATGCAAGGTCTTAATCTGAAAAGAATCCTTGGAACGGGTCCCTGCTGCACGTTTGCGCCTGTGTCTTCGTTGTACCGTATCCTGGACGGGCGCAGCACGGTATTCATCTGTAAAAGAGAGGAACTTAGTTGAAGAAAGGTCGTGCCGAACAGAAGTTATACAAAATAAACAAAGTATAAATTGAAATGGGTAAGATTGAGCTTGATTGTCTCTTGTTTTATATGTGCGGAGGCCCTAGTACAGGGGTATACGGCTATTAAGCCTGTATCAATTATATGTTTGTGCCGGACTCGTCTAGCCGCGTCCGTGGTCTTAACGACCTGTTTAGATGTTTTTGCTGGTGAAGCCGTTTTATTATGGGGCTGTTAAGGCAGCCGCACAGTCTTTCGCGCGGGAGGCGCACTCAATGTTTTCCCTTTAATGAGATGATGCCTCGTGGACCGGGCATCTTAAGCGTAAGAGACGCACAATGCGGTATTGCGTTAAAGCGCGCGAAAGCCTCGTGTCCCAGTAGTGCTTGATAGCTGCTTGAGAATGGGGCTATATGGAAGGTTAGCCTTTCGCGACGGAAGTTGTCGGGGGAGCCGAACATAACTTCTAGCCGGAGAGAGCCCGTGCAGTGGGCAGCTGGGCCTGGCGTTACTCCTTGAAAGGAAGTGTTGCCATGGCGAATTTTTGTTCGGTCTATCCCCATGTGGCGGATTGTGTCCTGATATAACAGGTTTAGAACTACTGCCGCCATCCATTAGGACATTTGTAAAGTGGAGTCCGCCGATTATTGGATCTAATACCAAGGCAGTCCAGCCTGCATTCCGGATACTTCTAGAGTAATCCTGATGGTCGAAGGTGATCGGTTTTAACAACCAGTGGCGAGACTCCTTTGCGATAGGCCGTATGGCGCATATCTCTATGGGCGCCGCTTGTTTTGTCACGTGAAGTAAGTTTACTGTTTTGACTCCTTGTGGAAAATTCTTTTGTTTCCTGGTGCTGTGGTTGTGGGGTTCATCATCATCCTCACTTGGTGTGTCGAGCCCCTTGTGTTCGGCGTTGAGTTTGCCAGATTGCTTGAAGACCCAACAATCTCTGTGGGTATGGTTTGCAGGCTTCCCGGGAGTAGTGTGTATTTGACATATCCTGTCCAAGATTTTGTTTAGGTTGGATAGCTCGTCCTTGTTATCCTGGAGGGGCGGCTTTTTTTACTCTGCCGTGAGCTTTTGAATCCGGCATTGACTGCCGTGCTCTTTCGGCTGCTTCCCTTATTCCGGCGCTGGTCCTTGCTGCGTCGGGGTTTTCCGTTTCCATCTCTAACTTCGGATGTACTTGGGTCGCTGGTGCTACATCTTGATAACCAGCTGTCCTCTCCTGCGCAAAAGCGGGTCATGAGGCTTGTTAATGCGGCCATTGTCCTTGGCTTTTCTTGGCCGAGGTGTCTGGCGAGCCATTCGTCTCGAACGTTATGTTTAAAAGCTGCTAAGGCTTCGGCGTACGGACAGTCGACTATCTAATTCTTTTTAGTATGGAATTTGTTCCAGAATTTCCGGGCTGACTCTCCGGGCTGTTGAGCTATGTGACTTAGATCATTTGCATCCGGAGGGCGGACATAGGTCCCTTGAAAATTTGCCCGGAAAGCATCCTCGAGCTCTTCCCAACTTCCAATGGTGTTTTCGGGAAGGCTTTTGAGCCAGTGCCGAGCTGGCCCTTTAAGCTTAAGGGTTAAGTATTTTATGGCGTGGAGGTCATCTTCTCTGGCCATGTGTATGTGGAGGATGTAATCCTCAATCCAGACTCCAGGGTCTGTTGTTCCGTCGTACGCCTCTATGTTTACGGGCTTGAATCCCGCTGGAAATTCATGGTCCAGAACCTCATCTGTGAAACATAGGGGGTGTGCGGCTCCCCTGTATTTGGGTGTGCCGTGATGTTCGGATATTGGTTGTGTTGCATTGCTTACGAGAGCTTGCTTTCATGGCCCATAGATAGATCTGGCTGGGCCATCTTTTTGATGCGAATCCTTGAGTGGATCACGTGTCGGCTTGTGTGCGGCGCCGCTTGCCGCTCTATGCTGGCCATGGGGTCGTCTATCCGACCGAGTGGCTTTCTTTTGTTTTGATTGCGGGGGCTCTACGGCCTCCTCGTCAAATTCAGGCAGTAGCTTTCGCTTAGGATAGCTTTTGGTGTGGCGACTGTCTCCGTATTTGTCTGCGGCGTTGAGTACTTTGCTCCATCTGATTCTGAGTGCATCTTCCGCAGTTTTGAGCTTCTGCTTTTGCTTTTTCAGGCTACGCGCAGTGGCCACGAGCCTTTTGTGGAGGTTCTTCTACTCCATGAGCTTGTCCGGCATAAGGTCGTCCGGAATGCTGTTTTCGCCGGGGACGGGTTGTCCGGTTTTTTTATCCAAGTTGCCCTGTTCGGGCGTTCGCTCGAAGGCGTGTTCGTCGTCCGCCGGCTCGTCCTGCTCTGTGGCTGGGTCTGTGTGGCTGCTGTCTCTGTCGAGGCGGGGCTTGGAGCGGCGCTTACGTCGCTGCTTTGATTGCTTTTCGAGTGAACGATCTCTCGTTGCATCCCTGTGTTCCTCATCATCGCTTCCTTTAGGTGTGTCCACCATGTATACGTCATGAGATGAGGTAGCTGTCCAGTGTCCCATAGGTGTGTTGGTTCACGTTTGTCTCCTACATCGTTGTCCATACCGTCGATGTCTTCAGAGTTGAAGTCGAGCACGTCGTTTAAATTATCGATAGTGGCTACGAAGTGCATGGTGGGTGGGCATCGAATTTCTTCGTCATCAGCATCCCAATCCTGCCGGTCATAGTCCGGCCAGGACTCTCGTGACAAAGAGAGAGACCTGAGTGAATTCAGAATGTCGCCGAAGGGCGAGTGCTGAAGGATATCTACGGCGGTGAATTCCATGATCGGCGCCCAATCGACTTCGATTGTTAGGGGCGCAGAGGGCTCGGAGTCCGGAGAGGAGTCCAGCGCCTTGGAGTCACTGCCTTCGCAGAGGAGAAGGCTGGTGTTAGGCCTGATCGTCATAGAGATTACAGCCCCCGAGGCGGTGTCTAACCACCCGTCCTCGATTGGTGTGGTCAGCTCCGAGCTAAGGGTCGGAGCAGACACGGGTGCGGCCTCCAGGGCACTGTTCGGCGGCAGAGCTAGACCATGCCCATCATGACAGTGCGGCGCGCTTGGCTGTGGCTCAGATCCGTCGAAGATCAAGCCTCCACGGTCGTTCGCCGTGTAGTTTAAACTTCCAAATCTGACCTGATGACCAGGGGCGTAACTTTCGATCTGCTCCAGATGGCCAAGCGAATTGGCCCGCAGTGCGAAGCCGCCGAATACGAAGATCTGTCCGGGAAGAAAAGTTTCACCCCAGACAGCGTCGTTGTTGATGATCGGAGGAGCCATCGGGCCTAAAAGTGACGACACAGAGGAACTCTCAATGAAAGCACCAATGTCGGTGTTAAAACCGGTGGATCTCGGTTAGGGGGTCCCGAACTGTATGTCTAGGCGGACGGTAACAGGAGACAAGGGACACGATGTTTTTACCCAGGTTCGGGCCCTCTCGATGGAGGTAAAATCCTACTCCTGCTTGATTAATATTGATGATATGGGTAGTACAAGAGTAGATCTACCATGAGATCAAGGAGGCTAAACCCTAGAAGCTAGCCTATGGTATGATTGTTGTTCGTCCTACGGACTAAAACCCACTGGTTTATATAGACACCGGAGAGGGCTAGGGTTACACAGAGTCGGTTACAATGGTAGGAGATCTACATATCCGCATCGCCAAGCTTGCCTTCCACGCCAAGGAAAGTCCCTTCTGGACACGGGACGAAGTCTTCAATCTTGTATCTTCATAGTCCAGGAGTCCGACCGAAGGTATAGTCTGGCTATCCGGACACCCCCCAATCCAGGACTCCCTCAGGGGTGTCCCGATAGCCGGACTATAGCCTTTGGTCGGACTGTTAAACTATGAAGATACAAGATTGAAGACTTCGTCCCGTGTCCGGATGGGACTTTCCTAGGCGTGGAAGGCAAGCTTGGCAATACAGATATGTAGATCTTCTCCCATTGTAACCGACTCTGTGTAACCCTAACCCTCTTCGTTGTCTATATAAACCGGAGGGTTTTAGTCCGTAGGATAACAGACAATCATACCATAGGCTAGCTTCTAGGGTTTAGCCTCTCTGATCTCGTGGTAGATCTACTCTTGTACTAGTCATATCATCAATATTAATCAAGTAGGAGTAGGGTTTTACCTCCATCGAGAGGGCCCAAACCTGGGTAAAATCATCGTGTCCCTTGTCTCCTGTTACCATCCGCCTAGACGCACAGTTCGGGACCCCCTACGCGAGATCCGCCGGTTTTGACACCGACATTGGTGCTTTCATTGAGAGTTCTACTGTGCCATCGCCAGAAGGAAGGATGTCCCATCTCGTCTTTAAAGACGGTACTACAGATGGGGGAGCTTTGGTTGTCAGCCAAACCCTTCGCCTAGGTGGTTTCATCACGACCGCCTGTTCGGCCGCCGCACCTACGATGACCACCTCTCGGGTCATCGAAAACAGCCTCCGCGTCAAATCGGTACTCGGTGAACAGATGGACCTGATGGAGCTCGCTTCCCTAAATGAGCTCTTGGATCGCATCGCCGCCATGGGAGTCGCTACGGACTATGATCGGATTGGGCTTAAACCCGATCAAAGGGAGATCAACTCTCCGCCGGTCACCCATCATGTTGCAGTGGTGGAGGAGCAATGCGGCGACCTTTCCTCTATCTTGAGGATTGTCGGGGGTTGGATGCGACATATGCCAAAGGATGGCTTATCATGGTGGGGGCGAGTAGAACGTCGCCGGTGCCTGGAAGCGGGATGAGGCGGTAGACATGCACGCCGACGAATCTTACCCAGCTTCGGGGCTCTCCGAGGAGATAATACCCCTACCGCTGCTCTGCGGGGTCTCCGCATGATCACTATGGTGATATGTGTACAAGTTGCTCCTCGAGCTATGTTCTGGAGGTAGGAGAGGGCACGGCTAGCTCTCTCCCTTCTATGCTGCTGGTCTGGTGGAAAAAGGATCCAACCCTTTGCATGGGTGCTCCGGGGTGTTTATATAGGCCTACCCCCGGGGGTACAATGGTAATCTGACTGGGCGCGGGTCCCAGCCGTCTGTCTCTTAGGCCGCCGTCTTCTCCGCCGACTCCTGGGGGCCGCCTCTGGTGGGCCCCGCCGACTGACCTGGCCACTGTAGCCGCGCCTCTGATGACGTTGGCTGGGTCTTGGGGGCGTGGCAACAGTGTCGCCGCCTGGCGGGCGATCACTGTCGCCACTCCCCGTCTTATCTGGTTAATGGCGTGTGGGGCCCGTGGGAGGAATGGGCCGACTCTCGGAGGCCGACTCCCACGGGGTCTGTCTTTGGGTGCTCTCGCCGTCTTCGTCCCTCCCGCTAACTAGCGGGGCCCGCCTTCTCCAGGCCGTACATGCGGGCCAACGTGGGAACAGTGCCCCGTCGTCAGGGCGGACGTCAGGGCCAGCATGGCGACAGTGCCGCGCCGGACGGAGCTCTCCTCTGGTACGTCATACTGTAGCCATACCTGCCCCTGGTAATCAACGTAGGGGAGGGCCGTACTCCGGCCATCCTCGGTCTCGTCCTTCTTCCCGAAGGCAGAGAGTGGTGAAGTCGTGGGCCGACTCCCCATAGTCGGCCTCCCTGGAGTCGCCGATCGGGAGTCACAACCGTCTCTGGGACTCGGCCGTGAGTGGGTATCGGCGATGCTGCGGCCGACTCCCAGAGTCGGCTGATCGTCCTGGGATTCTTTGAGGGGCGTAGCCTGCCCCGATGTCTTGAAAGGTTCTGGGTCCCGGGTTAGCCTACCCGTGGCCCATTACTCCGACAGTAGTCCCCGAAGCTGGTGAGGCGCCGAGGGAGACCTATCGAGGAGCCTCGACAGTTTCTTCCTCCGAGTGGATCGTGGGGGAGGCGACCTTTATCGAGGCCGCCTCCAACAAGCCGGCTATGGGAAGCCGGACTCGTCGAAGGTCCTCTTGCTCTTCAAAGAGTTTGAAAATCGTGGCAGGACTCGGGGGGCGTGCCTGATAAGCCACACGGCCGCCGCCCGTCGCGGACCCGCCGAGGGACGCCACGTGGCCGAGCCAGTCTGCCAGCCCACGCGCGCGACGGGACAGGCCCATGGGTGGGGCCCGCCATTACCACGCCTCGGCCCTCGAACGGATCCATTGTGGCCGCGCGGGCGGTTGAGCTTCTCAGCGCAGTAAATGCGCGTGGTAACTTCCGTGGTAAATCGTGGGGGTCGTGGGGGCGTGGGTGCAGTTAATCCCACGACGCCCCCTCGGTTCTTCAGCCCGCAGGCCTATAAGTAGGCGGAGGGAACGGGGCGGCGAAGCACGCGCGCCCGCTCCCCTCTGCTTCCTTTGCTTCTTTTCTCCCCCTTCTTTCTCCCACCGCTGCCGCGCCGGACCGCGCCTTGCATGCAGCGATGAGCTCTATCTCCGCCGCCGCGCCCGCCGTCGTGCGCTCCGGCGTATGGGATGGTTCTGAGATCGACGACGACATGATTGACTTCCTCCGCAAGACGCGCCGCATCCCCGGCGCACACCTCATGCAGGCCCGCGCTCCGCCGCCGACGGAGGTGACGCCGGCGCCGAAGGAGGGCGAGCGGCTCGTGTTCTGCTCCCACCTCATGCGCGGCCTGGGGCTGCTGGCGAGCGGGTTCTTCCGCTCGTTCCTGGACTTTCATGGCCTCTAGCCGCACCACCTCACTCCAAACACGGTGGTGCTGCTGGCGGCCTTCACTGCATCATGTGAGGGCTTCCTCGGCGTTCTCCCCACCATCGAGCTGTGGGGAGAGTTCTTTCATTCCAAGCTCGGCACGCATGTCGCCGGCGTGCCAGCTCAGTGTGGTGCCGTCATCGCGCTGCGGAGGTCGACGGCCGACAACCCGTTCCCCGCCATCCAGCTGATCAAATCGGTGAAGATGTGGCAGCGCTCCTACTTCTATGTGAAGAACATCGCCCCAGACGGCGACTGGGTTAACCTGCCGGCTTATGCAGCCGGCGCGCCAGCTGGGAGGCAGCCCAGCTGGTCCTACCGCGCCAAGACGCTGACTCCGGCTGGAGCCACCGCCGTATCGCGACTTCGAGTGCTGACGCAGTCGGCCAGCTTGACTGGGGCCGACTTGCTGGCCGCCTTCGTGGCTCGCCGAGTCCTCCCGCTCCAAGGCCGGCCTCATCTGATCTGTCAGATGAGCGGCCACCGGGACCCCAGTCGGACGTGCACCAAGGACATGCCTCACGCGGACGTAGCCGACACGGTGAACTATATCGCGAACTGCGGCCTCTCGGAGGATTGGCAGTTTGGCTTGGAGCCATACTCGCGCGCCAACCCCCCGCCGGTGGTAAGTGATTCTTCTTCTTCTTCTTCAGCCGAATCCGACTCCTGATCTCTTTATTCTTATCTCTTGGACCAGAACCCTCTCCTCCAGCCCGCGGCCGGCGCCGCGGGGCCGCCCCGCCAGTTCGCCCCCGATCGAGCGGAGAGCGACAACGATGACCCCGACCTGGGGGCGGTGGCGATGGAGGCCGACGCGGAAGGGGGCGGCGAAGGAGAGGAAGGCGGCCTCAGGCCCTCGGCCACCTTCGCCGACTGGCCCGCCGGCGAAGATGGAGGAGTCGCCCCGCGCCATCAACCGAGGCAAGACGGCGCGAGGAAGCGTCGGGCCGGGCCTAGTTCCCTCAGAGGCCGGGAAAAGAAGTTTAAGGGGGCGGCCGCCGCGACCAAACGGGAAGAGGCGGTCGCGAGGGCCCATCGCTTCCGTAAGGAAGTGAAGAAGCCGCCGCTGTCTTCTGGGTACGTGTTTCTCTTCTTTGTCTTGTTTTATCTCTTGGTGGATTTTGTCTGAGTCCTTACGTGTCTTCCCTGTTCCAGCGCTCCCCTCACCATTGGGAGAGTCGCCGCCGCCTCCATCAGGGGGTCGGTGGAGTCATCCGCCACGACTCGGCGTATCGACTCCGCTGCCGACCTCCGGGAAGCAACGGAACGGAACGCGCAGGAGAAGCGCGACGAGGACGAAGCCGCCCGCCGGGAGAAGGCGGAGGCCGAGAAGGCGGCCGCCTCCATCCAGGAGGGGCTGGAGGGAGCAGAAGCCGTCGCCGCGGCCAAAGAGCAGGCCGAAGAAGCCGCGCGCCACCAGTTGGTGCTGCTCGTTGTCCCATTGCGCTCGGCGCCGCCTCCGGATCCTATGGAGCAGTCTGGGGAGGCCGGCGAGGAACATCCCGTCGTGGAGAGGGAGGGCGGCGATGCCCCCGGTCTGGACACGATGGTGCCGCCACCACCGCCCCCGTCGCCATCGGGAAGCGCGAGGGATGAACGGCCGGCGGACCCGCCGGTGCCGCCGACCACGGACGAAGCCGAGGCGAACTTGCTTCTCCAAGTCGCCTCGCCGACACGCCGCCGTCTGGAGAAGGCGACTTCAGCGCCGCGACCTCTAGAGACTGGAGTGGCCAGCTTGGCCGCCCCAGACGTCGAGGTTATGAGCGCCGCGCCCGTCGGGTGGGTGCGAGGAGGCGGCACCGGCCCGCTGAACCAGGCGCTCCTGGACATCCAGGAGAAGCTACGAGCCGAGAGCGACGCCCTCCAGAACTGCACCAAGGCGCATCTGGCATCGCGTGCGGCCGTCCGGGTATGTTTCCTCTGTCTTTGTTTTTCTTGCTCTTCTTTGTGGGGGCGCGCCAGCGCACCCACTGGGTGTAGTCCCCGAGTTCCGAGCCGGCTGCTGAGCAGGCGGGTTGGAACTCTACTGGCGAGTTCCAGACGCTTATTCTTTTTGAAAATGCTTATCATAGGACTACCACAACCTCCAAGTCACTGTCTTCAACCGCAATGTTGAAGAGCTGGGCAAGCGGACTGCCGAATTGTCGGAGAGCCGGAGTGAGTTTCCTTCTTTGCGGGGGCGCGCTGGCGCACCCGCGGGCTGTAGTCCCTGAGATTCGGGCCGACTGCTGCGCAGTCGGGCCAGATCTTCTTGGCGACCTTTTCTGATGACTTGTGTCCTTTTTCTTCTTTCTTCAGAGGCCAATGCCGTTCTTCAGCAGCAGCTGGGCGAAGCGAACACCGCCTTGCGCGCCAAGGAGGTGGAGTGTGGCAAGCACGTCATGGAGCGCGACCTGCTGGCCGCGCAGCTGGCGAAGCAGAAGGAGCTGCTCAAGAAGGCGCAGGAGGAGGCGAAGGAGAGGGAGACTGGACTCCAAGCTGAGTTCGAAGCCGAACGCTCCTCCTAGACCGATAAGGAGGCGATGCTGACCTCCGGCTTCCACGAAATTGAAGATATCATTGATGGTAAGTTTTCTTTACTCGCTTCCTTTGGGCAGCCGACTATGGGCCGACTCTTGCCCTTTCTGACTTGCTTCTTTTTTTCGTCTTGGTAGATTTCTTCCCAGGCCATGCGCAAGCCGCCGTTCAAACCATCGAGGCCGATCGTGAGGCGCGGAGGGCGGCCGGCGAGGAGGTTGCTGCCAACGCCCCCCAGACTCTTGATGAACAACTTTTGAGCGTCGAGGCTCGCCTGCGACCGGCTCACCGGATGCTGTGCCGGCTTCAACGCGTCGGCGCCCAGGCGATTGCTGCCTTGTGGCCGGAGATGCCGATTCTGCGCACCCCCAGCCGGACAGCCGACTGGCTGGAGGTCGCAGCGGGCCGCTTGGAGGCCTGGAAAGGCTCCTCGGCACGCGCCGGAGCGCGTTGTGCCTTGGAGTTCGTCAAGGCGTGGTATCCGGACCTGAGCCTGGACCAGCTGGCCACGCTCCGGGCTGAGGCCCAGCCGGAGCTGGCAGCCATGAAGGATGACTTTGTCAAGCGCGCCGCGGCACTCGCCGAGTACGTCGACCCCAATGTCTTTGTTCCTGAGCTAGCTGACAACGGCGAGGAGGCGCCGCCGGAGTGGTTCGGGATGAACCCGAACTACGGCGAGGACTCGGCGGAGGTGATCGGCTCCAGTGTCGAGGAGGGAGGCGAGGTGGAGGTCGGAGACGAGATGGAGGCGCCAGAAGCCGGAGTGGGCGATCATCCTCAGCTCGACCGTGCCTCCAACAACGAGCCGCGCCCAACTGCGCCGACTGCTGCTGGAGGTGATCAAGCCGAGTCTGCCCAGCAGGCAGCCCCAACATCCGACACCGCCATCTCCTCCGAGCCCAAGAACCCGTCTGCGGCTTCATAGGCCGCTGCCTTGCTTTATTTATCTGCTTAGTAGTTGCTCGAAGAACTTTGTTAATTTGCACAACTCCACCCGCTGGGTGTATTTTGAACTTCTATTCAATGATTCGGCCAATGGCCTCTGTGATGTAAATATTTATCTGGGTTCTATCATTTCTTGCTTATTGCTCTTTTGGCTTTTTCCTTTTGCCGCCTTCCCGTAGATGCCGTCTTTGCCAGTCGGGCAGCCGTTTCGCGGACTGCCGTTGGATCAAATACTTGGCTACTTTGGGGAAGGCAAGTACTCAGCCATTCTAGAGTTTTGTTAGCAAGTCGGATAGAAAACAGTAAGCCGACTATTCGGAGTCGGATTTGTGAGGAACTGCTGGAAAGCCGGCTCGAGCTATGTTTGTGCTTTGAGTCCTTAGCCATTTTTCGTGTGGGCACCCATTCTTCCCTACTCCTGCCCGCTGGGCAGCCGCTCTGCGAGCTGCGGCTTCTAACAGGAGACGGCTTAAGCACCACACACTACTTGTCCGACTGCAGGAAGCGTTTGCATAGCGCGAGACGGCAAGTCCCCGGGCCGACTAGTCGAACCCGGCGCCAAGCGGCATAACAAAGAGTAGCATACTCGGAAGCATAATACTTATTATACAGATGTTAAAAGGGGCAGTCCCCGAGTCCGTCTCGGGGGGCCCAGAGTCTTGGTACTTCAATACAAAAGGGTAGCGTGGTACATACTGCATCAGCTGTAAAATCTTCGAAGAAGATTCGCGTTCCATGGTTGCTCCGTCTCTTTCCCGAACTCGTCCCTCTTTCGTGCTCGGGGCTTCTGAGCGTCGATCAGGTAGTAGGAGTCGTTGCCTAGCACCATGCTGATGATGAAGGGGCCTTCCCAAGGTGCAGACAACTTGTGCTGGCCGGCTGTTCGCTGGATCAGCCGGAGCACAAGGTCGCCTTCTTGGAAGGATCTCGGCCTGACCTTCCTGTTGTAGTAGCGACGTAGGCTCTGCTGGTAGATGCTGGACCGGCTGAGTGCCAACAGCCGGCCCTCTTCCAGCAGATCGACGCCATCTTGTCGTGCTTCTTCTGCTTCCTCCGCAGTGTACATCGTGACTCGCGGGGAGTCGAACTCTATATCCGTTGGGATGACGGCTTCAGCACCGTAGACGAGGAAGAAGGGTGTGAAGCCGGTCGACTTGTTTGGAGTCGTGCGCAGACTCCAGAGGACGGCTGGCAACTCGTCAAGCCAACAGCCGGCCGAACGCTCCAGTGGTTCGACCAACCGAGGCTTGATGCCGGACAGGATGAGGCCATTCGCCCGCTCCACCTGCCCGTTCGACTGCGGATGGGCAACGGACGCTAAGTCCAGTCGGATGCCCTGTGTAGCGCAAAAACGGGCCAAGGCGCCTTTGGCAAAGTTGGTGCCGTTGTCGGTGATGATGCTGTGCGGTATGCCATACCGAATTGCGATGTCTCAGATGAAAGTCACGGCAGTCGGACCATTCAATTTCTTGATGGGCTTCACTTCTATCCACTTGGTGAACTTGTCCACCACGACAAGCAGATGAGTTAGGCCGCCTCGTGCCGTCTTGAAGGGTCCCACCATATCCAGGCCCCAAACTGCAAAGGGCCAGGCGATGGGGATAGTCTTGAGTGCTGAAGCTGGCTGATGCGGCTTGGATCGGAACTTATGGCACCCCTTGCATTTCTGGACCAACTCTTTGGCCTCTCCGAGGGCAGTAGGCCAGAAGAAACCGTGTCGGAAGGCTTTGGCGACGAGCGCTCTTGAGGCCACATGGTGGCCGCACTCGCCTTGATGGATGTCTCTGAGAATTGCTTGGCCTTGCTCTGGCTCGACGCAGCGCTGGTAGACGCCTGTGACGCTGCGTCTGACCAGCTCTCTGTTGATTATGGTGTATGCTGCCGCTCGGCGTTGTATTTGCCGAGCCAAGGTTTCATCAGTTGGTAGCTCCTTGTTCACCAAGAATTTGAGGATGGGCTGGGCCCATGAGGGTGCTGTTATCTCTTCAACCGCCAGAACTGCAACTTGGACGAGGGCGGCTGGGCTGGGAGGCAGCGGGCTGGAGTCCGCGGCCGCTTGCTGGATCAGTGAAGTCCCCGGGCCGAGTGGTGCAGTCCCCGAGCCGAGTTCTGGAGTCTTTTCTCTGGTCGCCGCAGTCCCCGGGCCGAGTTCTGAAGTCCCCGGGCCGGCTTTGACTGCGGCGTTCTTGGAGTCATCTGCGAGGGTTTTTGTGCCGTCTGCTTGGGCTTTGGAGTTGGATCCGACTTCTTCTGGAGGAGCCGGCACAAAAATGGAGTCTGACTCTGGCGAAGGCTTGATGGATGGCTTGAGGAGGCGCTGAAGAGCGACGCCAGATGGTATTGCTTGGCGAGTGGAGCCGATTCGTGCCGAAGTATCTGCTAGGTTGTTGTCGTTTCTTGGCACGTGGAGGAACTCGCACCCCTCGAAATATCCGCTGAGTTGCTGCATGAGGAAGCGGTAGCTTGCCATGTTTGCGTCCTTGGCGTCCCAGTCGCCAGATGATTGCTGGACCACCAAGTCGGAGTCGCCATAACACAGGATCCGGCGAATGCCGAGTTCTTTGGCAAGCCGGAGCCCGTGAATGAGCGCCTCGTACTCAGCGGCGTTGTTGGAGGCGGCGAAATGGATCTGCAGTGCATACTGGAGCTTGTCACCTTTGGGAGAGGTGAGAACAACGCCGGCTCCCAAGCCGGTGCGCATCTTGGAGCCGTCAAAATGCATCCGCCAATGAGTGGAGTCGGGCGCTGGCGGCAAGTACTGGGTCTCGGCCCAGTCGACGAGGAAATCGGCCAGTGCTTGCGACTTGATGGCGGTGCGGGGTTGATAGTTGATCGTGTAAGGCGCCAACTCTATGGCCCATTTGGCCACTCGGCCAGACACATCTAGGCTTCCAATGATCTCGGCCAATGGGGCTATGCAGACCACTGTGATTGGATGTTCTTGGAAGTAAGGCTTCAGGTTCTTGGCGGCGAAGTGCACGCCGTAACACATCTTCTGGTAGTGGGGGTAGTTATGCTTGGAGGTCAACAGTACTTCACTCAGGTAGTATACCGGTCTCTGGACTAGCAGTGCCTTGCCTTCCTCCTTGCGCTCTACTACAATGACTGTGCTGACTACTCGGCTGGTGGCGGCGATGTACAGGAGCATGGGCTCCTTTGGAGTCGGAGCCGCCAACACAAGGGGAGTAACCAACATCTTCTTCAGCTGCAGAAAGGCCTCATCCGCCTTGTGGTTCCACTCGAAAAAATTGGTCTTCTTCATGAGCTGGTACAACGGGAGAGCTTTCTCGCCCAGCCGACTGATGAAACGGCTGATGGATGCCAGGTAGCCAGTGAACTTCTGCACATCCAACAGTCGGCTGGGTACCTCCATCCTCTCGATGGCCTTGATCTTCACAGGGTTGCACTCTATGCCGCGTTCGGAGACCAGGAAGCCGAGTAGCTGGCCGGCTGGTACTCCGAAAATGCACTTCTCGGGGTTCAGCTTGATCCGGAATCGGCGCAGGTTCTCAAAGGTTTCTTTGAGGTCTTCCAGCAAAGTTTTGAGCTTTTCTGTCTTCACCACCACATCATCCACGTAAACGTGGGCATTTCAGCCGAGTTGCTTGAGGAGGCACTTCTGCATGCAACGCTGAAAGGTGGCGCCGGCGTTCCTCAAGCCGAACGTCATGGTCAGGTAGCAGAAGGCTCCAAGCGGCGTGATGAAGGCGGTCTTTAATCTGTCTGCCGGGTTCAGCTTGATCTGGTGATATCCTGAATAGGCATCTAAGAAGCTCAACAGCTCTCACCCGGCTGTGGAGTCTATCACCTGATCGATTCTTGGCAAAGCAAACGGGTCCTTGGGGCAGGCTTTGTTGAGGCTTGTGTAGTCAATACACATTCGCCACTGCTTGTTCTTCTTCAGTACTAAGACTGGTTTGCTAGCCACTCTGGGAAAAATACTTCCATGATAAAGCCGGCTGCAAGGAGCCGGGCTATCTCTTCACCAACAACTCTTCTCTTCTCTTCTGACAGGCGGCGCAAGGGCTGCCTGACGGGCTTTGCATCGGACCGGACATGTAACTTGTGCTCGGCGAATTCCGTCGGCACACCTGGCATGTCTTTCGGGGACCATGCGAAGATGTCCCGATTCTCACAGAGGAAATCGACGAGCTCGCCTTCCTATTTGCCGTCAAGGTTTGCACCTATGACCGCGTACCTCTCCGGGTTCTCTGGGTCCAAGGTTATCTTCTTCGTTTCCTTTGCTGGCTTGAACGAGCCCTCAGCTTCCGACTCCTTGGGGTTGGGCGACATCTCAGGCTGCTTGCCGGCCATCGCCACAACCCGATCAAGAAGCCGCTTCTCTGCTGCAATAACCAGGGACTCGGTGTCACGACCGGTTTTCCAATAAAAATATTTATTGAGAAACCAATCTTTAGAATCCAGTTTGAGATAAAGCCTCCTCACTGGCAGACAAACTTTTGATACAATAAGCCAATAGCATAAATATGTTACAGGGTTGAGCTGACGATGCTCAACAATTTATTACAAGCGTGCCAATAATTATACATAAAGGCGATTAATGACACAAGGGAGTGGTGGCATACTACTGACTTGCAAATATGGTAGAGGTGGAGTAACACAGTGGGGAGTGGATGTGGGATTCTCAAACTAACATCCCATCGAGCGTCGAGGTGAGGCTCGATGAATTTATTAGGGTAGCGGAAGCGGATATAAAACAGTGACCAACTCCAGGGTCGCACGAGATTGACTGGGACTCCTCTAGGCGTCGGATTCGCTATCGAACTCTTCATCCATGAGATCACCTTCGTCAGCATCTGGCCAAATCAACAAGCCAGTGAGTACTTTGAAAGTACTCGCAAGACAGTTTGGACGTAAGATATAACAAATGCAAACATGAAATACATGAATAAGTTAACCAGTACGATCAGACATAGAGATAATAATACTGGGTGCCAAGCGAGTGTCTGAAAGACTCCTCGAGCGAAAAATGCAGAATAATAATACTGGTGCCAAACGAGTGTCTGAAAGACTCCTCGAGCGGAAAATGCAGAATAATAATACTGGTGCCAAACGAGTGTCTGAAAGACTCCTCGAGCGGAAAATGCAGAATAATAATACTGGTGCCAAACGACTGTCTGAAAGACTCCTCGAGCGGAAAATAAGGAATAATAATGCCACAGTCGGGCGTCTGAGCGACACCACATAAAGGGCTTTAAAAAGAATTGCCACAGTCGGGCGTCTGAGCGACACCACATGAGGGCTTTAAAAAGAATTTCCACAGTCGGGCGTCTGAGCGACACCGCATAAAGGGCTTTAAAAAGAAATGCCACAGTCGGGCGTCTGAGCGACACCGCATAAAGGGCTTTAAAAAGAATTGCCATAGTCGAGCGTCTGAGCGACACCGCATAAAGGGCTTTTGACTGATAAGGAAATAATATATTCATCATAAATATATTCAACTCATGGAATTAAACGGGTTAGTCCATCCACAAGAATAAACATTTAACCGGTCTTAGTGCTATGTGTCCCACCGGGTAATCTGTCACCAAACTGGCACGTGACTGTTAGCAGGTAACTTGGATATAGATATGATGATTTAAGGATATAGAGCTCTGCAGAGTTTGTACAAAAATTTCCCACAGTCGACGGATTTCCGTAGTCACCAGGACTAGTTCCGTTACGGTATTTCAGAAGGAAACACAGCTAAGCAGTACACACCCATCCAACTCTTCAATGCCAGGAATCACCCTCAACATCGTCCAAGAAAAACTATTGAGACGGGGAGATCACAATCTCGAATAGCATGGGATAAAATTTATATACGCGCGCTCTAAGGGGTGCCCCCCTCTCGGTCCCAACCGGAAACACCCATGCCCCCTGACCGGATGCCTGGCTTTAATCCAGGGCCATGGAACCATCATCCTGGCCTCTCCTTTTTGGTGTGTACCAATAAAGCGGTTTGCGACTTACTAAACCATATCCCTTTCGGGAAACATGTGGTACTACAGGGAAAGGAAATGGATATGAACCCAACCGATATGGGTTGGTACTGAAGATAACTTGCATGGCCTAAGACTGGCATGCTACAACACTGCCATCTTACCCATCTTCATGCCAACACATGGCCTCGCATACTTACGTCCAACGACGTGTGAAATCATCGGGCTTACTTGCCTCAACAATGCATAATGAACGGTTCATCGATATGCTTCACACATGCCATGAAACTATCTACATGCAAACATGCCAAGACACTCATCATATCAAAAGTTCGAACATGCTTGCCTGGTTCAGAGTAGTCGGAGCCTAGATCGGTGAAGTTCGCGGCCCCGTCACCTCCGTCGGTATCTACGGTATAGAGAAAACATACGCGCTAACGTGAATACCGAGAGGTGCAGAAAAAGTATTGCAAATATTTTTCAAATAAATCTGATAAAAAACTAGACAAAATTTTGAAGAGAACAGAAAAAGAATCAATCAAAAATATGCTTCTGATAAAAAGTTATAAGGGTTTTTGCCCAGGGACTCATCTGTAATGAAACAGAAACTTCCCAGGGTCTTATTTATAAAAGCAGAAAACGTTTCAGACTCGAATACGCCGGCTCAGAGGAGAAGACGTATTTTGCCCAAATGCGCTTTCAGAAAACAATTCGAATAAAGAGAAAAATCTGACGGGGCGGTCCCACCCGTCAGGTTTGAAAACGAACGGCGCCTTTGGCGCCACAGAGCCGCGGCGATCGCCGGCGGCGATCCACGGCGAGGCAGAGAGATCGGAGGTTACCTCCGTGCTCAGGGTGCCATTCCGCATCGGTTGGTGGTGGTGGTGGTCGCTGAGAAGCACCACGTCGGCGGTGGCCCCTGCTCCGGCGGACGGCGGTTCGGGCATGGATGGAGGTCGCCGGAGAGAGCTGCACTGATCAAATTGAGGAGGGGGTCAAGGATCTGGTAGATAGAGAGGGAGCTGGACGGAGTTTGGGCGCCGGAGACGGCCTCACCGAAGCGAATCGAGCTGGAGGCCGAGGCGGAGCGGGGTGGCCGGAGTCGGGGGAGGAGACCTCCTCGAGGTCCTCCCAGTGACCTGGCAGGGCGTTGGTGGAGTGCAGAGGTGGTGTGAGCTCGAGGGGGAGCTTGGGGTCTCCTTTTATAGGCGCTCCGAGGCGGTGGCCGAGAACGGCATTCTCCGGCGAGGATTACGGCGGTGCAGTGCTTGATCAGGAGAGTTTAGGAGCTGAGCGCCCTCGTGGAGGTTCACGGAGTCAGTTTAGGTGCCAATAGCGTCGGGTTTTGCTCGATTGGGCGACGCTCGACGGAACGGGACGGCGCGGACCCGTCGGCGGTAGAGAGCATGCTCTGTGCGTGCCGCGCCACGACGGCTGTGCTGCATGCGTGCGCTGGCGTGGAGGTGGCCACGCGGAGCCATCAGCGGGGTTGGGCGGCGCGGAACAGCGTTGAGCCGCCGTTCTTCTCCCTGTTGGCTGCCACGGCTGTTCAGCCGCCGCGAGACACGCCGGCGTGGTCGGGCCGGGGCGCCACCAACGCCAGGAAGAAGCCAAGCGCGCGTGCGGGGCTCTGGACAAGCAGACCAGGCGGCGAGCAACGTGCCAAGCGCACTGTGGGCGCGTGACTGAACTGAACTGAAGAAATCGACACTGAAGACTGAATTTTTCTGAATGTGTTCGAACAGTGCATGCAAGGTGTTCGACAGAATGTTCCAGGCATGTAGGGATTTTTCCTTGGGCTGATTTTTGGTGGAGTGACTTCTCATTGCTCCAGTAGGCTGCCTGATTTTTGGTGGAATTTTTGGAGAAGTGTAGATATGAATTTCACCAAATTTGACAAATCTGGTCCAAAGAGTGTAAGTTGAAATTTTTGAAAAGAAGATGAGTGGATCAAGATGGTTCCGTGTTGTGGGTGCAAAGGACTAGCCAGTAGAGTTGGTTTGAAGTCAAATCTCAAATGCAATGGGGTACTTGCTTTGAAAATCCATCAGGCTCAAAATAATTGACAGAAAATATTTGAGAGATGAAACAATCAAAATAAAATCCAAAACTTGTTTGGATGAGTTGGGTCAGGGAACTTAGGTTGATAACAAAGAGGACAGGAGGTTTTGGAGTGGTTTTACCTCATGGGCAAAAATACAAGGTCATGGGTGGTTTTCAATAGAATGAAAATCCCAAATTTTTCATAGAGTTTTTCTTAAAAAGAAAAGATTAAACTCCCAAAATAAAATTTGAGAAGGGAAACAATAGAGAAGGAGTTTTAAGAAGGTCAAACCCAAAGTTTGAAGGAGAAAACAGAAATAACAAACCCTAGTCAAAGAAAAGGATTTTTAAGAGGATTGCTTCTGAAAGCCTCAAATCTCAAAGGAAAATCCAGCAAGAATTTTGCAAAAACCCAAATGAAAATTTTGGAGTATCACAACACCTACCCCCTTAGGAAAAATCTCGTCCCCGAGATTTCAGTTGGTCCTTAAATAAGTGTGGATGCTCTATTCGAAGAAAATCCTCTCTTTCCCATGTTGCTTCACTTTCGGTGTGATTACTCCACTGAACTTTGAAAAATTTGACGGTTTTCTGTCGGGTCCTCCTTTCAGACTCCTCTAATATCTTTACTGGGTGTTCCCGATAAGTGAGGTCTGGCTGCACGTCTATGTTCTCATGGGATACTTGTTTCTCTGGATTGCTCACGCATTTCCTCAATTGCGATACGTGGAACACGTTGTGGATATCTGACAGTTCCTCAGGTAGGTCTAGTTGGTATGCTACTGTGCCTTTCCGTGCCAATATACCGAATGGCCCAATGAACCTTGGCGCTAGCTTTCCATTAATTTTGAATCGTTGCAACCCCCTCATAGGTGACACTCGTAGGTACACGAATTCACCGGGTTCGAAGTTGACCCCACGATGTTTCTGATCGTAATAACTCTTTTGCCGGCTTTGGGCGGTCTTGAGTCGATCTCTGATTAACTGGGCCTTTTCCTCGGCTTCCTTGAGCATGTCTGGGCCGAAGATACGGCTGTCTCTGGTCTCTGACCAATTTAACGGGGTACGACATCTTCGTCCATACAAGGCCTCAAATGGTGCCATTTGCAGGCTGGCCTGATGACTGTTGTTGTACGCGAACTCGGCGTATGGCAGGCTGTCTTCCCAACTGGTTCCATAGGTGAGGACACATGCTCTCAGCATGTCCTCTAAAATCTGGTTTACCCGTTCTGTTTGTCCATCTGTCTGGGGGTGGTATGCCGTACTGAAGGCTAGTTGAGTTCCTAGAGCCTGTTGTAACTGCTCCCAGAATCTCGAGACGAACTGTGTTCCTCTGTCAGATATTATAGTCTTCGGGACACCGTGCAGACAAACTATGCGAGAGAGATATATCTTGGCAAGCTTCTGAGTGGTGTGGGTCGTCTTTACTGGAATGAAATGTGCCACCTTAGTCAACCTGTCGGTGATAACCCATATGGGATCATTCCCGTGTCGTGATCGTGGTAGTCCGACAATGAAATCCATCCCTATTTCATCCCATTTCCACTCAGGTATTTTATTTGGTTGCAGTAGTCCGGCTGGTCTCTGATGTTCTGCCTTTATACGCTGACAAGAGTCGCAGCATGCAATGAAGGTGGCTATGTCTCTCTTCATACCGTGCCGCCAAAATCCTTCCTGGATATCCTTATACATCTTGGTTCCTCCAAGGTGGATCGAATATGGAGCGGTGTGGGCTTCAGCTAGAATTTGCCGTTTGAGGTCTTCTATGTCTGGCACGCAGAGTCTGTTTCCGTACCATAGTGTCCCTTCTTCGTCTATGATGAATTCCGAGGCCTTGCCCATACTCACCTTTCTTTTGATGCCTTCAATGCTGGGGTGACCCGACTGGTCTTCTTTGATTCTTTTCACAAGGTTGGGTTGTATCTCCAAGTTTGTTATGGTGCCTTCTGCTACCATCAACAAGTTGAGTCTGGCAAATTCCCGTTGGAATTCGGGTCTTAAGTTGGGCAGACTGTTGTTGTCGGTGCTGGGGTTCCGACTAAGAGCATCGGCTACTACATTTGCTTTTCCAGGATGATAGTGGATTCCGACATCATAATCCTTTACTAGCTCCAACCAGCGTCGTTGCCTTAAATTCAGTTCTGGCTGTGTGAAAATATATTTGAGACTTTTATGGTCCGTATATATTTCACATCGATTTCCAAGTAGGAAATGCCTCCATTCCTTGAGTGCATGAATAACTGCTGCCATTTCTAAGTCATGAGTGGGATAATTTTCCTCATGCTTGTAAAGTTGCCTCGAAGCGTATGCGACAACCTTGCCTTCTTGCATTAATACGCATCCGAGTCCCTTTCTGGACGCGTCACAATATACTTCAAAATTCTTGTGTATGTCTGGCACAATCAATACTGGTGCTGTTGTTAATTTCCGTTTTAGCTCTTGGAAACTTTTCTCGCAGGCTTCCGTCCATTCAAACTTCTTATCTTTCTTGAGCAACTGCGTCATGGCTTAGCTATGGTGGAGAATCCTTCAATAAATCTGCGGTAATATCTTGCCATTCCCAAGAAACTCCGTATGTCCGTTACGCTGGCTGGTGACTTCCAGCCAAGTACGGCCTTGACTTTCTCTGGGTCCACGGCGATCCCGTCTTGGGTTAGCACGTGGCCTAGGAAGCCTACTTGCCTTAACCAAAATTCACGTGTGCTGAACTTGGCGTACAATTGGTGTTTCCTGAGTTCTCCTAGTACAATTCTGAGATGTTCAGCGTGTTCTTCTGGTGTTTTGGAGTATACTAAAATATCGTCGATGAATACCACAACGAACTTGTCCATAAACTTCATAAATACTTTGTTCATGAGGTGAACAAAATATGCAGGGGCATTTGTTAATCCAAAAGGCATTACTGTGAACTCATACAGTCCATATCTGGAGGTGAAGGCTGTCTTGGGGATATCTTCTGTTCGCACCTTTAATTGATGGTATCCTGACCTTAGGTCGATTTTTGAGAATACCTTGGCCTTAGCGAGTTGATCGAATAAATCATTTATTCTTGGCATCGGGTATTTGTTCTTGATCGTGACCATGTTGAGTGCTCGGTAGTCAATACACAAGCGCAGTGTTCCATCTTTCTTTTTGGCAAACAAAATTGGTGATCCCCATGGTGAGGAACTGGCTCGAATGTATCCTTTGTCAAGCAATTCCTTTATTTGTTTCTTCAGTTCAACTAACTCGGATGGTGCCATTCTGTATGGTTTCTTGTATATGGGGGTGGTCCCTGGTGCTAGCTCAATGCTGAATTCTATCTCTCGGTCTGGTGGCATGCCTGGTAGCTCTTCGGGAAATACGTCTGGAAATTCACATACTACTGGGACCTTGTTTAATTCAGAAATGTCCACCTTGTTCAGTCTTGGTTGTCTGGGCATTTCCCTTTCTTTGGCGGATACTCTTATTGTCTTACCATGGTGGTGTGTGAGAATCACGGTCCGATTGAAACAATCAATGAAACCTTTGTTGGTGGTTAACCAGTCCATCCCTGGGATGACATCCAGTCCTTTATTTTCCAACACAATGAGATTGGCGTGAAACTTTAGTCCTTTGAACTCAATAATCACATCCTGACAGTAATTCTGAGTGACTTGCTGAATCCCAGGGGACTTAATGATCATGGATTTCTCCAAAGGAAGCATCAAAAAATTATTTTGCAAAGCAAAACTTTTCGAAATAAAAGAGTGAGAAGCTCCAGAATCAAACAAAACCATTGCAGGTATTGTGTTGACAGGGAACGTACCGAGTACGATATCCGGAGCATTTTGTGCCTCCTCTTTGGTCACGTGGTTCAGATGACCTTTCCTGTGGTTATTGTTGGGATTGAAGTTGTTTCGCTTGGGCGCTGAATTATTGTTGCCGTTGTTCGGCTTTGGTGCTGAGCTTCTTGGCTTGGGACACTGCTTGGCATAGTGTCCTTCTTCTCCACAGGCGTAACAAGTAACACCTGGGCGATATGTGAACTCCTTGTCCTTAGCATGAAAATTCTTTGTTGGGCGTGAGACGTTGGATGATGATTTGTGCGTCCCACCCTTCTGAAAATCGGTCTTACTTCGGTGATTGCGAGCATGGTTAGTCTGGTCCCTTTTTCGCTTGCGGATATCTTCCAAACTGCGTCTTTCATTTTCCAGAGTAATGGCTTTATCCACCAGCGTCTTAAAATCTGGGAAAGTGTGTATGACCAGTTGGCATTTAAGCGCGGGCGCTAGGCCGTCAAGGAACTTCTCCATTTTCTTGCTTTCAGTCATACGCTCTTCGTTGGCGTAGCGGGATAACAGAGTAAATTGGCCGTTGTAATCTGACACTGTCATGTTCCTTTGCTTGAGGTCATCGAACTCTCTTTTCTTGATTTTCATAATACTCTTAGGAATATGCGCGCCACGGAAACCTTCTTTGAAATCATCCCAGGTTATATCGTTTTCGTTGGGATGCATGTGCAGAAAATTCTCCCACCAGGATGCGGCTGCTCCCGTGAGATAATGTGGTGCGTACAGTACCTTTTCTGGGTCTGAGCACTTTGCAATGATTAACTTTCTCTCCATATCGCGAAGCCAGTCTTTGGTCTCAAGTGGCTTGTCAGTATGAGAAAATGTTGGGGGACGTGTCTTTTGTAGCTCAGATAACTTGGAATGCTGCGGATACTGCCCATGGTGATTTCCCATGTTAATGACCTGGTTCATCATTTCCCGATGTTGTTGCTGACTCTGTTCATAAAGGCGGCACATTTGGGAAAGTGCCGTTTCACTGTCCTGTTGACTTGTCTGACCTCGTGCAAAATTGTTGCCTGATTGAGTATTATAGTGTTGACTTGACTGCCCTTGTGCAAAATTGTTGCCCGGTTGATTGCCATAATTTTCCTCTGGTGGAGCTGGCATGGAGCGAGTCCAAGGACGAGACATTTTTCACTCTGGGGATGTATTTGTGAAACCCATAAGAAAATGGAAGGGTTGCACAGATAAAACCCATAATGCACAAGGTTGACAAATAAATTTTTAAAGCCAAGATTACTCAAGGGAAAACAAATCGATTTGCGCATAGAGAAGGACTGCATCATTACGTATCTTACACGCGGCGATAATTATACAATACATCACTCAGGATATGCGTACATAATCCTGACATGTTATTTAGGCTAGTGCACTTCTCCAGATCCTACATGATGCGCAAACAAGCTACTTCTCACAACATCTTACATGGCGATGCAACGCATGGCGGCTAAGCGTACTCAGTCGGAGATGTTGATGACGTCCTTGGCCCTGCCAAGGGTGAGGCGTAGCGAAGCCGGGGACTCGACTTCCTCCTCGCTAATAGGCTCCATACGAGTAGTGCTGCGCCGAGTAGATGGAGCGGGTGCCAGGGGCGGAACGACACGGATAGGAGTCGGTACGAGTGGCGGTGCAGTGCACGCTGGAGTGGGCGCAATGACCTGGTTGAACTCCTCGGTGGTAGGCAGGTGACGAGCAGGAGCATGGGATGCAGAGGACGAGACAAAAGTCAGTGGCGGTGCGGTGGGCAGGAGCTCCCTCCTGTTGGCGGCACAACCGTGGACTGAGTCCATGCGGGCGGCCACAAAGTCATCCACCAAGTTGTCGAAGGCTGCCTCCAAGGCCCGGAGATACTCAATAAGCATCTCAAAAGCCTCGCCTCATTCTCCTCTGGGGCAGGAGAATGCGTAGTGGCAGGTGTAGGGCACATGGCATGGAAGATAGCGGTAGCGACGAGCCTTCATCGCGGGATGGACATCCCTGAGACGAGCTATCACCTCGCGGGCTGCCATCTGGATGGCATGCTTCTCCGTAGGCATGGCTCTCCCCAAGAACCGGAAGCGGCGTAGCTCACCACGCCCTCCCTTGAACTGCACCGCGGCCTGGTGCATAGTCAGACTGTCGTTGACTCTGTGCTGACAGAGAGTGACGACTGGGCGCACAGACGGCCCCATCGCGACCTGAACGACGAAGGAGAGAAGCTTGACGAACCCATCGGGCACGTTGGCGAAGGTCTGAGACTCGCAGCTGCGGTCGGCCATCTACAAAAGTAGGCAAAAATCCTGAATGGTCAGATCATAAATATATGCTGACTGTCAGAAAAATGACTACTATTGCAAAACATGAATAAGCTCTATCATGCTAATAACCGATTAGCGATCGCACCTAGTGGCTTCGTACAGTCAGCCTGGCTCTGGTACCAAGCTTGTCACGACCGGTTTTCCAATAAAAATATTTATTGAGAAACCAATCTTTAGAATCCAGTTTGAGATAAAGCCTCCTCACTGGCAGACAAACTTTTGATACAATAAGCCAGTAGCATAAATATGTTACAGGGTTGAGCTGACGATGCTCAACAATTTATTACAAGCGTGCCAATAATTATACATAAAGGCGATTAATGACACAAGGGAGTGGTGGCATACTACTGACTTGCAAATATGGTAGAGATGGAGTAACACAGTGGGGAGTGGATGTGGGATTCTCAAACTAACATCCCATCGAGCGTCGAGGTGAGGCTCGATGAATTTATTAGGGTAGCGGAAGCGGATATAAAACAGTGACCAACTCCAGGGTCGCACGAGATTGACTGGGACTCCTCTAGGCGTCGGATTCGCTATCGAACTCTTCATCCATGAGATCACCTTCGTCAGCATCTGGCCAAATCAACAAGCCAGTGAGTACTTTGAAAGTACTCGCAAGACAGTTTGGACGTAAGATATAACAAATGCAAACATGAAATACATGAATAAGTTAACCAGTACGATCAGACATAGAGATAATAATACTGGGTGCCAAGCGAGTGTCTGAAAGACTCCTCGAGCGGAAAATGCAGAATAATAATACTGGTGCCAAACGAGTGTCTGAAAGACTCCTCGAGCGGAAAATGCAGAATAATAATACTGGTGCCAAACGAGTGTCTGAAAGACTCCTCGAGCGGAAAATGCAGAATAATAATACTGGTGCCAAACGACTGTCTGAAAGACTCCTCGAGCGGAAAATAAGGAATAATAATGCCACAGTCGGGCGTCTGAGCGACACCACATAAAGGGCTTTAAAAAGAATTGCCACAGTCGGGCGTCTGAGCGACACCACATGAGGGCTTTAAAAAGAATTTCCACAGTCGGGCGTCTGAGCGACACCGCATAAAGGGCTTTAAAAAGAAATGCCACAGTCGGGCGTCTGAGCGACACCGCATAAAGGGCTTTAAAAAGAATTGCCACAGTCGGGCGTCTGAGCGACACCGCATAAAGGGCTTTTGACTGATAAGGAAATAATATATTCATCATAAATATATTCAACTCATGGAATTAAACGGGTTAGTCCATCCACAAGAATAAACATTTAACCGGTCTTAGTGTTATGTGTCCCACCGGGTAATCTGTCACCAAACTGGCACATGACTGTTAGCAGGTAACTTGGATATAGATATGATGATTTAAGGATATAGAGCTCTGCAGAGTTTGTACAAAAATTTCCCACAGTCGACGGATTTCCGTAGTCACCAGGACTAGTTCCGTTACGGTATTTCAGAAGGAAACACAGCTAACCAGTACACACCCATCCAACTCTTCGATGCCAGGAATCACCCTCAACATCGTCCAAGAAAAACTATTGACACGGGGAGATCACAATCTCGAATAGCATGGGATCAAATTTATATACGCGCGCTCTAAGGGGTGCCCCCCTCTCGGTCCCAACCGGAAACACCCATGCCCCCTGACCGGATGCCTGGCTTTAATCCAGGGCCATGGAACCATCATCCCGGCCTCTCCTTTTTTGTGTGTACCAAGAAAGTGGTTTGCGACTTACTAAACCATATCCCTTTCGGGAAACATGTGGTAGTACAGGGAAAGGAAATGGATATGAACCCAACCGATATGGGTTGGTACTGAAGATAACTTGCATGGCCTAAGACTGGCATGCTACAACACTGCCATCTTACCCATCTTCATGCCAACACATGGCCTCGCATACTTACGTCCAACGACGTGTGAAATCATCGGGCTTACTTGCCTCAACAATGCATAATGAACGGTTCATCGATATGCTTCACACATGCCATGAAACTATCTACATGCAAACATGCCAAGACACTCATCATATCAAAAGTTTGAACATGCTTGCCTGGTTCAGAGTAGTCGGAGCCTAGCTCGGTGAAGTTCGCGGCCCCGTCACCTCCGTCGGTATCTACGGTATAGAGAAAACATACGCGCTAACATGAATACCGAGAGATGCAGAAAAAGTATTGCAAATATTTTTCAAATAAATCTGATAAAAAACTAGACAAAATTTTGAAGAGAACAGAAAAAGAATCAATCAAAAATATGCTTCTGATAAAAAGTTATAAGGGTTTTTGCCCAGGGACTCATCTGTAATGAAACAGAAACTTCCCAGGGTCTTATTTATAAAAGCAGAAAACGTTTCAGACTCGAATACGCCGGCTCAGAGGAGAAGACGTATTTTGCCTAAATGCGCTTTCAGAAAACGATTCGAATAAAGAGAAAAATCTGACGGGGCGGTCCCACCCGTTAGGTTTGAAAACGAACGGCGCCTTTGGCGCCAGAGAGGCACGGCGATCGCCGGCGGCGATCCACGGCGAGGCAGAGGGATCGGAGGTTACCTCCGTGCTCAGGGTGCCATTCCGCATCGGTTGGTGGTGGTGGTGGTCGCCGAGAAGCACCACGTCGGCGGTGGCCCCTGCTCCGGCGGACGGCGGTTCGGGCGTGGATGGAGGTCACCGGAGAGAGCTGCACTGATCAAATTGAGGAGGGGGTCAAGGATCTGGTAGCTAGAGAGGGAGCTGGACGGAGTTTGGGCGCCGGAGACGGCCTCACCGAAGCGAATCGAGCTGGAGGCCGAGGCGGAGCAGGGTGGCCGGAGTCGGGGGAGGAGACCTCCTCGAGGTCCTCTCAGTGACCTGGCAGGGCGTTGGTGGAGTGCAGAGGTGGTGTGAGCTCAAGGGGGAGCTCGGGGTCTCCTTTTATAGGCGCTCCGAGGCGGTGGCTGAGAACGGCGTTCTTCGGCGAGGATTACGGCGGTGCAGTGCTTGATCGGGAGAGTTTAGGAGCTGAGCGCCGTCGTGGAGGTTCACGGTGTCAGTTTAGGTGCCAATAGCGCCGGGTTTTGCTCGATTGGGCGACGCTCGACGGAACGGACGACGCGGACCCGTCGGCGGGAGAGAGCACGCTCTGTGCGTGCCGCGCCACGACGGCTGTGCTGCATGCGTGCGCTGGCGTGGAGGTGGCCACGCAGAGCCATCAGCGGGGTTGGGCGGCGCGGAACGGCGTTGAGCCGCCGTTCTGCTCCCTGTTGGCTGCCACGGCTATTCAGCCGCCGCGAGACACGCCGGCGTGGTCGGGCCAGGGCGCCACCGGCGCCAGGAAGAAGCCAAGCGCGCGTGCGGGGCTCTAGACAAGCAGACCAGGAGGCGAGCAACGTGCCAAGCGCACTGTGGGCGCGTGACTGAACTGAACTGAAGAAATCGACACTGAAGACTGAATTTTTCTGAATGTGTTCGAACAGTGCATGCAAGGTGTTCGACAGAATGTTCCAGGCATGTAGGGATTTTTCCTTGGGCTGATTTTTGGTGGAGTGACTTCTCATTGCTCAAGTAGGCTGCCTGATTTTTGGAGAAGTGTAGATATGAATTTCACCAAATTTGACAAATCTGGTCCAAACTTGCAGGGAGTGTAAGTTGAAAATTTTGAAAAGAAGATGTCTGGATCAAGATGGTTCTGGGTTGTGGGTGCAAAGGACTAGCCAGTAGAGTTGGTTTGAAGTCAAATCTCAAATGCAATGGGGTACTTGCTTTGAAAATCCATCAGGCTCAAAATAATTGACAGAAAATATTTGAGAGATGAAACAATCAAAATAAAATCCAAAACTTGTTTAGATGAGTTGGGTCAGGGAACTTAGGTTGATAACAAAGAGGAGAGGAGGTTTTGGAGTGGTTTTACCTCATGGGCAAAAATACAAGGTCATGGGTGGTTTTCAATAGAATGAAAATCCCAAATTTTTCATAGAGTTTTTCTTAAAAAGAAAAGATTAAACTCCCAAAATAAAATTTGAGAAGGGAAACAATAGAGAAGGAGTTTTAAGAAGGTCAAACCCAAAGTTTGAAGGAGAAAACAGAAATAACAAACCCTAGTCAAAGAAAAGGATTTTTAAGAGGATTGCTTCTGAAAGCCTCAAATCTCAAAGGAAAATCCAGCAAGAATTTTGCAAAAACCCAAATGATATTTTTGGAGTGTCACACTCGGCCAGCCGACTGCTCTCAGCCGCGCAAGCGGACGACTTCCTGTAGTCGCCGGTCACAGTCAGAATTCCCTTGGAACTCGGCATCTTCATCTTGAGGTTGGCGTAGTGGGGGACCGCCATGAACTTGGCCAAAGCTGGTCGGCCAAGCAGCGCATGGTACGGGCTTCTGAGGTCCACCACTTCAAACCAGACTGGCTCTCGGCGGAAATGTTCCTTATCCCCGAAGAGGACGTCTATCAGAATCTTGCCAATTGGGGAGCAGGAAAGGCCAGGGACAATCCCATGGAACACGGTCCGGCTGCTCTGGAGCTGTCTTTGCTTGATTCCCAGCTTCTCCATTGTATCCTTATACAGGATGTTGATACTGCTACCTCCATCTATCAGAACTCGCAAGAAGCGAGCTGCCCGCCTATCAGTGGCAAAGGTGGCCTCCAGGACCAGGGCATAGGACCCTGGATTCGGCATCACCTCTGGGTGATCAGCTCTGCTCCAGCTGATAGGCTTCTCGGACCAGTGCATGAACTCTGGAGTGTCTGATGCCACTGCGTTGACTTCTTGCTGCTGCTGCCGCCTGCTGCGTCTGTCATCTGCCATACTGGTGAACACTACGTAGGCTCCATGCTCTTCCGGGTACTCGTCTTGTACTGCGCCGACTGGCCTGGCAGCCGGCTGCTGGGGCGGAGGCGGAGGCGGCTGCCCAGCCGGTGGGGGAGGCGCCAGGCCGTCTCCTTTGGCTATCCGGGTAAGCCAGTGGCACTTTCTGGTGGTGTGGTTCGACGGCTTCGCGCCGCTTTGGAACTTGCAGGGACCATTCAGAGTCTGCTAGTAGGAGAAAGCCGGCAACCAATTGGGCTTGCCGCCCTTCTGCAGCTTGGGTGGTGGCTGCTCCTCCAGCTGTTGGTCTTCGACTGTTGCGACCTGCCGGCTACTGGAAGCCGGCTGCGGGGCCTTGCGCTTGTGATCGTTCTGCTGTTGCCGCCGACTGGTGTCTCCAGCCGGAGTTCTGGGAGCCTGAGGGGCCATTTTGCTGGTCGCGCTGACTTGGATCTCCGTCTTCATAGAAGAGTCGGCTGTGGCGTACTTGTCTACTATGATCAGCAGCTCATCCAGGGTCTCTGGCTCGTCGCAGAGGAGCTTATGCTGGGGAGGGTGCCTTCTCTGCACCCGGAGGTGAAGTACTCGATGGCCTGCGCCTCGTGCACGCCCTCGCAGGAGTTTCGGAGCTCGGCCCAACGCGTGAGGTAGTCGCGAGTCGATTCGTTGGGGCCTTGCACGCACAAGGAGAGCTGGCGAGGCTTGGGAGGTCGCTTGTATGTGCTCGTAAAGTTGCGGATGAAAGCCTCGGTGAAGTCGGACCAGCCGTTGATGCTGCAGGGTTTCAGGCTGTTCAGCCATGTCCGGGCTGTGCCCTGGAGCATGAGCGGAACATACTTCACGGCAACACGCTTGTTGCCGTTCGCTATGCTGACGGCTGTGGAGTAGTCAACCAGCCAGTCCTCTGGCTTCACGGAGCCGGTATACTTGGGAGTGTCTCTAGGGAGAGTGAACCCTTTGGGGAAGGGCTCATCTCGGATGCGGGGGCCGAAACACGGCGGTCCCAGCTCGTCTTCTTCTTCGAGCGCCAGGGATCGGTGGAGTCGGTCGATCCGGTGGCAGGCATCATTCTCCCCGAATCCCTCTCGGCGGCCGAGGCGTCCTCCGAGAGTCGGATGCTCGATAGGCGGCGGGGAGACTCGCCTTTCTCTGCGGGGTGGAGGAGGCACATAGTCGTCCCGCCGCTATACTGCTCTCGGGCGACCGTCTTGGTCGCGCTCGATGGTGAGGTGAGTCCGACTGCGGCTCGCAGCCGGCTCCTTGTCTTTTCTTCCGCGAACCCCGCCAGTCGGCGTCCGAGACGTCACAACTTGGTCTCGGCGGGGTGGCAGGTCGTCGTTCTGCTGCTGCGGCCCCTCAGTTCGGCAGCCGGCCGCATTTTGCGCGCCAGCCGTGTCGAGGAGTTGCTGGACTCGCTCCGTCATCAGTCGGCGCTCTTCGCCTTCGAGTCCATCTAACTCGTCTGCCGTCGCCTGGGCAGCTCGAATGTTCTCGGTGGGCGTGGCGTATATTGGGCGATTGGCCCCGAACATGCTGGCAATGTCCGCGCCGCGTTGCCGGACCGCGCCTAGGCGGCTCGGCCCCGTCGGAGCCGGCGAGCCGCCCAGAGCGCGATCCATCTCACGCTGGTAGGCCTCTGACAAGCGTCTCATGCTTGCTAGCTTCTTTTCGCCTTCGACGAGCTGGAGGCGGCGTGCCTCCAGCGTCTCGGCGTCGGCGTCCTCTGGAATGGGCGCATCCAGGTCTTGCAGTGCCGCATCAAGCGGGTCGCGAGCTCCTCCGTCGGAGCGCTCGCCATGACCGATGACGAGCACTTCTGTGACGGTGCTCCCGCTGCCCTTCGCGCGAGGGAGCGGCTCGTCGTAGACCACCACGTTGGTGGGGAAGGCGTCGAGCGACGCGGTGTCGGAATCGACCAGCATCGGGTCGGTGGAGCCTACGGACTCCAGGTCAGCGGCAGGCTCGCCAGCAACGTGGAGGTCGTCGAGGAGGCCCGCGAGAAGGCTCTCGGGGCCGCCGGTGCCTGCGTCGGATGCAGGCTCATCATAGAGGCTAACCTCGCCGACAAGATCGGCGAGGTACCGGGCCGCGCAGGCGGTCTCAGCGTCGTGCAACGCGTCGGCGTGAACTCCCTCTGGCGTGCCGGGCTGGCTACGCTCGCCAGGGAGGAAAAGGGTTCCCGTCCAGAACAGATCTCCGGATGACGGTGCACCTCGCCCCACGGTGGGCGCCAAATGTCGGGGGTTGGATGCGACATATGCCAAAGGATGGGTTATCATGGTGGGGGCGAGTAGAACGTCGTCGGTGCCTGGAAGCGGATGAGGCATAGACATGCACGCCGACGAATCTTACCCAGCTTCGGGGCTCTCCGAGGAGATAATACCCCTACTGCTGCTCTGCGGGGTCTCCGCATGATCACTATGGTGATATGTGTACAAGTTGCTCCTCGAGCTGTGTTCTGGAGGTAGGAGAGGGCAAGGCTAGCTCTCTCCCTTCTATGCTGCTGGTCTGGTGGAAAAAGGATCGAACCCTTTGCATGGGTGCTCGGGGGGTTTATATAGGCCTACCCCCCGGGGGTACAATGGTAATCTGACTGGGCACGGGTCCCAGCCGTCTGTCTCTTAGGCCGTCGTGTTCTCCGCTAACTCCTGGGGGCCGCCTCTGGTGGGCCCCGCTGACTGACCTGGCCACTGTAGCCGCGCCTCTGATGACGTTGGCTGGGTCGTGGGGGCGTGGCAACAGTGCCGCCGCCTTGCGGGCGATCACTGTCACCACTCCCCGTCTTATCTGGTTAATGGCGTGTGGGGCCCGTGGGAGGAATGGGCCGACTCTCAGGGGCCGACTCCCACGGGGTCCGTCTTCGGGTGCTCTCGCCGTCTTCGTCCCTCCCGCTGACTAGCGGGGCCCGCCGTCTCCAGGCCGTACATGCGGGCCAACGTGGGAACAGTGCCCCGTCGTTAGGGCAGACGTCAGGGCCAGCATGGCGACAGTGCCGCGCCGGACGGAGCTCTCCTCCGGTACGGCATACTGTAGCCATACCTGCCCCTGGTAATCAACGTAGGGGAGGGCCGTACTCCGGCCATCCTCGGTCTCGTCCTTCTTCCCGAAGGCAGAGAGTGGTGAAGTCGCGGGCCGACTCCCCATAGTCGGCCTCCCTGGAGTCGCCGATCGGGAGTCACGGCTGTCTCTGGGACTCGGCCGTGAGTGGGTATCGGCGATGCTGCTGCCGACTCCCAGAGTCGGCTGATCGTCCTGGGATTCTTTGAGGGGCGTAGCCTGCCCCGATGTCTTGTAAGGTTCTGGGTCCCGGGTTAGCCTACCCGTGGCCCATTACTCCGACAAGGACCAACTATGTCCGAATTCCTGAGCTCTCCGAGCCGGATACCCGTTCACCGGAGGACAACATCCAATCCCTGAACTTAGAGTCAAGCAGCGGGCCAGGATCATCGGGCAACACCCCAAAACCGGAACTTCCAAAATTGGAAACTCCTCGGCCCCTGGATCCCAGATCGGGCAAGGGTTCGGATTCAACTCCACCCACCCACCCAAACATAAGCGATCTTTCACACATCAGACAAGAGCCCCAGGAAACAGTACATCACTATTGGGCCAGATTCCTCCTTGCGATGAACGAGGTTAAGGACTGTCGCGAGGAAGAAGCAATTTTATTTTTCTGCAATAATTGCACGGACAAGGGAATTCTTAACGCCATAAATCGCCGTGAGTTATCACGCTTCGCTGATTTGGCGTCCATAGTACAGAAATACTGTGCGATGGAAAGTGCCTGGAAAACCGAAGCAAACTTTTGGGATAATCCGGCCCTAAACACGAACCCAGTCTGAAATAAAAGGGTGCATTATCACAAGACACCCGGGTCAAATACCAAAAAGCAAAAACCCTCCTCAGGGCAGGGAACCGTACTAGAAGGATGGCTCAACGGACCCTGCAAAATTCATAGTACGGAGGGCGTCACACCAACACATAGCCTTCGAGCATGTTAGATACTCTGGCAGGTAGCCAAAAGTGGCGAGGATCTTCTCATCCCAGAAGCCACAGAGCACCATCCTAGGGATAACAATGCGGTATTAACGGTCTTTGAGACCTTCGCATCAAATAACAAGCGAAAGCAAACGCTCTGCAGCCTTGCCGAAATCTACCATGTGGCAACAATAAACCCATGGCATGACACGGCTATTACCTTCAATGCCAGTGACGAACCAAAGTTCCGAACAGCCCGAGCACCTGCTGCATTGGTCCTCAGTCAAATTGTGGACGACTTTTGGCTCACCAAGGTGCTCATGCACGGCGGCAGCGGGCTAAACCTCATCTATGAAGAAACCCTTCAAAAAATGGAAATAGACTGGAACCGCATCGAGCGAAGCAGCACAACCTTTAGAGGAATAATCCCCAGTTGAGAAGCGCGCTGTACAGGCAAAATCACACTCGATGTGGTGTTCGGCACGCCAGAGAATTATAGATCCGAAGAGTTACGTTCCAAGTGGCCCCGTTTAATAGCGGATACCACGGCCTTCTAGGGCGGGAGGCGTTCACAATCTTCCAAGCCATACCCCATTACGGGTACATGAAGCTCAAAATGCCCGGGCCCAACGGAATCATCACTCTCGCTAGTGATCCAAACACAGCACTCCGCGCCGAAAACAAGACAGCCGCATTAGCCCTCGAGGCATTGTCCGAAGCCCTTGCAGCCGAGGAACTAACTGCGCTGCGCTCCACGGTGGACAGGGATGATGTGATACTTGACAAGAGATCCAAGTCCACCTCCTTCAAACCAGCAGATGAAACAGTCAAATTCCTAGTCCATCCAACGGACCCTACCAAAACAGCCACCATCGGGGCATAGTTAAACCCCGTAGCGGATGCCGCTGTAAAAGATTTCATGCGCGAGAATTGGGACATATTTGCCTGGCATCCTTCAGACATGCCAGAAATCCCACGCAGGCTGGCCGAGCATAGCCTCAATATTCTAAAGGGATTCAAGCCTGTCAAGCAGGCTCTCCGGCGTTTCTCTGAACCTAAGAGACAAGCCATGGGAGAGGAACTAGCCAAGTTATTGGAAGCCGGATTCATTGGAGAAATAAAACACCCGGACTAGCTAGCAAACCTTGTGATGGTACCAAAGAAGGACAAATCCTGGCGCCTATGCGTCGATTTCAAGGACCTCAACAAGGCTTGCCCAAAGGATCCCTTCCCCCTCCCCCGCATCGACCAAATTATCGATGCTACCGCAGGACACGACTCGCTGTGTTTCCTCGATGCATACTCCAGCTACCACCAGATTAAGATGGTAGAATCCGACCAAGCCGCAACGGCATTCATCACACCATACGGCCCCTTCTGCTTCAACACAATGCCCTTTGGGCTGAAAAACTCCGGCGCAACATATCAGCGCATGATTCAGACATGTCTGGCAAACTAGATCGGCAAAACAGTGGAGGCATACGTAGATGATGTGGTCGTCAAAACCAAGCATGTCGACTCTCTAGTAGACGACTTGAGACTCACATTCGATAACCTCCGAACATATGACATCAAGCTCAACCCGGAGAAATGCATCTTCGGCGTGCCCACCGGAAAGCTCCTGGGCTTCATTGTATTGGGCAGAGGAATTGAAGCAAATCCGGCCAAGATCCAAGCTCTGTCACAGTTGGATATCCCAACGGACCTCAAACAAATCCAGAAATTAACCAGATGTGTGGCGGCTCTAAGCCGCTTTATCTCCCGCCTGGGAGAAAAGGCATTACCCCTTTATCGCCTCCTTCGGTGCACCGAACACTTCGAGTGGACGGGCGCCGCCACAGCCGGGCTGGAAGAAATAAAGGCCATATTGGCAACCAAACCAGTCCTGGCCGCGCCAAACATTGGCGAACCAATGCTATTATACATTGCGGAAAGTCATCAAGTTGTGAGCGCAGTGCTCGTCGTCGAACGAGAAATGGACGGACATAAATTCCCCCTTCAAAAGACGGTCTACTATGTATCCAGTGTCCTTACTCCATGCAATTCACGGTACCCGCATTATCAAAAGATAGCATACGCGGTATTCATGGCATCCCGGAAGCTGCGACACTACTTTCAAGAGTGTTCGATAGTAGTAGCCTCAGAAGTGCCACTCAACGATATCATAAACAACCACGACGCCACGGGCCGGATTGCCAAATGAGCCATTGAACTCCTCCCGTTCGACATAACTTACAAGCCGCGTTGAGCCATTAAGTCACAAGTTTTGGCCGACTGTCGCCGAATGGACGGAAGCCGAACTTCCTAAAGAGTACGGCACATATTCCAACTGGATCATGCACTTCGACGGCTCCAAAATGTTGGCCGATCTAGGGGCTGGCATCGTTTTGACGTCCCCAACCGGAGATACAGTTCAATACGTACTCCAGATAATGTATACAGACGCCAACAACGCAGCCGAATATGAGGCCCTTCTACATGGTCTCCGGATGGCATTATCCATGGGCATTCAATGCCAAGAGGTGCGTGGGGATTCAAACCTCGCAATATCTCAAATAAATGGAGACTTTGATGCCAAGGATCCGAAAATGGCGTCTTATCGCAACGCCGTCCTAAAAATGTCAGCTTGGTTCGAGGGGCTCGAATTTCACCATATAGCCCGGGAAAACAATCAGGCGGCAGACATCCGGGCACGCATCGGCGCAAAACGCGATGCAGTCCCCCCCAACATCTTTTTCGAGAGGCTGTTCAAGCCATCCATTGTATGGGAAGGGGAACCCGACAACAACAGCCCGGACCCAACCGCACTGCTCGATACCGAACACTCTGACATAATCGGAGGCTCTGCCACCGAAATAACATCTTTAGCCCACGCTATAATTGCCATCATCGCCCCATGGACAGAAACATTCCTGGCCTACCTAACTAGGCAGGAACTCCCCGAGGACCAAAATGAGGCACGCTGCATAGTGCGGCGATCTAAAGCCTATAAGGTCCATGAGGGAGAGCTTTATAAGAAAAGCACAACCGGAGTTCTTCAAAGGTGCATCTCCGAAGAGGAAGGGCGGAATCTTCTGGCAGAAATTCATGCCGGACTCGGCGGCCACCACGCCGCAGCCCGGGCCCTTGTAAGCAAGGCCTTCCGTACAGGCTTTTACTGGCCGACGGCCCGGGCAGACGCTCAGGACTTAGTCCAACGCTGCGTCGGATGCCAACTTTTTGCAAACCAAAGCCATATGCCACCCACCGCCCTCCAAACAATCCCCATTACATGTCCCTTCACAGTCTAGGGGCTCGACATGGTTGGACCCCTTAAAGGGGGAACCCACAAGAAAAAATACTTGCTGGTCATGGTGGATAAATTCACCAAATGTATAGAGGCCAAACCTGTTAAAACGGCCGAATCCGGACCGGTGATAGACTTCATATCTGGGGTTGTACACCGTTATGGTGTCCCCCATAGCATCATCACAGATAACGACACGAACTTCACGGCCGACAACGTAAAACTCTGGTGCAAAAAATGGGCATCAAGCTCGCTTATGCTTCCATCTATCACCCGCAAACTAACGGTCAAGTCGAATGAGCAAATGGTCTTATCATGAGCGGCATCAAACCCAGATTAGTGCGGTCCCGAAAGGAATCTAACACGCACTGGGTAGAGGAGCTCGACTCCATACTCTGGGGGCCGCGGACCACGCCGAATCGCACTACCGGATACACACCATTCTTTATGGTATACGGCGCAGAGGCGGTTCTTCCCTGCGACATAATTCATGACTCACCTCGAGTGCGCATGTACGAAGAAAGAGAAGCCGAGCTCGAACGGCAGGACAGTTTGGACGCCCTGAAGGAGGAGCATGATGTGGCAAAAGCCTGTTCCGCATTCTATCAACAGCAGGCTCGAAGATACCAAAGCAGAGAAGTACAAGCCAAAAATTACAATGTTGGAGAATTAGTCCTACGCCTACCGGAGAAGAAAAAGGACAAACTCAAGCCCAAGTGGGAGGGTCCCTTCATTATTGACCAAGTTCCAACTGGTGGCGCGTACCGTCTTCGGGATGCATCGGATAATCAACTCGAGCCGAACCCATGGAACGCAGCCAGACTCCGAATATTCTACGCCTAGCGTCGGACTCTGTGTTTGTCTCCTTCCTCTGTCCATTATTTATAAACTATCTGTCTTCTATTTCTCTCCTTCTACCTTCCCTTTTCTCTCACAGCCTTTAAAGGCTAATTCGTGCCTTGTTGGCACACAACTGACGCGCTATCCGTGATCATTATACCCGGGGGCTTCTTTTACAGAAGCTTATTTATTTATACGGGCCTCACGCCCGGCACATGTGTCATCCTTCCGCATGTACCTTTTATTCGCCATTATATGCATCGATATGACTTAAGTTTTGGCCAAACTGGGTTGCCTGGCTCTTGTATTTATGCCCTACGTTCCCGTTAATTCGGCTAGGGCATAAGGGGAGCACCTCTGCAATTGTTACTGCCGGGTCAGCCGGATGTGTACCTCAGACTGGGTGAAGCCGAAAGCGAGCGTTCTTAAGGGAATATTTGGTCGGTGAACAAAAGATGTTTTTCTATTTTTTATATATATGTGCCCCTAGATGTTTTTTCCGCGTCCCTTTTCGCAGTACGGACATGCACCTTAGGGCATGCGCCCCAGGGAAAGGAACCCTAACGGAACTATTCTCCCTGGAAGATGTTTCTTACTAACCATGTAATATAACATAACTAGTTGGGCACTTGTCTGTTCAAGCATTAATGACCCCTACGCCTGGCCTCCATGCATGTCCCTGTTCTTAAATAACCGAGAGGATATTCGGATGCACTCCGGACTGTCGGGTCCCGAGGTTGAAGCGAAAAGGTCCACCATGACAAATGATCTACAATCCGGCTAGAAGGCATTATACATGTCACTTTAAATTACATAGTCAATTTACAGTCCTGTTGGGAATACTTTGCGGCCAATTCTACCTGGCCGTACACTAAGCTCACGGGGATCTCCTTCCCATCGGGCCCCACAGGTTTGACCTCGGCCATGTGGTTTGGGTCAGCCTTCGTGTACCGTGTCTTCATCATGGCCCAGGCTTCCCTGGCACCTTGACGGCAGGTCGATATCTTCCATAATCGGAAGCGCCGCCGCGCTCCCTTAAGCTTCTTCGCGAGCTCTCCAAGGCTTTCGGGGAGGGAGATGGATGGCCATAAGGCATGGGCAACACCTCGCATCGCCGGCCGAACCTGTTCGTGCAGTTGTGACAACTCGGGTAGAAGATCGCCCGTCGACCCGAGCATCTCCTCCGCGGGATGACCCGTCAGCATACCTATAGACATAACTCTGTTAGCCGGTTTCTTCGCCGAACTCTTTTTAACAAATTCGTTCAAGCACTTACTGAAAATGTCGCGTCGCAGCCGCTGATTCTCCTTCACGGAGTCCGCCAGATGGGCACGAACATCCTTTAGCTCCACGCCTAGCTGAGTGTTGGCATATTGGAGATTGTTTTTCTCTTGCCTAACTTTCGTCAGCACGCTCTCACCGGCCTTTAGCTGGCGCAAGAGATGTTGCTTGTCTGGATTTCCTCCGGCTTCATCTGCCATATTTGTTGTCAGATTTGCACATTCGCCGCACTCTGTACGGTATTTATCATTTTAAATATGTGTTACCAGAGGGGGTCTTCTTGGACTCCTCTCCTGCGGCTAGTGCGGCCTGAAGTTGGGCTTTGCACTCTTCAAGCTCCTGGGACAATTGGGTATTCTTTTCTGTAAGAACCTGCATAACAAATGATCCTTAAATCAGTTATCCTAACTGTTTCAAGTCTCGGGGGCTACTGATATATATACTCATCAAATTTTCTCACCCGTATGTCCTTTACATACTGATCCGTGGCTCCAGCTAGACCATTTTGAGCAGCACGGAGGTACACGTCTCCCGAGTTGAAGGCATCAAATGCCCATTGGGATAAACAAGCGTCACGGAGAACGGCTCGGCGACGCCTGTGGTTCATGGCGCTCTCCACCTCGGAATTTGTGGTGGACAGTCTGTCCGCATCCTCTGTCGGAGGAGCATCCGGCGTGTGCCCCGTGTTCGCTTCCGCTTCCGGGTCCGGCCTTGGAGCCTGACTGGTGGATGCGTGATTGGCGACCTCTCCGGATATAGTCCGGAGAGCGTTCTTCTTCCTAAAAAAGCGCAGACGTTAATATGCCTTTAAAGAATGAAGTCACGGAGTAACGCGGTACTCCATACCGCTGCGCCGGCATCTCTGTCCAGATTGCATTTCTTTTCAGCCTGCCCAGCCTCGCGGCCCCTAGTTGGCTAGTCACCGCGGGCTCACCATGACGTCCCGAGGGCCTCCCCTGTAAAACACCGTTAGTATATGGAATGAAAAGTACACAAGGACGGATCCTTTCAAAATGTTGCGACTTCGGCCTCAGTTACCTATGAAGCTGTGAGCAGCCCAGGGTAATCGGCCGTAATGGCTACCAAGGCATTGTTGCTGCTCAGTTGGTAAACTACCCTATCAATTAGCTCCACAGGTATGTCCGGATCCTCTTGGGAGGCCGGGTCGAGGGACCGCTCCGGATCCTCTGGTTGTGGAGGCGGGCTATTGATCTCCTTTACAGCCTTACGCAGCTCCTGCATTGAAATCACAAGGTAAAATACTTAACTATGGGAACATGAAACGGATGGGCATGAAAAGTGTCGACTTACCCAGCTCAGAGGATTGTACATGGAGAATCTGCCCTGCGGATTGACGTGGAGGAATTCCTCCTCTTCTCCCTTGTACAAATCGAACAAGATTTTCGATAGAGCGGCGGGTGAGTCCGGCCCCTTGCGGCCACAGCGGGTGGCGTCATCCTCCCCATTGAAATCCCACATGGGGTGGCCTCGATACTGAAGCGGCTGCACCCCCCCCCCCCCGCATAAGACATATCGCCATGACTTCGATCATGGTCAGTCTTGATTGAGCCAATAACTTTATCTGGCTCACTAGGTAATGAACGTCCCTGTCATCTTCCTCCTGGGGGCTTCGTGGGCGCCAGCTCAGGCGCTTCTTCAAGGGAGCGTTATCGAACTCGGGAAGACCGATCCGAACAGGATTCGGAAGGGGGACGTCTTCTATATAAAACCACTCTGAAGGTTAGTCTTCGGACGTCTTCTTCGGGGTTCCGGATAGATATCCGGTCCCGGTGATGCGCCATACTTCGGCTCCGCCCACTTGATATATTGACCCCCTCTGAGAACGGGGGACAAGGCAGAACAACTTCTTCCACAGTGCGAAATGAGCCTCGTAGCCCAAAAACAGCTCGCAAAGCGCTACGAAACCCGCGATATGCAGTATAGAGCCAGACCTAAGGCTGTGCAACTAGAGGCCGTAGAACTCCAGGAGCCCCCGGAGAAACGGATGAATTGGAAATCCGAGTCCTCTTAACAAATAAGGAACAAGGCACACCCGCTCTCCCTTAGAGGGATTGGGGAGACTCTCCGCTTGCTCTCCGCCATTGTAGGTGGCGAAGCCCGGCTCGAACCGGGACCATATACGCTGGGGGGAGAAATCCCTGGGTCTGAAGCTTCACTAGTTGGCTGTGAGGAACGGAACATCTCTCCCAATCTCCGGGCTTGGGGCTGGGGGAGCGAGAAGAGGAGTTGCGTCGACCGGCCATGTTGGAATGGATCTCTTTCGGGTGCGCTCCGATGAATGCTCGCTAAGGGAAGATGGTGTGGGTTGGATCTAAATCCTCGTCTCTTTAATAGACAGCTCGTTTAGATAGCTAGGGGTAAATGTAAAAACACCCTGGCTCTTCAAATTCGCTCGACACATGGAAGGTGGCCATTATTGGGCGTGGAAGCCAAGGAGCGCAGCAGTTACAAGAGGCCGGACACTATTTAACAGGTATTCGGAATTTGGAGAAGAACCCACCTTGCAATGCCGAAGACAATCTGCGCGCTGGACTCATCATCATTGAAGCCTGGTTCGGGGGCTACTGACGGAGTCCTGGATTAGGGGGTGTCCAGATAGCTGAACTATAACCTTTGGCCAGACTGTTGGACTATGAAGATACAAGATTGAAGACTTCGTCCCGTGTCCGGATGGGACTTTCCTTGGCGTGGAAGGCAAGCTTGGCAATACGGATATGTAGATCTCCTCCCATTGTAACCGACTCTGTGTAACCCTAACCCTCTTTGGTGTCTATATAAACCGGAGGGTTTTAGTCCGTAGGACAACAGACAATCATACCATAGGCTAGCTTCTAGGGTTTAGGCTCTCTGATCTCATGGTAGATCTACTCTTGTACTACCCATATCGTCAATATTAATCAAGCAGGAGTAGGGTTTTACCTCCATCGAGAGGGCCCGAACTTGGGTAAAAACATCGTGTCCCTTGTCTCCTGTTACCATCCGCCTAGACGCACAGTTTGGGACCCCCTACCCGAGATCCGCCGGTTTTGACACCGACAGCCGGCCAGCTTATGCTAAGTTTATGGCTCGGCCTTGTTATGTTTACCTGCAGCTCAAGATGCCGGGTCACAAGGGAATGATAACCGTGCATGGGAGCCGCAAGATCGCTCTGGAATGTGAGGAAGGTGATGCGGCTTATGCCGAGTTGGTTTGTGCCACAGAAGAGTTAAAGTTTTACAAAGAAAATGTTGATCCGGCGGATATGACTTTGTTGAAGAAGCCAACTACAGAGCATGATCCGGCCCTGAAGTTTAAATCGGTTGATGAGACTAAGCTTGTTGACTTCGTGCCTGGCGATTCATCTAAGCAGTTTAGTATCAGCACTAACTTGGATCCGAAATAGGAAAGCGCGCTCATCGACTTCATCCGTGAGAACCGGGACATCTTTGCGTGGAAGCCTTCTAACATGCCAGGTGTACCGAGAGAACTCGCTGAGCACACTCTTAATGTTGATCCCAAGTATAAACCGGTCAAGCAGTTTCTCCGCCGGTTCAATGAAGAAAGACGCAAGGCTATTGGAGAAGAAGTGGCCAGGCTCTTGGCGGCTGGATTTATCGTTGGAGTGTTCCATCCTGAGTGGTTGGCTAATCCTGTGCTGGTCCTTAAGAAGAACGGCACTTGGCGTATGTGTGTGGACTACACAGATCTCAACAAAGCTTGCCCATCAGATCCTTATGCCCTCCCACGTACTGATCAAATTATTGATGCTACGGCGGGTTGCGAGCGTTTGAGCTTTTTGGATGCATATTCTGGTTATCATCAGATCAAAATGGCGGTTAAGGACCAGGGGAAAACAGCCTTCATAACTCCCTTTGGAGCCTTCTGCTATGTTTCCATGCCCTTTGGGCTCAAGAGTGCCCAGGCAACTTATCAACGGTGTGTGCTGAATTGTCTTCATAAACAAATCGGCCGTAATCTTCACGCTTCTGTGGATGATATTGTGGTGAAATCAAGGAAGAAAGAGACATTGATTGATGACTTGAAAGAAACCTTCGATAACCAGCGAGTTTACAAAATGATGCTTAATCCGGCCAAGTGTGTTTTTGGGGTACCAGCAGGCAAGCTCTTGGGCTTTTTGGTGTCTAACAGGGGTATTGAAGCTAATCCGGAAAAGATCAAATCCATTATCTCCTTGGCCAAACCGAAGTGTATTAATGATGTTCAGCACCTGGCATGCCGGATTGCCGCGTTGAGCCGGTTTATCAGCCTCCTTGGTGAGAAGGCCATTCCTTTGTATCAGATGTTGAAGAAAACGGATAACTTCGTCTGGAGTGACACTGCAAATGAAGCATTTGAGGATTTAAAGTGGCAACTAGCTAACCCGCCGGTTCTTGCTGCTCCGGTTGACACGGAGCCATTGTTACTGTATGTGGAAGCTAATGCTCGAGCTGTTAGTGTGGCTACTGTGGTGGAGCGCAAGGAGGCAGGAAAGGAATATCCGGTTCAGCGTCCGGTTTACTATATCAGTGAGGTACTTATTGAGTCCAAGCAGAGGTACCCGCACTGGCAGAAGTTGGTATATGGAGTTTTCATGGCAAGCCGGAAGCTTAAGCAATACTTCCAAGGTCATCCCATCACGGTTGTCAGCTCTGCTCCTTTGGGAGATATAATTCAGAACAGGGAAGCAACTGGCCGGATTGCCATCGAGCTTGGACCTCACAGGTTGAAATACATACCCCGAACGGCAATCAAATCTCAGGCACTTGTGGATTTCATCAATGATTGGATAGAGCTACAAGCGCCAAAAGAGAAGCCGGATCACACTTATTGGACTATTCATTTTGATGGGTCCAGGCAATTGGAGGGCTCGGGGGCTAGAGTCGTATTAACTTCCCCACGAGGTGATAAGTTTTGTTATGTTCTCCGTTTAATGTTCCATTGCACTAACAATGCAGCTGAATATAAAGCCTTCCTCCATGGTCTTCGGATGGCTAAGGAGATGAACTTAAGCCGAGTTAAGTGCTTCGGTAACTCAGATCTGGTGGCTCAACAAGTGTCCGGCACTTGGGATTCCAAGGACCCACTCATGGCAGCATATCGTCATGAGGTGGATGTTGTTGCAGGTCACTTTAAAGGTTATCAGGTGGATCATGTAGACCGGCGGAAGAATGAAGCAGCGGACGCGTTAAGCCGGTTGGGTTCCCAACGAAAACCAGTTCCGCCTAATGTCTTCTTGGATGTTCTGCATAATCCATCAGTCAAGCTCCCTAGTGAAGAGAATTTGACTATTCCTAATCTGGAAGCTCAGTTGGTGGCGGCTCTTCATGTTATCCCGGATTGGACGGTTCCTTATCTGGCGTATATGAACCGGGGCGAGTTACCAGAGGATGAGACCTTGGCCAGGCAGATAATCCAGCGATCCAAATCCATGACTATCATTAATGGAGAGTTACATCATTACAGTGTGACAGGGGCGTTTCAGCGTTGTGTATCTCTTGAAGAAGGTTATGAAATTCTGCGCGAGATCCACGAAGGAGATTGTGGTCACCACGCCGGTTCAAAGTCTTTGGTGGCTAAGGCATTTTGTCATGGTTTCTATTGGTTAACAGCTCATGCTGATGCCGAGAACTTGGTCAGAAGGTGTGATGGCTGCCAGAAATTCTCAAGACGCGCTCATGTGCCGGCTCTAGAATTGAGGATGATTCCAATCACTTGGCTGTTTGCAACTTGGGGGCTGGATATGGTTGGGCCTTTCAAGAGGTCCAAGGACAAGAAGACCCACCTTTTGGTGGCGGTTGATAAGTTCACGAAGTGGGTAGAGGCAGAGCCCGTTAGCAAGTGTGACACAGCCACGACGGTTCAATTCATCAAAAAGGTGATCTTCCGGTTTGGCTTTCCACATAGCATTATCACCGACAATGGTACCAATCTGTCAAAAGGTGCCATGAAGGAGTTCTGTCAACGTGAGCACATCCGGCTTGATGTATCATCAGTGGCTCACCCCCAGTCCAATGGTCAAGCGGAGAGGGCTAATCAAGAGATCTTGCGAGGCATCAAACCCCGGCTTATGGTTCCTTTGCAATGGATGCCGGGTTGTTGGGTTGAGGAGCTACCTTCAGTATTATGGAGCATCAATACCACACCCAACAGATCGACAGGATACACACTGTTCTTCATGGTCTACGGAGCGGAAGCGGTTCTTCCTAGTGACATCCGTCATGCCTCACCTCGTGTAGCGGCGTATGGTGAAGCTGACAATGAGAAGGCATTGCAGGAAGCTCTTGACCTGTTAGATGAGGAACGTGACATAGCGGCAGCCCGCTCAGCAATTTATCAGCAAGATCTGCGTCGTTATCATAGCCGCCGGGTTAGAACCAGAACCTTTCAAGAAGGAGATTTGGTACTTCGGCTCATCCAGGATCAGACGGATATGCACAAGTTATCCCCCCCTTGGGAAGGACCTTTTGTGGTCAGCAAGAATCTACACAACGGGTCGTACTACCTAATCGATGTTCGAGAGCGCAAAGACTCACGTAAATCGGAGGAGGAGACCAACCGACCGTGGAATATTGCTCATCTCCGGCCTTACTATACTTGAGCTATAGGCTCTGCTTATGTACATATTATGACAATGTATATATTATGATCAATATAATAAACCGAAACCTCAGCTAAAGCGGGGTATCTGTTGTTTTCTTACATCATGTGTGGTTACATGGAGCTTCTGTTTCTAAAGCGGCGCCCGGTTTACCCCTTGATTTAGCTTCACAAAGCTTTATATTATATCACTTGGGGGCTTGGTCATATCCGAAGCATAGCTACACCTTTTGATAGGTGCAATGCCATAGCATCACTTGGGGGCTTGGTTGTATTCGAACCATAGTCACACCTCTTGATCGGCTCAAAGCCAAAATAATCTAGGGCCAAAGAGAGTGTTGTAAAACAACAACTCAAACATTGGCACCCACTGAGCACACTCAAAATGTTACTTGGGGATTCTTTGCTATCGCAATGAACCTAGAATATACACTTGTAATGGGCTATCAAGACATGGCTTGGAAGCCTGGTGTATACACCTAAAACCCCGGGTTAACCTGCCTCTTTAAGTAAGTCACGCCGCCCAGGTAAACCTGGTATGACCCTTCGAACTTTGACAAGTTACTCTAAAATACAGACCCTGAACTTGTCAAGTTAAAACGATGTTTGGTTAAGGATTGCGAACCATCTTAAAAGGCTTTGCAAAAATGTTTTAACTCAGTGGCCTGGCAGCCCATGAAAAGCCTCGAATTTGGGGCCTGGCAGCCCATGAAAAGCCTCGACTACAATGGTTTTATTTGCCTTTGGTTGAGTTTTGCTCTCTTTTTGATAAGATTTATGTTGTTTTTTAAACCGGCGTTATCAACCCGGTTAGACTGTCAATTACAAGTTGACAGTACACGATCAAATCATATCCGGAGACTATCAGCCCAGTCTGGTTTTTGAATCGAAATCCCAGTATGGAATAACCCGGTGTTTATCATAACCAGGAGCGGTTTTATTATAAACCGGCATCATATAACAGGAGTTACTTCTCCTCCAAGAGTTGGGTTATGACCCTCACTACAACGTTGGTTAGCCAACCTTATGCCTAAAAAGTCACAGGTATTACATATATTTTTGTGTTTGGTTATCTTTTATAGCCTTGGTTACACACCTTGGTCGTATACATATTGGATATCATAACCCGCCCGGGGGTAAACCGCCCAGGCACCTTGAGTTTTTTATCTGCAGGAATAGCTTGAATAAATGGTGATGGATTATAAATATGATATCTTAAACATGTCGGATTAAGAAAGCATCAGTCGCAGATAAATATGCACGAAGGCATACCAGACCAACTATTTTCACTAGCCTATTACAAGGCATTCTAGTGCCCAAAAGGATAAATGTTTTTCTCAAATACATGTTGCAGCATGTAGAAGACTAAATCGGCCTCCGGTTCATGATTGGTCACCAGCTTGGCCTGACGGTTGCGGATAATCTCGCGCCGGTTCACCTTCCTCTTCTCTACCCAGTGGCTGGAAATCAACAGTTGCCCAGTCGATCCCAGTTAGGGCTTGGAATACAGCTTCATCACTTATCAGCATGGACGGTTCAATGTCAGGGGCATAAGTGTGCTTACCGATTGGCGGGATAAGATTTTGAGCTTCTGGAATTGGTACAGCAACCCGTTTATTCTTGTCATCATAGCTTGCCTGATAGTATGAAAGGTCCGCTTCTTCAACCGATTGACAAGCCAACGGGCGTACTTCCCGGTTTATGATTCGGAGATCATCTTCACCAATTTCTGTTCCGTCTTCCTTCAGACAGGGATAACCTTGGGCTGCTTCAACTGGCTCAAAATCAGGTACCCATGCCTTTGCCCGGGTCAGTGCGGCCAAAGCGCCCGTTCTAGCGGCAGACTTTTTTAGCTCATCTACCCGGGCAGGAAGCATAGATAACCTTTGTAAAGTATCCTTGATCAAGGTGGGAGGAGGATTATTGTGTGAAGCAGTATAAATGATCCGCTGCGCGCCGGTATACAGCTGCTCTATCAGAGTATATGCCGCTTTCAATTTCTTCTGAACATCAGACCCCAAGTGGCTAATACGAGTTCATGTATCATTAGAATGATTTGTAAACCGGCAAATACATGCATGGATATATGGAAAGCCTAATTCAAGGATGCTTACCGAACACAGCGGCAGTCATGGCATGAACCTGCCGCTTCACGCTGGTCAGCTCATCAACCACCGATTTCAGAGCGGCTTCTGCTTTTTCAGCCCTTTTTACCAAAGCGGATGTTTCAGTCTCCCAATCCGCCCGCTCTTTGTTGAAGCCCTCTTTTAATTTCTCCATAGCGCCTAGAGCGTTGGTCAATTCTTCCTTCGCTTTGGAGGTTGCAACTTGTTGGGACTTGAGGTTCTCTTGGAGATCAGCGATTTGGCCTTCCTTCTTGTTCAGTTCAGCCTATAAAGAAACAGATATATAATGAGTGGACAATACATATTTGAAGTACCAAGCACATAACAAGTTATGCCCTTAGTACTTGGGGGCTAATGCATATTTGCTCTTTGTCAGAATTTTTTCAAAGTCCCAAGCACAATACAAGTATTAAGCTTGGCACTTGGGGGCTAATGTGTGTTTGCTCATAAAATGCTAATATGGGAATTCCTTTACAAAGTCCCGGTTTATCTTTATAAAGTTAAAACCGGCCCTTGGGGGCTACATCAGTGAAGTTAAGATGCATTCTTGCAAAACATGGCATTGTTCCTAAGTCCCGGTTTAATTCGGTCTATTAAACCGGCACTTGGGGGCTACTAGAGTTGATAAGCTGCAAATCAATACAAGAAGAGAAGCATGGATGAAGTTACCTCATATTTTTCCTTCATCATATTGACCAGACCGGCTTCATAGTCACGGCTGGTGTACAAACGGTTCAGATAGCTAGAATGAAGGTCTTGAGCATTCAGATGGGCGTAAGTTAACAAATTGGCGTTCCATTTTCCGTTGCCAATTGCAGAAAATTCATCCTTGGCGGTATGCTTTGACAAAGCGACAGGATTTCCCGGAGCGGTAAGGCTAGTGCCAGTAATCAGAACATCATCATCCTTTTCCTCAGCAGCTCTTATTGGAGTTGCTGGTTTGTCAGTATCCTTAACTAGACTGACCGGTTTGTCAGTCCGGATAGGACTAGTTGGCTGGTCAGCATGGCCTGTGGTGTCAACTTCTACTCGATCAGCAGTAAAGTCATGATCCTAAGGCGGTGGGTCATTTAGCATGTCATCAATGTTGGTTCCTTCAGGATCAGGAGTTTTCTCCGGTTCAACAGCCGCGTCCTCCTCTGACGGTTTATTCAGACGAGCCGTCTTGCTTGGTATGGGCTTATCACTGAGAAAGTAAAACATGAAGGTCAGTATAGCGTATAAAATGCATGTCAAGGATAAAACAAGTGTATAACTTACCCAATAACCATTTTGAGGGGTGGAAGTTTGGTGGCTGACGACTCACCGGAAGATGAGTGAGAAGTACCATGATAATTTGAATCAGATGGGTTAAGAGGTTAACGAAAACAGCCCGCTTTGGGGCATGAAGTGTCGAGGGAATAAGAGACCTCTGATCGGCATTTCCGAACCGTAGTGTTCGGTAAACCGTCGGAGGTAACTACCTGGCCGCTATGCCGGGTTGTGCGGCGAGCTTCGTGTTGTTGTGTGTTCACAAGAAAGTTCGGACCCAAGTAAGCAATAGGATGAGAAAATTTAACTTTCCGGCTTGCTCGACGGATTTTTAGTGTTGGCAAAGGGTTTGAATCGGAGGAAAGAACGATTAACTCTACATCATCGGCTTGGCTGCCTTCATCGTCGTCCTGACAATAATCATCATAAATAAGGCATATGAAAAATGAACCGAGTGAGTCAAGATCTACCTCTGGTTCTTGATTACCCACATCATCATCGGCTGGTGGATCGGAAGAAGCAGTGGTCCTTCTCTTGGCAGGTTTTTTAACAACTTTGGTTTTTGGACGAGTTGGCTTGACCGGTTTGTCTTGCGGGGGTTTCTTGTTCAAGAATGGGTCATCGCCCTGTCAAAACATAATCACATTTTCAGAGAATATTTGGACAGAAGCAATTTCAGATAAACAGATTATATGATTCTTACAGCTGGCGGTTTGTTGATGGTGCAGAAAGGGCGTAGTCCGGTTTGAGCGCAGACAGCCTCTGGTTCGTTCAACATCTTTTTTACAGCTTTAGTGACTTCTATATCTATAAGCTGAATGTCGATGTGTCGTTGAGCATCCTTCAAACTTCCTATATACTCACACATCAAACCGGGGCGCTGGCTTAAGGGCAGAACGCTCCAGCTTATCCAACAACGAGCAAGATCAACTCATCAAACCATTCGCCATGAATGCTCTAAGCTTTGATATTGTGGAGCATAGTTGGCCCTCACTTTGCAGTCAACCTTTGAGGGAAAGGATGTGTGTTTCTCAAGCGTTCAGGACGGTAACCCGGTAGGGGTTTTTCATCAGGTGGAGATGTGTCTTTGTAATAAAACCAAGTGGCATTCCATTCTTTGGGGTGACTATGAAGCTTAGGATGAGGAAAAGTAACTTCCTTCCTCTTTTGAACTGCCATTCCACCCAATTCAGTATTGGGCCCATCTGTAAATTCTGAGCGACGGTTTAAGTGAAAGAAATCCCTGAACAGTTCTATTGTAGGTTCCTCTTGAAGACAAACCTCACAAAAAACTTGGAAGTGGCAGATGTTGGTCATAGAGTTAGGACCGATGTCTTGTGGGAGCAGTTGAAAGCTGGCCAGTACATCCCGGAATTTTTTTGAACCGGGAGGGTTGGAACCCCGTCCTAAGTGATCAGCAAACACAACAACTTCTTCGTCCTTGGGTATAGGAGGACATTCCAGGCCAGGGACCCTCTAATGGATGACATCCTTCTTGGCTAAAGCGCCCGTTTTGACAAGATTGTTTAACTGCTCTTCGGTTATTCGCGAACGAGCCCAATTGCATTCATAAACTTGCTTGGCCATGGCAATGAAAGATCTACAACAGGATAATTGCCGGTTTAAGATTTAAAGTGGACAAATACATAGCGGTATAAGGGTGTAAGCATGTTGTTAAACCGGAGTTGGCTGAACATATACCGGAGTTTGCTAAACAAAGACTATAAATGTGAAGTACATTGGCGGTTCAACAAGGGGACTAATGGTATATACCGGGTCATCATTTTTCTAAATGTTAAACCGCCTAGTCTGACATTGAAGATACAAGTCTACAGATGTATAAGTGAAGGAAAAACAGATTTCACAAGTTGGCATTATAATTTTGGATCTGCCGCATATCAGAAAAGGAAAATATATTCAGACCTAAGAAGTAGTACCGAAACAGTGGATGAAGGTTCAGATGGTATCTTCTATTTAAATGGGATGCATAGACGGAAAGAGAGACTAAGGCTATCACTATACAGAGCAAATATCCAGGGTTCTATCAAGAGCCATTATGTGAACAAGGAACACCGACAAACACCGAAGAATACCGAAACCCTAGAAACAGATCTATGGTGGAAGAATGGAAAGCCTACCGATGCTAATGGAAGAGCGGAGAAGTGTTGTGATTCTCTGGTACGCTCAGGGTGATGCAGCGGCCAGAGTTGAGGTAGAGGCGACGGTCGACGGTGGCGGCGGAGCTCCAGAGGTTCAGCAGCGCGTGGAAGACAACGACGCGAAGAGGCACGAGGGGGAAAAGTGAAAATGACCCCTCGGCCCTATTTATAAGTGGAGTGGACAAAGGGCAGGTGCGAGAATCGAGGAGCCTGAAAAATGGGGTGTGTGAGAACTTTGTTGCCTTGATTGTCAGAGGCCCTTTAATGAAGATGAGTATATGCAGTTAAAAATAACAGATGATGTCATGGCGGTTAACCATGGTCTTGGAAGATGACGTCATGGCGGTTTACCAATTGTGTGAAGATATTGAAGAAGAAATCTTATTAAGTGCTCAGGACTAACATGAACCAGTTCAAATCAGTCTGGGGCCTAATGTTGGGGATGTTACCACTGGGCGTAAACCGGCCAGGAGAGGCCGGGTTAACTCTATTGGTAGTTCATTATATTTGAAGCCCATGAAGATAGACGATGACGATGTATGAAGGCCCAGGGCTCAGAGCCGGTTTAAGGCCTGTAGACATCAACCAGCATTGACAATGTAACTTGTACTATAAGGTAGAAAGAACGGAGACCGAGCCGGACACGTTTATGAACCGGCCTCGGAACTCTGTAAACCGACGGGCGTCAACCCATGTATATAAGGGGACGACCCGGCGGCGGGTCAGGACAACAGACAACAACTCGAGACTCAGGCAAAGCGTATTTGCTCCCTGGTCATCGAAACTCCATCAATTCCATCACAACTAGACGTAGGCTTTTACCTTCATTGTAAGGGGCCGAAATAGTATAAAACTCTCTTGCGTCCCTTGTCCTCTTTAACCCCTTTAAGCTAACCAACAGCAATGGCGCCACGACTAAGTCCTTTCATGTCAAGACCGGATTTTTGGGATATAATTTTCCAGAAAATGACCCTTGTGCTCACCAGCCGCAGGATTACTGTTAGCTGATGGGGTACCAACTTGATACAGAAACTCCAAGCAAATTACAAGATATGTAGTACAAGACCATTCTGGCCTATGAGTACAACAATTGGTTTCTAGTGGTTGATGGCGGAAGCGGTTTGCGGATCATCAACGTCTATGGGACTCCATTTCCCACAAGAACAGCTGACCTGGATAACTCCTATCTTCGCGAGTCTGCTATCATCACTCCCTAGGTCCCGGGGCTGTCATCGCAGGGTTCCTCTCCATGCAAGAAATCTGGCCAAGACAATAGCCAGGGACAAGCCAGTGAGTACTTCGAATGTACTCGCAAACAATAAGAACACAGGTATAATATAACCACTGATAATCATGCTTTGAAATATTCTATGATCACTTCGTCTGTTATGCAATAAGGTTCATGATGCACGCAAGCAGATCATTCAAATAAAACATGAATAAACAATCAGGGAGTAGAAATGAAAAGCACCGATCGGGTGTGTGAAGCAACGCCTCGAAAGGATAATAATATAAAGCATGCCTCAGTCGGGCGTCTGAGCGACACCACACAAAGGGCTTATATATAAAGGATATAACAAGCATGCCACAGTCGGGCGTGTGTGTGACACCACATAAAGGGCTTATAAGTAATTGAAATAACAAGCATGCCTCAGTCGGGCGTCTGAGCGACACCACATAAAGGGCTTATATATAAAGATAATTACAGTGAATATCCAGGAGGTAGAACCGTCCCAGGGATACTCATTAATTCAAATAATACAAATGGTTAGTTCACAATAATAAAACTCAAAATCATCATATGTCACAGGTCATAATCAATGTTCTGGTTTAGTAGTTTTTCCATCGAAGACCGACACTAAGACCGACACTTGACCCATCCCAAACTGTAGTCCTTAACCATGGACACGGCTATTCGAATAGATATAATCTCTACAGAGGGTGCACCCTTTACCCACGAGTAACAGATTTCTTTATTCTATTGGGACTAATTCCGTCTACAGTCTTTTGATGGAAAACACACCTGACTGCACACACTAGCCTAACTCACCGGTGTTCGGAATCACCCTTGACACCTGTTAAGCAAAACTCTAAGTGGGGAGGTTACAACCTCGAATAGCATGGGATCACAAAATTTGTACCGCGCACAAACTAGGGGAGCTACCCCTTCGGCTACAACCTAAAAAAACACCCATGCCTCCGGACTAGGTGGCATGCCTACCGGATGCCTCCGGTATCTTCCACCATGGCCTCTCTGTACGGTGTGTGCTAGGAAAGGGGTTGACAACTTACTGAACCGTACCCTACCTATGGCAGGGACAAGTGGTAGCATGAAACATGTATGGGGGTTACCGGAACAAGACTCGATCTATGGTCGACTCAGGAGGTTCAAGTATTCCCTGCACGGTTAGCATGACAAGGATGTTTCAACCAACAGACACAATCACCACTCATCATGCCTCACTATGCCACTCATATTAATTGAAACCGAATAACTTATTCATCTCACAAACTCAGGGTACCACGCATAAGTTACAATACATAAATAATTGCTGGAACAATAAACATAGCGGTGACGTCTACAATGAAAACGGTAACTGGACGGGGTCCTGAGAAAACGTCTCTGGTACTGGGACACACTCTTCTTCTATCGGGGGAAGCAGATTGACTAGTCGATGAACGTGTCACTCCTGGTCGGGCCTCAGTGGTCGGCCGATGGCGATCTGAGGATTTAAATCAGCGAGGCTCTGGAGATAACCCATTACTCGCTGGGTCAGACGCTCTTGAGCGATGACGTACTAGGCAAGGTTGGCCAGTACTGGGTCTCTCTCAATTCGTCCCCCGAGAAAAGATGTTACTTCTCCGGATGCTGCACGACTCGGGAAGTAATAATACCCTCGATCGCTGGCATAGGGTACCGCGAATCGAAGGCGTGCAAGCGCTTCGTATGCAGCAGCTTCTATGGCCATATGCGGTGTTGGCATAGATTTCCCCACAAAAGAGACTTCCGTTGGGTCTTGGTTAGGGTTTGAGGGAGGGATGTGTACTACTGCCCAATATTTCAAGGTGGAAGGGGTGATCCTTGATTTGAGCAACTCGTACTAGGGTGGATGGGTAGCACTCATGGTACTGCGGGTAAAGTCCCACAATATTTTAACAAAACTACTGGGGGTGGCATCTGGAGTCCTCAGATAAATACTAGGGCTCGACATGGCAAAGGAATGGTTGTGAGTGTTGTGCCCAAGGTGAGGGGTACTTGGCAAGGTCACGAGGTGGCCTTTTATATAGCAACGGGGCTGGGTCATTTACCGTGGTGAAGGGCGACTAGTTTGTCGGTCCTGCTCTATGGGGTCGGGGTCAAAGCCACAGATACACACATCTCGCAAAAGCGACGCATTACTGTGGGTGTCGTCGGGGTTGGTTTTTGGTAGCTACGCCCGGAATTAAAAATGCAGCCGTACACCAACGCACTCATGCATGGCTAGAATTTAAAATAGGGACGCACAAGCAGACAACATTCCAATATGGAGATACATGATCACACAATTACAGGGCGTGGGGTATACTAATACTCGGTACTACTCGAGTGACTTAGTCTACCTCGTTTATATCCAAGCGGGCTTGCCTTGTGGTCGTCGAGGCTTCTCCACGGTTTTCACTGTCGGGGTTAGCTGGAGGGGGTTGAGGGGCTGCAGGGTCGGGGTAGCGATGATGACCATCGCGGGGATTGTTGGCCACAATCCCGTTGGAGCGTGTTCCCAAAAGGCGATGAAGCACTTCTGGGGACACCAAAGTACCTTGGTTGATGGCTGGGGCTGACCTCAAGGTCTCGATCGGTTGTCCAAATAGCATGACTGGGTTGTCGGCATCGGGCTCATCTTCTCTTCTTTCCGGGGCTCGGCGGATCAGTTCTCCACAAGCTGCGATCAGATCAAGGGTGATTTGATCGAACAGTTCCTCTAGTGCACTTACATAGCGCACCAGATGCAATAATGCAGGATCCGTCTCGTGATCTCCGTTGGCAACCTGGGGTGGCCTACCATACCCGTCACGGCTGGGGTAGTAGTAGAATGAGCGACAGTTAACCCTGGGCAACAAGTGCCGGAGTTGAACTATAGCTTCTCGAGCGGCTAGTTGGATGGCTTGTGGCTCAAACGAAGTTGTCCTTCCGGTGAACCTGTAGGGGCGTTCTGGCGATAGACCCCTACCATAGACGTGCACAGTGGCCCATAATTGACGGCTCTCACTGCTCATGGACCCTTGGTACACAACATATTCTGGGGGCTCTTCTAATGCAAAGGCATGGCGGGTGAGGTTTGCTAGCACAGTCACAAAACCTCCAAGGTTGGTCGCTGTGGTCTCATTGTGAACAATGGGTCCAGGCATTTTAGTTTGGTTTGGGGTAGAGGCTGTGCTGTGCTGGGTTGAGGCTAGCATGCCCTTTTTATAGAAAAGGGGACAGAGTCTTCCTTCGCACGCTTGCGAATGAGATACTTTAGGTGTCGGTCACTGGCGCGTGATCGGCAGGCTAGGCTGATAGGTTGGGCACTGACTGCCAAAAAGGTGTCGGGTCACGGTGTGGCTATCTTACACAAGAAGCTTGGTCGGGTTTCGGTTAAGGTCTGGTGGCTTGGTTTACCTAGGTTTTTCGACCTGGCTAAGATAGGATGGTCAGCCTGGCTCTGATACCAAGTTTGTCCGGACCGGATTTTCAGGATATAATTTCCTAGAAAATGGCCCTTGTGCTCACCAGCCCCAGGATTACTGTTAGCTGATGAGGCACCAACTTGATACAGAAACTCCAAGCAAAATACAAGATATGTAGTACAAGACCATTATGGCCTATGAGTACAACAATTGGTTTCTAGTGGTTGATGGCAGAAGAGGTTTGCGGATCATCAGCGTCTATGGGACTCCATTTCCAACAGGAATAGCTGACCTGGATAACTTCTATCTTCGCGAGTCTGCTATCATCACTGCCTAGGTCCCGGGGCTGTCATCGCAGGGTTCCTCTCCATGCAAGAAATCTGGCCAAGACAATAGCCAGGGACAAGCCAGTGAGTACTATGAATGTACTCGCAAACATTAAGAACACATGTATAATATAACCACTGATAATCATGCTTTGAAATATTCTATGATCACTTCGTCTGTTATGAAATAAGGTTCATGATGCACGCAAGTAGATCATATAAATAAAACATGAATAAACAATCAGGGAGTAGAAATGAAAAGCATCGATCGGGTGTTTGAAGCGACGCCTCTAAAGGATAATAATATAAAGCATGCCTCAGTCGGGTGTCTGAGCGACACCACACAAAGGGCTTATATATAAAAGATATAACAAGCATGCCACAGTCAGGCGTCTGTGCGACACCACATAAAGGGCTTATAAGTAATTGAAATAACAAGCATGCCTCAATCGGGCGTCTGAGCGACATCACATAAAGGGCTTATATATAAAGATAATTACAGTGAATATCCAGGAGGTAGAACCGTCCCAGGGATACTCATTAATTCAAATAATACAAATGGTTAGTTCATAATAATAAAAATCATAATCATCATATGTCACAGGTCATAATCAATGTTCTGGTTTAGTAGTTTTTCCTCCGAAGACCGACACTAAGACCGACACTTGACCCATCCCAGACTGTAGTCCTTAACCATGGACACGGCTATTCGAATAGATATAATCTCTGCAGAGGGTGCACTCTTAACCCACGAGTAACGGATTTCTTTAGTCTAGTGGGACTAATTCCGTCTACGGTCTTTTGATTGAAAACACACCTGACTGCACACACCAGCCTAACTCACCGGTGTCTGGAATCACCCTTGACACCTGTTAAGAAAAACTCTAAGTGGGGAGGCTACAACCTCGACTAGCATGGGATCACAAAATTTGTACCGCGCGCAAACTAGGGGAGCTACCCCTTCGGCTACAACTGAAAAAAAAACACCCATGCCCCCGGACTAGGTGGCATGCCTACCGGATGCCTCCGGTATCTTCCACCATGGCCTCTCTGTATGATGTGTGCTAGGAAAGGGGTTGACAACTTACTGAACCGTACCCTACCTATGGCAGGGACAAGTGGTAGCACGAAACAGGTATAGGGGTTAACGGAACAAGACTCGATCTATGGTCGACTCAGGAGGTTCAAGTATTCCCTGCACGGTTAGCATGAGAAAGATGTTTCAACCAACAGACACAATCACCACTCATCATGCCTCACTATGCCGTACCTGTCGGGGGAAATCGGCTTCCTCGAACACCTATGGGGACCGAGCCCCTTACTGGTTCGGCGGGGGGCGGAGGTTGCACGAAGAGCGGATCGAGGCGATGCACACGAGGGGTTTACCCAGCTTCGGGCCGCACGGATGCGTAAAACCCTACTGTTGCTTTGTGGTTTGTATTGTGTTCTTGCTCGGAGGCGTGTGGTGCTACAGTACCTACAAGCCGCTGGCAAGACCGAGCGTGAAAATGGGTGTCCTCCCCCCTCTACGTGCGCATGGGGCCTCCTTTTATATGCTCAAGGGGTTACCCACAGGTAGCAGCATAGGTGAGGGCAAAAATGGGAGAATGCTGTAGTGGGTACAGCTGCCTGCACAGTGGCTGTACAGTGCTATCATACCTAACTCTGACGGCGGGGGACAAGGGCATTAAATGCCCGTCCGCGTCGCCCAGACGATGCAGGAACAGGACTGTCAGGAGGGTCACCGTTTGCCACGATGGCTACTCTGTCAGCTTCGCTTCGCCACCGCATGCCCCTGGCTACACAGTCTCCCGCCACGTGCACCTGGGACGCCCCCAGAGCGACACATTGGTGGGTGAGCTGGAGCGCAGGCGCGGGGTGGTAATTTGCCGCGGCAAGCGCCTTGCCGCGGTGGATGTCTTGTCGCGCCCGCGAGCTTGTCGCTCACCGGGCCTTGCCGGAGCACGGGGCGCGTCGCGGCAAGCCTCTTGGCGTGCCGTGGTTGGCCTTCCCGGCAAGCTCCTCTTGCCGGGGTCTTGTGCTTCGAGCGGCAGTCCCGGCAAGCTCCTCTTGCCGGGGCCTCGCTCTCTTCGGGCGGCCTTCCCGGCAAGCTCCTCTTGCCGGGGCCTTGGCTCAAATACTTTGTTCTTGAATGGCCCAAAAGGGGACCATAGAAGGTCTTGGCGATCTCCTGGCAAGCCTTGCCGTGGGGTGCTACGACTGCCCGTGCACAAGTTCGGGGTACTAAGGTACCCCTACTTTAGTACACCGACAGTACCGTACACAACCGTCTCGACGAAGACCGGAGACAAGCTCGTGTCTACCCAAGAAAGAGACTTTCCCGGCTTCCCTCCGATAGGCACGAAAAGCATGCGAGGGTGATTACTATCAACATATCAAAATTTCCATAGCACGGGGTCATCAATAAGCACTTATGAGTAGGGTCATATCATCACATAAAGTAACGAAAACTCCGAGACAAGGTGGTGTCGTAACTTTATCAAACAACACACGATAATATTATGCCAGGGTTCAAAAATGCTTGCCTTCAAGTTGTGGAGAGGCAGGGTGCATTCCAAAACTTTTGAAAGTTTTCTTCTCCCTTTCCATAATCCTATTTTGAATAAATTTGAATTAACACATACTTTCAAAACAGTACAAAAATGTTGTTTGGAAAATTTTCAAATAAATATGAAAATAAACTAGACAATATTTGGGGAACAACAGAAAAAGAATCAAGTTATTTGGACTTATATTTAAAAAGTTATAGCTAGTCAAAGATTAGTCAATATTTTGTTTTTAAAATAAAACAGAAAAAGAAAACATTTCGATTCAGAATACGTTTTCGGGGCAGGGGAGACGTACTTGGGGATTTTCCGTTTCCACTCAAACCACGATGCGGCGGGGCTGGTCACTGACAGTGGGTCCCTTGGGCCCACTGGTCAGGTTTACCCAGTCGCCCGCGCCTTCTTCCTCCTTTGTCCGAGCGAGGGAGGGGTTCCGGCGATCGCCGTCGACGAACCGTGGCTCCTCACGGCGTCCCGAGGGCAGGGATGGGTCCGCTGGCTCAGGGCGGTCCTCCCAGTGGTTGCTGGGTCGGCGGGGGTGGAGGGAGTCGCCGGCGGCGAGCTCCGCGGCGGAGGAGGCTTCGGGTGGATTTGGGGCTTTGGTCTATGGTGGTTCCCGATCACGTTTGAGAGGCTGGGCAGCTCCGCACGGTCAAGGGGAGTCGGGTGGTGGTGCTGGATGGACGGGAGAGGGCCTGCTCGTGTCGAATGGAGCTAGAGGGTGGCGGCGGCCGAACTGGCCGGAGACGGGGAAGATGGCTTCCCCCCGTCGAGTGCGGGCTAGGGCAGCTCTATGGGGGTGGCCTGAGGTCGCCTGAGTGCTCGGATGAGCTCGGGGCCCCCTACTTATAGTGTCAAAAGGACGCCGGCGAACCGCCGTTCTGCTGCAACAGGGCGACGTGGAGGCGGTTGGGGCTGGTCGGCGCATCCTGACGAGCTCCCTACTACTCAAGGGGGCGAGTTGGCGCGTGTGTATGGCTCGGGCGGCGCCGTCCATGGCAGAGGTTGCTGTGGCCGGCGGCGGCTTGCGTCGGTGGCGCTGTGTGGCGCCAGGAGGAGTGGCCCGTGCGGCTCTACGGCGAGGGAGGGGTCGGGGCACTGGCTGCAAGTGGCCAAGGGGCAGCACAGGCACGGGGAGGGCGGCAGCGAGACGCGGCGGCTCGGTGCGCGCGCGTGTAAAACATGCGCTCTGGGCGCGCCCAGCGCACGCACGCTGCATATTCGGCATAATGCCAGTGTGTGCTAGAGGGTTTGGATGCGGCTGGGGACTAACAGGCCTAGGTTAGGGTTTGCAAGAAGATTAGTGGACATGGTGGTGTGGTCAGGGGGTTAAGTCCCCAGTGCAAACTAAAAATCATGTCAAAACTGGCTATGCACACCAAGTGCTCGATAGAATGCCAATGGCATCTAGGAAACTCTTGGGGTGGCCAAACTCTCCAGATTGGAGTCTCTTTAGATGTAGGTGAGGATGGCAAGGTCATTCGGGCAAAACCAAAAACTTGCTAGTGCAAGTTTTGCAAATCTTCAGTTTTGGACAAAAAGAAAAAGGCATTAATGCATGCACTTAAAATCCTCCAATGGGTCCACTCTCCTGGACTTAAGGGTTTTTTAGGGTGGGCTATAAGTAGGAAAAAGCTCATGGTTACTAGAGCAAGATAAATTTGGGTTGCAGTACAAATCACCAAGCTGGACCAGAAAGAAGATGAGGTTGATTTACTCAAATTTTTCAAAGAACATCAGTGGATTTTTCGCATAAAGTGGAATTATATACTACCACTGACATCCCAAAATTTTGGTGGAAGCTTCAAAGAAATATTTAAATAGGTTGCAGTGCAATACTACCATCTGGACCAGTTTTGAAAACTTGGGGTAGGGCTCAAAATCTCCAATGAATCGAAGATGTCTTTGCATAAAAGTGATTTAAAAACATCACATGACATCCCCAAATTTTGGTTGAAATTTTAAATAAATTTATCAAAGGGTTGTAGTGCAAATAGAGCTCTAAAACTAATGAAAATTCACTTTAGAGAATAAAGATCAGAGAGAAATAATTATGCAATTAAATCCACTGATAATAGAAATGTTTTTCTTGAGAGGGTAAACAAGTCCAATAATATATTTGGAAAGTTTTCACCTGGGGTGAAATTCCATTATGACGAAGAAAATAATGGTTCTGAAATCAAAAGAAATTCCAGAAAATAAAAGTTTAAATTTCCTGGTAGAATATTAATTAATAAAACAAGGTCAAATTTTTAGGGTGTCACACTTCATGAGGACATCTGCCGTGACAAGACCACGACAGGTAGTCTGACGTAGCTTTTCCAGGTCCAGATTTCCAGCTGCCGGAATTCTCCCTCTTTGTGTGTACCTTGCAATTATGAGAGAAAATGCATTAGAATTACTCCAAAAGGCATTATTATGTATAAAAATATCATCAATAACAGTATGAAAACATGATGCAAAATGGACGTACCAGCGGACACACGCTCTGGTGATCGGCGAGCTTTTGGTAAGTGACGTAGAGCCCATAACCTTCATGCGGGCACTCCACCCTCACCGAGGAGAGGACGCATCCATTGCCGTGTTCCGCACATCGAAGCCACTGCCGCGCTCGCACTTCTGGCATTGCCAATGGTTCCCGGGGCGATCGCCGCGGCAGTCTGCGCAGGCCAGGTGCCCTCCCTTGCACTACACAAATCAATCAGACAACACATCAATCAAGAAACCTGCACCTTGCTCGATCAGCCAAACGGACGAGGTGTATTTGAACCTCATACACTGGAGGCTTCAAGGGGTGGAGGCACAAGGGGCAGTGGATCAAGGTGAGGTCCATAGAGACCATAAAGAGCTGTTGCGGAACGTAGTGATTTCAAAAAAATTCCTATGCACACACAGGATCATGGTGATGCATAGCAACGAGAGGGGAGAGTGTGTCCACGTACCCTCGTAGACCGAAAGCGGAAGCGTTAGCACAACGCGGTTGATGTAGTCGTACGTCTTCACGTTCCGACCGATCCAAGTACCGAACGCACGGCACCTCCGAGTTTAGCACACGTTCAGCTCGATGACGTCCCGCAAACTCCGATCCAGCAGAGCTTCACGGGTGAGTTCCGTCAGCACGACGGCGTGATGACGGTGATGATGTTGCTACCAACGCAGGGCTTCACCTAAGCACCGCTATGATATGATCGAGGTGGAATATGGTGGAGGGGGGCACCGCACACGGCTAAGAGATCAAGTGATCAATTGTTGTGTCTCCAAGGGGTGCCCCCCTCCCCGTATATAAAGGAGTGGAGGAGGGGGAGGGGCCCGGCCTCCCTAGGCGCTCCCCATGAGGAGTCCTACTCCCGTCGGGAGTAGGACTCCCCCCTTCCAAGTGGGAGTACGAGAGGAGAGGGAAGGAGAGAGAGGGGGAAAGGAAAGGGGGGCGCCCCCCTCCTTGTCCAATTCAGACTGGGGGGAAGGGGCGTGCGGCTGCCCTTGGCTGCCCCGTCTCTTCTCCACTAGGTCCCAATAGGCCCATTAGTCTCCCCGCGGGGTCCCGGTAACCCCCGATACTCTGGTATATGTCCGAAACTCCCCGAAACCATTCTGGTGTCCGAACATAGTTGTCCAATATATCGATCTTTATGTCTCGACCATTTCTAGACTCCTCGTTATGTCCGTGATCACATCCGGGTGAGGGAGTCCTGGATTAGGGGGTCCTCAGACAGCTGGGCTATATCCTTTGGCCGGACTGTTGTACTATGCAGATACAAGATTGAAGACTTCATCCCATGTCCGGGTGGGACTTTCCTTTGCGTGGAAGGAAAGCTTGGCAGTTCGGATATGTAGATCTCCTCTGTCGGTGTCAAAACCGGCGGATCTCGAGTAGGGGTTCCCGAACTGTGCGTCTAGGCGGAAGGTAACAGGAGACAAGGGACACGATGTTTTTACCCAGGTTCGGGCCCTCTCGATGGAGGTAAAACCCTACTCCTGCTTGATTAATATTGATGATATGGGTAGTACAAGAGTAGATCTACCAGGAGATCAAGGAGGCTAAACCCTAGAAGCTAGCCTATGGTATGATTGTTGTATGATGAAGTTGTCCTACGGACTAGAACCCTCCGGTTTATATAGACACCGGATAGGGTTAGGGTTACACAGAGTCGGTTACAATGGTAGGAGATCTTGAATATCCGCATCGCCAAGCTTGCCTTCCACGCTAAGGAAAGTCCCATCCGGACACGGGACGAAGTCTTCAATCTTGTATCTTCATAGTCCTGGAGTCTGGCTGAAGGTATAGTCCGGCTACCCGAACACCCCCTAATCCAGGACTCCCTCAGTAGCCCGTGAACCAGGCTTCAATGACGACGAGTCCGGCGCGCAGATTGTCTTCGGCATTGCAAGGCGGGTTCCTCCTCCAAGTTCTTCAAGAAGATTTTAAACACCAAGGATAGTGTCCGGCTCTGCAAAATAAGTTTCCACATATTGCCATAGAGAGAATAATATTATCACAAATCTAATCTGTTGACGTATTCCGCAGCACGACATCACGCTACGACCAAGTCCTTTACTCGAACCGTTTCTACTTTTCCACCTCAGCAAGTTTTGCGAGGTGGTTTCCTTGGCACGTCTTGTCAAAGCAGAGATCATGTGCCCCCTTTTACGGGATTCTCATCAATACGGACGTGGGTAACTCAATCGTGCCCGTTAGCACGTTTCCTCGATTAAAGGCGAGTCCTAAACGGCTACGGGGAGGACTCTTGGTATTCAACCTCTTTATAAGGAGACCAAGGCCTTACTCCTTTTTCCAATCTCAAACGAGTTCGCCCGTTGCCTCGAGTTTCAACACCCTAGGCTCCAGATTCCAGGCGCTCCGGACCTTCGACCATGTCCGGTTCTGACCTTCAAGGCCGATGGATGCCCTCCTCCGTCACGGAGGAGGACGTGCTAAAGTTGAGAGAGGCTAAGTTCCTGACCGGCGAAATTTCGCATAGGTTGCCTGCTCAAGGGCAGGCCATTCCCAGTCCCTAGCCCGGTGAGAGCGTGGTGTTCATGTCACTTCCTTCGGGGGTTAGGCTTCCCAATGGATCCCTTTGTGAGGGGGCTGTTGTTTTATTATGGGCTGGAATTCCACGACTTAGCTCCGGAGTCCATCCTCCATATTTCCTCATTCATCGTCATGTGTGAAGCGTTCCTCCGTGTTACTCCTCACTTCGGATTATGGCACAAGACATTTAAAGTGGAGCCGAAGATGATCGAGGGACGGCACGCAGAGTGCGGAGGCGCTGTTATAAGCAAGAATGCTGATGCTCCATGGCCCAAGGGCTCTTTTCAAGAGGAGCTCGGCTTGTGGCAACGGGAGTGGTTCTACATCACCGCTCCCAGGGGCTCCTAGTGGGTGGCGCCTCCTGCCTTTCGCTCGGGTCCCCGACCACGGCTAACGTCATGGGTCAGCAAAGGGTTAGATTGGGGGTTACCCAAAGACGTGCCCTTGTTGCAGGGCCGCATTAGGGATCTCTTAGAAGGAGACCTCAGCCTGGTGAAGGTGACGCAGGTCATGTTGATTCGCCGAATATTGCCCGGCAAACGTCGCTCCCTTCGCCTGTGGGAGTTTAATCCAGAGGGACCGCGAGCTCTCTAGAATTTCATGGGCGCAACGCTCGTGGAGATGTATAAACTGTTCTTCGGATCACAAGCGATGTGTCCGAATTTGACCGAGGACGCATGCCTAAGCTGCAATCGCCCGGATACTCAAGTAAGTAACCTTGTGCCCGGACCTGCTATCCATATAATTGTCTTAAATCTGCCCCTAACAGAGCTGTCCTTTTAAACATGAGTGGATAGCGAAGGCAAAGCTGATCAGGTGTCCGGCTCCCCTTCCTGAAACCAGGCCGGATCCCGTGCTTGTCAGGATGTTAAAGATAATGCCTTTGGAGGGAAGTAAGGGGGAGGACAAGGAAACTATGGCCTCCTCGAAGGAGGCTGCTCTGAAGGGAGGAACCAACAATTCCTCTCATAAGGGGAAGAAGAGGGCCGCCTCTGACGACCCGGAGACCATGGCCTCGAAGCGGGGGGAAAATCCTTGTCAGAGGGTCCGACGCCGGGGAGTTCCTCGGCCGAACTACGCCCTCAAAGGGGTTAGCCCTCCAGTGAGTCGTAAGTAGAGAAAGATTTTCCTTTTGAGGGATGAGAGAAATCCTTGATTTATATCTGCGAAGATTAACCGAAAATTTACCTTGTAGCTCGGACCTCAACCCTTCTCAGCAGAACTCGTCTTCGGGGGATCTTCTTCCGGAGATGATGGAGAGTGGAACGCCTCCTACCGCCGTCCCGCCTAGCGAGGCGGGCGAACCTGAAGTGTCGTCGCGGAGGGCTTCTCCGGATCCGGCAGTAGCGGAAGATAGTCATGTGGCCCCCCAAGGTTCTCCGCGTCCGGCCTTCGAAGGAGGCCATAGGACGAGTCCGGCACCGTCTGGTGCTCGGCCGGAGGAGCTAAAGATTCTGCTGGGGAGAGCTTCTATCTCAGAGGAGCACCGTGCGTTGATGGGCGCGGTGATTGAAAGGATTTAATCCGTAGAAAGCGGATTGCATGAGGCCGTCAAGAGTTTATTGACGGGTTTTTAGGTACGTTAGTTAATGTACATTTTTGTCAGTTGCGCATAAGTAAGATGCGCCCTGTGTAGATGGTAGCCCCTGAGACTCTGTGCGTTGTCAATATTGACGGCGTGCAAAGGATCATAATCCCAAGTCTTAAATGTCGCCTTTGTATATAGGTGGTGAATTGTCCGGAATCGAGCCGGAGTGATGATTTGGCCGAACTGAAGCGGCAACTTGACGTGGCAGATGCCGACATCGCGCTTGTCAACAAGCGGCTTGATGAGGCTCAAGGTATGTAATTCATCGGGCGGCAGCTGGTAAGAGGAGCTTCATGCAGTGTCTTACAATATATGTGCTTGACGCAGATGGTGCGGCCGCCGTGGAGATTCTTAGGGCAGAACTTGCCCGAGCTAAGGAACAAGCCCGAAAAAGCGATGCGGCTGCCGAGAAAGCCCTTGAAGAGCTGAGAGCCGAACAGGCTACTCACTGCCGAAGCAAGGAGGAGATGGCCGAGATGGCCGTGAAGTTAAAGGGCGTTGCTGACCGTTGCAAGCTTCTTGAGGAAGAAGACCGGGCAAGGCAGACAGATTTAGAGAAGGCCGTTGATGATGCCAAGGACGCTCGCTCTGCGATGAGAGCTGCTTCAAGCCGGACAAATTGCAGCTGGGAAGCCCTTTATGCTGCGGAGGAAGTTTTGCGACCCGAAGTTTGCTCCGTTGGACTGGATGTGGAGTGTGGAGGACACCTATCTGGATTTGGCAGCGAGTGCTGCTGATGCGACTGAACACTTTCGAGATCAAAAAGATCACGAAGTGGAAAAGTTTTTTTGGTCGCAGTTCTACAATCCAGAGCGTCCACTGGCAGTGGACGATCGCCTGGCTCAATGGGCCGAACGGAATAGGTTGTCCGGACTCGCCATGAAGTACGTCATGGGTCATCTGTGGCTGGGGAGATGGGAGACGAAGAGTTATTTCATCTTGGTGCAACAATTTCTTGACGTGGTGCCGCGTATCAATGCGATGAAGAGGTCAGCATGCATAGAGGGCGCACGGATAGCTCTTGCCCAAGTCAAAACATACTGGGCAGAGATGGAGACCACCGTTGTTGCGTCCCGAGATTCGGACAAAAGCCGAGTGTCGTCCGAGCACTATTTTCGGGAAGTCCTTGAAGGCGCTCATGTAATAGAGACGCAGTGCTCGAAGGATGCTATTTTATGATAGCATATGTAATTATAAAGCAATATTTTGATAAATTGTAGTGGCCTTTTATACTTGTGCCTTCAAGTATTGGAAACACCTCCTGTGCGGCCGTTTTAAGATATATATATATACAAAATCTGAAAGATGGCAGTCGTTGGCTTCAGCCCCCACGCACATAGTGCGGGGGTGCTCGCAGAAGACACATTTTCACACTTAATCCAACGTCTTGGTCCTACAAAGGAGGTGATAGCGCAACGCGCTAGGCAACCGGACTATAATGCTTTAACACTTTCACTTAGCCATAGGAGCTTGACAGTAGGACTATTTAGGTAGCCCCTTGGTGGCGACTGCGCTCGCCTGGGTTTGGGGCGCGTATGTGCCTGGCCGGGAAACGGCCCTTCATTAAAGCGGAGGAATCCTATAGATTCCAATAGGTCATCGAGTGGCTGACCAGTCTCACGCTACATCATGACAGTCAGTTTTCGGCTTTCTCTACTGAGGTGCTTGCCCGGCCGAACCGGGGCACACTCTCGCAGTAGTTCTCCTGGTGCTACCTTAGCCGATAGAGCAGAACGTAAGGTAGCCGAACTCAGGAGCCGGGTAACCCAACATTTGACCAAAGAAATGATTCGGAGCAGATGCATATAATGCCAAAACTCGCGACGCCGAACACTCCCTAAGGTATTCGGTCTTTATGAGTGCGGGCAAAACAACACTCTTTATTAAAAATCCCCTAGTGTCCAGGTACGCGCAAAAATTCTGACGTGGCCACATGCCAAGACGCCAGCCTCCTCCTTGGTTATATCAGAGAAAACCAGGGGATGTGTAGCAACAAGAGACAGTAAAAAAGGTTTACGCAGGGTCTTAATCTAAAAAGAATCCTCAGGACGGGTCCCTACTGCACGTCTGCGCCTGTGTCTCCGTTGTGCCGTATCCTGGACGGGCGCCGCACGACGTTCATCTGTAAAAGAGAGGAACTGAGTTTGAAAATGGGTCGTGCCGAACAAAAGTTTTTAAAATAAACAAAGTATAAAGTAGAATATATCAAATTGAGATTTATTGTCTCTTATTGTATATGTACGGAGCCCCTAGTGCGGGGGTATATGGACACAAAGGCTGCGTTAATGATAATTTTGTGCCGAACTCGTATATCCGCGTTCATGGTCTTTAATGACCTATTCCGAAGTTTTTTGGCCAGTGAAGCCATTTTACTGTGGGGCTGTTAAAGCGGCTGCACAGTCCTCCGCTTGGGGTGGCGCACTTCAATGCTTCCCCTTCACAGAAATGATGCCTCGTGGACCGGGCATTTTAAGCGTGAGAGATGCATAATGTGGTATTGCGTTAAAGCGGGCGAAAGCTTCGCGTCCCAGCAGTACTTGATAGCAACTTGAGTATGGGACGATGTGGAAAGTCAGATTTTCGTGGCGGAAGTTATCGGTAGGGCCGAATATAACTTCGAGCCGGAGAAAACCCATGTAATGGGTGTCCGGACCCGGTGTTACCCCTTGAAAGGAGGTTTTGCTGCGGCGGATTCTTGCTGGGTCTATCCCCATGTGACGCATTGTGTCCTGATATATCAGGTTTAGTCCACTCCCGCCGTCCATAAGGACATTTGAAAACTGGAGTCCGCCAATTATTGGATTGAGTACCAAGGCAGCCCAGCCTATGTTCCTGATACTTCTAGAATAGTCCAGCTGATCGAAGATGATTGGTTTTGACAACAAGTGGCGGGACCCCTTTGGGATAGGTCGTGTGGTGCGTACCTTTATGGGCGCCGCACGTTTTGTTATGTGAAGTAAGTTTACTGTTTTTACTTCTTGTGGGAAGCTCTTTTGTTTAATGGTGCTCTGCTTTTGGGGTTCGTCCTCGTCTTCGCTTGGTGTGTCAAGCCCCTTGTGTTCGGCGTTGAGTCTGCCGGATTGTTTGAAGACCGAGCAATCTCTGTGGGTATGGTTGGCAGGCTTCCCGGGAGTACTGTGTATTTGACATATCCTGTCCAGGATTTTGTTTAAGTTGGATGGATCATCCCTGTTATCCTGGAGGGGCGGCTTTGTCTGATTCTGTCGTGAGCCTTTGAATCCGACGTTGACCGCCGTGCTCTTCGAACTTTTTTCCTTAGTCCGGCGACGGTCCTTGTTGCGTCGCGGTTTTCCATTTCCATCCCTAGTTTCGGATGTACTTGGGTCGCTGGGGTTGCATCTTGCTAGCCAGCTGTCCTCTCCTGCACAAAAGCGGGTCATGAGGCTTGTTAGTGCGGCCATTGTTCTTGGCTTTTCTTGGCTGAGGTGTCTGGCGAGCCATTCGTCTCGGACGTTATGCCTGAAAGCTGCTAAGGCTTCGGCATCTAGACAGTCGACTATCTGATTCTTTTTAGTGAGGAATCTATTCCAGAATTGCCGAGCTGATTCTCTGGGCTGTTGAGTTATGTGACTAAGTTCGTCTGCATCCGGAGGGCGGACATAGGTCCCTTGAAAATTTGCTCGGAAATCATCCTCGAGCTCTTCCCAACTTCCAATTGTGTTTTCAGGAAGGCTTTTAAGCCAATGTCGGGCTGGCCCTTTAAGCTTAAGGGGTAAGTATTTTATAGCGTGGAGGTCATCTCCTCTAGCCATATGTATGTGGAGGATATAATCTTCGATACAGACTCTAGGGTCTGTTGTTCCATCATATGCCTCTATGTTTACGGGTTCCCTCTGGAAATTCATAGCCCAGGACCTCTTAAGTGAAACATAAGGGGTGCGCGGCGCCCCTGTATTTGGGTGCGCCAGATTCTGATGATGGATTTATTGCATTGCTTACGAGAGCTTGCTTTCTTGGCCCGTAAATGGACCTGACTGGGCCATGATGCGAATCCTTAAGTTGGTCGCATGCCGTTTTAAGTGCGGTGCCGCTTGCCGCTTTATGCTGGTCATGGGGTCGTCTATCCGACCGTGTGGCTTTCTTATTTTCTGAATGCGAGGGCTCTAGGGCCTCTTCGTTGATTTCGGGCAGTAGCTTTCTCTTCGGATAGCTTTTAGTGCGGCGACTGTTGCAGTATTTATCTGCGGTATTGATTACTTTGCTCCATCTGATCCTGAGTGCATCTTCTGCCATTTTTAGCTTCCGCTTCTGCTTTTTCAGGCTGTGTGCTATTGCAACGAGCCTCTTTCAGAGATTCTTCTGCTTCGTGGGCTTATCCGGCATAAGGTCGTCCGGGGTGCCATTTTCGCCGGGGGAGGGATGTTCGGTTTCTCTATCCGTGTTTCCCTGTTTGGACGGTTGCTCTAAGGCCTGCTCGTCGTCTACCGGCTCATCCTGCTCTATGGCTGGGTCTTTATCGAGGCGGGGCTTGGGTCTGCGTTTATGCCGACGCTTTGATTGCTTTTCGAGGGATCGGTCCCCCATTCCATCCCCTTTTTCCTCATTGTCGTTTCCATTAGGGGTATCCACCATGTATATATCATGAGATGGGGTGGCTGTCCAATGCCCTATGGGTGTTGGCTCATCTGTATCTCCTGCATCGTCGTCCATGCTGTCGATGTCTGCGGAGTCGAAGTTGAGCACGTCGTTTAAATTGTCGACAGTGGCTACCAAGTGGGTGGTGGGTGGGCTTTGAATTTCTTCATCGTCCGTATCCCATTCTCGCTGACCGTAGTCCGGCCAGGGCTCTCCTGATAAAGAGAGAGACTTTAGAGAATTCAGGATGTCACCAAAAGGCGAGTGCTGAAAGATGTCCGCGGCGGTGAACTCCATTACCGGCGCCCAATCGGATTCGATTGGCAGGGGCGCGGGGGGTTCGGAGTCCGGAGAGTAATCCGGATCCTCGGAGTCACGGGTCATGCGGAACGCTGGGCTGACGTTCGGCTCGATCGCCTTTGAGATCGCAGCCCCTGAGGTGACGTCCGACCGCCCATCCTCGATTGGTGCAATGGGCTCCGAATTAAGGGTAGGAACCGGTGCGTGTGCGGCCTCCAGGGGACTTTTCGGCGGCAGAGCAAGGTCCTGCCTCTTGAAACAGTGCAGCGCGCTTGGCTGCCGTGTAGTTTAGGCATCCAAACCTGAACTGATGGCCAGGGGCATAGCTTTCGATCTGCTCCAGGTGGCTAAGCGAATTGGCCCGCAGTGCGAAGCCGCCGAAGACGAAGATCTGTCCGGGGAGAAAAGTCTCACCCTGGACCACATCGTCGTTGATGATCAAAGGAGCCATCGGGCCTAAAAGTGACGACACAGAGGAACTCTCAATGAAAGCACCAATGACGGTGTCAAAACCGGCGGATCTCGGGTAGGGGGTCCCGAACTGTGCGTCTAGGCGGATGGTAACAGGAGACAAGGGACACGATGTTTTTACCCAGGTTCGGGCCCTCTCGATGGAGGTAAAACCCTACTCCTGCTTGATTAATATTGATGATATGGGTAGTACAAGAGTAGATCTACCACGAGATCAAGGAGGCTAAACCCTAGAAGCTAGCCTATGGTATGATTGTTGTATGATGAAGTTGTCCGACGGACTAGAACCCTCCGGTTTATATAGACACCGGATAGGGTTAGGGTTACACAGAGTCAGTTACAATGGTAGGACATCTTGAATATCCGCATCACCAAGCTTGCCTTCCACACCCAGGAAAGTCCCATCCGGACACGGGACGAAGTCTTCAATCTTGTATCTTCATTGTCCTGGAGTCTGGCTGAAGGTATAGTCAGGCTACCCGAACACCCCCCTAATCCAGGACTCCCTCATCCTCCCTTGTAACCGACTCTGTGTAACCCTAGCCCCCTCGAGTGTCAATATAAACTGGAGGGTTTAGTCCGTAGGGCAACAACAATCATAATCATAGGCTAGCTTCTAGGTTTTAGCCTCTACGATCTCGTGGTAGATCAACTCTTGTAATACTCATATCATCAAGATCAATCAAGCAGGAAGTAGGGTATTACCTCCATCGAGAGGGTCCGAACCTGGGTAAACATTGTGTCCCCCGCCTCCTGTTACCATCCGCCTTAGACGCACAGTTCGGGACCCCCTACCCGAGATCCTCCGGTTTTAACACCGACATTGGTGCTTTCATTGAGAGTTCCATTGTGTCCTCACCATAAGGTTTGATGGCTCCTTCGATCATCGACAACAATGCGATCCAGGGTGAGGCTTTCCTCCGCGGACAGATCTCCATATTCGGCGGCTTCATACTGCGGGCCAACTCGCTTGGCCATCTGGAGCAGATCGAAAGCTACGCCCCTGGACGTCAGGTCAGGTTTGGAAGCTTAAACTATACTGCCGACATCCGCGGAGACTTGATCTTCGACGGATTCGAGCCCATGTCAGGTGCGTCGCACAGTCACGACGGGCATGACTTAGCTCTGCCGACGGACAGTGTTCAGGATATCCCACCTGCAGCTACTCCGGCTTTCAATTCGGAGTAGATTGCGCCATCCGAGGACGGGTGGATGGACCCCGCCATGGAGGCCGCACACTCAGCAGCGATAGAGCCGAATACTAATCTCACCTCCCATGAGACTATGTCGCCGGACTCTTGGATTCGTCCCCGGCCACGGGCTCCGAACCGCCTGTGTTAGTGCCTATCGAATCTGATTGGGCACCGATCATGGAGTTTTCCTCCGCGACTTCTTTCAGCACTCGCCCCTGGGCGACGTGCTAAATTCATTAAAGTCTCTCTCCTTGTATGGAGACCCTTGGCCGAACTATGTCCGGCTCGAGTGGGAAGCGGACGATGAAGAAATTCGCTCCCCACCCACCACCCACTTAATAGCCACTGTCGATGACTTAACCGACATGCTCAATTTCGGCTCCGAAGACATCGACGGTATGGACGACGATGCAGGAGACGAACAGGAACCACCGCCCATAGGGCGCTGGACTGCCACCTCATCATATGATATATACATGGTGGACACCCCCAAAGAAGGCGATGGTGATAAGGCAACGGAGGGTAATCCCCCCAAGAAGCAATCCAAGCATCGGCGTCAGCGGCGCCGCTCTAAGCCCCGCCATAGCAAAAGCAGCGATACCGGCACAAGAGACAATAACGCTCCGGATAGTGCCGAAGACGAAGACAATCCCTCCCAGCCAGGCCTCGAGCGGGAGGATGAGCAAGCTAGCCCTAAGGAACAGGTAGCAGACGGAGAATCAGAGGATGACAATTACATGCCTCTCTCCGAAGACGAGGTGAGCCTCGGCGACGAAGAATTTATCGTGCCTGAGGATCCCGTCGAACAAGAGCGCTTCCAGCGCCGGCTCATAGCCACAGCAAAAAGCCTGAAGAAAAAGCAACAACAGCTTAAACCTGACCAAGATCTGCTAGCGAATAGATGGACTGAGGTCCTAGCGGCCGAGGAGTACGAACCCGAGCGCCCAACCAAAAGTTACCCCAAGTGCAGGTTGCTACCTCAACTCTAGGAGGAAGCATTAAAGCCTACGCCTCAAGCGTATGATGCGGCTGACCGGCCACCTCGTGGCCGAGACAAAGCGGCATATCAGGCCGAATTCCAGCCTGCACCCCATCGCCAGTCGAACAAAAATACCAAGGCCCGGGGGAACACGCAGGACCTGCGAGATATACCGGAAAACAAAGCAGGACTTGCAAGATCAATCTACGGATCACGGGGGCACGCCCCAGCACATGACGACGACCGTCACACTGGATATACTAAAAGCAAATCCGGTCGGGCCGAATACAGCAGACAAGACTCGTATGAACTACGTCGTGATATAGCCCGGCACAGAGGCGCCGCACGCCCTCTATGCTTCACTGATGAAGTAATGGATCATGAATTCCCGGAAGGTTTTAAACCTGTAAACATCGAATCATATGATGGTACAACAGACCCCGCTGTATGGATCGAATATTTCCTCCTCCATATCCACATGGCCCGCGGCAACGATCTACATGCCATCAAGTACCTCCCACTAAAACTCAAAGGACCTGCTCGGCATTGGCTCAATATCCTGCCGGCAAACTCCATCGGCAGTTGGGAGAATTTGGAGGATGCATTCCTGGACAACTTCCAGGGTACTTATGTGCGACCACCGGATGCCGATGACCTGAGTCATATAACTCAACAGCCAGGGGAATCAGCCAGGAAATTCTGGACTCGGTTCCTTACCAAAAAGAACAAAATTGTCGACTGTCCGGATGCCGAGGCCTTAGCGGCATTTAAGCATAACATCCGCGACGAGTGGCTCACCCGACACCTCGGCCAAGAAAAACCGAAGTCCATGGCAGCCCTCACGACACTCATGACCCGCTTTTGTGCGGGCGAGGACAGCTGGCTGGCTCGCAGCAACAACACATCGAGAGAACCTGGGAATTCAGATGCCAAAGATAGCAACAGCAGGCCACGACGGAACAGACACAAGCGCCGCAACAACGGCGACAACGTCAAAGACACGGCAGTTAATGCCGGATTCAGTGGCTCTAAATACGGTCAGCGGAAAAAGCCGTTCAAAAGAAGCAATCCGGGCTCGTCCAGTTTGGACCGCATACTCGATCGCTCGTGTCAAATTCACGGCACCCCCGACAAACCAGCCAACCACACTAACAGCGAATGCTGGGTGTTCAAACAGGCCGGCAAGTTGAATACCGAAAACAAGGAAAAGGGGCTGCATAGCAATGACGAGTAGGAGCCCCGGCCGCCGAACACAGGAGGGCAGAAGAAATTTCCTCCCCACGTGAAAACGGTAAACATGATATACGCAACCCATATTCCCAAGCGGGAGCGGAAGCGTGCACTGAGGGACGTCTATGCGATGGAGCCAGTCGCCCCAAAGTTCAACCCATGGTCTTCTTGTCCGATCACCTTCGATCGCAGGGACCACCACACTAGTATCCGTCATGGCGGTTCCGCCGCATTGGTCCTTGATCCCATGATTGACGGATTTCACCTCACTCGAGTCCTTATGGACGGTGGCAGCAGCCTGAACCTGCTCTATCAGGATACAATGCGCAAAATGGGTATAGACCCCTCAAGGATCAAACCCACAAAAACCACCTTCAAAGGTGTCATACCAAGTGTAGAGGCCTGTTGTACGGGATCAATCACACTGGAAGTGGTCTTCGGATCTCCAGACAACTTTCAAAGGAAGAATTAATCTTCGATATCGTCCCCTTCCGTAGTGGCTATCACGCACTACTCGGACGAACCGCATTTGTTAGATTCAATGCGGTACCGCATTATGCATACCTCAAGCTCAAAATGCCAGGACCCTGCGGGGTTATAACAGTTAATGGAAACACAGAACGCTCGCTCCATACGAAGGAGAACACTGCAGCCCCTCGCAGCAGAAGCACAAAGCAGCCTTATGAGGCAAACCGCCAATTTGGCGAAAAACACCCCGGATACCTTCAAGCGAGTCCGGAGTACCCTGCAAGAGGATCGCCAGACACGTTTAGAGCTCGCCTAGCAATTCAGCCTCCGCCCTAGTCCATGTCAAGCGGCGAAATTTGTGTCGCGTGTACATAACTACGCACTCAAGATACCATGGGCATAGGCAGAGGCACGGCTATGGCACGTCCCACAATGCGACTCAACCGCCCCTGGGGCGATATACCCTTATCATTTTCTCTCTTTCAGGACCTTACTCTCTGGAAGGCCTTTCCAGCAGTCTGATTGGCCGACCCATTACAGGAAGGAAATTACCAAGGAAGCAAGAAGCTCTGACGTACAAGGAAATTCCCAGGTGGTCTCTGATAACGATCGATGTACCTGTTTTTACATACCCATACGTAGCTTGCCCTTGGATAGGACATGTCAAATAGTCCTATTTTTTGCTTATTGCATTAATTGTATACGTACGCTTTGACGTATTATTATTGCTTTTCTTTTTGTTTTCCTTGTCTGCTTCTTGACGACAAATTGCACCCGTACATTTTGATACGACCAGTGCGCCAGGGGCTTCGGTGTACCCCATAACACGACATGAAACGTTCGAACACTTTCGACAGTGCGGCACCCCGAAATTATAGCATTATATGCATCAGCTCCGAATCATGTCTTGGGTCAATAGTTGGGTTTGCCCGGCTCCCATGTTTTGGTACCTTACGTTCCGCTATATCGACTAAGGTAGCACTGGGAGAACTACTGCGATTGTGTCCCGGTTCTTCCAGACGAGCACCTCAGTAGAGAAAGCTAAAAACTGACTGTCATGATGAGGCGAGAGCTGGTCACTGTTCAAGAGGTCTCAAGTCCTTAAAGACTTCTTCCGCTTCGGGCGAGGAGTCGTCCTTGCCCGACTTAGGCGTATATAGCGCCCCAAATTCGGCCTTCCGAATACTAGGGGCTTCGCCAAGATTTAAAATTGTAGACTTCTATGGCTAAGTGAGAGTGATAAAGATTTATAGTTTGATTGCCTGGTTTGTTGTGCTAAACACCTCCTTCGAAGGACCCAAAATTGGGATAAAGAGTGCTCAGGTTTATCCCGAACACCTCAGTACTAGTTACACGGGGGCAGATGCCGACGACTGGCGAACTCTCAGATTTTATAAACGGCCGCACAGAAGGTAATATTTTAAATTAACAAAGCATTGCATAGTGCACATGAACTCGTTTCATATTACAGGATCACATGAGTACATTCATTCAAATATTACATCCTTAGCACATTCCTCCGCCACAAGGCGAGCACCCTTCAAGACACTGTCATAATACTTTTCGGGGTGGCGATGCTCCTTGCTCTCCGGCGGCCCCTCCTTCACCAGATTTTTGGCGTCCAGCTTCGCCCAGTGCACTTTCGACCGGGCGAAAGCCCTGCGCGCACCTTCAATGCAGACGGACCGCTTTATGACTTCAAACTGGGGGAAGGCATTCACAAGCCGCCTCACCAGGCCGAAGTAACGGCCAGGAAGGGGCTTGCCAGGCCACATCCGGACTATGAGACCCCTCATGGCTAGTTCGGCCGCCTTGTGCAGCTCGACCAGTTGCTACAACTGGTCGCTCAGGGGCACTGGATGTTCGGTCCTAGTATACTAAGACTATAACAACTTCTCCGTCGATCTCCCTTCCTCGGCCCGGTAGAACTCCGCGGCATCCGATACACTTCTGGGTAGATCTGCAAACGCTCCTGGAGAGCTCCAAATTCGGGTATGTAAAAGAAAAGTTTCCTTCACATGCTTGCTTTGCATAATGAATGCCTTACCCGCCGCTATCTTCTTGATCACCTCAATTTCCAGGAGGGCCTTTTGGGCTTCGGCCTTGGCATTTTGTGCGTCCTCGAGGGCCTTTGCAAGCTCGGACCCTTGTGTCTTAGAGTCATGCTCCAAGCACTCATATTTTTGGACGAGAGCCTGGAGCTCTTGCTGCACCTCGCCGACTCGGGCCTCTTGCTTATCTTGCTCGATGCGCTCCTTTGCCGCTTTGTCTTCGGCCTCAGACAGCGCCTTCTTCAGGGCCACCACTTCGGTCGTGGCCCGTAGCAACATTCATGATGATCCTATTACTCAAAAACCACATTTTTCTTTATCAATATACAGACGGGGTATCACTTACCTTTGTTATCTTCGAGCTGCCTCTTGGTAAGGCCAAGCTCTTCCTTGGACCGCTCAAGGTCCCGCTTCAGTACGGAGACCTCCGCAGTACGTGCAGCAGCGGCCAGCAGTGAAGCCTGCGTATACACATAGACATATTCTGATTAGACTCCTGCGGTCATTATTTGATCCTCTATTCGGCTTTTCTTTGCGAACGCCAAACAAAGCATCACGGGCTACTGTCTATGCTGTAACATTTTCTTATAACTTGATTACTAACCTCAAAGCCTGTTAGGAGGCTGGCACAGGCTTCAGTCAGCCCGCTTTTGGTGGACTGAACCTTCTCGACCACCGCACTCATGATAGTGCGGTGCTCTTCGTCGATGGAAGCGTTGCGAAGCGCTTCCAGCAAGTTGTTCGATGCCTCTCGGTTGATAGAGGCTATCAGCACGGACGGCTTGCCCCTCTTAGCGAGGGGTTGCCTGACAGAATCCGGAACCACTGGAGGTTCCGGCGCAGTATTCGGCGGGAGGCTAGACTTGCTACCCCCGGCGTTAGGGCCCAGGGGAGTCTTGCCCCTCGTGCGCCCAGCGCCTGGAATGTCGCCTTGGGGGGCCTCCGGAACTGTCTCCCCTTGGTTCAGTGCCCTTTGAAACAACACCTTGGCATCGTCCATAGGGCGGGGGGAGGAGGCAGTCGGGAGTGAATTGCTGTTCATATCCGACGGGCGCAAAGAATCATCCGAAGAAGATACGTCGATGTGGGCTCGGGATGGACTGCGTAATCATGTTCGGCATGATAAGAAGCAATAAAATGAAACATACCAAGAACTATTATGGTACCAAAATACTTACGACTTCGCCAGGGGCTTGTCCCTGGGTAACCACTCCTCGTCGCTAAAAGCGGATGCCGTGGAACGGTCCGGAAGGAGAGTCCTTCCCTTCTTGGACCCTTCGGCCTCCCCAGATGGGGTGGCCTTCCTTTTCTTGTCTCCCCCGGCTGGGGGGGGAGAATTTTCCTCTTCCTCCTCCTCGTTTTCATGGGAGGAGTGCGCCTCTGTGTTTTCGGACGATGAGTCCGATATAACCTGCGCCGGAGACCTTTCCTGGTCCCCGTGGCCTTCTTCTTGGCCTTCTTCTCCGGCACCTCATAAGGCGTCGGAACCAGCATCTTCGTTAGGAGAGCATCTGCTGGATCTTCGGGCAGGGGGCTGGATAATCGATCTCCTCCGCTGTCGCTGCACAGTCCTGTTAAAAGGCGTGGAGGCTTAGATCCCTCACACGGTTATTCTGGGGAAAAGAACATCTTATGAGATAAAAGACTTACCAGATTAGCAGGGCACTTTGCGCTGAGCCCGCGATCCTCGGTAAGGGGAGGAGGTACCTCGGCGCCCTTGAATAGCACGTTCCAGACGTCCTTGTGCGTTGCGTCGAAGAGCTCTCGCAGCGTCTGGTGCTCGGCCTGGTCGAACTCCCAAAACTGAATGCCCGTCTTTGACACGGGAGGATCTGGCGAAAGAGCATGACTTGGACCACGTTGACAAGCTTGATTTTGTTGCTTATCATGTTTCTGACGCAGGTCTGGAGTCCGGTCAGATCCACCGATGAAACCCAGGATAGGCCCTTCTCCTTCCAGGAGGTGAGCCGCATGGGGATTCTGGATCGAAATTTGGGGGCCGCCACCCAGTTGGTGTCGCGCGGCTCGGTGATGTAGAACCACCCCGATTGCCACCCCTTTACGGTCTCCACATAGGAGCCGACAAGCCAGGTGGCATTGGGCATTTTGCCCACCAAGGCGCCTCCGCACTCCGCTTGCTAGCCGACCACCACCTTCGGTTTAACATTGATGGTCTTCACCCACAGGCCGAAGTGGAGCTTGATGCGGAGGAAGGCCTCACACATGACGATAAACGCCGAGATGTTAAGAATGAAATTGGGGGCCATATCATGGAAGTCCAGCCCGTAGTAGAACATGAGCCCTCGGACAAATGGGTGGAGGGGAAACCCCGGTCTGCGGACGAAATGGGTAAGAAACACGACCTTTCGTGAGGCTCGGGGGTGGGGATGATCTGCCCCGCATCTGGGAGCCGGTGCACGATATCTGCGGCTAGGTATCCGGCTTCCCAGAGCTTCATAATGTTCTCCTCCGTAACGGAGGAGGCCGTCCACTTGCCTCCTGCTCCGGACATGTTTGGAGTGATTTTGCGGGGAAGATGCGAACTTGGGCGCTCGAGCTCGAGTGCACGAGAATGGATGGGCAGGGAAGAAGAAGGCGTGGGTAAAAAGGAGGAGTCCTTGTCCCTTTATAAGGGCGGAGCAAACTATGCGCCTCCTCACCTGCCTGGTAAACTTGCTTATTCCCCAAGCGCTGTAATTGATGGCACAGTTGGGTTACCCACACCCATATTGATGAGAATCTCGTGATAAGGGGACATGATTTCTGCTTTGACAAGACGTGCCAAGAAAAACACCTCGCAATATGTGCAGTAGCTGGTTGAGAAAGTCGGTTTAAATAATGACCGGGCCGTGGCGTGATGTCATGTTATGAAAAGTTGTCAGCAGATTGGATTTGTGGAAATATTATACTCTCTACGGTGGTATGTGGAATTTGTTTTGCAAAGCCGGACACTATCCAGAGTATGGAGTCCTGAAAGTAAAATTAAGTAAAAAAGAAAAATCCGGCAGCCCCTAGTACGTTTGACGCCGTGTTGTAGGCATGCCGTTAGTGTGCCCCTCCCCCTGTGCCCATGGAATTTTAAGGGCGTAATTGTGTACTCGAGGTACTTGCTCCGCTATGTTGAGATGTCTGGGGTCGGGGCCATATTGCTACGCTTGCTCTGATCGTGCCAGGTGGTCTTGTTGCAGGTTACTCCGGGCGCGCTTTGCATTGTCCGGTGTTTTAACGTCCAGACTAGAGAGTTGCCTTGAAAGGGTGCTTTGTATTTCTGCTGCGAGGGCCGCTGTGTGCTCCTCCGTACGGATGGAGCGTTCGGTGTTTCCGTTGACCATAATTACTCCTTGAGGGCCTGGCATCTTGAGCTTGAGATATGCGTAGTGCGGCACCGCATTGAATTTAGCGAATGCGGTTCGTCCGAGCAGGGCGTGATCTTCACTGCGGAACGACACTATATCGAAGATTAACTCTTCGCTTCCGAAGTTATCTGGAGATCCGAAGACCACATCAAGTGTTATCGAGCCTGTGCAATTGGCATCTACACCTGGTATGACGCCTTTAAAGGTCGTCCTTGTGGGCTTGATCCTTGATGGATCTATGCCCATTTTCCGCACTGTATCCTGATAAAGCAGGTTCAGGCTACTGCCGCCGTCCATGAGGACTCTTGTGAGATGAAATCCGTCCATGATTGGGTCGAGGACCAGTGCGGCAAAACCGCCGTGACGGATGCTAGTGGGGTGGTCCCTTCGATCGAAAGTGATCGGGCAGGAGGACCATGGGTTGAACTTTCGGGCGACTGGCTCCATCGCGTATACGCCCCATAGCGCACGCTTCCTCTCCCGCTTGGGAATGTGGGTCGCGTATATCATGTTCACCCTCCGCACTTGTGGGGGCCACCCTTTCTGTCCATTGTTGTTCGGCGGCCTGGGCTCCTCCTCGTCGTCGCTGTTCAGCCCCTTGTCCTTGTGTTCGGCTCTTAACTCGCCTGCCTGCTTGAACACCCAACAGTCCCTGTTGGTGTGATTGGCTGGCCTTTCGGGGGTGCCATGAATCTGGCACGAGCAATCGAGTATCCGGTCCAAACTGGACGGGCCCTGGGTATTCTTTTTAAATGGCTTTTTCCGCTGGCCGGATTTATAGCCTCTGAATCCGGCATTAACTACCGTATCCTCATTGTTGTCGCTGCTAACGCGGCGCTTTTGATTATTTCGACGTGACCTGCCACTTTTGTCCTTGGTATCCGAATTACCGGGCTTCTTTGATAAGTTGTTGCTGCGAGCAAGCCAGCTATCTTCGCCCGCGCAAAAGCGGGTCATGAGTGTCGTGAGGGCTGCCATGGTTTTCGGCTTTTCCTGTCCTAGGTGCCTGGCAAGCCACTCGTCACGGATGTTATGTTTGAAGGCTGCTAGGGCCTCTGCGTCCGGACAATCGACTATCTGATTTTTCTTTGTTAGGAACCATGTCCAGAATTGCATGGCCGATTCTTCTGGCTGCTGAATTATGTGGCTTAGGTCGTCGGCGTCCGGTGGCCGCACATAGGTCCCCTGAAAGTTGTCGAGGAATGCGGCTTCCAGGTCCTCCCAAGAACCGATTGAGTCCGCTGGTAGGCTGTTAAGCCAGTGCCGGGCTGGTCCTTTAAGCTTGAGGGGTAGGTATTTGATGGCATGTAGATCATCGCCACGTGCCATGTGGATGTGAAGGAGATAATCCTCAATCCATACTACTGGATCTGTCGTACCATCGTACGACTTGATATTGACGGCTTTAAAACCCTCCGGGATTTTATGATCCATTACTTCGTCTGTGAAGCATAGTGGGTGTGCGGCGCCCCTGTACTGGGCTATGTCACGACACAGCTCGGAAGAGTTGTGCCTGCTGTGTTCGCCCGGCCGGATTTATTGTGTCCGGAGTGAAGATCATCACGTGTCATCGAGCGTCTGCGCGATCCATAGATCTATCTTGTTTGCTTTGCTTTATCCTCCAGTACGTCTCGCAGGTCTGGCTCGTTTTCCCGTGCCTTATTTGAACGGCACCGGGGCATGGCTTGCTTAAGGGTTCGACAGGCCTCTCTGTCGCGGCCACGGGGTGGCCGGTCTGCCATGTCATATGCTTCCCCCTCTGATTGGGGTAGCGGCCTGCGCTTAGTATAATTATTGGAGGGGCGCCCAAGTTCATACTCTTCGGACGCAAGGACTTCAGTCCATCTATCAGCTAGCAAATCTTGATCAGCTCTAAGCTATTGCTGCTTTTTCTTTAGGCTGTTGGCCATGGCTAGAAGCCTGCATTGAAAACGCTCTTGTTCGGCGGGGTCTGATGGTACGACGAATTCGTCGTCGTCGAGGCTTGCCTCGTCTTCGGAGGGAGGCATGTAGTTATCATCCTCAACCTCTTGCTCTGCCGCTCTCTCTTGAGGGCTGGCTTTTCCATCTTCCCGCGCTGAATCTTGCTGCTTCTGGTGTTCTTCGGCGCTGTCCGGGGTAGTATTACCTCCCATGCCGGAATCACCGTTTCTGCTGTGGCGGGATTTAGAGCGGCGCCGTTGGCGCCGGCATTTTGGCGGTTTTTTCGAGTTGTCGTCCTTCGCTATTCCATCGCCATCTGCATCCTTTGGAGCATCCACCATATATATGTCATATGACGAGGTGGCGGTCCAGCGCCCTACAGGTGCTGGTTCTTGTTCATCTCCTCCTTCGTCGTCCATACCGTCGAAGTCTTCGGAGCCGAAGTCAAGCATGTCGGTTAAATCGTCGACAGTGGCTATTAAGTGGGTGGTGGGTGGGCTTTGAATTTCTTCGTCGTCCGAATCCAAACCTCGCAGACCATAGTCCGGCCTGGGCTCTCCTGATAAAGAGAGAGACTTGAGAGAATTCAGGATATCACCGAAAGGTGAGCACTGAAAGATGTCCGCGGCGGTGAACTCCATTACAGGCGCCCAATCAGATTCGATCGGCGGGGGCACGGAAGGTCCGGAGTTCGGAGAAGAGTCTGGCTCCTTGGAGTTCTGGGCCGTGCGGAGTACGGGGCTGGCGTTCGGCTCGATCGCCTTTGAGATCGCAGCCCCCGAGGTGACGTCCAACCGTTCATCCTCAGAGAACGCAGCGGGCTCCGAGTCAAGGATCGGGGTCGAAGCGTGTGCGGCCTCCAGGGTACTATTCGGAGGCAGAGCTATATCATGCCCCTCGAAATAGTGCGGCGCGCTTGGCTGTGGCTCGAACCCGTCGAAGATCAAGTCTCCGCGGATGTCGGCCGTGTAGTTTAAGCTTCCAAACCTGACTTGATGGCCAGGGGCGTAGCTTTCGATCTGCTCCAGATGACCAAGCGAATTGGCCCGCAGAGCGAAGCTGCCGAAGACGAAGATTTGTCCGGGGAGGAAAGTCTCACCCTGGACCTCATCGTTGTTGATGATCAAAGGAGCCATCGGGCCTAGAAGCGACGACACAGAGGAACTCTCAATGAAAGCACCAATGTCGGTGTCAAAACCAGCGGATCTCGTGTAGGGGGTCCCGAACTGTGCGTCAAGGTCGGATGGTAACAGGAGACAAGGGACACTTTATTTTACCCAGGTTCGGGCCCTCTCGGTGGAGGTAAAACCCTACTCCTGCTAGATTAATATTGATGATATGGGTAGTACAAGAGTAGATCTACCACGAGATCAAGGAGGCTAAACCCTAGAAGCTAGCATATGTTATGATTGTGTATGATGATGGTTCTTGTCCTACGGACTACAACCCTCCGGTTTATATAGACACCGGATAGGGTTAGGGTTACATAGAGTCGGTTACAATGGTAGGAGATCTTGAATATCCGCACGCCTAGCTTGCCTTCCACGCCAAGAAAAGATCCTTCCGGACACGGGACGAAGTCTTCAATCTTGTATCTTCATAGTCCTGGAGTCCGGCTGAAGGTATAGTCCAGCTATCCGAACACCCCCTAATCCAGGACTCCCTCACACAGCAAGCAGCCTCAAGAAAAAGCAGCAACAGCTTAGAGCTGACCAAGATTTGCTAGCGGATAGATGGACTGAAGTCCTTGCGGCCGAAGAGTATGAACTCGAACGCCCCTCCAAGAGTTACCCAAAGCGCAGGCCGCTACCTCGATCAGAGGAGGAAGCACCTACATCACCAATGCACGACATGGCAGACGGGCCACCTTGTGGCCGCGACAGAGAGGCCTCTCGGCCCTCCACCCAAGCCATGCCCCGACGCCGCTCAACTAAGGCACGGGAAAATGCGCCAGACCTGCGAGACGTACTGGAGGATAAGGCAAGACAAACAAGATCGATCTATGGATCGCGCAGGCGCCCTACGGCACGTGACGATGATCTTCTCTCCGGATACAACAAATCTGGCCGTGCCAAACACAACATACATAGCTCTTCCGAGCTGCGTCGTGATATAGCACAGTACAGGGGCGCCGCACACCCGCTATGCTTCATGGATGAAGTAATGGATCATAAAATCCCAGAGGGTTTCAAACCCGTCAACATCGAATCATATGATGGCACAACAGATCCGGCCGTATGGATCGAGGATTATCTCCTTCACATCCACATGGCACGCGGCGATGATCTACAGACCATCAAATACCTCCCGCTCAAACTTAAAGGACCAGCCCGGCATTGGCTTAACAGCTTACCAGCAGACTCAATCGGTTCTTGGGAGGACCTGGAAGCCGCATTCCTCGACAACTTCCAGGGCACTTACGTGCGACCACCGGATGCCGACGAGTTAAGCCACATAATTCAGCAGCCAGAGGAATCGGCCAGACAATTCTGGACACGGTTCCTAACAAAGAAAAACCAGATAGTCGACTGTCCGGACGCAGAGGACCTAGCAGCCTTCAAGCATAACATCCGCGACGAGTGGCTTGCCCGACACCTGGGACAGGAAAAGCCGAAATCTATGGCAGCCCTCATGACACTCATGACCCGCTTTTGTGCGGGAGAAGATAGCTGGCTAGCTCGCAGTAACAACTTAGCAAAGAACCCTGGTAATTCAGATACCAAGGACAAAAGTGGCAGGACACGTCGAAATAAGCAAAAACGCCGCGTTAGCAGCGATAGCAATGAAGATACGGAAGTTAATGCCGGATTCGGAGGCTATAAATCCGATCAGCGGAAAAAGCCATTCAAAAAGAATACTCAGGGCCCATCCAGTTTGGACCGAATACTCGACCGCTTGTGCCAGATCCATGACACCCCCGAAAGGCCAGCCAATCACACCAACAGGGATTGTTGGGTGTTCATGCAGGCAGGCAAGTTAAGACCCGAAAACAAAGACAAGGGGCTGCATAGCGACGACGAGGAGGAGCCCAGGCCGCCGAACAACAATGGACAGAAGGGCTTTCCCCCACAAGTGCGGACAGTGAACATGATATACGCAACCCACATTCCCAAGAGGGAGCGGAAGCGTGCGCTACGGGACGTATACGCGATGGAGGCATTCGCCCCAAAGTTCAACCCATGGTCCTCCTGCCCGATCACTTTTGATCGAAGGGACCATCCCACTAGCATCCGTCATGGCGGCTTCGCCGCATTGGTCCTCGACCCAATCATCGACGGATTTCATATCACAAGAGTCCTCATGGACGGCGGCAGTAGCCTGAACCTGCTTTACCAGGATACAGTGCGGAAAATGGGCATAGATCCCTCAAGGATTAAGCCCACAAAACGACCTTTAAAGGCGTTATACCAGGTGTAGAAGCCAACTGTACAGGCTCAGTAACACTTGACGTGGTCTTCGGATCCCCGGACAATTTCCGAAGCGAAGAGTTAATCTTCGATATAGTCCCGTTTCGCAGTGGCTATCACACCCTGCTCGGACGAACCGCATTCGCAAAGTTCAATGCGGTGCCGCACTACGCATATCTCAAGCTCAAGATGCCAGGCCCTCGAGGAGTAATCACGGTCAACGGAAACACCGAACGCTCCCTCCGTACGGAGGAGCACACGGCGGCTCTCGCAGAGGAAGTACAAAGCAGCCTTCTTAGGCAATTCTCCAGTCCGGCCGTTAAAAAGCCACACATTGCCAAGCGCGCCCGGAGTAACCTACATAAAGACCGCCTGGCACGTTCTGAGCAGATGTAGCAATGCGGCCCCAACCCTAGCCCTCGCGACGTAGCGAAACCAGTGGCTCGCGTACATAACTACGCCCTTGAAATACCATGGGCACAGGGGAAGGGGCACAATAACGGCACGCCCAAAATACGGCTTAAAACGTACTAGGGGCTGCTGGATTCTTTTTTAATTTTTTCTTACTTTCAGGACTCCATACTTCGGACGACCTGTTCGGCAATTCGACTGCCGCACAAACGATGCAAGATCCAGGGAGGCAGACAAGCCTTGCCGCATTATGGAACTCCCAGGTGGTCTCTGTTACGAGCAGTATACCTATTTTAAATACAATTCCGCGGCCTACCCCTGGTCAGGACATGTTAAATAGTCCAATATCTTTTTGCTTATCGCACTACTTGTATCGTTCGGCTTTGATAAATAGCCTCTCTATAAACAATGCATAGCTTTTTGCCTATTTTTTGCATTATCCTCTTTTCACATATATGTTTATTAAAAGACATGATTGCACCCGTACACCATGGTACGGCAAACACGCCAGGGGCTTCAGTACCCCTCATTATGGTGTGAGAAGTCCGTACACTTTCACAAGTGCGGCACCCCGAACTTATAGCACTATATGCATCGGCTCCGAATCATGATTTGGGTCAATAGTTGGGTTTGCCCGGCTCCTATGTTTTGGTGCCTTACGTTCCGCTATATCGGCTAAGGTAGCACTAGGAGAACCACTGCGATTGTGCCCCGGTTCAGCTGGGTTAAGCACCTCAGTGGAAAAAGCTAAAACTGACTGTCATGATGAGGCGAGAGACCGGTCGCTGTTCGAGAGGTTTTTCGAGTCCCTAAAGACTTATGCCGCTTCGAGCGAGGAGCCGGCTTTGTCCGGCCAAGGCGTGGATAGCGCCTCGAACTCGGTCTTCCAAACTAGGGGCTTCGCCGAAATTTAAAATTATAGAGTTATATGGCTAAGTGAGAGTGTTCAAGCATTATAGTCCGATTGCCTGGTTCGTTGCGCTGAGCGCCTCCCTCAAAGGACCCAACTATGGGAAAAAGAGCGCTCAGGTTTATCCCGAACACCCCAGCACTAGTGGCATGGGGGCAGAAGCCGACGACTGGCCATCTCTCAATTTTTTGATAAACGCCCGCACAGAAAGTAATATTTTAAATTCAATAAGCATTGCTTAGCGCATATGAACAAGTTTTCAGCGCACATGATAAACACGAGCGAGTTCATTCAAAAATTACATCCTTGGTACATTCATCCGCCACAAGGCGGGCACCTGCAAGAACATCCTTGTAGTAGTTCTCGGGCTTGCGATGCTCCTTCCCCGGCGGCCCGTCCTTCACAAGCTTCTCACCGTCCAGCTTACCCCAGTGCACCTTTGCACGGGCAAGGGCCCGATGGGCACCTTCGATGCAGACGGAGCGCTTGATGACCTCGAGCCTCAGACAGGCCGCCACCAGCCGCCGCACCAGCCCGAAATAGCTCCCAGGCAGGGCCTCTCCGGGCCACAGCCGAACTACGAAGCCCTTCATGGCCTGTTCGGCCGCCTTGTGGAGCTCGACCAGCTGTTTCAGCTGGTCGCTCAAGGGCACAGGGTGTCCGGCCTCAGAATACTGAGACCAGAACACCTTCTCCATCGAGCTGCCCTCTTCAGCTCGGTAGAATGCGGCGGCATTGGATACGCTGCGGGGAAGATCTGTGAATGCCCCTGGAGAGCTTCGGATTCGGGTAAGAAACAAGTAGTTTACTTTTATATTTCTGCTTTGCATAAAGAATGCCTTACCCGCTGCTATCTTCCTCATCTCCTCCAACTCTTGGAGGGCCTTTTGGGCTTCGGCCTTGGCAGACTTGGTAGTCTCAAGGGCCGCCGCGAGCTCGGATGCTTGCGCCTTTGACTCAAGCTCCAAACTCTCACGTTTTTTCATGAGAGCCTGAAGCTCTTGCTGCACCTCGCCGACATGAGCCCATATCTCTCTCGCTCGGTGTGCTCCGCGGCCGTTTTCTTTTCGGCCTCAGACAGCGCCTGCTTGAGGGTCGCCACCTCAGTCGTGGACCCTACAATAAGCAGTACAATCCTGTTCTTTTTTGCAATCACGCCTTTCTATAGGCATTTTTTCTGTAAGGTATTTCTTACCTTCTTTCTCCTCGAGCTGCCGCTTGGCACTGCCGAGCTCTTGCTTGGTCCGCCCGAGGTCCTGTTTCAGGACACCCACCTCCGCAGTCAGTGCGGCGGTGGATAGCAGCGAAGCCTGCATACGCATATTCACTCTTTATTGTTAGACTCCTGCGAAATTTAATAGATCCTCTATTTGGTTTTTCTTTCCGAACGCCAAACAGAGCATCAGGGGCTACCGTGTATGCGGTAATATTCTTACATATTTTTACTTACCTCGAAGCCTATTAGAAGGCTAGCGCAAGCTTCAGTCAGTCCGCTCTTGGCGGACTGAACCTGCTGGATCACCGTACTCATAATAGTACGGTGCCCCTCGTTGATGGAGGCGCCGTCAAGCACCTCCAGCAGATTGTCCGGCACCTCCGGTTGGACGAAGGCCGCCGGCTCGGAAGGCTTGCTCCTCTTGGAAGGAGTTCGCCTACCACGGCCCGGAACTGTGGAAGATTCCGGCGCGGTGTCTGGCACAAAGCCGGACTTTGAGACCTGGGGGGCCTTATCCCCTTCACTCCTGGAGTCCGGGAGGTTGCCTTGCGGCTCCTCCGGGACCACCTCCTCCTGCCCCGGAGCTTGTCGCGATGCCACTTCGGTGTCGTCTGCAGTGCGGGGGGAGACAGCGGGCGGAACTGAGTTCACGTCCGATGAGTCCAGGGAGCCGCCCGACGATTCGTTGAATTCAGCCCGGGGCGGGCTGCATAATTACGTTCGACATTAAGGGAAGCTGTGCAATAAAGGAACATCATGAGTTACTATGATATCCGAACTTACGATTTCGCCGGACGCTTGGCCATGTTAGGCCACTCCTCTTCGCCCTCTTCGGCATCGGGGGAGTAGTCCGGCGGAGGGGTCTTCCTTTTCCTAGACCCCTCGGCCTCACCCGTTGGGGCGGCCTTCCTCTTCTCTCCTCCCTCCGCTGGGGGGAGAGTTTTCTTCTTCCTCCTCGTTTTCACGGGAAGAGGGCGTCTCGGACTCGTCGGATGACGAGTCCGACACCACCACGTTACGGGCACTCTTTCGAGTCCCCGTGGTCTTCTTCTTCTTGGCCTTCTTCTCCGGCACCACATAAGGTGCCGGAACCAGCAGCTTCACTAGGAGAGCAGGGGCTGGGTCTTCGGGCAAGGGAGCCGGACAGTTAATTGGTCCGGATATCGCCTGCCGAGCCTGTCAAAGGTAAGGGAGTTTAGATCCCGCATAGAGTCAAACTATGAAAGGAAAAAAGAGCTTAATATCCTGTAAAAGGTGAAGATAGCTTACCTCGCTAGCGTGACGCTGCGAGCTGTATCCGCGGTCCTCGGAAGCGGATGTTGGGGCCTCGGCCCCTTTCATTAGCACCTTCCAGACGTCTTCATACGTCGTGTCGGAGAGCCTGTTAAGGGTTCGGTGCTGCGCCGGGTCGAACTCCCACAGATTAAAGTCCCGTTGTTGACACAGGAGGATTAGACGAACGAGCATGACCTGGACTACATTGACAAGCCTGATTGGCTTGTTTACCAGGGACTGGATGCATGTTTTTAGTCCGGTCACCTCTTCTTCATTACCCCACGACAGGCCCGTCTCTTTCCAGGACATAAGCCGCGTGGGGGGTCCAGATCGAAACTCGGGGGCTGCGACCCATTCCAGATCGCGTGGCTCGGTGATGTAAAACCACCCGGCTTGCCACCCCTTTAGGCCTCCATGAAGGAGCCCTTGAACCATAGGACGTTGGCCATCTTGCCCGCCATGGCGCCTCCGCACTCCGCCTGGCTGCCGCGCACCACCTTGGGCTTGACGTTGAAGGTCTTGAGCCAGAGGCCGAAATGGGGGCGGACGCGGAGGAAAGCCTCACACACGACGATAAACGCCGAGATGTTGAGGATGAAGTTCGGGGCCAGATCGTGGAAATCCAGGCCGTAGTAGAGCATGAGTCCCTGGAAAAATGGGTGGAGTGGAAAACCTAGTCCGCGGAGGAAGTGGGGAAGGAATACTACCCTCTCATGGGGCCTTGGGGTGGGGAGAAGCTGCCCCTTCTCGGGAAGCCGGTGCGCCATGTCCTTGGACAGGTATCCAGCCTTCCTTAGCTTTTTCACTGGCCCTCCATGACGGAGGAGGCCATCCACTTGCCTCCCGCTAAGGACATTGCTGGAGAAGGTTGAGGTGGGGAGTGCAGGCTTGGGCGCTGAAGCTCGAGTGCGCAGGAGATGGATAGGCAAAGGAGGAAGAAGGCGTAGGTAAAAAGGTGGATCCTTATCCCCTTATATGGGCGGATGCGGTTGTGCGTCCCCACCAGCCTAGTAAAACTCGCTTGCCTCCCAAGCGCCGTGATAAATGGCGCGGTTGGGTTACCCACATCCGTATTGATGAGAATCCCGTAAAAGGGGGTACACGATCTCTGCTTTGACAAGACGTGCCAAGGAAACCGCCTCGCAAAACGTGCTGAGGTGGAAAAGTAAAAACGATTCGAGTAAAGGACTTGGTCATAGTGTGATGACGCACTGCGGAATACGTTAGCAGATTTGATTTGTGTTAATATTATTCTCTCTATGGCAATATGTGGAAATTTATTTTGCAGAGCCGGACACTATTCTTGGTGTTTACAATCTTCTATGAAGGACTTGGAGGAGGAACCCGCCTTGCAATGCCGAAGACAATCTGCACGCCGGACTCGTCGTCATTGAAGCCTGGTTCAGGGGCTACTGAGGGAGTCCCGGATTAGGGGTGTTCGGGTAGCCGGACTATACCTTCGCCGGACTCAAGGACTATGAAGATACAAGATTGAAGACTTCGTCCCGTGTCCGGATGGGACTTTCCTTGGCGTGGAAGGAAAGCTTGGCGATGCGGATATTAAAGATCTGCTACCATTGTAACCGACTTTGTGTAACCCTAACCCTATCCGGTGTCTATATAAACCGGAGGGTTGTAGTCCGTAGGACATCAACTCCATACACAACAATCATACCATAGGCTAGCTTCTAGGGTTTAGCCTCCTTGATCTCGTGGTAGATCTACTCTTGTACTACCCATATCATGAATATTAATCAAGCAGGAGTAGGGTATTACCTCCATCGAGAGGGCCCGAACCTAGGTAAAAACATCGTGTCCCTTGTCTCCTGTTACCATCCGGCCTTGATGCACAGTTCGGGACCCCCTACCCGAGATCTGCCGGTTTTGACACCGACACCCTGCAAGAACAAGTTAGACGTTTTCTACTTTGTTGTTGCAAGTTTTACGTGGCTGCTATGGGATAAGAAAGAACCGTTCTTACCTACGCATCAAAACCACAACGATAGTTCGTCAAGTTACTGTTGTTTTAACCTTCTCAAGGACCGGCCGTAGCCACACTCGGTTGAACTAAAGTTGGAGAAACTGACACCCGCAAGCAACCTGTGTGCAAAGCACGTCGGTAGAACCAGTCTCGCGTAAGCGTACGCGTAATGTCGGTCCGGGCCGCTTCATCCAACAATACCGCCGAACCAAAGTATGACATGCTGGTAAGCAGTATGACTTGTATCGCCCACAACTCACTTGTGTTCTACTCGTGCATATAACATCTACGCATAAAACCTTGCTCGGATGCCACTGTTGGGGCACGTAGTAATTTCAAAAAAAATCCTACGCACACACAGGATCATGGTAATGCATAGCAATGAGAGGGGAGAGTGTGTCCACATACCCTCGTAGACCGAAAGCGGAAGCGTTAGCACAACGCGGTTGATGTAGTCGTACGTCTTCACAATCCGACCGATCCAAGTACCGAACGCACGGCACCTCCGAGTTCAGCACACGTTCAGCTCGATGACGTCCCACAAACTCTGATCCAGCAGAGCTTCACGGGTGAGTTCCGTCAGCACGATGGCGTGATGACGGTGATGATGTTGCTACCGACGCAGGGCTTCGCCTAAGCACCGCTACGATATGATCGAGGTGGAATATAGTGGAGGGGGGCATCGCACACGGCTAAGAGATCAAGAGATCAATTGTTCTTTCTCCAAGGGGTGCCCCCCTTCCCGTATATAAAGGAGTGGAGGGGGGAGGGGGCTGGCCTCCCTAGGCGCGCCCCATGAGGAGTCCTACTCCCACCGGGAGTAGGACTCCCCCTTCCAAGTGGGAGTAGGAAAGGAGAGGGAAGGAGAGAGAGGGGGAAAGGAAAGGGGGGCGACGCCCCTCCCCCTCCTTGTCCAATTCGGACTGGGGGGAAGCGGGTGCGCGGCTGCCCTTGGCCGCCCCTCCTCTTCTCCACTAGGGCCCAATAGGCCCATTAGTCTCCCGGGAGGTTCCGGTAACCCCCCGGTACTCCGGTATATGTCCGAAGCTCCACGAAACCATTTCGGTGTCCGAACATAGTCGTACAATATATCGATCTTTATGTCTCAACCATTTCGAGACTCCTCGTTATGTCCGTGATCACATCCTGGACCCCGAACTACCTTCAGTACATCAAAACACAAAAACTCATAATACAATCGTCATCGAAACTTTAAGCGTGCGGACCCTACGGGTTCGAGAACTATGTAGACATGACCGAGACATGTCTCCGGTCAATAACCAATAGCGGAACCTGGATGCTCATATTGGCTCCTACATATTCTATGAAGACCCTTATCGGTCAAACCGCATAACAGCATATGTTGTTCCCTTTGTCATCGGTGTGTTACTTGCCCGAGACTCGATCATCGGTATCTCAATACCTAGTTCAATCTCGTTACCGGCAAGTCTCTTTACTCGTTTCGTAATACATCATCCCGCAACTAACTCATCAATTACAATGCTTGCAAGGCTTATAGTGATGTGTATTACTGAGTGGGCCCAGAGACACCTTTCCGACAATTGGAGTGACAAATCCTAATCTCGAAATACGCCAACCCAACAAGTACCTTCGGAGACACCTGTAGAGCACCTTTATAATAACAAAGTTACGTTGTGACGTTTGGTTGCACACAAAGTGTTCCTCTGGTAAACGGGGGTTGCATAATCTCATAGTCATAGGAACATGTATAAGTCATGAAGAAAGTAATAGCAACATACTAAACGATCAAGTGCTAAGCTAACAGGATGGGTCAAGTCAGTCACATCATTCTCCTAATGATGTGATCCCGTTAATCAAATGACAACTCATGTCTATGGCTAGGAAACTCAACCATCTTTGATTAACGAGCTAGTCAAGTAGAGGCATACTAGTGACATTATGTTTGTCTATGTATTCACACATGTATTATATTTCCGGTTAACACAATTCTAGCATGAATAATAAACATTTATCATGATATGAGGAAATAAATAATAACTTTATTATTGCCTCTAGGGCATATTTCCTTCAAGAGCTCCATCGTCCGGTCATGTTCCGTCGGCATGATCTCGCCCTCCTCGTGCACAACCATCTTTCGCTTTAGGTCCGGGGCATTACAAAGCTTTACCGTCACATATTCATACTACTTCAAGGTGCATTAAACCAACACATGCAAGTATTAAAAGGAAAATCACGGCATGCATGCATGTGTTGTAATTAATGCATCGGTAAACACAAATTATTTAAATATATCAAGTCCACTGCTTTGATGTGTCGCGTCAACTCATTCAACAAGGTGAAGTTTGATTACAACGCCCTCTCCCTCGCCCATGAGTGTGTTGGCTCGCGGGACTAGGAGAAGTTTTTGCTACACGCTCTCCCTCCCACATGCGGTGGACATGCAGCAGTTCATTCAGTGTCAGATGGCAGAAGCATACTGTAGTACTCCACTATAGTAGTACCATCATTGTTCGACTTCCTGAAGAGGCGAAGAGCCAAGCGCAACCCGGACGCTCGTGTGGCAGTTTCATGTGTAGGGGAGGTATAGTGACATAGTCTAGGATAGCATGTACCGTGCCTCTAATCTTAAAATCGGTGGGGGTCGGCTCCATGCTATGAGGCCGTCTCGAAGCACTTTTTGATTAAAATAATCTGTTGGCCCTACCTGTTATCCTGGTGATTGTAGCTTGCACGCTCATCTCGTCAAGACAGGAACATATATTTTATTTTTTGTGGTGGGGTAAATGTTCGAGGTTGCAGCAAATATATTGTGCACTGCGGGTCTTTTAGCCAAGTTTAGAGGCAAGCATGTGGGGCCAGTGCTATGATGTGTCGCGTCAACTCGTACAATGAGGAGAAGCTTGATTTTACTACACTACAAGTCCTCTCCCTTGCCCATGCGCGCGGTGGCTCGACGTTGTCGCCGTAGCGAACTCCCGCCGAACTAGGGTATGGGTCCGACTCTATGTGCTAGTCCTTAACTCCGATTCATAGCACATTGCTTTGCCATGATCTTTACCACGTATGCAAACAATCTATCCACAGAAAACATCCCTTAGGTTAGATTTGATTTGAAAATTTAGGGTTAGGTCTCCGCTGAACTCATCTCAGACCGGCCGAGTTGTAGAAATCGGTCGCATCGATTTGGCTTAGGACATTGCACATGCGTTTTCGGTCTGACCGAAAATTGCAAATCGGTGCGACCGAGTTCGACACTCTGTGAAACCCTAGCAATCTCGGTGCCACCGAACTGTGACTCGGTCTGACCGAGTTCACTAGTTTAGGTTCCAAAATTGCTTCGGTACCACCGAGTTGAACAAATCGGTAGCTCCGAAATGCTTTCTGTGGAGAACTAAAACTAAGTTTTTAAGTCATCTGTTTTGCAAAAACTCTGCACTTTGTGATACTCATCCACTCTACCCCATCTACATCTATTCACATGTCAGTGTGTTTGCCAAGATGTCTGACCAGAGTGACAATCAAAACAGATCTGAGGAACAAGTGCAATTGAGTGAGGGTTCTGATCCCTCAAGCAGCTATGATGAGGGCAGCAGGAGCACACCTAGTAACTTGCCCAAGGCAGCCACCAGAACAAGGAAGAAGAGAACCTCATACTCTGAGGATGAGGACTATGTGGCTGTTGAGGATGAGGCCATCTCAAGGAAGAAAGTGCTGAAGAAGGAGTATGGCACAACTACTGCAACAAAGCTAGGCTTGCACAAGAAGGCACCTGCAAGGAGAATCTCAATGTCAAAGCCAAGGAAAGTTCCAATAGGAGAAACCATGAAATTCACCATAGAATCAGATGATGGTGAAGCAGCAGGAGATGACAAGAAAAAGAAGAGGGCAAGAACCACAAATACAAAAGTTCTTGGAAAATCAACTATGGTAAGAGATGATGATGATGAAGAAGAAGAAGAAGAAGAGGATGCTGCACCAGCACCCAAAGCTAAGAAGCTTATGGGAGATGTTATCAAATCAGGGGCTACAACATCAAAGCCCAAGTCTGCTACCAAGCTCAAGCTCAGAAACCCCCGAATCCCAAGAGAAGCACCAGAAATATTCTTGTAGAAGAGAAGAACAAGGCCCCAGTGCCTCAGGCTGAAGAAGAGGATGATGACTCCCTTGTTTTGAGAAAATTGAAACCCAAGATTCTAGACCACAATGATGCTCATCCAGTGGGTGAGGACATGCACATTAGGAAAGATGCTGGACTGAGATTGTGGAGATAGTATGATCCCTATGCTGTGAGTAGGAGGACTGCAGTTGACTACAGGTTTCATACAAAAGAACAGCAAGACCTCTATGAGACTATCTTGCTTGACAAGAAGCCAATTGTCTGTGACATGAGATGGGTTGATTAGGATTACATCAAGGAGAAAGAAGATCACTTACCATGAGTATATGACAGCTTCAAAGCATGTGGAGTAGATAAGTTTGTTGAGCAGAAGCTCACAAAATGGAATGATGAGCTAATCATGCAGTTTCACTCCACTGCTCACTTCTATGCAGATGGGAAGATAGTATGGATGTATGAAGGTACAAGGTACAAATCCACTATTGAAGAATGGGCTGAATGGATCAATGCTCCACCAGAACATGAGGATGACTTGGATGTGTATGACAAGAAAAGGAAAGACCACAACTCTATGGCTAACATGTACAAAGAGATCCCTGATAAAGCTTTGGAGACACACAAGCTTAGGTTTGTACATTACTTGTTGTCTGGTTTGCCTACCATCAATACCATCCTAAGGCACACTTTGCTACCCAAGTCAGGAGATCACAAGATGATCAGAGGACATTCCATCAACTTTCCGCAAATATTTGATGTCCCTCAAAAGTTTAAGGTCATGAGTCTGATTGTAGAGACAATCAAGAGGATAGCTGCTGATCAAAAGAGAAGTTGTGGGTATGCTCCACATATTCAAGAGCTCATCAATTCTAAGATGGGCACAGGAACATATTTGTTGGACAAGGAGCATCTACCTCTATATCTTGAATTTGAAGACAACAAGGTTGTGATGAATGAGGATGAACCATCATCAGCTCAAGCACAAGAGAAGAGAGCTAAAGCTAAGGCAAAGAAAGCTGCCAAGATGCCAAGTGATGAGGAAGCATCTCAAGTTTTCCTGAAGAGCAAGCAAGATCAGCTTGCATATCTGATCGAATCTACTTTGAGGATTGAGAAGGGCTTAGCCACCCTGAATCAAAATCAGGAGAGTTTGGAGAGGATCATAGAGACAAAAATTTATTATCTTGATCTGATGGTTACTGAGATACAAACAGCAGTTGAGCAGCTCCAAGAGGAAGCAGAAGAGAGGAAAGGGAAGGCAACTACGGATGCATTTTAGCGAGTGCCTAGAGGTCAGAGGTCTGCTGCAATGCCAGTATCAGTTACTAGAGCTACAACGTCAGCACCAGCAGCCACAGCTTCAGTGCCACCTCCAGGAGCCACTCCTCCAGCTCCAACTACATCAACAGATGCCTTCGTCCTTGGAGTTCTCTCTACACCACCTCCCGAAGACCAAGCCTGAGAGATGCATAGCACTATGCATTTTCGTATTTTTTGGTAACTTGTTGCCAAAAAGGGAGAAGTGTATAGATCATAGGCTTTAAGAGAGAGTGTTTTGCCTCTTTGTCTCTCTTGCTTTTGGTTGAACTTTTTGTGAGCTTGGTTGATACTTTATGTCTGTGTGAGATACTTGTTTGATCATGTGCTACTTTAATGCTTGCTTGGATGATATTATCTCTTATATTCCATATATGATCATTCGCCTTGCTTGGTGATGAGTGCATGTTTTTAATTTTAATCATTTTGAGCGCCCCACCAAGATGTATGTGACATGGAAGAGTGACCCATGATCCTAATCGATTGTGCATTTGCATTCAAAAGCAAATTTTAAATAATGCACAAATTTAGGGGGGGCTCTTGCTTATCACATACTTCTCAAAGCAACAATGTATTTCAATGTTATGATCAATTGTCGAAGCTTTGATCTATATGTTGTCATCAATTACCAAAAAGGGGGAGATTGGAAGTGCAACTATCCCTGGGTGGTTTTGGTAATTCCTAACAACATATAGCTCATTGAGCTAATGCTATTTCAAGATAAATATTTCCGGAAAGCTCAATGATTGGCATGGCATGGATTAGAAATGTGTACCCCTCAAAATGCTAAGGACAAAAGATTGGCTCAAGCTCTAAAGCTCAAGACTCTACATTTTACTTTTAGTGATCCAAGATCATATTGAGTCCATAGGAAAAGCCAATACTATTAAAAGGGGATGAGGTGTTGCTTAATGGGTTACTTGCTCAAAGTGCTTACTGATATGCTCCAAAAACCCTCAACCACTTTCTCATATCCACATATGTACCAAACCAAAAGTCAAACTCGGCCCCACCGAAACTTTCTATCCGGCGCCACCGAGTTCAATTGACATAGCCACTGCCACAAAACCCTAGTCACTTCAGTCTTACCGATAGGGATCTCAGTCTCACCGAGATGGGATTGCAAACTCTCTGTTTCCCTTTGTAACATTTTGGTCCAACCGAGATGAGCGATTAGTCCCACCGAGTTCGCAATGTGAACTCTCTGTTTCCCTTTCGTAACATTTCGCTCTCATCGAGATGAGCAAATCGGTCCCATCGAGTTTGCCTGACCAACTCTCTGGTTAGCTTATTATCAAAATCGGTCCCACCGATTTTGTGTAATCGGTCTCACCGAGATTATGTTATGCCCTAACCCTAATGAAATCGGTCTCACCGAGTTGACATGTCGGCCCCACCGACAATCCTAACATTCACATTTTGAACTAAATCGGTCTGACCGAGTTTCATGATTCGGTCCCACCGAGTTTGGTGATTTGTGTGTGACGGTTAGATTTTGTGTGTAGGCTATAAATACCCCTCCACACACTCTTCATTCATGGAGAGAGCCATCAGAACATGCCTACACTTCCATCATACATTTTCTAAGAGAGAACCGCCTACTCATGTGTTGAGGTCAAGATATTCCATTCCAACCATATGAATCTTGATCTCTAGCCTTCTCCAAGTTGCTTTCCACTCAAATCATCTTTCCACCGAATCCAAATCTGTGAGAGAGAGTTGAGTGTTGGGGAGACTATCATTTGAAGCACAAGAGCAAGGAGTTCATCATCAACACACCATCTATTACCTTTTGGAGAGTGGTGTCTCCTAGATTGGTTAGGTGTCACTTGGGTGCCTCCGTCAAGATTGTGGAGTTGAACCAAGGAGTTTGTACGGGCAAGGAGATCGCCTACTTCGTGAAGATCTACCCTAGTGAGGCAAGTCCTTCGTGGGCGATGGCCATGGTGGGATAGACAAGGTTGTTTCTTCGTGGACCCTTCATGGGTGGAGCCCTCCGTGGACTCACGCAACCATTACCCTTCGTGGGTTGAAGTCTCCATTAACATGGATGTATGATAGCACCGCCTATCGGAACCATGCCAAAAATCTTCGTGTCGACATTGCGTTTGTTCCCTTCAAACTCCTCCCTTTACCTTCATGTGCAATTTTTTACATCCCGCTGCTATACTCTTAGACTTGCATATGTAGGTTTTTTACTTGACAAGTGCTAAGTTGCTAAAATATGCCAAGACTTAAAATTGGGAAAAGGATAGATTTTTATTTGGTCAAGTAGTCTAATCACCCCCCCCCCTCTAGACATACTTTCGATCCTACAGAGCAAAATGAGTGAATCTACATAAATACATAGTTCTCTCATTTTCCTCTCCGCCTTGGTTGTGGTGCACGATATTGAGTATACTACTACTACTGACTAGTCTCTTTTTGAAATGCATTTACTTTGATATGGCTTGAATGCCAACGAGGCAGAGAGTATTGGTTCCCGAAACGTTGACCGGTCAATGATGCCTCCGCATTCAATTAGCATGCAGAGGTTGGAGAAGCAAAATGGAGCCAGCACGTTGTGAATGCAACGCAATTTGGACTCTCATATAAAGGCACCCCACCACTCCAATCCATCTACTCCTAGTCTCTGCGCAACACTGCCCACTCTAATCCAAGACCAAGACCAAGTGACCAGAAGCCACAAGCACCCATGGCGTCGATGGATGCGAGCGGTAGTCGGTTGTGCCGGATCGTCCAAGATGCCGACCTGTGGCCCCGCACCGTGCAGCGTTTCCAGACGGTGCTGGCGACCGCCGCCGTCATAGCCCTCGTCGACGCCGGCTTCGCCTCTCACATGTGCCAGATGATGGTCGACTCCATCCACAAGTTCACCGCCTTCAAGAAGCGCACGGACGAACTTGCCGTACTACTTCAGCCCGCACGCCCAGGCTCCTCGTTGCCTGCCACCCTCATCGGCCTCCAAGGTGATGAACTCTTTGAAGCACTGGTGGCCCTGCAGCTGCCGAAGGTCGCGACAAAGAATGTGCACCTCGAGGCCGCGCTCGCCGCGCAGCACCTTGCCATGCAAGAAACCATCGAACTGCACATCCACGTCTATGAGGAAATCGTCTACATAGGCCACTACAAGGTCAGGGAGGATAGAAAGACGTTCGCCACGTCAACATGGCCACGAAAGCCACTGCTACTTAGCCGTTGTTTGGTGGACCGGCGCCCTGAGTCGAGGAGGTGGAGGTCGTTAATGGATGCATCTTTCTTCTTGCCTCCTGTAACCAGCACTGCATCACCTTGTGGCCTTAATGTTTATTAGTGCATGCCATTTTTATTCCAGTCGTAAATGACATGTGTGATCCCTTGCTCTAATTTGGCGTTAATTATATGTAGTATCACTGTCTTCGACATGGTGTACTACCTAGGTCCTGGTTTATTAGTCCCTTTTGTAATTTGTGCTAAATTTTGACCAAAGATTTAACTGACAAAATGTTAGTGCATGTCAACAAAAATTATATCATTTGATTTGTATTTGAACATAGTTTTCAATTATATAATTTTGGTGACATGCATGCACCTTTTGTTAGTCAAATTTATGGTCAAAATTTGGCACCGATTACGACGGGGAGCAATAAACCAGGACCGAGGTAGACTGGTCCGTCACCATCGTGTTTTGTGTCTAATTTTGACTTCAGCGACAAAACCTATGTGGAGGGAGTGATGTATATATTGGCGCGACAACCAAACTTATATATTCAAAACTGAGCGTTACTACAAGTCAAGAGTTCAAAACGAGAAAGTGGAATAAGTACAACATGCATGTGTCGTTCACGTCGCACCCACACATGGTCATGGTGCACAATGTAGTAAATGACTAGTCTCTTCTCATATAAAGGCGCCCCACCACTCCAATCCATCTACTCCTAGTCTCTGCGCAACACTGCTCACTCCAATCCAAGACCAAGTGACCAGAAGACACAAGCACCTATGGAGGCGATGGACGTGAGCGGCAGTCAGCTGTGCCAGATCACCCAAGACGCCGGCCTGCGGCCCCGCACCATGCAGCGTTTCCAGACGGTGCTGGCGACCGCTGGCGTCGTAACCCTCCCTGACGCCGGCTTCGCCTCCCGCATGGACGACATGATGGTCCGCTCCATCCGCAAGTTCACCGCCGTCAAGAAGCGCGCAGACGACCTTGCCGTACTGCTTCAGCCCGCGCGCTCAGGATCCTTATTGCCTGCCACCTTGATCGGCCTCCAAGGTGACGAACTCTTTCAAGCCCCGATGACCCTACAGGTGTCGGAGGTCGCGACAAAGAATGTGCACCTCGAGGCCGCGCTCGCCGCGCAGTGCCTCGCCATGCAAGAAACCGTCGACCTGCACATCCACGTCTACAAGGAAATCGTCTACATAGGCCACTACAAGGCCAGCGAGGACAGAAAGACATTGGACTTCTTCCAACGGCTGTCATCTTTGGACGCCATTGTTCAGAAGCACGTCGACCTGGCCACAAAAGCCACTGCTACTTAGCCTCCGTTCGGTGGGCCGGCGCCCTGAGTCGAGGAGGTGGACGTCGTTGATGGATGCATCTTTCTTCTCGCCTCCTGTAAACAACACTGCATCGCCTCATGGCCTTAATGTTTTATTAGTGTATGGCATTTTTATTCCAGTCATAACATATTCACTGTGAGGTGGGGCCGCAGTTGAGCAAACCGACCATTGGCAAATCCCCACCCCGCCCACCGTGCGTTGGCTAAGTTAGAATTTAGAAGAGAGAAACGAGGGAGAAGAGCTAGCTGTAGCACGGACGCTGTTGTCAGATGGGAGTCGTGTTGATTGAATAAGAGTACTGAGTACTCGTACCTCTTTTTTTAGGGAAAAAGTAGTCATACGTCTAGTACCACTAGTTGGGGGCATGCGACCTATACATGTCATCACTTTAGGTCTCCTTTTCGAACCGCAACTATGCTTCATAGTAGTACATATTTTTTTCACGCATTTATCCTCCTATATGTACTCCTAGGCTATTTCCACATGCTCCCTTTCGCCGACATGTGGGACATAGAGCATTTGGGTCGTACTGCATGCACGACTCGGAGCATATGCAACCATGCTGGCATACTTTACATTTCAGACCTCATGAATTACTACAAGCAAACCAGATTATTTTCATAGAAACCAGAGCACGTTCATTAAATTTTGGACATAACACATTTATAAAAAATGACCGGACCTAAACTAGTCTAAGGTCCTCTTCGATTCGCAGGATACTGAAAATATAGGAATGGGGAAAGTATGATGGCGATGAACCAAAACGAGGAGGAAGAGAGGTAGTACTGTACATGCTACAGACTGGAATGTAGCACATTGTTTTTTATGGCCATGTCACCACATTGTTTTCTATGGCCTATTGCCTGCTGGTTCACTGGGCTGTCGTGGTTCACACTCCTCCGACGTGAGTAGTAGTACTAGTATAGACACTATATATACCGCATGATTCGTTGCCCTTCTTACGTACTTCGTCGACATGTGGGAGTGCCAGCAGCCGGGTTGACGTGTTGTGCACCAGATTAAAGTGGGGAACGGAAGGGGGGCATCACCCCTGTCGTAGCGCAGTAATTCATGACTATAGTGAGTAGTCATATCACAAGACCCCGTCTTTCCAGCAGTAATGCACCGTCAAATCACACAGCCCTACCTTTCGAGCAGTAAGTTCAATCCGCTACACCCTCACCCTCCTCGACTCTCTTTCAAACCGCCTACGTGAAAATTGCCGCGCGTACAGCCCGGGAAAAGCCCCGCCCTCAACTTTTAACTACTCATAATACTATATAATTTTGTATCGATGAATGGCACCATGGAGCAAACAACCAAAAGAAAAAATGTGGTACATGTAAACAAATACAGTTCAAGCTCTAGCTAGCGATTTAGAATGTAAACTGTGCATGTGTTTATACGTATAGGTTACTTCAAAGTACTGAGTCCATTGATGCAATGTGGTCAAAATGTACCATCGATATCTCAAAGCCAAAATAGTTTGAGCTTGTTCGCTCTATATAAATACTAGTAATGTATGTTTATTCACCGTGGGGTTGTTCAATGAATGGAGGGCCGGGGAGCACAAGTGAACAATACTAGTACTAGTAAGTAGGATTCGTACAGTTAGTCATGTTAAATAGAGAGTTTCTTTTCTTTAATGATTGAAACGCTTGTTGTGGAGAGAAAAAGATAATCACTCCACTATATATATAGGCAGGGCCTGAGCACTTGCTTTACTAGGGTTGCTCTCTTCATTCTATCATCCTCTCCAGATCTAAACAAGACAACGGTAGCGGCATTTTCTCTCTGCTCACCGCTGGTCACAGATCCGGCCAGATCCCTTCGGTCGGAGTGTGTAGAGGACTAGGTGCATCGTTCACGCGGTCATCAGCGTCGAGGGAGGAAACCCACAGCTGCCGGCAGGTCCCAATCCTCTGCCCGTGCCGTTCTCTCCGACACACCACCGGCTTGGGAGGTCCTCCAACCCTTCTTCCTCGCAGCCTATTGTACGCAGATCTGACCTGCCGCCGCCGACATCCCGATGACCGTCAGGTATAATTTCTTCGAAAGCGTCCTTGCTCTACTACCCCAGCTCCCCACGTGTCTGCATGTGCATCTTTTTCTACTTCCACTAGCTCTTCCAAAGCCACCTAAATTTTTAGTATTATTGGAGGTAAAGCTACTTCAAGCAGTTGAATCTAGGACTTGGTTCAAACAACAAAGAAAGGGGGAAAACTCGTAGCAAGAATCTAGGACTTGATTCAAAGAGGAAGTAATAGGGGGAAAGTAGTAGAGACTGGATACCCAACCAGTCTCTTGGTTGAAAAGGGAAATAAAGGGAAAAGGGTACAAACTGGATAAGGAACTAATCTATTATTGGTTTAAAAACGGATAGAAAGTGGCGGCTGGTGGACAAGTCAATAGAGTATGTCCAGGATTATATTTGCTGCCCTCACATAGTAAAAGGTCTCCGGGATTTGATTTGCTGCCGTCACAGAGTAAAAGGTCTCCAGGATTAGATTTGCTGCCCTCACATAGTAAAAGGGCTCCAGGATTAGATTTGCTTCCCTCACATAGTAAAAGGTCTCCAGGAATAGATTTTCTGCCCTCACAGAGCATGAACAAACTCGGCATCACCACTTTATGCCTCCTTGTAGGTACATTGTGCTGATGCATCCACTGTCACATGTCCTTATACCAACCTTTTGTTGTTGTTAATGTAAGGACGCATGTAAAATGAAGCGATCACACTGTTACCTTAAGGACATGTCTAACGAGTGTTATTGTTAATCTAATGCCTCAAGTGATATGATGCAATTAAACTGTGTTACAAATGGCACTCCTGTTGTTTTCCCCGGTATGCTAAGTAAGTTGCTTCTTTACACTGCTGAGTTGAAGAAAATATGCCCTAGAGGCAATAATAAAGTTGTTATTTATATTTCCTTATATCATGATTAATGTTTATTATTCATGCTAGAATTGTATTAACCGCAAACTTAGTACATGTGTGAATACATAGACAAACAGAGTGTCCCTAGTATGCCTCTACTTGACTAGCTCGTTAATCAAAGATGGTTAAGTTTCCTGACCATAGACATGTGTTGTCATTTGATGAACGGGATCACATCATTAGAGAATGATGTGATGGACAAGACCCATCCGTTAGCTTAGCATAATGATTGTTTAGTTTTTCTGCTATTGCTTTCTTCATGACTTATACATGTTCCTCAGACTATGAGATTATGCAACTCCGGAATACCGAAGGAACACCTTGTGTGTTATCAAACGTCACAACATAACTAGGTGATTATAAATATGCTCTACAGGCGTCTCCGATCGTGCTTGTTGAGTTGGCATAGATCAAGATTAGGATTTGTCACTCCGTGTATCGGAGAGGTATCACTGGGCCGTCTCGGTAATGCACATCACTATGACCCTTGCAAGCAATGTGACTAATGAGTTAGTCACGAGATGATGCATTACAGACTGAGTAAAGAGACTTGCCGATGACGACACTGAACTAGGTATGATGATACCGACGATCGAATCTCAGCCAAGTAACATACCGATGACAAAGGGAACAATGTATGTTGTTATGCGTTTTGACCGATAAAGATCTTCGTAGAATATGTAGGAGCCAACATGAGCATCCAGGTTCCGCTATTGGTTATTGACCAGACATATGTCTCGGTCATGTCTACATTGTTCTCGAACCCGTAGGGTCTGCACGCTTAACGTTCGATGACATTTTGTATTATGAGTTTCATGTTCTGATGAACCGAAGTTTATTCGGAGTCTTGGATGAGATCATGGACATGACGAGGAGTCTCGAAACGGTCGAGACATAAAGATTCATATATTGGAAGGCTACATTCCGACAGCAGAATGGTTCGGGTCGTTTCGGAGTACCGGGGGTTACCGGACCCCCTCGGAGGTTAATGGGCCACCATGGGCCTTAGTGGAGAAGAGAGAGGGCCGGCCAGGAGGTGGCGCGTGCCCCCCATTGCCCAGTCCGAATTGGACAAGGGGAAGGGGTGGCGCCCCCTCCTTCCTTCTCTCCTCTTCCTCCTTCCCTTCTTCTCCTACTTGGAATAGGAAAGGGGGGACGAATCCTACTTGGACCGGGAGTCCAAGAAGGAGGCGTGCCCCCTAGGGCCGACCACCTCTCCTCCCCCCTTTATATATGTGGGAGGGGGCACCCCAAAGACACACCAAGTCTTCTCGTAGCCGTGTGGGGTGCCCCCCTCTACAGTTACACACCTTGGTCATATCGTCGTAGTGCTTAGGCGAAGCCCTGTGTGGGTAACCTCATCATCACCGTCATCACGATGTCGTGCTGACAGAACTCTCCCTTATCCTCAACTGGATCAAGAGATCGAGGGACGTCATCGAGCTGAATGTGTGCTGAACGCGGAGGTGCCGTACGTTCGGTGCTTGGATTGGTTGGATCGCGAAGACGCTCGACTACATCAACCGCGTTACTAAACACTTCCGCTTTCGGTCTACGAGGGTACGTGGACACACTCTCCCCTCCTGTTGCTATGCATCTCCTAGATAGATCTTGCGTGATCGTAGGAAATTTTTTATAATACTGCGTTCCCAACAGTGGCATCTGAGCCAGGTCTATGCGTAGTTGTTATATGCATGAGTAGAATACAATGAGTTATGGGCGATAATAGTCATACTGCTTACCAGCAACGTCTTACTTTGATTCGGTGGTATTGTTGGATGAAGCGGCCGGGACCGACATTACATGACCGCGTTCATGAGACTGGTTCTACCGACGTGCTTCGCACACAGGTAGCTAGCGGGTGTCTATTTCTCCAGCTTTAGTTGAATCGAGTTTGACTACGCCCGGTCCTTGTTGAAGGTTAAAACAGCACACTTGACAAAAAATTGTTATGGTTTTGATGCATAGGTAAGAACGGTTTTTGCTAGAAGCCCGTAGCAGCCACGTAAAACTTGCAACAACAAAGTAGAGGGCGTCTAACTTGTTTTTGCAGGGCATGTTGTGATGTGATATGGTCAAGACATTGATGATATAAATTGTTGTATGAGATGATCATGTTTTGTAACAGTTATCGGCAACTGGCAGGAGCCATATGGTTGTCGCTTTATTGTATGAAATGCAATCATCATGTAATTGCTTTACTTTATCATTGAGCGGTAGCGATAGTCATAGAAGCAATAGTTGGCGAGACGACAACGATGCTACGATGGAGATCAAGGTGTCAAGCCGGTGAAGATAGTGATCGTGACGGTGCTTTGGAGATGGATATCAAAGGCACAAGATGATGATGGCCATATCATATCACTTATTTTTGATTGCATGTGATGTTTATCTTTTATGCATCTTATTTTCCTTAGTATGGTGGTAGCATTATAAGATGATCTCTCACTAAATTTCAAGGTACAAGTGTTCTCCCTGAGTATGCATCGTTGCTATAGTTCGTCATGCCGAGACACCACGTGATGATCGGGTGTGATAAGCTCTATGTTCACATACAACGGGTGCAAGCCAGTTTTGCACAAGCAGAATACTCAGGTTAAACTTAACGAGCCTAGCATATGCAGATATGGCCTCGGGACACTGAGACCGAAAGGTCGAGCGTGAATCATATAGTAGATATGATCAACATAGTGATGTTTACCATTGAAAACTTCTCCATCTCACGTGATGATCGGACATGGTTTAGTTGATATGGATCACGTGATCATTTAGATGACTAGAGGGATGTCTATCTAAGTGGGATTCTTAAGTAATATGATTAATTGAACTTTAATTTATCATGAACTTAGTACCTGATAGTATTTGCATGTCTATGTTGTTGTAGATAGATGGCCCGCGCTACTGTTCCTTTGAATTTTAATGCGTTCCTAGAGAAAGCTAAGTTGAAAGATGATGGTAGAAACTACACAGTCTGGGTCCGTAACTTGAGGATTATCCTCATTGCTACACAGAAAAATTACGTCCTGGAAGCACCGCTAGGTGCAAAGCCCACTGAGGGAGTCCTGGATTAGGGGGTGTCCCGATAGCCGGACTATAACCTTTGGCCGGACTGTTGGACTATGAAGATACAAGATTGAAGACTTCGTCCTGTGTCCGGATGGGACTGTCCTTGGCGTGGAAGGCAAGCTTGGCAATACGGATATGTAGATCTCCTCCCATTGTAACCGACTCTCTGTAACCCTAGCCCTCTTCGGTGTCTATATAAACCGGAGGGTTTTAGTCCGTAGGACAACATACAATCATACCATAGGCTAGCTTCTAGGGTTTAGCCTCTCTGTTCTCGTGGTAGATCTACTCTTGTACTACCCATATCATCAATATTAATCAAGCAGGAGTAGGGTTTTACCTCCATCGAGAGGGCCCGAACCTGGGTAAAAACATCGTGTCCCTTGTCTCCTGTTACCATCCGCCTAGAAGCACAGTTCGGGACCCCCTACCCGAGATCCGCCGGTTTTGACACCGACATTGGTGCTTTCATTGAGAGTTCCACTATGTCGTCTCCAAAAGGAAGGATGTCTCGTCTCGTCTTTAAAGACGGTACTACTGTTGGGTGACCTTTGGCTATCGGCCAAACCCTCCGGCTAGGCGGTTTCATCATGACCGCCTGTTCGGCCGCCGCACCTACGATGACCTCTCGGGTCGTCGAAAACAACCTCCACGTCAAATCGGCACTCGCCGAACAGATGGACCCAATGGAGCTCGCTTCCCTAAACGAGCTCTTGGATCGCATCGCCGCCTTGGGAGTCGCTACGGACTATGATCGGATTGGGCTTAAACCCGATCAAAGGGAGATCAACTCTCCGCCGGTCACCCATCATGTTGCAGTGGTGGAGGAGCAATGCGGCGACCTCTCCTCTATCTTGAGGACCAACTATGTCCGAATTCCTGAGCTCTACGAGCCGGATACCCGTTCATCGGAGGACAACATCCAATCCATGAACTTAGAGTCAGGCAGCGGGCCAGAATCATCGGGCAACACCTCGAAACCGGAACTTCCAAAATTGGAAAATCCTCGGCCCCTGGATCACAGATCGGGCAAGGGTTCGGATTCAACTCCACCCACCCACCCAAACATAAGCGATCTTTCACACATCAGGCAAGAGCCCCAGGAAACAGTACATCACTATTGGCCAGATTCCTCCTTGCGGTGAACAAGGTTAAGGACTGTCGCGAGGAAGACGCAATCTTATTTTTCTGCAATAATGGCATGGACAAGGGAATCCTTAACGCCATAAATCGCCGTGAGTTATCATGCTTCGCTGATTTGGCGTCCATAGTATGAAAATACTGTGCGATGGAAAGTGCCTAGAAAACTGAAACAAACTTTTGGGATAATCCGGCCCTAAACACGCACCCAGTCCGAAATAAAAGGGTGCATTATCACAAGACACCCGGGTCAACTACCAAAAAGCAAAAACCCTCCACAGGGCAGGGAACCGTACTAGAGGGAAGGCTCAACGGACCCTGCAAAAATCATAGTACGGAAAGTGTCACACCAACACATAGCCTTGGAGCATGTTGGATACTCCGGCAGGAAGCCAAATGTAACACCCCAGATGTATCTTCCCATATTTGTAATCCAACTCTTGCCATTTTCGGCATTGTGATATAATATTTCCTCCGTGGTTGGGTTTTCCTTCTTTTTGCATTTTGGTCATGTCATGCATTTCATATCATGTCATCATGTGCATCGCATTTGCATACGTGTTCGTCTCATAAATCTGAGCATTTTCCCCGTTGTCCGTTTTGCAATCCGGCGCTCCTATGTTCCCCGGCGTCCCCTTTTACATTTTTCAGTGAGCGGTTATTAAACCTTCTCGGAATGGACCGAGGTTTGTCAAGCGGCCTTGGTATAGCACCGGTAGACCGCCTGTCAAGTTTCGGGTCATTCGGAGGTCGTTTGATACTCCAACGGTTAACCGGGTAACTGTGAAGGCCTCGTGTGTCTTGCAGCCCAAAACCCCTCCAAAACGGCCCAATAACCCATCTAAGACACTCCCATGTCCATCGCCGTTCGATCACGATCGCGTGGCCAAAAACCGCACTCCATTTGGAGCCTCCTAGCTCCTCCTACCTATAAATAGACCCCTCATTTCCAAATCCCGGATCAATTCCACCCTAACCCTAGCTCCCCGCTCCCTCTCCGCCGCCGGACGTGTCCGGGCGCAGCCGGACGCGTCCGCCCGCCGCCCCGGACCAACCGCGCGCTGCCACGTGGGCAGGCGCGCCCACTTCGCTGCGCCAGCCGCCGCCGGCCCGCTCGGGCCCGCGCGGGGCCCTCCCCAGCCCGCTTCACCGCCGCCTCCCGCCGCCGCGGCCCGCGCCCCGGGCCGCCTCGCCCCCCCCCCCCGCTCCGCCGCCTCCGCCTCCGCCGCCGGCCGCCGTCCCCATCGCCCGAGACTGCGCCCCGCTGCCCGGTCGCCCGCGGCCTCGTCGTCCCGCCGCCTGCCGCCGACCTCCAGCCAGATCCGGGTCCCCGCGCCCGGATCCCGCCGCCCGCCGCCTCCTGGCCCTCTCCGGTGTCGTCTCCGGCGACAAGCTCCGGCGAGCCGCCCCAGATCCGATCCGGAGCCCGCACGGTTGACTTCTCTTCCTCCCCCTCGAATCCTCCAAGTCCAATAATTTTTGCATTATTGTCGCATGTTCAACGCATCATATCTCTGCATCCGTAGCTCCGTTTTGGGCGTATAGCATATCAAATTGTTCGTCTCGATGAGTACATCATTCCGTCTCATTGAATTGTTTTCATTTGGTAACATATTGATGCCCGAAATGCTGTTGGAAGAGGGCTGTGTGATGTTAGTTCCAGATTATTATCAGAACATGCACTTTTGTCATTTTTGCCATGATTGATGTGTGCATCCTATGAAGTTAAGTCCTACATGTGTTTTGAAATATGCCATGCTATCTTTCCAGAGGTGTATGCCATGTATTTTTGTGATCTTTGTGGTGACTAGCACAAGCATGCAAACTAGGGTACTTAATGTTGCTGATTTCAGAGACTTAGTAATTTCACTAAGTCTTGTTCTGCTGTTATTTTTATGCCATGTGTTCATGTTGTTTCCGATAGATCTGTACCTATTTTGAGCATGATCAGTAAGAGTGTTTTGAGCATATGGATTTTATCTACCCATCCATGCCTTTGTTTGTGTTTATGGAGTTCCATAGCTTGAGTCAATCGAGCTCTACTTTTGCTATAAAATGTTACTAGCAGATTGTTTACATGTTATTCGATTTTGCCAAGCTTGTTGTAGTTGATCCTTGCATGCTATGATGTTATTCTTGACATGTCTAGATTCTATGACATGTTTTATTGATGGATGTTTGCTTTGTTTATCATGCAATGCCTTGTAGTGAGTGCATCGAGCTCACGAACATGCCTACTTGTTATCTGTTTTTGACATGTCTTGTTTTCTGCTAAGTCTGAAACCGGTAACGAAATTGCTTATTTGACATGGGTGTTATCGTATTTTCTTGTCCTTTTTGGCTTATGGTCAGTAAGGGACTTTTGTTAAGTGCTTTGAGTAGATTCACGCCGTGCCTTATTTTGCTATGTCCTGTTCCTGTAGCATGCTGTTTGCTTGCTCTAAACATGTCATCCTGATGGTAGTTTCTGGCATGTTATTTTCACCAAGTCTGTGAACCTGTTATCTTTTGCACTTTTGCCATGCTTGTTTGAACCTGTTATTGTGTGATTTAGCCGTAGCTCATTGTTCATCTTTTGTCAAGAATCTGGTGTACATTACTGTCATATGCTTTGTTGATATGTTTGGGTGCAGTAGCTTAATTTCTTGTTGCTTGCTAAGTAGCATCATGCTGTTAAGGGCAGATTATTGTCATTCTTGTGTTGCTTGTCATTTGCAAACCGTGCATCCGATTCCGATGATCTTTATATCGATTTCAACCGAAATCACCCCACCTTTCCAGTGGCATACTTGGGTTGCCAAGATTATTCCTTGTTCATATTTTTCCTTCCGGAGCTCGCATAAGCATTGCATACCACATCTCGCATATCATGCCTTGTTTTGCATCATGTTGTTTGCGCATTGCATCGTGGTTGACATTTGTTCCTTTGCTTGTTCTCTTGTTTTGGGTAGAGCCGGGAGACGAGTACGTGAACGAGGAACCTGTTGAGAATGCTTACGAGGACCAAGCTTTCGACAACTCTGAGAACTTTGCAGGCAAGATGACCATACCCTCGAAATCACTTCTTTCTTTGCTTGCTAGTTGCTCGCTCTTTTGCCATGCCTATGCTGCGATACCTACCACTTGCTATATCATGCCACCCATATTGCCATGTCAGCCTCTAACCATCCATGTCCTAGCAAACCGTTGTTTGGCTATGTTACCGCTTTGCTCAGCCCCTCTTATAGCGTTGTTAGTTGCAGGTGAAGATGAAGTTTGTTCCTTATTGGAACATGGAGATGTTGTTCCTTGTTGGAACATGTTTACTTGTTGGGATATCACAATATCTCTTATATTATTAATGCATCTATATACTTGGTAAAGGGTGGAAGGCTCAGCCTTATGCCTGGTGTTTTGTTCCACTCTTGCCACCCTAGTTTCCGTCATACCGGTGTTCTGTTCCTTGATTTTGCGTTCCTTACACGGTTGGGTGATTTATGGGACCCCCTTGACAGTTCGCTTTGAATAAGACTCCTCCAGCAAGGCCCAACATTGGTTTTACCATTTGACACCTAAGCCTTTTTCCCTTGGGTTCTGCAGACTCAAGGGTCATCTTTATTTTTAACCCCCCCGGGCCAGTTCTCCTTCGATTGCTGGTCCAAACTAGAGCCCTTTGTAGCGCCACCTCGGGGCAACTCGAGACTTGGTTTTAGTTGTACGGACTGCTAATCCGGATGTGCCCTGAGACCGAGATATGTGCAGCTCCTATCAGGATTTGTCGGCACAATCGGGCGGCTTTGCTGGACTTGTTTTATTACTGCCGAGATGTCTTGTAGTCCGGGATTCCGAGACTGATCGGGTCTTCCCGGTAGAAGGAATATCCTTCATTGACCATGAGAGCTTATAATGGGCTAAGTTGGGACACCCCTGCAGGGTATTATCTTTCGAAAGCCGTGCCCGTGGTTATGAGGCAGATGGGAATTTGTTGATGTCCGGTTGTAGAAAACCCGAAGTTGATCTTAACTAAAACACATCAACCGCGTGTGTAATCGTGATGGTCTCTTCTCGGCGGGGTCCGGGAAGTGAACACGGTGTTGGAGTTATGTTTGACGTAGGTTGTTCTAGGATCACTTCTTGATCACTTCTAGCTTCACAACCGTGCATTGCTTCTCTTCTCGCTCTCTTTTGCGTTGTTAGCCACCATATATGCTAGTCGCTTGCTGCAGCTCCACCTCACAACCCCTATCCTACCTTTAAGCTTAAATAGTCTTGATCTCGCGGGTGTGAGATTGCTGAGTCCCCGTGACTCACAGATTCTACCAAAACAGTTGCAGGTACCAACGATGCCAGTGCAGATGTCGCAACCGAGCTCACGTGGGAGTTCGACGAGGAACGTGGCCGTTACTATGTGTCTTTTCCTGATGATCAGTAGTGGAGCCCAGTTGGGGTGATTCGGGGATCTGTGTAGCATTTGGGGTAGTCTTCTGTCATTTTGGTTCCGTAGTCGGACCTTGAGTGTAATCTGGATGATGAATGTTTATTTATGTATTGTGTGAAGTGGCGACTGTAAGCCAACTATGTATCTCTTTCCCTTATGTTTTTACATGGGTTGTGTGAATATTACCTCACTTGTGACATTGCTTTCAATGCGGTTATGCCTCTAAGTCGTGCCTCGACACGTGGGAGCTATAGCCGCATCGAGGGCATTACAAGTTGGTAATCAGAGCCTTCCCCGACCTTAGGAGGCCCCACTGATTGATCGTTTTTAGTGGCCGAGTTGTGTCTAGAAAAATGTTTTGAGTCATTTAGGAATTATATATCGGAGAGTTTAGGAATTCTGTTTACTTCCCAGTCTCCTCATCGCTCTGGTAAGGCATCCTGACATAGAGTTTTGACTCTTCTCTTCTCAAATTTCACTAAAAAAAATTTTAGGATCACGCGGGTATCTTAGAATCGTTCCGATGGTTTTATGATGACAACATTGTCTTGGTTGCCTCCCGTCAGCAGGGGTTTTAGTGGAGGTGTCCCGGGGAGTTGAGCTCCGAGGTGTTGTCATCATAATTTTATCGTTGCAGTTCTGGAATACCTGAGTTTAGTACGCCGACATCGAAAATCTCTTTTGTACAGTTGTTGGTGAGATAATCCTGATAGCCCAGTACTAAGGCGAGTGCGGGAGTATTGCCATAACTCGTATAACGGATGCTTTTCGAAGGTTGAGGTAGACGATTTCCGAAGGTTTCTTGGTTATGTGTTGAAGGATGGATACAGCTGGATCTAGGTATTGTTAGTTTGGGTGATATATTTTGTGTCCCCTGTATCCCCAACACCTGATTGCATAACCAGAAAGTTTCGGGAGTTTATAAGTGGGAATTCATGTAGCTCTAGTACTTCTTCCTGCAGATATTTGGTTCGTGATTGGGTAATCCTTACCAAGTATTTGTTCACATCCGTACCTTGTTGATTTTATTCCATACCTTTTTCTAAGTGGCTTCTTAGCTTATGGAAGTGTGATGCTTTACATTGGGAATTCATTCGTTCATTCTCGTTCGGATGTTTATTGTGAAGACTATATGTTGCAATTTCGATCCTTTGATTCAGCTTGAATATATGTCTTTCAAGATGCTAATGGATGTCACCCTCTTCAGGATGGCTCCGCCAACGCGTCAGAATCCGGAACGCAATGAAGAAAGTCAGGCTAACCCTCCGCCACCACCTCCGCCTCCGGAGGCATGGCAAGCCCTGATGACTGCCACAAATGCCAACGCTCAGATTCTGATTCAGCTCTTGCAAGATCGCAACCAAGGGCAAGGTAATAAAGGGAATCAAGGCCAAGGCAACAATCAGCCGCACTTCGCTTCACTCAATCAGTTCCTTGCTAATCAGCCAAAGACCTTCAGCTGCTGTGTCGAGGCCACAGACGCCGATGATTGGCTCGTGGATATCAGCAAGCATTTCGAGTCCAGCAATGTCAGACCTGAGGACTTTGTCAAGTTTGCCTCTTTTCAACTCAAGGATCAAGCTGCTGAATGGTTCCAGCAATACAAAGATTCCAGAGGAGGTCGTGTGATTACCTGGGATGATTTCCGCCGTGACTTCAAAGCTCATCACATTCCAGAAAGTGTTGTTGAGAGTAAGCGTGAGGAGTTCCGCAATCTCAAGCAAGGCAACTTGTCTGTGTATCAATACAACACTCAGTTCCAGAGACTCTCTCGTTTTGCTAAGCAAGACATCCGTGATGAGAAGGGTATGATCTACCAATTCAGGCGTGGTCTCAGAGAAGATCTGCAACTTGCTCTCGTGCTTTTTGAGCCGTTAAAGTATGATGAATTATACAACATGGCGCTGAAACACGAAGCTGCTCAGCTCAAGTGTGAGGCTTCTAAGAAGAGAGTCAGAGACGCAGTTCAGTCTTCTTCTTCCTCACTTGTGGCAGCTAAGCAACAGAAGTTCTGGTTGCCTCCTCCTCCTCCATTCCGTCAGCCTTATCAGGAGAAGAACTCAGGTGGTCATGGATCTTCCCACCCACCCAACCCTGGCTATCAGAACAAGTCTCAGAATAAAGCTCCAAGACCAAATGCTCCTTACTATCGTCCGCTCTCAGAGGTGACTTGCAGGAAATGTCAGCAAAAGGGTCACTATGCGGACAAGTGCTTCAACCAAAGGCGCCTTCCGCCTCCTCCACCTATGAAATCGTCAAGCAATGCAGTGGTCAAGCATAATTCCCAGTCTGCAAAGGTGAACATGATGAATGCAGCTCAAGCGGATTATTCTTCTGATGTGATAATGGGTAATCTCTCAGTTAATGATATTCCTGCAAAAGTCTTATTTGATACTGGAGCATCGCATTCTTTCATTTCAAGACCTTTTGTGGCTATGCATGATTTGGATACTCAAGTTTTGCCGAGACCTTTGTCCATTGTGTCCCCGGGTAAGCAAATGACTTCTCGAGTTTTGGTCCCGAATGTCGGTATCAAGTTGGGCGACTATAGATTTCTGGCTAAACCAATTGTTCTTGGTGACTCTGATATTGATCTTATTCTCGGGATGGACTGGCTTTCTAAGCACAAGGCTCGGCTTGATTGTGCTGCCAGGGATATTCAATTGACTCACTCTTTTGACGATGTGATCATTTATGCCGCTCGTGATGACACCATTCGGTTGTTTTCTCTCAATGAGAAGGGCGAATTGGATGCTATCTCTCAGATTCCAGTAGTTTGTGAGTACCAAGATGTCTTTCCAGAAGAGCTTCCGGGTATGCCTCCTCACCGGCCAGTTGAATTCGTTATCGATCTTGAGCCTGGCATGGAACCCGTTTGCAAGCGTCCATACAAGATTGGGCCAAAAGAGTTGAAGGAATTGAAGAAACAACTCGATAAACAAGAGCGTCTGGGTCTGATCAGACCGAGTTCTTCTCCTTGGGGATGTGGTGTTCTTTTTGTCCAGAAGAAGGATGGCACGGACCGACTTTGCGTCGATTACCGTCCATTGAACAAGAAGACTATCAAGAACAAGTATCCACTTCCCAACATCAATGAGCTATTCGAGCAACTTAAAGGTGCTAAAGTGTTCTCCAAGCTTGACCTTCGCATGGGTTATCATGAAATCCGCATTCGTGAAGAAGATATTCCCAAGACAGCATTCAGAACAATCTTTGGTTCTTATGAATATACTGTCATGTCATTCGGCCTTGTCAATGCTCCTCCAACATTCACTCGCTTGATGAATTTCATCTTCAACCCCTACACCAATGAATTTGTCTTGGTCTATCTCGATGATATATTGGTCTTCTCCAAGAATAAGAAGGATCATGCCATACATTTGCGATTGGTGCTCGACAAGATCAGAGAGTATAAATTATATGCAAAGTTCTCCAAATGTGAATTTTGGCTTGATGAAGTTCTTTATCTTGGCCATATCATCTCTGCCAAGGGCATCGCTGTTAATCCTGAGAAGGTGTCTGCAATTGTGAATTGGGAACCTCCTCGGAATGTCAAGCAGCTTCGCAGTTTTCTTGGACTTGCAAGCTATTGCCGAAGATTCGTTGAGAATTTCTCAAAGATTGCAAAGCCTCTTTCCAACCTCCTCCAGAAGCATGTGAAGTATGTCTGGTCTCCTGAGTGTGACGTTGCTTTCAACACTCTCAAAGAGAAACTCGTCACTGCTCCAGTTTTGACTCCTCCTGACGAAGACAAGCCTTATGAAGTTTTCTGTGATGCTTCTCTTCAAGACCTCGGTGCCGTGCTAATGCAAGAGAAGAAGGTTGTGGCCTATACCTCTCGTCAGTTGAAGCCCAACGAAAAGAACTACCCCACTCACGATCTTGAGTTGGCGGCAGTTGTCCACGCACTAATAACATGGAGACATCTCCTGTTGGGAAGGAAAGTGGACATATTCACCGATCACAAGTGTCTCAAGTACATCTTCACTCAGCCCAACCTCAACCTCAGGCAAACTCGATGGGTCGAAATGATTCAAGAGTATAATCCAAGTATTGAATATACTCCAGGCAAGGCTAATGTGATTGCAGACGCTTTGAGCAGGAAGGCTTATTGCAACAGCTTAATCCTCAATCCCTTTCAACCGGATCTTTGTGAAGCTTTCCGCAAGTTGAATCTCCAAGTTGTTCCTCAAGGTTTTCTTGCCAACCTCATCGTCTCTCCTACTTTGGAAGATCAAATTCGTGAGGCACAACTGTTGGATACCATGGTGAAGAACGTGAAACATGGTATTGACAAGGGCATTTCCAAATACAAGTGATATCGCGTTGATGACAGAGATACTCTTTTCTTCGAGGACCGGATCGTGGTTCCAAAGGGTGATCTACGGAAAGTCATTATGAACGAAGCGCACAACTCTCTTCTGTCAATTCATCCTGGAAGTACGAAGATGTACCATGACCTCAAGCAGTCGTATTGGTGGACTCGAATGAAACGCGAAATTGCTCAATTCGTGAATGAATGTGATGTCTACAGAAGGGTGAAAGCAGAACACCAACGACCAGCTGGTCTACTCCAACCTCTTGCTATTCCAGAATGGAAGTTTGATCATATCGAAATGGAGTTCGTGACTAGATTTCCCAAGTCCAAGCGTGGAAATGATGCTATCTTCGTCGTCATCGACAAACTCACCAAAGTGGCTCATTTTCTTCCTATCAAAGAGTCTATCACAGCAGCGCAGCTGGCAGAGCTCTACACATCCAGAATTGTCTCCTTGCACGGCATTCCACAATTGATCTCTTCAGACCGTGGCAGCATCTTTACCTCCAAGTTTTGGGATTCTTTTCAGAAGGCCATGGGCACCAATATTCGCTTCAGCACAGCTTTCCACCCTCAAACTAGTGGACAAGTGGAGCGTGTTAACCAAATTCTTGAAGATATGCTCAGAGCTTGTTTTATCTCTTTCGGCATGAAGTGGGAGGATTGTCTTCCTTATACTGAGTTCTCTTACAACAACAGTTTTCAAGCCAGCTCAGGCAAAGCCCCATTCGAGATTCTCTATGGAAGAAAGTGCCGTACTCCTCTCAACTGGTCTGAGACGGGCGAACGCCAACTGCTTGGCAACGATTTGATCTTAGAGGCTGAGGCAATGTGCAAGGTCATTCGTGAGAACCTCAAAGCCGCGCAATCGCGCCAGAAGAGCTATTACGATAGCAAACATCATGATTTGGCATTCGAGATCGGAGACCATGTCTACCTCCGCGTCTCTCCAATGAAAGGAACTCGTCGCTTCGGTATCAAGGGGAAACTTGCCCCTAGATACGTGGGCCCTTTCAAGATCATCGGCAAACGAGGCGATCTCGCCTATCAACTTGAGCTTCCCCCCAACTTTGCAAATGTGCACGATGTCTTCCACGTGTCACAGCTTCGCAAGTGCTTCAAGACGCCTGAGCGCACCATCAACTTCGAAGAGATTGATCTTCAAGAAGATTTGTCATATCATGAGCATCCCGTTGCTATTCTTGAAGCAACTGGGCGCAAGACTCGCAACAAGTCAATCAAATTCCTAAAAGTGAAGTGGTCACACCATTCAGACCGGGAAGCCACCTGGGAGCGCGAGGACCACCTACGTTCCGAGTATCCGGAGTTCTTTCAATCCTAGATCTCGGGACGAGATCCTCTCGTAGTGGTGGAGTGTTGTAACACCCCGGATGTATCTTGCCATATATGTAATCCAACTCTTGCCATTTTCGGCATTGTGATATAATATTTCCTCCGTGGTTGGGTTTTCCTTCTTTTTGCATTTTGGTCATGTCATGCATTTCATATCATGTCATCATGTGCATCGCATTTGCATACGTGTTCGTCTCATAAATCCGAGCATTTTCCCCGTTGTCCGTTTTGCAATCCGGCGCTCCTATGTTCCCCGACGTCCCCTTTTACATTTTTCAGTGAGCGGGTATTAAACCTTCTCGGAATGGACCGAGGTTTGTCAAGCGGACTTGGTATAGCACCGGTAGACCGCCTGTCAAGTTTCGGGTCATTCGGAGGTCGTTCGATACTCCAACGGTTAACCGGGTAACCGTGAAGGCCTCGTGTGTGTTGCAGACCAAAACCCCTCCAAAACGGCCCAATCACCCATCTAAGACACTCTCATGTCCATCGCCGTTCGATCACGATCGCGTGGCCAAAAACCGCACTCCATTTGGAGCCTCCTAGCTCCTCCTACCTATAAATAGACCCCTCATTTCCAAATCCCGGATCAATTCCACCCTAACCCTAGCTCCCCGCTCCCTCTCCGCCGCCGGACGTGTCCGGGTGCAGCCGGACACGTCCGCCCGCCGCCCCGGACCAACCGCGCGCTGCCACGTGGGCAGGCGCGCCCACTTCGCTGCGCCAGCCGCCGCCGGCCCGCGCGGGACCCTCTCCGGCCCGCGTCACCGCCGCCTCCCGCCGCCGCGGCCCGCGCCCCGGGCCGCCTCGCCCCCGCGCTCCGCCGCCTCCGCCTCCGCCGCCGGCCGCCATCCCCGTCGCCCGAGACCGCGCCCCGCCGCCCGGTCGCCCGCGGCCTCGCCGTCCCGCCGCCTGCCGCCGTCCTCCGGCCAGATCCGGGGCCCCGCGCCCGGATCCCGCCGCCCGCCGCCTCCTGCCCCTCACCGGTGTCGTCTCCGGCGACGAGCTCCGGCGAGCCGCTCCAGATCCGATCCGGAGCCCGCACGGTTGACTTCTCTTCCTCCCCCTCGAATCCTCCAAGTCCAATAATTTTTGCATTATTGTCGCATGTTCAACGCATCATATCTCTGCATCCGTAGCTCCGTTTTGGGCGTATAGCATATCAAATTGGTCTCCTCGATGAGTACATCATTTCATCTTATTGCATTATTTTCATTTGGTATCATCTTGATGCCCGAAATGCTGTTGGAAGAGGGCTGTGTGATGTTAGTTCCAGATTATTATCAGAACATGCACTTTTGTCATTTTTGCCATGATTGATGTTTGCATCCTATGAAGTTAAGTCCTACATGTGTTTTGAAATATGCCATGCTATCTTTCCAGAGGTGTATGCCATGTATTTTTGTGATCTTTGTGGTGACTAGAAGAAGCATGCAAACTAGGGTACTTAATGTTGCTGATTTCAGAGACTTGGTAATTTCACTGTCTTGTTCTGCTGTTATTTTTATGCCATGTGTTCATGTTGTTTCCGAGAGATCTATACCTCTTTTGAGCATGATCAGTAAGAGTGTTTTGAGCATATGGATTTTATCTACCCATCCATGCCTTTGTTTGTGTTTATGGAGTTCCATAGCTTGAGTCAATCGAGCTCTACTTTTGCTATAAAATGTTACTGGCAGATTGTTTACATGTTATTCGATTTTGCCAAGCTTGTTGTAGTTGATCCTTGCATGCTATGATGTTATTCTTGACATGTCTAGCTTCTATGACATGTTTTATTGATGGATGTATGCTTTGTTTATCATGCAGTGCCTTGTAGTGAGTGCATCGAGCTCACGAACATGCCTACTTGTTATCTGTTTTTGACATGTCTAGTTTTCTGCTAAGTCTGAAACCGGTAACGAAATTGCTTATTTGACATGGGTGTTATCGTATTTTCTTGTCCTTTTTGGCTTATGGTCAGTAAGGGACTTTTGTTAAGTGCTTTGAGTAGATTCACGCCATGCCTTATTTTGCTATGTCCTGTTCCTGTAGCATGTTGTTTGCTTGCTCTAAACATGTCATCCTGATGTTAGTTTCTGGCATGTTGTTATTTTCACCAAGTCTGTGAACCTGTTATCTTTTGCACTTTTGCCATGCTTGTTTGAACCTGTTATAGTGTGATTTAGCCGTAGCTCATTGTTCATCTTTTGTCAAGCATCTGGTGTAGATTACTGTCATATGCTTTGTTGATATGTTTGGGTGCAGTAGCTTAATTTCTTGTTGCTTGCTAAGTAGCATCATGCTGTTAAGGGCAGATTATTGTCATTCTTGTGTTGCTTGTCATTTGCAAACCGTGCATCCGATTCCGATGATCTTTATATCGATTTCAACCGAAATCACCCCACCTTTCCAGTGGCATACTTGGGTTGCCAATATTATGCCTTGTTCATATTTTTCCTTCCGGAGCTCGCATAAGCATTGCATACCACATCTCGCATATCATGCCTTGTTTTGCATCATGTTGTTTGCGCATTGCATCGTGGTCGATATTTGTTCCTTTGCTTGTTCTCTTGTTTTGGGTAGAGCCGGGAGACGAGTACGTGAACGAGGAACCTGTTGAGAACGCTTACGAGGACCAAGCTTTCGACAACTCTGAGAACCTTGCAGGCAAGATGACCATACCCTCGAAATCACTTCTATCTTTGCTTGCTAGTTGCTCGCTCTTTTGCCATGCCTATGCTGCGATACCTACCACTTGCTATATCATGCCACCCATATTGCCATGTCAGCCTCTAACCATCCATGTCCTAGCAAACCGTTGTTTGGCTATGTTACCGCTTTGCTCAGCCCCTCTTATAGCGTTGTCAGTTGCAGGTGAAGATGAAGTGTGTTCCTTATTGGAACATGGAGATGTTGTTCCTTGTTGGAACATGTTTACTTGTTGGGATATCACAATATCTCTTATATTATTAATGCATCTATATACTTGGTAAAGGGTGGAAGGCTCGGCCTTATGCCTGGTGTTTTGTTCCACTCTTGCCACCCTAGTTTCCGTCATACCGGTGTTATGTTCCTTGATTTTGCGTTCCTTACACGGTTGGGTGATTTATGGGACCCCCTTGACAGTTTGCTTTGAATAAGACTCCTCCAGCAAGGCCAAACATTGGTTTTACCATTTGACACCTAAGCCTTTTTCCCTTGGGTTCTATAGACTCAAGGGTCATCTTTATTTTTAACCCCCCCCCCGGCCAGTTCTCCTTCGATTGCTGGTCCAAACTAGAGCCCTTTGCAGCGCCACCTCGGGGCAACTCGAGACTTGGTTTTAGTTGGACGGACTGCTCATCCGGATGTGCCCTGAGACCGAGATATGTGCAGCTCCTATTAGGATTTGTCGGCACAATCGGGCGGCTTTGCTGGACTTGTTTTATTACTGCCGAGATGTCTTGTAGTCCGGGATTCCGAGACTGATCGGGTCTTCCCGGTAGAAGGAATATCCTTCGTTGACCGTGAGAGCTTATAATGGGCTAAGTTGGGACACCCCTGCAGGGTATTATCTTTCGAAAGCCGTGCCCGCGGTTATGAGGCAGATGGGAATTTGTTGATGTCCGGTTGTAGAAAACCCGAAGTTGATCTTAACTAAAACACATCAACCGCGTGTGTAACCGTGATGGTCTCTTCTCGGCGGGGTCCGGGAAGTGAACACAGTGTTGGAGTTATGTTTGATGTAGGTTGTTCTAGGATCACTTCTTGATCACTTCTAGCTTCACGACTGTGCTTTGCTTCTCTTCTCGCTCTCTTTTGCGTTGTTAGCCACCATATATGCTAGTCGCTTGCTGCAGCTCCACCTCACAACCCCTATCCTACCTTTAAGCTTAAATAGTCTTGATCTCGCGGGTGTGAGATTGCTGAGTCCCCGTGACTCACAGATTCTACCAAAACAGTTGCAGGTACCAACGATGCCAGTGCAGATGTCGCAACCGAGCTCACGTGGGAGTTCGACGAGGAACGTGGCCGTTACTATGTGTCTTTTCCTGATGATCAGTAGTGGAGCCCAGTTGGGGTGATTCGGGGATCTGTGTAGCATTTGGGGTAGTCTTCTGTCCTTTTGGTTCCGTAGTCGGTCCTTGAGTGTAATCTGGATGATGAATGTTTATTTATGTATTGTGTGAAGTGGCGACTGTAAGCCAACTATGTATCTCTTTCCCTTATGTTTTTACATGGGTTGTGTGAAGATTACCTCACTTGCGACATTGCTTTCAATGCGGTTATGCCTCTAAGTCATGCCTCGACACGTGGGAGCTATAGCCGCATTGAGGGCGTTACAAGTTGGTAATTAGAGCCTTCCCCGACCTTAGGATCCCCCACTGATTGATCGTTTTTAGTGGCCGAGTTGTGTCTAGAAAAATGTTTTGAGTCATTTAGGAATTATATATCGGAGAGTTTAGGAATTCTTTTTACTTCCCAGTCTCCTCATCGCTCTGGTAAGGCATCCTGATGTAGAGTTTTGACTCTTCTCTTCTCAAATTTCACTAAAAAAAAATTTAGGATCACGCCGGTATCTTAGAATCGTTCCGATGGTTTTATGATGACAACATTGTCTTGGTTGCCTCCCGTCAGCAGGGGTTTTAGTGGAGGTGTCCCGGGGAGTTGAGCTCCGAGGTGTTGTCGTCATAATTTTATCGTTGCAGTTCTGGAATACCTGAGTTTAGTACGCCGACATCGAAAATCTCTTTTGTACAGTTGTTGGTGAGATAACCCTGATAGCCCAGTACTAAGGCGAGTGCGGGAGTATTGCCATAACTCGTATAACGGATGCTTTTCGAAGGTTGAGGTAGACGATTTCCGAAGGTTTCTTGGTTATGTGTTGAAGGATGGATACAGCTGGATCTAGGTATTGTTAGTTTGGGTGATATATTTTGTGTCCCCTGTATCCCCAACACCTGATTGCATAACCAGAAAGTTTCGGGAGTTTATAAGTGGGAATTCATGTAGCTCTAGTACTTCTTCCTGCAGATATTTGGTTCGTGATTGGGTAATCCTTACCAAGTATTTGTTCACATCCGTACCTTGTTGATTTTATTCCATACCTTTTTCTAAGTGGCTTCTCCGCTTATGGAAGTGTGATGCTTTACTTTGGGAATTCATTCGTTCATTCTTGTTCGGATGTTTATTGTGAAGACTATATCTTGCAATTTCGATCCTTTGATTCAGCTTGAATATATGTCTTTCAAGATGCTAATGGATGTCACCCTCTTCAGGATGGCTCCGCCAACGCGTCAGAATCCGGAACGCAATGAAGAAAGTCAGGCTAACCCTCCGCCACCACCTCCGCCTTCGGAGGCATGGCAAGCCCTGATGACTGCCACAAATGCCAACGCTCAGATTCTGATTCAGCTCTTGCAAGATCGCAACCAAGGGCAAGGTAATAAAGGGAATCAAGGCCAAGGCAACAATCAGCCGCACTTCGCTTCACTCAATCAGTTCCTTGCTAATCAGCCAAAGACCTTCAGCTACTGTGTCGAGGCCACAGACGCCAATGATTGGCTCGTGGATATCAGCAAGCATTTCGAGTGCAGCAATGTCAGACCTGAGGACTTTGTCAAGTTTGCCTTTTTTCAACTCAAGGATCAAGCTGCTGAATGGTTCCAGCAATACAAAGATTCCAGAGGAGGTCGTGTGATTACCTGGGATGATTTCCGCCGTGACTTCAAAGCTCATCACATTCCAGAAAGTGTTGTTGAGAGTAAGCGTGAGGAGTTCCGCAATCTCAAGCAAGGCAACTTGTCTGTGTATCAATACAACACTCAGTTCCACAGACTCTCTCGTTTTGCTAAGCAAGACATCCCTGATGAGAAGGGTATGATCTACCAATTCAGGCGTGGTCTCAGAGAAGATCTGCAACTTGCTCTCGTGCTTTTTGAGCCGTTAAAGTATGATGAATTATACAACATGGCGCTGTAACAAGAAGCTGCTCAGCTCAAGTGTGAAGCTTCTAAGAAGAGAGTCAGAGACGCAGTTCAGTCTTCTTCTTCCTCACTTGTGGCAGCTAAGCAACAGAAGTTCTGGTTGCCTCCTCCTCCTCCATTCCGTCAGCCTTATCAGGAGAAGAACTCAGGTGGTCGTGGATCTTCCCACCCACCCAACCCTGGCTATCAGAACAAGTCTCAGAATAAAGCTCCAAGACCAAATGCTCCTTACTATCATCCGCTCTCAGAGGTGACTTGCAGGAAATGTCAGCAAAAGGGTCACTATGCGGACAAGTGCTTCAACCAAAGGCGCCTTCCGCCTCCTCCTCCTATGAAATCGTCAAGCAATGCAGTGGTCAAGCATAATTCCCAGTCTGCAAAGGTGAACATGATGAATGCAGCTCAAGCGGATTATTCTTCTGATGTGATAATGGGTAATCTCTTAGTTAATGATATTCCTGCAAAAGTCTTATTTGATACTGGAGCATCGCATTCTTTCATTTCAAGACCTTTTGTGGCTATGCATGATTTGGATACTCAAGTTTTGCCGAGACCTTTGTCCATTGTGTCCCCGGGTAAGCAAATGACTTGTCGAGTTTTGGTCCCGAATGTCGGTATCAAGTTGGGCGACTATAGATTTCTGGCTAAACCAATTGTTCTTGGTGACTCTGATATTGATCTTATTCTCGGGATGGACTGGCTTTCTAAGCACAAGGCTCAGCTTGATTGTGCTGCCAGGGATATTCAATTAACTCACTCTTCTGACGATGTGATCATTTATGCCGCTCGTGATGAAACCATTCGGTTGTTTTCTCTCAATGAGAAGGGCGAATTGGATGCTATCTCTCAGATTCCAGTAGTTTGTGAGTACCAAGATGTCTTTCCAGAAGAGCTTCCGGGTATGCCTCCTCACCGGCCAGTTGAATTCGTTATCGATCTTGAGCCTGGCACGGAACCCGTTTGCAAGCGTCCATACAAGCTTGGGCCAAAAGAGTTGAAGGAATTGAAGAAACAACTCGATAAAAAAGAGCGTCTGGGTCTGATCAGACCGAGTTCTTCTCCTTGGGGTTGTGGTGTTCTTTTTGTCCAGAAGAAGGATGGCACGGACCGACTTTGCGTCGATTACCGTCCATTGAACAAGAAGACTATCAAGAACAAGTATCCACTTCCCAATATCAATGAGCTATTCGAGCAACTTAAAGGTGCTAAAGTGTTCTCCAAGCTTGACCTTCGCATGGGTTATCATCAAATCCGCATTCGTGAAGAAGATATTCCCAAGACAGCATTCAGAACAAGCTTTGGTTCTTATGAATATACTGTCATGTCATTCGGCCTTGTCAATGCTCCTCCAACATTCACTCGCTTGATGAATTTCATCTTCAACCCCTACACCAATGAATTTGTCTTGGTCTATCTCGATGATATATTGGTCTTCTCCAAGAATAAGAAGGATCATGCCATACATTTGCGATTGGTGCTCGACAAGATCAGAGAGTATAAATTATATGCGAAGTTCTCCAAATGTGAATTTTGGCTTGATGAAGTTCTTTATCTTGGCCATATCATCTCTGCCAAGGGCATCGCTGTTAATCCTGAGAAGGTGTCTGCAGTTGTGAATTGGGAACCTCCTCGGAATGTCAAGCAGCTTCGCAGTTTTCTTGGACTTGCAAGCTATTGCCGAAGATTTGTTGAGAATTTCTCAAAGATTGCAAAGCCTCTTTCCAACCTCCTCCAGAAGCATGTGAAGTATGTCTGGTCTCCTGAGTGTGACGTTGCTTTCAACACTCTCAAAGAGAAACTCGTCACTGCTCCAGTTTTGACTCCTCCTGACGAAGACAAGCCTTATGAAGTTTTCTGTGATGCTTCTCTTCATGGCCTCGGTGCCGTGCTAATGCAAGAGAAGAAGGTTGTGGCCTATACCTCTCGTCAGTTGAAGCCCAACAAAAAGAACTAACCCACTCACAATCTTGAGTTGGCGGCAGTTGTCCACGCACTAATAACATGGAGACATCTCCTGTTGGGAAGGAAAGTGGACATATTCACCGATCACAAGAGTCTCAAGTACATCTTCACTCAGCCCAACCTCAACCTCAGGCAAACTCGATGGGTCGAAATGATTCAAGAGTATAATCGGAGTATTGAATATACTCCAGGCAAGGCTAATGTGATTGCAGACGCTTTGAGCAGGAAGGCTTATTGCAACAGCTTAATCCTCAATCCCTTTCAACCGGATCTTTGTGAAGGTTTCCGCAAGTTGAATCTCCAAGTTGTTCCTCAAGGTTTTCTTGCCAACCTCATCGTCTCTCCTACTTTGGAAGATCAAATTCGTGAGGCACAACTTTTGGATACCATGGTGAAGAACGTGAAACGTGGTATTGACAAGGGCATTTCCAAATACAAGTGATATCACGTTGATGACAGAGATACTCTTTTCTTCGAGGACCGGATCGTGGTTCCAAAGGGTGATCTACGGAAAGTCATTATGAACGAAGCGCACAACTCTCTTCTGTCAATTCATCCTGGAAGTACGAAGATGTACCATGACCTCAAGCAGTCGTATTGGTGGACTCGAATGAAGCGCGAAATTGCTCAATTCGTGAATGAATGTGATGTCTGCAGAAGGGTGAAAGCAGAACACCAACGACCAGCTGGTCTACTCCAACCTCTTGCTATTCCAGAATGGAAGTTTGATCATATCGAAATGGAGTTCGTGACTGGATTTCCCAAGTCCAAGCGTGGAAATGATGCTATCTTCATCGTCATCGACAAACTCACCAAAGTGGCTCATTTTCTTCCTATCAAAGAGTCTATCACAGCAGCGCAGCTGGCAGAGCTCTACACATCCAGAATTGTCTCCTTGCACGACATTCCACAATTGATCGCTTCAGACCGTGGCAGCATCTTTACCTCCAAGTTTTGGGATTCTTTTCAGAAGGCCATGGGCACCAATATTCGCTTCAGCACAGCTTTCCACCCTCAAACTAGTGGACAAGTCGAGCGTGTCAACCAAATTCTTGAAGATATGCTCAGAGCTTGTGTTATCTCTTTCGTCATGAAGTGGGAGGATTGTCTTCCTTATGCTGAGTTCTCTTACAACAACAGTTATCAAGCCAGCTCGGGCAAAGCCCCATTTGAGATTCTCTATGGCAGAAAGTTCCGTACTCCTCTCAACTGGTCTGAGACGGGCGAACGCCAACTGCTTGGCAACGATTTGATCTTAGAGGCTGAGGCAATGTGCAAGGTCATTCGTGAGAACCTCAAAGCCGCGCAATCGCACCAGAAGAGCTATTATGATAGCAAACATCATGATTTGGCATTCGAGATCGGAGACTATGTCTACCTCCGCGTCTCTCCAATGAAAGGAACTTGTCGCTTCGGTATCAAGGGGAAACTTGCCCCTAGATACGTGGGCCCTTTCAAGATCATCGGCAAACGAGGCGATCTCGCCTATCAACTTGAGCTTCCCCCCAACTTTGCAAATGTGCACGATGTCTTCCACGTGTCACAGCTTCGCAAGTGCTTCAAGACGCCTGAGCGCACCATCAACTTCGAAGAGATTGATCTTCAAGAAGATTTGTCATATCATGAGCATCCCGTTGCTATTCTTGAAGCAACTGAGCGCAAGACTCGCAACAAGTCAATCAAATTCCTAAAAGTGAAGTGGTCACACCATTCAGACCGGGAAGCCACCTGGGAGCGCGAGGACCACCTACGTTCCGAGTATCCGGAGTTCTTTCAATCCTAGATCTCGGGACGAGATCCTCTCGTAGTGGTGGAGTGTTGTAACACCCCGGATGTATCTTGCCATATATGTAATCCAACTCTTGCCATTTTCGGCATTGTGATATAATATTTCCTCCGTGGTTGGCTTTTCCTTCTTTTTGCATTTTGGTCATGTCATGCATTTCATATCATGTCATCATGTGCATCGCATTTGCATACGTGTTTGTCTCATAAATCCGAGCATTTTCCCCGTTGTCCGTTTTGCAATCCGGCGCTCCTATGTTCCCCGGCGTCCCCTTTTACATTTTTCAGTGAGCGGGTATTAAACCTTCTCGGAATGGACCGAGGTTTGTCAAGTGGCCTTGGTATAGCACCGGTAGACCGCCTGTTAAGTTTCGGGTCATTCGGAGGTCGTTTGATACTCCAACGGTTAACCGGGTAACCGTGAAGGCCTCGTGTGTGTTGCAGCCCAAAACCCCTCCAAAACGGCCCAATAACCTATCTAAGACACTCCCATGTCCATCGCCGTTCGATCACGATCGCGTGGCCGAAAACCGCACTCCATTTGGAGCCTCCTAGCTCCTCCTACCTATGAAATAGACCCCTGATTTCCAAATCCCGGATCAATTCCACCCTAACCCTAGCTCCCCGCTCCCTCTCCGCCGCCGGACGTGTCCGGGCGCAGCCGGACGCGTCCGCCCGCCGCCTCGGACCAACCGCGCGCTTCCATGTGGGCAGGCGCGCCCACTTCGCTGCGCAAGCCGCCACCTGCCCGCTCGGGCCCGCGCGGGCCCCTCCCCGGCCCGCGTCACCACCGCCTCCCGCCGCCGCGGCCCGCGCCCCGGGCCGCCTCGCCCCCGCGCTCCGCCGCCTCCTCCTCCGCCGCCGGCCGCCGTCCCCGCCGCCCGAGACCGCGCCCCGCCGCCCGGTCGCCCGCGGCCTCGCCGCCCCGCCGCCTGCCGCCGTCCTCCGGCCAGATCCGGGGCCCCGCGCCCGGATCCCGCCGCCCGCTGCCTCCTGCCCCTCTCCGGTGTCGTCTCCGGCGACGAGCTCCGGCGAGCCGCCCCAGATCCGATCCGGAGCCCGCACGGTTGACTTCTCTTCCTCCCCCTCGAATCCTCCAAGTCCAATAATTTTTGCATTATTGTCGCATGTTCAACGCATCATATCTCTGCAACCGTAGCTCCGTTTTGGGCGTATAGCATATCAAATTGTTCGCCTCGATGAGTACATCATTTCATCTCATTGCATTATTTTCATTTGGTTTCATCTTGATGCCCGAAATGCTGTTGGAAGAGGGCTATGTGATGTTAGTTCCAGATTATTATCAGAACATGCACTTTTGTCATTTTTGCCATGATTGATGTGTGCATCCTATGAAGTTAAGTCCTACATGTGTTTTGAAATATGCCATGCTATCTTTCCAGAGGTGTATGCCATGTATTTTTGTGATCTTTGTGGTGACTAGAACAAGCATGCAAACTAGGGTACTTAATGTTGCTAATTTCAGAGACTTAGTAATTTCAGTCTTGTTCTATTGTTATTTTTATGCCATGTGTTCATGTTGTTTCCGAGAGATCTATACCTCTTTTGAGCATGATCAGTAAGAGTGTTTTGAGCATATGGATTTTCTCTACCCATCCGTGCCTTTGTTTGTGTTTATGGAGTGCCATAGCTTGAGTCAATCGAGCTCTACTTTTGCTATAAAATGTTACTGGCAGATTGTTTACATGTTATTCGATTTTGCCAAGCTTGTTGTAGTTGATCCTTGCATGCTATGATGTTATTATTGACATGTCTGGCTTCTATGACATGTTTTATTAATGGATGTATGCTTGGTTTATCATGCAATGCCTTGTAGTGAGTGCATCGAGCTCACGAACATGCCTACTTGTTATCTGTTTTTGACATGTCTAGTTTTCTGCTAAGTCTGAAACCGGTAACGAAATTGCTTATTTGACATGGGTGTTATCGTATTTTCTTGTCCTTTTTGGCTTATGGTCAGTAAGGGACTTTTGTTAAGTGCTTTGAGTAGATTCACGCGGTGCCTTATTTTGCTATGTCCTGTTACTGTAGCATGTTGTTTGCTTGCTCTAAACATGTCATCCTGATGTTAGTTTTTGGCATGTTGTTATTTTCACCAAGTCTGTGAACCTGTTATCTTTTGCACTTTTGCCATGCTTGTTTGAACCTGTTATAGTGTGATTTAGCCGTAGCTCATTGTTCATCTTTTGTCAAGCATCTGGTGTGGATTACTGTCATATGCTTTGTTGATATTTTTGAGTGCAGTAGCTTAATTTCTTGTTGCTTGCTAAGTAGCATCATGCTGTTAAGGGCAGATTATTGTCATTCTTGTGTTGCTTGTCATTTGCAAACCGTGCATCCGATTCCGATGATCTTTATATCGATTTCAACCGAAATCACCCCACCTTTCCAGTGGCATACTTGGGTTGCCAATATTATGCCTTGTTCATATTTTTCCTTCCGGAGCTCGCATAAGCATTGCATACCACATCTCGCATATCATGCCTTGTTTTGCATCATGTTGTTTGCGCATTGCATCGTGGTCGATATTTGTTCCTTTGCTTGTTCTCTTGTTTTGGGTAGAGCCGGGAGACGAGTACGTGAACGAGGAACCTGTTGAGAACGCTTACGAGGACCAAGCTTTCGACAACTCTGAGAACCTTGCAGGCAAGATGACCATACCCTCGAAATCACTTCTATCTTTGCTTGCTAGTTGCTTGCTCTTTTGCCATACCTATGCTGCGATACCTACCACTTGCTATATCATGCCACCCATATTGCCATGTCAGCCTCTAACCATCCATGTCCTAGCAAACCGTTGTTTGGCTATGTTACCGCTTTGCTCAGCCCCTCTTATAGCGTTGTTAGTTGCAGGTGAAGATGAAGTTTGTTCCTTATTGGAACATGGAGATGTTGTTCCTTGTTGGAACATGTTTACTTGTTGGGATATCACAATATCTCTTATATTATTAATGCATCTATATACTTGGTAAAGGGTGGAAGGCTCGGCCTTATGCCTGGTGTTTTGTTCCACTCTTGCCACCCTAGTTTCCGTCATACCGGTGTTATGTTCCTTGATTTTGCGTTCCTTACACGGTTGGGTGATTTATGGGACCCCCTTGACAGTTTGCTTTGAATAAGACTCCTCCAGCAAGGCCAAACATTGGTTTTACCATTTGACACCTAAGCCTTTTTCCCTTGGGTTCTATAGACTCAAGGGTCATCTTTATTTTTAACCCCCCCCCCCGGCCAGTTCTCCTTCGATTGCTGGTCCAAACTAGAGCCCTTTGCAGCGCCACCTCGGGGCAACTCGAGACTTGGTTTTAGTTGGACGGACTGCTCATCCGGATGTGCCCTGAGACCGAGATATGTGCAGCTCCTATTAGGATTTGTCGGCACAATCGGGCGGCTTTGCTGGACTTGTTTTATTACTGCCGAGATGTCTTGTAGTCCGGGATTCCGAGACTTATCGGGTCTTCCCGGTAGAAGGAATATCCTTCGTTGACCGTGAGAGCTTATAATGGGCTAAGTTGGGACACCCCTGCAGGGTATTATCTTTCGAAAGCCGTGCCCGCGGTTATGAGGCAGATGGGAATTTGTTGATGTCCGGTTGTAGAAAACCCGAAGTTGATCTTAACTAAAACACATCAACCGCGTGTGTAACCGTGATGGTCTCTTCTCGGCGGGGTCCGGGAAGTGAACACAGTGTTGGAGTTATGTTTGATGTAGGTTGTTCTAGGATCACTTCTTGATCACTTCTAGCTTCACGACTGTGCTTTGCTTCTCTTCTCGCTCTCTTTTGCGTTGTTAGCCACCATATATGCTAGTCGCTTGCTGCAGCTCCACCTCACAACCCCTATCCTACCTTTAAGCTTAAATAGTCTTGATCTCGCGGGTGTGAGATTGCTGAGTCCCCGTGACTCACAGATTCTACCAAAATAGTTGCAGGTACCAACGATGCCAGTGCAGATGTCGCAACCGAGCTCACGTGGGAGTTCGACGAGGAACGTGGCCGTTACTATGTGTCTTTTCCTGATGATCAGTAGTGGAGCCCAGTTGGGGTGATTCGGGGATCTGTGTAGCATTTGGGGTAGTCTTCTGTCATTTTGGTTCCGTAGTCGGATCTTGAGTGTAATCTGGATGATGAATGTTTATTTATGTATTGTGTGAAGTGGCGACTGTAAGCCAACTATGTATCTCTTTCCCTTATGTTTTTACATGGGTTGTGTGAAGATTACCTCACTTGCGACATTGCTTTCAATGCGGTTATGCCTCTAAGTCGTGCCTCGACACGTGGGAGCTATAGCCGCATCGAGGGCGTTACACCAAAAGTGGCGAGGATCTCCTCATCCCAGAAGCCACAGAGCCCCATCCAAGGGATAACCATACGGTATTAATAGTATTTGAGACCTTCGCATCAAATAATAAGCGAAAGTGAACGCTCCGCAGTCTTGCCGAAATCTACCATGTGGCAACAATAAATCCATGGAGTGACACGGCCATTACCTTCAATGCTAGTGATGAACCTAAGTTCCGAACAACCCGAGCACCCACTGCATTGGTCCTCAGTCCAATTGTGGACGGCTTTCGACTCACCAAGGTGCTCATGGACAGCGTCAGCAGGCTAAACCTCATCTATGAGGAAACCCTTCAAAAATGGAAATAGACTGGAACCGCGTTGAGCGAAGCAGCACAACCTTTAGAGGAATAATCCCAAGTCGAGAAGCGCGCTGTACAGGCAAAATCAAACTAGATGTGGTGTTCGGCACGCCGGAGAATTACAGGTCCAAAGAGATTACGTTCCAAGTGGCCCCGTTCAATAGCGGATACCACGCCTGTCGGCGTTCTGGGAACGGGGGTCCCCAGACTTGCCTGCCTGCTGCCTGCGGCATGGCTCAAATGGGGGCCCAGCGTGGCCCATCTTCATCAGCACAAGGCTCAAGACCCTCACGAGGGTCCAAGCCTCGCGAGGCGGACGACACGACGCTTCCTCAAGCATGGCCTCCTTAGGCTGGCTCGCGAGGAGGCGGAGAGATCAAGGCGGGTACCTCACGAGGTGCCCATGACGCAAGCCATGACGACCAAGGGTGCCAGGCGGGCGCCAGCCCATGCAGCGTCTCCCTTTCCTCTTTGGTGCAAAGGGGCAAGCGCAGGCGAGGGGATCAAGCAAAGGCACCCATTTCGGTGCAACGAGACCAAGACCAGTCCAATGGTGGGAAGGAGGTCACCATGGAGCCCAGGACGGCGTCACCACAGGGCCTTTGGCAGGCGAAGACCAACTTTAGTCAGGATAAGTGTACCAGATGTTCCCCTTCAAATTGTCCAATTGTTGGCGCCCTTCCCACTCAATATTTGGGAAGAGGCCCAGGGCCTTTGCCTATAAATAGGACTAGCCACCCACAGGGTCGGAGGGGATTCGGCATCTAGGGTCAAATCTGATTCAGCACCTAGAGCAAGTAGATAGAGAGAGAGAGAGAGAGAGAGAGAAAGAGAAGGGCGATCGAACTCCCCCTAGCAGTTCATCCCCTAGCCAAGAACAGGCCCTCGCGAGGCCGTTCTCCCTTGTACTGTTCTTCATCATCAGCCCAAGAGGCAATCCACCCACCACACTGGAGTAGGGTATTGCACCACAATGGTGGCCCGAACCAGTATAAACCTTGTGTCTCTTGTGTTGTTCCTGCAGTAGTTAGATCCTTACGAGACGGAGAGGTAGTGGGCACGATCTCCGCGCGCACCCCAGAGTTCGAACCTTAAGGGTCTGCCGGAACCAGTGATCCGACATTTGGCGCGCGAGGTAGGGGTGCGCCGGAATCTGTCTGCCACTGCTCCGCTCTCCTCCGACCATCGCATCCATGTCTGACGCTCGTCGGGCCCGTGCCGAGCGCCGGGCCGCCATCGCTTCCCGCACCGTCCAGACGGCCCCCGTCGGTGGGCGTCCTCCTCGTTCCCCGTCGCCCGCCGTCAACGCCGCCACCGGCCCAGCGGGGAACAAGCAGCAAGCATCCTCTCAGCACCCGTCCGTGCGGCGAGATGGCCGCACCGCCACTCCGTCGCTCACCCCGGCCGGTTCTTCGTCGCACGCGCTTCGCGCGCCCTTGGAGGATCGAGCTGCGCTCATCGCGGCGAACGAGCTCCTGCGCTACCGCCCCGTCGATGACGTCTACGAGGAGTGGCTCGACCGCGTCGCCGAGCTCGTCCGTGCCGCAGGGGGCTCTCCCGCGCCTTCCGCACCGCTGCGCCGCACTCCGCCCCGCATGGGCAATGAAGCCCCGGGGGCATTCCAGCCGCCTCCTTTCCAAGAAGATGCCATGGCCCCAAGGCGCGCAGCTCCTGGGCGGAACCCGCTCCGTCATGCGCCGGCCCAGCAGGAACGGAGCTGCCAAGAAGTCCCTCGACCGCAAGAGGCCGCCCGGGCGCTCCCAGCCCCGGCTCGCCGAGACCCCGCTCCATCTCCGGCACGTCAAGACCCCGCGCTGCTCCCAGCTGCGGCGCAAGGGGACCCACAAGGCCAAGCTCTCCCTCAACCAAAACCTCCCGCGGCCACCGCTGGCTGCCGCGCCTACACCCCCGAGCTGCGTAGCGTCGCGTGGCCCGGCATGTTCAAGTCGGACCTGCCTCCTCGCTACGACGGCACAACTGATCCCACAGAGTTCCTACAGCTCTACGAGCTGGGAATCGAAGCTGCCAGGGACGAAAAGGTCATGGCGAACTGGTTCCCCATGGCGCTGAAGGAAGGTGCTCACACTTGGCTCCTGAACCTGGCCCCAGGCACGATCTCCTCCTGGGACCAGATGCGTACTCGCTTCATCGCCAACTTCCAAGGTACTCGCGACCGGCCTCCCGCCGTGAGCGACATGCGCCGCATCAAGCAGCAACCTTGGGAGACCCTGCAAAAGTACATCCAGCGCTTCAACAGTGCGCGCCTCAAGATCCCCAGGGTGTCCGAAGAAGCCATCATTTCGGCCTTCTCCGACGGCGTGCGCGACGTCAAGATGAAGGAGGAGTTGGCGATGCACGAAGACCTCTGCACCTCCCTGGAGCTGTTCAACCTGGCGACCAAGTGCGCCAGGGCTGAGGAGGGACGCCTCTCCCTCCTCGAGCTGCCTGCCGCAGACACAGAAGAGAAGAAGCCCAAGGCCAAGGACGTGAAGCGCAAGGGGGCTGCCGTGCTCGCGGCAGAGCCGGACACCAAGCGGGGCAAGGATCTGCCTGAATCCTCCAGGAGCAGCCGGTACTGTGTGTACCACGACCTCCACACCCACAACACCAATGAATGCCAAGAACTCCGTGCCGTGCGAGAAGGAAGAATCGGCCGACGCCCTGACCGTGCTGACCGGGGCTACAGCCGAGGAGGAGGAAGGAACCCGGGACGCTGGGAAGATCGTGGCCCACGTCAAGGCTGGCGTGACCAACCTCGCGAGGACCGCTGGCGCGACCCGCCTCGCGAGGGGGACTGGAGGGATCAGCCTCGTGAGGATCGCCCTCATGGCAACCCAGGCCTGCCGCCGTTGCCGCCTCAGCCAAGAAGGAATGAAGACCGCCACCAAGACAAGGGGGCTGGGGCCTTCCAGGAGCCTCGCGCCATCGCCTGCATCCTGGGCGGAGCTCAAGCCCCAGCCTCTCAACGTATCTTCAAGCAGTTTGCTCGCGAAGTGAATGCAGTTCTCCCCAAGCTCGAAGCAACGCGTCCCCTTAGGTGGTCGGCTTGCACCATCACGTTCAGATCAGCAGACCAGCTCAAGTGCGCGGCCACAGCCGGAGTCCTCCCAATGCTTTGTTCCCCAGTCATCAGCAACGTTCTGGTCACCAGGACCCTCATCGACGGAGGGGCAGGGCTCAATGTCTTGTCCGTGGAAACATTCAACAGCCTCCAAGTGCCCTATGACCAGCTTCAGCCAACCAAGCCCTTCCCTGGAGGGCCACCGACCTTGCCAAGGTCCCGAGGAAGGCGTTGGGGCACCATGTGGAAGCGTGTTTCGAAGCACGCTTCCCTCGAAAGGAAGCCAGGGAAAGAAGGTCAGACCAGTAGGAGTTTGTTAACAAGGCCATTCAAGAACTACAAGAGTCAAGGATCAAGAGAGGTTGCTGTCGCCCGCCAGCTGTGGCTCCCCATCCAGGCGAGGATGGTGGGCTGCGCGTCTGCGTCAACGTACCGGGGCTCAATCAGATCACCACGGCGGAGCGCCTCTGGCCCTCGCAAGTGGGGAGCTGCGGAGGACCACCCCACAGCTATGTTCGCATGCCTTATGGCCTGCCGAGCATGGCTGCGGCGTACCAGCGCATCATGAGGAGCATCTTGGAGGCGCAAGAAGACAGGCGTTCCACAGCCCTGGCGGAGATGGAGGCTGCTCACGAGGAGCCACCGATGCCTCCGGAGCCTCCCGAGGCCCCTGGGCCTGGGGCTCGTGAGGATCGGCTTCCGCAACCCACCGAGTCTGCTGCACCAACGCCACTGCACTGACGACATCTTCAGGTGACATCTTTCAAGTTTCATTCTCAGCTGGGAGCGCCCTCCCAGGGTTGCGTCATTCCCAGGCCGCGTGGGTCCGTCCCTGTGGCATGTATCCCTTTTTATCTTTTCAGTTGCTAGCTTGCTTTGCTGGGGGCGCCCCTCGGGCCGCATCATCCCCAGGCCACTCGGGCTAGACCCAGCGGCATGTATCCCTTCCGCGTTTATTTCCAATTATGCATCATGCTTGATTACTTGATGCCGTCAGCGGCACCTTTTCTTCTTCATGTCGACCACTTGCACGTTAAAGGGGGGGTGCCTGAGCATCGCGACTCAGGGCTCTTACTGGCTCTCCAGCCCTCACCCTCTGGCCTTGTCCACGGCATCGCGACCTGGCATACCAGCGACGGCTGAGACAAGCTCGAGGCCCGGGACCAGAGGACGTAGAGTGCCGGCATCTAACCAGATTTTGCAGGAAAACATCTCAAGATACGGCCCAGCACCAGGCGCAACCCGCCTAGAGGTAGGGCCTCGTGAGTCCCGCGCTGGCTCACGAGTGCCCAGACGCACCTCGCCCGCTCCAACCAGCGAGCTCCTGAGCGACTAAGAGTCAACTAATCGCTGCTATGGCAACCCCGTCTTCTTTCTGTGATGAATCTGAAGGATCCTTAGAGGAAGTTGCGCTAGCCAAGGCCCTCACGGCGCTTCCTTCACCCTCGCCCACGTGAACCGCTTGCACGTTAAAGGGGGGGTGCCTGAGCATCGCGACTCAGGGCTCTTACTGGCTCTCCAGCCCTCACCCTCTGGCCTTGTCCACGGCATCGCGACCTGGCATACCAGCGACGGCTGAGACAAGCTCGAGGGCCGGGACCCGAGGACGTAGAGCAGAAAGGGGAGCAGAGGCGAGGGAGAAGGGGCACGCGAGGACCTCGTCAAGCAACCCCTTTCAAGTTACCCCCCGGAACCGACGACGCGCTGGGGGCGATCCCCGATTCTCGAGATAAGTCACCATCCAAAGCGTTCGCTACCATGGCACTACCCCCGCACCTAAAGCGACTCCGTACTAGCGATGTTGCTTCTCTTTCTCACCAAGTGACGGCTGCTTGGGCGCCAAAGGGGACCTCCTGAGCATCGCGACTCAGGGGCTCTTACCGGACCCCGGGTCGCTCACCTCCTGGCCTTGACCACGGCATCGTGACCTGGCATACCAGCGACGGCTGACGCCGCCTTGGGACTGGGACCTGTCGACGCAGAGCACCAAGCCCTCGCGAGGTGCGAAAGGGGAGACCGAACTATGACGGAATTTGCGATTCGCACAAATCCATAGCAAGGGTTACATATTAACAACAAGGATCACAGCCGCCTTACAAGCCCCTATGGGACACAATGTGATTCCTCGCAGGGAACGGATCCTAAAAGGTGCTAACTTCACGCGCCTCCGCAAAAGATGCCATCATCAACAGTGGGCCGTCAGGCACCGGCGCCAACCCCATCCAGATCAGGATCGGCGGCGACCAAGCGAGCCTGCCCTGCTCCGGGAGCGGCGTCGGCTCGCGGGCTCGTAGCTGTCGTCGCTCGTCTCCGGCATCGCGAAGACCTCATTGGGATCGCTGGATCCTCCGGCGCTCCCGTCGCTTGTGGAGCTGTCCAGGGGACGGTTGGCAGGCCCAGTGGTCGCCATGGCGAGGTCCTGGCCGCCTCCCCCGGGGAAGCACTCTAGCCGGCGACCGTTCGTGTCGAAGACCTTGAAGAACATCACCGAAGCGCCGTCGTACTCCAGGTGGATCATGAGGGCGCCCCTCGTTCTGCAGCACCGAGCGATTTCGCCCCAGCCGCGAGTCATGAAGACCTCGCCCGGGGCAGTGATCGCAACCTCTGCCCCGGTCGCAGGAGTGTTGCAGTCGGCGTGCTGCAGCCACAGCTCCAGGAGTCTCCCCTGCTGCAAGACGGAGGCGAAGAAGGGAGGAAAGCGAATCCAAGTCCGCGGAGGCATGGCGGCGTGGAGCACGAGCTCGCGGGAGGAGCCCTCGGCATGGACTCCAGGAGGAATGACCAACACCTTCGTGACCCTCCGGCGCCGGCGACGGTGCTGGCCGAGGGGATCGGCGTCTCCTCTTTCAAGGCCCCCGGCGTGGGCATACAAGGGAAGCGGGAATCCCGGCGGAGGCCGCTCGTACCAAGGCCTCAGCACCACCAGGCGGTTCTCCTCGTCTCGGCCGCGCAAGGCAGGCCGTTTCTTTGGCGGGAGCGGGTCAGGTACCTCTTGAGGAGCCTTTCCCTTCTCCGCTGCAGAGAGCCGGCGAATCGGAGCCATCACGGCAAGGCAGAGCAAGAATCAAGGCGAAGGAGAAAGCAAGGGGAGATGGACTGGAAGGGCACGCGCGGTGCCGTACTTATAGCCGGCGGAGGCCAACCGTCGGCCTCCACGATCACAGGTAATCATAACACGATTTGCATGCAAGGACTTGTCCAATCCGCGCGATCATCGAGGCGTCGTGGGGAAGCGGAGACGCTCATGTCCAATCAACCGCCACGCGGCGCCCAAGGCCGCAGACTGTTAGGGCCCGCGGCGCTTCGCCCTTGCCCTTTCGCCTCTCGACACGGCCAAGTCCATGCGCGCCTTGGGCCCGGGGGCTACTGTCGGCGTTCTGGGAATGGGGGTCCCTAGACTTGCCTACCTGCGGCCTGCGGCGTGGCTCAAATGGGGGCCCAGCGTGGCCCATCTTCATCAGCACAAGGCTCAAGACCCTCGCGAGGGGCCAAGCCTCGCGAGGCGGACGACACGGCGCTTCCTCAAACACGGCCTCCTTAGGCTGGCTCGCGAGGAGGCGGAGAGATCAAGGCAGGTACCTCACGAGGTGCCCATGATGCAAGCCATGACGACCAAGGGTGCCAGGCGGGCGCCAGCCCGCGCAGCGTCTCCCTTTACTCTTTGGTGAAAAGGGGGCAAGTGCAGGCGAGGGGATCAAGCAAAGGCACCCATTTCGGTGCAACGAGACCAAGAACAGTCCAACGGTGGGAAGGAGGTCACCATGGAGCCCAGGACGGCGTCACCACAGGGCCTTTGGCAGGCGAAGACTAACTTTAGTCAGGATAAGTGTACCAGATGTTCCCCTTCAAATTGGCCAGTTGTTGGCGCCCTTCCCGCTCAATATTTGGGAAGAGGCCCAGGGCCTTTGCCTATAAATAGGACTAGCCACCCACAGGGTCAGAGGGGATTCGGCATCTAGGGTCGAATCTGATTCAGCACCTAGAGCAAGTAGAGAGAGAGAGAGAAAGAGAAGGGCGATCGAACTCCCCCTAGCAGTTCATCCCCTAGCCAAGAACAGGCCCTCGTGAGGCCATTCTCCCTTGTACTGTTCTTCATCATCAGCCCAAGAGGCAATCCACCCACCACACTGGAGTAGGGTAATACACCACAATGGTGGCCCGAACCAGTATAAACCTTGTGTCTCTTGTGTTGTTCCTGCAGTAGTTAGATCCTTACGAGACGGAGAGGTAGTGGGCACGATCTCCGCGCGCACCCCAGAGTTCGAACCTTAAGGGTCTGCCAGAACCCGTGATCCAACAATGCCCTTCTAGGGCGGGAGGCGTTCACAATCTTCCAAGCCATACCCCATTACGGTACATGAAGCTCAAAATGCCCGGGCCCAACGAAATCATCACTCTCGCTAGTGATCCGGATACAACACTCCGCACCGAAAACAAGACAGCCGTACTGGCCCTCGAGGCATTATCCAAAGCCCTTGCGGCTGAGGAACTGACTGCGCTGCGCTCCACGGTGGACAGGGACGACGTGATACTTGATAAGAGATCCAAGTCCACCTCCTTTAAACCAGCAGATGAAACGGTCAAATTCCAATTCCATCCAACGGACCCTACCAAAACAGCCACCATCGGGGCACAGTTAAACCCCGTAGTGGACGCCGCTCTAAGAGATTTCTTGCGCCAGAATTGGGACATATTTGCCTGGCATCCTTCAGACATGCCAGGAATCCCACGCAAGCTGGCCGAGCATAACCTCAATATTCTAAAGGGATTCAAGCCTGTCAAGCAGGCTCTCCGATGTTTCTCTGAACCTAAGAGACAAGCCATGGGAGAGGAACTAACCAAGTTATTGGAAGCTGGATTCATTAGAGAAATAAAATACCCGGATTGGCTAGCAAACCTGGTGATGGTACCAAAGAAGGACAAATCCTGGCGCCTGTGCGTCGATTTCAAGGACCTCAACAAGGCTTGCCCAAAGGATCCCTTCCCCCTCCCCCGCATCGACCAAGTTGTCGATGCTACCGCAGGACATGACTCGTTGTGTTTCCTCGACGCATACTCCGGCTACCACCAGATTAAGATGGCGGAACCCGACCAAGCCGCAACGGCATTCATCACACCATACGGCCCCTTCTGCTTCAACATAATGCCCTTTGGGCTCAAAAACGCCGGCGCAACATATCAGCACATGATTCAGACATGTCTGGCAAACCAGATCGGCAAAACAGTGGAGGCATACGTAGATGATGTGGTCGTCAAAACCAAGCATGTCGACTCTATAGTAGACGACTTGAGACTCACATTCGATAACCTCCGAACATATGACATCAAGCTCAACCCGGAGAAATGCGTCTTCGGCGTGCCCGCCGGAAAGCTCCTAGGCTTCATTGTATTCGGCAGAGGAATTGAAGCAAATCCGACCAAGATCCGAGCTCTGTCACAATTGGACATCCCAACGGACCTCAAACAAATCTAGAAATTAACCGGATGCGTGGCGGCTCTAAGCCGCTTTATCTCCCGCCTGGGAGAAAAGGCATTACCCCTTTATCGCCTCCTTCGGTGCACCGAACACTTCGAGTGGACGGATGCCGCCACAGCCGGACTAGAAGAAATAAAGGCCATATTGGCAACCAACCCAGTCCTGGCCGCGCCAAACATTGGCGAACCAATGTTGTTATACATTGTGGCACCTCATCAAGTTGTGGGCGCGGTGCTCGTCGTCGAACGAGAAACGGACGGACATAAATTCCCCCTTCAAAAGCCGGTCTACTATGTATCCACTGTCCTTACTCCATGCAAGTCACGGTACCCGCATTATCAAAAGATAGCATACGCGGTATTCATGGCATCCCGGAAGCTGCGACACTACTTTCAAGAGTGTTCGATAACAGTAGCCTCGGAAGTGCCACTCAATGATATCATAAACAACCGCGACGCCACGGGCCAGATTGCCAAATGGGCCATTGAACTCCTCCTGTTCGACATAACTTACAAATTGCGGCGAGCCATTAAGTCGCAAGTATTGGCCGACTTTGTCGCCGAATGTACGGAAGCCGAACTTCCTAAAGAGTACGGCACATATTCCAACTGGATCATGCACTTCAATGTCTCCAAAATGTTGGCTGGTCTGTGGGCTGCCGTTGTTTTGACGTCCCCAACCGGAGATACAATTCAATACGTACTCCAGATATGTATACGGACTCCAACAACGCAACCGAATATGAGGCCCTTTTACATGGTCTTCGGATGGCAGTATCCATGGGTATTCAATGCATAGAGGTGCGTGGGGATTCGAACCTCGCAATATCCCAAATAAATGGAGACTTTGATGCCAAGGATCCGAAAATGGTGGCTTATCGCAACGCCATCCTAAAAATGTCAGCTCGGTTCGAGGGGCTCGAATTTCACCATATAGCCCAGGAAAACAATCAGGCTGCGGATGTCCTGGCACGCATCGGCGCAAAACGCGATGCAGTCCCCCCCCAACATCTTTTTGGAGAGGCTGTTCAAGCCATCCGTAGTATGGGAAGGGGAACCCGGCAATAACAGCCCGGACCCAACCACATTGCCCGATACCGAACACTCTGCCATAATCGGAGGCTCTGCCACCGAAATAACATCTTGATCCCAAGCTATAATGGCCGTCATCGCCCCGTGGACAGAACCATTCCTGGCCTACCTAACTAGGCAGGAACTCCCCGAGGACCAAAATGAGGCATGCTGCATAGTGCGGCAATCTAAAGCCTATAAGGTCCATGAGGGAGAGCTTTATAAGAAAAGCACAACCGGAGTCCTTCAAAGGTGCATCTCCAAAGAGGAAGGGCGGAATCTTCTGGCAGAAATTCATGCCGGACTCGGCAGCCACCACGCTGCAGCCCGGGCACTTGTAAGCAAGGCCTTCCGTACAGGTTTTTATTGGCCAACGGCCCGGGCAGACGCTCAAGACTTAGTCCAACGTTGCATTGGTTGCCAGCTTTTTGCAAACCAAAGCCATATGCCACCCACGCCCTCCAAACAATCCCCATTACCTGGCCCTTCATGGTCTGGGGGCTCGACATGGTTGGACCCCTTAAAGGGGGAACCCACAAGAAAAAATACTTGCTGGTCATGGTGGATAAATTCACCAAATGGATAGAAGCCAAACCTATTAAAACGGCTGAATTCGGACCGGTGATAGACTTTATATCTGGGGTTGTACACCGTTATGGTGTCCCCCATAGCATCATCACGGATAACGGCACGAACTTCACGGCCGACGAGGTAAAACTCTGGTGCAAAAACATGGGCATCAAGCTCGATTATGCTTCCGTCTATCACCCGCAAACTAACGGTCAAGTCGAATGAGCAAATGGTCTTATCATGAGCGACATCAAACCCAGATTAGTGTGGTCCCTAAAGGAATCTAACACGCACTGGGTAGAGGAGCTCGACTTCGTACTCGGGGGGTTGCGGACCACGCCGAATCGCACTACCGGATACACACCATTCTTTATGGTATACGGCGCAGAGGCGGTTCTGCCCTGTGACATAATTCATGACTCACCTCGAGTGCGCATGTATGAAGAAAGAGAAGCCGAGCTCGATCGGCAGGACAGTTTGGACGCCCTGGAGGAGGAGCGTGACGTGGCAAAAGCTCGTTCCGCCTTCTATCAACAGCAGGCTCGAAGATACCAAAGTAGAGAAGTACGGGCCAAAAATTATAATGTCGGAGAATTAGTGCTACGCCTGCCGGAGAAGAAAAAGGACAAACTCAAGCCCAAGTGGGAGGGTCCCTTCATTATTGACCAAGTTTTAACTGGTGGCGCGTACCGTCTGCGGGATGCATCGGATAATCGACTCGAGCTGAACCCATGGAACGCAGCCAGACTCCGAAGATTCTATGCCTAGCGTCGGACCCTGTGTTCGTCTCCTTCCTCTGTCCATTTTTTATACACTATCTGTCTTTTATTTATCTCCTTCTCCCTTTCTTTTCTCTCACAGCCTTTAAGGGCCAATTTTTGCCTAGTTTGCGCACAACTGACACGCTATCCGCGCTCATTATACATGGGCGCTTCTTTTACAGAAGCTTATTTATTTATACGGGCTTCACGCCCAGCACATGTGTCATCCTTCCGCATGTACCTTTTATTCACCATTATATGCATCGATATGACTTAATTTTTGGCCAAGCTGGGTTGCCTGGCTCTTGTATTTATGCCCTACGTTCCCGTTAATTAGGCTAGGGCATAAGGGGAGCACCTCTATGATTGTTACTGCCGGGTCAGCCGGATGTGTACCTCAGACTGGGTGAAGCTGAAAGCTAGCGTTCTTAAGGGAATATTCGGTCAGTGAACAAAAGTTGTTTTTCTTTTTTACTTATATGTGTGCCCCCAGATGTTTTTCCTGCGTCTCTTTTCGCAGTCCGGACATGCACTTTAGGGCATGCGTCCCAGGGAAAGGAACCCCTAACGGAACTATTCTCCCTGGAAGATGTTTCTTACTAACCATGTAATATAACATAACTAGTTGGGCACTTGTCTGTTCAAGCACTAATGACCCCTACGCCTAGTCTCCATGCATGCCCCGGTTCTTACATAATCGAGAGGGTATTCGGATGCACTCCGGACTGTCGGGTCCCGAGGTTGAAGCGAAAAGGTCCGCCATGACAAATGATCTACAATCCGGCTAGAAGGCATTATACATGTCACTTTAAGTTACATAGTCAATTTGACTGGCTAAATTCCTCTTCTATACCATCCAATAGGCTATCTAGTCTACAGTCCTGTTGGGAATACTTTGCGGCCAATTCTACTTGGCCGTACACTAAGCTCACGGGGATCTCCTTCCCATCAGGCCCCACAGGTCCGACCTCGGCCATGTGGTTTGGGTCAGCCTTCGTGTACCGCGTGTTCACCATGGCCCAGGCTTCCTTGGCACCTTGACGGCATGCCGGTATCTTCCATAATCAGAAGCGTCGCCGTGCTCCCTTAAGCTTCTCCGCAAGCTCTCCAAGGCTTTCGGGCAGGGAGACAGATGGCCATAAGGCTGGGCAACACCTCGCATCACCTGCCAAACTTGTTCGTGCAGTTGTGACAGCTCGGGTAGAAGATCACCCGTCGACCCGGGCATCTCACCCGCGGGACGACCCGTCAGCATACCTACAGACATAACTCTGTTAGCCGGTTTCTTCACCGAACTCTTTTTCACAAGTTCGTTCAAGCACTTACTGAAAATGTCGCGTCGCAGCCACTGATTCTCCTTCACGGAGTCCGCCAGTTGAGCACGAACATCCTTTAGTTCCACGCCCAGCTGGGTGTTGGCATCTTGGATATTATTTTTTCTCTTTCCTAACCTTCGTAAGCACGCTCTTACCGGCCTTTAGCTGGCGTAGGAGATGTTGCTCATCCGGATTTCCTCCGGCTTCATCTGCCATATTTATTGTCAGATTTGCACATGTGCCGCACTCTGTACGGTATTTATCATTTTAAATATGTGTTACCAGATGGGGTCTTCTTGGACTCCTCTCCTACGGCCAGTACGGCCTGAAGTTGAGCTTTGCACTCTTCAAGCTCTTGGGATAATTGGGTATTGTTTTCTGTAAGAACCTGCATAACAAATGATCCTTAAATCAGTTATTCTAACTGTTTCAAGTCTCAGGGGCTACTGATATATGTACTCATCAAATTTTCTCACCCGTATGTCCTTTACATACTGATCTGTGGCTCTGGATAGACCATTTTGAGCAGCACGGAGGTAGGTGTCTCCTGAGTTGAAGGCATCAAATGCCTCTTGGGAGAAACAAGCGTCACGGAGAACGGCTCGGCAACGCCTGTGGTTCATGGCGCTCTCCACCTCGAAATTTGTGGCGGACAGTCTGTCTGCATCCTCTGTCGGAGGAGCATCCGGCGTGCGCCTCGTATTCGCTTCCGCTTCCGAGTCCGGCCTTGGAGCCTAACTGGTGGAGGCGTGATTGGCAACCTCTCCGGATATAGTCCGGCGAGCGTTCTTCTTCTTAAGAAAGCGCGGGCGTTAATATGCCTTTAAAGAATTACATCATGGAGTAAGGTGGCATGCCACACCGCTGCGCCGGCGTCTCTGTCCGGACTGCATTTCTTTTCAGCCTGCCCGCTCTTGCAGCCCCTGGTTGGCTAGTCACCGCGGGCTCGGCATGACATCACAAGGGCCTCCCCTGTGAAACACCGTTAGTATACGGGAAGCAAAATACACAAGGACGGATCCTTTTCAAAGTGTTGGGACTTCGGTCTCAGTTACATGTGAAGCTGGGAGCAGCCCAGGGTAATCGGCCGTAATGGCTACCAAGGCATTATTGCTGCTTAGTTGGTAAAATACCCTATCAATTAGCTCCACAGATATGTCCGGATCCTCTTGGGAGGCCGGGTCGAGGGACCGCTCCGGATCCTCTGGTTGTGGAGGCGGGCTGTTGATCTCCCTTACAGCCTTACGCAGCTCCTGCGTTGGAATCGCAAGGTGAAATACTTAACTTTGGGAATATGAAACGTATGTACATGAAAAGTGTCGACTTACCCAGCTCGGAGGATTGTACATAGAAAATCCGCCCTGTGGATTGACATGGAGGAATTCCTCCTCTTCTCCCTTGTACAGATCGGACAAGATTTTTGATAGAGCGGCGGGTGAGTCCGGCCCCTTGCGGCTACAGCGGGTGGCGTCATCCTCCCCGTTGAAATCCCACCTGGGGTGACCTCGATATTGAAGTGGCTGCACCCCCCGCATAACGCATATCGCCATGACTTCGATCATGGTCAGTCCTGATTGAGCCAATAACTTTATCCGGCTCATCAGGTAAAGAACGTCGCTGTCATCTTCATCATGGGGGCTCCATGGACGCCAGATCAGGCGCTTCTTCAAAGGAGCATTATCGAACTCAGGAAGACCGATCTGAATAGGATCCGGAAGGGGGACGTCTTCTATATAAAACCATTCTGAAGGCCAGTCTTCGGACGCTTTCTTCGGGGTTCCGGATAGATATCCGGTCCCGGCGATGCGCCATACTTCGGCTCCGCCCACTTGATATATTGACCCCCTCTGAGAATGGGGCACAAGGCAGAACAGCTTCTTCCACAGTGCGAAATGAGCCTCGCAGCCCAAAAGCAGCTCACAAAGTGCTACGAAACCCGCGATATGCAGTATAGAGGCAGGCGTAAGGCTGTGCAACTGGAGGCCGTAGAACTCCAGGAGTCCCTGGAGAAATGGATGAATTGGAAATCCAAGTCCTCTTATCAAATAAGGAACGAGGCATACCCGCTCTCCCTTAGAGAGATTGGGAAGGCTCTCCGCTTGCTCTCCGCCATTGTAGGTGGCGAGCCCGGCTCGAACCGGGACCATATACGCTGGGGGAGAAATCCCTGGGTCTGAAGCTTCACTAGTTGGCTGTGCGGGACGGAACATCTCTCCCAATCTCCGGGCTTGGGGCTGGGGGAGCGAGAAGAGGACCTGCATCGACCGGCCATGATGGAATGGATCTCTTTCGGGTGCGCTCCGATGAATGCTCGCTAAGGGAGGATGGTGTGGGTTGGATCTGAATCCTCGTCTCTTTAATAGACAGCTCATTTACATAGCTAGGGGGGTAAATGTAAAAATACCCTGGCTCTTCACATTCGCTTGACACGTGGAAGGTGGCCATTATTGGGCATGGAAGCCAAGGAGCGTAGCAGTTATAGGAGGTCGAACACTATTTAACAGGTATTCAGAATTTGGAGGAGAACCCGTCTTGCAATGCCGAAGACATTTTGTTCATCGGACTCATCGTCATTGAAGCCTAGTTCGGGGGCTACTGAGGGAGTCCTGGATTAGGGGGTGTCCGGATAGCCGGACTATAGCCTTTGGCCGGACTGTTGGACTATGAAGATACAAGATTGAAGACTTCGTCCTATGTCCGGATGGGACTTTCCTTGGCGTGGAAGGCAAGCTTGGCAATACAGATATGTAGATCTCCTCCCATTGTAACTGACTGTGTAACCCTAGCCCTCTTCGGTGTCTATATAAACCGGAGGGTTTTAGTCCGTAGGACAACATACAATCATACCATAGGCTAGCTTCTAGGGTTTGGCCTCTCTGATCACGTGGTAGATCTACTCTTGTACTACCCATATCATCAATATTAATCAAGCAGGAGTAGGGTTTTACCTCCATCGAGAGGGCCCAAACCTGGGTAAAAACATCATGTCCCTTTTCGCCTGTTACCATCCGCCTAGACGCACAGTTCGGGACCTCCTACCTGAGATACGCCGGTTTTGACACCGACACCCACTGCAGGAGCGACACCAGATGTTATGAACATCTGGCAGAGCAAAGCTGATGACTACTCGATAGTTCAGTGTGCCATGCTTTACAGCTTAGAATCGGGACTTCAACAACGTTTGGAATGTCATGGAGCATATGAGATGTTCGAGGAGTTGAAATTAATATTTCAAGCAAATGCCCGGATTTAGAGATATGAAGTCTCCAATAAGTTATACAGCTGCAAAATGGAGGAGAATAGTTCTGTCAGTGAACATATACTCAGAATGTCTGGGTACCACAACCACTTGACTCAACTAGGAGTTAATCTTCCTGATGATAGTGTCATTGACAGAGTTCTTCAATCACTGCCACCAAGCTAAAAAAGCTTCGTGATGAACTATAATATGCAAGGGATGGATAAGGCAATTCCCGAGCTCTTCGCAATGCTAAAGGCAGCTGCGGAGGTAGAAATCAAGAAGGAGCATCAAGTGTTGATGGTCAACAAGACCACTAGTTTCAAGAAGAAGGGCAAAGGGAAGAAGGGGGACTTCAAAAAGAACGGCAAGCAAGTTGCTGCTCAAGTGAAGAAGCCCAAGTCTGGACCGAAGCCTGAGACTGAGTGCTTCTACTGCAAAGGGACTGGTCACTGGAAGCGGAACTGCCCGAAGTATTTGGCGGATAAGAAGGATGGCAAAGTGAAAGGTATATTTGATATACATGTTATTGATGTGTACCTTACTAATGCTCGTAGTAGCATCTGGGTATTTGATACTGGTTCTGTTGCTCATATTTGCAACTCAAAACAGGGGCTACGGATTAAAGGAAGATTGGCTAAGGACGAGGTGACGTTGCACGTTGGAAATGGTTCCAAAGTCGATGTGATCACCGTCGGCACGCTACCTCTACATCTACCTTCGGGATTAGTTTTAGACCTGAATAATTGTTATTTGGTGCCAGCATTAAGCATGAACATTATATCTGGATCTTGTTTAATGTGAGACGGTTATTCATTTAAATCATAGAATAATGGTTTTTTATTTATATGAGTAATATCTTTTATGGTCATGCACCCTTGATGAGTGGTCTATTTTTGTTGAATCTCGATAGTGGTGATACACATATTCATAGTATTGAAGCCAAAAGATACAAGTTTAATAATGATAGTGCAACTTATTTGTGCACTGCCGTTTAGGTCATATGGGTGTAAAGCACATGAAGAAACTCCATGCTGATGGGCTTTTGGAATGACTTGATTATGAATCATTTGATGCTTGTGAACCATGCCTCATGGGTAAGATGACTAAGACTCCATTCTCCGGAACAATGGAGCGAGCAACGGACTTATTGGAAATAATACATACTGATGTATGCGGTCCGTTGAGTGTTGATGCTCGCGGCGGGTATCGTTATTTTCTAACCTTCACAGATGATTTGAGTAGATATGGGTATATCTACTTAATGAAACATAAGTCTGAAACATTTGAAAAGTACATAGTTCTCGAACCCGTAGTTATATTATGAGTTTATATGTTTTGATGTATTGAAGGTTGTTCAGAGTCCCGGATGTGATCACGGACATGACGAGGAGTCTCAAAATGGTCGAGACATGAAGATTGATATATTGGAAGCATATGTTTGGATGTTGGAAGTGTTTCGGGTGAAATTGGGATTTTACCGGAGTACCGGGAGGTTACCAGAACCCATCGGGGGGTTAATGGGCCATAATGGGCCTTAGTGGAGAAGAGGAGAGGTGGCCAGGGCAAGGGCCGCGCGCCCCTCCCCCCCAGTCCGAATAGGACAAGGAGAGGGGGGTGGCGCCCCCGTTCCTTCTTCTCCTCCACCTCTTTCCCCCCTCCACTCCTAATCCAACTAGGAAAGGGAGGGAGTCCTACTCCCGGTGGGAGTAGGACTCCTCCTGGCGCGCCCCCTCTTGGCCGGCCGCACCTTCCCCCTTGCTCCTTTATATACGGGGGTAGGGGGCACCCTAGAGACACAACAATTGATCGTTTGATCTTTTAGCCGTGTGTAGCGCCCCCCTCCACCAGAGTCCACATTCATAACACTGTAGCGGTGCTTAGGCGAAGCCCTGCGTCGGTGGAACATCATCATCGTCACCACGCTGTCGTGCTGACGAAACTCTCCCTCAACACTCGGCTGGATCGGAGTTCGAGGGTCGTCATCGGGTTGAACGTGTGCTGAACTTAGAGGTGTCGTACGTTCGGTACTTGACCGGTCGGATCGTGAAGACATATGACTACATCAACCGCATTGTGCTAACGCTTCTGCTTTCGGTCTACGAGGGTACGTGGACATCACTCTCCCCTCTCGTTGCCATGCATCACCATGATCTTGCGTATGCGTAGGAAATTTTTTGAAATTACTACGTTCCCCAACAGTGGCATCCGAGCCTGGTTTTATGCGTAGATGTCATATGCACGAGTAGAACACAAGTGAGTTGCGGGCGATATAAGTCATACTGCTTACCAGCATGTTATACTTTGGTTTGGCGGTATTGTTGGATGAAGCGGCCCGGACCGACATTACGCGTACGCTTACGCGAGACTGGTTCCACCGACGTGCTTTGCACACAGGTGGCTGGCGGGTGTCAGTTTCTCCAAATTTAGTTTAACCGAGTGTGGCTACGCCCAATCCTTGCGAAGGTTAAAACATCACCAACTTGACAAACCGTCATTGTGGTTTTGATGCCTAGGTAAGAACAGTTCTTGCTAAGCCCGTAGCAGCCATGTAAAATTTGCAACAACAAAGTAGAGGACGTCTAACTTGTTTTGATGCCTATTTGTTATCTGTTTTTGGCATGTCCAGTTTTCTGCTAAGTCTGAAACCGGTAACGAAATTGCTTATTTGACATGGGTGTTATCGTATTTTCTTGTCCTTTTTGGCTTATGGTCAGTAAGGGACTTTTGTTAAGTGCTTTGAGTAGATTCACGCGGTGCCTTATTTTGCTATGTCCTGTTACTGTAGCATGTTGTTTGCTTGCTCTAAACATGTCATCCTGATGTTAGTTTTTGGCATGTTGTTATTTTCACCAAGTCTGTGAACCTGTTATCTTTTGCACTTTTGCCATGCTTGTTTGAACCTGTTATAGTGTGATTTAGCCGTAGCTCATTGTTCATCTTTTGTCAAGCATCTGGTGTAGATTACTGTCATATGCTTTGTTGATATGTTTGGGTGCAGTAGCTTAATTTCTTGTTGCTTGCTAAGTAGCATCATGCTGTTAAGGGCAGATTATTGTCATTCTTGTGTTGCTTGTCATTTGCAAACCGTGCATCCGATTCCGATGATCTTTATATCGATTTCAACCGAAATCACCCCACCTTTCCAGTGGCATACTTGGGTTGCCAATATTATGCCTTGTTCATATTTTTCCTTCCGGAGCTCGCATAAGCATTGCATACCACATCTCGCATATCATGCCTTGTTTTGCATCATGTTGTTTGCGCATTGCATCGTGGTCGATATTTGTTCCTTTGCTTGTTCTCTTGTTTTGGGTAGAGCCGGGAGACGAGTACGTGAACGAGGAACCTGTTGAGAACGCTTACGAGGACCAAGCTTTCGACAACTCTGAGAACCTTGCAGGCAAGATGACCATACCCTCGAAATCACTTCTATCTTTGCTTGCTAGTTGCTTGCTAGTTGCTCGCTCTTTTGCCATACCTATGCTGCGATACCTACCACTTGCTATATCATGCCACCCATATTGCCATGTCAGCCTCTAACCATCCATGTCCTAGCAAACCGTTGTTTGGCTATGTTACCGCTTTGCTCAGCCCCTCTTATAGCGTTGTTAGTTGCAGGTGAAGATGAAGTTTGTTCCTTATTGGAACATGGAGATGTTGTTCCTTGTTGGAACATGTTTACTTGTTGGGATATCACAATATCTCTTATATTATTAATGCATCTATATACTTGGTAAAGGGTGGAAGTCTCGGCCTTATGCCTGGTGTTTTGTTCCACTCTTGCCACCCTAGTTTCCGTCATACCGGTGTTATGTTCCTTGATTTTGTGTTCCTTACACGGTTGGGTGATTTATGGGACCCCCTTGACAGTTTGCTTTGAATAAGACTCCTCCAGCAAGGCCAAACATTGGTTTTACCATTTGACACCTAAGCCTTTTTCCCTTGGGTTCTATAGACTCAAGGGTCATCTTTATTTTTAACCCCCCCCCCCCCCGGCCAGTTCTCCTTCGATTGCTGGTCCAAACTAGAGCCCTTTGCAGCGCCACCTCGGGGCAACTCGAGACTTGGTTTTAGTTGGACGGACTGCTCATCCGGATGTGCCCTGAGACCGAGATATGTGCAGCTCCTATTAGGATTTGTCGGCACAATCGGGCGGCTTTGCTGGACTTGTTTTATTACTGCCGAGATGTCTTGTAGTCCGGGATTCCGAGACTGATCGGGTCTTCCCGGTAGAAGGAATATCCTTCGTTGACCGTGAGAGCTTATAATGGGCTAAGTTGGGACACCCCTGTAGGGTATTATCTTTCGAAAGCCGTGCCCGCGGTTATGAGGCAGATGGGAATTTGTTGATGTCCGGTTGTAGAAAACCCGAAGTTGATCTTAACTAAAACACATCAACCGCGTGTGTAACCGTGATGGTCTCTTCTCGGCGGGGTCCGGGAAGTGAACACAGTGTTGGAGTTATGTTTGATGTAGGTTGTTCTAGGATCACTTCTTGATCACTTCTAGCTTCACGACTGTGCTTTGCTTCTCTTCTCGCTCTCTTTTGCGTTGTTAGCCACCATATATGCTAGTCGCTTGCTGCAGCTCCACCTCACAACCCCTATCCTACCTTTAAGCTTAAATAGTCTTGATCTCGCGGGTGTGAGATTGCTGAGTCCCCGTGACTCACAGATTCTACCAAAATAGTTGCAGGTACCAACGATGCCAGTGCAGATGTCGCAACCGAGCTCACGTGGGAGTTCGACGAGGAACGTGGCCGTTACTATGTGTCTTTTCCTGATGATCAGTAGTGGAGCCCAGTTGGGGTGATTCGGGGATCTGTGTAGCATTTGGGGTAGTCTTCTGTCATTTTGGTTCCGTAGTCGGACCTTGAGTGTAATCTGGATGATGAATGTTTATTTATGTATTGTGTGAAGTGGCGACTGTAAGCCAACTATGTATCTCTTTCCCTTATGTTTTTACATGGGTTGTGTGAAGATTACCTCACTTGCGACATTGCTTTCAATGCGGTTATGCCTCTAAGTCGTGCCTCGACACGTGGGAGCTATAGCCGCATCGAGGGCGTTACACCAAAAGTGGCGAGGATCTCCTCATCCCAGAAGCCACAGAGCCCCATCCAAGGGATAACAATACGGTATTAATAGTATTTGAGACCTTCGCATCAAATAATAAGCGAAAGTGAACGCTCCGCAGTCTTGCCGAAATCTACCATGTGGCAACAATAAATCCATGGAGTGACACGGCCATTACCTTCAATGCTAGTGATGAACCTAAGTTCCGAACAACCCGAGCACCCACTGCATTGGTCCTCAGTCCAATTGTGGACGGCTTTCGACTCACCAAGGTGCTCATGGACAGCGTCAGCAGGCTAAACCTCATCTATGAGGAAACCCTTCAAAAATGGAAATAGACTGGAACCGCGTTGAGCGAAGCAGCACAACCTTTAGAGGAATAATCCCAAGTCGAGAAGCGCGCTGTACAGGCAAAATCAAACTAGATGTGGTGTTCGGCACGCCGGAGAATTACAGGTCCAAAGAGATTACGTTCCAAGTGGCCCCGTTCAATAGCGGATACCACGCCTGTCGGCGTTCTGGGAACGGGGGTCCCCAGACTTGCCTGCCTGCTGCCTGCGGCATGGCTCAAATGGGGGCCCAGCGTGGCCCATCTTCATCAGCACAAGGCTCAAGACCCTCGCGAGGGTCCAAGCCTCGCGAGGCGGACGACACGACGCTTCCTCAAGCATGGCCTCCTTAGGCTGGCTCGCGAGGAGGCGGAGAGATCAAGGCGGGTACCTCACGAGGTGCCCATGATGCAAGCCATGACGACCAAGGGTGCCAGGCGGGCGCCAGCCCACGCAGCGTCTCCCTTTCCTCTTTGGTGCAAAGGGGCAAGCGCAGGCGAGGGGATCAAGCAAAGGCACCCATTTCGGTGCAACGAGACCAAGACCAGTCCAATGGTGGGAAGGAGGTCACCATGGAGCCCAGGACGGCGTCACCACAGGGCCTTTGGCAGGCGAAGACCAACTTTAGTCAGGATAAGTGTACCAGATGTTCCCCTTCAAATTGTCCAATTGTTGGCGCCCTTCCCACTCAATATTTGGGAAGAGGCCCAGGGCCTTTGCCTATAAATAGGACTAGCCACCCACAGGGTCGGAGGGGATTCGGCATCTAGGGTCAAATCTGATTCAGCACCTAGAGCAAGTAGATAGAGAGAGAGAGAGAGAGAGAGAGAAAGAGAAGGGCGATCGAACTCCCCCTAGCAGTTCATCCCCTAGCCAAGAACAGGCCCTCGCGAGGCCGTTCTCCCTTGTACTGTTCTTCATCATCAGCCCAAGAGGCAATCCACCCACCACACTGGAGTAGGGTATTGCACCACAATGGTGGCCCGAACCAGTATAAACCTTGTGTCTCTTGTGTTGTTCCTGCAGTAGTTAGATCCTTACGAGACGGAGAGGTAGTGGGCACGATCTCCGCGCGCACCCCAGAGTTCGAACCTTAAGGGTCTGCCGGAACCAGTGATCCGACATTTGGCGCGCGAGGTAGGGGTGCGCCGGAATCTGTCTGCCACTGCTCCGCTCTCCTCCGACCATCGCATCCATGTCTGACGCTCGTCGGGCCCGTGCCGAGCGCCGGGCCGCCATCGCTTCCCGCACCGTCCAGACGGCCCCCGTCGGTGGGCGTCCTCGTCGTTCCCCGTCGCCCGCCGTCAACGCCGCCACCGGCCCAGCGGGGAACGAGCAGCAAGCATCCTCTCAGCACCCGTCCGTGCGGCGAGATGGCCGCACCGCCACTCCGTCGCTCACCCCGGCCGGTTCTTCGTCGCACGCGCTTCGCGCGCCCTTGGAGGATCGAGCTGCGCTCATCACGGCGAACGAGCTCCTGCGCTACCGCCCCGTCGATGACGTCTACGAGGAGTGGCTCGACCGCGTCGCCGAGCTCGTCCGTGCCGCAGGGGGCTCTCCCGCGCCTTCCGCACCGCTGCGCCGCACTCCGCCCCGCATGGGCAATGAAGCCCCGGGGGCATTCCAGCCGCCTCCTTTCCAAGAAGATGCCATGGCCCCAAGGCGCGCAGCTCCTGGGCGGAACCCGCTCCGTCATGCGCCGGCCCAGCAGGAACGGAGCTGCCAAGAAGTCCCTCGACCGCAAGAGGCCGCCCGGGCGCTCCCAGCCCCGGCTCGCCGAGACCCCGCTCCATCTCCGGCACGTCAAGACCCCGCGCTGCTCCCAGCTGCGGCGCAAGGGGACCCACAAGGCCAAGCTCTCCCTCAACCAAAACCTCCCGCGGCCACCGCTGGCTGCCGCGCCTACACCCCCGAGCTGCGTAGCGTCGCGTGGCCCAGCATGTTCAAGCCGGACCTGCCTCCTCGCTATGACGGCACAACTGATCCCACAGAGTTCCTACAGCTCTACGAGCTGGGAATCGAAGCTGCCAGGGACGAAAAGGTCATGGCGAACTGGTTCCCCATGGCGCTGAAGGAAGGTGCTCACACTTGGCTCCTGAACCTGGCCCCAGGCACGATCTCCTCCTGGGACCAGATGCGTACTCGCTTCATCGCCAACTTCCAAGGTACTCGCGACCGGCCTCCCGCCGTGAGCGACATGCGCCGCATCAAGCAGCAACCTTGGGAGACCCTGCAAAAGTACATCCAGCGCTTCAACAGTGCGCGCCTCAAGATCCCCAGGGTGTCCGAAGAAGCCATCATTTCGGCCTTCTCCGACGGCGTGCGCGACGTCAAGATGAAGGAGGAGTTGGCGATGCACGAAGACCTCTGCACCTCCCTGGAGCTGTTCAACCTGGCGACCAAGTGCGCCAGGGCTGAGGAGGGACGCCTCTCCCTCCTCGAGCTGCCTGCCGCAGACACAGAAGAGAAGAAGCCCAAGGCCAAGGACGTGAAGCGCAAGGGGGCTGCCGTGCTCGCGGCAGAGCCGGACACCAAGCGGGGCAAGGATCTGCCTGAATCCTCCAGGAGCAGCCGGTACTGTGTGTACCACGACCTCCACACCCACAACACCAATGAATGCCAAGAACTCCGTGCCGTGCGAGAAGGAAGAATCGGCCGACGCCCTGACCGTGCTGACCGGGGCTACAGCCGAGGAGGAGGAAGGAACCCGGGACGCTGGGAAGATCGTGGCCCACGTCAAGGCTGGCGTGACCAACCTCGCGAGGACCGCTGGCGCGACCCGCCTCGCGAGGGGGACTGGAGGGATCAGCCTCGTGAGGATCGCCCTCATGGCAACCCAGGCCTGCCGCCGTTGCCGCCTCAGCCAAGAAGGAATGAAGACCGCCACCAAGACAAGGGGGCTGGGGCCTTCCAGGAGCCTCGCGCCATCGCCTGCATCCTGGGCGGAGCTCAAGCCCCAGCCTCTCAACGTATCTTCAAGCAGTTTGCTCGCGAAGTGAATGCAGTTCTCCCCAAGCTCGAAGCAACGCGTCCCCTTAGGTGGTCGGCTTGCACCATCACGTTCAGATCAGCAGACCAGCTCAAGTGCGCGGCCACAGCCGGAGTCCTCCCAATGCTTTGTTCCCCAGTCATCAGCAACGTTCTGGTCACCAGGACCCTCATCGACGGAGGGGCAGGGCTCAATGTCTTGTCCGTGGAAACATTCAACAGCCTCCAAGTGCCCTATGACCAGCTTCAGCCAACCAAGCCCTTCCCTGGAGGGCCACCGACCTTGCCAAGGTCCCGAGGAAGGCGTTGGGGCACCATGTGGAAGCGTGTTTCGAAGCACGCTTCCCTCGAAAGGAAGCCAGGGAAAGAAGGTCAGACCAGTAGGAGTTTGTTAACAAGGCCATTCAAGAACTACAAGAGTCAAGGATCAAGAGAGGTTGCTGTCGCCCGCCAGCTGTGGCTCCCCATCCAGGCGAGGATGGTGGGCTGCGCGTCTGCGTCAACGTACCGGGGCTCAATCAGATCACCACGGCGGAGCGCCTCTGGCCCTCGCAAGTGGGGAGCTGCGGAGGACCACCCCACAGCTATGTTCGCATGCCTTATGGCCTGCCGAGCGTGGCTGCGGCGTACCAGCACATCATGAGGAGCATCTTGGAGGCGCAAGAAGACAGGCGTTCCACAGCCCTGGCGGAGATGGAGGCTGCTCACGAGGAGCCACCGATGCCTCCGGAGCCTCCCGAGGCCCCTGGGCCTGGGGCTCGTGAGGATCGGCTTCCGCAACCCACCGAGTCTGCTGCACCAACGCCACTGCACCGACGACATCTTCAGGTGACATCTTTCAAGTTTCATTCTCAGCTGGGAGCGCCCTCCCAGGGTTGCGTCATTCCCAGGCCGCGTGGGTCCGTCCCTGTGGCATGTATCCCTTTTTATCTTTTCAGTTGCTAGCTTGCTTTGCTGGGGGCGCCCCTCGGGCCGCATCATCCCCAGGCCACTCGGGCTAGACCCAGCGGCATGTATCCCTTCCGCGTTTATTTCCAATTATGCATCATGCTTGATTACTTGATGCCGTCAGCGGCACCTTTTCTTCTTCATGTCGACCACTTGCACGTTAAAGGGGGGGTGCCTGAGCATCGCGACTCAGGGCTCTTACTGGCTCTCCAGCCCTCACCCTCTGGCCTTGTCCACGGCATCGCGACCTGGCATACCAGCGACGGCTGAGACAAGCTCGAGGCCCGGGACCAGAGGACGTAGAGTGCCGGCATCTAACCAGATTTTGCAGGAAAACATCTCAAGATACGGCCCAGCACCAGGCGCAACCCGCCTAGAGGTAGGGCCTCGTGAGTCCCGCGCTGGCTCACGAGTGCCCAGACGCACCTCGCCCGCTCCAACCAGCGAGCTCCTGAGCGACTAAGAGTCAACTAATCGCTGCTATGGCAACCCCGTCTTCTTTCTGTGATGAATCTGAAGGATCCTTAGAGGAAGTTGCGCTAGCCAAGGCCCTCACGGCGCTTCCTTCACCCTCGCCCACGTGAACCGCTTGCACGTTAAAGGGGGGTGCCTGAGCATCGCGACTCAGGGCTCTTACTGGCTCTCCAGCCCTCACCCTCTGGCCTTGTCCACGGCATCGCGACCTGGCATACCAGCGACGGCTGAGACAAGCTCGAGGGCCGGGACCCGAGGACGTAGAGCAGAAAGGGGAGCAGAGGCGAGGGAGAAGGGGCACGCGAGGACCTCGTCAAGCAACCCCTTTCAAGTTACCCCCCGGAACCGACGACGCGCTGGGGGCGATCCCCGATTCTCGAGATAAGTCACCATCCAAAGCGTTCGCTACCATGGCACTACCCCCGCACCTAAAGCGACTCCGTACTAGCGATGTTGCTTCTCTTTCTCACCAAGTGACGGCTGCTTGGGCGCCAAAGGGGACCTCCTGAGCATCGCGACTCAGGGGCTCTTACCGGACCCCGGGTCGCTCACCTCCTGGCCTTGACCACGGCATCGTGACCTGGCATACCAGCGACGGCTGACGCCGCCTTGGGACTGGGACCTGTCGACGCAGAGCACCAAGCCCTCGCGAGGTGCGAAAGGGGAGACCGAACTATGACGGAATTTGCGATTCGCACAAATCCATAGCAAGGGTTACATATTAACAACAAGGATCACAGCCGCCTTACAAGCCCCTATGGGACACAATGTGATTCCTCGCAGGGAACGGATCCTAAAAGGTGCTAACTTCACGCGCCTCCGCAAAAGATGCCATCATCAACAGTGGGCCGTCAGGCACCGGCGCCAACCCCATCCAGATCAGGATCGGCGGCGACCAAGCGAGCCTGCCCTCCTCCGGGAGCGGCGTCGGCTCGCGGGCTCGTAGCTGTCGTCGCTCGTCTCCGGCATCGCGAAGACCTCATTGGGATCGCTGGATCCTCCGGCGCTCCCGTCGCTTGTGGAGCTGTCCAGGGGACGGTTGGCAGGCCCAGTGGTCGCCATGGCGAGGTCCTGGCCGCCTCCCCCGGGGAAGCACTCTAGCCGGCGACCGTTCGTGTCGAAGACCTTGAAGAACATCACCGAAGCGCCGTCGTACTCCAGGTGGATCATGAGGGCGCCCCTCGTTCTGCAGCACCGAGCGATTTCGCCCCAGCCGCGAGTCATGAAGACCTCGCCCGGGGCAGTGATCGCAACCTCTGCCCCGGTCGCAGGAGTGTTGCAGTCGGCGTGCTGCAGCCACAGCCCCAGGAGTCTCCCCTGCTGCAAGACGGAGGCGAAGAAGGGGGGAAAGCGAATCCAAGTCCGCGGAGGCATGGCGGCGTGGAGCACGAGCTCGCGGGAGGAGCCCTCGGCATGGACTCCAGGAGGAACGACCAACACCTTCGTGACCCTCCGGCGCCGGCGACGGTGCTGGCCGAGGGGATCGGCGTCTCCTCTTTCAAGGCCCCCGGCGTGGGCATACAAGGGAAGCGGGAATCCCGGCGGAGGCCGCTCGTACCAAGGCCTCAGCACCACCAGGCGGTTCTCCTCGTCTCGGCCGCGCAAGGCAGGCCGTTTCTTTGGCGGGAGCGGGTCAGGTACCTCTTGAGGAGCCTTTCCCTTCTCCGCTGCAGAGAGCCGGCGAATCGGAGCCATCACGGCAAGGCAGAGCAAGAATCAAGGCGAAGGAGAAAGCAAGGGGAGATGGACTGGAAGGGCACGCGCGGTGCCGTACTTATAGCCGGCGGAGGCCAACCGTCGGCCTCCACGATCACAGGTAATCATAACACGATTTGCATGCAAGGACTTGTCCAATCCGCGCGATCATCGAGGCGTCGTGGGGAAGCGGAGACGCTCACGTCCAATCAACCGCCACGCGGCGCCCAAGGCCGCAGACTGTTAGGGCCCGCGGCGCTTCGCCCTTGCCCTTTCGCCTCTCGACACGGCCAAGTCCATGCGCGCCTTGGGCCCGGGGGCTACTGTCGGCGTTCTGGGAATGGGGGTCCCTAGACTTGCCTACCTGCGGCCTGCGGCGTGGCTCAAATGGGGGCCCAGCATGGCCCATCTTCATCAGCACAAGGCTCAAGACCCTCGCGAGGGGCCAAGCCTCGCGAGGCGGACGACACGGCGCTTCCTCAAACACGGCCTCCTTAGGCTGGCTCGCGAGGAGGCGGAGAGATCAAGGCAGGTACCTCACGAGGTGCCCATGATGCAAGCCATGACGACCAAGGGTGCCAGGCGGGCGCCAGCCCGCGCAGCGTCTCCCTTTACTCTTTGGTGAAAAGGGGGCAAGTGCAGGCGAGGGGATCAAGCAAAGGCACCCATTTCGGTGCAACGAGACCAAGAACAGTCCAACGGTGGGAAGGAGGTCACCATGGAGCCCAGGACGGCGTCACCACAGGGCCTTTGGCAGGCGAAGACCAACTTTAGTCAGGATAAGTGTACCAGATGTTCCCCTTCAAATTGGCCAGTTGTTGGCGCCCTTCCCGCTCAATATTTGGGAAGAGGCCCAGGGCCTTTGCCTATAAATAGGACTAGCCACCCACAGGGTCAGAGGGGATTCGGCATCTAGGGTCGAATCTGATTCAGCACCTAGAGCAAGTAGAGAGAGAGAGAAAGAGAAGGGCGATCGAACTCCCCCTAGCAGTTCATCCCCTAGCCAAGAACAGGCCCTCGCGAGGCCATTCTCCCTTGTACTGTTCTTCATCATCAGCCCAAGAGGCAATCCACCCACCACACTGGAGTAGGGTAATACACCACAATGGTGGCCCGAACCAGTATAAACCTTGTGTCTCTTGTGTTGTTCCTGCAGTAGTTAGATCCTTACGAGACGGAGAGGTAGTGGGCACGATCTCCGCGCGCACCCCAGAGTTCGAACCTTAAGGGTCTGCCAGAACCCGTGATCCAACAATGCCCTTCTAGGGCGGGAGGCGTTCACAATCTTCCAAGCCATACCCCATTACGGTACATGAAGCTCAAAATGCCCGGGCCCAACGAAATCATCACTCTCGCTAGTGATCCGGATACAACACTCCGCACCGAAAACAAGACAGCCGTACTGGCCCTCGAGGCATTATCCAAAGCCCTTGCGGCTGAGGAACTGACTGCGCTGCGCTCCACGGTGGACAGGGACGACGTGATACTTGATAAGAGATCCAAGTCCACCTCCTTTAAACCAGCAGATGAAACGGTCAAATTCCAATTCCATCCAACGGACCCTACCAAAACAGCCACCATCGGGGCACAGTTAAACCCCGTAGTGGACGCCGCTCTAAGAGATTTCTTGCGCCAGAATTGGGACATATTTGCCTGGCATCCTTCAGACATGCCAGGAATCCCACGCAAGCTGGCCGAGCATAACCTCAATATTCTAAAGGGATTCAAGCCTGTCAAGCAGGCTCTCCGATGTTTCTCTGAACCTAAGAGACAAGCCATGGGAGAGGAACTAACCAAGTTATTGGAAGCTGGATTCATTAGAGAAATAAAATACCCGGATTGGCTAGCAAACCTGGTGATGGTACCAAAGAAGGACAAATCCTGGCGCCTGTGCGTCGATTTCAAGGACCTCAACAAGGCTTGCCCAAAGGATCCCTTCCCCCTCCCCCGCATCGACCAAGTTGTCGATGCTACCGCAGGACATGACTCGTTGTGTTTCCTCGACGCATACTCCGGCTACCACCAGATTAAGATGGCGGAACCCGACCAAGCCGCAACGGCATTCATCACACCATACGGCCCCTTCTGCTTCAACATAATGCCCTTTGGGCTCAAAAACGCCGGCGCAACATATCAGCACATGATTCAGACATGTCTGGCAAACCAGATCGGCAAAACAGTGGAGGCATACGTAGATGATGTGGTCGTCAAAACCAAGCATGTCGACTCTATAGTAGACGACTTGAGACTCACATTCGATAACCTCCGAACATATGACATCAAGCTCAACCCGGAGAAATGCGTCTTCGGCGTGCCCGCCGGAAAGCTCCTAGGCTTCATTGTATTCGGCAGAGGAATTGAAGCAAATCCGACCAAGATCCGAGCTCTGTCACAATTGGACATCCCAACGGACCTCAAACAAATCTAGAAATTAACCGGATGCGTGGCGGCTCTAAGCCGCTTTATCTCCCGCCTGGGAGAAAAGGCATTACCCCTTTATCGCCTCCTTCGGTGCACCGAACACTTCGAGTGGACGGATGCCGCCACAGCCGGACTAGAAGAAATAAAGGCCATATTGGCAACCAACCCAGTCCTGGCCGCGCCAAACATTGGCGAACCAATGTTGTTATACATTGTGGCACCTCATCAAGTTGTGGGCGCGGTGCTCGTCGTCGAACGAGAAACGGACGGACATAAATTCCCCCTTCAAAAGCCGGTCTACTATGTATCCACTGTCCTTACTCCATGCAAGTCACGGTACCCGCATTATCAAAAGATAGCATACGCGGTATTCATGGCATCCCGGAAGCTGCGACACTACTTTCAAGAGTGTTCGATAACAGTAGCCTCGGAAGTGCCACTCAATGATATCATAAACAACCGCGACGCCACGGGCCAGATTGCCAAATGGGCCATTGAACTCCTCCTGTTCGACATAACTTACAAATTGCGGCGAGCCATTAAGTCGCAAGTATTGGCCGACTTTGTCGCCGAATGTACGGAAGCCGAACTTCCTAAAGAGTACGGCACATATTCCAACTGGATCATGCACTTCAATGTCTCCAAAATGTTGGCTGGTCTGTGGGCTGCCGTTGTTTTGACGTCCCCAACCGGAGATACAATTCAATACGTACTCCAGATATGTATACGGACTCCAACAACGCAACCGAATATGAGGCCCTTTTACATGGTCTTCGGATGGCAGTATCCATGGGTATTCAATGCATAGAGGTGCGTGGGGATTCGAACCTCGCAATATCCCAAATAAATGGAGACTTTGATGCCAAGGATCCGAAAATGGTGGCTTATCGCAACGCCATCCTAAAAATGTCAGCTCGGTTCGAGGGGCTCGAATTTCACCATATAGCCCAGGAAAACAATCAGGCTGCGGATGTCCTGGCACGCATCGGCGCAAAACGCGATGCAGTCCCCCCCAACATCTTTTTGGAGAGGCTGTTCAAGCCATCCGTAGTATGGGAAGGGGAACCCGGCAATAACAGCCCGGACCCAACCACATTGCCCGATACCGAACACTCTGACATAATCGGAGGCTCTGCCACCGAAATAACATCTTGATCCCAAGCTATAATGGCCGTCATCGCCCCGTGGACAGAACCATTCCTGGCCTACCTAACTAGGCAGGAACTCCCCGAGGACCAAAATGAGGCATGCTGCATAGTGCGGCAATCTAAAGCCTATAAGGTCCATGAGGGAGAGCTTTATAAGAAAAGCACAACCGGAGTCCTTCAAAGGTGCATCTCCAAAGAGGAAGGGCGGAATCTTCTGGCAGAAATTCATGCCGGACTCGGCAGCCACCACGCTGCAGCCCGGGCACTTGTAAGCAAGGCCTTCCGTACAGGTTTTTATTGGCCAACGGCCCGGGCAGACGCTCAAGACTTAGTCCAACGTTGCATTGGTTGCCAGCTTTTTGCAAACCAAAGCCATATGCCACCCACGCCCTCCAAACAATCCCCATTACCTGGCCCTTCATGGTCTGGGGGCTCGACATGGTTGGACCCCTTAAAGGGGGAACCCACAAGAAAAAATACTTGCTGGTCATGGTGGATAAATTCACCAAATGGATAGAAGCCAAACCTATTAAAACGGCTGAATTCGGACCGGTGATAGACTTTATATCTGGGGTTGTACACCATTATGGTGTCCCCCATAGCATCATCACGGATAACGGCACGAACTTCACGGCCGACGAGGTAAAACTCTGGTGCAAAAACATGGGCATCAAGCTCGATTATGCTTCCGTCTATCACCCGCAAACTAACGGTCAAGTCGAATAAGCAAATGGTCTTATCATGAGCGACATCAAACCCAGATTAGTGTGGTCCCTAAAGGAATCTAACACGCACTGGGTAGAGGAGCTCGACTTCGTACTCTGGGGGTTGCGGACCACGCCGAATCGCACTACCGGATACACACCATTCTTTATGGTATACGGCGCAGAGGCGGTTCTGCCCGGTGACATAATTCATGACTCACCTCGAGTGCGCATGTATGAAGAAAGAGAAGCCGAGCTCGATCGGCAGGACAGTTTGGACGCCCTGGAGGAGGAGCGTGACGTGGCAAAAGCTCGTTCCGCCTTCTATCAACAGCAGGCTCGAAGATACCAAAGTAGAGAAGTACGGGCCAAAAATTATAATGTCGGAGAATTAGTGCTACGCCTGCCGGAGAAGAAAAAGGACAAACTCAAGCCCAAGTGGGAGGGTCCCTTCATTATTGACCAAGTTTTAACTGGTGGCGCGTACCGTCTGCGGGATGCATCGGATAATCGACTCGAGCTGAACCCATGGAACGCAGCCAGACTCCGAAGATTCTACGCCTAGCGTCGGACCCTGTGTTCGTCTCCTTCCTCTGTCCATTTTTTATACACTATCTGTCTTTTATTTATCTCCTTCTCCCTTTCTTTTCTCTCACAGCCTTTAAGGGCCAATTTTTGCCTAGTTTGCGCACAACTGACACGCTATCCGCGCTCATTATACATGGGCGCTTCTTTTACAGAAGCTTATTTATTTATACGGGCTTCACGCCCAGCACATGTGTCATCCTTCCGCATGTACCTTTTATTCACCATTATATGCATCGATATGACTTAATTTTTGGCCAAGCTGGGTTGCCTGGCTCTTGTATTTATGCCCTACGTTCCCGTTAATTCGGCTAGGGCATAAGGGGAGCACCTCTATGATTGTTACTGCCGGGTCAGCCGGATGTGTACCTCAGACTGGGTGAAGCTGAAAGCTAGCGTTCTTAAGGGAATATTCGGTCAGTGAACAAAAGTTGTTTTTCTTTTTTACTTATATGTGTGCCCCCAGATGTTTTTCCTGCGTCTCTTTTCGCAGTCCGGACATGCACTTTAGGGCATGCGTCCCAGGGAAAGGAACCCCTAACGGAACTATTCTCCCTGGAAGATGTTTCTTACTAACCATGTAATATAACATAACTAGTTGGGCACTTGTCTGTTCAAGCACTAATGACCCCTACCTAGTCTCCATGCATGCCCCGGTTCTTACATAACCGAGAGGGTATTCGGATGCACTCCGGACTGTCGGGTCCCGAGGTTGAAGCGAAAAGGTCCGCCATGACAAATGATCTACAATCCGGCTAGAAGGCATTATACATGTCACTTTAAGTTACATAGTCAATTTGACTGGCTAAATTCCTCTTCTATACCATCCAATAGGCTATCTAGTCTACAGTCCTGTTGGGAATACTTTGCGGCCAATTCTACTTGGCCGTACACTAAGCTCACGGGGATCTCCTTCCCATCAGGCCCCACAGGTCCGACCTCGGCCATGTGGTTTGGGTCAGCCTTCGTGTACCGCGTGTTCACCATGGCCCAGGCTTCCTTGGCACCTTGACGGCATGCCGGTATCTTCCATAATCAGAAGCGTCGCCGTGCTCCCTTAAGCTTCTCCGCAAGCTCTCCAAGGCTTTCGGGCAGGGAGACAGATGGCCATAAGGCTGGGCAACACCTCGCATCACCTGCCAAACTTGTCCGTGCAGTTGTGACAGCTCGGGTAGAAGATCACCCGTCGACCCGGGCATCTCACCCGCGGGACGACCCGTCAGCATACCTACAGACATAACTCTGTTAGCCGGTTTCTTCACCGAACTCTTTTTCACAAGTTCGTTCAAGCACTTACTGAAAATGTCGCGTCGCAGCCACTGATTCTCCTTCACGGAGTCCGCCAGTTGAGCACGAACATCCTTTAGTTCCACGCCCAGCTGGGTGTTGGCATCTTGGATATTATTTTTTCTCTTTCCTAACCTTCGTAAGCACGCTCTTACCGGCCTTTAGCTGGCGTAGGAGATGTTGCTCATCCGGATTTCCTCCGGCTTCATCTGCCATATTTATTGTCAGATTTGCACATGTGCCGCACTCTGTACGGTATTTATCATTTTAAATATGTGTTACCAGATGGGGTCTTCTTGGACTCCTCTCCTACGGCCAGTACGGCCTGAAGTTGAGCTTTGCACTCTTCAAGCTCTTGGGATAATTGGGTATTGTTTTCTGTAAGAACCTGCATAACAAATGATCCTTAAATCAGTTATTCTAACTGTTTCAAGTCTCAGGGGCTACTGATATATGTACTCATCAAATTTTCTCACCCGTATGTCCTTTACATACTGATCTGTGGCTCTGGATAGACCATTTTGAGCAGCACGGAGGTAGGTGTCTCCTGAGTTGAAGGCATCAAATGCCTCTTGGGAGAAACAAGCGTCACGGAGAACGGCTCGGCAACGCCTGTGGTTCATGGCGCTCTCCACCTCGAAATTTGTGGCGGACAGTCTGTCTGCATCCTCTGTCGGAGGAGCATCCGGCGTGCGCCTCGTATTCGCTTCCGCTTCCGAGTCCGGCCTTGGAGCCTAACTGGTGGAGGCGTGATTGGCAACCTCTCCGGATATAGTCCGGCGAGCGTTCTTCTTCTTAAGAAAGCGCGGGCGTTAATATGCCTTTAAAGAATTACATCATGGAGTAAGGTGGCATGCCACACCGCTGCGCCGGCGTCTCTGTCCGGACTGCATTTCTTTTCAGCCTGCCCGCTCTTGCAGCCCCTGGTTGGCTAGTCACCGCGGGCTCGGCATGACATCACAAGGGCCTCCCCTGTGAAACACCGTTAGTATACGGGAAGCAAAATACACAAGGACGGATCCTTTTCAAAGTGTTGGGACTTCGGTCTCAGTTACATGTGAAGCTGGGAGCAGCCCAGGGTAATCGGCCGTAATGGCTACCAAGGCATTATTGCTGCTTAGTTGGTAAAATACCCTATCAATTAGCTCCACAGATATGTCCGGATCCTCTTGGGAGGCCGGGTCGAGGGACCGCTCCGGATCCTCTGGTTGTGGAGGCGGGCTGTTGATCTCCCTTACAGCCTTACGCAGCTCCTGCGTTGGAATCGCAAGGTGAAATACTTAACTTTGGGAATATGAAACGTATGTACATGAAAAGTGTCGACTTACCCAGCTCGGAGGATTGTACATAGAAAATCCGCCCTGTGGATTGACATGGAGGAATTCCTCCTCTTCTCCCTTGTACAGATCGGACAAGATTTTTGATAGAGCGGCGGGTGAGTCCGGCCCCTTGCGGCTACAGCGGGTGGCGTCATCCTCCCCGTTGAAATCCCACCTGGGGTGACCTCGATATTGAAGTGGCTGCACCCCCCGCATAACGCATATCGCCATGACTTCGATCATGGTCAGTCCTGATTGAGCCAATAACTTTATCCGGCTCATCAGGTAAAGAACGTCGCTGTCATCTTCGTCATGGGGGCTCCATGGACGCCAGATCAGGCGCTTCTTCAAAGGAGCATTATCGAACTCAGGAAGACCGATCTGAATAGGATCCGGAAGGGGGACGTCTTCTATATAAAACCATTCTGAAGGCCAGTCTTCGGACGCTTTCTTCGGGGTTCCGGATAGATATCCGGTCCCGGCGATGCGCCATACTTCGGCTCCGCCCACTTGATATATTGACCCCCTCTGAGAATGGGGCACAAGGCAGAACAGCTTCTTCCACAGTGCGAAATGAGCCTCGCAGCCCAAAAGCAGCTCACAAAGTGCTACGAAACCCGCGATATGCAGTATAGAGGCAGGCGTAAGGCTGTGCAACTGGAGGCCGTAGAACTCCAGGAGTCCCTGGAGAAATGGATGAATTGGAAATCCAAGTCCTCTTATCAAATAAGGAACGAGGCATACCCGCTCTCCCTTAGAGAGATTGGGAAGGCTCTCCGCTTGCTCTCCGCCATTGTAGGTGGCGAGCCCGGCTCGAACCGGGACCATATACGCTGGGGGAGAAATCCCTGGGTCTGAAGCTTCACTAGTTGGCTGTGCGGGACGGAACATCTCTCCCAATCTCCGGGCTTGGGGCTGGGGGAGCGAGAAGAGGACCTGCATCGACCGGCCATGATGGAATGGATCTCTTTCGGGTGCGCTCCGATGAATGCTCGCTAAGGGAGGATGGTGTGGGTTGGATCTGAATCCTCGTCTCTTTAATAGACAGCTCATTTACATAGCTAGGGGGGTAAATGTAAAAATACCCTGGCTCTTCACATTCGCTTGACACGTGGAAGGTGGCCATTATTGGGCATGGAAGCCAAGGAGCGTAGCAGTTATAGGAGGTCGAACACTATTTAACAGGTATTCAGAATTTGGAGGAGAACCCGTCTTGCAATGCCGAAGACATTTTGTTCATCGGACTCATCGTCATTGAAGCCTAGTTCGGGGGCTACTGAGGGAGTCCTGGATTAGGGGGTGTCCGGATAGCCGGACTATAGCCTTTGGCCGGACTGTTGGACTATGAAGATACAAGATTGAAGACTTCGTCCTATGTCCGGATGGGACTTTCCTTGGCGTGGAAGGCAAGCTTGGCAATACAGATATGTAGATCTCCTCCCATTGTAACTGACTGTGTAACCCTAGCCCTCTTCGGTGTCTATATAAACCGGAGGGTTTTAGTCCGTAGGACAACATACAATCATACCATAGGCTAGCTTCTAGGGTTTGGCCTCTCTGATCACGTGGTAGATCTACTCTTGTACTACCCATATCATCAATATTAATCAAGCAGGAGTAGGGTTTTACCTCCATCGAGAGGGCCCAAACCTGGGTAAAAACATCATGTCCCTTTTCGCCTGTTACCATCCGCCTAGACGCACAGTTCGGGACCCCCTACCTGAGATACGCCGGTTTTGACACCGACACCCACTGCAGGAGCGACACCAGATGTTATGAACATCTGGCAGAGCAAAGCTGATGACTACTCGATAGTTCAGTGTGCCATGCTTTACAGCTTAGAATCGGGACTTCAACAACGTTTGGAATGTCATGGAGCATATGAGATGTTCGAGGAGTTGAAATTAATATTTCAAGCAAATGCCCGGATTTAGAGATATGAAGTCTCCAATAAGTTATACAGCTGCAAAATGGAGGAGAATAGTTCTGTCAGTGAACATATACTCAGAATGTCTGGGTACCACAACCACTTGACTCAACTAGGAGTTAATCTTCCTGATGATAGTGTCATTGACAGAGTTCTTCAATCACTGCCACCAAGCTAAAAAAGCTTCGTGATGAACTATAATATGCAAGGGATGGATAAGGCAATTCCCGAGCTCTTCGCAATGCTAAAGGCAGCTGCGGAGGTAGAAATCAATAAGGAGCATCAAGTGTTGATGGTCAACAAGACCACTAGTTTCAAGAAGAAGGGCAAAGGGAAGAAGGGGGACTTCAAAAAGAACGGCAAGCAAGTTGCTGCTCAAGTGAAGAAGCCCAAGTCTGGACCGAAGCCTGAGACTGAGTGCTTCTACTGCAAAGGGACTGGTCACTGGAAGCGGAACTGCCCAAAGTATTTGGCGGATAAGAAGGATGGCAAAGTGAAAGGTATATTTGATATACATGTTATTGATGTGTACCTTACTAATGCTCGTAGTAGCATCTGGGTATTTGATACTGGTTCTGTTGCTCATATTTGCAACTCAAAACAGGGGCTACGGATTAAAGGAAGATTGGCTAAGGACGAGGTGACGTTGCACGTTGGAAATGGTTCCAAAGTCGATGTGATCACCGTCGGCACGCTACCTCTACATCTACCTTCGGGATTAGTTTTAGACCTGAATAATTGTTATTTGGTGCCAGCATTAAGCATGAACATTATATCTGGATCTTGTTTAATGTGAGACGGTTATTCATTTAAATCATAGAATAATGGTTTTTTATTTATATGAGTAATATCTTTTATGGTCATGCACCCTTGATGAGTGGTCTATTTTTGTTGAATCTCGATAGTGGTGATACACATATTCATAGTATTGAAGCCAAAAGATACAAGTTTAATAATGATAGTGCAACTTATTTGTGCACTGCCGTTTAGGTCATATGGGTGTAAAGCACATGAAGAAACTCCATGCTGATGGGCTTTTGGAATCACTTGATTATGAATCATTTGATGCTTGTGAACCATGCCTCATGGGTAAGATGACTAAGACTCCATTCTCCGGAACAATGGAGCGAGCAACGGACTTATTGGAAATAATACATACTGATGTATGCGGTCCGTTGAGTGTTGATGCTCGCGGCGGGTATCGTTATTTTCTAACCTTCACAGATGATTTGAGTAGATATGGGTATATCTACTTAATGAAACATAAGTCTGAAACATTTGAAAAGTACATAGTTCTCGAACCCGTAGTTATATTATGAGTTTATATGTTTTGATGTATTGAAGGTTGTTCAGAGTCCCGGATGTGATCACGGACATGACGAGGAGTCTCAAAATGGTCGAGACATGAAGATTGATATATTGGAAGCATATGTTTGGATGTTGGAAGTGTTTCGGGTGAAATTGGGATTTTACCGGAGTACCGGGAGGTTACCAGAACCCACCGGGGGGTTAATGGGCCATAATGGGCCTTAGTGGAGAAGAGGAGAGGTGGCCAGGGCAAGGGCCGCGCGCCCCTCCCCCCCAGTCCGAATAGGACAAGGAGAGGGGGGCGGCGCCCCCGTTCCTTCTTCTCCTCCACCTCTTTCCCCCCTCCACTCCTAATCCAACTAGGAAAGGGAGGGAGTCCTACTCCCGGTGGGAGTAGGACTCCTCCTGGCGCGCCCCCTCTTGGCCGGCCGCACCTTCCCCCTTGCTCCTTTATATACGGGGGTAGGGGGGCACCCTAGAGACACAACAATTGATCGTTTGATCTTTTAGCCGTGTGCGGCGCCCCCCTCCACCAGAGTCCACATTCATAACACTGTAGCGGTGCTTAGGCGAAGCCCTGCGTCGGTGGAACATCATCATCGTCACCACGCTATCGTGCTGACGAAACTCTCCCTCAACACTCGGCTGGATCGGAGTTCGAGGGTCGTCATCGGGTTGAACGTGTGCTGAACTTAGAGGTGTCGTACGTTCGGTACTTGACCGGTCGGATCGTGAAGACATATGACTACATCAACCGCATTGTGCTAACGCTTCTGCTTTCGGTCTACGAGGGTACGTGGACATCACTCTCCCCTCTCGTTGCCATGCATCACCATGATCTTGCGTATGCGTAGGAAATTTTTTGAAATTACTACGTTCCCCAACAGTGGCATCCGAGCCTGGTTTTATGCGTAGATGTCATATGCACGAGTAGAACACAAGTGAGTTGCGGGCGATATAAGTCATACTGCTTACCAGCATGTTATACTTTGGTTTGGCGGTATTGTTGGATGAAGCGGCCCGGACCGACATTACGCGTACGCTTACGCGAGACTGGTTCCACCGACGTGCTTTGCACACAGGTGGCTGGCGGGTGTCAGTTTCTCCAAATTTAGTTTAACCGAGTGTGGCTACGCCCAATCCTTGCGAAGGTTAAAACATCACCAACTTGACAAACCGTCATTGTGGTTTTGATGCCTAGGTAAGAACAGTTCTTGCTAAGCCCGTAGCAGCCATGTAAAATTTGCAACAACAAAGTAGAGGACGTCTAACTTGTTTTTGCAGGGCATGTTGTGATGTGATATGGTCAAGACATGATGCTAAATTTATTGTATGAGATGATCATGTTTTCTAACCGAGTTATCGGCAACTGGCAGGAGCCATATGGTTGTTGCTTTACTTTATCACTAAGCGGTAGCGATAGTCGTAGAAGCATAAGATTGGCAAGACGACAACGATGCTACGATGGAGATCAAGGTGTCGCGCCGGTGACGATGGTGATCATGACAGTGCTTCGGAGATGGAGATCACAAGCACAAGATGATGATGGCCATATCATATCACTTATATTGATTGCATGTGATGTTTATCTTTTTATGCATCTTATCTTGCTTTGTTTGACGGTAGCATTATAAGATGATCCCTCACTAAATTATCAAAGTATAAGTGTTCTCCCTGAGTATGCACCGTTGCGAAAGTTCTTCGTGCTGAGACACCACGTGATGATCGGGTGTGATAGGCTCTACATTCAAATACAACGGGTGCAAAACAGTTGCACACGCGGAATACTCAGGTTAAACTTGACGATCCTAGCATATAACAGATATGGCCTCGGAACACGGAGACCAAAAGGTCGAGCGTGAATCATATAGTAGATATGATCAACATAGTGATGTTCACCATTGAAACTACTCCATCTCACGTGATGACCGGACATGGTTTAGTTGATTTGGATCACGTGATCACTTAGAGGATTACAGGGATGTTGTCGGTGTACTAGAGTAGGGGTACCCTTGTATCCCGAACTTGTGCACAGGCAGTCGCAGCACCCCGCGGCAAGGCTTGCTGGGTGACCGCCAAGGTCCCTTGTGGGTCCTTTGGAGCCATTCAAGAACAAAGTATTCAGGCCAAGGAGACAAGGTCCCGGCAAGAGGAGCTTGCCGGGAAGGCCACTCAAGACACAAGACCCCGGCAAGAGGAGCTTGTCGGGAAGGCCAACCAAGGCATCTCAAGGAACTTGCCGCGACACGCCACGCGTCCCGTCAAGGCCCGGTGAGCAGCGAGCTCCCGGACGTGACAAGACAACGACCGCGGCAAGGTGCTTGCCACGACAAGATATCACTCCGTACCCACACTCCAGCACATCCACCAACGTGTCGCTCTGGGACTCTCCCAGGCGTACGTGGCGTGAGGGTGTGCAGCCAGGGGTACGCGGTGGCAAACGGCGCTGACAAGATCGTCATCGTGGCGAACGGTGGCGTCCCTGACGGTCCCTTTCTGCACTGTTTGGGCGACGCAGACGGGCATTTAATGCCCTTGTCCCCTGCCGTCAGGGTTAGGTATGATACACTGTACAGGTAGCTGTACCAACTGCAACACCTTTCCATTTTTGCCCTTGTCTACGTTGCCACTTGTCGGTGGCCCCTTGAGCATATAAAAGGGGCCCCATGCGCAACATAGAGGAAGGGGGACGAACAATAGAACACCCACGCTCGGTCTCGTTAGCTGCTGGTGTGTACTGTAGCACTCAGCGCTCCCGAGCAAGAACTCAATACAAACCACAATGCAGCAGTAGGAGTATTATCTCTCCGGAGAGCTCCGAAGCTGGGTAAACTGCTCGTGTGCCTCGCCTCGATCTGCTCTTCGTGCGACCTCCGCCCCCCGCCGAACCGAAAGGGGCTCGGTCCCCATAGGTGCTCGTGGATCAGTTTCCCCGGCATCTTTGGCGCACCAGGTAGGGGGCGTCGAGGTTGTGTGAACCTGATCTGGCGTTCACACGAGCTAGATCTTCATCATCTTCATCGACATGCCGCCGAAGAAGAAGGCTTCGGAGGCGGCTGCTCCGTCCGGGACAAACCCACCACCGCCGGAGCAAACGGCTGGTGGGGGAGACGCCGGCGGAGGAACGGGTGGCGGCGAGGAAGCTCGTCGCGGTACTCACGGTACCATACGCTCGCTGGACCCAGATCGAGCTGGTGGATCTCGGGATGCTCAAGGCCAGCATGCGCGCCAACATGCTGGCACGAGTGAGGCACGGTCGCCTGTACGGGATACTGCTCCTTCTAACATAGTTAGAAGTCCGAGCATATCCCGCTCCTCACACCGTTTGCCACCGCTACCTGCCACTCCAGCAGAAGCTTCGGCGCGAGCTCAACTGCTCCTAGACTACCCTCCAACGGCGGACAAGATCAACGACTGGAGGGCCACCATTCAGAGTCTCATCGGCTTTGCCAACGGCGACACTCCGCGGCAGCCGAGTACATCGCAGCCGCGGCGAGTCAGCCAGGCACGGGCCGATGGAGACAAGACCGGTGGGGGTGCAACCACCATGCACACCCTGCCGCGAAGGCCAAGATCGCCACCTCACCGGATCCACCTCGACAGCGACTCCACCGCGTCATCGGATCCACGAGCTCGTCGCGATCAATGCCAAGTTCTTCACGAATGACAGCAAGAAGACGCTCGTACTCGCATCGAGCGCCGAAGAGAAGCGCGGCGTCAATCAGACCAGCGCGCTGGGCCCTCTGTCGACATGCATGCGCCAGGGGAACCAGGCGACCTGCCGTACGCGATAGGTTGCCCTGCGTTTACCCGTGAGCTGCGGCAAGTCCAGTGGCCCAGCACGAAGAATTTCAAGCCAGACGTACCCGAGAAGTACGACGGCAAGTTGCATCCGTCGGAGTTCCTCAGCATCTGCACCATCGCGGTGCAAGCTGCCGGGGGGGCGGGACGACAAGATCCTTGTCAACTAGTTCCCGCTGGTGCTCAAGCCCAACGTCAGGTCCTGGCTCATGCACTTGCCGGACAACTCCATATCTTCCTGGGCAGACCTACGCCATCAGTTTGTCGGCGCCTTTACGGGCGGCCACAAACCTCATGGCCAGGAGAGTGACCTTCATCTACTTGCCCAGAAGGAAGGAGAGCCCCTGCGCAAGTACATCCAGAGATTCAGCCATGTACAGCGCAACATCCCGGATGTCCACCCTGCCGTGGTTGTCAGCGCGTTCCATCAAAACGTGTGTAACCGCAGGATGCGGGAGGAGATGGCGATGTGCAAGATCAGAGACGTCAGTGAGTTGTATGCCCTGGCCGACAAGTGTGCACGTGCTGAGGAAGGGAGGAAACTCCCCGGAGAGAATACAGGAGCAGGAGGATCTGACAGCGAGGATGCTGCCCCGGCAAGGAAAAACCGGCGGCGAAACAACAGAAAGAGGAAAGGCAAAGATGTGTTAGTTGTTGAGTTGTCCGGCAACGAAGGTGGCGCCAAGAAAGCCAAAGCTGGTAGCTCCGGCAAGGAGGTTGCCACATGCGCCAACTGCCAGGCTGTGGCGGTCGCCGACAAGCAGGACGGCACCAACAAACAGTACTGCAAGATCCACCGCACCAAGGGCCATGATCTCCAGAGCTGCAAGAAGGTCGAGCAGCTTGTCGAGTTGCAAAAGGCCGAATACGAGCGATGCGACAAGGAGAAATCCCAAGGAGGTGCTGGAGGATCCGGCATGAAGCGCCCCGGTCGGGGAGGACGCCGCGGCAAGGCCAAGCAGCGGCAAGGAGACAGACCTCCCCGCGGCCGCGACAAGGATGAAGATGACGACGACGACGAAGACATGGATGATGCCGAGACCAGTGAGTAGGAGTTCCAGAAAGCCACAGAGGTCTTGTGCGTTGACGGCGGTGCTTCTCTGCATACTTTGCACCGCCAACTCAAGCAGTGGGTGCGAGAAGTCAATGCGGCAGAACCACCCGTCGAGTCACGCAAGCTTCTGAAATGGTCCAGCACGCCTATCATCTTTGATATTGAGGACCACCCTGATCGCACAACTACGGTCGGGTGCTTGCCGATGTTGGTTTCACCAACTATCCGCAACCTCAAGGTCACTAAGATGCTAGTTGACGGCGGGGCCGGCTTGAACCTGATCTCCTCCGCTGTGCTCTAGAAACTCCAGGTCCCTGACAGCGAGCTCGAAGAGACCGACACATTCCAAGGAATCAACCCGGGAAGGAGCAAGCCGAAGGGGAAGATCACGTTGCTGGTGACATTTGGCAGCGAGTTGAACTTCAGAAATGAGAGGGTCACTTTTGACGTTGCCGATTTTCCATTGCCTTGCAATGGGATTCTCGGCCGTCCAACGCTCGCCAAGTTCATGGCGGCCTCTCACTATGCGTATAACATGCTGAAGATGCCAGGCCCGATAAGTGTCATCTCTGTCCCTGGCGACAAGAAGGATGCTCTTATCTGTGCCGACAAGATTTACCGGGAAGCGGCAGCCGCAACGGATCGCAAGTCACTTGCCGCTGAAGCTCCCGAGAGGAAGAAGAAGACCAAGTCCGGCAAGAGTTCTGATGCCCACTCCGGCAAGCGCACCTCTTCGGAGTGCTGCGCTACCGTCGAGGACGCACCATCGAGCTCCACCGGCAAGTGTAAGAAGACAATGGCAGCTCCGCTAGAGACCAAGAAGGTGTCCGCCAAGGAGGACGGCACTGGTGGTACCTTCACCATCAGTGCCACTCTCGACCCCAAATAGGAAAGCACGCTCATTGCTTTCCTGCGGGCGAACATCGACGTCTTTGCGTGGCAACCGTCTGACATCCCCGGTGTTCCCAGGAAAGTAATTGAGCACCACCTTGCCGTCTATCCTCATGCGCGGCCCGTCAAGCAGAAAGTCAGGAAGCAAGCAGTGGAGCGCCAAGAATTCATCGCAGAAGAGATCAAGAAGTTGGAAGCAGCAGGCCTTGTCGGAGGAGTGCTCCATCCTACGTGGTTGGCCAATCCTGTAGTCGTGCGCAAGGCAAACGGGAAATGGAGGCTTTGTATCGACTTTACCGATGTTAACAAAGCTTGTCCCAAAGACCCATTTCCCTTGCCGCGCATTGACCAGATTGTTGACTCCACGGCCGGATGTGACTTGCTTTCATTTCTTGACGCATACTCAGGATACCATCAGATCTTCATGGCAGAAGAGGATGAGGAAAAGACCGCATTCATCACTCCATGTGGCACGTGCTGTTTCATACGGATGCCTTTCGGTTTAAAGAATGCTGGTTCAACATTCACAAGGGTAGTCCATACCGCTTTTGAGCCACAAATCCATAGAAATGTGGAAGCCTACATGGATGACATAGTGGTCAAGAGCAAGGACAGGGCAACTCTGATTCAAGGTTTAGACGAGACTTTTGCAAATCTGCGCAAGATCAGCCTCAAGCTCAACCCCGAGAAGTGTGTGTTTGGAGTCCCTTCCGGCAAGCTTCTCGGGTTCTTCGTGTCTCAGCGGGGAATTGAAGCCAATCCCGACAAGATCAAGGCCATTGAGTAGATTGAAGCACCAAAGCGCGTCAAGGATGTACGAAGACTTGTCGGTTGCGTGGCAGCTCTCAGCAGGTTTATCTCTAAGTCTGCTGAGCGCGCCCTGCCGTTTTTCAAAATATTGAAAAAGGCAGGTCCAATGAAATGGACTCCGGAAGCGGAGGCTGCGCTGCAGGACTTGAAGAGATACCTGTCCTCCACTCCAATACTTGTCGCACCTAAGCCACAAGAGAAGTTGCTGCTGTATCTGGTGGCAACCAATCAAGTGGTTAGTGCTGCGTTTGTAGCGGAGAGGGAGGCAGATGATGAGCCAGCAACCATGGCAAGCGCATCCCCGACAAGCTCTGGTCCCGACAAAGATGGATCTGCGCAGGCGCGTGAGGAGATACGGAAGAGAATGGTGCAGTGCCCAGTTTAGTTTGTCAGTTCCCTTCTGCAGGGGGCTAGGTCAAGGTACTCTGGTGTGCAGAAATTGCTTTTCGGCCTTCTCATGGCCTCGAGAAAGCTGCGCCATTACTTCCAAGCACATGAGATCATAGTTGTCACTCGTTTTCCGCTGAAGAGGATACTGCAGAACCCAGAAGCAACAGGCAGGATTGTTGAGTGGGCACTGGAACTGTCAAGCTTTGGCCTCAAGTTTGACAGGACTTCAACTATCCAAAGCAGAGCATTGGCAGAATTCATAGCAGAATGGACGCCAACACCAGATGAAGAAATTCCAGAAACGAGCATCCCCGTCAAGGAAGCAAGCAAAGAGTGGCTGATGTACTTTGACGGTGCCTTCTCGCTGCAAGGCACCGGTGCTGGCGTGCTGCTTGTCGCACCCACCGGGGAGCACCTCAAGTACATAGTCCAGATGCACTTTCCCAAGGAGCAAGCAACAAACAATACTGCAGAGTATGAAGGTTTGCTTGCCGGTCTCAGGATCGCGGCAGACCTTGGGATCAAGAAGCTCATTGTCAGGGGTGTGTCGGAGTAATGGGCCACGGGTAGGCAAACCCGAGGCCCAGAACCTTTCAAGACATCGGGGCAGGCTACGCCCCTCAAAGAATCCCAAGACGATCGGCCAACTCTGGGAGTCGGCTGCAGCATCACCGACGCCTACTCACGGCCGAGTCCCAGGGGCGGCTGTGACTCCCGATCGGCGACTCCAGGGAGGCCCGCGACTTCATCACCTTCTGCCTTCTGGAAAAAGGACGAGACCGGGGATGGCCGGAGTACGGTCCTCCCCTACCCTGATTACCAAGGGCGGGTATGGCTACAGTGCGCCGTACTGGAGTAGATCTCCGTCCGGCGCGGCACTGTGGCCATACCAGCCCTGACATCCGCCCTGGCGACGGGGCACTGTACCCACGATGGTCCGCATGTATGGCCTGGAGACGGCGGGCCCCGCTAGTCGGCGGGAGGGACGAAGACGGTGAGAGCACCCGAAGACGGCCCCCGTGGGAGTCGGCCTCCGAGAGTCGGCCAGCTCCTCCCACGGGTCCCACGCGCCATTAACCAGATAAGACGGGGAGCGGCGACAGTGATCGCCCGCCAGGCGGCGGCACTATTGCCATGCCCCCACGACCCAGCCAACATGATCAGAGGCGCGGCTACAGTGGCCAGGTCAGTCGGCGGGGCCCACCAGAGGTGGCCCCCAGGAGTCGGCGGAGAAGACGGCGGCCTAAGAGACAGACGGTTGGGACCCGCACCCAGTCAGATTACCATTGTACCCCCGGGGGGTAGGCCTATATAAACCCCCCGGAGCACCCATGCAAAGGGTTCGATCCTTTTCTCACCAGACCAACACAGCTCAAGGAGCAACTTTGTACACATATCTCCATAGTGACCATGCGGAGACCCCGCAGAGCAGCAGTAGGGGTATTATCTCCTCGGAGAGCCCCGAAGCTGGGTAAGATCCGCCGACGAGCATGTTTACGCCTCATCCCGCTTCCAGGCACCGGCGACGTTCTACTCGCCCCCACCATAATAAGCCATCCTTTGGCATATGTCGCACCTAACCCCCGACATTTGGCGCCCACCGTGGGGTGAGGTGCACCGTCGTCCGGAGATCTGTTCCGGACGGGAACCCTTTTCCTCCCTGGCGAGCGTAGCCAGCCCGGCACGCCAGAAGGAGTTCACACCGACGCGCTGCGCGACGTTGAGACCGTTTGCGCGGCCAGCTGCCTCGCCGATCTTATCGGCGAGGTTAGCCTCTCCGACGAGACTGCGTCCGACGCAGGCACCGGCGGCCCCACGGACCTTCTCGCGGGTCTCCTCGATGACCTCCATGTTGCTGGCGAGCCTGCCACCGACCTGGAATCCGTAGGCTCCAACGACCCGATGCTGGTCGATTCCGACACCGTGTCGCTCGACGCCTTCTCCACCAACGTGGTGGTCTACGACGAGCCGCTCCCTCGCGCGGAGAGCGGCGGAAGCACCGTCACTGAGGTTCTCGTCATCGACCATGGTGAGCACTCCGACGGGAGAGCTCGCGACCCGCTTGACGCGGCACTGCAAGACCTGGATGCGCCCATTCCAGAGGACGCTGACGCCGAGACACTGGAGGCGCGCCGCCTCCAGCTCGTCGAAGGCGCGAAGAAGCTGGTGAGCATGAGACGCTTGTCAGAAGCCTACCAGCGTGAAATGGACCGCGCCGTGGGCGGCTCGCCGGCTCCGGTGGGGCCAAGCTGCCTGTGCGCGGTCCGCCAGCGCGGCGCGGACATCGCCAGCATGTTCGGGGCCAACCGCCCCGTATACGCCACGCCCGCAGAAAACATTCGAGCCGCCCAAGCGGTGGCAGACGAGCTGGATAACCTTGAAGGCGAAGAGCGCCGACTCATGACGGAGCGAGTCCAGCAACTCCTCGACGCGGCTGGCGCGCAGAACGCGGCCGGCTGCCGCACCGAAGGGCCTCAGCAGCAGAAAGATGACCTGCCACCCCGCCGAGATCAAGGCGCAACATCTCGGACGCCGACTGGTGGTGTCCGCGGAAGAAAAGACAAGGAGCCGGCTGCAAGCCGCAGTCGGACTCACCTCACCATCGAGCGCGACCAAGACGGCCTCCCGAGAGCAGTAGAGCGGCAGGACGACTATGTGCCTCTGCCACCCCGCAGAGAAAGGCGAGTCTCCCCGCCGCCTGTCGACCATCCGATTCTCGGAGGCCACCTCGGCCGCCGAGAGGGATTCGGAGAGAATGATGCCCGCCACCGGATCGACCGACTCCACCGATCCCTGGTGCTCGAAGAAGAAGACGAGCTGGGACCGCCGTGTTTCGGCCCCCACATCCGAGATGAGCCCTTTCCCAAAGGATTCACTCTCCCTAGAGATACTCCCAAGTACACTGGCTCCGTGAAGCCAGAGGACTGGCTGGTTGACTACTCCACAGCCGTCAGCATAGCGAACGGCAACAAGCGCGTTGCCGTGAAGTATGTTCCGCTCATGCTCCAGGGCACAGCCCGGACATGGCTGAACAGCCTGAAACCCCGCAGTATCAACGGCTGGCCCGACTTCACCGAGGCTTTCATCCGCAACTTTATGAGAACATACAAGCGACCTCCCAAGCCTCGCCAGCTCTCCTTGTGCGTGCAAGGCCCCGACGAATCCACTCGCGACTACCTCACGCGGTGGGCCCAGCTCCAAAACTCCTGCGAGGGCATGCACGAGGTGCAGGCCATCGAGTACTTCACTACCAGGTGCAGAGAAGGCACCCTCTTCAAGCACAAGCTCCTCTGCGACGAGCCGGAGACCCTGGATGAGCTGCCGATCATAGCAGATAAGTACGCCACAGTCGACTCTTCTATGAAGACGGAGATCCAAGTTGGCACGACAGGCAAAGTCGCCCCACAGGCTCCCAGAACCCCGGCTGGAGACGCCAGCCGGCGGCAGCAGCAGAACGATCACAAGCGCAAGGCCCCGCGGCCGGCTTCCAATAGCCGGCAGGTCGCAACGGTCGACGATCAGCAACTAGAAGGGCAGCCTCCACCCAAGCGGCAGAAGGGCGGCAAGCCCAATTGGCTGTCGGCTTTCTCCTACAAACAGACTCTGGATGGCCCCTGCAAGTTTCACAGTGGCGCGAAGCCATCAAACCACACCACCAGAAAGTGCCACTGGCTGACTAGGATTGCCAAAGGAGACGGTCTGGCGCCTCCCCCACCGGCTGGGCAGCCGCCTCCGCCTCCGCCCCAGCAGCCGGCTGCCAGGCCGGTCGGCGCAGTACAAGACGAGTACCCGGAAGAGCATGGAGCCTACGTGGTGTTCACAAGTGTGGCAGATGACAGACGCAGCAGGCGGCTGCAGCAGCAAGAAGTCAGCGCAGTGGCATCAGACACTCCAGAGTTCATGCACTGGTCCGAGAAGCCTATCAGCTGGAGCAGAGCTGATCACCAAGAGGTGATGCCGAATCCAGGGTCCTATGCCCTGGTCCTGGAGGCCACCTTTGCCACTGATAGGCGGGCAGCTCGCTTTTCGCGAGTTCTGATAGATGGAGGTAGCAGTATCAACATCCTGTATAAGGATACAATGGAGAAGCTGGGAATCAAGCAAAGACAGCTCCAGAGCAGCCGAACCGTATTCCATGGGATCGTCCCTGGCCTTTCCTGCTCCCCAATCGGCAAGATTTTGATAGATGTCCTTTTCGGAGATAAGGATCACTTCCGCCGAGAGCCAGTCTGGTTTGAAGTGGTGGACCTCCGGAGCCCATACCATGCACTACTTGGCCGACCTACCTTGGCCAAGTTCATGGCAGTCCCCCACTACGCCTACCTCAAGATGAAGATGCCGAGTTCCAAGGGAATCCTGACTGTAGTCGGCGACTACAGGAAGTCGTCCGCTTGTGCGGCCGAGAGTAGTCGGCTGGCCGATTCCCTGGTTATTGCAGCGGAGAAGCGGCTTCTTGACCGGGTTGTGGCGATGGCCGGCAAGCAGCCTGAGTTGTCGCCCAACCCCAAGGAGTCGGAAGCTGAGGGCTCGTTCAAGCCGGCGAAGGAAACGAAGAAGATACCTTTGGACCCAGAGCACCCGGAGAGGTACGCTGTCGTAGGTGCGACCCTCGACAGCAAATAGGAAGGCGAGCTCGTCGATTTCCTCCGTGAGAATCGGGACATCTTTGCATGGTCCCCCAAAGACATGCCAGGTGTACCGACGGAATTCGTCGAGCACAAGTTACATGTCCGGTCTGATGTGAAGCCCGTCAGGCAGCCCTTGCGCCGCCTGTCAGAAGAGAAAAGAAGAGTTGTTGGTGAAGGGATAGCCCGGCTCCTTGCAGCCGGCTTTATCATGGAAGTGTTTTTCCCAGAGTGGCTAGCAAACCCAGTCTTAGTGCTGAAGAAGAACAAGCAGTGGCGAATGTGTATTGACTACACAAGCCTTAACAAAGCCTGCCCCAAGGACCCGTTTGCTTTGCCAAGGATCGATCAGGTGATAGACTCCACGGCCGGATGCGAGCTGTTGAGCTTCTTAGATGCCTATTCAGGATATCACCAGATCAAGCTGAACCCGGCAGACAGACTGAAGACCGCCTTCATCACGCCGTTCGGAGCCTTCTGCTACCTGACCATGACGTTCGGCTTGAGGAATGCCGGCGCCACCTTTCAGCGTTGCATGCAGAAGTGCCTCCTCAAGCAACTCGGCAGAAATGCCCACGTCTACGTGGATGATGTGGTGGTGAAGACGGAGAAGCGCAGAACCTTACTGGAAGATCTCAAAGAGACCTTTGAGAACCTGCGCCGATTCCAGATCAAGCTTAACCCCGAGAAGTGCGTTTTCCGAGTACCAGCCGGCCAGCTACTCGGCTTCCTGGTCTCTGAACGCGGCATAGAGTGCAACCCCGTGAAGATCAAGGCCATCGAGAGGATGGAGGTGCCTAGCCGACTGTTGGACGTGCAGAAATTCACTTGCTGTTTGGCATCCATCAGCCGCTTCATCAGTCGGCTAGGCGAGAAAGCTCTCCCGTTGTACCAACTCATGAAGAAGACCAATTTTTCTGAGTGGAACCACAAGGCGGATGAGGCCTTTCTGCAACTAAATAGGATGTTGGTTACTCCCCCTGTGTTGGCGGCTCCGACTCCCAAAGAGCCCATGCTCCTGTACATCACCGCCACCAGCCGAGTAGTCAGCACGGTTATCGTAGTTGAGCGCAAAGAGGAAGGCAAGGCACTGCCGGTCCAGAGACCCGTCTATTATCTGAGTGAAGTACTGTCAACCTCCAAGCAGAACTACCCCCACTACCAGAAGATGTGCTACGGCATGCACTTTGCCGCCAAGAAGCTGAAGCCCTACTTCCAAGAGCACCCAATCACAGTGGTCTGCACAGCCCCATTGGCTGAGATCATCGGAAGCCGAGATGCGTCTGGCCGAGTGGCAAAATGGGCCATAGAGCTGGCACCTTACACGATCTACTACCAACCCCGCACCGCCATCAAGTCGCAAGCACTGGCCGACTTCCTCGTCGATTGGGCCGAGACCCAGTACCTGCCGCCGGCGCCCGACTCCACCCACTGGCGGATGCATTTTGACGGCTCCAAGATGCGTATCGGATTGGGAGCCGGCGTTGTTCTCACCTCTCCCAAGGGTGACAAGCTCCAGTATGCACTGCAGATTCATTTCGCCGCCTCCAACAACGTCGCTGAGTACGAGGCGCTCATTCACGGGCTCTGGCTTGCCAAAGAACTCGGCATTCGCCGGATCCTGTGCTATGGCGACTCCGACTTGGTGGTCCAGCAATCATCTGGCGACTGGGACGCCAAGGACGCAAACATGGCAAGCTACCGCTTCCTCGTGCAGCAACTCAGCGGATATTTCGAGGGGTGTGAGTTCCTCCACGTGCCAAGAAACGACAACAACCAAGCAGATACTTTGGCACGAATCGGCTCCACCCGCCAAGCAATACCATCTGGCGTCGCTCTTCAGCGCCTCCTCAAGCCATCCATCAAGCCTTCGCCAGAGTCAGACTCCATTTTTGTGCCGGCTCCTCCAAAAGAAGTCGGATCCGACTCCAAAGCCCAAGCAAACGGCGCAAAAACCCTCGCAGATGACTCCAAGAACGCTGCAGTCAAAGCCGGCCCGGGGACTTCAGAACTCGGCCCGGGGACTTCAGAACTCGGCCCGGGGACTGCGGCGACCAGAGAAAAGACTCCAGAACTCGGCCCGGGGACTGCACCACTCGGCCCGGGGACTTCACTGACCCAGCAAGCGGCCGCGGACTCCAGCCCGCCGCCTCCCAGCCCGGCCGCCCTCGTCCAAGTTGCAGTTCTGGCGGTTGAAGAAATAATAGCACCCTCATGGGCCCAGCCCATCCTCAAATTCTTGGTAAACAAGGAGCTACCAACCGATGAAACCTTGGCTCGGCAAATACAACGCCGAGCGGCAGCATACACCATAATCAACAGAGAGCTGGTCAGACGCAGCGTCACAGGCATCTACCAGCGCTGCGTCGAGCCAGAGCAAGGCCAAGCAATTCTCAGAGACATCCATCAAGGCGAGTGCGGCCACCATGCGGCCTCAAGAGCGCTTGTCGCCAAAGCCTTCCGACACGGTTTCTTCTGGCCGACTGCCTTCGAAGAGGCCAAAGAGTTGGTCCAGAAATGCAAGGGGTGCTAGAAGTTCTGATCCAAGCCGCATCAGCCGGCTTCAGCACTCAAGACTATCCCCATCGCCTGGCCTTTTGCAGTTTGGGGCCTGGATATGGTGGGAACCTTCAAGACGGCACGAGGTGGCCTAACTCATCTGCTTGTCGCGGTGGACAAGTTCACCAAGTGGATAGAAGTGAAGCCCATCAAAAGATTGAATGGTCCGACTGCCGTGACTTTCATCTCAGACATCACAATTCGGTATGGCATACCGCACAGCATCATCACCGACAACGGCACCAACTTTGCCAAAGGCGCCTTGGCCCGTTTCTGCGCGACGCAGGGCATACGACTGGACCTAGCGTCCATTGCCCATCCGCAGTCGAACGGGCAGGTGGAGCGGGCGAATGGCCTCATCCTGTCCGGCATCAAGCCTCGGTTGGTCGAACCGCTGGAGCGTTCGGCCAGCTGTTGGCTTCACGAGTTGCCGGCCGTCCTTTGGAGTCTGCGTACGACTCCAAACAAGTCAACCGGCTTCACACCCTTCTTCCTCATCTACGGTGCTGAAGCCGTCATCCCAACGGATATAGAGTTCGACTCCCCGCGAGTCACAATGTACACTGCGGAAGAGGCAGAAGAAGCACGACAAGACGGTGTTGATCTGCTGGAAGAGGGCCGGCTGTTGGCACTCAGCCGGTCCAGCATCTACCAGCAGAGCCTACGTCGCTACTACAATAGGAAGGTCAGGCCGAGATCCTTCCAAGAGGGCGACCTTGTGCTCCGGCTGATCCAGCGAACAGCCGGCCAGCACAAGTTGTCGGCTCCTTGGGAAGGCCCCTTCATCATCAGCAAGGTGCTAGGCAACGACTCGTACTACCTGATCAACGCCCAAAAGCCCCGAGCACGGAAGAGGGACGACTCCGGCAAACAGACGGAGCGACCATGGAACGCGAATCTTCTTCGAAGATTTTACAGCTGATGCAGTATGTACCACGCTACCCTTTTGTATTTAAAGTACCGAGACTCTGGGGCCCCCGAGACGAACTCGGGGATTGCCCCTTTTGTTATCTGTGTAATAAGTATTATGCTTCCGAGTACGCTACTCTGTGTTATGCCGCTTGGCACCGGGCTCGACCAGTCGGCCCGGGGACTTGCCGTCTCGCGCTATGAAAACGCTTCCTGCAGTCAGACAAGTAGTGCGCGGCGCCTAAGCCGACTCCCGCCATAAGCCACAGCTCGCGGAGCGACTGTCCGGTGGGCAGGAGTAAGGTAGAATGGGCGCCCACATGAAAAATGGCTAAGGACTCAAAGCACCAAAGCATAGCTCGAGCCGGCTCCCCAACAGTTCCTCGCAAAACCGACTCTGAGTAGTCGGCTTGCTATTTTCTATCCGACTTGCTAAAGAAACTCTAGAATGGCTAAGTACTTGCCTTCCCAAAGTAGCCAAGTGTTTGATCCAGCGGCAGTCCGCGGAGCGGCTGCCCGGCTGGCAAAGACGGCTTCTAGGGGAAGGCAGCAAAAGGAAAAAGCCAAAAGAGCAATAAGCAAGAAATAATAGAACCCAGACAAATATTTACATCACAGAGGCCATTGGCCGAATCCATGAACAGATGTTCAAAATACACCCAGTGGGTGGAAATGTGCGAATTAACAAAGTCTTCGAGAAACTACTAAGCAGATAAATAAAGCAAGCGGCGGCTTATGAAGCGGTAGACGGGTTTGGGGGCTCGGGGGAGATGGCGGTGTCGGACGTTGGGGCAGCCGGCGGGGCAGACTCGGCTTGATCACCTCCAGCAGCAGTCGGCGCAGTTGGGCGCGGCTCGTTGTTGGAGGCTCGGTCGAGCTGAGGCTGGTCGCCCGCTCCGGCTTCTAGCGCCTCCGTCTCGCCGCCGGCTTCCACTTCGTCTTCTTCCTCGACACTGGAGCCAATCACCTCCGTCGAGTCCTCGCCGTAGTTCGGGTTCATCCCAAACCACTCCGGCGGCGCCTCCTCGCCGTTGTCAGCACGCTCAGGAACGAAGACACTGGTGTCGACGTACTCGGCAATCGTCGTGGCGCGCTTAACGAAGTCATCCTCCATGGCTGCCAGCTCCGGCTGGGCCTCAGCTCGGAGCGTGGCCAGCTGGTCCAGACTCAGGTTTGGATACCACGCCTTGACGAACTCCAAGGCACAACGTGCCCCGGCACGTGCCGAGGAGCCCTTCCAAGCCTCCAGACGGCCTGCTGCGACCTCCAGCCAGTCGGCAGTCCGACTGGGAGTGCGTAGAACCGGCATCTCCGGCCACAAGGCAGCAATCGCCTGGGCGCCGACTCGTTGAAGCCGGCGCAGCATCCGGTGAGCCGGCCGTAGACGAGCCTCGATGCTCAGAAGCTGTTCGTCAAGAGTTTGGGGGGCGTTGATAGCAACCTCCTCGCCGTCCACCCTCCGCGCCTCATGGTCAGCCTCGATGGCTTGAACGGCAGTTTGTGCGTGACCCGGGAAGAAGTCTGCCAAAGACGAAAAAAGAAGCAAGTCAGAAAAAGCAAGAGTCGGCCTGACCCACAGTCGGCTGCTCAAAGAAAGCAAGCAAAGAAAACTTACCATCGACGGTATCTTCAATTTAGTGGAAGCCGGAGGTCAACATCGCCTCCTTGTCGGTCCAGGAGGAGCGTTCGGCTTTGAACTCAGCTTGGAGTCCAGTCTCCCTCTCCTTCGCCTCCTCCTGCGCCTTCTTGAGCAGCTCCTTCTGCTCCGCCAGCTGCGCGGCCAGCAGGTCGCGCTCCGTGACGAGCTTGCCACACTCCACCTCCTTGGCGCGCAAGGCGGTGTTGGCTTCGCCCAGCTGCTGCTGAAGAACGGCGTTGGCCTCTGAAGAAAGAAGAAAAAAGGACACAAGTCATCAGAAAAGTTCGCCAAGAAGATCCGGCCCGACTGCGCAGCAGCCAGCGCGCCCCCGCGAAGAAGCAAACTTACTCCGGCTCTCCGACAAGTCGGCAGTCCGCTTGCCCAGCTCTTCAACATTTCGGTTGAAGACGGTGGCTCGGAGGTTGTGGTAGTCCTACAGTGAGCATTTCAAAAAGAATAAGCGTTTGGAAGTCGCCATTAGAGTTCCAACCCGCCTGCTCAGCAGCCGACCCAGAACTCGGGGACTACACCCAGTGGGTGCGCTGGCGCGCCCCCACAGAGAAGAACAAGAAAAAACAAGTCAGAAGGAACATACCCGGACGGCCGCTCGTGTCGCCAGGTGCGCCTTTGAGCAGTGCTGGATGGCGTCGCTTTCAGCTCGCAGCTTCGCCTGGACGTCCAGGAGCGCCTGGTTCAGCGGGCCCGTGCCGCCTCCTCGCGCCCACCCGACGGGCACGGAGCTCATCACCTCGACCTCTGGCGTGGCCGAGCTGGCCGCTCCGGTCTCTAGAGGGCGTGGCACCGAAGTCGCCTTCTCCAGCTGGCGACGAGTTGGCAGGGCGACTTGAAGAAGCAAGTTCGCCGTGGCTTCGTCTGTAGTCGGCGGTACTGGCGGGTCCGCCAACTGTTTATCCTTTGCGCCCCCCAATGACGGCGGGGGCGGTGGTGGTGGCACCACCGGGTCTCGCCTGGGGATCTCGTCGCCCTTCCTCTCCGCAATGGCGTACTCCCCGTCGGCTTCTCCAGACCACTCCGTATAAACCGGAGGCGGTGCCGAGTTCAACGGAACAACGAGCAGCGCTGATTGGCGGTGCGCGGCTTCTTCGGCCCGCTCTTGGGCAGCAGCGGCGGCTCCGGCTCCCTCCAGACCCTGCTGGGCGGGGGCGGCCGTCTTCTCGGCCTCCGCCTTCTTCCGACGGGCGGCTTCATCCACGTCGCGTTTCTCTTGCGCGTTCCGCTCCGTCGCCTCCCGGAGGTCGGCGGCTGGGTCGATGCGCCGATTCGTGGCGGACGACTCCACCGACCCCCTGATGGAGGCGGCGGCAACCCTCCCGAGGGTGAGTGGAGCTCTGAAACGAGGAGAACATGAAAAAACTCAGACTAAACCCACCAGAAGACAAAAACAAGACAGAGAAGTAGGGGCACTCACGCAAAGGACAGCGGCGGCTTCTTCACTTCCTTACGGAAGCGCTGGGCCTTCGCGGCCGCCTCTTCCCGTTTGGTCGCGGCGGCTGCCCCCTTAAACTTCTTCTCCCGGCCGCCGAGGGAACTCGGCCCGGCCCGGCGCTTCCTCGCGCCGTCTCGCCTCGGCTGGTGGTGCGGGGCCACTTCCCCTTCTTCGCCGACGAGCCAGTCGGCAAAGGTGGCCGAGGGCCTCAGACCGCCTTATTCTCCTTCGCCGCCTCCTTCGGTGTCGGCCTCCAATGCCGCCGCCCCCAAGTCGGGGTCGTCGACATCGCTCTCTGCTCGATCAGAGGCGAACTGGCGAGGCGGCCCCGCGGCGCCAGATGAGGGCTGGAGAAGATAGTTCTGGTTTAAAGGTTAAGAGAAATAAAGAGCAGAAGCCGGATTCGGCTGAAAAAGAGAAAGAGAAGAAAAGAGCAACTTACCACCGGTGGGGGGTTGGCGCGCGAGTATGGCTCCATGCCAAACTGCCAGTCCCCTGAGAGGCTGCAGTTCGCGATGAAGTTCACCGTGTCTGCAACCTCCGCGTGAGGAAGATCTTTGGTGCACGTCCGACTGGGGTCCCAGTGGCCGCTCATCTGACAGATCAGATGAGGCCGGCCTTGGAGCGGCAAGACTCGGCGCGCCACGAAGGCGGCCAGCAAGTCGGCTCCAGTCAGGCCGGCTGACTGCGTCAACACCCGAAGTCGCTACACGGCGGCGGCTCCAGCCGGAGTCAACGTCTTGGCGCGGTAAGACCAGCTGGGCTACCTCCCAGCCGGCGCGCCGGCTTCGAAGTCGGGCAGGTTGACCCAGTCGCCGTCTGCGGCGACGTTCTTTACATAGAAGTAAGAACGCTGCCACATCTTCACCGACTTGATCAGCTGGATGGCGGGGAATGGGTTGTCGGCAGTCGACCTCCCAGCGCGATGAAGGCGCCGCATTGGGCTGGCACGCCGGCGACGTGCGTACCGAGCTTAGAATGGAAGAACTCCCCCCACAGCTCGATGGTGGGGAGAACACCGAGGAATCCCCCGCAGAGCGAGGCGAAGGTCGCCAACAGCACCACCGTGTTTGGAGTAAGGTGGTGCGGTTGGAGGCCGTGAAACTCCAGGAACGAGCGGAAGAATCCGCTCGCCGGCAGCCCCAGGCCGCGCGTCAGGTGGGAGCGGAACACGACGCGCTCGCCCTCCGCCGGCACCGGCGACACCTCCCCCGGCGGCGGGGCGCGGGCCTGCACGAGGTGCACGGCGGGGCGCGGGCCTGCACGAGGTGCACGCCGGGGATGCGGCGCGTCTTGCGAAGAAACTCGATGATGTCGTCGTCAACTTCAGAACCGTCCCACACGCTGAAGCGGACGGCGGCGGGCGCGGCGGCGGAAGAAGAGCTCATCGCCGGGAGCGAGGCGTGGTCCGGCGCGGCAGCAGCGAGAAGAAGAAGGAACGGGAGGAAGCAGAGGAGAGCAGGCGCGCGTGCTTCGCCGCCCCGCTCCCTCTGCCTACTTATAGGCCTACGGGCTGAGGAGCCGAGGGGGCGTCATGGGATTAACTGCGCCCACGCCCCCATGCCCCCCACGATTTACCACGCGGAATTACCGCGTGCATTTACTATGCCAGAAGCCCAACCGCCCACGCGGCCGCAACGGATCCGCTCGAGGGCCGAGGCGCGATAGTGGCGGGCCCCGCCCGCGGGCCGGCCCCGTCGCGCGCGTGGGCTGGCAGGCTTGCCCAGCCACTTGGCGCCCATGGAATGGTCCGCGGCGGCGGCGGCCGTATAGCTTCTCAAGCACGCCGTTTGCGTCCCGCCACGATCTTCAAACTACCTAAAGAAGAGCAAGGCGACTTGAAGGCAAGTCCGACCTCTAAGAGATGGCTCGACGAAGACGGCCGGAGCAGAATCGCCTCCTGATAATCGGCACGAAGGGAGACGGCAGGCGAGCTACGGCACCAACTCCTCGAAGGAAGAAACTGTTGAGGCCCCTCGGCGCATCCCTCGGCGCCTCACCAGCTTCGGGGACGACTGTCAGAGTAATGGGCCACGGGTAGGCAAACCCGAGGCCCAGAACCTTTCAAGACATCGGGGCAGGCTACGCCCCTCAAAGAATCCCAAGACGATCGGCCGACTCTGGGAGTCGGCCGCAGCATCACCGACGCCTACTCACGGCCGAGTCCCAGGGGCGGCTGTGACTCCCGATCGGCGACTCCAGGGAGGCCCGCGACTTCATCACCTTCTGCCTTCTGGAAAAAGGACGAGACCGGGGATGGCCGGAGTACGGTCCTCCCCTACCCTGATTACCAAGGGCGGGTATGGCTACAGTGCGCCGTACTGGAGTAGATCTTCGTCCGGCGCGGCACTATGGCCATACCAGCCCTGACATCCGCCCTGGTGACGGGGCACTGTACCCACGATGGTCCGCATGTACGGCCTGGAGACGACGGGCCCCGCTAGTCGGCGGGAGGGACGAAGACGGTGAGAGCACCCGAAGACGGCCCCCGTGAGTCGGCCTCCGAGAGTCGGCCAGCTCCTCCCACGGGTCCCACGCGCCATTAACCAGATAAGACAGGGAGTGGCGACAGTGATTGCCCGCCAGGCAGCGACACTGTTGCCACGCCCCCACGACCCAGCCAGCGTCATCAGAGGCGCGGCTACAGTGGCCAGGTCAGTCGGCGGGGCCCACCAGAGGTGGCCCCCAGGAGTCGCCGGAGAAGACGGCGGCCTAAGAGACAGACGGCTGGGACCCGCACCCAGTCAGATTACCATTGTACCGCCGGGGGTAGGCCTATATAAACCCCCCGGAGCACCCATGCAAAGGGTTCGATCCTTTTCCCACCAGACCAACAGCATAGAGAAGGGGAGAGCTAGCCTTGCCCTCTCCTACCTCTAGAACACAGCTCAAGGAGCAACTTTGTACACATATCTCCATAGTGACCATGCGGAGACCCCGCAGAGCAGCAGTAGGGGTATTATCTCCTCGGAGAGCCCCGAAGCTGGGTAAGATCCGCCGGCGAGCATGTTTACGCCTCATCCCGCTTCCAGGCACCGGCGATGTTCTACTCGCCCCCACCATGATAAGCCATCCTTTGGCATATGTCGCACCTAACACCCGACAGGGTGACTCGCAGCTTGTCGTCCGCCAAGTGAATAAGAGTTATCACAGTCCGTTGATGGAAGCCTACGTTGATGAAGTGAGAAAGCTAGAAGAGCGCTTTGTCGGCCTACAGATGGAACATGTTCCAAGAGCTCAGAACGACATTGCCGATGGCCTGTCAAAGTGCGCAGCACTTAAGTTACCTATGGAACCAGGGATCTTTGTGCTCAAGCTGACTCAACCGTCTGTAACACCATCAGCTGGACAGAGCAAGAAGAGGAAGTTGATTTCTGGTGACTATTTTCCGGCAGAGCTTCCCGAAGCCGCCGCCAAGAAGGTCCCCAAGATCAACACCAAGAGTGTTGGGGAGGAGTCTGCTCCGGCAAACCCCAGGGTTTGTTCCATCAAAGCAGACGCTCCCGACAAGTTTTCTCTGGCAAGCTTGCCGGGGAACGTCAAGCTCCGGCTGAGCCGCAGGTTCTCGCTGTAGAAGCGGATGTTCCCACAGCAGCAGATGTGCCTTTAGTCCTTGTTGTCGAGTCGCAAACTCCAGCATGGGCACAGCAGATTGTCCGTTTCCTTCAGACAGGAGAACTTCCCGAAGAGCAAGAAGAAGCGGAAAGAGTAGCCCGACAGTCAAGTATGTACCAGTTTGTCGACAACACACTGTACAGAAGAAAACTCAACGGTGTGAAATTGAAGTGTATTCACCGGGAAGACGGACAAAAGCTGTTGGCAGAGATACATGGAGGCATATGTGGTCACCACATTGGCGCAAGAGCACTTGCCGGCAAAGCATTCCGGAAAGGTTTCTTTTGGCCGACAGCCCTCCAGGATGCAACGACACAAGTAACCAAGTGTGAAGCATGCCAGTTACAAGTTCACAAAGTGGCCGGAAGTGGAAGCAGTGAGGAAGGTGACAGCATAGTCAGCAGTCAAGTTCTTCAGGTCGATTGTTTGCCGTTTCGGGATCCCTAACAGGATCATCACCGACAATGGTACGCAATTCACGAGCCGCACCTTCATGCAGTACGTCCAAGATCTTGGCGCCAAGGTCTGCTTCGCTTCTGTTGCTCACCCCAGAAGCAATGGTCAAGCGGAGAGGGCAAATGCTGAAGTGCTGCGTGGGCTCAAGACCAGGACTTTCGACAGGCTGCACGAGTGCGGAAGAAACTGGATTGAGGAGCTGCCTTTGGTCGATCAGGACGACGCCAAATCGAGCCACTGGCCAGACACCTTTCGCTCTAGTCTATGGAGCGGAGGCAGTTCTCCCCACGGAACTCGTATACGGGTCACCTCGAGTGCTCGCTTATGATGAGCTTGAGCAAGAGCAGCTGCGACAAGATGACGCGCTGCTCCTTGAGGAAGACCGTCTTCAGGCTGCTGTACGAGCTGCTTGCTACCAGCAAGATTTGCGCCGCTACCATAGCCGCAAAGTTAACGCCAGAAGTCTCGAGGAAGGCGACCTTGTTCTTCGGCGCGTTCAGTCCGCCAAGAATTCCAACAAGTTGACGCCGAAGTGGGAAGGCCCTTACCGGGTGAAACGAGTCACTAGGCCTGGCGCTGTCCGCCTTGAGACCGAGGATGGCATTCCGGTGAGCAACTCCTGGAACATTGAGCATCTTCGTAAGTTTTACCCATAAGGTGCGGTTGCCGGACCCTGTTCCGGCAACCACCTTTTGTACAAGTCTTGCCGCTGTTGCATGTAATCCTTTGTACAAAGCCAGGCGCAGACCCTGTGCATAAATAAAGCTCATGTGCTCCACAGATCTTGTCAATTTCATGCTCTTTATTTTTTGCATGTATTATCTGACACTTTGTGCAGCGCCAACCCCCGGTAAGCAATAACGAGCCATAAGGCTCCATATCTTTATTTTCTCTTCTTTCTTTTTTCTCAAGGAAAGGAAGGTTCCCTCGCCCACAAGTTTGCCGGGGGGAGGAGAAGATAATGGTACGGACCAGGCGTCGTTCAAGAAAGTTCTGCCTTGCCAGGAAGCAAACCACAGAAAAGCTAAGTTGCCAAAGTTTGAGCAATCAGATTTTTTAAATTTTTTAAGTTATCTTCCTTGAACGACCATGCTTCGTATGGAAAACCTATGCGCGAAGGAACCAGCTCGTGGCTAGTTGCGCCCTTACTTTGTTTCGAGTCCGCTCAACAACTTAAGTGTGCTGCGACTAGAGTCGCGCCCTTACTTTGTTTCGAGTCCGCTCAACAACTTAAGTGAGATGCGACTAGTTGCGACAAGTTTTCTTGTCGGTAACGGCACCGCCAGCAGGCTGCTGACGTCCCGCACTCAGCGCTCGCAGCAAAGGTGCCTGCGCCGGCAAGTTCCCTAAAAGCATAGGGCAAAAACATACAAAGGAAGGAATCAAGTAAAGGAAATAACATTGCAATCACTACCCAAAATAGAGTTATATTACAAGATAGCTTGTCGCGGCTCTAATAGATTGTTTTCATAACATGACCAGCAGCGACAAGAAAAGAAGAAAACGAGTGGCCTAATCTACACGATCGCCCTCAACCCTCTTGATCCCGCTCACCTTGTCCACAATGGGTGCGACAAGGGCCTTGAGCGCCTCCAGATCAGCTTCCGGCGGTAGGGTCTTGAGGACGTTGGTGAGGTTGAGGCCCGGGTTGCAGAAGGCCACCTCCACCAACAACTTTTGAAGAGCTCCCGCGCAGATCTTGCGTGACTCGTCGGCCAGCTGCTTTGGGATCCTCTCCCGGAGTCGCTGGAGGGTCGTCGCCACGCCTTTGAAGAACAAGGTGAGCTTGGCGCTGGATTGGAGGTTCTCATCGGAGGGATACCCGAGATCCTCCATCCCCAGCTGCACCAGCTCCCTGTCGATGTCTGCGGCAGCATTCACAAGACTCTCTGTCCAGTGCTCCACAGCCTCCCTAAAAGTGTTCTGGGTGACAGCAACACTATCCAGCAGCGCCTTGTCGGCCTTGATCTCCTCCTTCAAGGCCACCTCCCGCTCCCTGGCGTCGTCCAGCGTCTTGGTCAAAGTGGTTAGCTTCAAATCAAGATCTGCATTGGAGTCCTTGGCGGCGCTGAGCTCCTTGTCCTTCTCGGCGAGGCGGGCCTGCAGCTCTGAGTGGCTGTAGGCGTCCTTCTCCCGCTCACGCTTGAGCGCGGCAAGTTCCTCGCCGCTCGCCTTGAGATCGGCCTCCAGCTGCGCCACCTTCGTCTCCAGCTCCATCTTGGCGGCCTCGGCAGCTGTGGCAGTGTCCTCCGCTTGCTTGATAGCTCCGCCGAGTGATCGCTCGCGCGCGGCGAGCTCCTCCTCGTGGCTATCAAGGTTGACCTTCCGCTGCGCCAGCTCGCCCTCCTGTGCAGACAGCTTCTCAGCGGCAAGCGAGTGCTGCTCTTTGACGTCAGCCTTCTTGAGGAGGAAGGCCTTCTGCTCCTCGTCGAGCCGCTCCCGCTCCTCCGCCAGGGACCGAAGAGCTGCCTGGTTGATACCTCGGAGTTCCTCCGCGCGCTTCTCAATGTCTGCTCCCGCCTTCGCGGCAAGCGCTTCGCGGGATTCCAGCTTGGCCTGCCGGGCGCGGTAGAGCGACAACAGCTTCCGCAGCAGCCGCTCCTCCTCGGGCTCGCCACTGCTGCTGCTTGGCGCGTCAACCAGCGTCAGACCAGCGGAGGCGAGCACTTCTACGTCAAAGCTTTCTCCTTCGACCGGCGCCCTGGACGTTGACGCCCAGGGGAGGTTGATGAAGACGCCATCGCCGGCCTTCAAGTAGACGCCTGGCTGGGGCTCTTCGGAGCCTGGCGCTGCGGCAGTGGCGGAAGGGTCGGCGGTCGGCGTAGCGCCTGGCGCTCCTGCGGCCTCGGGGCCGTCAGTGCGATCGCCAGACCCCTCGTCAGTTGCTGCGGCGGCAGCCTTGGCGGCCTCTTCGCCAGCGGGATCATCAGCGTCGGCCGCCTCTTTGGTGGCAGCGGCGTCATCGACAGCAACCTCGGTCTCCATCGGCTCCGCAGCAGATGGGTCTGATGGCCGGAAAAGGAAGAAAAGTCAAGCAAATATCCAAAAAGAAGATCAAACGAAGAAGAACCCAAGGGAAGTTTCGAAGTAAGACGATTACCTGTACCGGGCTCTGCGGTTGTGGTCTCCACCGCCGGGGGGGGGCGCTGGTGCTGTCCCTTGCCGGAGACTCCTCTCTTGCCGGAGAACTCCCCCTTGCCGGAGAGCTCTCCCTTGTCGGAGGATTCTCCCTTGCCGGAGAACTCTCCCTTGGCGGTGTAGTCGAAGCAGATGGCATGTCAGGGGCGGTCTCCGGACGCTCCTAGTGGGGCTGCTTGCTCCTACACAAACCAACAGTCATATATCAACAAACAAAGAGTATCCATGCGCGCCTAACAGCGAGAAGCAAACCATGTACTTACGCTGGGGCTGCGCTGGGGGCTGCTCTGAAGAACAATTGCCGGGTCCGGCAAGTTTGTCTCGGGCGCACCCATTGCTGACACGGTGGGGTCGTCCTCGATGACAATCACCGGGGCCTTGGCTCTCTTTGCCACTCTCTGGGCCAGAGTCCTAAAAAGGAATAAGTTCAGAGTAAAGCAAATGAGATACAAGACAAAACAGCAAGAATTGAAGAAATACAAGTACAACAAGAATCTTACTCTTCTTCTTCCTCGTCGGAGCTGAGCGCGGAGAAGTCAAAGCCTGGCTCACCTCCGGCGCGAGAAGGCGGAGGAGTAGGTTCCCTTGGCCGCTTGGCGGGAGCAGTGGCGGTGGTCCGATATGACCCCGCTCCAGCTGCCGCCGCGGCATGAGAAGCGGCAGGAGCAGAAGCGGCGGTCTGGGAAGACCCCGCTCCAGTTGCCGCAGCAGCGTGAGGTGCTTCCCCGGCAACAGAACTTGCCGCGGTGGAGCGTGTCACGCGGCGCGGCGGCTGTCGACTCGTCTGCTGCTCCGCTACGTCCCCGGCCTTGCGGAGACGCCTTCTTGGTGGAGCCGGGGGCTCTGCTTGCGGCAAGCTGCCCGAAGATGAGAAGGAAGAGGAGCTGATCTCCAACGAGCCGCTCGTATCCTCGGCGAGCTCGCTCGGCTCGACGTCATGCCCGGCAGGCTCTTCCTCGCCGGCAAGCCCCTCTCGCTCGGCAAGGTTTGCCGCCTCCGCTGCCTCTGCCTCCTCCACGGTGAATCCAAACTCGCCCGCGGCTACAGCTGCCGCCACCTCTTCCAGCCTAGTGGCGATGCGCTTGATCTCCTCGTCGGTGGTGTCCCGGGTGAGGACTCTCTGCTCGTCGGGGCGGATCGGCGTTTCTACCAAGCCATCGAAGAACGCCTGCACGACGTCGTCTGCAGGCTCTAGCCAAGCTGGGTCAATTCCATGCGAGTCGCACAGCGGCATCATTGCACGGATGCGGCTAAGCGAGGAATTGTTGCACAGCGAAACAACGCCCCTCGGCAACCTGAACACTTCGGGATGCTGAGGGTCGTACTTGAACAGCTCCTGGAGCATCGCGTTAAGCTCCAGAACAGTGAAGTTGAAGTTGAGGCCCGGACGCAGCCTCATGATATTCGCCGCATTCTTGAACTCCCAGGTGGGTCTCCTCCTCTCCTGCAGGGGGGCGATGCGGTGGCGAAGGAAATCTGCGCCAACGGCGCCTACAGTGAGCCCGGCAAGCCTGAGGCGTTGGATCCGGGTGACGGCAATCTTCATCCTGTCGTCTTCCGGGGCCACGTTGCTCCAATCGCTGCCTCGCACTACTGGAGTTTGGCGCCGGGCAGTAAACGGCTGCGGGTCCTCCTCGACAATCCAGCACCAGTCTGCTCTCCATTCCTCCCACTTGCTGCGGAACTCTCCCTCCAGATAAGCATCCTTCTTGACGACTTTTCAGATCAAGGCGATTCTGCTGGATAAAGGCTCTCCTTTCTCAACCAGGGGCAAAAAGAAGTGGCGAAAAAGGGCTACATTGGGATGGACTCCGACAAAGTTTTCGCAGAGATGTGCGAAAACTGCCATGGTCAGGACAGCATTGGGGGTGAAGTCAAGGAGGCGGAGACCGTAGGTGTTCATGATATCACAGAAGAACTCGGAGAAAGGCGGGCAGAGCCCACAGTAGAAGAACAAGGCGAAGAAGGGGTATCTAGTGGGAGCCATTTTCCAAGCGGCGGCTGGAAGTACCTTCATGCGTGGGTGCGCCCGCGTCTCCGTCGACCAGAAGAGGTAGTAGTACTCCCTCAGATCCCCCGCGGTAAGCTTGGGGGGAAGATGGCCCGCTCCTTTCGCAGCGCCGCGAGCCGCTGCGCTTCGTCCGACTTCACAACCTTCCCCTTATCGGCTTTCGGAGCCATGGCGGAAGTGGTGAGGGAGGTCGACGACGTTGGTGGTGCTGGTGGCGATGGGGGGCGGAGCGCTGCTCTCTTTCGGCTTTAGGAAGAAGGGGAGCGGCGGAGATTTTCGAGGATGGAATAGCAACGGGCGGACGGGCGAACTGCCCCTGTTTCCCCTGCTTATAAGGAGGGAGGGGGCGGACGTTCCGCCTTTCCGAATAAAGAAGCCACCCACGATCTCTCCCACGACGCCGCAATCGACGCGTGCCGTTCGGGGAGGGCGCGGTGGATACGGAGTAAGATACGACGTGACCCAGGTTGCGTGTGCCCGTGCCCTGTTTTGGGCCTGGCCCAACAGCGCTTGGCACTGTGTATGGCCTAGGCCGGGGGGCTCCTGTCGGTGTACTAGAGTAGGGGTACCCTTGTATCCCGAACTTGTGCACGGGCAGTCGCAGCACCCCGCGGCAAGGCTTGCCGGGTGACCACCAAGGTCCCTTGTGGGTCCTTTGGAGCCATTCAAGAACAAAGTATTCAGGCCAAGGAGACAAGGCCTCGGCAAGAGGAGCTTGCCGGGAAGGCCACTCAAGACACAAGACCCCGGCAAGAGGAGCTTGCCGGGAAGGCCAACCAAGGCATCTCAAGGAACTTGCCGCGACGCGCCACGCGTCCCGACAAGGCCCGATGAGCAGCGAGCTCGCGGACGCGACAAGACAACAACCGCGGCAAGGCGCTTGGCGCGGCAAGATATCACTCCGTACCCACGCTCCAGCACATCCACCAACGTGTCACTCTGGGACTCTCCCAGGCGTACGTGGCGGGAGGCTGTGCAGCCAGGGGTACGCGGTGGCAAACGGCGCTGACAAGATCGTCATCGTGGCGAACGGTGGCGTCCCTGACGGTCCCTTTCTGCACTGTTTGGGTGACGCAGACGGGCATTTAATGCCCTTGTCCCCTGCCGTCAGGGTTAGGTATGATACACTGTATAGGTAGCTGTACCAACCGCAGCACCTTTCCATTTTTGCCCTTGTCTACGTTGACACCTGTCGGTGGCCCCTTGAGCATATAAAAGGGGGCCCATGCGCAACGTAGAGGAAGGGGGACGAACAATAGAACACCCACGCTCGGTCTCGTTAGCTGCTGGTGTGTACTGTAGCACTCAGCGCTCCCGAGCAAGAACTCAATACAAACCACAATGCAGCAGTAGGAGTATTATCTCTCCGGAGAGCTCCGAAGCTGGGTAAACTGCTCGTGTGCCTCACCTCGATCTGCTCTTCGTGCGACCTCCGCCCCCCGCCGAACCGAAAGGGGCTCGGTCCCCATACACTACAACATGACCCCTCATATAGCAACGCTTTTTTCCGCATCTAAAAGTCCATATATGCGTTGCTAGGGTCTTTACCAACGGGTTGGGATGCGTTGCCTTATCCAGTGTTGCTAGCCCATAATGCAACGCTTATACTACCGTTGGTAAAAGGGACCGTTGCAAGAGTACAACACATAAAACCTATTTTTACAACACTTATATATGTTGGTGCTTAATGTACATGAATCAAATCTGATTGCTACTCAATAAAGAATTTGAAAGGCTTCAAATGTTGGTGCATATATAATATGAATAATATTATATAATGTCAACAATTAAATTAATGCTCCACATAATGATGATAATTATGTGTATCAGTGAGGAAAAAAATAAGAGAATATACTCACAAGAGAAAGAAATCATATATCAGATAAAACTGTTGGGTTACAATAATAATGGATATTACAGGAGGAACATCATCCAAATGTGATGCATAATCTAAAATTTTCTTGACAGCAAAATCTAAACTAAAATCATCCATGAATATCCCTACAACTTGACTAAAACTAACTGAGGAACATCGTCCAACAGGAACATTCCACAACTTAACTAAAATTGAAAGCATCCATCATCATCATCATCATGAACCAGAATATCATCGTCGTCATCATCATCATGATCATCATCATCATCATTGCAGTATACTTGTTACGCTCCCATATAATCATCCATTTATCTTTTCAATCTACAAAGAAAATAACAAAATTAACTATTAACACATAATGCATTGACATGATGCAAGTAGTGATAAAGGCAGGATAATAGACACGTACAAACGTTGAAGGCCATGCAATATGTTTTTTCTGCATTACCATTAGTATTGTAGTTTTTGCAACTCTATACCAAATCTTCAGTTTTCGCAAGTTTTGTATTACACTACCCAAAATGCATTTTAATTTCATCCCCATCAAGTTTAAATTCAGGATCATAACTTAGAACTGTAGCAAGAACTACGTCCTTGTTATGATTCTGGAATATACCGGCATGAGTGTTAGTGATCATTGATGACTAGTCCAGACACCACAATATACGACATAGCCTGCAGGACAATATGGCTCAATAACATTATATGGACAGATAGAACCTAGCATGGCTCAATGGTCATGGACACAACGAGAAGTAGTACAGTAAGGAGAGGGAGAGTGTATACCTTCCATGGTGTCCCCCTACATCAATTTGGTGTGTGCAGCTGCAATGCCAAGGGAAAAAGGTTACAGGTGTCTCATGCATCTCTAGAACAGCTCAACACAAGTAAAGCTTCACCAAGTTCCATTCTACTTAATAAAAGAAGAGAATCTATATTCATCCTGTTCTATGTGTCCTAGTTACTATCTTGGCAACTTTACATCTTACTCAATAAATTATCCCTGAGTTAGTTAGACTAGTCATCAACCAGTGCGTCTGCACAACAATTTTAGTTTGCCATGTAGAACTATAACATTTTTATGTAATAAAAAATAAAACCATAAATTTTAAAAGAAGCATACTTTTAACTAATTGAGAAATATTACATGTGATACTGTGTTGGCTTACACGTGAGTTACATCCTTATAGACACGCATACTTTTTTTCAGAATTTTTTGAACCATAAAAGTTTGAATTTGAAATTTTCAAAAATAAAGGCCTCCATGGAGCTCGCCCTCCAAAACACCTTTATCCATTTATACATACTATTTATCATTATCATTCCTATAAATAAACTTTCCAAATTATAATTTAAATTTAAAAGTCTGTGATCTAGGGTTAGTAAATATACAGAGGATATTAGTCAATATTGTGATTTCCTTTAATTACATAGCAGGAGTCTAAATCTTGTGTGCTCCTAAAATTAGCTATCTAGGAACCCCAAATGAACCCCATGCTCTAGTGAGTTGGTGTAAAAAAAGGAAACCACAATTTCTAGTTAGCAAAAAAATTAAAGCTAATGTACAGGAATATCTGTACAATATAAATCTTCATTAAGAAAATGTTTTCTGAAAGAAACACGTACATCACTCAAATCTTCTACATAAGCACATCCAATGATTATGTTATGGTTGGCTAGAGGCAGCAGTCCAACACTACTGTTTGGAACTTTGATTATCTAGTGCTGTTGGAGGCGACCAGAGCTGCAGACCACCGCAATTGGATGCTTTCACTCCCTACAACACAATCGAGTCAAGAGGAGTACTCATGAAAACATGCGTACATGATAGGTTTTGTTCTTAATAAAACAAAGTGATTGTATAGTTCTTTCTTCTGCTATGAGCTTAAAGGATGGAGAATAGAACACAAATCGCCACACCGCCATTTCCTTCACTGGACGGCCTCGCTGCCAAAGATGCCCGCGGCCGCCTAATCTGCTTCAAAATACTGTTGGTACACCTCCACTACCACATGAACCATCATTAGATTGATTTAGTAATTAGCCTACAACAATATATGTTGGCCATGGTCAAAACCTGAAACAGGAGAATACTAAAGATTGGAAAAGAAAATAATCAGGGCCTTGGAGATATATACTGTATTAATTACTTGTAGACCCTAACCTGAATTTTAACCATACCTAGGTGTTTTTTGTACTAATTGCCTCAAACACACTGGTTACTACGTAGACAGGCTTCAGAATCCCTCCCTACAATGATGTTACTCTAGAAAGAATATGCAGCTAGGGGTTGATTTCTAGCCACTACTGCTTGCAAGGCAGCAGCATAGTAGGTGTATTTGCCATGGTTGTAGGCCATGCCGACCTTCCCAGCCTCAACACATCGTGACTCAGTCGAGCATGTGGTCGTCCTCTGCTTTGACACTTTAGCAGCAAAACAAAATCAAATTGACCTCAACCAGCAGACACTTGATCCCAAATAGTAGAAAATCCTAACAACACCAGAACAACAATGTCTCCTGTTGTGCTACGAACCAGAGCAGAGGGAGGAATGGACCAACTCACATGAAGCCGGAGGAGGAGGAAGCTCGTGGCTGCTTCATCCCGAGACGCAACAAGGTTGTCCACTGCCCGTTCCTCCCCGCATGTCTACATGAGAAGTGAAGAGCAGAGGTTAGAGAAAGGAGAGAGAGAGGATGAAGCCAAGGGAAGGGATGCACTCACCGGATGAGACGAGGACGACATAGCCACCGGCACCGGATCCGACGCCCGAAACCCTAGCCATGGGGGATGGGTCGCGGGTGGGCTTTGGTGGCAGCAAGCACTCGATCTAGCTGGATGGGAGGGCTCCACGGAGCGAAGGAACCTCGGGCTGTGCTTGGCACTGGCGGGATTCGCCGGACATCACCTGATGCAGCCGCCGCAGGTAGCGCGGCGAGGAGCCGCGTGAAGTGATCGGGATGGGACGCGAGAGGGACGGTTGGGTGAGGATGTGGCGGATCCGGCAGCCTCCGGAGCTGTGAGGTGGGAGGAGGGGAGGGGGAGGGTCGGCGCATGGGAGACGAGGCTGGTCGGAGGAGGGAGACGAGGCATTGGTGGCGGCGATTTGGGAGAGACGAGGGAGTCGTGGACTCTGTTTCTCACGCGACTCCCTCTCCTTTCCTCTATTTTTTTATAATCATGATAGGGTCATGAGTTGCATATCTGCAACGCATATAGTACAACCCATATATGTGTATCTATTCTGAATTTTACAACATATACTCAAAACGTTGTAGAATTTTTGTTGCTTTATAGCGGGTTTCCTTGTAGTGATAGGTGCTCGTGGATCAGTTTCCCCGGTAGATGTCTATCTAAGTGGGAGTTCTTAAGTAATATGATTAATTTAACTTAAATATATCATGAACTTAGTACCTGGTATCTTGCTTGTCTATGTTGAATGTAGATAGATGGCCCGTGTTGTTGTTCCGTTGAATTTTAATGTGTTCCTTGAGAAAGCAAAGTTGAAAGATGATGGTAGCAATTACACGGACTGGGTCCGTAACTTGAGGATTATCCTCATTGATGTACAACAGAATTACGTCCTGGAAGCACCACTGGGTGCCAGGCCTGCTGTCGGTGTCAAAACCGGCGGATCTCGGGTAGGGGTTCCCGAACTGTGCGTCTAGGCGGATGGTAACATGAGGCAAGGGACACAATGTTTTACCCAGGTTCGGGCCCTCTTGATGGAGGTAAAACCCTACGTCCTGCTTGATTAATATTGATGATATGGGTAGTACAAGAGTAGATATACCACGAGATCAAGGAGGCTAAACCCTAGAAGCTAGCCTATGGTATGATAGTTGTATGTTGGAGTCGTTGTCCTATGGACTAAAACCCTCCGGTTTATATAGACACCGGAGAGGGTTAGGGTTACACAAAGTCGGTTACAATGGTAGGAGATCCAAATATCCGCATCGCCAAGCTTGCCTTCCACGCCAAGGAAAGTCCCATCCGGACACGGGACGAAGTCTTCAATCTTGTATCTTCATAGTCCAGGAGTCCGGCTGAAGGTATAGTCCGGCTATCCGAACACCCCCTAATCCAGGACTCCCTCAATAGCCCCTGAACCAGGCTTCAATGGCGATGAGTCCAGCACGCAGATTGTCTTCGGCATTGCAAGGAGGGTTCCTCCTCCAAGTTCTTCATAAAAGATTGTAAACACCAAGAGTAGTGTCCGGCTCTGCAATATAAGTTTCCACATATTGCCATAGAGAGAATAATAATAACACAAATCTAATCTGCGGATGTATTCCGTAGCATGACATCACACTACGGCCAAGCCTTTATTCGAATCGTTTTCACTTCTCCACCTCAACGCGTTTTGCGAAGTGGTTTCCTTGGCACGTCTTGTCAAAGCAGAGATCGTGTCCCCTTTATTTATGGGATTCTCATCAATACGGACGTGGGTAACCCAATTGTGCACGTTTAGCATGTTTTCTCGATTAAAGGCGAGTCCCAAACGATCACGGGGAGGGCACTTGGTATTCAATCTCTTATAAAGAGACCAAGGCCTTACTCCTTTTTTCCAACCTCAAACGAGTTCGCCCATCGCCTCGAGTTCCAACACCCTAGGCCCCAGATTCGAGGCGCTTCGGACCATCGACAATGTCCGGTTCCGACCTTCAAGGCCGATGGATGCCCTCCTCCGTAACGGAGGAGGACGTGCTAAAGTTGAGAGAGGCTAAGTTCTTGACCGGCGAAATTCCGCATAGGTTGCCTGCTCAAGGGCAGGTGGTTCCCAGCCCCCAGCCCGGTGAGAGCGTGGTGTTCATATCTCACTTCCTTCGGGGGTTAGGCTTCCCAATGGACCCCTTTGTGAGGGGGCTGCTGTTCTATTATGGGCTAGAATTTCATGACTTAGCTCCGGAGTCCATCCTCCATATTTCCTCATTCATCGTCGTGTGTGAAGTGTTCCTCCGTGTTACCCCTCACTTCGGATTATGGCTCAAGACCTTTAAAGTGGAGCCGAACATGATCAAGGGACGGCACGCCGAGTGCGGAGGCGCTGTTATAAGTAAGAATGCTGATGCTCCCTAGCCCGAGGGCTCTTTTCAAGAGGAGCTCGGCTTATGGCAACGGGAGTGGTTCTATATCACCGCTCCCAGGGGCACCAAATGGGTGGCGCCGCCTGCCTTTCGCTCGGGTCCCCCACAGCTGCTAGAGTCATGGGTCAATAAGGGCCTAGACTGGGGGCCATCCCAAGACGTGCCTTTGTTGCAGGGCCGCGTGAGGGATCTCTTGGAAAGAGACCTCAGCCTGGTCAAAGTGACGCAGGTCATGCTGATCCGCCGAACCCTGCCTGGCAAATGTCGCTCCCTTCGTCTATGGGAGTTAAATCCGGAGGGACCACGAGCTCTCCAGCACTTTATGGGCGCAACGCCCGTGGAGATGTATAAACTGTTCTTCGGATCACAAGAAATGTGTCCGGATTTGACCGAGGATGCAGGTCTAAGCTGCAATCGCCCGGATACTCAAGTAAGTAGCCTCATGCCCGGACTCGTTATCCATATATTTGTCATAAACTTGCCCCTTAAAAGAGTTGTGCCTTTTAAACAGGGGATAGCGAAAGCAAAGCTAATAAGGTGTCCGGCTCCCCTCCCTGAGACCAGGCTGGATTCCGTCCTGGTCAGGATGTTGAAGGTCGTGCCTCTGAAGGAAAGTGAGGGAGGGGACAAGGCAGCTACGGCCTCCTCGAAGGAGGCTGTTCGGAGGGAAGGAACCGAAAGTCCTCTCATCCGGGGAAGAAAAGGACTGCCTCTGAACACCCGGAGGCTATAGCCTCCAAGCGGGGGCGGGGGGAATCCTCGCCAGAGGGTCCTACGCCCGGGGATACCTCGGGCGAACTATGCCCTCAAAGGGGCCAGCCCTCCAGCGAGCCGTAAGTAGAGAAAGATTGTATATTTAAGAGAAATGTCCTTACTTTAAACCTGAGAAGATTAACCAAAATTTTACCTTGTAGTTTGGACCTCAACCCTTCTCAGCAGAGCTCGTCTTCGGGGGACCTTCTTCCGGAGATGATGGAGAGCGGGACGCCTGCCCTTGCCGTACCACCTAGCGAGGCAGGCGACCCTGAGGTGTCGTCGCGGAGGGTTGCTCCGAATCCGGCAGGGGTGGAAGATAGCTATGTGGCCCCCCAAGGTTCTCCATGTCCGGCCTTCGAAAGAGGCCATAGGACAAGTCCGACACCGTCTGGTGCTTGGGCGGAGGAGCTGAAGAATCTGTTGGGGCAAGCTTCTATCTCAGAGGAGCACCGTGCATTGATGGGCACGGTGATTGAAAGGATTTCTTCCGCGGAAAGCGGATTGCATGAGGCCGTCAGAAGTTTACTGACGGGCTTTGAGGTACATTAGATAATGTACACTTTTGTCAGTTGCACATAAATAAGATGCGCCCTGTGTAGATAGTAGCCCCTGAGACTCTGTGCGTTGTCAGAAGGGACAGCGTGCAGAGGATCATAACCCCAGGTCTAAAATGTCGCCTTTAAATGTATGTGGCGAGGTGTCCGGAATCGAGCCGAACTGATGATTTTGTCGAACTAAAGCGGCAACTTGACGTGGCAGATGCCGACATCGCGCTCGTCAACAAGCGGCTTGATGAGGCTCAAGGTATGTAACTCCTTGGGCGGCACCTCGTAAGAGGAGCTTGATGCCAATATCTTACAATGTGTGTGCTTGATGTAGATGGTGCGGCCGCCGTGGAGAGTCTTCGGGCGGAACTTGCCCGAGTTAAGGAACAAGCCAGAGAAAGGGATGCGGCTGCCAAGAAGGCCCTTGAAGAGCTGAGAGCCGAACAGGCTGCTCACTGCCGAAGCAAGAAGGAGATGGCCGAGATGGCCGTGAAGTTAAAGAGTGCTGCTGACCGTTGCGAGCTTCTTGAAAAAGAAGACCAGGCGAGGCAGGCGGACTTAGAGAAGGCCGTTGCTGATGCCAAGGACGCTCGCTCTGCGATGAGAGCTGCGAAGGAGGAGTTGCGCCAGGCCGGACAGATTGCGGCTGGGAAGCCCTTTATGCTGAGGAGGAAGTTTTGCCGTTGGACCGGATGTGGAGTGTGGAGGACACCTATTTGGATTTGGCAGCAAGTGCTGCTGATGCGACCGAACACTTTCGAGATCAAGAAGATCGCGAAGTGGAAAAGCTTTTCTGGTCGCAGTTCCACAATCCAGAGCGTCCACTGGCGGTGGACGATCGTCTGGCTCAGTGGGCCAAACTGAATAGGTTGTCCGGACTCGCCATGAAGTGTCATGGGTCATCTATGGCCGGGGAGATCGGAGCCGAAGAGTTATTTTATCTTGGTGCAGTGATTCCTTGATGCGGTGCCACGTATCAATGCAATGAAGAGGTCAGCGTGCATAGAGGGCGCACGGATGGCTCTTGCCCGTGTAAAGACATACTGCGCGGAGATGGAGACCACCGTTGTTGCATCCTGAGATTCGGACAAAAGCCGAGTTCCCTCCGAGCACTATTTTCAGGAAGTACTTGAAGGCGCTCGTGTAATAGAGACGCAATGCTCGAAGGATGCTATGTTCTGATAGCATATGTAATTATAAAGCAGTATTTTGATGAATTGTAGTAGGCTTTTATACTTGTGCCTTCAAGTATGTGGAACACCTCCTGTGCGGCCGTTTTAAAATATATATAGATAATCTGAAAGATGGCAGTCGTTGGCTTCAGCCCCCACGCACATAGTGCGGGGGTGCTCGCAGAAGGCGCTTTTTCACACTTAATCCAACGTCTTGGTCCTACAAAGGAGGTGATGGCGCAGCGAGCTAGGCAACCGGACTATAATGCTTTAACACTTTCACTTAGCCATAGGACCTTGACAGTGGGACTCTTTAGATAGCCCATGGTGGCGACTGCGCTCGCCCGAATTCGGGGCGCGTGTGTGCCTAGCAGGGAAACGGCCCTTCGTTAATGCGGAGGAATCCTACAGATTCCGGAGAGTCATCGAGTGGTTGACCAGTCTCACGCTATATCATGACAGTCGGTTTTCGACTTTCTCTACTGAGGTGCTCGCTTGGCCGAACCGGGGCACAATCGCAGTAGTTCTCCTGGTGCCGCCTTAGCCGATAGAGCGGAACATAAGGCGGCCGAACACAGGAGCCGGGCAACCCAACAGCTGATGCATATAAGGCCAAACTCGCGACGCCGAACACTCCCTAAGGTATTCGGTCTTTATGAGAGCGGGCAAAGTAACGCTCTTAGGTATAAGCCCTAGTGTCCAGGTACGTGCAGGAATTCTGACGTGGCCACATGCCAAGACGCCAGCCTCCTCCTTGGTTATAGAACCAGGGGATGTGTAGCAACAAGAGACAGTAAAAAAGGTTTACGCAGGGTCTTAATCTGAAAATAATCCTTGGAACGGGTCCCTACTGCACGTCTGCGCCTGTGTCTCCGTTGTGCCGTATCCTGGACGGGCGTAGCACGATGTTCATCTGTAAAAGAGAGGAACTAAGTTGAAAAAAAGGGCGTGCCGAACAAAAGTTGTATTAAATAAACAAATATAAAGTAAAATATGTAATATTGAGCTTTATTGTCTCTTATATATGCGGAGCCCCTAGGGCATGCCGGGCTCGTCTATCCGTGCCCGTGGTCTTAATGACCTGTTCGGATGTTCTGGCTGGTGAAGCCATTGTACTGTGGGGTTGTTAAAGCGGCCGCACAATCCTCCGCTCAGGGGAGGCGCACTCAATGCTTCCCCATGAAGGAGATGATGCCTCGTGGACCGGGCATCTTAAGAATGAGAGATGCATAATGCGGTATTGCGTTAAAGCGGGCGAAAGCTTTGCGTCCCAGCAGTGCTTGATAGCTACTTGAGAATGGGACGATGTGGAAAGTCAGCCTTTCGCAGCGGAAGTTATCGGTAGAGCCGAATATAACTTCGAGCTGGATAAAACCCATGCAATGGGTGTCCGGACCAGGCGTTACCCCTTGAAAGGAGGTTTTGCTGTGGCGAATTCTTGTTGGGTTTATCCCCATGTGACGGATTGTGTCCTGATATATCAGGTTTAGTCCACTGTCGCCATCCATTAGGACATTTGAAAACTGGAGCCCGCCAATTATTGGATCGAGTACCAAGGTAGTCCAGCCTGCGTTCCTGGTACTTCTAGAATAATCTAGATGATCGAAGATGATTGGTTTTGACAACCAGTGGCGGGACCCTTTTGGGATAGGTCGTGTGGCGCGTACCTTTATGGGCGCCGCACGTTTTGTTATGTGAAGTAGGTTTACTGTTTTTACTTCTTTTGGGAAATTCTTCTGTTTCCTGGTGCTCTGCTTTTGGGGTTCGTCGTTGTCTTCGCTTGGTGTGTCGAGCCCCTTGTGTTCGGCGTTGAGTCTGCCGGATTGTTTGAAAACCCAACAATCTCTGTGGGTATGGTTAGCAGGCTTCCCGGGAGTACTGTGCATTTGACATATCCTGTCCAAGATTTTGTTTAGGTTGGATAAATCATCTCTGTTATCCTGGAGGGACGGCTTTTTCTGATTCTGCCGTGAGCCTTTGAATCCGGCGTTGACTGCCGTGCTCTTCGGACTGTTTTCCTTAGTCCGACAACGATCCTTGTTGTGTTGCGGTTTTCCGTTTCCATCCCTAGTTTCAGATGTACTTGGGTCGCTGGTGCTACATCTTGCCAACCAGTTGTCCTCTCCTGCGCAAAAGCGGGTCATGAGTCTTGTTAATGCGGCCATTGTTCTTGGCTTTTCTTGGCCGAGGTGTCTGGCGAGCCATTTGTCTCAGACATTGTGCCTGAAAGCTGCTAGGGCTTCGGCGTCCGGACAGTCGACTATCTGATTCTTTTTAGTAAGAAATCTATTCCAGAATTGCCGACCTGACTCTCCTGGTTGTTGTGTTATGTGACTGAGATCGTCTACATCCGGAAGACGGACATAAGTCCCTTGAAAATTTGCTCGGAAAGCGTCCTCGAGCTCTTCCCAACTTCCAATTGTGTTTTCAGGAAGGCTTTTAAGACAATGTCGGGCTGGTCCTTTAAGCTTGAGGGGTAAATATTTGATGGCGTGGAGGTCATCTCCTCTAGCCATATGTATGTGGAGGATGTAATCCACTATACAGACTCCAGGGTCTGTTGTTCCATCACATGCCTCTATGTTTATGGGTTTGAATCCCGCTGGAAATTCATAATCCAGGACCTCATCGGTGAAACATAGGGGGTGTGTGGCGCCCCTGTATTTGGGTGTGCCGGATTCTGATAATGGCTTTATTGCATTGCTTACAAGAGCTTGTTTTCTTGGCCCATAAATGGACCTGGTTGGGCCATCTTTTTGATGTGAATCCGTAAGTGGGTCGCGTTCCGGTTTAAGTGCGGCGCCGCTTGCCGCTTTATGCTGGCCATGGGGTGGTCTATCCGACCGTGTGGCTTTCTTACTTTTTGAGTGCAAGGGCTCTAAGGCCTCTTCGTCGAATTCAGGCAGTAGCTTTCGCTTCGGATAGCTTTTAGTGCGGCGACTATCGCCGTATTTGTCTGCGGTGTTGATTACTTTACTCCATCTGATCCTGAGTGCATCTTCCATAGTTTTTAGCTTCCGCTTCTGCTGTTTCAGGCTGCGTGTGGTTGCAACGAGCCTCTTGTGGAGGTTCTTCTTTTCCGTGGGTTTATCCAGCATAAGGTCGTCCGGAATGCCATTTTCGCCGGGGGAGGGATGTTTGGTTTCTTCATCCGGGCTGCCCTGTTCGGACGGTTGCTCTAGGGCTTGCTCGTCGTCTGCTGGCTCATCCTGCTCTATGGCTGGCTCTGTATCGAGGCGGGGCTTGGGTCGGCGTTTACACCGATGCTTTGATTGTTTTTCGAGGGATTGATCCTTCGTTCCATCCCCGTGTTCCTCGTTGTCGCTACCTTTAGGGGTATCCACCATGTACACATCATGAGATGAGGTGGCTGTCCAATGCCCTATAGGCGTTGGTTCATCTGTGTCTCCTGCATCGTCGTCCATGCCGTCGATGTCTTCGGAGTCGAAGTTGAGCACGTCGTTTAAATTATCGACGGTGGCTACCAAATGGGTGGTGGGTGGGTTTCAAATTTCTTCATCATCCGTATCCCATCCTTGCTGACCATAGTCCGGCCAGGGCTCTCCTGATAAAGAGAGAGACCTTAGTGACTTCAGGATGTCGCCGAAGGGCGAGTGCTAAAAGATGTCTGCGGCGGTGAACTCCATGATCGGCGCCCAATCAGATTCGATCGACAGGGGCGCGGGGGGTTCGGAGTCCGGATAGGAATCCGGATCCTCGGAGTCACGGGTCATGCAGAGTGCGGGGCTGGTGTTCGGCTCGATCGCCTTTGAGATCGCAGCCCCTGAGGTGGCGTCCAACCGCTCATCCTCGATCGGCGCAGCAGGCTCCGAATTAAGGGTCGGAACCAACACGTGTGCGACCTCCAGGACACTGTTCGGCGGCAGAGCTAGATCATGCCCATTGAGACAGTGCGGCGCGCTTGGCTGTGGCTCGAATCCGTCGAAGATCAAGTCCCCGCAGATGTCAGCCGTGTAGTTTAAACTTCCAAACCTGACCTGATGGCCAGGGGCGTAGCTTTCGATCTGGTCCAGACGTCCAAACGAATTGGCCCGCAGTGTGAAGCCGCCGAAGACGAAGATCTGTCCGGGGAGAAAAGTCTCACCCTGGACCACATTGTCGTTGATGATCAAAGGAGCCATCGGGCCTAAAAGTGACGACATAGAGGAACTCTCAGTGGAAGCACCAATGTCGGTGTCAAAACCGGCGGATCTCGGGTAGGGGGTCCCGAACTGTGCGTCTAGGAGGATGGTAAGAGGAGGCAAGGGACACAATGTTTTACCCAGGTTCGGGCCCTCTTGATGGAGGTAAAACCCTATGTCTTGCTTGATTAATATTGATGATATGGGCAGTACAAGAGTAGATCTACCACGAGATCAAGGAGGCTAAACCCTAGAAGCTAGCCTATGGTATGATAGTTGTATGTTGGAGTCGTTGTCCTACGGACTAAAACCCTTCGGTTTATATAGACACCGGAGAGGGTTAGGGTTACACAAAGTCGGTTACAATGGTAGGAGATCTAAATATCCGCATCGCCAAGCTTGCCATCCACGCCAAGGAAAGTCCCATCCGGACACGGGACGAAGTCTTCAATCTTGTATCTTCATAGTCCAGGAGTCCGGCTGAAGGTATAGTCCAGCTATCCGAACACCCCCTAATCCAGGACTCCCTCACCTGCTGCACATGCAACTAACGACGTTAAGAACGTCTGGCAGAGCAAAGCTGATGACTACTCGATAGTTCAATGTGCCATGCTTAACGGCTTAGAAGCGAGACTTCAACGACGTTTTGAACGTCATGGAGCATATATGAGATTTTCCAGGAGTTGAAGTTAATATTTCAAGGAAATGCCCGGATTGAGAGATATGAAGTCTCCAATAAGTTCTACAGCTGCAAGATGGAGGAGAATAGTTCTGTCAGTGAGCATATACTCAAAGTGTCTGGGTATAATAATCACTTGATTCAACTGGGAGTTAATCTTTCGGATGATAGCGTCATTGACAGAATTCTCCAATCACTGCCACCAAGCTACAAGAACTCTGTGATGAACTATGATATGCAAGGGATGGATAAGACGATTCCCGAGCTCTTCGCAATGCCAAAGGCTGCGGAGGTAGAAATCAAGAAGGAGCATCAAGTGTTGACGGTCAATAAGACCACCAGTTTCAAGAAAAAGGGCAAAGGAAAGAAGAAGGGGAACTTCAAGAAGAACAGCAAGCAAGTTGCTGCTCAGGAGAAGAAACCCAAGTCTGGACCTAAGCCTGAGACTGAGTGCTTCTACTACAAAGGGACTGGTCACTGGAAGCGGAACTACCCCAAGTATTTGGCAGATAAGAAGGATGGCAAGGTGAACAAGGGTATATGTGATATACATGTTATTGATGTGTACCTTACTAATGCTCGCAGTAGCACCTGGGTATTTGATACTGGTTTTGTTGCTCATATTTGCAACTCAAAATAGGGGCTACGGATTAAAGGAAGATTGACTAAGGACGAGGTGACAATGCACGTGGGAAATGGTTCCAAAGTCGATGTGATCACCGTGGGCACGCTACCTCTACATCTACCTTCGGGATTAGTTTTAGACCTGAATAATTGTTATTTGGTGCCAGCATTAAGCATTAACATTATATCTGGATCTTGTTTAATGCGAGACGGTTATTCATTTAAATCAGAGAATAATGGTTTTTCTAGTTATATGAGTAATATCTTTTATGGTCATGCACCCTTGAAGAGTGGTCTATTTTTGTTGAATCTCGACAGTGGTGATACACATATTCATAATAATGAAGCCAAAAGATGCAGAGTTGATAATGCTAGTGCAACTTATTTGTGGCACTACCGTTTAGGTCATATCGGTGTAAAGCGCATGAAGAAACTCCATACTGATGGACTTTTGGAATCACTTGATTATAAATCACTTGGTACTTGCGAACCGTGCCTCATGGGCAAGATGACTAAAACGCCGTTCTCCGGAACTATGGAGCGAGCAACTGATTTGTTGGAGATCATACATACTGATGTATGTGGTCCAACGAATGTTGAGGCTCGCGGCGGGTATCGTTATTTTCTCACCTTCACAGGTGATTTAAGCAGATATGGGTATATCTTAATGAAACATAAGTCTGAAACATTTGAAAAGTTCAAAGAATTTCATAGTGAAGTGGAAAATCATCGTAACAAGAAAATAAAGTTTCTACGATCTGATCATGGAGGAGAATATTTGAGTTACGAGTTTGGTCTACATTTGAAACAATGTGGAATAGTTTCGTAACTCACGCCACCTGGAACACCACAGCGTAATGGTGTGTCCGAATGTCGTAATCGTACTTTACTAGATATGATGCGATCTATGATGTCTCTTACTGATTTACCGCTATCGTTTTGGGGTTTTTCTTTAGAGATGGTCACATTCACGTTAAATAGGGCACCATCGAAATCCGTTGAGATGACGCCTTATGAACTGTGGTTTGGCAAGAAACCAAAGTTGTCATTTCTGAAAGTTTGGGGTTGCGATGCTTATGTGAAAAAGCTTCAACCTGATAAGCTCAAACCCAAATCGGAGAAATGTGTCTTCATAGGATACCCAAAGGAGACTGTTGGGTACACCTTCTATCACAGATCCGAAGGCAAGACTTTTGTTGCTAAATTCGGAGTTTTCTAGAGAAGGAGTTTCTCTCGAAAGAAGTGAGTGGAAGGAAAGTAGAACTTGACGAGGTAACTGTATTTGCTCCCTTATTGGAAAGTAGTTCATCACAGAAACCAGTTTCTGCGACACCTACACCAAGTAGTGAGTAAGTTAATGACGATGATCATGAAACTTCAGATCAAGTTGTTACTGAACCTCGTAGGTCAACCAGAGTAAGATCCGCACCAGAGTGGTACGGTAATCCTGTTCTGGAAGTTATGTTACTAGACCATGACCAACCTACGAACTATGAAGAAGCGATGGTGAGCCCAGATTCCGCGAAATGGCTTGAGGCCACAAAATCTGAGATGGGATCCACGTATGAGAACAAAGTGTGGACTTTGGTTGAGTTGCCCGATGATCAGCAAGCAATTGAGAATAAATGGATCTTCAAAAAAAAGACTGACGCTGATGGTAATATTACCATCTATAAAGCTCGACTTGTTGCGAAAGGTTTTCGACAATTTCAAGGGATTGACTATGATGTGAACTTCACACCCATAGCGATGCTTAACTCTGTCCGAATCATGTTAGCAATTGCCGCATTTTATGATTATGAAATTTGGCAAATGGATGTCAAAACTGCATTCCTGAATGGATTTCTGGAAGAAGAGTTGTATATGATGCAACCAGAAGGTTTTGTCGATCCAAAGGGAGCTAACAAAGTGTGCAAGCTCTAGGGGTCCATTTATGGACAGGTGCAATCCTCTCGGAGTTGGAATAAACGCTTTGATAGTGTAATCAAAGCATTTGGTTTTATACAGAATTTTGGAGAAGCCTGTATTTACAAGAAAGTGAGTGGGAGCTCTATAGCATTTCTAATATTATATGTGGATGACATATTGCTGATTGGAAATGATATAGAATTTTAGGATAGCATAAAGGGATACTTGAACAAGAGTTTTTTCAATAAAAGACCTTGGAGAAGCTGCTTATATATTGGGTATCAAGATCTATAGAGATAGATCAAGACGCTTAATTGGACTTTCACAAAGCACATACCTTGACAAAGTTTTGAAGAAGTTCAAAATGGATCAAGCAAAGAAAGGGTTCTTGCCTGTGTTACAAGGTGTGAAGTTGAGTAAGACTCAATGCCCGACCACTGCAGAAGATAGAGAGAATATGAAAGATGTTCCCTATGCTTCAACCATAGGCTCTATCATGTATGCAATGTTGTGTACCAGACCTGATGTGTGCCTTGCTATAAGTTTAGCAGGGAGGTACCAAAGTAATCCAGGAGTGGATCACTGGACAGCGGTCAAGAACATCCTGAAATACCTGAAAAGGACTAAGGATATGTTTCTCGTTTATGGAGGTGACAAAGAGCTCATCGTAAATGGTTACGTTGATGCAAGCTTTGACACTGATACGGACGATTCTGAATCGCAAACCGGATACGTGTTTACATTGAACGGTGGAGCTATCAGTTGGTGCAGTTCTAAACAAAGCGTCGTGGCAGGATCTACGTGTGAAGCGGAGTACATAGCTACTTCGGAAGCAGCAAATGAAGGAGTCTGGATGAAGGAGTTCATATCCGATCTAGGTGTCATACCTAGTGCATCGGGTCTAATGAAAATCTTTTGTGACAATACTGGTGCAATTGCCTTGGCGAAGGAATCCAGATTTCACAAGAGAACCAAGCACATCAAGAGATGCTTCAATTCCATCCGGGATTTAGTCCAGATGGGAGACATAGAAATTTGCAAGATACATACGGATCTGAATGTCGCAGACCCATTGACTAAGCCTCTTCCACGAGCAAAACATGATTAGCACCAAGGCTCCATGGGTGTTAGAATCATTACTGTGTAATCTAGATTATTGACTCTAGTGCAAGTGAAGGAAATATGCCCTAGAGGCAATAATAAAGTTATTATTTATTTCCTTATATCATGATAAATGTTTATTATTCATGCTAGAATTGTATTAACCGGAAACATAATACATGTGTGAATACATAGACAAACAGAGTGTCACTAGTATGCCTCTACTTGACTAGCTCGTTGATCAAAGATGGTTAAGTTTCCTAGCCATTGACATGGGTTGTCATTTGATTAACGGGATCACATCATTAGGAGAATGATGTGATTGACTTGACCCATTCTGTTAGCTTAGCACTCGATCATTTACTATGTTGCTATTGCTTTCTTCATGACTTATACATGTTCCTATGACTATGAGATTATGCAACTCCCGTTTACCGGAGGAACACTTTGTGTGCTACCAAATGTCACAACGTAACTAGGTGATTATAAAGGTGCTCTACAGGTGTCTCCGAAGGTACTTGTTGGGTTGGCGTATTTCGAGATTAGGATTTGTCACTCCGATTGTCAGAGACGTGTCTCTGGGCCCTCTCGGTAATGCACATCACTTAAGCCTTGCAAGCAATGCAACTAATGAGTTAGTTGTGAGATGATGTATTACGGAACGAGTAAAAGACTTGCCGGTAACGAGATTGAACTAGGTATTGAGATACCGACGATCGAATCTCGGGCAACTAACATACCGATGACAAAGGGAACAACATACATTGTTATGCGGTCTGAACGATAAAGATATTCGTAGAATATGTAGGAGCCAATATGAGCATCCAGGTTCCGCTATGTAGGAGCCAATATGAGCATCCAGGTTCCGCCATGTCTACATAGTTCTTGAACCCGTAGGGTCCCCACGCTTAACGTTTCGATGACAGTTATATTATGAGTTTATATGTGTTGATGTACCGAAGGTTTTTTGAAGTCCCGGATGTGATCACGGACATGACGAGGAGTCTCGAAATGGTCGAGACATGAAGATTGATATATTGGAAGCATATGTTTGGAAGTCGGAAGTGTTCCGGGTGAAATCGAGATTTTACGGAGTACCGGGAGGTTACGGAACCCCCCGGGGGGTTAATGGGCCATAGTGGGCCTTAGTGGAGAAGAGGAGAGGTGGCCAGGGCAAGGGCCGCGTGCCCCTCCCCCCCAGTACGAATAGGACAAGGAGAGGGGACGCCCCCCCTTCCTTCTTCTCCTCCACCTCTTGCCCCCCTCCACTCCTATTCCAACTAGGAAAGGGAGGGAATCCTACTCCCGGTGGGAGTAGGACTCCTCCTGGCGCGCCCCCTCTAGGGCGGCCACACCTCCCCCGTTGCTCCTTTATATACAGGGGCAGGGGGCACCCTAGAGACACAACAATTGATCGTTTGATCTTTTAGCCGTGTGCGGTGCCCCCCTCCACCATAGTCCACCTCGATAATACTGTAGCGGTGCTTAGCCGAAGCCCTGCGTCGGTGGAACATCATCATCGTCACCACGCCGTCATGCTGACGAAACTCTCCCTCAACACTCAGCTGGATCGGAGTTTGAGGGACGTCATCAGGCTGAACATGTGCTGAACTCGGAGGTGTCGTACGTTCGGTACTTGATCGGTCGGATCGTGAAGACGTATGACTACATCAACCGCATTGTGCTAACGCTTCCGCTTTCGATCTACGAGGGTACGTGGACATCACTCTCCCCTCTTGTTGCTATGCATCACCATGATCTTGCGTGTGTGTAGGAAATTTTTTGAAATTACTACGTTCCCCAACAGTCACTCCGTGTATCAGAGAGGTATCTCTGGGCCCTCTCGGTAATGCACATCACTATGAGCCTTGCAAGTAATGTGACTAATGAGTTAGTCACGGGATGATGCATTACGGACCGAGTAAAGAGACTTGCCGGTGATGAGATTAAACTAGGTATGATGATACCGACGATCGAATCTCGGGCAAGTAACATACCGATGACAAAGGGAACAACGTATGTTGTTGTGCGGGTTGACCGATAAAGATCTTCGTAGAATATATAGGAGCCAATATGACCATCGAGGTTCTGCTATTGGTTATTGACCGGAAATATGTCTCGGTCATGTCTACATAGTTCTCAAACCCATCACTACAAAATAAAAAGACACATCCGTGACATTTTGGGCCAAACGAAAAAAATTCTGTCATACATATGACACTTCTTTGACGATAATTGTGACAAAAACCGGTATCATCATAGATGTGGTGGGCTCCTACTTCTATGACAAAAAATCATGACAGAAAATGGGCTTTTCGTCCTGGGCGGGCCGGAGATGCAGCTGCATGACATTCTTTTGGCTGTCCATGACGGAAAAAACCGTGGTAGAAGCGAGGGGGAGGAAAATTTCGGGGAGTTCCCGGTTACGGTGGGAGGTCGGGAGCCGAGCGATGCGCGTTTCTCTCGTACACGTACGCACGTGTGTGCGAGGCGTTGGCTCTAACTGAACCCGAGCGAGGCGTTGGGCTCTAACTGAACCAGAGCGATTGCACTGCAGGCTATGCGTTACTAAACCCGAGCGATCGATCGATGGCTGTTAACTGAACCCGATCGAGCGATTCCTTTGCTACTGCTGCTAAATGAAGCCGATCGATTGGATGAACAGTGAGTGTTGCGGGGGGTTTGGATGAACAGTGAGCGGTGGTGTTGCCTCTAGATGAACAGGACCCCGTGGTGTGGAGGCCTGGATGAACAGTAGACGGTGGAGGGGTGTCCGTGGAGGGGTGGTTGAACAGGACCCCATGGTGTGGAGGGCTGGATGAACAGTAGACGGTGGAGGGGTGCCCGTGGAGGGGTGGTTGAACAGTAGCCGGTGGACTAGCGCGCGGTGGAGGCGGATGAACAGGAGCCCGTGGAGGCTGGAGGAGGTCGACATTGGAGATGAAAAGTATCCCGTGGAGTCCCGTTTTGCGGTACGCCACACCCCTCCTGATCAACAGGACCCCCGTTTCGACCGTAGGAGGTCCGTTTTGTCCGTTTTGCAGTACACCACACCCCTCCCGATCAACAGGACCCCCGTTTCGACCGTAGGAGGTCTGTTTCGTCCTTTTTGTGGTACGCCACACCCCTCCCGATCAACAGGACCCCCGTTTCAACCGTAGGAGGTCCGTTTCCTCCGTTTTGCGGTACGCCAGACCCCTCCCGATGAACAGGATCCCGTTTCAAACGTGGCCGGTCAAACACAAGGCCATTTCCTCCGTTTTGCGGTACGCTAGGCCTCATTTCCATCGCCTGTTCCATCCAAGCCCTCCCGATGAACATGACCATGCATTCCGTTCCGACCCAGCCGGTTGGCTCCCATGCGTTCCGTTGCCTCCCGATGAACATGACGCATTCCGTTGCCTCCCAATGAACATGACGCATTCCGTTGCATCCCCATGAACACGACGCATTCCGTTGCCTCCCCATGAACACGACGACGACGTTGTTTCTCCGTTCCGACCCAGCCATCTACACGAGCCCTAGCCGTACGTATGTGCGAGTAGGCGTTCGAGACCCTGCACGTATGTACGTACATGGTCGTATTTTCTTTCTTGCACCCTGGCCGTTGTACGTACGTGTACATGCTACGTGCGCACCTCTACTACGACACGTACGTGCCTCTACTACGACACGTGCGCGCCTCTACATCGACCAGTATATATGTACGTACACATTCGCGACCAGAATGACAATGCTACGTACGCTTCGACCAGGTGGGTCCCGACTGTCAGGCACTTCCTTGCCAGCGAAGATGTAGCTGGTGGGTCCCAGCAGTCAGGGGGGCGTATCGTGTTTTTTTTGCCTGGACGCACTTCCTTGCGTGCGAAGGTGTAGCTGTTGGTTCCCAGCAGTCAGGGGGGAATCATTTGTTTTTTTTTTTGCCCGGACGCACTTCCTTGCGTGTGAAGATGTAGCTGGTGGATCCCACCAGTCAGGGAGGCAAATCGTTTTTTTATTCGGACGCACTTCCTTGCGTGCAAAGATGTAGCTAGTGGGTCCCAGCAGTCAGGGGGGCGAAATACGGTGGCCCATCCGGTGGGTCCCCGCTGTCAGGTGGAGGAATAATTATTTTGCACGTAATAAGGAGGCACTTCCTTGCTGCGGCCGTGGACCCAGCTGTCAGCCTCTCCACGTACAGTCCACGTCTGATGGAAGCCGTTCCTTGACCATGTTGACCACGCCGCGCCGAGCGCACCAGGGCGGTGGACGACGGCGAGGCCTAGGAAGGGGATGACGTGGAGCTGGGGAAGACGCAGCAGTGGATGCCCACGCGTAGAGGAGTACGAGGGTTCACTGGTTCGCTGCGGTGTGAGGCTGCCGTCGCCGCAGAATAACAGGGGGTGTGGGTGAGTAGAGGGATGGCCTGGCCAGTGGTGGGAGTAGTAGGGGCAGTGAGGCCTCCGCCACATCGCAGCCGGCCATGGGAGGCAGGAGCACAAGGCACGACCGGTGTTGGTTCGGGCGGCTGGAGAAAGAAGACCAGAGGTTGAAGAAGCACTACGGCCGTTGGATGGACATCGTACGGTCACTGGAGCTAGAATCGTGCATATTGACTAAGTTGACAAAGCCCTCCGTCCCCGTAAACTTAGTAGGCCCACAAGTCAGCCTCCCACCAAGGTGGGTCCCAGCTAGGAGGGGGTATTCATTTTTTGTTCGTAATAAGGAGGCACTTCCGGTGGGTCCGAGCTGACAGTAGGGGGAACATTTTTTCGCGAAATACGGTGGCCCGTTGGGTGGGTTCCAGCAGTCAGGGGCAAACGTTTTTTTTGCAATATACTGGTGGGCGTCCGGTGGGTCCCTGCTGTCGGGTGGAGGAATAATTATTTTCCACGTAATAAGGAGGCACTTCCTTGCGGCTGCCGCGGACCCAGTTGTCAGCCTCTCCACATACAGCATTCTTCCGATGGAATTCGGTCGTTGACCACATTGACCATGCCGCGCCGACAGCACCACGGCGGTGGACGACGGTAAGGCCTAGTAAGGGGACGACGCGGAGCCGGGGAAGACGCGGCAGTGGATGCCCACGCGGAGAGGAGTACGAGGGTTCACTGGTTCGGCTGCGCTGCCATCGCCGCAGAATAACAGGGGGTGTGGGTGAGTGGAGTGGAGGGATGTCCTGGCCAGCGGTGGGAGTAGTATGGGGGTGGTGAGGCCTCTGCGGCAGCACAGCCGGCCACGGGAGGCAGGAGCAGGCGGCACGACCGGCGCTGGTTTGGGCGGCTGGAGTAAGAAGACCAGAGGTTGAAGAAGCACTACGGTCGTCGGATGGACATCGTACGGTCAGTCGAGCTAGAATCGTTCATATTGACTAAGTTGACAAAGCCCTTAGTCCCCGTCAACTTAGTAGGCCCACTATACTGGGCCCCAGCTAGCAGGGGCAGTATTCATTTTTTTGTGCGTAATAAGGAGGCACTTCCTTGCGTGCGAAGATATAGCTGGTGGGTCCGAGCTGTCAGCGGCGGTAACGTTTTTTTCGCGAAATACAGAGGCCGTTTCGGTGGGTCCCAGATGTCAAGTGGAGGAAATAATTATTTTGCGCGTAATAAGGAGGCATTTCCTTGCGTGCGGCCGTGGACCCTGCTGTCAGCCTCTCCACGTACAGTCCACTTCAGATGCATGTCGGTCGTTGACCACGCTGACCGCGCCACGCCAAGAGCACCAGGGCGGTGGACGATGGCGAGGCTTAGGAAGGGAACGACACGGAGGCAGGGAAGACTCGGTCGTTGTTTTTGTTTCCCACGCGAAGGGGAGTACGACTGTATGAGGATTTACTGGTTCGTCTGCCGTCGCTGGAGAATAACAGCAGGTGTGGGTGAGTAGAGGGATGGATAGGCCAGCGATGAGAGTACGGTGGGGCGGTGAGGCATGCGCGGTAGCACGGCCGGTCGCGGGGAGCAGGGAGCAGGCAGTCCCGCCGGCGCTTGTTTGAGCGGCTGGAGCAGGAAGAGCAGAGATTGAAGAAACACGACGGCCGTTGGATGGACATCCAACAGTATACAGGCCATCTGTGGAAAGCCTCAAATCTGTGGAAAACAACATACACTGCCATTATTTTAAATAATTTACAGCCCATTTGCTAATTCTTACGGGTTTTTTTGGAGCCCATATTCTTTATGTTAGCATTACATCCCATATTATGGCCACGGTTAAAAAATTATACGAAATTTTGCATATGTCGGTGCGGTCTGAACTGTTTTTAATCCCGAAATTTCGAGTCACATTCAGACTGATTTTAAAAATAAATGTATATTAATATAAAATCTAATAAATTGTCCACGCATAAAAATCAATGCAATTTAAAATCTCGAAATGAAAAAAAAAATATTTGAAAATAATTACCCGTTTGATGTGTTTTAAAAATGTACAGCCCATTTCTCATTACTGATAGGCCATTTTCTCGGCCAGCCGAATGAAGCTCTCCTCGTCTTGAAAGATTTGCAGCCCAACAGGCCTGATAAAGCGACTTACTTGACAAATCACAAAAAAACTGGGCTAGCCCTTTTCAGAAAGAAAAAAAACTACTGGGCTGGTCTGTGGTAAACATAAAAGAAAAGGCTGTCTAGACAGGCCAGCTTTATCGGACTTATCGGTCGAATTATCGCTTATCGTTGTCTGACCGATAAGATAAATCGGCTGGTAAATTAGCTGATATGGCGATAAATCGGCCGATATGCAGATAAACTGGCCGATTTACCCCTTATCATGGGTCGACTGATAAGTTCCCGATAAGTGATATCCCCAACATTGGTCAGGGGGGCGAATCGTTTTTTTCGGACGCACTTCCTTGCGTGCGAAGATGTAGCTGGTGGGTCCCAGCAGTCAGGGGGAAACATTTTTTTGCGAAATACGGTGGCCCGTCCGGTGGGTCCTCGCTGTCAGGTGGAGGAATAATTATCTTGCGCGTAATAAGGAGGCACTTCCTTGCTGCAGCCGTGGACCCAGTTGTTACCTCTCCACATACAGTCCAGGTCTGATGGAAGCCATTCCTTGACCACGTTGACCACGCCGTGCCGAGAGCACCAGGGCGGTGAACGATGGCGAGGCCTAGGAAGGGGACGACGCGGAGCCGGGGAAGACGCGGCAGTGGATGCCCACGCGTAGAGGAGTATGAGGGTTCACTCGTTCAGCTGCGGTGTGAGGTTGCCGTCGCCGTAGAATAAAAGGGGGTGTGGGTGCGTAGAGGGATGGTCTGGCCAGCGATGGGAGTAGTAGGGGGCAGTGAGGCCTCCACGGCATCACAGCCAGCCACAGGCGGCAGGAGCAGGCGGCACGACCGGCGCTGCTTTGGGCGGCTGGAGCAAGAAGACCAGAGGTTGAAGAAGCACTACGGTCGTTGGATGGACATCGTACGGTCACTGGAGCTAGAATCGTTCATATATTGACTAAAGTTGACAAAGGCCTCCGTCCCAGTCAACTTAGTAGGCCCACAAGTCAGCCTCCCACCAAGGTGGGGCCAGCTAGCAGGGGGTATTCATTTTTTGTGCGTAATAAGGAGGCACTTCCGGTAGGTCCGAGCTGACAGCGGGGGGAACGTTTTTTCGCAAAATACGGTGGCCCATCCTATGGGTCCCAGCAGTCAGGGGGAAACGTTTTTTTTCGCAAAATACTGGTGGCCCATCCGATGGGTCCCTGCTGTCAGGTGGAGGAATAATTATTTTCCGCGTAATAAGGTGGCACTTCCTTGCGGCTGCCGTGGACCCAGCTGTCAGCCTTTCCACGTACAGTACTCTTCCGATGGAAGTCGATCGTTGACCACATTGACCATGCCGCGCTGAGAGCACCACGGCGGTGGACGACAGCGAGGCCTAGGAAGGGGACGACGCGGAGCTGGGGAAGACGCGGTAGTGGAAGCCCGCGCGGAGAGCAGTACGAGGGTTCACCGGTTCGGCTGCGGTGTGAGGCTGCCGTCGCCGCAGAATAACAAGGGGTGTGGGTGAGTAGAGGGATGCCCTGGCCAGCGGTGGGAGTAGTAGGGGGCGATGAGGCCTGCGCGGCAGCACAGCCGGCCACGGGAGGCGGGAGTAGGCGGTCCGACCGGCGCTGCTTTGGCGGCTGGAGCAAGAAGATCAGAGATTGAAGAAACACGACGGCCGTTGGATTGACATCCAACGGTTACGTCTGCTAGAATCGTTTGTTGACATATATAATAACTAAAAAAATCTTGCATACGCGTCAACTAAACAGGCCCACAAGTTAGACCACTCCCTCTTTTTTTAATAATTTATATATAGCTCATGGCAACTTCTTATGCAATTTATTGCAGTCGTTTTTTTGGTTGGCCAGGGCCAATTTTGCATATTTCTGTGGGTTCCAAACTATTTTTAATACCGAAATGTCGAGCCAGATTTAAAGTACTTTGAAGATATATTTAAATTAGGTTAATGCCCAGTGAAATAGGAATCTGAAAATGTGAAAAAAAATTCAAAAATTATAAAGTAATTGCCAATTTGTCATCTGTTTTTATATTTACAACCCACTTCATATTACTTTCAAGATTTGCAGGCGTCTTGAAAGAGTTGTAGCCCATCAGGGCGTATAAAAATAAGTAGCCCTGGATTGGGTATTCTTCAGAAAAAATAAACTGGGCTCATTTTCACAAAGAAAAAATAGCTGGGCTGGTCACATGGTGAACATAAAATATAAGCCTGGGCTAGATGGGCCACGGCCTAGTTCAAACCCTGCTCCGTCTCAACAATACCAAACAAAAAAATACTGCTCGAGTAGCTACGTCCCAGGTGTCAACCAATCTTGTGTTGTTCTCCTGTCTATTGACTATATACACTCACAATGTCGTGGGTCCCAGATGTCAGGAAAACACTAGGAGGAAGCATTTTATTTTTCCATACACTGACGTGGTGGGCCCCTACTGTCATCCTCTCCACGTACTTCTGTCGATTCCTGTTGTTTGTTGACCATGTTGACAACGCGAGAGGGCGGCGCCGCGGCGAGCGCACCAAAGCGCGCGGAGGACGTCGGCGTTAATGATTTATGAGACGGTGGGGCGGCGATGCGTGCGCTGAGGCGCAGCCAGCCGTGGGAGGCGGAAGCAGGCGGCCCCGCCGGCGCTGGTTTGGTTTTGGCGGCTGGAGGAAGACAGGACTGAAGAAACACGACAGACTGTAAAAGCAGCAGGAGTACTTAACAACCTTAACTGAAACCAGCAGGGGCACTTAACAACCAAAGCTGAAAGCAGTATGAGTACTTATACAGGTTCAACCGTACAAAGCACGCCTCGAACAGTGCTACTTTGCCTACAGTTAACCAAGGGTGAGGCCGCCAAGCCCCAGGACAAGGCCCAGGTGCCACCCCGCGCATCCACAACCTTCTGAAAGCGGCTTCATCTCGCAACGTGGTCAATAAATAGGATATTCTCTTTAGAGCCATGGAAAAGCATGAACATAATCTTCTATCCTATTCTCCAAGATGGACGGGCCTTCATTATTTGAGACCACCCATGAATAAGTATCTTTTCACCTCCAAGGGGAATTGAGTAGGTCGACATAAACATCATGTTGTGACCAAGCGCAAGTCTGACCCGACCATGGTCAGGCATCTGTATAGGAACAATAGAACTCGGCAGTTCCTGTTTCAAGAAGATCACGGCTATAAAAATGTGTATAAGCAATAGTTTATGAACAACATATATAACAGAAAACAGCTCATACCATAAGTATCTCGACACAGTTGGACCTGTTCAACGAGTGCAACAGCGGCACACATATCCCACGTGGCCTTCCACCATTGAAACGCCCCACAAGGACCTCAAGACGATCAATAAAGTGTAGGAACTTGTGGATGTCGATCCAGTCAACTTTAGTGCCATTAGTAACAGCCGAGTTATTACAGAGTAACAAATGAGCAGACTGCTTAACTCTGAAAAAACCTACATGTGCCACCATTTATAAGAAAATATTAGTTAGAAGTAGCATCTTCGTGAGAGATTCATTGCTACTTCTAAAGTTAAATTGTGATTAGTTAGACAGAATAGATGGATTAAGAAGTAATCGGGGCAACAAGCAAGAACCAGATACAAAACTAACATGGATGAACAATTGGAACGACGTCGGGGTGGCAGATCGCAGTGAAGATGAGACTAGGTTCTGCTATTTCCATCAACATTCGTGCGCCAACTTTCAGTCAGTAACACTTGAGAAAGTTTATCCAAGTTCAGCCATAAAAAAGCAGCGATCTTCTTGGTTCATGAACCCAACTCGGAACTTATATCCATGGCTTGTCTTCACTGTGACCATTAAACTAGTGTATTCAATTATGGCAAGGCCGAGCATCTTGAGTACGTGTGTTCTGGCAGAGCAAATAATACACTGCAGGAAAAATAATATGAGAACACAGCATGTTCAAAAAAAACCCACCCTCCTGGATAGAAAAGAGGATTCTAGGAACATACTGTGCGCGTTTCAAAATGCTGTGTTAGGATGAGAAGGAACAAGTGTGGCGTCTCGCCGAGGGCGCAGAAACCTGTAGGGTACTCGCACTTTGGGCACTGCAAATGAAACACACTAGATTCAGCAGGAAGAAAAATGCATCAACGGCGGCGGCTGCCATCCTAGGATTACCTGCGACCAAGGGACTTGGATTTATCGGGGATGGATGAAGATTTCGTACCTGGTTCTCCATGAGAAAACCCTATGCAATCGCCGAGAGGGGGTTTTCTCTTAACAATCAGACGAGGGAGAAGGGGATTCAGGCCCAGTGAAATATTGCCGCTTTGTCCGTCCATCTTACTGCTAAAGCTGGAATGGGGGTTTGTGATTTGACGGCTCATTGGGCATTACTGCGGCGCTACGACCGGGGTGTGTCTACCATGAAGTTGTGCACTCTAATTTGTGCATATGGCACGTGGACCCTGTTGCCGGTTGCCCCACATATCAGCGAAAGGAAGTAGAAAGACAAGAGTAACTAGTTACACATAAATATATATTTTGACAGAGAGATACTCCCTCTGTAAAGAAATATACAAATCTTTTATATCACAGGCTCACCTTGCCAAGAAATATACTCCCTCTGCAACGCACGGGCATTATGGGGGTTCAGCTTTTTTTATGGGGGTTCAGCTGAGAATATAATACTCAGATAGGCTCACGGTTCTGGACTTTTGGCCACAGGCCGACCCTGCATGTTTGGGGGCCCATGTGTTCTACCTCAGAGATTTTCATATTGCAAGCGATCGGTACAGCGCTGGTTTTAGATGCTGTCGCAAGGCGAATACACAAAATTGAATAAAGCACGGCAGCTGTTGGAATGAAATCGAACGACAGTTCCTAACCAGCAATCAGAGTTGCAATTCTATCAACGATATACCATGTGATAAATAATACTGTCATACTACTTATACACACAGGACACTTGTTTCACCATGCCAGATTATTACATCAAAATCTCTCAAAGGATAGATCAGTTCGGCAGTTGCGTGCTGCTACTGAAGAATTTTGAAGTTGATTTGGACCATCTCTCTTTGCCAAGAAAGTTCAATTTTGACATCATCCCCTACCGCAAGATATGATTTAGATTTGAACCTTGACCATCCTTTAGCATCAATCATCATGCGACCATCCTTTGTACTTACGGTATATTGAGCAGGTTCATTCACACCAAGCCTGCGCATGGTAAGAGAAACTTGGCCGCGGTCGCCCGGATTGTTGAACGACTCCCTCGTTGCTCTAGGAATTCTCTGTTTGCAAACAAGAAGACATACCCAAACAGTTAGATCAACACAGTGAATCATGTGAAACAACATGGAAAGAAAAAAGAACGAAGCACTTGGGCGGCCAATGCTTACCAAGAAGGTGGACATGTTGATTTTTGTAAGGACTTTGGTATATGAAGTGCGAACTGCAACCCAGTCTGTTGCCGGTGCAACTACACGGGCCGGAGCAGATGCAAGTGCAAGTGTTGGTGCAGGTCCGAAGCCGCTGCTGCTGCCGGAGATGGTGCACCTTGTAGAGCTGGTGCCGGTGTCGGAGCAGGTGCTGGTGTCGATGCCCGATTCTCCGGTAGATCAGACTGATCCGTTGACACGGTCGGTGCCCAATCCTCAGCTGGATCAGACTGAGCTGCTGCCGCTGTTAGTGCTAGAGCAACTGCCAGTGCTCGATCTGTGCGAGACAGCGGCGATCGTGTCTGGTCTGCTATGATCAGCTTTCTAACTTGACTAGGATCCATGACCGTGATCTAGTTTTTTCTTCATTTCTTTTAAACGCGAGAAGGACTAATTATGGCGTTTTTGTTAAACCAAACTGCAGTTCATCATAGGGATTCAGCTTGTACTCAGACAACAGACTGATCCAATTTTTTCCAGTAATATAAGTGATGGACAGTACCTTCGTTACTGACACAACATAAGAAGTGAAACCTGCAAAAATAGCCATCATAGAGCAAACCAAACGGTTTATTCTGTGATGAATGTCACATGGCAAAACCTGCATCATAAAATTGCAGGAAAAGAAAGAAAACATGACATTAAATCCATAAGATTTAGACAGTAAATCAATAAGACTTACTTGATGTGACACGAGTGAATCCTTACCGGAAATCACTATGTTGAAGTACTAAACAGAAGATTGATCGTCCAACTACGCGTGGCATGCAGGGGCCCTGCCTACTCCCACAAGCAGGACAGTCCAAAGGTCGTGACAAATCGTATGGACCGAACATCCATGGGACTGGAAATCCTGGTGGGTGCGATAAACCCTGCAATGCATACAAATATTGGAGTGTAACCATAATTGATAAACCGTCCTCACAAAAAATATGATCTGGATACTTCAAAATATACAGACTAAATTGAGTGGACAAACATTAACATAGACCGTTCTCAGGACTGGCCACACACCAAAAGCGGCAGTACTAATAAACAATACAGGGTTCACAATAGTACTTACTACAGACAAGCAAAGTTGCACTAACTAAACTCTGCAGACTATTTCTTGCCACCGACCTACGGGATGAACCCCGCATAACTGACTAGGCCATGGACTTCGTGTGAGATGTCTACATGCACCATCACCATCTTGTCAACCTTGGAGAACCTACCAGAGTGGTCTTTCCACTCATAAACATGATGATGAAGACAAGCCGCATCAGATTTGTTGGGAAGCTTTACAAGAACCACACCCTTCGTAATCGAAGGCACAGCCAGGAAATTGTTGTGGTCAAGTATAGCCTCGAGAACACGCCTGACAACATTGCTACAGGAAAACACTAGTTCAGGACACGTAGCGACAAGGACACAGCAGCTGGATAGTTCAGCAGTAGAACTCATCATCAGGTCTTCCAGTTCACACGGCATGACTTTGAGAACTTCATCTCCACCGCGGACCTGGTTCTAATTCAAACAGAAACCATATTTTATTACTACCTCCGTTCAGAAATATAAGATGATTTTCGATATTATACTCCATATATGACTACATATAAGCACAGAAATGAGTGAACAAAGACACTAGAACTTGTCTTCAAAGGCATGAGAGCAGAGGGATTACATACAATATCCATAACACAAGTTACTGAGGCAAATATACCCTCTTAAAAGGTAGCATTGATGTTCATAAAGTACTCCCTCCGTCCCAAAATTAGTGTCTTAGATTCGTCTATATATGGATGTATCAAGTCACATTTTAGTATTAGATACATCTGTATCTAGACAAATCTAAGACAAGAAATTTGGGACAGAGGGAGTAGTTGAAAGTAACCTATAAGAAATCAGTGTCAACCTCTCGCATGTTTTGGTCAAAAGAGGAATTTAGAACCGTCATTTGGCACACTAAAATCACATGCAAGATCACCCAGAAAGTTGTACTACCAGTACTAGTACTGCGTGTTAGTTGAAAAAACATGATCAAGATCGAGAAAAAGATCGTCAATATGAGACATTAACTGGACTTGCTTAATGAGGGATCTCGGAGAGGGGGGCTTGGACAGGGCAATGGCTTTGAGCTTGTCTGTGGTAGTCTCGGCGGGGTGCTTGCGCTTCTTCATACCATGAGCCTCGACGATTTTGGCCAAAGCCATAGACATCACGTCGGCCGGTGCTCCGGCGTCCATCCAAGAGAGGAAGCTGAGAGAGAAGAGTGAAAGGAGGAACGAGATGAGGGAGAAGCGAAGCGAGTGGGGGTTTTCTTCAAGAGAGGAAGCTGAGAGAGAAGAGTGAAATGATGGTTGCTTCGTCCGTCCAACTTACTGCTAGAAAGGAGGGGGTTTTGTGATTTTACGGCTCATTGGGCATTACTACGGCGGTTCGATCGGGGTAGTCTACCGTCACTCTACTACGGAGTAATTTAGTGCATGGCTGGTGGACCCAGGTGCTGGCTGTCCCACACGTCGGCGAAAGTGAGTAATTTAGTGCATGGCTGGAGGAGGATCCGCACGGTAGAGCATGTCCATTGTTTTTCTGAAGAAGAAAATGATTACAGTAAGCATTTCCACTCTTACGACGGAGGAGTACGAAACACGGCAGCCACTTGAACATACACAGTGCTCCTACTACTAGGCATGTGCAGTGGTTCATACGTCAGTACTACACAATCTTGTTGCTAGTGTAGTAAGGCTGGTCATAGTGGGAGTAACATAGCAAGTAACATAACACATCCCAAGAACAGTTTGCTTACATGGCATGTATTTAATGAGGAGAGAGATGGTTGAAGTAACATAATATGTTACTGTAACATAACACATCCCAAGGCAAAATGAGTCTACATCTTAATAAATGATGGCTTGCATGAAACTACATACATGTTACTCCCCACTATGAAGATGGTAACATAGACTAGTAACATATGCATGTTACTAGTCTAAGTTACTCCCCACTATGACCAGCCTAAGATATGACGATAACAAATGATGTTGTGCGCATGTCAACTACTCCTATATGTAACATAGTACCGCTTTTTCGACTGTCCGGTCGAGAATGAACGGTGAGATCAATGTTAACAGAACTAGGTCCACAGCGCACGGAGAGTACGGTGCTACAGTACTCCACGAAACATGAACCATATGAAGCATGAATAGTGTTAGGCAGGGTGTATGAAGGGTGCACGGGATGGGAGCAAAAGTTCCCTTCTCGACCCACTTTTGGGTGTTTGGCAGAGTGCACGAAGGGTGCATGAGTCCACACTAGTAGGTTGACAAAAATACATGAAGAGGAAACAACTATATTGAGATGAGAATGCAACCAAACACACCCACATGCTTTGTGCTATAGTGACTGATCTGCACCGTCTGAGTTTGATCCAACGGTCATGTTGCGCCGAGACATGGACATGCCCATGCAGAGGGCGCCTAAACACCACCGAAGTCCCTCTGCTTCTCGAGGCGCACGACGTTGGTGATGCAGGGTGCAACCGCCCGCAGAGCCTGCTCTCGGTCGACGGGAGCCAGCTCGTCAAAGATGGCGTCCAATGGCACGAATGGATTCCGGTGACGGAGCCCTGAAAGGATTCGCCCGGCAACGGCGATGGCAGCCTGCAACCCCTCCTTATCCAGCTCAGCCCCCACCATCGCACGGAGACGGCTCAGCTCCTCGGAGATATAGGTGAAGAAGGAGATCAGGTCAGGAAGCCGCGGCTCGTTGAAGTCGACCGGGTGGTCGAACGGGTTTACCCAACGGTCGGCATCATCGCGCTGGCACGATGGTAGGCATCGTGCAGCCGCAACACGTGCGTGGCAACTTGGTTCACCAAGTGGCTGAGGTGATCCTGGACCTCGTCACGGTCGGCCCGCTCGCGCTCTAGCCGGCTCCCCTGACGGCCTATCGTATCTCCCGCTTTCTGCAGCAACGCTGCCGACGCCTCGAGCATCTTTGTGGTGGACGCCTGCCACTTTTGAAGCTTCGTGAACTCCCACACATAACGTTGGAGCATGGCACTCCTCTCCTCCTTGAGCTCACGGAGCTCCACGTCCTTGGCCCTGAGCTCTTCATCCTTGGCATGGAGCTCCTGTCTCAGGCGCCTCACCTCGGACTCCGTGATCTGCTGCGCCGCCATGGCACCAGGTAGAAGCAAAGGGGGCGAAACGGCTGAAAGGCAATGCAATCTACGGGAAGGCGGAGGGAGCGGGGAATCTTTTGGTTTTCACCATGGTAAAACACCAGTCGACGACTTCTCACATCAGGGAGCAGTGGGTTTTTACAGGCGGAGTCATCGTGACTAATTGCTGCCGCGCCTGCTCCCGTCAATCAAAAAAATAAAAATCCTGCCGCGCCTGCTCCCGTCAATCAAAAAATTAAAAATACTGCCGCACCCAAACACTAGAGCAACGCCGCAGTGGATATTTAAATTTACCTACCGGCAAGTAGATAAAAAAGGGTGAAAAAACAAATGTGGCGGCAGCCTAGCTAATCGGTCGAACTAGCCCAACTAGCTAGCCACCGTGCTTCACTGATGTACTCGGCGGGAAAGGTGGTCTTTTGTGATTTGACGGCTCATTTACTTGCTTCGGCGCTACGACCGAGGAGGACCCAGAAAATGCGCGGTAGGGCGTCCCACGTCAGGAAGAATATATGCGTGCACCACCCGGGAGCACCCCGAAACCGCGCGGTAGGGTGTGCCACATCTCGGCACGGAGGAAAAATGTGCGTGTAAAAATATATTGTATGAGACGTAGTACCTATGGTTCGACCTCGGGACCCAGCGAGTCGGTCGAAAACACCCCACTAGCCACACAGCTTCATCATGCAAACGTGGCACGGAGGATAGATGTGGTTAGCTCCATCTCGACCAGCCACAACGTCTCTTGTTCTAGGCGATTCTTCTATTTTCCAAGCTTTTTTAGTTGTAATAACACCACGGCAAGCTAGTGCCGCTCTTCGTGTGTGCTCGTGCAAAGGTTAGACGATGGAGAGAAGAGAGATTGAGATCGCAGACCTGGGACCCACCAGTAAGTGAGACAACGGTCATGCACGTGTTGACGAGGCACTCCTCTACTCTACTCAACGCAAGTATTGTATAAAATCAAGTTATGGGACAAAGCCAACAACCGTTCGTTTTTTTAGGCTATCGACTTACGCTTTGTAGTCCAGGTTGCCAGTTCGAATCTCGTCTTTCAGATTTGTTAGTTTTAGGTCCAAATTTGATTGATGACAAGTGGGACCCCCGTGTGTTGTTCCGATATTTCAGTGTAGGATGGTTTTTTTGAACAAACACTTTGCGCGGTTAGACAAGTAACGGCACGAGTTACACGTATTTTGCAAGTTTATGAACAAAAATGACAGCGGCATAGAATATCACATCCACCCCGCAGCTTAGATACTATGGTGATACGAGTTTTTACACCATTGGAAGTGAGATCCAATGGCTTGGGAGTAGTCTTTGTAATTATGCGCAATTTCCAAACTCTCCAAAGGTTTTTTTTTGCAAATAAAACATTCAGGCCACGTGTGTGCCATTGCATCTTCGATCCAACGGCTCCCTGGTGCTCATATTAGGTGTTCCCCGTAGCTTAATTACCCGCTACGGTGATATGAGCATCTAGGTCGTATGATCAGTGATCAGATGGCACATGCGTGGTACTTGTACTTTCTGTGCATTTCCCAAAATCTATCAGCCGTATATTGCAAAAACATTCAAAGCTCCTATTGTGGGCCGTTAGATCTCAGTGAACTCGTATCACCATAGAATCTACGGTGCGGGAGCACCTCATACTCTCCCATGTGAGAAAACATAAGGTGCTATCGCAGCTTGGATGCTATGGTGATACGAGCTTGGAGGTCGTTTGATCTGAGATCCAATGGCATCTGAGCAGTCTTTGTGCTTGTAAGCAGTAGTCGAATTGTTTTGGGGCTTTTCTGCAAAAAACCATTTGAACCACCGAGGAGGTGTTGGGTCACAAATCCAACGCCTCCGAAGAGCTTGTATCACCAAAGCATCTAAGGTGTGGTAGCACATGATATTCTTACATACAGGAGAATGTGATGTCCTCCTTCATCTTAGATGCTACGGTGATACGAGCTTCGAGGTCGTTGGATATGGGATCAAAGGGCATCTAAGTAGTTTTTGTACAAGTTGTGTGCAATTCTCAAACTCATCAAGGTTTCCTGCAAAAATATTAAGACACATCATGTGACCTGCTATATCTCAGATCTACAAGCTCCAAGCAACTCGTATCAGCATATAGCATCTAAGGTATGGGGGCACATGATATTCTCCCGGGGAGGAGGGGTGGGGGTGCACAACCAATCGGTGGTTGGGAGGGTGGGGACAAATATAATCTAAACAACCCTAAACAGAGCTCCACAATTTTATTTAAGGTCGAGGGGTTGACCCCCGACAATCATAGCTCCGCCTAAACACAACATTTGCATGTACTGTAGTACTAGACTTAATATTCATGTTTCGGTTTCATGTTCATTTTAAATATTGAACTGAGGACCATGGATGTCTTACATTTTACTCCCTTCGTTCCTAAATATTAGTCTTTTTAGAGGCTTCAAATGGACTGGCACATACGGATGTATATAGACATATTTTAGAGTCTAGATTCACTCATTTTGCTCTGTATGTAGTCACATGTTGAACTCTCTAAAAGACTAATATTTAGGAATAGAAGGAGTATTTTTGAATTTGTGTCATACATGCATGGTTTGGAAAAATAGATGCACTATACTTATTGGATTGTTGTCGTGTTCGTGCGTGTGTGTCTTTGTGTGTGTGTGTGGTCGTATGCTTGATACATACAAAGTTTTCTCACCTCCGTATTGTTCATCTTTTAAATTTGAATTTTCATTGGAAAACTTACTAGGGATACCATGAAATGTGAAATCCACGTTGAGATCACTATATCACAAACTCACTCTAATTCAACAACTCGTCATAAATCAATTACCACGTTGAGATTAGTATTTGCAAGGAAAATACGGGTATTGTAATATACATAGATTCGTTCGGCAATTTAAAAGGTTCCTTTCGTATTCTCGAATGGTAGGACCCAACTGCGTACCAGCCAGACCTTGGCTCGTGTTGATCCTAAAAAAACCGGGCTTGTGTCCTTCGGTGGCGTGCGTGGTACGCACATTAGGCAACCACAACCAGTCGAGCCTCAGCATTTCAAGTCGAAATATCTGGCGGCCAGAATTCTAGCCCTAGGAAATTCCACTCATGTCCCTGGTCCATAATGACTACCGATGAACAACGGAGGGATGCTTTAGTAACTAGACAACGTTACCTACTGTGCCGAGCATGGTTCAATTCCCTCGGTCGCCGCTCGTCAAGGTCACCCGTCAACTGCATTGCCTAGTACTACTACTACTACACCAGGATGAGCACAGAATTGAGCCCGTTTGTTCGTGCCTAGTACTTGAGTTAATATATCAGGCAATGCACTGGTACGGAGGGATTATCCTTTTACTCTGCATTTATAACTTGTCTGAAGTCTAACTAAGCAAAATGTTTGACCAAATCCTTTCTTAAGAAATACAACAGGACAGATGTATGGCTTGAAAATTTATTGCATGATGCAGGTTATGATATTGTTTCGAATCCTGGATCTTAAATTTCAGAAAATCCAAAAGTGAGCATAAATTCTTGAAACTAAGCATGGTCGCGTGATATGGCACAAATATTACTTCGTAAGTTTTTTCTTCAATTTGAGACAAGCTGCTTATGAAAAGTTGCACAAATGAAGAGCCAAGGTATTTTGGAACAAAGACCTGTCACGTTAAGGCGAACGCTTTCACTATTAAAACCGTGGGCGTTTACGTGCCGCCACGAGTCCCCGCATCTCATCGGGAGGTGCCGTCCGAGCAAGCGTGTGAGTCGACAGGAGGCGTGCGAGCAGACTGCTGCGCCGGGTGTCAGGTAGGCGTGCGAGCAGACCGCTGTGCAGGCTCACCGGGAGGCAAGCCCTTTGACCAGGCTCCGTCGCCCACCGTCGTCCCAACTACTCCCACTTTTAATGTCGCCGGCGCCGCAGTTTAAAATCAACCCTGCACTACCCGGTATCGCTAAAATCCTCTCTCTTCCTCTCCGATTCTCATGTCGTCAACCTCCAACTAGCCTGACCTAAACGTACGCCATGCCGCATCACGATGGTCTGCCCTTAGTGTTCCAGTTTCCTGAGGAAGACACCCAGCCGGAGTCTCAAGAACATAAGGTGCTTTGGGACGAGCTTGAACTGGCCTTGCGGGAAGACGCCGCACCTGTCCCCGCTCCCGTTCCGGCTCCCGTCGCCCCGACTGCGCCAGCGCCCATCCCCGTGGCATGGATGGGCTGGGAGCCGCACATTGTCGCCGAGCTTGATCCCACGGGGTTCCATGAGGTCCCCGCCGACTTTCACGCGCCCGTGCACCTGCCAGCGCATGCGCCTGCGCGTGCACTGATGCGCACACCCGTGCCGGTGCCCGTGCACCTGCCAGCACATGCGCCTGCGTGTGCACTGCTGTGTGCACCCGTGCCGGTGCCCGTGCACACGAATGTCTCCGCCGTGCCGTTGACAGCGCCTGTCTCCGCGCGGGTGCCAGTGCCCCCCTCAGCGGCATGGATGGCCTCCGTCAACCGCTTCCTTGCACCAACGCCAGTCGCCTCCTCCCGCCAGTGGACTCGAAGTCCAGAACATTTTGGCCTTCCTTGAAGCTAGGCCAACGTCCAGGAGTACGCCAACAACGGCGCAAGACGCCGCCGTCGCCGTCGGTCAGTGGCCCGAAGACACATAGAGCACGGAGAGGAGCCGCTTCCCACCGCGAGACGCCCCCGCCGCCGCCGCGTAATCTAAATTTGCCATGAAAAACGTTCGGATTGCCATGCTTAAAATCCGAACGTTTATCATTTCCGTTTATTTTATATCGATCGTCGTATAAATTAAAGTCGGAGTCAGACTGAACAAAATGTATGGTTTGATCTATTGAATGTTCTGCTAGAGCCGTATCAAATGAAATATAAAACGTCATCAAGCCACATGTATTCCTTATCATCCAACGACCTAGACTTCTTCAATGTCGAGCGCTCAACACGTTTAGCGTGCAGTTAATTTCATGCCAAAAATAGTGCTAATCACATGACAACACGCAAATAATATCCTAGTAGTTAATATCCGCATGCACTTAATATACTTCCAAATTAACGTGCATTGCACGTACACACTGACTAGTGCTGCTAGTACGTGAAACTGGTGTCGTGACTTGTGAACGCGTCCAGATATGGTCAACGGCAACATCGCCCGCGAGTTCTTCCTGTTTGCCCGTGCGTCTAAACGCAGAAGGGGAGGAGAGAGAGAGCACACATGGAACCCACTAGTAAGTGAAGGCGAATAGTACTAAAAATAATATTACATTTTATCCATTAATTAGGTTGTGGTAATATAAAAACATTATGTGAACAAAGGGGGTACAACAAACATTGATATTCTACGTATGTTGCCTATTGACGTGCGGCTTGAAGGCCCGGTCGCATGTTCGATCCTCGTCCTTTATTTTTTAATTTGTATATGGGTCCAAATTTGTTTCATGACATGTGGGCCCCTCGGTGTGTAGTTTGTAGCACTTTAATTTGTGGGTTGAAATTTGTTCCATTCCAAGTGGACTATCGGTGTGTAGTTTTGTAGCTTATTTATAATAATTAAAGAGAACAACATAGTTTTTCAATAATACCATGGTGCGATGTTGAAGGCGAGAAAGGACGTGCGAGAGAGCGATGACCGAGCCAGAGGGAAATCGACTAGGCGAGTTGTGTGTGTTGCAACGGTGTTTGGAGTACTTGTGAGTCGAATGCTACGAAAATATAATCTAAACCGACCAGAATAAATGCCTACACAAATTAATACAAGGTTGGAGTGCCCCCCGCAATGTAAATAGCTCCGGCTTTGCGAGGGATGGAGAGGTAGTAGCCTCAAAGCGTGGAAGATACGGTGTGAGAAAGCGAGGTCAATCGAGAGACATATAGATAGAGAGACAAAGTGATTGTGGTCTGACATTCATTGAACAAATATATATGCTCTAGAGAGATATTGTCCAATTGAGCTTTTTGGCAAGGGTGAGGGCTATAAGATAGAGCTTGAGAGATGATCCAGTCACAGACGTGTAGATATATTTTGTGCATGGGAGGAAGCAAGGTCAACCGATCACATAGGGTCGCCGTGCGATCGAAAGAGTGAGACGGGTTGGAGAGAGTGACCTAGATAGACGATGTGCGTGAGAGAGTATACAATGTGAATAGGTCGAATTGGGCTCAAACATGGTGATATATCGTTTTTGTCCGAGAAAGAGCGAGGTCAATCGAGACATACGGAGAGAGAGAGAGAGAGAGAGAGAGAGAGAGAGAGAGAGAGATTGAGTGAGCGTGGCCCACCATGAGGTCTAAAGAGTGGCGGCGGCTTGGATGGACTGACCTAGATAGACAATCTGCGTGAGAGAGTATAGAGTGTGTCGATCGAGGCCCGAACAGGGAGATATATCATTTGTGTGTGAAATAAAATGAGGTTAAACGAGACCAGATAAAGAGAGCGAGATTGAGCGAGTGTGGCCCTCCGTGCGGAAGAAAGAGTGAGACAGTCTCGAGGGAGTGACCAAGATATACAACGTGCATGCATGCGCACGAGAGGTTGGGGGGCTAGATAGGCAATGCATGTATTTAGCGCGAGAGGGTGAGAGGGAGAGGGGGGAGAGAGAGAGCTCGACATGGGGTGCAATGGCGGGTGTGTGAGATAAATACATTTGGTAACAGAGTGGCAAAAGGGGTTGTGTAGTTGAGAGACTTAGAGATCGAAACATGGACAGAAAGAATGAACGTGTGTTGGAAACCGATAGCTTCCTAAGGTGGTTAGGAGACAACGATTGACCGATATAGGAAGTGTGTAGCATTTGTGCGGGGGGGGGGGGGCTAAAAACAACATTTGAATGTACATAGTACGAGACTTAATATCGATGTTTCAGTTCGGTGTACATTGTAAGATGTGAACCGAGGACCAGGCATACGGGTAATTATTTCGAATTCGTGCCATACTAAGTTTTGAAAAGTTGACATTGACTCAGTTTGTTGTGCTATTTTGTAGGTCATATGTTTGAATCCATCCAAAAGTTTTCTCACTACCATGGTGTTCATCATATACATATGAATTTGTATTAAAAAAGTAGCGTGGATACAGTGAAATGCGAAATCCACATTAGAATTGAAATCGCTATGTGACACACACTCTAATTCAAATAACTAACTACGTGACACACACTCTAATTCAAATAAGTAATTATGTGACACACACTCTAATCCACGTTAGTGTGGGTACCATTTAGTTTTTTTTCAAATAACTCCTCATTAATTAATTTATAGTACTCCCTCTATTCACTTTTATAAGACCTTGAAGACATTTCAGACAATGTGCAAAACAATTCATTTTAAGTTGTATGAAACGACTTACAAAAGTGAACAGATGGAGTATCTCGTTTCGAATGACTAATTATTGCAAGGAAAACACGGGCATGGTAATACATACAGATTCGTTTGCAAATGAAAGAAGATTTGTTTGCATTCTCAAATGTAGGCGCACCAGGCAGACCAGGGTCGTGTCGGGGTGGACGTTGCTTCGGTGCCTTAAAGGCAACTGCCTTTGGGTCACTGACATGTGGGCCAGCCACCTGTTGGGCCCACATGTCATGGACACAAAGGTAGGTGCCTTAAGGCACCGAAGCATAGTCCTGTCGGGGTGGTCGCGTGTGTCGGACGGACGCGTAGCACCCAGCCACCCACCCCCCTCCCCCCCAAAAAAAGGACGACGACAATATAAGTTCGCGCTTCCACGTTTTGGATTGAAATATCTGGTGGCCCCAATTCCAGCCCTGCAAAATCTCTCTTCTCCACCGTACCCTTCCGCGCCCAGATTGCTCAAATCCCTAATTCGCCGCCAACCCTCGAATCGCCCCTCGTCTCGTCTCTTTCCCCACCGTTCCCCACCTCTGTGTCGGACGACGACGACGAAGACAACGGTCGCGCTTCACCACCGCACCGGAGCTACCTCATCTATGCCCTCGTCCACCGCACCGGGTGGTCCACCGACAACGTCGGCCGCCGCAACCGATGTGCCTCACAGACACCGAGTTCCACCGCATCAGGTGCGCTTCACCGACGTCGTCTCCCAGCTCACCGGGGCTACTTCACCGAGCACATCGTCACACCTCCGCCCCCCGAGGCCGTTGGGGCTTCACCAACGGTCTCGTCCACCGCATTGTAGCGCTCCGCTGCCACTCAAGATCTGCATCCGTGCACGGCCAGCCAACGCCAGCGCATCACCCTCAACGGCTCTGAAGTGACCCGCACTCTAGCTAGGCGAGCATGCCCAAACGCCGGCCTGAACTAGGTATCCACACATCACTCCCTTGTGCACTGTTCCGACGATGTTTGGATATCCTTTCATTGCTCTCTTAGCTTGCACGCCTATGCAACTCTGACTTTAACTCTTATTTCTTCTGGAGATATCATCTGAAACAAGCAAATCCATTTTTTAGCGAAGCATGACGGCGCTACGGGATCTGGTACACATCCTGCACACCCGCATAACCTTGTAAGTATTTGTCCTCCGGTACAACATCAAGGTCGATTCCTCTTATTTGATCAACCATTCGCCGTGTAAAAAATGCAGAGGGGGGTGCAAGGAGCACAAGGCATGCACATCCAAGCAAGTGGTAACATGGACTTGTACGTGGAACATCCCAAGCGCAAGCAGAGCTGAAGTGAGCCTGTACAATGAGCTAGCGTAAGTCCATGTATTTCATTTAATTCCTACTGGCATTCGTGTATGATTTGTGTGCAGTGGCTGATCCACGAATTCAAGTTACCAGGGGCGAACATTTAACTTAAAAAATATGAAGGCACTTGCACTCCAGAAATCAACATAACTTGAGAAATGCGAAGCTACATGCACTTTGAAAACCAGCTAATGATCCAAAGTAGTTCAGATTATAAACACTAAAGGATGCAAGCACCAAAAAACACAAAATGCAACATGGTGTACAAGGACTACAAACATGGTATGTACCTGCTTGAATTATTCGTTCTCTGGCTGAAAATATTGAAGTGTAATTGCACGTATAACCAGTGCACAAACTGCATATCAATATATCTATCCTGCACAAGTATGCCAATAGTTTCAAACAACAAATTATAAAATTATTTATGCTATGTTGTCATGATACGGCGACTTTCTGGTAGATGGCCTCGGCGTTTCCTCAAGCTATGAAAATGCACTATAATTTTCTTGTCATCAATGCCTGCAAATCTCTGTCTCTCTCAACATAGTAGATCATCATTAGACACTAAATCCTTCAATGAGCTTGCAAAATGCTTGCATTAGATCCCTCATTAGACATTATATGTTCATCACCAGGAGCATGTAAAATGTTTGCATCAAATCCTTCATTAGTAGTCTGTTCACTAGACACTTCAGGCTCAAGAACAACATGAGCTTGTATGTTTGCACCGGAAACTTGATTAGATATATCAGATTAAGTCAGTTTAGTATTGATTTGGGGGAGTTATAGAATAAGTAGAAATTGGTTTCATTTTCTCATAGATTCCCTACATACAAGCAGTTTTACAACACCGTCAGGTTTAACTATTGGCCAGAAATTGAAGAGTTGAATTAGATATAATCAGGGATGTGATGTACCTGCTCGTTGCGCATGATACTCTTGCAAGCTGCGACTGTCCATTTTCGCAAGCTCGATGCCATGCCCGTGCTGCCGCCGCTGCCTCCCACGCAGGCTACACCCAAGGTTGGATCTTCATCTTCTTGTCCTTCCGTTCGCTTGAAGCCCGGCGACCGCCCTCCAACGAGGGCGCGAGGAAGTGCTGTGTCGGTCTGTCCAGCGGCGGCTAGGTTAGGAGTGAACCAGACTGGAGGCTGGAACGAATGAATTGGGATTTTTCCTGCTGTCGATCGATATGGGAGGCGCTCGTTTGGGCCGCGAGCCTGCTATAGGGCCTGCCTTGCACTTATGTTATTGGCCCATCCAAATTGAAACATTTTTCTTCATTTTCTACATTGCCTGCTCGTGCGTTGGGACGAACAAAACTAGCGTGGGCCAACCTGGACGACTCAAACTAGGTGCACACTTTCCAGCCACCTGAGGCGGCCGCCCATACCAGCCCCTATAACTACAAGAAATATGTCAACTAGTGACCTTCTGTCAATGATCCTGGAAGAATTGATCATAGATCTATGACCATTTGAGACCAATTGGTCAAAAGCTGTTCGGGGGGCTCCAAACCCTAAACCATTGCGACCATTTTGGTCAGAAAGGTCGTAATTTCCTTACACGAAATGGTCATAAAGTAAATAACGCTAGTCCGCTGCCTTATTTCTAGTTGTTAACGACCAATATAGATGATCATAACCTTGTAAATTGTGGTGGGTTGCGATGACTAGGAGCCATCTCATCAGTTTTGCCTATGTGTCATGTCCATGTGTCAATTTTTGCCCTAGGTTGTGAAGCAACCTATATTTCTGTTATTCCAAAAATTCCCAAAAAAATTCTCATAAATTGTTTGGATCATATCTTCATCAAATATGTCAAAAACCTTCCTTGCCTGGTTCAAAAATAATTCAACAATATTCATTTTCCTATTTTGTTCAAAGCAGCACTTTGTGAAGGAAGTACCACTTTGGCATGTCCAAATAGTACCCATTTTCTACAGTGCTTTCCTATGCCCAATAACCATCCTACACCAAATGCCAGCTCAATCCATTCATTATTTTGAGCCCACCTTCAACATTCGTATTTATGTCCAGTGTGGTACTTTGCAAAGCATGTACCACCTAGGCTCCTCCTTTTGAGCTGAAAATTTGTGAAGACGGTCTTCTTAGTAACTGATCATCCTCAGCCAAAACTCACGCCCATTAGCCATGTACATTTCCCGTGCCGCTAATCAAACACTTGGCTGCTAATTCATGTTTGAGCATCGGTCGGTCTCCTCGTGAGAATCTTATGTTGTAATTTTGTTCCTAGCACCTACCTGGGGAGTGCCCAACCCACTAGACATGCCTAGGCCGCCCAGAACACATGGCAACACCACGGTCACGCGGTGACCACGCGGCGGGCATGCGAGTTTACGCGCTCTAGAGTTGGGGCCCTCGGACACCGCCCAAACCTTGATGTATCGCCACCAAACCATGTATTTATGATTAATAGGTACTTATGTACCTAGAAATGATTTTTGGAAAAAATAAATAGCAAACTATGAGGCAGCTGCAGTTCAAATTTGACCCGCTTCCAACTGAATCGGCGGAAATTTGTCTTTTTCACGAGAGGTGGATCAAAACTTTTGACACCCAACCATTTTGTCAATTGTGCATTAAATATGGCCTAGTATTTTATAAAATTGATTTGGTCCAATTTTGCAACAAATATATGGTAGGTCCTTCACAAAAAAAACTCATTTGAGGCACTCGGAAAATGGAAAATGGTTTTTTCGTCCAAAGAAAATAAAATTTTCCTTAGGCAACATTGTTTGCCATTCCAATATACACCCTTGTGCACAATATGAGATCATTTGAGCAAACTATGCCATGAATGTGGCCATAAGATTGATCATTTGGCTTGAAAACCCTAAATCTTCACGCGTGATAGCTCATTTCTGAGAACACTTTTTTAAAATAATTGCCGTATTACAAGTTTATTATTTTTCCTGGAAACTTGGTCACATATAATGACACAATGCGAAGGTTTACCAATTTTTTGATTTTTTTTTCAATTTTTATGCCCGTTTCAAAATGCGTTCAAAACGGCGGGCATGACCGTTCCTAGCTAGTGGTTGAATATTGGAATTTTTGTGGTGTTTCTCTGATTAAGTAGATACTTATGAAACTAGAAATTATTTTTGGAAAAAAAATAAAGAGCAAACTATGAGGCAGCTCCAGTTCAAATTTGACCCGCTTCCACCTGAATCGGCGGGAATTTGTCTTTTTCACCAGAGGTGGATCAAAACTTTTGACACCCTACCATTTGGTCAATTGTGAATCAAATATGGCCTAGTATTTTAGAAAAATGATCTGGTCCAATTTTGCAACAAATATATGGTAGGTCCTTCACAAAAAGAACTCAATTCAGGCACTCAGAAAATGGAAAATGAATTTTCCGTGCAAAGAAAATGAAAACTCCCTTAGGCAACATTGTTTGGAATTCCAAGATGCACCCTTGTGCACAATATGAGATCATTTAAACAAACTATGCCATGAATGTGGCCATAAGATTGATCATTTGGCTTGAAACCCCTGAATCTTCACGTGTGATAGCTCATTTCTGAGAACACTTTTTTAAAATAATTGCCGTATTACAAGTTTATTATTTTTTCAGGAAACTTGGTCACATATAATGACACAATGCGAAGGTTTCCCATTTTTTTTATTTTTTTTATTGGTTATGCCCGTTTCAAAATGCGGTCAAAACGGCGGGCATGACCGTTCCTAGCTAGTGGTTGAATCTTGGAATTTTTTTGGTATTTCTCTGATTAAATAGATACTTATGTACCTAGAAATGATTTTTGAAAAAAATAAATAGCAAACTACAAGGCAACTACAGTTCAAATTTGACCCGCTTCCAACTGAATCGGCGAAAATTTGTCTTTTTCATGAGAGGTGGATCAAAACTTTTTACACCCAACCATTTGGTCAATTGTGCATTAAATATGGCCTAGTATTTTATAAAAATGATTTGGTCCAATTTTGCAACAAATATTTGGGAGGTCCTTCACAAAAAAACCTCCTTTTGGGCACTCGAAAAATGGAAAATGGTTTTTTCATCCAAAGAAAGTGAAAACTTCCTTAGGCAATATTGGTTGTCATTCCAATATGCACCCTTGTGCACAATATGAGATCATTTGAACAAACTATGCCATGAATGTGGCCATAAGATTGATCATTTGGCTTGAAAGCCATTGATCTCCACACATGATAGCTCGTTTCTGAGAACACTTTTTTAAAATAATTGCCTTATTACAAGTTTATTATTTTTCCTGGGAACTTGGCCAGATATAATGACACAATGTGACGGTTTCCCATTTTTTTTTGATTTTTTTATGCCCGTTTCAAAATACGGTCAAAACGGCGGGAATGACCGTTCCTAGCTAGTGGTTGAATCTTTGATTTTTTTCATGCTTCTCTGATTAAATAGATACTTATGTACCTAGAAATGATTTTTGGAAAAAATAAAGAGCAAACTACAAGGCAGCTACAGTTCAAATTTGACTTGCTTCCAACTAAATCGGCGGAAATTTGTCTTTTTCACGAGAGGTGGATCAAAACTTTTTACGCCCAACCATTTGGTCAATTGTGCATTAAATATGGCCTAGTATTTTAGAAAAATAATTTGGTCCAATTTTGCAACAAATATATGGTAGGTCCTTCACAAAAAAACTTATTTTGGGCACTCAAAAAATGGAAAATTGATTTTTCGTGCAAAGGAAATAAAAACTCCCTTTGTCAATATTGTTTGCAAATCTATGATGTAAACTTGTGCAAAATATGATATCATTTGAACAAATATTTGATAGGACTTTCACAAAAATACTCATTTTGAGCACTGAAAAATGGAATGAAATTTTTTATCTTGAATCGATCACGACCAATTTATATGGTCATAAGGTCATCAAATGGTTTGCTGCGTTCTGATTGGACCATGAGCATATCACGCGGATCACGCATCAACCACCGTCGGATGCTTCCGGATCCAACGGCCCAAACCCACCCGAGCCGAAACCCTAGGTCTGCCAGGCCCCTCCCTCCAACCCCTTCTCTAGTGGAACCGCATCTCCCCGAGCGCCGCCGCCGCTGTTGAGCACCCGCCGCCGCAGGGGTCCGCGCTGCGTCCCAAGCCAATCGCACTCTACGGCGGAGAGGCGATGGATTCGGCAGGCGCCTCGAAGCCCGAGGAGGAGGTGGCCGCTTACCAGAGCGGCGAGGCCAAGCAGGCGAGGCTGCAGTCCATGCTCGCGGCGCTCCTCGACTACCCCATTCTGGTCGATGTCCCGAGGAATCCCTCGCTGGCGGACGTGGACACGCTCATCAACCTCGAGCTCGGCAGCGCCATGAGGGTGACCGTCATCAAGCTGGACAACACCTCGTTCGGTATAATATGGCCCTCTTCAAACCCCGCCCACATTTTTGTCCAAATCCCTTACCGTGCGTTTATCCCACATCTCAGTTCATGTTCCTCTTGTCGTTGTGGTGAGTGATACAGATGTCGCGGTGTTGAACACTGCTACGCTCAAGGATTTGAAGCTGGCTATCAGGAAGTGATAGTCAGATTTATTTGTCTGAAACTGTCGAAGGATGAATTCTGACATCCATGTCATCTAATTCATTCATGCTGACATGTGTTGATCTAATTAGTTGACATCCTTCGAAATGCTACCGATTTGTCTTTGCTATTTAATATATCCTATGATGGGCACTAACGCACTGTTGATCCACCAAAATTTTCTTAGTTTAGATGGGTGTGATTATCTAAATAAGCTGAGGGTCACAAGATGTATGGTATTAACCTGAATTCTTAGTAGGCTCGAGATGTTGAGAATCCTAGCTTAAGTCGTGTTTTAGTTTGACTTTGCACTGTGTATTGAATAGCTGAATATGTGTACATAAGGTTATTCAAGCCTGCTTGAATTAGATTCCAAGCTGGAGCTTATTCTAATTTTTAGTTTGATTTTGCACTGAACTTGACATGTTTGGTATTGACTAGCTGAATGTGTGTACACAAGGTTAGTCAAACCCATTCGAATGAAGGACCCTATCTTAACTAATCTATTTCAGTTAAGCTAAGGAGAATATAATGTCCAAAGATTGTCCTCTTAAAGAAGTATGAGCTCAACATAGAAAGATTTTTCTCTCTAAGATGTTACACTGGTATCTATATTCTAAAGTAGGATCCCATTTCTGTGACTCCATGAAGCTTCGGTCATGTGGTTATAAGTTTATCTAGGACACTACATTATTTGCCTGTCTGATATAACGAGAGCACTCACTACAAAGAGTTCTTGGCATCAGTATTTGTTAACGCTAAATTGTCAGAAAGTATTATACCTATTCATCCAAGAAAGGCTACTGTGTAGTATGAGGATTGTAGTGCTGTTAAAATAAATTGTAGATTTGGGAAGGCTCAACTAATTTATTGCTGTGCAGACAGAACATTACTAGATGCTAGGAAAAATAAACTGTAGAAAATTACGAGCCGACATACGTGTTCTGTAATTAAAAAGCTTCAGCTGCTTAAGTGTAAAACTAGTTAGAGATCCTACCTTATTGAATGTTAGCTATGCTTAATAATATGGCCTTCTAAGTTCTATCACAATGTTACCTCTTCAGCTGTATAATAGCTGTCAGGCTTGTATTGTATTCCCCAAAAGTGCCAACTTGTAAACCCTACCTGATGGACATCATATACTGCTGGTCAAAGGTTGAGACATCGATTCTTATCATGCATAATCTCGACATCTGATGCAATCATACTCTGCATCTGTATTGCTGCTGCAGTTTTTGTAGTTATATTCTATGTAGAGTCTTGAAACATTTTCCTCACAGGGCGCCACCTTCGGAGAGGTGACAGAAATGACTGGCATTTTTGAAGGAAGCATCATACGGCTAGTTAGGAGGCTGGATGAATTTCTGAATCAGGTAAACCACCTGTTGGTTCCGGGCACTAGAACAAAAATCACTTGGATAGAGAGTGTCTGTCTTTGATTATCCCATTTGACTTAAAGTGCATGCGAATAAATAAAAATTGCCTTCAATTGATCCATTAGATCAATGTGCATGTGAATACAAGTGTGACATGTCCTTCTAGCAAAATGTCCATAAACTGTCAACATTTACTCTCAACTATGACATGACTGAATATGATGAACAAGTTGGGCTGTAGCTAGATATGTAAGAAATGTTATCTATTTCTGTTTATCTCCATCTATAGAAGTTGTGATTGGCATCAACTTTCTTCTTTGCCCTTTTCTGCATGCCCAACACTTTACTTTTCTATTACAAGTTCTGTAAATAGTCAAGAAAATAAGCTTGCTTTGTTTTCCTTTGTCGAACCAACTGACTTGATTTGTTTGCCAGCTAAAAGCTGTTGCTGAAGCTGTTGGGGAGGTCAACCTTGAGAGTTTGCCAGCTAAAAGCTGCTGAAGCTTCTTGTTTCCCTTGCATTTGTTAACTTGCACAGGGCATGATTGCTCTATTGTCTATTGTCTAGAAAAACTGATCGCCTACCTGGGTGGCATCTGCATCGTGCTTGCCAGATTATTTGTGTGGTCAAATGAAACGGTGAGTGGTATTAAAATGCCCATGTAGACAGTGTTTAAGCATTAGAATGGTGTAGATAGAGTTGCCCGGCAACTACAGTGTCTGTGATATTCGAGATCCAGCGTAAATAAGTGTTCATCAGAATACAATGTGATTATTTTTATTGTTCTGCATCTATGACTTCGGTTGCATATCTTGTCAAACTCTTTTAGAGTTATCTTGATGAGTGTCCACGTCCCGATATTATGACTATCTCTAATGAGTATAAATATAAATTAATATAGCTGTCAATTTTAAGACAGAGCAAAGTGTCAATGCATTTCACACCTATTGATTCATCAAGCTCGGTCAGTCGGTCTGATCCTGTAGTGTTTAAAACTGATAATTATGATGCATTGGTCCATATGGCCTTGTTTTTTGATGCATATATATGATGTAGTTGATAGGCCTTGATCTCAACCTCTCAAGTTTATGTTTCCTTGTGTGTAGGTAACTTGTTATTTTTATTGGCAAGCCTGTAATGAATTTATTAGATTTTTGCTCCTATTGCCGTGTACAGTATGTCACAGGCTTGCAGAGCCTGACATTGTTCTTAGTGTGCTGTTGTGATTCTTGAACGGTGTCAATGGTCGTGTACAGGTGTCTTTTGTAGTATAAAAAGGGCCACTATCAGCCGTAGGATTTGGATTCATGCTGTGAAGATCATGAATATATATCTCATTTTGCTGCTCTATGCCTCATTCTAATTCTTCTCTGATTCATGTAACAGGATGACAGTGGAAGCCATGTTGTTGTTTTGTTTGTTCCCAGCCTTGACTATGGTCGTCGAGCGAGTCTGGCATGTTGTTCATCTAGTAGAGCTTGTTAGGAGTCTGAATCTAAGAACTTGTAGAGCTTGTTAGTATTACAATTGTAGAGCTTGTTACACTTGTAGAGCTTGTAAATCAGTATGGTCTTCTGTATTGGAATGGATAGAGTTTGTATTATGTGATCTTGTTGCTCTTATTTAAGTATCATGTGTGTTTTTGTCTCCGAAAATCTAAATAATGCTTGAAATATGAAGAATATGAGTTTGAATTGATGGGACCCACTTACCACAACATGACAAATGGGAACCTATTACTAGAACCTGACAACTGGGACCCATCTGACTAGTGGACCCTTCTTTTGGGAAAAAAGAAAAACTAAATTCGTTTAGACAAAAAGGCCACAAACCAACAATAAAAAGGCTGCAATATTGGGCTTGGCCCATGAACCCAACCAAAAATTGACAGACAGGAAAAAAACACAAATAGGCTGAATTGTTGGGCTAGGCCCATGTAGAAAATCGAATTGGACTGGGCTGATTCTTGTGCCACATCAGATTGCCACGTCAGATGCCTACGTGGCCTGGGGAGGCTGCTAGTGACCAAAACAAAACAATAGGCATATTTTGGTCAAAAACGTCCACGACCTTCTCATAAAGAAGGTCGTTAATTTCAGTTTACGACCGCCAGCTTTTGACCTTCTGTTTTTGGTCACAAAAAGGTCGCAAATGAAAAACTATGACCTTTCAGTGACCAATAGTGGAGGTCACAAGATAGCATATTTCTTGTAGTGCATGGTGGCGTCTCCCCTTTTTGCGTGTATGATTGGATAGTGAAAAATATTTCAGTGGCGCTTTTGATTTACCCACAGAATGGTTGAATTGCTTGTTTCTATGAACTGAGTTTGCCAATAATGTGAAGGATGCCAGTCTTTTCATCCTATTGTAGATTGCTTAGATCTCGATATGCCAAAAGTAATTGCATGAAATATACAGTAAAAGCCAGTGTGATGTGTTTGGCTACAACTAGTCTGACTACACGTCCTCATATAACATATCAAGGACGCACCATCTTATCAGATTAACCATTCGACTTACCCATGTAGTGTGGGAAGAAAGAACTATTGGGACTGCGTATCCAAGCAATTGATGCCATGGACTCCTTCATACAACCTTGTAAGAGAAAAGGAAGTTGCAGTGTGCCTGCACAAAGAACTAGCGTAAGTTCAGTTACCTGCTTCTCGGAATTTTAGTTAGCCACTTATTGCAAAATTGTTCAATTACGTTGCTTGGCTTAATTTAGTTTGCTACTAATTACATAATGGCATAGCCTGTTAATCATATTGTAGACTGCGCCTATCTATGTGTTTGATACTTACTGTTAAGAATTACATGTTTGCCTTAACTTAAATACCTACTTGTTTGTTTAACTGGTTTGCTGCTGCAACAGCGGGTTACAATGATGTTTATAACTACTTTTCAGCATCCAATTGAAACTCTTTAATTCTTTGTTTGTTTAACTGGTTTGCTGTTATAACTCCCAGTTGAGATGTTTTGCTAACTTCAACTTTTCTGAATCCAATCGGAACTTTAATGGCAAAACAGGTTAGCCCAAGATCAAAGAGCGAGGTCCCCATGGACGTTGCATCATCCCACAGCAGTGGCACCGGCCCAATCGTGCATTATGAATTGCCAACTGTTGATGCTCTAGAGGCTAAACTAGTGGTAGAAAGAGATTCTGCTTCTGCACTTAGAGATGAAGTTGACATGTTGAGGAAGTAAACAGCACAGTCACAAGCAGTACTCAAGACAACCATTAAATATTTGGTGGACTTCAAAATGAAGCAAGCTGAGACTGACCAGATTGTTAAGGTCCTGAAGGAAAAAAGGAAATTAAATTCCTACTTGGTAAATCATAGGTGAAATGTTCTTTCCATAGTTGAATAACCTTTGTGTTGTCTGTTCATGTAATCAATCAAACCATTTGTTTTAGAGATCATGTAATAATTGTTTTTTTTGTTTGTAATTTTATTTGAGCACAAGTATGTATTAATTGATAAGACTCGGAGACATTTCATTTGGATTGCTGTGCCAGACCTACAAATATGCCAATCGGGCTGAATGTGCATTCAGCAATAGTAGTAGTATAGATGGACCATAAGTGGCACGCATCGGAAAGGGCCAAGATGTTGGCTAAAAAAAGGATGTTGTTGTAGCCAAAAAAAAGTACAGCGGCCTGGCTTATGTATGTTAGTTGATATTATTGATCCATATACTCTATAAGTGTTTATATGTTTGTTAGTTCTGTACATTCTTGGTTGATTGACTCGGTATTTGAATCTTGATACATCGCTTGTGTACATATCTAAATGGGAGTACACATTATGATGCGTGTGACATTTGAGTTGGACATGAAGTGTTCCAAATATTCAAATTCACCTTAAACTGGATTCTAGTTTCTGAATTTGAGTATCAGCATTTGTAAACCATATTCATATATGACAGTGGAATACATCTTTGTCGTCCTTTGAAGATATATAAGAACACATAGAATGATTTATAAAGATTCATATAGGAATACAAAATGGATTCGAATTTAGTTGACAGGGTAAACGTGGATGCTTATTGTCCCAAAATTTGAAAGAAGCAGCAAAATGTCCACTCCCACGTCGGCTGCCCGAAGCCAAGTGTTTGGGAGATGGAAATTACTGTCTACCCATTACACGGACAATCCATCGCCCCAATTTCCACTGCTCTAAATAGGGTAGGTTAGTAACTTCAATTAGACGTGACACGACCGCCTCTGAGCCCATTCCAACACGGTGTCAAACATGGGCGGCAAAACTCATTTGATTCAAGCTCGTCCGAAAGACCTCTGTTTCTCCCTCCATTCCCCATTCATACACAGTGGGCGGCAAAACAAACTCGACTCGGCCGAAATTGATGTAGGCAAATATTTTCAATAGGGGCAGGTTTGTAACTTCACTCAGACGTGACACAACCGCCCTACTTGTCAGCCCCGTTCATACACCGTGGGCGCCAACCATGGGCGCCAACCACCCTCTCCTCGCCCAAAATCGCTCTGGGCAAATATTGGCAAGATGCAAGATTACCGTCCTATCCCCAACCGGCGAGACGTCCAAATTTTAAACGGGGCTAAGTTCGTAACTTTCCCATATTTCAGACAGGCGCGTCCCAAAAACATGGTTCCCCGTACCTCTCCCTCCATTTTCCCATTCATACACCGTCCGCGCTAGAACACCCCATCCCCACACCAGCCTCCGTCCGCCACCCCATCTATCGCTGCCGTCCTCCACCACATCCCTCGCCACCGTCCTCCACCATGCCGGAGCGCCTACCAAGACCGCGTCGTCCACTGCTAGAGATGGACGTTTCTCATCCACGGCGACGGACCAATAGCCTTGCATCGCGTCCTCTCGCTTCATCGGCGCCATCGTCCTCTTTGCCGGGGCCGCTCACACGACCTTCTCTTCCACCGCAACGGGACTTATCCCCCGATGCACCCGTCTACCGTCGCAGATCTGCTTCAACGCCACCGACAGCCATTGCACCCCCGATGCCTACACGGCGCCGCAAGAGAGGTGGTACTTCATATCTCCTCAACTTTTTGATCTCAACCAGAAAATAGATCTTAACTTGGTTACTCTACTTTATTTTCAGCTCTTAGAATTTAGTTCTTAGTTCGAAGCAAACAATGGATGCTAAATATCATTTCTCCGGTTTGCAGCTTCAAATTTGCCATGGCACAACCATAATACGGTTTAAATGATCATGCTTAGGGTTTAATTGATCATGTTGGTTCCGTGGTGGTTTCTTTAATAGAAATCGGAGGGGAAACCCTCTTTTGCTAAAAGAAATATGCTTAGAGTTTCCCCCTTTTATGATCACTATACGACCAGAATACGTGCTTCGTGTCATAATAACACTCCTCCACCCATCAAGCTAAACAAGCTTAGTTGTTCAAATACGAATCTGATATTATTAAAACAGAGTTGTTTAATTGGTCAGCTAAATGTTCCTAAATTAGTTTCGAAAATGCATGTTCGCTGCTCGGGTGTGTATCTCTACAGGGTGCCCACGGTGGGTCGGCCCACCCTGGGATTTTGGGTCGTCCCAGGCCCCGATTCCCCTCTGTTCTGCTGCGAGCTTCCGATCTCTACTCGCCCCCAGCCGCCAGCCTCGCCGGCGACTTGCCGTCCCTGGAAGGCATGACTCTAGGAGGAGACGCCGGACTAACAGGAGGCCAGGAGCCGCTCGCCCAATAGCGTCACCGCTGCCCGGGCGCGCCGCCGTGCCTACCTTCCGAGCCCGTTCAGGGCTCAGGCGTGCAGCACCCACCAAGCTGAAAGAGCAACTATCCCTAGGTGGTTTTGGTAATTCATAACAACATATAGCTCATTGAGCTAATGCTATTCCAAGATGCTTATTTCAGGAAAGCTCAATGATTGGCATGGCATGGATGGTGAAAGTGGAACCCTCAAAATGCTAAGGACAAAGGATTGGATCAAGATCAAACGCTCAAGACTCTTCATTTTACATTTTAGTGATCCAAGATCACATTGAGTCCATAGGAAAAGCCAATACTATCAAGGAGGGATGAGGTGTTGCTTAATGAGCCTTTTGCTTCATGTGCTTAATGATATGCTCCAAAATCCTCAGCTACTTTCCCATATCCACATATGACCTAAACCCTAAGCCAAACTCGGACCTACCGATTCTTTCTACCCGGCGCCACCGAGTTTCACTTGTCATAGCCACTACCAAACCCTAAGCAAATTGGTTCTACCGATAGGGATCTCGGTCTCACCGAGATGGGATTGCAATTTCTCTGTTTCCTTTTCGTAACTTTTCGGTCTCACCGAAAGAGCGGATCGATCCCACCGAGATTGCAATGTAAACTCTTTGTTTCCTTTTTGTAACTTTTCGGTCTCACCGAAAGAGCAAATCGGTCCCACCGAGTTTGCCTGACCAACTCTCTGGTTAGCTAATTACCAAATCGGTCTCACCGAGTTTGTGTAATCGGTCTCACCGAGATTACGTTATGCCCTAACCCTAACCATATCGGTCCAACCGAGTTGCATGTCAGTCCCACCGAAAATCTCTAACGGTCACTAGGTTTACTATTTCGGTCCGACCGAGTTTGTTGATTCGGTCCCACCGAGATTGGTAAATTGTGTGTAACGGTTGGATTTTGTGTGGAGGCTATATATACCCCTCCACCTCCTCTTCACTCGTGGAGAGAGCCATCAGAAGACATCTACACTTCCAACTCATATGTTCTGAGAGAGAACCACCTACTCATGTGTTGAGACCAAGATATTCCATTCCTACCATATGAATCTTGATCTCTAGCCTTCCCCAAGTTGCTTTCCACTCAAATCGTCTTTCCACCAAATCCAAATCCTGTGAGAGAGACTTGAGTGTTGGGGAGACTATCATTTGAAGCACAAGAGCAAGAAGTTCATCATCAACACACCATTTGTTACTTCTTGGAGAGTGGTGTCTCCTAGATTGGCTAGGTGTCACTTGGGAGCCTCCGACAAGATTGTGGAGTTGAACCAAGGAGTTTGTAAGGGCAAGGAGATCGCCTACTTCGTGAAGATCTACCACTAGTGAGGCAAGTCCTTCGTGGGCGATGGCCATGGTGGGATAGACAAGGTTGCTACTTCGTGGACCCTTCGTGGGTGGAGCCCTCCGTGGACTCACGCAACCGTTACCCTTCGTGGGTTGAAGTCTCCATCAACGTGGATGTAGGATAGCACCACCTATCTGAACCACGGGAAAAACATCTGTGTCTCCAATTGCGTTTGAATTCTCCAAACCCTTCCCTTTACATTCTTGCAAGTTGCATGCTTTACTTTCCGCTGCCTATATACTCTTTGCATGTTTGCTTGAATTGTGTGACGATTGCTTGACTTGTCCTAAAGTAGCTAAAATCTGCCAAGAACTAAAATTGGGAAAAGGTTAAGTTTTTATTTGGTCAAGTAGTATAATCACCCCCCTCTAGACATACTTTCGATCCTACAAGTGGTATCAGAGCTTTGGTCTCCATTTGCTTTGATTTCCATAGCTTTTGGTGGTCATAGCCTTGGTTTCACAACCTAGGAGAGTATGGCGTCTAGCGAGGGAAATTATCACCGTAGAGGTCCTTACTTTGATGGCACTAATTTTGCTAGTTGGAAGCATAAAATGAAAATGCATATTCTCGGACATAACCCTGCCGTTTGGGCTATTGTGTGTGTTGGTTTGCAAGGTGACTTCTTCGATGGGAAAGAACCAAACCGTGAAGCTACCGCGGATGAGTTCAAGATGCTGCAATACAACGCTCAAGCTTGTGATATTCTCTTCAACGGATTGTGCCCCGAAGAATTCAACAAAATTAGCCGTCTTGAGAATGCAAAGGAAATTTGGGATACTTTGATTGATATGCACGAAGGTACCGACTCCGTCAAGGAATCCAAATTGGATGTGCTTCAAAGTCAACTTGACAAGTTCAAAATGAAGGATGGTGAAGGCGTCGCTGAAATGTACTCTAGGCTTGCTCTCATCACAAACGAGATTGCCGGCTTAGGGAGTGAAGAGATGACCGACAGATTCATCATCAAGAAGATCCTAAGAGCCTTGGATGGAAAATATGATACCGTGTGCACATTGATCCAAATGATGCCCAATTACAAAGATCTCAAGCCAACCGAGGTCATTGGAAGAATTGTTGCTCATGAGATGTCACTCAAGGATAAAGAGGAACTTCACAACAAATCAAGTGGTGCCTACAAAGCCTCATGTGAAGCCCCCACATCATCAAGTGAGAAACAAAACTTCAATGAAGAATTGAGCTTAATGGTGAAAAACTTCAACAACTTCTACAAGAGTAGAAGCAAAGTTAGAAGCTCCAAGTCAAGGTCCTACAATGACAAAAGATCTTCTAGTCGAGAGCGAAACTGCTACAATTGTGGAAGACCCGGACACTATTCCAATGAGTGTACGACTCCCTACAAAAGAAGAGAAGATTCTCCAAAAATAAGAAGCAAAAGAGAAGAATCACCACCAAGAGAGAGAAGGAGTAGAGATTATCGTTATGAACGAAGACACTCACGGAGAAGCAAGAATTCGGAAAGAAAGGAAAAATCATCAAGGAGCTACACAAAACGAAGACATCAAGCTCATGTTGGTGAATGGGTATCCGGCTCCGACTCCGACAACCACTCCGAGAGAAGTTATCACTCCGATTCCGAATATACTCAAGATGAAGGTGTTGCCGGTCTAGCACTTGTGTCAACCAACTCCTATGACATATTTGACTCACCAAATGAAGGAATTGGAAGATGCTTCATGGCCAAAGGTCCTAAGGTAACACATCCCGAGTATGTTGATTTTAATAGTGATGAAGATGACTTGTTAGGTGATGATGATTTACTTGTTGACAACTCTAGTGATGAATACTATGATGAAACGTCAATAAATCATGCTAATCAAGATAAAATGAATGACAATGATAAGGAGAAAATTGAGGCTCTAACTAAAGAACTAAACACTCTTAAGTTAGCTCATGAAACTATCTTCGAAGATCATCGAGAACTTTTAAAAGCTCATGAGAAGTTACGCTTTGAAAAGCTCAATCTTGAGCAAGAGCATGAGTTTTTAAAGGCAATCAATGATGATCTCTGCAAGAAAAGTTCTTCTTACATTGTCAAGCGTTTACTCTTATCCACTTACATGCCTCAAGTCAAGTCTAGTAACAAGAACAAGAAAGATTCTTCCTCTAGTAGTAACAATGATCATGTTAAATCCAATATTGTTGCTTCTAGTAGTTCTCTTGATTCCACTAATGATTCTCTTAGCCAAGTTACACTTGAGCAAGAAAATAGCTTATTGAAGGGAATTATAGAGAAAGGAGTGTACAAAAGTCTTGCCGGGAGTAAGCAATTCGAGGAAATTGTGCTCAAGCAAGGAAGGCACCGGAAGAATCAAGGTGTTGGTTTTGAACGGAGGTTCAATGCCAATGGAGTTGAGTGGGAAGAAGATCAATACCCCAAGACAAAGTTTGTTCCACAACAAGAGAAGTATGATCCTACTTCTTTCAAGGGGGACACAAGCTCACAATGATCTTCCACCACAAGACTACAAGCAAAAAGGCAAGGACAAGCTTCAAGAGGAAATTTATGCATTTGAAGAAGCTCCTAAGACCTTAGTCGATTCCCAAGACTACTTCAAGTTCCACTTCATCAAGTACGACTACAACTCCAAGGATTCCCATCAAGATGGTGCGGATCCAAAAGAAGAAGAACTAGAGAGTTCTTGAGGGTGACTCCGCCAACATACTTCACTCTTATCATTTTGGCAAGAACAAGTGCAATCAACTTCCACATCTTGCACTAGTTCAAGGAGTCACAAACCCTCTTGTTGGTAAGTCAAGGGACAAGGTAACCTAAAAGTTTTCATGGACATCATCTTGTGTGTGCATCACTCTATGTCTATGGATATCCTTGTTTGTTCCTTGTGGGACTAACCCATGTAGGTATTGAAAGTGCAATTCAATCAAAAGGAAAGCTCCAAGTGATCTACATCAACATTGAGCATCCACATCTTCAACATCTACATGAAGTCATCATCGACAAAACCCAAGGTTAGTTCATCCCTCTTAGGGGGGATATCACATCTAGGGGGAGCTTTACTCTAAGACTTGAGTTAAAGCAACTCTAATGATGTGAACACAACAATGCTTTATGTAAAAGTGGTAACCCCAGTTGAGCTTAAACAATGAGTATGACCTATGATCAAGTGTTCTCATTTGACTCCTAAGTCAATATACTCATATATGGATGACCTAGTCATCGCCAATTGCTTGATAGATGCTAGAATTGGTTGTGCATGCTTTGTCACATATTTAAATTGCCATTTTATTGTGTGAGCATGTTGGTTGCATAGTTTACTCATTCGAGGACATCCACTTGTTGTTTTGATTGTTTGGGTTTGTTTTCTCTTGCCAAGTGGATGGACAAGAATGCCTAAGAACCTTCTCTAGCTATCTATGCTTTTCTCGTCTCAAACTCTATTCATGCTACATCACAAAATTGATCAAGTCAGATTCAAACCACTCTGTATGAGGAGCACTCGGAGTCCCCGATTTGTCATAGACTTAAACTTCCAAAACTTCTTTGTGATTCTCGGTCTGGCCGATACCCTACTTTCGGTCCTACCGAGATCATTAAGTCGATCTATGTTTTCGATCTCGGTGCAACCGATTTGAACCATTCGGTCACACCGAGTTGCAATAACTGTATACAGTTTTGCATCTCGGTGCCACCGAGTTGTTCCACTCGGTCACACCGACAGGGTCGGGCTATATATAGACACGGGCAAAAATTTGGAAATTTCTCCGAACCCTTTCGCCCGCGCGATATCTCACTCTGTCAGCGTGGTCTCCGAATCGTCTCCTCGCCGCCAGCCGCCTCCAGTCGCTGGTCTCCGTCGCCGTCAACGGGATTCAACCCCGCCGTTGCCGCCGTAGCGAGTCTCCGCCGAACTAGGGTATGGACTCGATCTTTGTGCTATTCCCAATCTGATTCCTAGCACATTGTGATCTTATTGTTTCTAGCGACGATTGAAACACTCCTATCCAATCAATGCTTTCGTAGAATAGGCCTGATTCGAAAATTTTAGGGTTAGGTTTCCGCCGAAACCATCTCGGACCCACCGAGTTGAAAAACTCGGTCCCACCGATTTGGCTCATGCCATTGCACAAGTGAGACTCGGTCTGACCGAGAATTGCTAATCGGTGTGACCGATTTTGGAACTTTGTGAAACCCTAGCAGTCTCGGTGCCACTGAACTGTGACTCGGTCTGACCGAGTTCACTAGTTAAGGTTCCAAAAACTGCTTCGGTATCACCGAGTTTAAAAATCGGTAGATCTGAAATGATTTCTATGGGAAACTAAAACTAAGATTTTGAATCAATCATTTGCAAAAATCTCTGCATTTTGTGATGCTCATCTACTCTACCTCATCTATAAACTATTCACAGGATCAGCAGTCAGCTTGTTCATCATGTCAGATCAGAGTGACAGCCAGAATGTGTCAGAACAGCAAGTGCACATGAGTGAGGGCACTAGTCCCTCCAGTTCTTCAGATGAAGGCAGCAGGAGCACCCCTAGTAACTTGCCAAAAGCTGCCACCAGACAAAGGAAGAAGAGAACCTCAGAATCAGCGGATGAGTACTATGCGGCAGAAGAGGAAGCAACTTCCAAGAAAGTTGTGCTTAAGAAGGAGTATGGCTCAACTGCAGCCATCAAGCCAGGGATGAAAATCAAAAGGTCAGCAGGTAGGCAGCCTATGCCAAAGGCCAGAGCCTCAACTCAAATTCCTGAAAAGCCTGCACCCAAAGGGCCAGTTGCTGCTAAAGGAAAGAAGGAAAGAAAAAGGGGCAGATGGTGCAAGAAAGTTGATCCAATGGCTGAGTTTGAACAGCATTCTTTGGAAGAAGAAGAAGAGGAAGAAGAGGTTGTTGCACCAGCACCTAAGATGCCAAAGCTGATGGGTGACGCTATCAAATCAGGGGCTACTGCATCCAAGCCCAAGGAAGCACCCAAGGCTGCATCAAAGGCCAAGACAGCTCCCAAGAGGAACACAAGGAGCATACCAGCTGCTGAGAAGAACAAGGCCCCAGTGCCTGACACTGCAGAAGAAGAGGAAGGACAAGTACTCAGAAAGTTGAAGCCCAAGATCCCTGACCACAATGATGCTCATCCTGTGGCTGAGGACATGAAGATCAGAAGAGACTCAGGGCTAAGAAAGTGGAGAGCAGAGGATCCATATGCTACCAGAAGAAGAACTGTTGTTGACTACAGGTTCCACACTAAGGAACAGCAGGACTTCTATGAGACAGTTTTGTTGGATAAGAAGCCCATTGTTTGTGACATGAGATGGGTTGATTGGGAGTACATCAAGGACAATGAAGAGCACTATCCTGGAGTGCAAGACAGCTTCAAGGCATGTGGAGTAGTTGACTTTGTGGGGCAGAAGCTCACAAAGTGGAATGAAGAGCTGATCATGCAGTTCTACTCCATAGCACATTTCTATCCAGATGGAAGGATTGTGTGGATGTCAGAAGGAACAAGGTATCAATCAATAGTTGCTGAGTGGGCACAGCTCATCAATGCCCCAGAAGAGCATGAGGATGACTTAGATATATATGCCAAGAAGAAGGTGGACCACAACTCTATGTCCAACATGTACAAGGAGATCCCAAACAAGGCACTTGATACTTTCAAGTTTGGATCAGTACATTATCTTCTGTCAGGGTTGCCAACTATCAATTGGATTCTGAGGCACACTCTGTTGCCCAAGTCAGGTGATCACAAGATGATCAGAGGCCATGCAATCAACTTACTCCATATCTTTGATGTGCCACAAAAATGCAAAGTCATGAGCCTCATGATAGAAACAATCAAGAGGACTGGAGCAGATCAGAAGAGGAGCTGTGGATATGCCCCTCAGATCCAAGAGCTGATTAACTCCAAGATGGGCACAGACATATACCTATTGGACAAGGAACATTTGCCTATTCATCCAGATTTTGAGGATAATCAAGTTGTGATGAATAAGGATGAACCATCTTCAGCTCATGCTCAAGCACAGAATGAGAAGGCAAGGAAGGATAAAGCTGCCAAGATGCCAACTCAAGAGGAGGCATCTGAGTATTTCTTGAAAACCTAGCAAGAGCAGCTGAGTTACTTGATTGCATCCACACTGAGGATTGAGAAAGGACTGGCCACCCTTAATCAGAATCAGGAGAGCTTTGAGAGAATCGTAGAACAAAAGTTCTATGACTTGGATGTCAAAGTAACAGAGATTCAGTCTGCAGTGGAGCAACTTCAAGATGACATGCAGGAGAGGAAAGGGAAGACTACAACTGATGCATTTGCCAGAGTGCCACGAGCTCAGAGGTCGTCTGCAGTGCCAGTTCCTGACACCAGAGCCACCACCTCAGCTCCAGCCACAGCACCAGCCCAACCAGCTCTAGCATCTACTTTAGCTCCAGCTCCAACCACGTCTACAGAAGCCTTCATCCTTGGAGTGATCCAGACTCCACCACCACCAGAAGATCAAGCCTGAGTGTCGATCTAGCACTATGCATTTTCTAGGAACTTTTTGGTAACTTGTTGCCAAAGGGGGAGAAAAATGTATAGATCATAGGCTTCGAGAGAGAGTGTTGCTTTATTCTTTCTTGCTTTATTTGGTGGTTTTTCAAACTTTGTTAGCTTTTGGTTGAGATACTATGATATGCTTGTGAGACATTGATGATCATGTGTTTGATCATAAGCTACACTTATGCATGCTTGATATATCCTATCTATCTTATGTGATTATTCACTTTTCTTGGTGATGAGTGCATGTATTTCATTCTTATCATTTTGAGCGCTCCACCAAGATGTATGTGACATGGAAGAGTAACCCATCATTCTAACTCTGTGTGCATTTGCAGTCCAAAGCAAATTTTAAATATGCACAAATTTAGGGGGAGCTCTTACTTATCACATACTTCTCAAAGCAACGATATATTTCATTCTTATTATCATTTGTCGAAGCTTTGATCTATATGTTGTCATCAATTACCAAAAAGGGGGAGATTGAAAGTGCAACTATCCCTAGGTGGTTTTGGTAATTCATAACAACATATAGCTCATTGAGCTAATGCTATTCCAAGATGATTATTTCAGGAAAGCTCAATGATTGGCATGGCATGGATGGTGAAAGTGGAACCCTCAGAATGCTAAGGACAAAGGATTGGCTCAAGCTCAAAAGCTCAAGACTCTTCATTTTACATTTTAGTGATCCAAGATCACATTGAGTCCATAGGAAAAGCCAATACTATCAAGGAGGGATGAGGTGTTGCTTAATGAGCCTTTTGCTTCATGTGCTTAATGATATGCTCCAAAATCCTCAGCTACTTTCCCATATCCACATATGACCTAAACCCTAAGCCAAACTCGGACCTACCGATTCTTTCTACCCGGCGCCACCGAGTTTCACTTGTCATAGCCACTGCCAAACCCTAAGCAAATCGGTTCTACCGATAGGGATCTCGGTCTCACCGAGATGGGATTGCAATTTCTCTGTTTCCTTTTCGTAACTTTTCGGTCTCACCGAAAGAGCGGATCAGTCCCACCGAGATTGCAATGTAAATTCTCTGTTTCCTTTTTGTAACTTTTCGGTCTCACCGAAAGAGCAAATCGGTCCCACCGAGTTTGCCTGACCAACTCTCTGGTTAGCTAATTACCAAATCGGCCTCACCGAGTTTGTGTAATCAGTCTCACCGAGATTACATTATGCCCTAACCCTAACCATATCGGTCCTACCAAGTTGCATGTCAGTCCCACCGAAAATCTCTAACGGTCACTAGGTTTACTATTTCCGTCCGACCGAGTTTGTTGATTCGGTCCCACCAAGATTGGTAAATTGTGTGTAACAGTTGGATTTTGTGTGGAGGCTATATATACCCCTCCACCTCCTCTTCACTCGTGGAGAGAGCCATCAGAACACATCTACACTTCCAACTTATATGTTCTGAGAGAGAACCACCTACTCATGTGTTGAGACCAAGATATTCCATTCCTACCATATGAATCTTGACTCTAGCCTTCCCCAAGTTGCTTTCCACTCAGATCTTCTTTCCACCAAATCCAAATCTTGTGAGAGAGAGTTGAGTGTTGGGGAGACTATCATTTGAAGCACAAGAGCAAGGAGTTCATCATCAACACACCATTTGTTACTTCTTGGAGAGTGGTGTCTCCTAGATTGGCTAGGTGTCACTTGGGAGCCTCCGACAAGATTGTGGAGTTGAACCAAGGAGTTTGTAAGGGCAAGGAGATCGCCTACTTCGTGAAGATCTACCGCTAGTGAGGCAAGTCCTTCGTGGGAGATGGCCATGGTGGGATAGACAAGGTTGCTACTTCGTGGACCCTTCATGGGTGGAGCCCTCCGTGGACTCGCGCAACCGTTACCCTTCATGTGTTGAAGTCTCCATCAACGTGGATGTAGGATAGCACCACCTATCTGAACCACGGGAAAAACATCCGTGTCTCCAATTGCGTTTGAATTCTCCAAACCCTTCCCTTTACATTCTTGCAAGTTGCATGCTTTACTTTCCGCTGCCTATATACTCTTTGCGTGCTTGCTTGAATTGTGTAATGATTACTTGACTTGTCCTAAAGTAGCTAAAATCTGCCAAGAACTAAAATTGGGAAAAGGTTAAGTTTTTATTTGGTCAAGTAGTATAATCACCCCCCCCGCCTCTAGACATACTTTCGATCCTACACAAGCCAACCCGATTTATCCTGAGATACGTCCTCAACACTCAGCAGCCACTCCTCATCACCCATTTTCTAATTGATTCATTACTCATTAGGCAGGACTGTCATTAGGGTTTGTTGTGTGCTCAGTGCTACCTACACTTAATGGTTCAGATGTATTTCGGTAATCTTTAGTACCTCTAAAGTTCACAGGGTTTTCAAAATTCCGGCCCTCGGAACAGAAACTAGTCATTTTGGATTGTTGGTCGTAGTGACATTGACCCAGATTACTACTGTGAGCCAGGTTTGTTGACAATTTTACCTGTCTTTCTTACTCATTCGATATAATATCCAATTATTCATGTTGATTAGTTGCAAACAATAAGTGCTAGACAAACTTCTTCATTCAGATTTTGGACGGTCTCTTACTGCAGTTACAATTCTGCATACTTGTCCTAGTAAGCTCACAAGTAAATGATTGATTCACTACATCTATGCTTGCCTTGTCATATTTGTTGTCAATATTCTTTTTGGGTGGACCACCCTGTTTCTAAATACTGGAACCGTGGACATGAGTGAATAGTATTTCTCTATGTGATCTCTTCCATCATGTGTGGGTAACGAACACTGCATTGTATAGAAAGAAAGTGTCATTTCCAGCTTTTACATAGGTTTCGATCTTTTACATGGAATACAATCTGCCTAATTGCTTTGTGTCGCACTACCAACACTCCACCCTTGAAGCTAAACATTACGCCACTCATAATTGCTTAGTTTATTTGTTCAAATACGAATTTCATATGATTCTAATGTTCCTACTTCAGTTTTGAAATGTGTGCCTGCCTGTTATAGAGACATAAGGGGTTTGAATTTCTGTGTGTGGTCTGTCAGCACGGTTGGGGAGGTACTTGCTCTAACTTTCCAAGGTTACATTGCTCGCACATATCTTGCAACTGATGCTTTGCATTGCTTCTACTTTGTTGAACTGTCATTAGCTTAGTTTACACATCGTGTATGTGAATACGCCCTGCCTATCCATTTTCAGTACATATTCCTGTTGGGGAACGTAGTAGTTTCAAAAAAAATCCTACGCACAGGCAAGATCATGGTGATGCATAGCAACGAGAGGGGAGAGTGTTGTCCACGTACCCTCGTAGACCGAAAGCGGAAGCGTTAGCACAACGCGGTTGATGTACTCGTAAGTCTTCACGATCCGACCGATCAAGTACCGAACGCACGGCACCTCCGAGTTCAGCACACGTTCAGGCTGATGACGTCCCTCGAACTCCGATCCAGCCGAGTGTTGAGGGAGAGTTTCGTCAGCACGATGGCGTGGTGACGATGTTGATGTTCTACCGACGCAGGGCTTCGCCTAACCACCGCTACAGTATTATCGAGGTGGACTATGGTGGAGGGGGGCACCGCACACGGCTAAAAGATCAAACGATCAATTGTTGTCTCTTTGGGGTGCCCCCTGCCCCCGTATATAAAGGAGCAAGGGGGAGGTCAGGCGGCCCTGAATGGCGCGCCAGGAGGAGGAGTCCTCCTCCTAGGAGGAGTAGGACTCCCCTCTTTCCTACTCCTACTAGGAGGGGGAAAGGAAGGGGGGAGGGAGAAGGAAAGGGAGGCACCGCCCCCACTCTCCTAGTCCAATTCGGACCAGAGGGGGAGGGGCGCGCGAACTGCCCTAGGCCAGCCCTCTCTCTCCCATAAGGCCCATTACTTCTCCCCAGGGGTTCCGGTAACCCTCCAGCACTCCGGTTTTCTACAAAATCACCCGGAACACTTCCAGTGTCCGAATATAGTCGTCCAATATATCAATCTTTATGTCTTGACCATTTCGAGACTCCTCGTCATGTCCCTGATCACATCCGGGACTCCGAACAATCTTCGGTACATCAAAACATATAAACTCATAATATAACTGTCATCGAAGTGTTAAGCGTGCGGACCCTACGGGTTCGAGAACTATGTAGACATGACCGATAGATGTCTCCGGTCAATAACCAATAGCAGAACCTAGATGCTCATATTGGCTCCCACATATTCTACGAAGATCTTTATCGTTCAGACCGCATAACAACATACGTTGTTCCCTTTGTCATCGGTATGTTACTTGTCCGAGATTCGATCGTCGGTATCTCAATACCTATTTCAATCTCGTTACCGACAAGTCTCTTTACTCGTTCTGTAATACATCATCCCACAACTAACTCATTAGTTGCAATGCTTGCAAGGCTTAAGTGATGTGCATTACCGAGAGGGCCCAGAGATACCTCTCCGACAATCGGAGTGACAAATCCTAATCTCGAAATACGCCAACCCAACAAGTACCTTTGGAGACACCTGTAGGGCACCTTTATAATCACCCAGTTACATTGTGATGTTTAGTAGCACACAAAGTATTCCTCCGGTAAACGGGAGTTGCATAATCTCATAGTCACAGGAACATGTATAAGTCATGAAGAAAGCAATAACAACACTAAACGAGCAAGTGCTAAGCTAACGGAATGGGTCAAGTCAATCACATCATTCTCCTAATGATGTGATCCCATTAATCAAATGACAACCCATGTCAATGGCTAGGAAACATAACCATCTTTGATCAACGAGCTAGTCAAGTAGAGGCATACTAGTGACATACTATTTGTCTATGTATTCACACATGTATTATGTTCCGGTTAATACAATTCTAGCATGAATAATAAACATTTATCATGATATAAGGAAATAAATAATAACTTTATTATTGCCTCTAGGGCATATTTCCTTCAGTCTCCCACTTGCACTAGAGTCAATAATCTAGATTACACGGTAATGATTCTAACATTGTTGGGGGTATTACTACTGGGCGTAAACCGGCCTACCAGGGCCGGGTTAACTTCATCAGTAGTCCCAGAGCGTTAAAGCCCAAGAAGATAGATGAGGGCCCAAGGCTGTAGTCGGTTCAACACTTGTAGCCGTAAACCGGCTTTGTATGTAAACTTGTATTATAAGTTAGGAATAAGGAGAGACCAACCCAGGTACGAATATGAACCGGAGATTGGGACTCTGTGAACCGACGGGCGTCACCCATGTATATAAGGGGACGACCCGACAGCGGTTCAAGGACAGACAACCACAACTCGAGACTTAGGTGAAGCTTGTTTGCTCCCTAGTCATCGAAACTCCATCAATTCCATCACAACTAGACGTAGGCTTTTACCTTCATCGAAGGGGCCGAACTAGTATAAACCCTTTGTGTCCATGCGTCCGCTTTAACCCCTTCGAGTTAACCCATTGCGATGGCTCCACGACTAAGTCCTTTTGCTAGGACATCTGCCGTGACAAAACCACGATAGTTGGCGCCCACCGTGGGGCTATCGCACGATGGTTTCAAGTTCTTGGAGGGCCGCTTCGAAGGACTTGAGGGATACGCTGTGGGCCGGATGACCAAGAGTCGTCGCGGCAAGATCTACATCGACGATGCAGGCTGGGGTCCCAAGGCCGTCTCAATTGAGTACGGATACCGGGTCCCCTTTGGTGGCATACACGTCTTCATCGGCAAGATCGGTGAACCGGGCCCTGAGCTGGACACCTGCACCGACCTCGTCGAGACAGCTCAGCATGCACGACCTGCCCGGGTTAAGTCGGCCGTAAAACATGCTTTCGTGGGAGTCATCCCTGGAGGAAGCTATGAGGATGGATCAGGATCTGGTGGCGAAACCGTCGTTTACTCTGGCGACGAGTCGTTAACCGGAGAAACTGAGTCTTTGTATCAGCTACAAGATGGCCGGATTGGGGGCTGTTCTGATGGCGACAGTATTCCGGACCCCTCTGATCTACCCAACCGGGTTGGAATATTCATGGCCGGTACGCAAGCAGCGCTTCATGCATCAACTACCGCAGCGATGGTTTCCGGTTCAGCAGCGGCAACGGCTGCCGGGGCAGGAGGCTCTGTGCGCCCGCCGGCTCAAGTCTTATCAGATCTATTCGATGCGTTGGCTGCGCTCATGGCGGAGGCTAACCCGGCGGATCAAGAAGCTCACAACGCTTAAATTGCAAAGGTGAGGGAGCAGATCACTCAGGCCAAAGCGGATTTAGCAGCTGAAGAGCTCAGGATGACTGCGGAGCGAGCGACATTGGACGCGCAAGCTTACAAGCTCATGCTGGACCAGAACGCATCACAGGAAGTCATGAGGAGGAAGTACCGATCTCGTTTGCCTTCAGTTTTCGAAGCAAGGGACCTTTTCAACACCCCTGGAGCGGGAACCAGTAATCCGCCGGTGGCAAACCGGGCGGAGGCACCTACGACAGGCACGCCGGTCCAGCATCGTTTAATAGACTACCTCGTCATAATACGGGTGTACCGCAGGCTGTGCCTACACCTCCGGGTCACTACTCCAATCCGCTGGATAACCTCGTTGCGGCTGCGGCACGGTTGGAGGCTATTCCAGTTGAAGGTGATTCATTGCAGGCGATAGAGACGCGCCGGGTCAAGGAGCTCCTTAGGACGGCTTTGGTCCAACAGGAAGCATATTCATACAGCCGCGACCGGATTCATTCTACCCCACGTCCAAGCCGGAGTGATAGCAGGCATATGGAGGAACCAGCTGTGTCAAGTAATGCACGGCGTGGAGCGCCCCGTGGCAACAATCCGGCCGGTGGTGTCGACAATGCCCAGGAGGTGGTGGACCGGGCCCGAGCGTGCAGGGAGGCCGAGTTAGCGGCACAGCATCAAGCTCGTCATCTTACGTCCGTTCGTCCGACCACTTCGGTTGAGCCTGGGCTTACTTCTAGCGCATTGGGGGTACCTTGCCTTGTCCCCGCTTTACGCAATGTGCGCCTGCCTAAGGATTTCAAGGGCCCGCGCAAGGTACCGAACTATACGGCGGATCAACCTCCAGAGACATGGGTGGAGAGCTATGAGATGGCCATGGAGATGCTTGATGTAGATGATGTCGCGTGTGCAAAGTATTTCACCATGATGCTTGAAGGGACGGCCCGTACCTGGTTGAAGAGCTTGCCGCCCAATTCTATCAGTTCATGGGCCCAGTTACGGGCCCGGTTCATCAATAACTTCAAAGACACATGTAAGCAGCCTATGTCGATAGTGGATTTAGCTGCCTGTGTCCAGGAGGAAGGAGAATCAACTACTCATTGGGTGCGTCGGGTCTCACAAGTTCTGCACTCATCAGACCGCATCAACGCTGACACTGCAGTCATAACCTTGGAAGGCAATTGCCGGTTCGGACCCCTAAGATTGAAGTTAGGACGGATGAAACGCCATTGCACTGACATGGGGACTCTCATGGCCGCTTTGGTAAAGTATGCTGATTCTGATAGTACCAAGGATCCCGAGTCTGATGATGAAAAGACAGGGAAGGGAAAGAAGAATGGCAACTCCAAGGGTCAGCAACATCACTCAACAGGTAATGGCGGCGGAGGCAAGTGTAAAGCGGATGGCAACATGGACTTTGTGTCTAATACCAACACGGAGGACAAGGGCCAGCGACGCAAGGGTAAATCGCAGAACCGCAGTGGAGCACCTAGTCCTAATCCGGACCGACTGGATTATCTATTGAACCAGCCCTGTCCAAAGCATGGGACGAAGGAGGTGCCAGCAAACCACCTTTGGAAGGATTGCTACATTATGCAGGAGTTCAAGAGCTCTAATGCTTTCCGGTATGATCCTGGCTCCGGTGGTGGATCCGGGCCAGGTTCCGGTGGAGGAAACTCCGGTTCAGGATTTAATGGTAATCCGGGCGGACACAACAATCAGAATAATCAGAATAACCAGGGCGGTTATAATCAGCAACAGCAGCAGTCGGGTTACCAGAGCAACCCGAAGCAATTGAATAGTGGGCAATATCACGTATTCACCACTAGCCTGGACAAGCGAGACCGGAAGGTCCAGAAGCGGGCGGTTAATTCTATCGAGCCGGCCGTGCCCCGATATCTACGTTGGTCAGAACAGCCAATCATATGGAGCAGAGAGAGGATCACACCCCCCCCCCCCCCGGGTTGACAATCCGGGTCAGCTGGCTTTGGTGGTGGTGCCTCAGGTGGGAGGTTATAAGTTCACCAAGGTACTCATGGATGGGGGTAGCAGTATTAACATCCTATACTATGAGACCTTCCGTCGCATGGGGCTAACAGATAAAGATCTCCGACCGTCGAATACGGTTTTCCATGGTGTGGTACCTGGCAAGTCAGCATACCCCGTTGGTAAGATAGCACTAGAAGTGGCTTTTGGAGATGATCATGATTCCAGATCAGAGACGCTGACGTTTGAGGTAGTAAAAATCCAGAGCCCGTATCATGCCTTGTTCGGTCGACCGGCCTATGCCAAGTTCATGGCACGGCCCTGATATGTGTACTTGTAGCTCAAGATGCCGGGTCATAAAGGGACTATAACGGTTCACGGAAGCCGTAAGGTCGCTTTGGAATGCGAAGAAGGAGACGCGGCTTACGCAGAATCAGTTTGTGCCACCGAGGAGCTGAAGTATTACAAGGACAATGTTGATCCGGCGGATATGACTCCTTTGAAGAAGCTTACCACGGAGCATGATCCGGCCCTGAAGTTCACAACGGCGGCTGAGACTAAGCTTGTTGACTTCGTACCTGGCGATTCGTCCAAGCAGTTCAGCATCAGTGCCAATTTGGATCCAAAATAGGAAAGCGCGCTCATCGAGTTCATCCGTGAGAATCGGGACATCTTTGCATGGAAGCCTTCTGACATGCCAGGTGTACCGAGGCGACTCGCTGAGCACACTCTTAATGTGGATCCTAAATACAAACCGGTGAAACAGTTCCTCCGCCGGTTCAACTAGGAAAGACGCAAAGCTATTGGAGAAGAAGTGGCCAGGCTCCTAGCAGCTGGCTTCATCGTTCAGGTTTTCCACCCTGAGTGGCTTGCTAATCCGGTGCTGGTCCTTAAGAAAAATGGCACCTGGCGCATGTGTGTGGATTACACTGATCTTAATAAAGCTTGTCCAGCAAATCCTTTTGCCCTCCCCCGTATTGATCAAATTATTGATGCTACGGCGGGTTGCGAGCGTTTAAGTTTCTTGGATGCATATTCCGGCTATCACCAGAGCAAAATGGCAATTAAGGACCAGGAGAAGACAGCGTTCATAACTCTCTTTGGAGCCTTTTGCTATGTATCTATGCCTTTTGGGCTCAAGAGTGCCCAGGCAACCTATCAACGGTGTGTGCAAAATTGTCTTCACAAGCAGATTGGCTGCAATGTACATGCCTATGTGGATGATATTGTGGTTAAGTCAAGGAAGAAGGAGACTTTGGTTGATGATTTGAAGGAGACCTTTGATAACCTGAGGACGTATAAGATGATGCTCAATCCGGCCAAGTGTGTCTTCGGTGTACCGACAGGCAAGTTGTTGGGTTTTCTGGTGTCCAACAGGGGAATTGAGGCTAATCCGGAGAAGATTACAGCCATCACCTCCTTGGCTAAACCGAAGTGTATCAATGACGTTCAACGATTGGCTGGCCGGATTGCCGCGTTGAGTCGGTTTATCAGCCATCTTGGTGAGAAAGAAATCCCCTTGTATCAGATGTTGAAAAAGACGGATCAATTCATCTGGAGTTCTGCTGCTGACCAGGCGTTCGAGGACTTAAAGCGGCAATTGGCCAATCCGCCCGTGCTCGCCGCTCCCATCGATAAGGAGCCATTGCTGCTGTATATTGCTGCTAATGCTCGCGCGGTCAGCGTAGCTATTGTGGTGGAGCGGAAGGAGGCAGGCAAGGAGCATCCGGTTCAATGTCCGGTTTATTATATCAGCGAGGTGCTTATTGAATCCAAACAAAGGTATCCACATTGGCAGAAGCTGGTATATGGAGTTTTTATGGCAAGCCGGAAGCTGAAGTAGTATTTCCAAGGGCATCCTATCACAGTGGTCAGTTCTGCCCCCTTGGGTGATATCATCCAGAACCGGGAAGCGACGGGCCGGATTGCCAAGTGGGCTATAGAGCTTGGACCGCACGGTTTAAAATACGTGCCTCGGACGGCGGTGAAATCCCAAGCACTTGTCGATTTCATCAATGATTGGACGGAGCTGTAGGCCCCCGAAGAGAAGCCAGATCACACATATTGGACCATCCATTTTGACGGATCACGACAATTGGAGGGCTCGGGGCCTGGAGTCATATTAACTTCCCCACGAGGTGACAAGTTCTGTTATGTTCTCCGCTTAATGTTCCCCTGTACTAACAATGCAGCTGAGTATGAAGCCTTGCTCCATGGTCTCCGGATGGCTAAAGAGATGAATCTAAGTCGGGTTAAGTGCTTCGGTGACTCGGATCTGGTGGCTCAACAGGTGTCTGGCACTTGGGATTCTAAAGACCCACTCATGGATGCATATTGTCGTGAGGTGGATATTGTTGCGGGTCACTTCAAGGGCTATCAGGTGGACCACGTGGACCGACGAAAGAATGAGGCGGCGGACGCCCTGAGCCGGTTGGGCTCCCAGTGTAAACCAGTCCCGCCTAATGTTTTTCTTGATGTGTTACACAACCCGTCGGTCAAGCTCCCAGGTGAAGCGGATTTGGCTGTTCCTGACCCGGAGGCTCAATTGGTGGCAGCTCTTCACGTCATCCGGATTGGACGCTTCCTTACCTGGCATACATGAACCGGGGCGAGTTACCAGAGGACGAGACTCTGGCCAGACAAATAATACGGCGGTCCAAGTCCATGACAATCGTCAATGGCGAGTTGCACCATTGCAGTGTATCAGGAGCATTTCAACGCTGTGTATCTCCTGAGGAAGGCTGTGGAATTTTGCGTGAGATCCACGAAGGGGATTGTGGTCACCACGCCGGTTCAAAATCTTTGGTGGCCAAAGCATTCCGCCACGGTTTCTATTGGCTAACTGCCCATGCTGATGCGGAGGATCTGGTCAGACGATGTGATGGTTGCCAAAAGTTCTCAAGACGTGCTCATGTACCGGCTCAAGAATTGAGGATGATTCCAATCACTTGGCCGTTTGCAGCTTGGGGGCTAGATATGGTTGGGCCTTCCGAAAGGTCCAAGGATAAGAAGACCCACCTCCTGGTGGCGGTTGATAAATTTACAAAGTGGGTGGAGGCGGAGCCTGTTAGCAAGTGTGATGCAGCCACGGCGGTTCAGTTCATCAAAAAAGTGATTTTCCGGTTTGGCTTTCCACACAGTATCATCACGGATAATGGTACCAATTTGTCCAAAGGTGCCATGAAGGAGTTTTGTGAACGAGAGCACATCCGCCTTGACGTTTCATCAGTGGCGCACCCACAGTCCAATGGTCAAGCAGAAAGAGCTAATCAGGAGATCTTGAGAGGCATCAAACCGCGGCTTATGGTTTTGCAAAGGACGTCGGGTTGTTGGGTAGAAGAGTTGCCATATGTATTATGGAGCATTAATACCACACCCAATAGGTCAACAGGATACACGCCGTTCTTCATGGTCTATGGAGTGGAGGCGGTTCTCCCTAGTGATATCCGCCACGATTCACCTCGTCTGGCGGCTTATGTTGAAGCGGACAACGAGACAGCTCGACAAGACGCTTTGGACCAGTTGGATGAAGAGCGAGACATAGCAGCTGCCCGCTCGGCGATTTACCAACAGGATCTTCGTCGCTATCACAGTCGTTGAGTCAGAACCAGAACCTTTCAAGAAGGAATTTGGTGCTTCGGCTCATTCAAGATCAAACCGATATGCATAAGTTATCCCCGCCTTGGGAGGGACCTTTCGTGGTCAGCAAGAATCTGCACAATGGGTCATACTATCTGATCGATGTTCGAGAGAGAAAAGACTCACGCAAATCAGAAGAGGAGACCAACAGACCGTGGAACATAGCTCATCTTCGGCCTTACTATACTTGAGCCATTGGCTCTGCTTATGTATATATTATGACAATGTATATATTATAAATACAATAAACCGGGTCCTCAGCTAAAGCGGGGTATCTGTTCTTTTACATCATGCGTGGTTACATGGAGTTGTTCTGTCTTAAAGCAGCCTCCGGTTTACCCCTTGCAAAAATTATAAATATCACTAGGGGGCTCGGTCATGTCTGAACCGATGCAACACCTTTTGATAGGCGAAAGCCACCAGATCACTTGGGGGCTCGGTCGTGTCCGAACCGATGCAACACCTTTTGATAGGCGAAAGCCACCAGATCACTTGGGGACATGGTCAAGTCTGAACCAGTCACGCCTCTTGATCGGCCTAAAGGCCATAGAATCACTTGGGGGCTTGGTCGAACCCGAACCATTGCCATGCCACTTGATCGGTGTAATGCCACGGTTTCATTTGGGGACCTGGCTGACTTGAACCATAGCTACACCTATTGGGAGCTTGGTCGTGTCCGACCATGGTAACGCCATCTGATCGGCTCAGTAAAGCCTCTTTTTTGCAAACGGTTTTATCATTGCATTTGCTTCCATATTTCTCTTGGTAAACTGCTATTTTATCTTGGTTGCGTTTTTAAACCGACAACATTTTACACCGGTTCAAGCTGCCAATTTGGCGGAACACGGTCCATTGTTGAACCGGAGATTATTTACCCGGTTTGATTTCTTCTGTTAACATCCTTTTTTTTGGAGTAACAACATGATTATTATGACCAAGCACGGTTTACATAGTAAACCGGCATTGTATATACAGGAGCTGTTTTCTCCCATGACGGTGCAGGTTTGTCAAACCGCCGTGTCAAGATTGGCTAAGCCTACTTCGTGCCCGATGATGGCAGGTATTTTGTATCACAAAATTTGATCATATATGTCAATCTCCTTGCATATATATGAAGTTCATAAACCGGCTGGCGGTACAACTGCCCTGGTAGTTTAAGATTTTATGATTGCAGGAGGTATAGATTGGCAGTTTCGATATTTCAACCAAACGTATCAGCTCAGATGCATGAAGGCATCTCAGAAGCAAAAGTATTGGCTATCCTATTACAAGGCAACATGGTGCTCGAATAAGATCATTGTTTTCTGGCAAAATATAACAAGGCAACCTATTAAACCGGTCTCCGGTTCAAGCTTGGTCACCGCCTTGGTCGGATGGTCGTGGGTCGTCCTGCGCCGCTTCAGTTTCTTCTACCCTACCCAGTGGCTGGAAGTCAACAGTGGTCCAGTCGATTCCCATTAAAGCTTGAAAAACAGCTTCATCATGGATCAATGAAGACGGTTCAATATCAGGAGCATAAGTGTGCTTACGGATTGGCGGGATCAGATTTTCTGCTTCGGGAACCGGTGCAGCCACTCGTTTGTTCTGATTATTATATTGGGCTTGATAATGCGTCAAATCTGCCTCTTCTACCAATTGACAAGCCAGAGGGCGCACTGCCCGGTTTATTGCCCTCAGATCATCTTCATTGAACTCTGACCCGTCTTCCTTCAAACTGGGATAGCCCTGAGCTGCTTCAACAGGATCGAAGTCTGGCACCCATGCCTTTGCTCGGATTAAAGCATTGATGGCACCGGTTCGAGCAGCAGATTTTTTCAGCTCTTCAATCCGGGCGGGAAGCATTGACAATCTCTTAAGAGTATCTTGGACTAACGTGGGTGCCGGATTGTTATGTGACGCAGTCGAGATGATCCGCTGCGCTCCAGTATACAGCTGTTCGATTAATGTGTAGGCAGCCTTCAATTTCATTCGAACATCTGACCCCAAGTGGTTAATGCGGGTGCCTGCAACATGATAGAATAGTTCACAAACCGGACCTATCATAGGAAGACCGAAATTATCACAGAAGTCAAATAACGCTTACCAAAGATGGCGGCAGTCATTGCATGCACTTGTCGCTTTACGCTGGTCAGTTCGTCTGTCACCGGTTTAAGGGCAGCCTCAGCAGTTTCAATTTTCTTGATCAAAGCGTTTTTCTCAATGGCCCAATCCGCCCGATCTTTTTTGAAGCCCTCCTTCAGCTGTTCCATGACGCTTAAAGCGCTGGTCAACTCCTCTTTTGCTTTAGAGGTTTCAGCTTGTTGGGATTTTAAGTTCTCTTGAAGATCGGCGAGTTGATTTTCTTTGGTCTTCAGCTCAGCCTGCATTCAGACAGTTACATGGTTTAACAAACGGTATGGATATTGAAGTACCAACCACATAACGAGTTATGCACTTGGCACTTGGGGGCTAATGCCTATTTAATCTACAACTGTCAACTGATTGCAAAGTCCCAAGCTCGATACAAGTATTCAACTTGGCACTTGGGGGCTAATGGCTATTTGCTCAAAAATTATCAATGAAATTCGAAGCATTCAGGCTTATATTATTAAGTCCCGGTTCAAATACATTAAGTTGAACCGACCCTTGGGGGCTACATCAGTGCATTCTGAAGTATGCAGCTTTATATTTCACAAAGTTCCGGTTTGAAAGAAGATTACAAACCGGCCCTTGGGGGCTAGGGGAGTTAGCAAGGCTAAAAGATATACAAGCAGGAAGAGGCATATGAAAGTTACCTCAAATTTCTCCTTCATCACGTTCACTAGGCCAGCTTCATGATCACGACTGGTATATAGCCGGTTCAGATAACTAGAATGAAGATCTTGAGCACTCAGTGCAGCATAAGTCGCCAAATCGACATTCCACTTGCCCTTGCCCATTGCAGCAAATTCATCCTTGGCAGTATGTCTGGACAAAGCGACGGGATTGCTGGGTTTGGTATGACCAACACCAGTGATGACAACTTCATCATCCTGGGCGTCACCGGTTTGCACTGTGGCTGTCGGTTTACCAGTAGCTTTGGATGGACTTGTGGATTTTTCATTCCGGACGGGACTTCCAGGCTGGTCAGCAGGACCGGAAGCATCAACAGGCCTCTCTTCAGCAATAAAAACCTCATCTTGCGCTGGCGGGTCATTCGACATGTATTCATGAATGGCCGCTTCAACATCTGGAGTGGCGCCCGGTTCAGGGGCAGTTTCTTCTTCGGCCGCTTTATCCAGGCGAACCTTCTTGCTCGGCCTCGGTTTGGCCCTGAGAGGAGCAGCAAAATCAAAAATAGTATATGTTGAAAGCTACAATACCAAGAATATTATGATAAGTGTAAGCTTACCCAAGCACGGTTTTAAGCGGTGGCGGCTGAGTACCCGTTGACTCGCCGGAGGATGAGTGGGAGGTAACCTGATAATCGGAGTCAGATGGGTTAAGCGGTTGACGAAAACAGCCCGCTTTAGGACAAGTACTGACAAGCAAATTAGGGACCTCTGAATGGCGTCTCCGAACCGGATTGTTCGGTAAACCGGCGGAGGTAACTACCTGGCCGCTATGCCGAGTCGTGCGGTGCACTTCATGCTGTTGGGTCTTCATAAGAAATTTGGGATCCAAATGAGCAAGAGGATGAGAAAATTTAACTTTCCGGATTGCCTGACGAATTTTTAGTGAAGGCAAAGAATTCGAATCAGAAGAGAGAATAATTACCTTTGCATCATCAGCATGGCTAGCTTCGGCATCGTCCTGACAAGTATTATCATCAATAAGGCATGTAAAAGAAAGCCAAGTAAATCGAGTTCTACCTCAAGGTCCGGATTACTCACATCATCATCAGCAGGCGGATCAGAGGATGCAGTGGTTTTCCTCTTATGAGCAGGTTTCTTAAGGACCTTTGTCTTTGGACGTGTCGGTCTCTCCGGTTTGTCTGCCTTCTCCTGCGAAAGCTTCTTGCTCCAAAACGGATCATCACCCTACTTTAACAGATATTGGTATCAAGTATTAAGCAGATGTAATATTATCAGAGTTAATGAAAGGGAAAATTCAGACTTACAGCTGGCGGTTTGTTGGTAGCACAGAAAGGAAGCAGGCCGGTTCGGGCACAGACGTATTCCGGTTCGTTCAAAATTTTCTTCACAGCTTATGTGACTTCTTCGTCAGTAAGCTGGATGTTCACGTGCCGCAGGGGGTCGTTAACACTGCCCGTATATTCACACATCAAACCGGAGCGTTGGCTGAGAGGCAGTACGCTCCAGGATATCCAGCAACGAGCGTGATCCACTCCTGTTAAACCGTTGGCCATAAAGGCTCTGAGCTTGGACAGTTGGGGAGCATATTTACTCCTCTATTTGGCCGTCAACCTCTGTGGAAAGGGGTGTGTGTTGCTAAGCCGTTCCGGACGAAAGCCGGGCAAGGGATTTTCATTCGCAGGAGAGGTGTCTTTGCAATAGAACCACGATTGATTCCATTCTTGGGGATGGCTATGCAGTTTTGCATGAGGATAAGTGACCTCTTTCCGCTTCTGAATCGCCATGCCACCCAATTCCATATTGGAACCATCAGTAAATTCTGTGCGACGGTTTAGATGGAACAAATCTCGGAATAACTCGACTGTAGGTTCCTCTTGAAAGAACGCCTCATAGAGCACTTGGAAATGGCATATGTTGGTGACAGAATTTGGGCCAGTGTCTTGCGGACGAAGTTGGAAGTTGGCCAAGACGTCCCGATAGAATTTCGAACCGGGCGGATTAAAACCTCGGGCTAAGTGATCCGCAAAAACTACAACCTCTCCTTCTCGAGGTGTGGGAGGACATTCTTTGCCTGGGACCCTCCAGTGGATGGTATTCTTGCTGCTTAAAGCGCCAGTCAAGACTAAGTTATTCAGCTGCGTCTCTGTAACATGAGAAGGAGCCCAGTTGCACTCATATACTTGTTTGGCCATGGTGGAGTCTACAAAATAAGCGATTCCGGTTTGAGATTGTGTTGGGTACAAAATATACACTGATATGATCGGGGTTAAACCGAGGATAATTACATTCAAACCGAAGCTCCGTGAAGCGATGGACTATGGCTAAGGGATCCTGGCGGTTCAATAAGGGGACTAATGGTATATACCGGTTTATTAACTTTTCCTATGGTAAGTTAAACCGCCTGATCTAAATATTGAAAGCATTGGAGGTTCTGAAATGGCTAAGTATGCAGAAACAGGTTTCACAAAAGTTCTGTTACAGCAATGGATCTGAGGTAACTTCAGAAAAAACAGAAAAAAATATTCAAAGGCTTCAAAGCAGAGCGGAAGTGAATCAATGGGCAGATATACAGATGAGATCCACGGACTTTAACATGATACTATAGGTGGATGCGGAAAGCTAAGTGGTATTCAGTACAAGGTTTTACAGATCCATACAGAGGTTAACACACGAACAGGAGCAGTCGACGAACATCGCAAGAACAAGGAACCCAAGAACAGATCTAGGTTAAGAAGAACAGAGGACTTACCACAGCTGAGGAGGGTGCGGAAGATCACCGCAGTTTTCTGGTGCGTTCAGGTCGATGTAGCGGCCAAGGTCGAGGCTGAAGGCGACGGCGACGGCGGAGCTCTGAAGCTGACGACGCGAGGAAGACGAAGATGAGAAGGCAGGAAGGGGAAAAAGGAAATGACCCTTCGGTCCTATTTATAAGACAAAAAGACATGTGTCAGGCGCGACAAACCAGGGGCCACCGAACGGAGCTGTCGCCTCGATTTTCGCAGCCTTATTAAAATGATGAGGTATTATGAATACTTTCTTTATGACAGATGATGTCACCCCGGTTTAACAGCAATTGGAGAAGATGACGTCAAGACGGTTCAACAATTACCAGAAGATGATAATGATGAAGATTTCTGCTAAGGATTGACATGAACACGTTCAAATCATTCTCGGGCCTAATGTTGGGGATATTACTACTGGGCGTAAACCGGCCTACCAGGGCCCGGTTAACTTCATCAGTAGTCCCAGAGCGTTAAAGCCCAAGAAGATAGATGAGGGCCCAAGGCCGTAGTCGGTTCAACACTTGTAGCCGTAAACCGGCTTTGTATGTAAACTTGTATTATAAGTTAGGAATAAGGAGAGACCAACCCAGGTACGAATATGAACCGGAGATTGGGACTCTGTGAACCGACGGGCGTCACCCGTGTATATAAGGGGACGACCCGACAGCGGTTCAAGGACAGACAACCACAACTCGAGACTTAGGCAAAGCTTGTTTGCTCCCTAGTCATCGAAACTCCATCAATTCCATCACAACTAGACGTAGGCTTTTACCTTCATCGAAGGGGCCGAACTAGTATAAACCCTTTGTGTCCCTGCGTCCGCTTTAACCCCTTCGAGTTAACCCGTTGCGATGGCTCCACGACTAAGTCCTTTTGCTAGGACATCTTCCGTGACAAAACCACGACAAACACCCATGGAGCCTTGGTGCTGATCAAGTTTTGCTCAAGGAAGAGGCTTAGTCAACAGGTCTGCAACATTCAGATCTGTATGTATCTTGCAAATTTCTATGTCTCCCACCTGGACTAAATCCCGGATGGAATTGAAGCGTCTCTTGATGTGCTTGGTCCTCTTGTGAAATCTGGATTCCTTCGCCAAGGCAATTACACCAGTATTGTCACAAAAGATTTTCATTGGACCTGATGCACTAGGTATGACACCTAGATCAGATATGAACTCCTTCATCCAGACTCCTTCATTTGTTGCTTCCGAAGCAGCTATGTACTCCGCTTCACATGTAGATCCCGCCACGACGCTTTGTTTAGAACTGCACCAACTGACAGCTCCACCGTTCAATGTAAACACGTATCCGGTTTGCGATTTAGAATCGTCCGGATCAGTGTCAAAGCTTGCATCAACGTAATCGTTTACGATGATCTATTTGTCACCTCCATAAACGAGAAACATATCCTTAGTCCTTTTCAGGTATTTCAGGATGTTCTTGACTGCTGTCCAGTGATCCACCCCTGGATTACTTTGGTACCTCCCTGCTAGACTTATAGCAAGGCACACATCAGGTCTGGTACACAGCATTGCATACATGATAGAGCCGATGGCTGAAGCATAGGGAACATCTTTCATTTTCTCTCTATCTTCTGCAGTGGTCGGGCATTGAGTCTTACTCAACTTCACACCTTGTAACACAGGCAAGAACCCTTTCTTTGCTTGATCCATTTTGAACTTCTTCAAAACTTTGTCAAGGTATGTGCTTTGTGAAAGTCCAATTAAGCGTCTTGATCTATCTCTATAGATCTTGATGCCCAATATACAAGCAGCTTCACTTAGGTCTTTCATTGAAAAACTCTTATTCAAGTATCCCTTTATGCTATCCAGAAATTCTATATCATTTCCAATCAGCAATATGTCATCCACATATAATATTAGAAATGCTACAGAGCTCTCACTCACTTTCTTGTAAATACAGGCTTCTCCAAAAGTCTGTAAAAAACTAAATGCTTTGATCACACTATCAAAGCGTTTATTCCAACTCCGAGAGGCTTGCACCAGTCCATAAATGGTTTGCTGGAGCTTGCACACTTTGTTAGCTCCCTTTGGATAGACAAAACCTTCCGGTTGCATCATATACAACTCTTCTTCCAGAAATCCATTCAGGAATGCAGTTTTGACATCCATTTGCCAAATTTCATAATCATAAAATGCGGCAATTGCTAACATGATTCAGACAGACTTAAGCATCGCTACGGGTGAGAAGGTCTCATCATAGTCAATCCCTTGAACTTGTCGAAAACCTTTCGCGACAAGTTGAGCGTTATAGACAGTAACATTACCGCCAGCGTCAGTCATCTTCTTAAAGATCCATTTATTCTCAATTGCTTGCCGATCATTGGGCAAGTCAACCAAAGTCCACACTTTGTTCTCATACATGGATCGCATCTCAGATTTCATGGCCTCAAGCCATTTTGCGGAATCTGGGCTCACCATCGCTTCTTCATAGTTCATAGGTTCGTCATGGTCTAGTAACATAACTTCCAGAACAGGATTACCATACCACTCTAGTGCGGATCTTACTCTGGTTGACCTACGAGGTTCACTAACAACTTGATCTGAAGTTTCATGATCATCATAATTAACTTCCTCACTAATTGGTGTAGGTGTCGCAGAAACCGGTTTCTACGATGAACTACTTTCCAATAGAGGAGCAGGTACAGTTACCTCATCAAGTTCTACTTTCCTCCCACTCACTTCTTTCGAGAGAAACTCCTTCTCCAGAAAGATTCCGAATTTAGCAACAAAAGTCTTGCCTTCGGATCTGTGATAGAAGGTGTACCCAATAGTTTCCTTTGGGTATCCTATGAAGAAACATTTCTCCGATTTGGGTTCGAGCTTTATCAGGTTGAAGCCTTTTCACATAAGCATCACAGCCCCAAACTGTAAGAAACGACAACTTTGGTTTCTTGCCAAACCACAGTTCATAAGGCGTCGTCTCAACGGATTTCGATGGTGCCCTATTTAACGTGAATGCGACCGTCTCTAAAGCATAACCCCAAAACGACAGCGGTAAATCAGTAAGAGACATCACAGATCGCACCATATCTAGTAAAGTACGATTACGACGTTCAGACACACCATTACACTGTGGTGTTCCGTGTGGCGTGAGTTGCGAAACTATTCCGCATTGTTCCAAATGTAGACCAAACTCGTAACTCAAACATTCTCCTCCATGATCAGATCGTAGAAACTTTATTTTCTTGTTACGATGATTTTCAACTTCACTCTGAAATTCTTTGAACTTTTCAAACGTTTCAGACTTATGTTTCGTTAAGAGGATATACCCATATCTGCTTAAATCATCTGTGAAGGGGAGAAAATAACGATATCCGCCACGAGCCTCAACATTTATAGGACCACATACATCTATATGTATGATTTCCAACAAATCTGTTGCTCCCTCCATAGTTCTGGAGAACGGCGTTTTAGTCATCTTGCCCATGAGGCACGGTCGCAAGTACCAAGTGATTCATAATCAAGTGGTTCCAAAAGTCCATCAGTATGGAGTTTCTTCATGCACTTTACACCAATATGACCTAAACGGCAGTGCCACAAATAAGTTGCACTATCATTATCAACTCTGCATCTTTTGGCTTCAACATTATGATTATGTGTATCACTACTATCGAGACTCAACAAGAATAGACCACTCTTCAAGGGTGCATGACCATAAAAGATATTACTCATATAAATAGAACAACCATTATTCTCTGATTTAAATGAATAATCGTCTCGCATCAAACAAGATCCAGATATAATGTTCATGCTCAATGCTGGCACCAAATAACAATTATTTAGGTCTAATACTAATCCCTAAGGTAGATGTAGACGTAGCGTGCCGACCGCGATCACATCAACTTTGGAACCACTTCCCACGCGCATCGTCACCTCGTCCTTAGCCAATCTTCGCTTAATCCGTAGCCCCTGTTTCGAGTTGCAAATATTAGCAATAGAACCAGTATCAAATACCCAGGTGCTGCTGCGAGCATTAGTAAGGTACACATCAATAACATGTATATCACATATACCTTTGTTCACCTTGCCATCCTTCTTATCCGCCAAATACTTGGGGCAGTTCCGCTTCCAGTGACCAGTCTGCTTGCAATAGAAGCACTCAGTTTCAGGCTTAGGTCCAGACTTAGGTTTCTTCTCTTGAGCAGCAACTTGCTTGTTGTTCTTCTTGAAGTTCCCCTTCTTCTTCCCTTTGCCCTTTTTCTTGAAACTGGTGGTCTTATTAACCATCAACACTTGATGCTCCTTCTTGATTTCTACCTCCGCAGCCATTAGCATTGTGAAGAGCTCGGGAATCGTCTTATCCATCCCTTGCATATTATAGTTCATCACAAAGCTCTTGTAGCTTGGTGGCAGTGATTGGAGAATTCTGTCAATGACGCTATCATCCGGAAGATTAACTCCCAGTTGAATCAAGTGATTGCAATACCCAGACATCTTGAGTATATGCTCACTGACAGAACTATTCTCCTCCATCTTACAGTTGTAGAACTTATTGGATACTTCATATCTCTCAATCCGGGCATTTGCTTGAAATATTAACTTCAACTCCTGAAACATCTCATATGCTCCATGACGTTCAAAACGTCGTTGAAGTCCTGGTTCTAAGCCGTAAAGCATGGCACATTGAACTATCGAGTAGTCATCAGCTTTGCTCTGCCAGACGTTCTTAACGTCGTCAGTTGCATCAGCAGCAGGCCTGGCACCCATCGGTGCTTCCAGGACGTAATTCTTTTGTGCAGCAATGAGGATAATCCTCAAGTTACGAACCCAGTCTGTGTAATTGCTACCATCATCTTTCAACTTTGCTTTCTCAAGGAACGCATTAAAATTCAACGGAACAACAGCACGGGCCATCTATCTACAATCAACATAGACAAGCAAGATACTATCAGGTACTAAGTTCATGATAAATTTAAGTTCAATTAATCATATTACTTAAGAACTCCCACTTAGATAGACATCCCTCTAATCCTCTAAGTGATCACGTGATCCAAATCAACTAAACCATGTCCGATCATCACGTGAGATGGAGTAGTTTGAATGGTGAACATCACTATGTTGATCATATCTACTATATGATTCACGCTCGACCTTTCGGTCTCCGTGTTCTGAGGCCATATCTGTTATATGCTAGGTTCGTCATGTTTAACCTGAGTATTCCGCGTGTGCAACTGTTTTGCACCCGTTGTATTTGAACGTAGAGCCTATCACACCCAATCATCACGTGGTGTCTCAGCACGAAGAACTTTCGCAACGGTGCATACTCAGGGAGAACACTTATACTTTGATAATTTAGTGAGGGATCATCCTATAATGCTACCGTCAATCAAAGCAAGATAAGATGCATAAAAGATAAACATCACATGCAATCAATATAAGTGATATGAAATGGCCATCATCATCTTGTGCTTGTGATCTCCATCTCCGAAGCACCATCATGATCACCATCGTCACCGGCGCGACACCTTGATCTCCATCTTAGCATCGTTGTCGTCTCGCCAATCTTAGGCTTCTACGACTATCACTACTGCTTAGTGATAAAGTAAAGCATTACAGGGCGATTGCATTGCATACAATAAAGCAACAACCATATGGCTCCTGCCAGTTGCCGATAACTCGGTTACAAAACATGATCATCTCATACAATAAAATTCAGCATCATGTCTTGACCATATCACATCACAACATGCCCTGCAAAAACAAGTTAGACGTCCTCTACTTTGTTGTTGCAAATTTTACATGGCTGCTACGGGCTTAGCAAGAACCGTTCTTACCTATGCATCAAAACCATAGTGATAGTTTGTCAAGTTGATGCTGTTTTAACATTCGCAAGGACCGGGCGTAGCCACACTCGGTTCAACTAAAGTTGGAGAAACTGACACCCGCCAGCCACCTGTGTGCAAAGCACGTCGGTAGAACCAATCTCGCGTAAGCGTACGCGTAATGTCGGTCCGGGCCGCTTCATTCAACAATACCGCCGAACCAAAGTATGACATGCTGGTAAGCAGTATGACTTATATCGCCCACAACTCACTTGTCTTCTACTCGTGCATATGACATCTACGCATAAAACCTGGCTCGGATGCCACTGTTGGGGAACGTAGTAATTTCAAAAAAATTCCTACGCACACGTGAGATCATGGTGATGCATAGAAACGAGAGGGGAGAGTGTTGTCCACGTACCCCCGTAGACCGAAAGCGGAAGCGTTAGCACAACGCGGTTGATGTAGTCATACGTCTTCACAATCCGACCAATCAAGTACCGAACGCACGGCACATCCGATTTCAGCACACGTTCAGCCCGATGACGTCCCTCGAACTCCAATCCAGCCGAGTGTTGAGGGAGAGTTTTGTTAGCACAAAGGCGTGGTGATGATGTTGATGTTCTACCGACGCAGGGCTTCGCCTAAGCACCACTACAGTATTATCGAGGTGGACTATGGTGCAGGGGGGCACCGCACACGGCTAAAAGATCAAACAATCAATTGTTGTCTCTTTGGGGTGCCCCCCTGCCCCCGTATATAAAGGAGCAAGGGGAAGGCCGGCCGGCCCTGAATGGCGCGCCAAGAGGAGGAGTCCTCCTCCTAGTAGGAGTAGGACTCCCCTCTTTCCTACTCCTACTAGGAGGGGGAAAGGAAGGGGGAGGGAGAAGGAAAGGGGGGCGCCGCCCCCCCTTTCCTAGTCCAATTTGGACCAGAGGGGGAGGGGCGCGCAGCCTGCCCTATACCAGCCCTCTCTCTCTCCACTAAGGCCCATAAGGCCCATTACTTCTCCCGAGGGGTTCCGGTAACCCTCCCGCACTCCGGTTTTCTCCGAAATCACCCGAAACACTTCCGGTGTCCGAATATAGTTGTCCAATATATCAATCTTTATGTCTCGACCATTTCGAGACTCCTCATCATGTCCGTGATCACATCCGGGACTCTGAACAATCTTCGGTACATCAAAACATATAAACTCATAATATGACTGTCATCAAAACGTTAAGCGTGCGGACCCTACGGGTTCGAGAACTATGTAGACATGACCGAGACACGTCTCCGGTCAATAACCAATAGCGGAACCTGGATGCTCATATTGGCTCCCACATGTTCTACGAAGATCTTTATCGGTCAGACCGCATAACAACATACGTTGTTCCCTTTGTCATCGGTATGTTACTTCCCCGAGATTCGATCGTCGGTATCTCAATACCTAGTTCAATCTCGTTACCGGCAAGTCTCTTTACTCGTTCCGTAATACATCATCCTACAACTAACTCATTAGTTGCAATGCTTGCAAGACTTAAGTGATGTGCATTATCGAGAGGGCCCAGAGATACCTCTCCGACAATCGGAGTGACAAATCCTAATCTCGAAATACGCCAACCCAACAAGTACCTTTGGAGACACCTGTAGAGCACCTTTATAATCACCCAGTTACGTTGTGACGTTTGGTAGCACACAAAGTGTTCCTCCGGTAAACGGGAGTTGCATAATCTCATAGTCATAGGAACATGTATAAGTCATGAAGAAAGCAATAGCGACATACTAAACGATCGAGTGCTAAGCTAACGGAATGGGTCAAGTCAATCACATCATTCTCCTAATGATGTGATCCCGTTAATCAAATGACAATGTCAATGGCTAGGAAACATAACCATCTTTGATCAACGAGCTAGTCAAGTAGAGGCATACTAGTGACATATTGTTTGTCTATGTATTCACACATGTATTATGTTTTCGGTTAATACAATTCTAGCATGAATAATAAACAATTATCATGATATAAGGAAATAAATAATAACTTTATAATTGCCTCTAGGGCAGATTTCCTTCAATTCCATCTGTCATCATACCATATTTATCCATTCAAATGTTGTTCTTGTGTATCAAACGTTCAAAAGGAAGAGGGCGATTGCTGATCGTTGAGGAGCACAAGCAAAGTATTTGGAAAAGGTAGTGGCACCTGATAAATCAAATAGCCCATTGGGTGTAGTTGCAATATCACCTGAGCCACAAAGTACCCCAACTCTAGCAGACTCTAGCCCTACTACACTAGTCATTTTTGATGCCCTAACTCAGCAGACCCCAACTGCAGCAAACAGTATGATTATGCCAGTTGACATAGCACCAGTTGTACGACGCAAAACCCCCATTCCAGCAAAGAGTACACTAAGTCCAGTTGCCAAATCCCTTTTCGAACCAGAGAGAGCCCCAATTGCAGCAAATAGGACCCCTGTTCCATTTCTTCCCAGTTTAGAAGACAAAGCTTATGTTGTTGTCAGGAACTTAGTGCACATCTTTCCTTCATGGAAAGATTATACCGCAGACACGGAACAATTTCCAGTCTTCCTCCGCAACTTACGCGTAAGTAATGTACTAATGTTATTCATGGTCATTACTGCATATGTTTCTGCTGATAGAAGACACAACATTTCATTCTTTTAAATAGGCGAGGAGCAAACTGGATTGTGATGACGAGCAAGGGTTGGTTACACTTTTCAAGCACTCGTTGATGAAGTATCGTTCCTACCTAAGGCAAGCGCACTTCGATGGTAAGCCTCTGAATGAAATTTCTGTAAAGTCTCCGGTGCTACATTTATCCAACGGTGACTGGAATAATCTTGTTACACATTGGTCTCGGCTGCAGCGTAAGGTACTGTCTATGATATCACATCACAATTTGAACTACATTTCTGCATTTGCCTTAATGTCTCACTTGTATGAAAACTGTTAGCAGAAGAACATTCGTTCTCAAGGGACCACAGAATCTCGCAACTATACTGCACACTGCATTGCTCTTGTGAGTACCTCTTGCCCTGTATGACCATACTTACTTTCATAGTTGTTTGATTATGTAGCATCACTGCACATGTTAGCCTCGTAATCGTCCATTTGGTGGACATTATAAGATCCGTATGGACTCTTACATAAATTTAGAATCAACCCAATGCTTTTGAAGAGGTTTAGCTCTACAGTCCTCTTGTAAGGACTGAACGTGGTCTATCACTGTACTTACATTAACAGCTACTCCCTCCGTCCCATAATATAAGAACGTTTTGTACAGTACACCAGTGTTCAAAACACTCTTGTATTATGGGAAGAGGGATTGGTTCATTTTGTAGCATTCTACATCTTATCTCCCTCGCCCACCATTTACTAAAAAAGATCAGATCTATATTTAATCTTACCAAGAAGTAGAATACACAGACAATGCCAGTGCAAAAGTGTAGCCCATTGCTCTTGTCAGTACATTTTGTCCTGTAACACTTGTACTTCCAGGGATTGGTAATTGATTATGTAGCATCAATCTGCATCTTATCTTCATTATCCTCTATCCCTTCCAGTATTATCATATCTATAATTACTCTCTACAAAATGTAGAGTACAGGCAATGCTTATGAAGAAGATTCGGTGCTGAAATTCTTGAGTTATCCTTCCCTTGACATGGAGAAGGGCATTATAAAGCCGGTGTTAACTATTAATGTAAGTCAGTCCTTCTAAAGCCTTTATCCTCAACTGCTGTTTAATTTGCTCATACTCCCTATCGTTTACTGCTGTTTAGTTTGTTGTTTCTACCAAAATGCATGTTCGTAAGAACCGTAAGTTCTAAGTTTTACTTGTAAAACCAAATTCCTTATTCATACCATGCACATTACTTAATACTCCCTATATATATGCTTGTTTTTGTGGATCTATAATCCAGTGTGTGGTGAAGCGGCCCATGTTTGCACCTTGTCATCTCCTGTTTTATCTTACTGATGTGGCTGATGATATGAACAACATGCCATGCACATTATCCAAAATAGATACAATGATTTTCTTTGCCCTTCATCTATGCTTGTTATGTTGACATGGTAATCCAGTAGTGTGGTGAAGCTCCTCGCATTATGAACAATGCCAAATTATGCTATTGATATTTTGAACTTACTCTTTATTTTCTAATTTGAAATTGGATAGAATTGATAGAACAGTTATCATCTTTGTTTATACACGTGCAAAACCTGTCATCTCTCTGCTTTGTTTCAGGGTGATATGCCTGATGGCATGCACAAGTCTGTTGAAAGCTGTGAGACAAACCCAACATATATTGCAGCAAAGAAGGCAAAACATCTTGAAGATAGCGAGACAACCCCAAAGTCTTGTCTTGATGCAGTGTTCAAGTTACTTGAGACTAACAGTCAGACAAGCTCACAGAATTTGTTATCTGAATCAGTTCGACTTCTTCAGTCCCAAGTTCTAGCAGAAAGGCATTCTACAACTCAACTTCGACTTGAAGTCCTATCTCTAAGAAAGATTGCGGAGAACACCGATGAGAACCTCATCGCTAAATAGCTACACCTGGAAGCTATGACCGACATGCTAGGCCGGTCTCACAGCCTTGCTCAGCAGCTTGCGCAGTAGTTCCCCGGCAAGGCTAACCTTTCTTGAGCTGTCTTGGAAGTGGTCTCGGTTCAGTATTATTTTGTTACGCTGCAATGGTGCCCAGTTTTTGTAATCTGCTTCTTCGTTGCGCTTTATGATCACTGGTGGCGAACTTCGATGCCCGGTGGATGTAATATACCTTAAATCCTTTATTGTATAGTGTAGGTTTATTCTTAGTTACTATGCCGTAATTTCTTTATTGTATAGAGTAGGTTTGTTCTTAATTCCTACTAGTTACTGCCATCATTCGCTATCTGAAAAAAAATCTGATGTAGTCGACCGGACCAAAACATTCGACTCTAACGGGCTAGGTTTTTAGCAGGCCACAATTGGGCCGGCCTGCGTCTTTCTTGGGCCCGAATGATTGGGACCTTCACACATTGCGCCAGACCCAAACTTACACCGTCCTATATTTTAGTTGGGCCTTTTGTCGACCCAACGCTTAGTTTGGCCCAGGTAGCATTGGGCCATTAACAGGTTGAATATTGTACTGGCCTGTTACGGCCGAGATGAAACCACGGGCCTTTAGCAGGCGAAAATGCATGTTGGGCCTCAATTTTCACTAGTCGTCGACGGGCCTTCAGCAGGCCGAAATGTAGACCGGGCCATTTTGGGCCCAGTTAGCTCACGGGCCGTTACCAGGCCGAAACATATCTCGGACCTTAGTTGGCCCACTGATATCATGGGCCTTTAAGAGGCCGAAAGCTTAGCACAGGCATCAACGGACCGAATTACGCGACAGGCCTTTAACAGGCCCAAAGTCACGTTGGGCTTAACTGTTGCCACCTTTAGCACGGGCCATTAGTGGGCCCGATGTCCCATCGGACCATATATGGCCCATGGGCAGCACGGGCCATTCCCAGGCCGAAAGTCACACCGGGCCGAAATGGGCCCATGTCTACATCAGGCCTCTAACAGGCCGAAAGTCACTGGGTTGTAGTTGGGCCCAAATATTCGACGAACAATTAACGGGCCAGATCTGGCTTCGGGCCGCAAATGGGCCCAAATATTGGGCGAACAATTAACAGGCCAGATCTGGCTTCGGGCCGTAAATGGGCCCAAATATTGGGCGAATAATTAACGGGCCAGATCTGGCTTCGGGCCATAAATGGGCCTTTATTAAGCAAGCCGTTATTGGGCTGGCGCACTAGTACCTGATTAAGTTCTATGGGCCTTTGACAAGGCCGGCCTTTTTAACCTATATGGGCCTCTGTTGGGCCCAGCCACGTGTCGACGTATCATAGGCATGTCTCCTCCAATGGATGGGCGACATCTGGCCCACTAACAAGCTGACAGGTGTTCCCTTCGGCCAATCAGAATTTTACACGTGGACATTTCCCATTGGTCAGGGCTGTTAACGGGTTATCGGATCCAAAATCCGACCCGATAGCTTAACGGTGTTCCGTTACGGTGGATGCCACGTGTCGGTCACCCTTGACGAAAGCACTTCTGTGACGCGCGATTTATCGTCATGGAAGTGGACACTTCCGTGATGATAATTTTGGTAATGTCATGGAACACTTCTACGACAGCACAGGTGTGACTATCTTGATTCTGTCATAAAATTGTCATGGATGTACATGCATGACAAAAAACGCGACCTACTGTGACAAACACGTATCATCACGGAAGTGTATTTTTTTGTAGTGCATAGGGTCCGCACGCTTAACGTTTGATGACAATTAATATTATGAGTTTCCTGTTTTGATGAATTGAAGTTTGTTTGGAGTCCTGGATGAGATTACTGACATGACGAGGAGTCTTGAAATGGTCGAGACATAAAGATTCATATATTGGAAGGCTACATTCGGACACCGGAATGGTTCGGGTCGTTTCGGATAAGTTTCGGAGTACCGGGGGTTACCGGAACCCCCCCCCGGGAGGTTAATGGGCCACCATGGGCCTTAGTGGAGAAGAGAGAGGGCCAGCCAGGAGGTGGGGCACGGCCCCCTTGCCCAGTCTGAATTGGACAAGGGGAAGGGGCGACGCCCCCTCCTTCCTTCTCTCCTCTTCCTCCTTCCCTTCTTCTCCTACTTGGAATAGGAAAGGGGGGACCGAATCCTACTTGGACCGGGAGTTCAAGTAGGACTCCCCCCATGGCGCGCCCCCTAGGGCCGACCACCTCTCCTCCCCCCTTTATATACGTGGGAGGGGGCCACCCCAAAGACACACCTAGTCTTCTCTTAGCCGTGTGCGGTGCCCCCCTCCACAGTTACACACCTCGGTCATATCGTTGTAGTGCTTAGGTGAAGCCCTGCGCCGGTAACTTCATCATCACCGTCATCACGCCGTCGTGCTGACGGAACTCTCCCTTGTCCTCAACTGGATCAAGAGATCGAGGGACGTCATTGAGCTGAACGTGTGATGAACGCGGAGGTGCCGTACGTTCGGTGCTTGGATCAGTTGGATCGCGAAGACGTTCGACTACATCAACCGCGTTACTAAACGCTTCCGCTTTCGGTCTGCGAGGGTACGTGGACACACTCTCCCCTCTCATTTCTATGCATCTCCTAGATAGATCTTGCACGATCGTAGGAATTTTTTTGAAATACTGCGTTCCCCAACATGAGTGTCCTGGTGTCCCCACGGTCCCATGCCCTTAAACCAACTCTTTAGCTGTTGTTGATTTACTGTATCTGGTAAACTAGCAATGCCACCATTAAAGTAATCCCATATTTGATGAATGTCATTGTTGATCTTAATGCTTCCGGTAACATGAGGCATTGCTGATGTTTTAAAATTTCTATTGTCCTTGCGTGATTGCCATGAACATAATTAAGATGCTTCTTTTCATTTTGTGTATGTTTCGTATCTTCTTATTGACCAGCAGTTATTTACTTTCTATCTTCTTGTGTAGATAGGGATATCCATTTCACCTTGTTGCTATTGGGACCTTTTGGTGAATTGCACAAAACAGTTTTTTTGGAGTGAGTGTCTTGTGTAGTTCAACTAAAATGTCACGTGGGAAACATCTCTCAATTTGGTGGAACTGCACAAAATGGTGATTGGAGTTTCCAATATCTCCGTCAAATTCTGCTAGTAATCTCGTGCAACATTTTATTAGCCTTTTCAAGATGAGCCGTCACTGTCACCACAATTGTACTTTATTTTAGTGGAACTACACAAAAGGATAAGCAAATTATAGTTGCACCTTACATGAGCAGGACAGCCAACCTTAATGTTGCTCAACTTTTGTGCAACTACTAAAGAAGAACCTGCCAGCTCATGAGAGCAAGTACTTCTTGCTAGCTGAATGATGCAATCTTTGCTTCATTTCATGTGAACTGCAGAAAAAGTGGCATGAACTGAATCATCGAGTGGAGCTGCAGGTTGGCTTCCACTAGTGCCACTATTATATTAATCATGCTCTTTATTACCTATTCTGTGCAAACAGGAATACTCAACTACTGATGTTGTGATGGTCAAGAGCATTCGCCAAGTTCTTGGGTTGTATGACACGACTAGCCAAGATGGATTTAATCTCGATATTCACTTTATCAAAAGGCTCTAATGGGTTGGTTCTGAATCTTGCAAGCTGGGAATTAATTAGATGTGTAGGCATCTTTGTTATACTTATTATTTGAATCTTATCTGTTGGTTCTGAATCTTGCAAGCTAGGAATCAATGAGATGTGTAGGCATCTTTGTTGTACTTATTACTTGAATCTTATTTGTTGGTTCTGAATCTTGCAAGCTGGGAAACACGACATGATGATGCAGAGGACATCAACCATAACAAACAGTTCAAACTTGGTAGTATTATCTGTGTAAAAGTGCGAAAAATGTGCTTATCGTGTGCGTCCTGAGAATAATAATTCTAATTATTGTGCATGTTGATCCTGTGGCACTGATAGAACGAGCCAATGCATTGCTTGTTTGAAGAATAAATTTTAATCAAAGGTAATTAAATTTAAGTAAAGTGACCACTAGCACTTGTTATTACAGTACCAATACAGACGCACTCGTGAACCGACGTGTGGCCGGAATAGGTTTCTTAATGGAGGCATTTGAATGCGCTGAGGGTGCATGTTCTGTCGGGCGTGCAGCGGGCGAGGGAGGGGTAGTAATTGTTGTCGCCTGTACACACTCAGTTTACTATTGAATCTAGTTCCCTAAGAGCTGAAAAACGAACTGCTGCCGCCGCCTACCCACTCGTTCACTTGAAGAGACTCCAATGGCGATCCGAGGGGTGAGCCTGCTGGATATAGACTTCAGCAAGGAGTTCACCTTTGAGTTCGCCGTTTAGTCCCATGGCTGCACCAAGTTGAATGTGATGTACACCAACGATCCAGACTCGATGAAGCTCTGCCTCGACGAGTTCAAGCAGTACCTACAGGACGAGAAAGCACAAGGTCGCAGTACTAGACCTTGTGCCGTCTCCTGATAGGGACTAGCGGATCGCCATTGCCCAGGTATGCGTGCGGGACGAGGTTCTCGTCTACCACTGCTGTAGGGCCATCAGAGGTTTTGGAGCATTCGCCCATTTCATCGGTAGCGCCGACTGCACCTTCGCTACGTTGGAGAGAAGGAAGAACGTGACGATTCGGCCATCAGGTGCAACAAGCCTGTCGACATCCAGAAGCAATACAAGATCTTCAGCAACGGGCAGGAGAAGGACTCCGTGGTTGACCTCGCCGAAACCATCATCGACCCCTGCTATGCTAACATGAAAGAAGACAACGATAGCAAGGACCTGAACACGTGGGAGGTACCTCTGAATGTAGCCTACATAACCTACGCGGCCAAGGATGCATACGCATGCTACGACATGTACAGGCGGATCTTGGACATGAGAGTGTGTCTGCTTCCCGTAACTGACGAGTACACGGACAGCTGCAACGTCATGATCAAGCGTGCCAGGAAGGTCTAGATGATGTACTTTATCTGTTTAAGAACCTTTATCATCTGAGTATTTCATGCATTAGCCTATGTGTCGTAATTATCTGTTTTGTCCAAAATATTTCGTCTAAGAACCCATTAACCTGTTTTTAGTGGCTATTTGCTTATGTATTAACTAGTTCACTGGGCTGTCGTGCTTTGAATCTCCTTCCTCCCAACATATTCCCCTTCTCAGGTAGACCCAGCAGGTCTCATACACAGACATCTGGGACCAACCACCTATCCATTTGTATTTTTTATTTCGTTCAATCTTTTGTCCTCTTCCTATATAGCGGCTGGCGGCGCTGTTGCACATGCCTCGGTGACCCATCATAGCCTATGGCGTTGGCCAGGCCATCCCTCTACTCCCATACATTGTTCGGCGGTGGTACCTCCATCGGCCCACCCTGCACTCGAACAAGTCAACAATAGTACTCCCCTCCACCTGCGTCTTCCCTCGCTCTGATTCGTTCGGTCCGAGGTCTCGACGTCGTCCTCCGCCTTGGTGCTCTCGTCGCGGCGCCACCATCTGCGTTCCCAACATGGTCAGGAAAACAAGGGGAATCGAGAGGCGACTGTTCGTCGAGAGGCTGACAGTCCCGGGCCCACCAGGTCCATGGCCTAGGTTTTGTTGTTTAACATGCGTAGCCCACGACATGTTTAACTTTTTTTTGGATCCAGCAGGTATCAAGCGGCCTCTGGGCCTCCCAGCCTAGCTTGTCTATAACATCAGCAGCCCAAGTTATGTTTGTTTTTTCAAGACGACGCACAGCTCGGTTCTATTTTTCTATAAGAATGCAAAACTAAACCTATGTTTTTCCTTCTATAATATTATACATATTTATATTTATATCTTATTTTATTACATATATATAATAGAAACAACATAAGGTTCCGTTAAACCTGTCGTTCGTCCAACCATTTTATAGACCTTCTCACTTCCTTTATTTTTGTTTTCATTAATCCTATATCTGAATTTACTCCCACTTCCTTTTTCGATGTAATCTGAGTATTCCCCTAGTAATTTTCCCTAGAACCAACTCAACTATCCCACGTCTAGCCTAAATAATAATAATACCCCACGTCCTATTATCTCATCAAATTAAAAATGATATTTTATTTCATAAATCGAAAGTTTTTTACAAAATAGTAATAATAATAATTGTTCATATATAACTTGGCAAGTTAACTCCTGGTGATTCGTACATAAGCTTGCAAAGATTTTACTGACCAATGCAGTAATAGACATGTAATCATGTGTTTATGTTTTTACAACATTTCTCCGTCCAGCCCAACATGATATTTTCACCCAGCCCAGCAAGTCCGCGGATTTTGAGAAAGATGCAAATGGGCTTTAAATTCTACCATAATATATAAACGGGCTGCATAGGCGCTACATCATTGTTTCACCCAGCCCACCAAATGAACTAAAAAAACAACGAACTGGCTGACATGTGGGCCAGTAGGTCGAAGCCTAAGCACTTTCGCAAAAAATAAAAATGCAAAGGTCGAAGCCTAAGCAAGGCGTTGGATTTACATCCAACGGCCGGCATTCTTTTTCAGTCTCTCGTCTTCTTCCCCTAGTGCTGTCAGGACCGCCTGCTCCAGCCTCCGGCGTCCAGCGGCACTGTTTTGTGCGCCTCGCAGTGAAACGCTACCCCACCGACGGCCAGGCCATCCCTCCACTCCTCCGCGCCTCCTGTTATTCTCTGCCGAGTGTAGGCCCACCCCACACCCGAACCAGTCAAGTTTCCCGCTCCTCTCCGTCTACGACTCCACTATCGCATCTTCCCCATCTCCGGGGTGTTCCAGTTTGGGGCCTCACCGTCGTCCACCGGCTTGCTGCGCTCTGCATGGTGTGGTCAACGTGGTCAACAAACGAGAATCATCAGAAGATGATTGTATGTGAGAGGCTGACAGTGGGGCGCACCACGCCCATGGACGCATGCATGCAACTGCATCCTTTTTACCCTGAAAGATAATGTTTTCTCCCCCTGACAGCTGGGACCCAACAGCTACATCTTCGCACGCAAGGAAGTGCGTTCTTATTACGGGCGAAAAAAAAACATTCCCCCGCTGACAGGTCGGATCCACCAGCTATATCTTCGCACGCAAGGAAGTGCCTCCTTATTATGCATAAAAAATGAATACTCCCCCTGCTAGCTGGGACCCACCGTAGTTGGAGGCTGACTTGTGGGCCTACTAAGTTGACGCGAACGGAGGGCTTTGTCAACTTAGTCAATATGAACAATTCTGGCTCCAGTGACCGTACGATGTCCATCCAACGGCCGTAGTGCTTCTTCAACCTCTGGTCTTCTTGCTCCAGCCGCCCAAACCAGCGTCGGTCGTGCTGCCTGCTCCTACCACCCATGGTCGGTTGTGCTGCCGCGGAGGCCTCACCGCCCCCAACTACTCCCACCGCTGGCCAGGCCATCCCTCTACTCACCCACACCCCCTGTTATTCTGCAGCGACGATAGCCTCACACCGCAGCCGAACCAGTGAACCCCCGTACTCCTCTCTGCATGGGCATCCACTGCCGCGTCTTTCCCGGCTCCGCTTCGTCCCGTTCCTAGGCCTCGCCGTCGTCCACCGCCTTGGTGCTCTCAGCGCGGCGTGGTCAATGTGGTCAAGGAACGACTTCCATCGGAAGAGTACTGTACATGGAAAGGCTGACAGCTGGGTCCACGACCGCAGTAAGGAAGTTGCACCTTATTACGCACAAAATAATGATTCCTCCACCTGACAGCAGGGACCCACCGGACGGACCACCGTATTTCATGAAAAAAAACGTTTTCCCCTGACTGCTGGGACCCATCAGCTACATCTTCGCACACAAGGAAGTGCCTCCTTATCCTCCCTGACAGTCGGGACCCACCTAGTTGAAGCGTATGTAGCGTTGTCATTCTGGTCGCGAACGTGTACGTACATACTGGTCGATCGGTCTATCTGCACATGAAAGTGCAACTATCCCTGGGTGGTTTTGGTAATTCCTAACAACATATAGCTCATTGAGCTAACATTATTCCAAGATTAATATTTCAGGAAAAGCTCAATGAATTGCATGGCATGGATGAGGAAAGTGGATCCCTCAAAATTCGAAGGACAAAATTTTTGGCTCAAGCTTGAAGCTCAAGACTCTACATTTTATATTTTAGTGATCCAAGATCACATTGAGTCTATAGGAAAAGCCAATACTATCAAGGAGGGATGATGAGTTGCTTAATGGCTTGCTTGCTCAAAGTGCTTAGTGATATGCTCCAAAACCCTCAACTACCTTCCCACATCAACATATGACCTAAACCAAAAGTCAAACTCGGCCCCACCGATTCTTTCTATCCGGCGCCACCGAGTTTCAAATGTCATAGCCACTGCCACAAACCCTAGGCAAATCGGTCTCACCGATAGGGATCTCGGTCTCACCGAGATGGGATTGTAATCTCTCTGTTTCCCTTCGTAACGTTTCGGTCTTACCGAGATGAGCGATCGGTCCCACCAAGATTGCAATGTAAACTCTCTGTTTCCCTTTTGTAACATTTCGGTCTCACCGAGATGAGCGAATCGGTCCCACCGAGTTTACCTGACCAACTCTCTGGTTAGCTTATTACCAAAATCGGTCCCACCGAGTTTGTGTAATCGGTCACACCGAGATTACGTTATGCCCTAACCCTAACCATATCGGTCCTACCGAGTTGCATCTCAGTCCCACCAAAAATCCTAACGGTCACTAGGTTTGTTGAATCGGTCCGACCGAGTTTAACTATTCGGTCCCACCGAGTTTGGCTAATCGTGTGTAACAGTTAGATTTTGTGTGGAGGCTATATATACCCCTCCACCCACTCTTCATTCGTGGAGAGAGCCATCAGAACATACCTACACTTCCAATACACATTTTCTGAGAGAGAACCACCTACACTTGTGTTGAGCTCAAGATATTCCATTCCAACCATATGAATCTTGATCTCTAGCCTTCCCCAAGTTGCTTTCCACTCAAATCTTCTTTCCACCAAATCCAAATCCTGTGACAGAGAGTTGAGTGTTGGGGAGACTATCATTTGAAGCACAAGAGCAAGGAGTTCATCATCAACACACCATTTGTTACTTCTTGGAGAGTGGTGTCTCCTAGATTGGCTAGGTGTCACTTGGGAGCCTCCGACAAGATTGTGGAGTTGAACCAAGGAGTTTGTAAGGGCAAGGAGATCGCCTACTTCGTGAAGATCTACCGCTAGTGAGGCAAGTCCTTCGTGGGCGACGGCCATGATGGAATAGACAAGGTTGCTTCTTCGTGGACCCTTCATGGGTGGAGCCCTCCGTGGACTCGTGCAACATTTACCCTTGATGGGTTGAAGTCTCCATCAACGTGGATGTACGATAGCACCACCTATCGGAACCACGACAAAAACATCCGTGTCTCCAATTGCGTTCGAATCCTCCAAACCCTTCCCTTTACATTCTTGCAAGTTGCATGCTTTACTTTCCGCTACTCATATACTCTTTTGCATGCTTGCTTGAATTGTGTGGAGATTGCTTGACTTGTGCTAAGATAGCTAAAATCTGCCAAGAACAAAAATTGGGAAAAGGCTAGATTTTTATTTGGTCAAGTAGTCTAATCACCCCCCTCTAGACATACTTTCAATCCTACAAGTGGTATCAGAGCTTTGGTCTCCATTTGCTTTGATTTCCATAGCTTTTGGTGGTCATAGCCTTGGTTTCACAACCTAGGAGAGTATGGCGTCTAGCGAGGGAAATTATCATCGTAGAGGTCCTTACTTTGATGGTACTAATTTTGCTAGTTGGAAGCATAAGATGAAAATGCATATTCTTGGACATAACCCCGCCATTTGGGCTATTGTGTGTATTGGCTTGCAAGCCGAATTCTTTGATGGGAAAGAACCGAACCGTGAAGCTACCGCGGAAGAGTTGAAGATGCTGCAATACAACGCTCAAGCTTGTGATATCCTCTTCAACGGATTGTGCCCCGAAGAATTCAACAAAATCAGCCGTCTTGAGAATGCAAAGGAAATTTGGGATACTTTGATTGATATGCACGAAGGTACCGACTCTGTCAAGGAATCCAAATTGGATGTGCTTCAAAGTCAGCTTGACAAGTTCAAAATGAAGGATGGTGAAGGTATCACTAAAATGTACTCTAGGCTTGCTCTTATCACAACTGAGATTGCCGGCTTAGGGAGTGAAGAGATGACCGATAGATTCATCATCAAGAAGATCCTAAGAGCCTTGGATGGAAAATATGATATCGTGTGCATATTGATCCAAATGATGCCAAATTACAAAGATCTCAAGCCAACGGAAGTCATCGGAAGAATTGTTGCTCATGAGATGTCACTCAAGGATAAAGAGGAACTTCACAACAAATCAAGTGGTGCTTACAAAGCCTCATGTGAAGCCCCCACATCATTGAGTGACAAACAAACCTTCAATGAAGAATTGAACTTAATGGTGAAGAACTTCAACAAATTCTACAAGAGTAGAAGCAAAGAGAGAAGCTCCAAGTCAAGGTCCTACAATGACAAAAGATCTTCTAGTCGAGAGCGAAACTGCTACAATTGTGGAAGGCCCGGACACTATTCCAATGAGTGTACGGCCCCCTACAAGAGAAGAGAAGATTCTCCCAAGAGAAGAAGTAGAAGAGAAGAATCACCATCTAGAGAAAGAAGGAGTAGAGATGATCGTTATGAACGAAGACCCTCACGGAGAAGCAAGGATTCGAAAAGAAAGGACAAGTCATCAAGGAGCTACACAAAACAAAGACATAAAGCTCATGTTGGTGAATGGGTATCCGGCTCCGACTCCGACAACCACTCCGAGAGAAGCTATCACTCCGACTCCGAATATACTCAAGATGAAGGTGTTGTCGGTCTAGCACTTGTGACAACCAACTCCTACGACATATTTGACTCACCAAATGAAGGAGTTGGAACATGCTTCATGGCTAAAGGCCCAAAGGTATCACACCCCGAGTATGTTGATTTCAATAGTGATGAAGATGACTTGTTAGGTGATGATGATTTACTTATTGACAACTCTAGTGATGAATACTATGACGAAACGTCAATTAATCATGCTAATCAAGATAAAACGAATGACAATGATAAGGAGAAGATTGAGTCTCTAACTAAAGAACTAAACACTCTTAAGTTAGCTCATGAAACTATCTTAGGAGATCATCTAGAACTTTTAAGGACTCATGAGAAATTAGGCTTTGAAAAGCTCAACCTTGAGCAAGAGCATGAGTTCTTAAAAGCAATCAATGATGATTTTCGTAAGAAAAGTTCTTCTTACATTGCCAAGCGTTTACTCTTATCCACTTACATGCCTCAAGTCAAGTCTAGTAACAAGAACAAGAAAGATTCTTCCTCTAGTAGTAACAATAATCATGCTATATCCAGTATTGTTGCTTCTAGTAGTTCTCTTAATTCCACTAATGATTCTCTTAGCCAAGTTACACTTGAGCAAGAAAATAGCTTATCGAAGGGAATTATAGAGAAAGGTGTTTACAAGAGCCTTGCCGAAAGTAAGCAATTCGAGGAAATTGTACGCAAGCAAGGAAGGCACTGGAAGAATCAAGGTGTTGGTTTTGAACGAAAGTTCAATGCCAATGGAGTTGAGTGGGAAGAAGATTAATACCCCAAGACGAAGTTTGTTCCTCAACAAGAGAAGTATGATCCTACTTCTTTCAAAGGGACACAAGCTCAAGATGATCTTCCACCACAAGACCACAAACAAAAAGGTAAGGACAAGCTTCAAGAGGAAATTGATGCATTTGAAGAAGCTCCTAAGGCCTTGGTCAAGTGGGTTCCCAAGACTACATCAAGTTCCACTTCATCAAGTACAACTACAACTCTGAGGATTCCCATCAAGATGGTGTGGATCCCGAAGAAGAATAACTAGAGAGTTCTTGAGGGTGACTCCGCCAACATACTTCACTCTTATCATCTTGGCAAGAACAAGTGTAATAAACTTCCACATCTTGCACTAGTTCAAGGAGTCACAAACCCAAGACAAGGGACAAGGTAACCTAAAAGCTTTCATAGACATCATCTTGTGTGTGCATCACTCTATGTCTATGGATATTCTTGTTTGTTCCTTGTGGGACTAACCCGTGTAGGTATTGAAAGTGCAACTCACTCCAATGGATTGCTCCAAATGATCTACATCAACATTGAGATCCACATCTTCAACTTCTACATGAAGTCATCATCGAGAAAACCCAAGGTTAGTTCATCCCTCTTAGGGGGGATCTCACATCTAGGGGGAGCTTTACTCTAAGAACTAAGCTAAAGCAACTCTAATGGTGTGAACACAACAATGCTTTATGTAAAAGTGGTAACCCCACTTGTGCTTAAACGATGAGTATGGCCTATGATCAAATGTTCTCATTTGACTCCTAAGTCAATATACTCATATATAGATGACCTAGTCATCGCCAATTGTTTGATAGATGCTAGAATTGGTTGTGCATACTTTGCCACATATTTCAATTGCCATTTTATTGTGTGAGCATGTTGATTGCATATTTTACTCATTCGAGGACATCCACTTGTTGTATTGATTGATTGGTTTTCTTTTCTTTTGCCAAGTGGATGGACAAGAATGCCTAAGAACCCTCTCTAGCTATCTATGCCTTTCTCGTCTCAAACTCTATTCATGCTACATCACAAAATTTGATCAAGTCAGATTCGAACCACTCTGTGTGAGGAGCACTCGGGGTCCCTGATTCATCATAGACTTAAACTTCCAAAACTTCTTTGTGCGTTTCGGTCTGACTGATTCATCCATTTCGGTCACACCGAGATCACTAAGTCGATCTAGGTTTTAAATCTCGGTGCAACCGATTTGAACCTTTCGGTCACACCGAGTTTCAGTAACTGCTTGCAGTTATGAATCTCGGTGCCACCGAGTTGTTCCACTCGGTCACACCGACAGGGTCGGACTATATATACCCACGGGCAAAATTTTGGAAATTTCTCCGAAGTCTTTTCGCCCGCGCTTAGCCTGCTCTGCCTCCAGGGTCTCCGGATTGTCCTCCTCGTCGCCAGTTGCCTCCTGCCGCTGGTCTCCGCCGCTGTCAACGAAAATCATTCCCGCCGTTGCCGCCGTAGCAAGTTCATCGCCGAACTAGGGTATGAACTTGATCACTGTGCTATCCTCAATCCGATTCCTAGCACATTGTGTTTGCCATGAACTTGCCACGATTGAAACGATCTTATCCAGTCAAAACACTCCGTAGATTAGAGTTGAATTGAAAATTTAGGGTTAGGTTTCCGCCGAAACCATCTCGGACCATCCGAGTTGTGGAACTCGGTACCACCGATTCGGCTCAGGCCATTGCACATGAGATTCTCGGTCTGACCGAGAATTGAAGATCGGTGTGACCGAGTTCAGGACTTTGTGAAACCCTAGCAGTCTCGGTGCCACCGAAATGTGACTCGGTCTGACCGAGTTCACTAGTTTTGGGTCCAACAGTTGCTTTGGTATCACCGATTTTACAAATCGGTTGATCCGAAATGCTTTCTGAGGGAAACTAAAACTAAGTTTTTGATTCATTCTTTTGCAAAACCTCTGTATTTTGTGATGCTTATCTACTCTACCTCATCTAAAATCTATTCACAGGGATAGCTATCAGTGTTTGCATCATGTCTAATCAGAGTGACAGTCAGAACAAGTCAGAGGAGCAGGTTCACATGAGTGAGGGCACTAGTCCCTCTAGCAGCTCAGATGATGGAAGCAGGAGCACTCCCTGCAACTTACCCAAAGCTGCCACCAGAACAAGGAAGAAGAAAACTTCAGAGTCTGAGGATGAAGACTATGTGGCAGTTGAGGATGATGCCACATCAAAGAAGAAAGTGCTAAAAAAGGAATATGGCACAGCTGCTTCATCCAAGCCAGGTCTGAAGACCAAGAGGTCAGGAGGGAGACAGCCTATGTCTAAAGCCAGAGCCTTCTCTCAAGCATCTTTGGAATCTCAACCCAAAGAGGCTGCTGCAAAAGAGAAGAAGGAAAGAAAGAGGGGCAGTTGGTGCAAGAAAGTTTATCCAATGGCAGAATTTGAGAAGCACTCTTCTGAAGAAGAAGAAGAAGATGAAGAGGTTGCTGCACCAGCACCTAAGGCCCAGAAGCTTATGGGTGATGCTATCAGGACAGAGGCTGCTTCATCAAAGCCCAAATAAGCACCCAAAGCTGCCTCCAAGCCCAAGACTACACCAAAGAGGAATACTAGAAACATATCTGCTGCTGAGAAGAACAAGGCCCTAGTGCCTGAGACTGTTGCTGAAGAAGAAGGAGATGAAGAGCATGTTCTGAGAAAATTGAAGCCAAAAATTCCAGACCACAATGATGCTCATCCTGTGGCTGAGAACATGAAGACCAGGAGAGACTCAGGACTGAGGAAATGGAGAGAGACAGATCCATATGCTACAAGAAGAAGAACTACTATGGATTACAGGTTCCACACCAAGGAACAACAAGATTTCTATGAGACAGTGCTGCTTGACAAGAAACCTATAGTGTGTGACATGAGGTGGGTCGACTGGACCTACATGAAGGAGAATGAGGAACACTATCCTAGTGTGTATGACAGTTTCAAGGCTTGTGTAGTGGATGAGTTTGTGGCTCAAAAGCTCACTAAATGGAATGATGAGCTTATCATGCAGTTCTACTCCACAGCTCACTTCTACCCAGATGGAAGAATTGTTTGGATGTCTGAAGGCACTAGATACCAGTCTACAGTTGCAGAATGGGCTCGGTTGATCAATTCCCCAGAAGAGCAAGAAGATGACTTGGATGTTTATGCCAAGAAGAAGAAGGATCACAACTCCATGGCAGCATGTACAAGGAAATTCCAGATGCAGACCTTGAGACTCACTAGTTTGGGTCAGTGAAACATTTGCTGTCAGGACTGCCTACTATCAATTGGATATTAAGGCATACTCTTCTGCCCAAGTCTGGAGATCACATGATGATCAGAGGCCACTCCATAAATCTGCTACATATATTTGATCTGCCACAAAAGTTCAAGGTTATGAGTCTCATTGTTGAAACTATCAAGAGGACTGCTGCAGACCAAAAGAGAAGTTGTGGGTATGGCCCACAGATCCAGGAGTTGATTAACTCAAAGATGGGTACTGGCACATACTTGTTGGACAAGGAACACTTGGCCATCTATCCAGATTTCGAGGACAACCAAGTGGTTATGAATGAAGATGAGCCATCCTCAGTACAAGCACAAGCCAAGAGAGAGAAGGCAAAGACAGAAAAAGCTGCAAAGATGCCAACCCAGGAGGAGGCATCTCAGTATCTTCTAAAAAGCAAGCAAGATCATCTTGGCTACTTGATTGCATCCACTCTAAGGATAGAGAAAGGACTGACCACCCTGACTCGAAACCAGGAGAGCTTGGAAAGAATCATGGAGCAGAAGTTCTATGACATGGATGTGAAGGTAACTGAGATCCAGTCTGTTGTGGAGCAACTTCAGGATGACATGCAGGAGAGGAAGGGCAAGACAACAACTGAGGCATTTGCCAGAGTGCCTAGAGCTCAGAGGTCAACTGCAGTACCAGTACGAGACACTAGAGCCATTTCATCTACACCAGCTACAGCTTCAGTGCCACCAGCTCCAGCACCTACCCCAGCAGCTCCATCTACTTTGACTGAAGCCTTCGTTCTTGGAGTTATCCGAACACCACCACCTGAAGACCAAGCTTAAGAGACGTTTTAGTGCTATGCATTTTCTATGAACTTTTTGGTAACTTGTTGCCAAAGGGGGAGAAAAATGTATAGATCATAGGCTTCGAGAAAGAGCGTTGCTTTTATTCTCTTGCTTTGGTGGTTGAACTTTATTTGCTTGTTTGTGATACTTGGATGATGAAAGTGCAACTATCCCTAGGTGGTTTTGGTAATTCATAACAACATATAGCTCATTGAGCTAATGCTATTCCAAGATGATTATTTCAGGAAAGCTCAATGATTGGCATGGCATGGATGGTGAAAGTGGAACCCTCAAAATGCTAAGGACAAAGGATTGGCTCAAGCTCAAAAGCTCAAGACATTTCATTTTACATTTTAGTGATCCAAGATCACATTGAGTCAATAGGAAAAGCCAATACTATCAAGGAGGGATGAGGTGTTGCTTAATGAGCCTTTTGCTTCATGTGCTTAATGATATGCTCCAAAATCCTCAGCTACTTTCCCATATCCACATATGACCTAAACCCTAAGCCAAACTCGGACCTACCGATTCTTTCTACCCGGCGCCATCGAGTTTCACTTGTCATAGCCACTGCTAAACCCTAAGCAAATCGGTTCTACCGATAAGGATCTGGTCTCACCGAGATGGGATTGCAATTTCTCTGTTTCCTTTTCGTATGTTTTCGATCTCACCGAAAGAGTGGATCGGTCCCACCGAGATTGCAATGTAAACTCTCTGTTTCCTTTTTGTAACTTTTCGGTCTCACCGAAAGAGCAAATCGGTCCCACCGAGTTTACCTGACCAACTCTCTGGTTAGCTAATTACCAAATCTGTCTCACCGAGTTTGTGTAATCGGTCTCACCGAGATTACGTTATGCCCTAACCCTAACCATATCGGTCCTACCGAGTTGCATGTCAGTCCCACCGAAAATCTCTAACGGTCACTAGGTTTACTATTTCGGTCCGACCGAGTTTGTTGATTCGGTCCCACCGAGATTGGTAAATTGTGTGTAATGGTTGGATTTTGTGTGGAGGCTATATATACCCCTCCACCTCCTCTTCACTCATGGAGAGAGCCATCAGAACACATCTACACTTCCAACTCATATGTTCTGAGAGAGAACCACCTACTCATGTGTTGAGACCAAGATATTCCATTCCTACCATATGAATCTTGATCGCTAGCCTTCCCCAAGTTGCTTTCCACTCAAATCTTCTTTCCACCAAATCCAAATCCTGTGAGAGAGAGTTGAGTGTTGGGGAGACTATCATTTGAAGCACAAGAGCAAGGAGTTCATCATCAACACACCATTTGTTACTTCTTGGAGAGTGGTGTCTCCTAGATTGGCTAGGTGTCACTTGGGAGCCTCCGACAAGATTGTGGAGTTGAACCAAGGAGTTTGTAAGGGCAAGGAGATCGCCTACTTCGTGAAGATCTACCGCTAGTGAGTCAAGTCCTTCGTGGGCGATGGCCATGGTGGGATAGACAAGGTTGCTTCTTCGTGGACCCTTCATGGGTGGAGCCCTCCGTGGACTCGCGCAACCGTTACCCTTCGTGGGTTGAAGTCTCCATCAACGTGGATGTAGGATAGCACCACCTATCTGAACCACGGGAAAAACATTCGTCTCTCCAATTGCGTTTGAATTCTCCAAACCCTTCCCTTTATATTCTTGCAAGTTGCATGCTTTACTTTCCGATGCCTATATACTCTTTGCATGCTTTCTTGAATTGTGTGATGATTGCTTGACTTGTCCTAAAGTAGCTAAAATCTGCCAAGAACTAAAATTGGGAAAAGGTTAAGTTTTTATTTGGTCAAGTAGTCTAATCACCCCCCCCCCTCTAGACATACTTTCGATCCTACAAGTGGTATCAGAGCTTTGGTCTCCATTTGCTTTGATTTCCATAGCCTTTGGTGGTCATAGCCTTGGTTTCACAACCTAGGAGAGTATGGCGTTTAGCAAGGGAAATTATCACCGTAGAGGTCCTTACTTTGATGGCACCAATTTTGCTAGTTGGAAGCATAAAATGAAAATGCATATTCTCGGACATAACCCCGCCGTTTGGGTTATTGTGTGTGTTGGTTTGCATGGTGACTTCTTCGATGGGAAAGAACCAAACCGTGAAGCTACCGCGGATGAGTTGAAGATGCTGCAATACAACGCTCAAGATTGTGATATTCTCTTCAACGGATTGTGCCCCGAAGAATTCAACAAAATCAGCCATCTTGAGAACGCAAAAGAAATTTGGGATACTTTGATTGATATGCACGAAGGTACCGACTCCGTCAAGGAATCCAAATTGGATGTGCTTCAAAGTCAACTTGACAAGTTCAAAATGAAGGATGGTGAAGGCGTCGCTGAAATGTACTCTAGGCTTGCTCTCATCACAAACGAGATTGCCGGCTTAGGAGTGAAGAGATGACCGACAGATTCATCATCAAGAAGATCCTAAGAGCCTTGGATGGAAAATATGATATTGTGTGCACATTGATCCAAATGATGCCCAATTACAAAGATCTCAAGCCAACGGAGGTCATTGGAAGAATTGTTGCTCATGAGATGTCACTCAAGGATAAAGAGGAACTTCACAACAAATCAAGTGGTGCCTACAAAGCCTCATGTGAAGCCCCCACATCATCAAGTGAGAAACAAAACTTCAATGAAGAATTGAGCTTAATGGTGAAAAACTTCAACAAGTTCTACAAGAGTAGAAGCAAAGATAGAAGCTCCAAGTCAAGGTCCTACAATGACAAAAGATCTTCTAGTCGAGAGTGAAACTGCTACAATTGTGGAAGACCCGGACACTATTCCAATGAGTGTACGGCTCCCTACAAAAGAAGAGAAGATTCTCCAAAAATAAGAAGCAAAAGAGAAGAATCACCACCAAGAGAGAGAAGGAGTAGAGATGATCGTTATGAACGAAGACACTCACGGAGAAGCAAGGATTCGGAAAGAAAGGAAAAATCATCAAGGAGCTACACAAAACGAAGACATCAAGCTCATGTTGGTGAATGGGTATCCGGCTCCGACTCCGACAACCACTCCGAGAGAAGTTATCACTCCGATTCCGAATATACTCAAGATGAAGGTGTTGCCGGTCTAGCACTTGTGTCAACCAACTCCTATGACATATTTGACTCACCAAATGAAGGAATTGGAAGATGCTTCATGGCCAAAGGTCCTAAGGTAACACATCCCGAGTATGTTGATTTTAATAGTGATGAAGATGACTTGTTAGGTGATGATGATTTACTTGTTGACAACTCTAGTGATGAATACTATGATGAAACGTCAATAAATCATGCTAATCAAGATAAAATGAATGACAATGATAAGGAGAAAATTGAGGCTCTAACTAAAGAACTAAACACTCTTAAGTTAGCTCATGAAACTATCTTCGAAGATCATCGAGAACTTTTAAAAGCTCATGAGAAGTTACGCTTTGAAAAGCTCAATCTTGAGCAAGAGCATGAGTTTTTAAAGGCAATCAATGATGATCTCTGCAAGAAAAGTTCTTCTTACATTGTCAAGCATTTACTCTTATCCACTTACATGCCTCAAGTCAAGTCTAGTAACAAGAACAAGAAAGATTCTTCCTCTAGTAGTAACAATGATCATGTTAAATCCAATATTGTTGCTTCTAGTAGTTCTCTTGATTCCACTAATGATTCTCTTAGCCAAGTTACACTTGAGCAAGAAAATAGCTTATTGAAGGGAATTATAGAGAAAGGAGTGTACAAAAGTCTTGCCGGGAGTAAGCAATTCGAGGAAATTGTGCTCAAGCAAGGAAGGCACCGGAAGAATCAAGGTGTTGGTTTTGAACGGAGTTTAAATGCCAATGGAGTTGAGTGGGAAGAAGATCAATACCCCAAGACAAAGTTTGTTCCACAACAAGAGAAGTATGATCCTACTTCTTTCAAGGGGACACAAGCTCACGATGATCTTCCACCACAAGACTACAAGCAAAAAGGCAAGGACAAGCTTCAAGAGGAAATTGATGCATTTTAAGAAGCTCCTAAGACCTTAGTCAAGTGGATTCCCAAGACTACTTCAAGTTCCACTTCATCAAGTACGACTACAACTCCAAGGATTCCCATCAAGATGGTGTGGATCCAAAAGAAGAAGAACTAGAGAGTTCTTGAGGGTGACTCCGCCAACATACTTCACTCTTATCATTTTGGCAAGAACAAGTGCAATCAACTTCCACATCTTGCACTAGTTCAAGGAGTCACAAACCCTCTTGTTGGTAAATCAAGGGACAAGGTAACCTAAAAGTTTTAATGGACATCATCTTGTGTGTGCATCACTCTATGTCTATGGATATCCTTGTTTGTTCCTTGTGGGACTAACCCATGTAGGTATTCAAAGTGCAATTCACTCAAAAGGATAGCTCCAAGTGATCTACATCAACATTGAGCATCCACATCTTCAACATCTACATGAAGTCATCATCGACAAAACCCAAGGTTAGTTCATCCCTCTTAGGGGGGATATCACATCTAGGGGGAGCTTTACTCTAAGACTTGAGTTAAAGCAACTTTAATGATGTGAACACAACAATGCTTTATGTAAAAGTGGTAAGCCCAATTGAGCTTAAACGATGAGTATGACCTATGATCAAGTGTTCTCATTTGACTCCTAAGTCAATATACTCATATATAGATGACCCAGTCATCGCCAATTGCTTGATAGATGCTAGAATTGGTTGTGCATGCTTTGTCACATATTTAAATTGCCATTTTATTGTGTGAGCATGTTGGTTGCATAGTTTACTCATTCGAGGACATCCACTTGTTGTTTTGATTGTTTGGGTTTGTTTTCTCTTGCCAAGTGGATGGACAAGAATGCCTAAGAACCTTCTCTAGCTATCTATGCTTTTCTCGTCTCAAACTCTATTCATGCTACATCACAAAATTGATCAAGTTAGATTCGAACCACTCTGTGTGAGGAGCACTCGGAGTCCCCGATTCGTCATAGACTTAAACTTCCAAAACTTCTTTGTGATTCTCGGTCTGACCGATACCCTACTTTCGGTCCTACCGAGATCATTAAGTCGATCTATGTTTTCGATCTCGGTGCAACCGATTTGAACCATTCGGTCACAACGAGTTGCAATAACTATATACAGTTTTGCATCTCGGTGCCACCGAGTTGTTCCAATCAGTCACACGGACAGGTCGGGCTATATATAGACACGGGCAAAAATTTGGAAATTTCTCTGAACCCTTTCGCCCGCGCGATAGCTCGCTCTGCCAACGTGGTCTCCGGATCGTCTCCTCGCCACCAGCCGCCTCCAGTCGCTGGTCTCCGTCGCCATCAACGGGATTCAACCCCGTCGTTGCCGCCGTAGCGAGTCTCTGCCGAACTAGGGTATGGACTCGATCTCTGTGCTATTCCCGATCTGATTCCTAGCACATTGTGATCTTATTTTTTTCTAGCCACGATTGAAACACTCCTATCCAATCAATGCTTTCGTAGAATAGGTCTGATTCGAAAATTTAAGGGTTAGGTTTCCGCCGAAACCATCTCGGACCCACCGAGTTGAAAAACTCGGTCCCACCGATTTGGCTCATGCCATTGCACAAGTGAGACTCGTTCTGACCGAGAATTTCTAATCGGTGTGACCGATTTTGGAACTTTCTGAAACCCTAGCAGTCTCGGTGCCACCGAACTGTGACTCGGTCTGACCGAGTTCACTAGTTTAGGTTCCAAAAACTGCTTCCGTATCACCGAGTTTAAAAATCGGTAGATCCAAAATGATTTCTGTGGGAAACTAAAACTAAGATTTTGAATCAATCATTTGCAAAAATCTCTACATTTTGTGATGCTCATCCACTCTACCTCATCTATAAACTATTCACAGGGTCAGCAGTCAGCTTGTTCATCAGGTCAGATCAAAGTGACAGCCAGAATGTGTCAGAACAACAAGTGCACATGAGTGAGGGCACTAGTCCCTCCAGTTCTTCAGATGAAGGCAGCAGGAGCACCCCTAGTAACTTGCCAAAAGCTGCCACAAGACAAAGAAAGAAGAGAACCTCAGAATCAGAGGATGAGGACTATGTGGCAGAAGAAGAAGCTACTTCCAAGAAAGTTGTGCTCAAGAAGGAGTATGGTTCAGCTGCAGCCATCAAGCCAGGGATGAAAATCAAAAGGTCAGCAGGTAGGCAGCCTATGCCAAAGGCCAGAGCCTCAACTCAAATTCCTGAAAAGCCTAGGAAGGCTGCGCCTGAAGGAACTATAAAATTCACCATGGAATCTGAAGAAGAAGAAATTGGCCAGGACAAGAAAAAGAAGAGAGCCAGAACTACCACTGCCAGAGTTGTTGGCAAGCCTTCTATGAGGAGAGATTCTTTTGATGAAGAAGAAGAAGAGGTTGCTGCACCAGCACCTAAGATGCCAAAGCTGATGGGTGATGCTATCAAATCAAGGGCTACTGCATCCAAGCCCAAGGAAGCACCCAAGGCTGCATCAAAGGCCAAGACAGCTCCAAAGAGGAATACAAGGAGCATACCAGCTGCTGAGAAGAACAAGGCCCCAGTGCCTGACACTGCAGAAGAAGAGGAAGGACAAGTACTCAAAAAGTTGAAGCCCAAGATCCCAGACCACAATGATGCTCATCCTGTGGCTGAGGACATGAAGATCAGAAGAGACTCAGGGCTGAGAAAGTGGAGAGCAGAAGATCCATATGCTACCAGAAGGAGAACTGTTGTTGACTACAGGTTCCACACTAAGGAACAGCAGGACTTCTATGAGACAGTTTTGTTGGATAAGAAGCCCATTATTTGTGACATGAGATGTGTTGATTGGGAGTACATCAAGGACAATGAAGAGCACTATCCTGGAGTGCAAGACAGCTTCAAGGCATGTGGAGTAGCTGACTTTGTGGGGCAGAAGCTCACAGAGTGGAATGAAGAGCTGATCATGCAGTTTTACTCCACAACACACTTCTATCCAGATGGAAGGATTGTGTGGATGTCAGAAGGAACAAGGTATCAATCAACAGTTGCTGAGTGGGCACAGCTCATTAATGCCCCAGAGGAGCATGAGGATGATTTAGACATTTATGCCAAGAAGAAGATGGACCACAACTCTATGTCCAACATGTACAAGGAGATCCCAAACAAGGCACTTGATACTTTCAAGTTTGGATCAGTACATTATCTTCTGTCAGGGTTGCCAACCATCAATTGGATTCTGAGGCACACTCTGTTGCCCAAGTCAGGTGATCACAAGATGATCAGAGGCCATGCAATCAACTTGCTTCATATCTTTGATGTGCCACAAAAATTCAAAGTCATGAGCCTCATGGTAGAAACAATCAAGAGGACTGCAGCAGATCAGAAGAGGAGCTGTGGATATGCCCCTCAGATCCAAGAGCTGATTAACTCCAAGATGGGCAAAGGCATATACTTATTGGACAAGGAACATTTGCCTATTCATCCAGACTTTGAGGACAATCAAGTTGTGATGAACAAGGATGAACCATCTTCAGCTCATGCTCAAGCACAGAAGGAGAAGGCAAGGAAGGAGAAAGCTGCCAAGATGCCAACTCAAGAGGAGGCATCTGAGTATTTCTTGAAAACCTAGCAATAGCAACTTAGTTACTTGATTGCATCCACACTGAGGATTGAGAAAGGAATGGCCACCCTCAATCAGAATCAGGAGAGCTTAGAGAGGATCATAGAACAAAAGTTCTATGACTTGGATGTCAAAGTAACAGAGATTCAGTTTGCAGTGGAGCAACTTCAAGATGACATGCAGGAGAGGAAAGGGAAGACTACCACTGATGCATTTGCCAGAGTGCCACGAGCTCAGAGGTCGTCTACAGTGCCAGTTCCTGACACCAAAGCCACCACCTCAGCTCCAGCCACAGCACCAGCCCAACCAGCTCCAGCATCTACTTCAGCTCCAACTACGTCTACAGAAGCCTTCGTCCTTGGAGTGATCCAGACTCCACCACCACCAGAAGATCAAGCCTGAGTGTCGATCTAGCACTATGCATTTTCTAGGAACCTTTTGGTAACTTGTTGCCAAAGGGGGAGAAAAATGTATAGATCATAGGCTTCGAGAGAGAGAGTGTTGCTTTTATTCTCTCTTGCTTTATTTGGTGGTTTTTCAAACTTTGTTTGCTTTTGGTTGAGATACTTTGATATGCTTGTGAGACATTGATGATCATGTGTTTGATCATAAGCTACACTTATGCATGCTTGATATATCCTATCTATCTTATGTGATCATTCACTTTTCTTGGTGATGAGTGCATGTATTTCATTCTTATCATTTTGAGCGCTCCACCAAGATGTATGTGACATGGAAGAGTAACCCATGATTCTAACTCTTTGTGCATTTGCAGTCCAAAGCAAATTTTAAATATGCACAAATTTAGGGGGAGCTCTTACTTATCACATACTTCTCAATGCAACGATATATTTCATTCTTATTATCATTTGTCGAAGCTTTGATCTATATGTTGTCATCAATTACCAAAAAGGGGGAGATTGAAAGTGCAACTATCCCTAGGTTGTTTTGGTAATTCATAACAACATATAGCTCATTGAGCTAATGCTATTCCAAGATGATTATTTCAGGAAAGCTCAATGATTGGCATGGCATGGATGGTGAAAGTGGAACCCTCAAAATGCTAAGGACAAAGGATTGGCTCAAGCTCAAAAGCTCAAGACTTTTTACTTTACATTTTAGTGATCCAAGATCACATTGAGTCCATAGGAAAAGCCAATACTATCAAGGAGGGATGAGGTGTTGCTTAATGAGCCTTTTGCTTCATGTGCTTAATGATATGCTCCAAAATCCTCAGCTACTTTCCCATATCCACATATGACCTAAACCCTAAGCCAAACTCGGACCTACCGATTCTTTCTACCCGGCGCCACCGAGTTTCACTTGTCATAGCCACTGCCAAACCCTAAGCAAATCGGTTCTACCGATAGGGATCTCGGTCTCACCGAGATGGGATCGCAATTTCTTGGTTTCCTTTTCGTAACTTTTCGGCCTCACCGAAAGAGCGGATCGGTCCCACCGAGATTGCAATGTAAACTCTCTGTTTCCTTTTTGTAACTTTTCGGTCTCACCGAAAGAGCAAATCGGTCCCACCGACTCAACGAGTTTACCTGACCAACTCTCTGGTTAGCTAATTACCAAATCGGTCTCACCGAGTTCGTGTAATCGGTCTCACCGAGATTACATTATGCCCTAACCCTAATCATATCGGTCCTACCGTGTTGCATGTCAGTCCCATCGAAAATCTCTAACGGTCACTAGGTTTACTATTTCGGTCCGACCGAGTTTGTTGATTCGGTCCCACCGAGATTGGTAAATTGTGTGTAACGGTTGGATTTTGTGTGGAGGCTATATATACCCCTCCACCTCCTCTTCACTCGTGGAGAGAGCCATCAGAACACATCTACACTTCCAACTCATATGTTCTGAGAGAGAACCACCTACTCATGTGTTGAGACCAAGATATTCCATTCCGACCATATGAATTTTGATCTCTAGCCTTCCCCAAGTTGCTTTCCACTCAAATCTTCTTTCCACCAAATCCAAATCCTGTGAGAGAGAGTTGAGTGTTGGGGAGACTATCATTTGAAGCACAAGAGCAAGGAGTTCATCATCAACACACCATTTGTTACTTCTTGGAGAGTGGTGTCTCCTAGATTGGCTAGGTGTCACTTGGGAGCCTCCGACAAGATTGTGGAGTTGAACCAAGGAGTTTGTAAGGGCAAGGAGATCGTCTACTTCGTGAAGATCTACCGCTAGTGAGTCAAGTCCTTCGTGGGCGATGGCCATGGTGGGATAGACAAGGTTGCTTCTTCGTGGACCCTTCATGGGTGGAGCCCTCCGTGGACTCGCGCAACCGTTACCCTTCGTGGGTTGAAGTCTCCATCAACGTGGATGTAGGATAGCACCACCTATCTGAACCACGGGAAAAACATCCGTGTCTCCAATTGCGTTTGAATTCTCCAAACCCTTCCCTTTACATTCTTGCAAGTTGCAAGCTTTACTTTCCGCTGCCTATATACTCTTTGCATGCTTGCTTGAATTGTGTGATGATTGCTTGACTTGTCCTAAAGTAGCTAAAATCTGCCAAGAACTATTGGGAAAAGGTTAAGTTTTTATTTGGTTAAGTATTCTAATCACCCCCCCTCTAGACATACTTTCAATCCTACAGATGATCATGTGTGTTTGATCATATGCTTCATTAATGCTTGTTGGATGATGCTATCATTTTATCCCTATTTGATCATTCACTTTGCTTGGTGATGAGTGTATGTATTTAATTCTTATCATTTTGAGCGCTCCACCAAGATGTATGTGACATGGAAGAGTAACCCATGATCCTAACTCATTGTGCATTTGCAGTCCAAAGCAAATCTTAAGATATGCACAAATTTAGGGGGAGCTCTTGCTTTTCACATACTTCTCAAAGCGACAATATCTTTCACTCTTATTGTCATTTGTCGAAGCTTTGATCTATATGTTGTCATCGATTACCAAAAAGGGGGAGATTGAAAAGTGCAACTATCCCTGGGTGGTTTTGGTAATTCCTAACAACATATAGCTCATTGAGCTAACATTATTCCAAGATTAATATTTCAGGAAAAGCTCAATGAATGGCATGGCATGGATGAGGAAAGTGGATCCCTCAAAATTCGAAGGACAAAAAGTTTGGCTCAAGCTTGAAGCTCAAGACTCTACTGGACGGTGGTCAAAATTATCCTTAGTGGAATAAGGATATGTTTCTCGATTATGGAGGTGACAAAAAGGTTCGTCGTAAAAGGTTACGTCGATGCAAGTTTTGACACTAATCTAGATGACTCTAAGTCTCAATCTAGATACATATTGAAAGTGGGAGCAATTAGCTAAAGTAGCTCCGTGCAGAGCATTGTAGACATAGAAAATTGCAAAATACATAACGGATCTGAATGTGGCAGACCCGTTGACTAAACTTCTCTCGCAAGCAAAACATGATCACACCGTAGTACTCTATGGGTGTTAATCACATAGCGATGTGAACTAGATTACTGAATCTAGTAAACCCTTTGGGTGTTGGTCACATATCGATGTGAACTATGGGTGTTAATCACATGGTGATGTGAACTATTGCTGATAAATCACATGGCGATGTGAACTAGATTATTGACTCTAGTGCAAGTGGGAGACTGAAGGAAATATGCCCTAGAGGCAATAATAAAGTTATTATTTATTTCCTTAATTCATGATAAATGTTTATTATTCATGCTAGAATTGTATTAACAGGAAACATAATACATGTGTGAATACATAGACAAACAGAGTGTCACTAGTATGCCTCTACTTGACTAGCTCATTAATCAAAGATGGTTATGTTTCCTAACCATGAACAAAGAGTTGTTATTTGGTTAACGAGATCACATCATTAGTTGAATGATCTGATTGACATGACCCATTCCATTAGCATAGCACCCGATCGTTTAGTATGTTGCTATTGCTTTTATCCATGACTTATACATGTTCCTTTAACTATGAGATTATGCAACTCCCGTTTACCGTAGGAACACTTTGTGTGCTACCAAACGTCACAACGTAACTGGGTGATTATAAAGGTGCTCTACAGGTGTCTCCGAAGGTACATGTTGGGTTGGAGTATTTCAAGATTAGGATTTGTCACTCCGATTGTTGGAGAGGTATCTCTGGGCCCTCTCGGTAATGCACATCACATAAGCCTTGCAAGCATTGCAACTAATGTGTTAGTTGTGAGATGATGTATTACGGAACGAGTAAAGAGACTTGCCGGTAATGAGATTGAACTAGGTATTGGATACCGACGATCGAATCTCGGGCAAGTAACATACCGATGACAAAGGGAACGACGTATGTTGTTATGCGGTCTGACCGATAAAGATCTTCGTAGAATATGTAGGAGCCAATATGGGCATCCAGGTCCCGCTATTGGTTATTGACCGGAGACGTGTCTCGGTCATGTCTACATTGTTCTCGAACCGTAGGGTCCGCACGCTTAAGGTTTCGATGACAGTTATATTATGAGTTTATGAGTTTTGATGTACCGAAGGAGTTCGGAGTCCCGGATGAGATCGGGGACATGACGAGGAGTCTCGAAATGGTCGAGACGTAAAGATCGATATATTGGACGACTATATTCGGACATCGGAAGGGTTCTGAGTGGTTCGGGTATTTTCAGAGGTACCGGGGAGTTACGGGATTACGGGAGAAGTAATGGGCCTTGATGGGCTTTAGTGGGAAGAGGAAAAAGGCTGTTGCGCCCCCCCTCCCCTCTAGTCCGAATTGGACTAGGGAAAAGGGGGCCGGCCACCTCTCCTTCTCCTCCTATTCCTTCTCCCTTCCTCCCCTTTTGGTGGACTCCTACTAGGACTTGGAGTCCTAGTAGGAATCCATATCCTGGCCGCACCTTTGCCTTGGCCGGCCTCCTCCTCCTCCATCCTTTATATACAGGGGCAGGGGGCACCCCATAGACACACAAGTTGATCTACGGATCGTTCCTTAGCCGTGTGCGGTGCCCCCTTCCACCAAATTCCACCTCGGTCATATCGTTGCAGTGCTTAGGCGAAGCCCTGCGCCGGTAACACATCAAGATCGTCACCACGCCGTCGTGCTGACGGAACTCTTCCCCGACGCTTTGCTGGATCGGAGCCCGGGGATCGTCATCGAGCTGAACGTGTGCTAAGAACTCGGAGGTGCCGGAGTAACGGTGCTGTGATCAGTCGGATCGCGAGGAGAACGTACGACTACTTCCTCTACGTTGTGTCAACGCTTCCGCTTCAGCCTACAAGGGTATGTAGACAACACTCTCCCCTCTCGTTGCTATGCATCACCATGATCTTGCGTGTGCGTAGGAAATTTTTTGAAATTACTACGTTCCCCAACAGTGGCATCCGAGCCTAGGTTTTTATGGTTTGATGTTATTTGCACGAGTAGAACACAAGTAAGTTGTGGGCGATACAAGTCATACTGCCTACCAGCATGTCATACTTTGGTTCAGCGGTATTGTTGGACGAGACGATCCGGACCAACCTTACGCGTACGCTTACGCGAGACCGGTTCCCTCGACGTGCTTTGCACATAGATGGCTTGCGGAAGACTGTCTCTCCAACTTTAGTTGAACCGAGTGTGACTACGCCCGGTCCTTGAGAAGGTTAAAACGGAGTCTATTTGACAAACTATCGTTGTGGTTTTGATGCGTAGGTAAGATGAGTTCTTGCTTAAGCCCGTAGCAGCCACGTAAAACTTGCAACAACAAAGTAGAGGACGTCTAACTTGTTTTTGCAGGGCATGTTGTGATGTGATATGGTCAAGGCATGATGCTAAATTTTATTGTATGAGATGATCATGTTTTGTAACCGAGTTATCGGCAACTGGCAGGAGCCATATGGTTGTCGCTTTATTGTATGCAATGCAATCGCGATGTAATGCTTTACTTTATTACTAAGCGGTAGTGATAGTCGTGGAAGCATAAGATTGGCGAGACGACAACGATGCTACGATGGAGATCAAGGTGTCGCGCCGGTGACGATGGTGATCATGACGGTGCTTCGAAGATGGAGATCACAAGCACGAGATGATGATGGCCATATCATATCACTTATATTGATTGCATGTGATGTTTATCTTTTATGCATCTTATCTTGCTTTGATTGACGGTAGCATTATAAGATGATCTCTCACTAATTATCAAGAAGTGTTCTCCCTGAGTATGCACCGTTGCGAAAGTTCTTCGTGCTGAGACACCACGTGATGATCGGGTGTGATAGGCTCTACGTTCAAATACAACGGGTGCAAAACAGTTGCACACGCGGAATACTCAGGTTATACTTGACGAGCCTAGCATATAACAGATATGGCCTCGGAACACGGAGACCGAAAGGTCGAGCGTGAATCATATAGTAGATATGATCAACATAGTGATGTTCACCATTGAAACTACTCCATCTCACGTGATGATCGGACATGGTTTAGTTGATTTGGATCACGTGATCACTTAGAGGATTAGAGGGATGTCTATCTAAGTGGGAGTTCTTAAGTAATATGATTAATTGAACTTTAATTTATCATGAACTTAGTCCTGGTAGTATTAGCATATCTATGTTGTAGATCAATAGCTCGCATTGTTGCTTCCCTATGTTTATTTTGATATGTTCCTAGAGAAAATTGTGTTGAAAAATGTTAGTAGCAATGATGCGGATTGGATCCGTAATCTGAGGTTTTATCCTCATTGCTACACAGAAGAATTACGTCCTTGATGCACCGCTAGGTGACGGACCTATTGCAGGAGCAGATGCAGACGTTATGAACGTTTTGCCAGCTCAATATGATGACTACTTAATAGTTTAGTGCACCATGCTTAACTGCTTAGAATCGGGACTTCAAAGACGTTTTGAACGTCATGGAGCATATGAGATGTTCTAGGAGTTGAAGTTAATATTTCAAGCAAATACCCGAGTTGAGAGATATGAAGTCTCCAACAAGTTCTATAGGTAAAAGATGGAGGAGAATCGCTCAACTAGTGAGCATGTGCTCAGATTGTCTGGGTACTACAATCGCTTGAATCAAGTGGGAGTTAATCTTCCAGATAAGATAGTGATTGACAGAATTCTCTAGTCACCATCACCAAGTTAGTAGAACTTCGTGATGAACTATAATATGCAAGGGATAACGGAAAATATTCCCAAGCTCTTCGCGATGCTAAAATCAGCGAAGGTAGAAATCAAAGAAAAACATCAAGTGTTGATGGTTGACAAGATCACTAGTTTCAAGAAAAGGGCAAAAGGAAAGAAAGGGAACTTCAAGAAGAACGGCAAGCAAGTTGCTGCTCAAGTGAAAAAGCCCAAGTATGGTCCTAAGCCTGAGACTAAGTGCTTCTACTGCAAAGGGACTGGTCACTGGAAGCGGAACTACCCCAAGTGATTGGCGGATAAGAAGGATGGCAAAGTGAACATAAGTATATTTGATATACATGTTATTGATGTGTACTTTACTAGTGTTCATAGCAACCCCTTAGTATTTGGTACTAGTTCAGTTGCTAAAATTTAGTAACTCGAAACGGGAGTTGCAGAATGAACAAAGACTAGTTAAAGGGCAAGGTGACGATGTGTGTTGGAAGTGCTTCCAAGATTGATATGATCATCATCACACACTCCCTATACTTTCGAGATTAGTGTTGAAACTAAATAAGTGTTATTTGGTGTTTGCGTTGAGCATGAATATGATTTGATCATGTTAATTGCAATACAGTTATTCATTTAAGTTAGAGAACAATTGTTGTTCTGTTTACATGAATAAAACCTTCTATGGTCATACACACCAATGAAAATAGTTCATTGGATCTCGATCGCAGTGATACACATATTCATGATATTGAAACCAAAAGATGCAAAATTAATAATGATAGTGCAACTTATTTGTGGCACTGCAGTTTAGGTCATATTGGTGTAAAGCGCATGAAGAAACTTCATGCTGATGGGATTTTGGAATCACTTGATTATGAATCACTTGATGCTTGCGAACCATGCCTCATAGGCAAGATGACTAAAACGCCGTTCTCCGGAACAATGAAGCAAGCAACAGAATTGTTGGAAATCATACATACTGATGTATGTGGTCCGATCAATATTAAGGCTCGCGACAAAATATCATTATTTTCTGACTTTCACAGATGATTTGAGCAGATATGGGTATATCTACTTGATGAAACATAAGTCTGAAACATTTGAAAAGTTCAAAGAATTTCAGAGTGAAGTGGAAAATCATCGTGACAAGAAAATAAAGTTTCTACGATCTGATCGCAGAGACGAATATTTGAGTTATGAGTTTGGTCTTCAATTAAAACAATGTGGAATAGTTTCACAAACTCATGCCACCTGGAACACCGCAGCATAATGGTGCGTCCGAACGTCATAACCGTACTTTATTAGATATAGTACAATCTATGATGTATCTTACCGATCTACCACTATCGTTTTTGGGATTATGCATTAGAGACAGCTGCATTCACATTAAATAGGGCACCATCTAAATCCATTGAGACGACACCGTATGAACTATGGTTTAGCAATAAACCTAAGCTGTCGTTTCTTAAAGTTTGGGGCTGCGATGCTTATGTGAAAAAGCTTCAACCTGATAAGCTCGAACCCAAATCGGAGAAATGTGTCTTCATAGGATATCCAAAGGAAACTGTTGGATACACCTTCTATCACAGATCCGAAGGCAAGACTTTTGTTGCTAAGTTCGGAAACTTTCTAGAGAAAGAGTTTCTTTCGAAAGAAGTGAGTGGGAGGAAAATAGAAAACTTGATAAGGTAATTGTACCTTCTCCCTTATTGGAAAGTAGTTCATCACAGAAATCTGTTCTTGTGACTACTACACCAATTAGTAAGGAAGCTAATGATGATGATCATATAACTTCAAGATCAAGTTACTACCGAATCTCGTAAGTAAACCAGAGTGAGATCCGCACCAGAGTGGTACGGTAATCCTGTTCTGAAAGTCATGTTACTAGACCATGATGAACTTGCGAACTATGAGGAAGCAATGATGAGCCCAGATTCCGCGAAATGGTTTGAGGCCATGAAATCTGAGATGGGATCCATGTATGAGAACAAAGTATGGACTTTGGTTGACTTGCCCGATGATCGGCAAGCAATTGAGAATAAATGGATCTTCAAGAGGAAGATGGACCTGATAGTATTATTACTATCTACAAAGCTAGAATTGTCGCAAAAGGTTTTCGACAAGTTCAAGGTGTTGACTACGATAAGAGTTTCTCACTCGTATCTATGCTTAAGTCTGTCTGAATCATGTTAGCAATTGCCGCATTTATGAAATCTGGCAAATGGATAAACAAAACTGCATTCCTTAATGGATTTATTAAAGAAGAGTTGTATACGATGCAACTAGAAAGTTTTGTCGATCCTAAAGGTGTTAACAAAATATGCAAGCTCCAGCGATCCATCTATGGACTGGTGCAAGCATCTCGGAGTTGGAATATACGCTTTGATAAGTTGATCAAAGCATATGGTTTTATACAGACTTGCGGTGAAGCCTGTATTTACAAGAAAGTGAGTGGGAGCACTACAACATTTCTGATAAGTATATGTAAATGACATATTGTTGATCAGAAATAGTGTAGAATTATTCTGCGAAGCATAAACGAGTATTTGAAAGGAGTTTTTCAAAGAAAGACCTCGGGGAAGCTACTTACATATCGAGCATCAAGATCTATAGAGATAGATCGAGACGCTTGATAAGTTTTTTCAATGAGTACATACCTTGACAAGATTTTGAAGTAGTTCAAAATGGAACAGTCAAAGAAAGAGTTCTTGCCTGTGTTACAAAGTGTGAAATTGAGTAAGACTCAAAACCCGACCACGGCAGAAGATAGAAAGAGAATGAAAGTCATTCCCTATGCTTTGGCCATAGGTTCTATAAAGTATGCCATGCTGTGTACCAGACCTATTGTATACCCTACCCTGAGATTGGCACGGGAGTACAATAGTGATCTAGGAGTAGATCACTGGACGGCGGTCAAAATTATCCTTAGTGGAATAAGGATATGTTTCTCGATTATGGAGGTGACAAAAAGGTTCGTCGTAAAAGGTTACGTCGATGCAAGTTTTGACACTAATCTAGATGACTCTAAGTCTCAATCTAGATACATATTGAAAGTGGGAGCAATTAGCTAAAGTAGCTCCGTGCAGAGCATTGTAGACATAGAAAATTGCAAAATACATAACGGATCTGAATGTGGCAGACCCGTTGACTAAACTTCTCTCGCAAGCAAAACATGATCACACCGTAGTACTCTTTGGGTGTTAATCACATAGCGATGTGAACTAGATTACTGAATCTAGTAAACCCTTTGGGTGTTGGTCACATATCGATGTGAACTATGGGTGTTAATCACATGGTGATGTGAACTATTGCTGATAAATCACATGGCGATGTGAACTAGATTATTGACTCTAGTGCAAGTGGGAGACTGAAGGAAATATGCCCTAGAGGCAATAATAAAGTTATTATTTATTTCCTTAATTCATGATAAATGTTTATTATTCATGCTAGAATTGTATTAACAGGAAACATAATACATGTGTGAATACATAGACAAACAGAGTGTCACTAGTATGCCTCTACTTGACTAGCTCATTAATCAAAGATGGTTATGTTTCCTAACCATGAACAAAGAGTTGTTATTTGGTTAACGAGATCACATCATTAGTTGAATGATCTGATTGACATGACCCATTCCATTAGCATAGCACCCGATCGTTTAGTATGTTGCTATTGCTTTTATCCATGACTTATACATGTTCCTTTAACTATGAGATTATGCAACTCCCGTTTACCGTAGGAACACTTTGTGTGCTACCAAACGTCACAACGTAACTGGGTGATTATAAAGGTGCTCTACAGGTGTCTCCGAAGGTACATGTTGGGTTGGAGTATTTCGAGATTAGGATTTGTCACTCCGATTGTTGGAGAGGTATCTCTGGGCCCTCTCGGTAATGCACATCACATAAGCCTTGCAAGCATTGCAACTAATGTGTTAGTTGTGAGATGATGTATTACGGAACGAGTAAAGAGACTTGCCGGTAATGAGATTGAACTAGGTATTGGATACCGACGATCGAATCTCGGGCAAGTAACATACCGATGACAAAGGGAACGACGTATGTTGTTATGCGGTCTGACTGATAAAGATCTTCGTAGAATATGTAGGAGCCAATATGGGCATCCAGGTCCCGCTATTGGTTATTGACCGGAGACGTGTCTCGGTCATGTCTACATTGTTCTCGAACCGTAGGGTCCGCACGCTTAAGGTTTCGATGACAGTTATATTATGAGTTTATGAGTTTTGATGTACCGAAGGAGTTCGGAGTCCCGGATGAGATCGGGGACATGACGAGGAGTCTCGAAATGGTCGAGACGTAAAGATCGATATATTGGACGACTATATTCGGACATCGGAAGGGTTCTGAGTGGTTCGGGTATTTTCGGAGGTACCGGGGAGTTACGGGATTACGGGAGAAGTAATGGGCCTTGATGGGCTTTAGTGGGAAGAGGAAAAAGGCTGCTGCGCCCCCCTCCCCTCTAGTCCGAATTGGACTAGGGAAAAGGGGGCCGGCCACCTCTCCTTCTCCTCCTATTCCTTCTCCCTTCCTCCCCTTTTGGTGGACTCCTACTAGGACTTGGAGTCCTAGTAGGGATCCATATCCTGGCCGCACCTTTGCCTTGGCCGGCCTCCTCCTCCTCCATCCTTTATATACAGGGGCAGGGGGCACCCCATAGACACACAAGTTGATCTACGGATCGTTCCTTAGCCGTGTGCGGTGCCCCCTTCCACCAAATTCCACCTCGGTCATATCGTTGCAGTGCTTAGGCGAAGCCCTGCGCCGGTAACACATCAAGATCGTCACCACGCCGTCGTGCTGACGGAACTCTTCCCCGACGCTTTGCTGGATCGGAGCCCGGGGATCGTCATCGAGCTGAACGTGTGCTAAGAACTCGGAGGTGCCGGAGTAACGGTGCTGTGATCAGTCGGATCGCGAGGAGAACGTACGACTACTTCCTCTACGTTGTGTCAACGCTTCCGCTTCAGTCTACAAGGGTATGTAGACAACACTCTCCCCTCTCGTTGCTATGCATCACCATGATCTTGCGTGTGCGTAGGAAATTTTTTGAAATTACTACGTTCCCCAACACTTGCAAGTTGCATGCTTTACTTTCCACTGCTCATATACTCTTTTGCATGCTTGCTTGAATTGTGTGGAGATTGCTTGACTTGTGCTAAGATAGCTAAAATCTGCCAAGAACTAAAATTGGGAAAAGGCTATATTCTTATTTGGTTAAGTAGTCTAATCACCCCCCCTCTAGACATACTTTCGATCCTACAACAGGCTGCAACGATGAACCGTGGCCGAGTAAGGAAGGGCACGTGTCGTAGTAGAGGCGCGGACAGAGCATGTACACGTACGTACAACCAGGGTGCAAGAAAGTAAATACGGCCACGTACGTACATACAGGTGGGGTCTCGAACACTTACTCGCACATACGTACGGCCAGGGCTCGTGTACATGGCTGGGTCGGAACGGAAAAACTGCATCGTCATGTTCATCGGGAGGCAACGGAATGCGTCGTGTTTATCGGGAGCCAACTGGCTTGGACGGAACAGCCGATCGAAACGAGGCTCGGCGTTCCGCGGAACGGAGGAAACGGCCTTGTGTTCGACCGCCTACGGTCGAAACAGTATCCTGTTCACCGGGAGGGGTGTGGCGTACCGCAAAATGGAGGAAACAGACTTCTCTTCGAACTCCTACAGTCGAAACAGGGTCCTGTTGATCGGGAGTGGTGTGGCGTACCGCAAAACAAAGGAAACAGACTTGTGTTGGAGCGCTACGGTCTAAACGGGGGTCCTGTTCATCGGGAGAGGTGTGGCATACTGCAAACGGGACTCCACGGGCTACTGTTCATCTCCACCGTCGACTGCCTCCACGGGCAACTGTTCATCCACCGTTGACCTCCTCCAGCCTCCACCTACGACTATGCATCCACAACATCTCCCCTCCTGCCTCCACCAGCCACTGTTCATCCACGGGCTCCTGTTCATCCAGCCTCCACCGCTCCTCCACCGGCTACTGTTCAACCAGCCCTCTCCACGGGGTCCTGTTCAACCACCCCTCCACGGGCTACTGTTCATCCAGCCCTCCACCGGCTACTGTTCAACCAGCCCTCCACGGGGTCCTGTTTATCCAGCCCTCCACGGGTTCTTATTCATCCATCCCCAACCGGCTCGATCGGGGTCCTGTTCATCCAGTGGCAACAACCTCTACTACCACCGGGAACTGTTCATCTAACCCCCTACCGGGAACTGTTCATCCAACCCCCCAACAACGCTCACTGTTCATCAAGAGGCAGCGGGTTCGATCGGCTTTAGTTAGCAGCAGTAGTGAAGGAATCGCTCGTTCGGCTTCAGTTAACAGCTAGATCGATCAATCGCTCGGGTTCAGTAACGCGTAGCCTGCAGTGCAATCGCTCGGGTTCAGTAGGCGAACGCCTCGCTCGGGTTCAGTTAGAGCCCAACGCCTAACACCCACGCACGTACGCGTATGAGAGAAACGCGCATCGCTCGGCCCCCGACCACCCACCATAACCGGGAACTCCTCGATATTTTCCTCGCCCTCGCTTCTACCATGGTTTTTTCTGTCATGGACAAACCAAAGAATGTCATGCAGTTGCGTCTCCGGCCCGCCCAAAACGAAAAGCCCATTTTCTGTCATGATTTTTTGTCATAGAAGTAGGAGCCCACCACATCTATGATGATACCGGGTTTTGTCACAATTATCGTCATAGAAGTGTCATAAGCATGACAGAAAAAAAATTCGTTCGGCTCAAAATGTCACGGATGTGTCTTTTTTTGTAGTGATTTTTCGGTGTGAAAGGCTTCTAATGTGGGACATGGAACACCGGATGAATCTTGCTGTCGGCCTTGAGCTTGATGCGAGCCTGAGTACGGATGAGTTGTTCCCGAAGCATCTCAGTGTGCTTGCCCCAGTCCATGTGGTTGGTTGTCGTAGTTGTTCAGGAGCCTAGCCAGCTTGTTGAAGCTCCCAATTTTGATTCTTTGCCATACAATGCCTTGAAGAGTGAGCAGTTGAGTGATGAGTGAAACGAAGAGTTCTACCACAACTCTGCCATTGGTTGCCAGCGCTGCTACTTGCCTGATGTGTCGTGAATGGCACACCGAAGATACATCTCAAGGCACTGATTCACCGCTCGCTCTGAACGTCGGTCTGCGAGTGGTATGTTATGCAGTACTGGATCTCAGTGCCCATAGTTGTGAGCATCTCGCACCACATGTGACTGATGAAGATGCTATTGCGGTCAGAAACGATCGACTTTGGCACCCCATGCATATTTACAACCAAATCCAAGAAAGCTCGAGCAACTTGTTGCACCGTGAAAGCGTGTCAGAGAGGAACAATATGCGTTATCTTGATGAAGCGGCCGACCACGACCATGATCGTGTCGAAGTCGCCGGACTTGGGCAAACCTTCGACGAAGTCCATAGGTAGGTCGGTCCATGGCCCTTGCGGCACTGGCAGGGGTTGGAGGAGGCTTGCTGGTTTGGTGTGCTCGAGCTCAACATGTTGGCACACAGAGCACCGACAAACAAAAATGCAAGTACACAGGGCCCGCGACACCTCCTCCTTCACTGCCTTGTTGCGTCAGATGGGCGCGGCGACGCAGGGATGACTGGTCTATATGGATGTACCAGCTGTGGAGCGGCAACGCCTACTCCTACTCGGCATTCGATTTGGACACTGCGGTTACGCGCGGGAGTGGGGCGTCTACTCTGCCTTCACGCGGCGAAGAGGGTGGCGACGTCGGCTCCGTCTTGACACAATAGCGAGGTGGCGATACTAACTTCTTCTGGACGCGCGCTCGCGGTGGCAAGGATGGCAGGTACTCATCATCACAAGCCTGACCTGGACTGGCCAACCCAGCCCAACTGACCTGGACTGGCCCAACCCAGCCCACCTGCGCGCGTACTTCATCGCACCCCTCTCCCCGTCGGCTCGCACTGTCGCACCCGTGCACCACCACCACCCCACCATCACCAAAGGGGAACGAGCGCCGCCGAGCACGCACGCACGCCCGCCTCCCCCCACCGGAGCACGCGCGCCGCCCCGAATTCACCTCTCGCATCCGTCGGGCGGTCTCCTCCCCGTGCCCCTCCACTTAGCTGGAATGGCGTCGAGCGGTGACGCAGCCGGAGTTGTCGGTAAGCCCTAGCTCGCCCAAACCTCTCCTGCTACTCTCTCCTCCCAGCCAGCCAGCCGCCAAGCCCCAAATCTCCCCGTATGCGACCGATACGATGCTCCAATCCGTCCAATCAGTCGCGGATTTGCTCTCTGGAGCCGTGGATCCGTTCCCGTCCATCCATCCATGGTTCGAATCTGGTCTTCTCCGGCGCGTCCGTCCGCGGGGGAAGAGACCCCCCTCTGCTCAAGTCCATGTGTTAGGGTCTGGACTACTGCCGCGAATAGCAGCTTCTTAAATTTAGCAAAAACTGGGGTTCAGTTCAGCTAAGTTCATTCAATTCCCGGGACTCTGTGTTAGGTCGTCGCCTCCATGCTTCATGGTAGTAATATAAGTTATAGTATTTAGGAAGAATTGATGAGCTGGCATCCGTTGCCGCCTGCCTTCCCGCGATGTCTTGGCTGCAGGGCTCTGACACATTAGGCAACAAGTAATGTTTTGACTGCGAGAAAATTATGGGAAGTGGTCTTTCATAGGTTGCGGTATCGTATGGTGCAGGAAGCTCTGCACCTGAGCCATACTGTTGCCCCCATGTCACTAGGATGATGATGCGGGGTTGCTTGTTTGGTTAAAGATACCATGGAACTGGAGTCCGTAGCTGCTGGTAATCTGTATGATAGAGTAGGAATCGTCATATTTTATCTATCCAGAAGATAGGATGAACGTAACGACTTTGCTGCTGGTGCCGATATTTTAGTAAAATGCATTATATGGACTAGCTTTGTGCAAAGTGGTGGTAGATAGGGCACTATCATAGGGATGCAAGCAGCGACCCACTTATCCTGCAAAACTCGGCAATAGTTCGCCGCTCACTACAAAATTGACACTAGCATGTATACTATGATACTGGTCGCGTACGCGCCCCACTTACATCCTTAGACTATCAGCTCTTCATCTAGTCCAGAGGATTGCTACAACTGAGTACTCGGGGTTAATGTGTTCCCCATCTATGCTTGTTTGATGTCACGACATAAAATAGTTTGTTGGCAACTGGCCACTTTGTTCTGGGAAATTCACTATGCGAGTCTGCTGCAAGGTGTAGTCAACTGGATGATTTTTCCCGAAAAGAGCAAAAAATCACACTTCATGTATTTATAGAATTCACTAATCCTTGGAATAGAAGACACTTAATTTATTAATCCTTATTGCTTCCACACTACATTCCCACTACTGTGTAGAGCTTGTGAATAGCCGCACCTTTTGGAAATACAGGAATAGAATCACATTTCTGTGATTGTTTAGCTGTACAAGCGAGTAATCTTCTGATGCTATGCAGCCAAGGGAGATGGTACATTAAAAGAACGAGCACAAAATTAGGGAGAATCCAAGATATCTGAGAATTTTTGCCATTTCGGATTGCGATAATTTTACTTTATGCAGCCGAGTGCAATTATCCCTTCGTTATCTACTGTCTCCTAATTAGTTATTGGAACAACTTGTGTTAGAAACTCTGCAAGCAGAACTAAAATTGTTAATAAGCTGCCTGCTACCTGGTTCAGTGTATTTTGGATGAAAAAAAATTATGGTCATTTTTCGTTTATGTATGTAGCTATTCTGAACATCAGATTTGATGATGTGCTTATGCTTGTATCTATTAATGTTGTTGGAAGTGAATTATTGATACTTACTGCCATAAAAATATTTCTGTAGTGCCGAGGAACTTTAGACTGCTGGAAGAGCTTGAGAGAGGAGAGAAGGGCATTGGGGATGGAACAGTTAGCTATGGAATGGATGACGCAGATGATATCTACATGCGCTCCTGGACAGGAACAATAATTGGTCCCCACAACGTGAGATATTTCCATTGACCATTGTTTTCTTGAAATATGATTTGTTGCATTTCTGAGTTTGTGCTTTCTTATTGATCTATATATGGTTTTGTAGACTGTCCATGAGGGCCGGATTTATCAGTTGAAGCTTTTCTGTGACAAGGACTATCCCGACAGGCCACCGACTGTTAGGTTTCACTCAAGAATCAACATGACCTGTGTAAATGCCGAGACTGGATTGGTATGGCACTGTCTCCGTGACCCCTGAACATTATATATCCACTTGTTCTCCTTGTATTTCAAACTTAACCTGGAGCAAAAATGCAGGTGGACCAAAGGAAGTTTAGCCTGTTGTCCAACTGGCGCCGTGAGTACACAATGGAGAACATCTTGATACAGCTTAAGAAAGAGATGGCGACATCACACAACCGGAAACTAGTGCAGCCTCCGGAGGGGACGTTCTACTGAAAGAGCGCTCAGCGCGTTGAATGTGTCATTCCCAAGAACCCTCGCGGTTCTCATTTTAGATATCGCATAAGATCACAACATTTGGTGCAAACGATTATGTATAACTTTGACGGTGTCCTTCACATGGTTCTTGTGTGTCTTGTCTCGTTATCTCCTGGGTAAGCCTGTGTTGTAATGATACGCTGGAGCTTCAGCTATGTTTTTAAAAGTACCGATGTTTTTAAAAGTACCGTTACGTTGCTTCGTTCTCGGGGTCGTGAGTGCCATGCTATGCTGTTTGGTTGTTTTGTCTGTAAAATCTTCTCCTTCACCTGTGTAAACCTTATCCTTGTGATTCTTGTGATCAGTGTCATCTTGCCAATGGTTTTGCTCTACATATGCATGTTAAGACAGTATAGGTCGAATGGTATGTGCATATTTGCATTGCTCTCTAAAATGCAATGCTTGCACACTAGTAGAATTTTTGAAAATAAATTGCACAGCCTGTTCACAAAAGTTCTTTAACAAATCTGTCTGTTTTTGTTTCTCACTTAAATGTAGCAAATTTATTTCGAGTTTATAAGAACAGTGCATGCACAAACGCCCACAGCATGTGTAAGCATAACACTGATTATGCTTTAGCCGGTTGATGATCGGATTGACTGCCTCAACAACCATTAGATGGCGCGCGTAATGGCCCTCTGATCTCTGTCACTCAGCTGCGCCCAGCCATTTGCAACATGGCTCATGTTGTGTTCAGGCGTTCGCAGCATGAGTTGTGTTGTGGTCTGTCGAAGTGTTTGTACCTTTGCAACGTGGCCTATGTTACGTCGGCAACAAACCCTATTTGCTCAGATCTGCAAACCGAGTCGGTGTTGCGCTTGAAGCCGTTGCAACAAGGGCCACAATGAAAAAACTGGACTACGTTGTATGAATTGCTGTGGGCTGTTCGATCAAACTTAGATCCAATGGCCGTGAAGGCAGTCAACGCGCAAAGAGTTATCAACCAACTGTTTTTGAGTGTTTTCCTTTTCGAGGTTACCATCTAAATTCGATAAATACTTCCTCCGTTCCTAAATATAGATTTTTTTTAGAGATTTTATAATAAGATAAGAAATACAAACAGATGTATATAAACATATTTTAGAGTGTACGTTCACTCATTTTGCTCCGTATGTAGTCTTAATTGAAATCTCTAAGAAACGGTGGGAGTAATTTAGTACTACTAGGAATTATACTGTACTCCACTTCTTACCCTCGGCCTAGAAAATCAGAAGTGAATCGGCCCGATCAAAAGAGGACCCACCGATCTGGACCCTCCAGCGGCCTGTCCCGAATCGTAAAGTCTCCACGCGCCGTCCGATCCACCTCCCCCTGCGCCTTCCTCTCCAATCCCACTCCGCCTCGTTCACTCCTCCACCTCTCTCCCCCTCCCCCTCCCCCGCCTCGCCACCACGGCGAATCCATCGCCGCCTCCGCCGCAGCCGCCGATCGGGCGGCCGCCGTCGCCCTGCCCGATGGCGGCCGCGGGGGATCCAGAGGAGCCCCCGAGGCCCCCGCCGCCGCTCGAGCCCTCCGGATCCGAGGCCCCCCCAGACGCCCCCGCCCTCGCCCCCGTCCCCGTCCCTCCCCCGCCTCCCGCCCCAGCCCCCGCTCCCGCTCCGGCCGCTCCTGCTACCGAAGCTATGGCGCTCGTCTCCGCGCCGGCGCCCGCCGCGGTGTGGACGGCGGTGTCGCCGCCGGCCGAGGCGAACGGGAGCTCCGACAGGAAGAAGAAGTCGGTGCCCCCACTTTTTACCCTTTTCGGCAAAATTCGGGTTTCGCCTCCGATTTCCTCTTTTGGTTCGTTGCGTGCTGGGTATTTTCTCTGGGATTCCCTCTCACCAGCCTTTCATTTTCTCTCCCGTGTTTGGTTATAGGAGGAAAGCGGAGGACGGCGAAGGGTGCAGGACGTGCAGCTGCAAGAAGTCCAGGTGCCTGAAGCTGTAAGTTGCACGATTTTTCCACCCTCTTGCTGGTAATGCCAAATGCTGCAAATGTCTCATCGTAGAACGCCAGAATTTTGTGAGGGGTTGAGATATAGCGTGCTTGGACTCTCAGTACATCTTCTAATTGTTTAGGATGCAATTGGCATTTTGATCCGGCACTAGTTCAGTTGGACATCTGCAATGAGTCTGCTGCTTTTTTTAGCAATTCTAGATTCGGTGGTCGAGCATTTCAGATGTTTGTTGGAAAAGGCACCCAATGTAGCCAATTGAGACGCCTAAAAATTTTGCGACTCTATTTGAGCATGTTTACCAGCTCTATTTGAACATGCCTTCAACTTTAAAAAAACACAACTTTATCCAAACATGTTGATTTGTTGTTTCAATTTTACGTTCACCTGTACTTGCTAGTTACTGGTGCAATGTCACACACTTGAAGCACACCTAAGATTAGTACATTGGTTGGGATTCTAGTCTAGCTGTACACAGCCTGCGTGTTAGTGCCATGTATTGCTTCACGGCACTCTTGCAATGGAGGGAACTGAGTTTCAGGCAGGGGGTGGTTAACTGGTGATGCATGGAAAAGACGGGGAATGCTAATTTTCGCACGCACCCTGCACACACAAACATACACCATACCTATCTAACCACGCTCATGCATTACACACAACATGATTTATGATTTCTTACTGCTAAATTCAAGTTCCTTCTTGTTGTACTGATCAATTGCTTTATATTGTGGCAGTTATTGCGTGTGTTTTGCTTCTGGGTCACAATGTTCTGAATTATGTGGCTGTGACCCATGTTATAACAAGCCTATTCATGGTGTTCAACAGAATACACCACCAGGCTTGCCTTTGCAAGTTGTTCGACCAGCAGAGGCTGGTCAAAATTCAGCGGTATAAATCTTCTTCAAACATGACATGGTAAATGTCTAACTATTTCCTTGTTCTATTTTTGACGATCCTGCTACTTTTTTTTATTCTCTCAAGGAATTTGCAAGATACCAAATGGACTTTTTTAGAAGAAAATGCACTTGCAAAAAGTCAGGCTGCCTTAAGAAATACTGTGACTGCTACCAGGTTCTGTATCCAACACTATCCTATTTTTTTTTAAAAGACAACTCTATCCTATTAGTTTTTCTCTTCTCTCAGCTTGTGACTGGTATTTTTTTTCTTCTGTCTTTGAAGGGAGGGGCAGGATGCTCCATCAACTGTAAATGCGATGATTGTAAAAATCCATATGGGAAAAAAGGTAACATAAATCTGGTGCCAACTCTTGGAACTAGTGAACTACGTACTACTAGATTGCAAGATGTTAAAGTCAGTGATGTGTAAAATGATATGAATTCCTCAAAAAAAAAAAAGATATGTGCTTATTGGGTGGATGGGTAACTGCTAATTCATGAATGGGTAGTCACAATATGAATGTGTTTTCAAAATTCAACTAATTATTATTATGTGTTTTTGCGTCTATGAGAACATATTTGTTTTATATTTAAGATTGATTAAAAAATCACCACAGTTAGGCAAACCATCGGTCTACACACACAAAATAGATTAGCTATGCTCTACATTCTATAGGTTGTACTCCATCTATATGGTACACATTTTGAACTATATACACTGCACAATAAGGTAAATACTCCCAGTTAATTTATTAGTAGTGAAGATAAGCTAACTCGGTACTTAAATCTAAAAAGAAGAGATGGTTTAGTTTATAGGAGAATGGTCTATTATTTATATTATGTTCCTGCTTAATCATTTGGCAGTGTTTACAACTGGCTATATGGTGTTACGGTACATTATCAATGTTTTGGTACCATAGATGACCTCAGCTTTTTACCACATACTAACTCTGGAATGTATGCTGGTTCAGAGCCTCCAGAATAGCTTTTTATTCTGCATATATTAGGTTAGGATATGTTGGAGTTCGCTTGATGAATTCTATTGTGGTACCTTTGCTTTTTACAAAGATGTTTGACATAATATTGTGGATTTATTTGTTCTGTTGATTTGCTTGCTACCCCTTAATTGGAGAAGCTGACTTCATCTCAATTATGGTTATGGTTTTCAATCTGTACCGAAAATAAAACTTCTGTTTGTTTGTGTTCTGCAGTTGGTGTTATCTTGGATGGTAAAAGTATTCTTGCTGCACCCACACCCGGACCCACTCCGATTGAAAGGAATGGAACGGAAGTTATCTCAAGTGATGATGATGACGACGATGAAGATGATTATTACATGAATCGTCCACTGTCACCTATCCCCCCGTCTCCAGTATCCCGAGAGTCTTCATTCCAGCAGGAGACTCTAGTCGGCGTTGAAGTCCATACTGTGAATGGGCACCTGTACCCGAAACCGCTGACCCAGGTGCGTCCAGAATCATGGCAGCTCTCGAGGAGGCCTGCCGAGGAAGCACGGGGAGAACAATGGCGCTACATGAGGAGGCCCAGCGAGGACGGAACATCTGATGCTATGGAAGGACACGCGGACCCCAAGTTTCATCATCAGAGAGACAACAACAACAAACAGCGAGAGAGCCCTGCTGACAACAGGTTCAGCATCCCGCGGTGCATCGAGGTGATGAACGGCATGGCAGACCTCTCGCCGGTGGACAAGTCGCTCGCCCCGGACGTCTTCTTGGATCCAAGCAACCGGGAGATTTTCCTGTCGCTGAGTGTAGATATCCGGACCATGTGGCTGAAGCGTAAGATGAGGAGCCTTGTGTAGAGAATAGTAGCACCGCCGCGACGATTCTTTTTCTCAGTCAGGAGTATTAACACTTGAAATAAGTAATGCGGTGTGTGCTGTAGATATCCCTAGTCTTCTTCTCATTATGAGTTATGTGTTGATGTGTATCTAGCACCGACTAATCTATTTATGGTAAATCTATAAATCTATATTGGGACCCAGCCCTGTTCGCCGCGCCGCAGTAAGTTCTGTCGTGATCTTTGGCTAGAAATGAAGTTCTTCACCCTGCTGCTGCTGCCCGGTCTGCTTTCAAGGTTCATGTATGATCTGTCTGTTCTTCTGGAAGGGGCATCTCTCTCTGGAATGCAAAAGCCACTGATTGTACATATAGTTAGTTGGTGATGCTCAATGATTGAGCCCTAAACTGCAACCCTGATGATGCAAGCTGAAGCATGAGGTTGACAGGAAGGAAAAGAGATGGTGTGTGTGCCCTGGAAATGCACCTACAGCGCTACTAGTGAGGGTTGCAGCAGCTGAGTTGACAGTAACAGCACAAGACAGGTCCTTTGCTCCGGATGCTCCGTGTAGCCCAATGAGACAAACCTGGGGGCATGTGAGCCATGGAGGAGTGCCCCAGATGGGGTGCCGGCGCCGGAAGGGACCAGCGCCTAACTGATTGGCCGTCGCCCATGGACCATTGCCCGTGCTCTTTTTTCTTCTTCCTTGGCCAACAGGGATGTCGACGTTCAGTAGTAACATTTCCGGCATGAGCTTCCGTCCTAGAGTTTCTCCAGATCACTGTCCGTGCTCATCTTTTCTCCTTTTGAGATTTGTGCACTTTTTCTTCCTTGGCTAACAAGGATTATCATCTTCATTGCTGGTACTGGTCGAAAACCGATGTTTTTTTAGGAAAACAGCAGGACTCTGCTACGTATTTTTATTGATTTTCAAATTAATGGTACAAAAGGTCCTTGCAAAAGAAAATAAGCTATACAGAAAAAACACAACCTAGGAAAACTAGGAAAGCAAAGGAAAAATACAACAGCAACAACAACAAGTGGGTCATTGCATACAGGGTAAGATTATCAGCCGGTTAACTCAAACAAAAGCCTTCACCCAGTTTTCTAATCCATGGTATTCTTTCCGCTTTGCTCTGAATGTTAGCCACTTGATTTCCTCTTTGAATTTTCTTCTGCATGCATATAGGCTGGGTGCAATGTTTTTGAAGATGCAATCGTTGCCCGTGGTCGAAAACCGATGTCGGTGCTCAGGAACGTCTTCAGCATGAGGTTCTGTCCTTCAAGGGGAGACATACTTGTTTACCGTGAAAATCTGGCATAAAGTCCTTCGTTCCAAACGTGGCCTTACAGCCTTGGGATTTTTTTTTTTTGAAGAATTTTTTTCTGTAGCTGCATAGATAGAAGAAAATACAGATTTTTACCCCTCCAAGAGTTCATATGTTTCCATTGGCCCCCCAGTCATCCCAAGCTAGCTCTGCCACTGCTTAGTACTGATCGAGTTCATGACGACCCACTTATGCTCTTTTCAGTGGTTCTTTCTTCGTAGCAAATATTTGTGCACGTTATGTCTGAATTTGTCGACACCGTATATAGTTTTCTATTTCAACTTGCAGTCCTCTCAGAGGAACCTACAATTTCATCCTTTTTTGCACCAGCGTGCATCCCTGCTGGAAACCTAAAAGCCTGCACTGTTTTGTGCACAAAGAAGCCGACATTCCGATTTGGAGTTCCAGGAACCAGGATCGTTTCATCATGTCCTTTTGCTCTGCATCTTCTTGTTCTTGACTAAATTTTCTTCGGCATGATAATGTGTTTAGGGAAAGGCTGTCTTGTAGGTACATTAAATGTTTATATAATTGAAAAAAAAATACTCATGGCTGTCATCAGAGGCTACACAAGTTGCACCTTACAAGGTGGCAGATGCTCGCGAAAGTGCAAGTAGAGGCAGGGTTTTCAGGGGTTAGTGATGGCATTTTGCATTAGCCAGATTTTCAGAAAGTGCATACGTACTATATGTCCCGGACAGTGTAGATAGAATCATATAATAGCCATTTTTTTCCAAGGGAATCTCAGATAACAAAAGGTTTTAGTTGCTCATCGGATCAGCCATGTCTCAGCAAGAGAACGTGATTAAAAATGTGGAACTAAAGTAGACGACACATGGTAGCCTGGTAGGTCCAGCGGCCCAACTGATATCTGGCCCACGGGCAATGGGCCCGTCACAAGTAGGGCGCTTGTCAGTGAGTAGAAAGCAGGGGGAAACGAAACTGGTGTGTTCCGGCCGGCTTGTGCGCCACACTTGCGGCCATCATTGGGGCTTGCTCCCCTCCCCTCCCCTACCTCCTCGCTGCCACTTTTGACTTTTGCTTGCCTGCGAAAAAGAAAAAGGAAAGATAATATTCTTTTAGATGTTTGTTACTGCCAAAACCAAACATACATTTAGCTAAGCACTATAAAACTATCATGCATGTTTGGAGCATAGAAATTCCACATCATCGATCAACTCTCTGAAGGCCCGAAAACACATCAAACACGAAAATACGAAGCGGAAATTCTTGTGTTCCAAACGACGCATAACATTTCGAAACATTTGTTCCGACGACACAAAGGGTCGAAAGGCACGCATGAATCAACCATGGGCGGGCAGTGACAGTGGGGCAGTGATGGACACCTTTCATGTGCACATCCGAAAAAGAGACCGAAGATCATCAAAGAGATCACACACGGCCACACCACACAGGCTGCAAGCCATCCTAAGCTCGCCAAAGCTCATTGATTGATTAAGCGAGATACACGAGATCTCCCCTTTTCTTCTTTTATTTTTGGGTTGCCCGCATCGATCACATGGAGGTACTGCCGATAATCATGGATGGAGAGAGCATGCATGCTTGCCACCATTGTAAAGCCACCATTTGTATATATATGCTCGTGTCCTGTTGCATGCCTAATTTTGGTTCCACGTACATGTGGTGGGGGCACACATATTGTTTTTCCTCTTAGCCTTTTCTCCGAAAAGAGAGGCCCTAATTAGCATATATGGTAATGTGTTTACGTGCACTCTAAAGTGTCGAATTATCGTGAGCAAATCGAGAGTACATGTATGCTGCAACTGGTTCTCCTTTTCTTTAACTACTAATTTTGCGTTGAGGCACTTTGGCGTACCGGAATCAAATTACTTGAGTCATTTATTATCTGTTTCTTGCGTACCATAACGCATGGCCTTGTAGATACAGACATAGTTTCTGAAATATGCTACTCCCTCCGTCCCATAATATAAAAGCATTTTGACACTGATGTAGTATCTTTTTCTGAAACTGTAAAAATACTTGCATGAAAAATATAATCAACACTATTATGTTCACTTGTACAATCAACAACATTGTTTGTATATATCAATAGTTAAAATTGGATTAGTTTGGTTGCACATTAATTAATTCTCTAGGGACCTAAATAAGACCCCAAAATCAGTTATATTGCCCCTGGCTAGGTGTGATCCTCTATCGATCCATGCATGTCAACAACCCATGCCTATGCTAAAAACCTAAATTTGCTTCCCATTGCTAGATGTCAAGCGGAAGAAACAACACATATGTAGGCCGGCATGTACCAAAATGTAGCTAGCCGGCAAGTTTCAACTAACCACAATTTCTAAAATAAAAAATAAGGTTTCACCTAATCACGTTCACATGCGTCCAGGCATGGCTAGGCCAGCTCTAGATATGCGACAGGTGGACAATCACATAGTGCTTGAGCAGAAGAGCAGGGCAAGAGCTCTGAGTTATATCTTGCATGTTAGCTAGGGCATTACCCATGAATTAATGGATAGCATTTGGAATGAAGAAGTTGGTGCCCAATTAATCTAGTTATCTAGGTGAACGTCGTACGCACCAACGTGGTGGGAACTGGGAAGACGATCAGACCAGACCAGACCGGACCAGAGGGAGTACACTGCATTGCATTGCCTTGCGTCTACTGGTGGACAGCCAAGCTAGCCAGCTATGTAGGCATCAATGGTGTTTGAGTGCATGCACTGGAACTGGGTGCACGAGAGGCTTCTTTCCAGTGTATCAGTATCAGTGTGGGCCCTCTCATCACCTCCTCTCTTGTACTTGCACGTCCCACATGGGCTATTTTGTGGTACCCCCCGGCCCCGTTGCCTTTGTTGCTCCACAAAATAAAGGGTGACATGATCCGTATCCGTATCCGCGCGGGAGGAGGATCCAGGTCATCTTCGAGCAATAAAGTCGTGAGAAAAATACTGCATAATTTGCAAAACTTGAAATGTAATTTGGTCTACATATGTGCAGAGATATATACTCCCGTCGTCCTGAATTAGTGTTAGATACATCCGTATGCACACAAATCTAAGACAGGTATTAGGGACGGAGGTAATATGAAACAAAAAGTTTTTTTTAACGTGGATCAAATAAAAATCCAGCTATAATTAAGAAACGCTAATAAGTGGCTTTCCTGGAGGTAAATGCTATGACTTTGACAGTGCACCCAAGAAAAGGACGATTAAGCCTAGCTCGTTGATTAAGCCTAGCTCTAGCTCTAGCTAGCTGCTACCGCCAAAGTCAAGCCGACAGTCCCCAGCTGAAGCGATCTTCACCTTTTGTTACTTTTCCTCCACATTAAGATTGAACCGCAAAGTGATAAACCGTCCTCTCTTTTTCACTTACCATTGTTTTGGTTTTTAACAGAACAACAAATACTCATTTTTTGCCGGTGTTATTCCGAGCTACAGCACTGATCCGTACGTGGTCCTTACTCACTCCGACGGAGGCCAGCGAGCGTTTGGTTACTGGATCTGTCCGGTGAGAGACGGTAGCGCGGGATATCTTCAACCGGTTTGAATGGCGATCATGTAATAGGATAGGCATTTAGTTTACCTATCTGTTTTTATGCCTGCCGGTTGTGGCTTTTGTGGTTTCTGCTTTACAGTTGACGCTCTATGTGAGCTAGATGCTGCTTTTGTTCCATTACTGTAAGACCTTGTTTACTTTTTTAATAATAGAGGCCGTATGCATCGATCTGATGCAGAGGTCAGGGAATCCCTTTTTTTGAAAAAAAATATGTAAAATGCATGAAATTATATATTCCGGGCAACAAACTATATATTCCGAGTAACAAAAACTGCCCTGCTTGTTTGCCTGAGTGTGTCGTTTATAGTACATCTGTAATCATTCACTCGCAACTCTTCCGAAATTTAAAACCCACCAACCCCTGAACATGCATGCAACGTTGCATCAATTGATCACGAACCAAAAGAATCCGAGAATAGTGTCTCTATCATGTCGATCATGTGTTGTACTACGCCCCATGCGCACCAGCTTGTAATTCAAGCTGCTTAACCACACAAATTGCATGCACATTCTAGTTTAGCCAAAATAAAAGACTATTATAATGTTACCTAGTTTTGGTTTAGCGGATGGTGTACCATTGTATATGCATAACGAAAGATGCACGCTCGGTCATTGAGCTTGTCCATAGCTTTTACTTTCGCGTAAAATACATTTTTAGTCATTGAGCTTGTCGAGATGCTCACTTTGCTGACTTAGGTGATTAAAAAAATAAATTTTATTACCCATACCAAACGTAGCCAGTACTTTGCTAGTGATGCAATTGCATCTTCTTATTTTTGAATGAAATGGCATCTTATGGTCAAACTGAACCTATAAAGCTATGGCCAAATGTACTCCTGGTTGAGTAATACAATTAAAAGAAAAATATATAAATAAGGAATCAAGATATTACTACTTCCGTCAAAGTGGTCAAACTTTTACCTCTGATTTAACTATTAAAAAATAAGTTGTAAACCATAAAAAGAACATCATTGAAAACCTGTTCCAAATATAAATCTAACAATATAATTTTTGTTAGTCAAACGTATGATTAAAATTTGATACAAAATACGAAGGGGCTATAAACCCGGATGGAGGTAGTAGCAGAGTGGGTGATGCCTTTTTGCTAGAAGAATATAGACAATTAAATGGTAGACAACAACAATCAACCATGTATAACCATTAACCAAGTCATAAGCAGAAAAAGAAGACAGCAAGACCAATGTACTACCGGGACTCTGCATGCAGCATAGCTTGTTTAATTACTTCCATTATTAGTATTTAATCATGGTAGTTTTTCTAATTCTAGCACCTCCTTAGCTCTCATGCCTGTCTCCACTACTACACATGCTTTGTTATACAAATGCTGCTCTTAAGAATGATTAGGGGCCGTGGTTAGGTGTGCAATCCCTCTCCCACACACTAACCACAGGCTGTTAATAATAACTCCTGAATTGACTGGGAGAACATGGCATCTGGTCATCATGCAGTCCATGTAACTGTATAAGTAAACTATAACCACAATGGCCACGATTTTGTCATTTGAGAACCGGCAGCAGAGCTGTGTTCGGTACCGAAAAGGCAAGAATTTTGTTACCTAGAGGTGTATTTATATTCATTATGATCTTTTATTATCATTATTTTGCGAGATATGATCTTTTTTATTGTTAAGGCATCTCCAATGGCGGCTCTCAAACCGCCTGCATATGTCTGGATCGTGTTGTCCGGACGGCAGAAGTCATCTAATGTGGGCGTGTATCGGTCCGCAGGGCGGTCCTGACGTACTTTTTCCGGCAAACCTGAGACAAATGTGGGGGCGTTGCGGGATCCCCCCCCCTTCCCTAGTTGGATTAGGAGAGGAAGGAAGGGAGAGAGAGGGGGAAGGAAATGTTGGAAATATGCCCTAGAGGCAATAATAAAAGCATTATTATTATATTTCCTTATTCATGATAATTGTCTTTATTCGTGCTATAATTGTGTTATCCGGAAATCGTAATACATGTGTGAATAACAGACAACAACGTGTCCCTAGTAAGCCTCTAGTTGACTAGCTCGCTGATCAACAGATAGTCATGGTTTCCTGACTATGGGCATTAGATGTCAATGATAACGAGATCACATCATTAGGAGAATGATGTGATGGACAAGACCCAATCCTAAACATGGCATAAGATCGCATAGTTCGTTTGCTAGAGTTTTACAATGTCAAGTATCCTTTCCTTAGACCATGAGATCGTGTAACTCCCGGATACCGTAGGAGTGCTTTGGGTGTGCCAAACGTCACAACGTAACTGGGTGACTATAAAGGTATACTACGGGTATCTTCGAAAGTGTCTGTTGGGTTGACACGGATCAAGACTGGGATTTGTCACTCCGTTTGGCGGAGAGGTATCACCGGGCCCTCTCGGTAATGCATCATCATAATGAGCTCAATGTGATCAAAGTGTTTGATCACGGGATCATGCATTACGGTACGAGTAAAGTGACTTGCCGATAACGAGATTGAACGAGGTATTGGGATACCGACGATCGAATCTCGGGCAAGTAAAATACCGATTGACAAAGGGAATCGTATACGGGATTAATTGAATCCTCGACATCGTGGTTCATCCGATGAGATCATCGTGGAGCATGTGGGAGCCAACATGGGTATCCAGATCCCGCTGTTGGTTATTGCCCGAGAGCCGTCTCGGTCATGTCTGCATGTCTCCCGAACCCGTAGGGTCTACACACTTAAGGTTCGGTGACGCTAGGGTTGTGAAGATATGTATATGCAGTAACCCGAATGTTGTTCGGAGTCCCGGATGAGATCCCGGACGTCACGAGGAGTTCCGGAATGGTCCGGAGGTAAAGAATTATATATAGGAAGTGTTGTTTTGGCCATCGGGACAAGTTTCGGGGTTATCGGTATTGTACCGGGACCACCGGAGGGTCCCGAGGGGTCCACCGGGTGGGGCCACCTTCCTCGGGGGCCACATGGGCTCTAGGGGGTGCGCCTTGGCCTACATGGGCCAAGGGGAACCAGCCCCAAGAGGCCCATGCGCCTAGGGTTCCAAAGGGGAAGAGTCCCACTTGTGGAAGGCACCTCCTAGGTGCCTTGGGGGGGAGGAAATCCTCCCTGGCCGCCGCCCTCCTTGGGAGATCAGATCTCCCAGGGCCGCCCCCCAAGAGGCCTATATAAAGGGGGGAGGGGAGGGGGGCAGCCGCAACCTTGCTCCTGGCGCCTCCCTCTCCCTCTCCAACATCTCCTCCTCCTCCGTAGAGCTCGGCGAAGCCCTACCGGAGTAATGCAGCTCCACCATCACCACGCTGTCGTGCTGCTGCTGGAGCCATCTTCCCCAACCTCTCCTTTGCCTTGCTGGATCAAGAAGAAGGAGACGTTACGCTGACCGTACGTGTGTTGAACGCGGAGGTGCCGTCCGTTCGGTGCTAGGATCTCCGGTGATTTGGATCACGGTGTGTACGACTACCTCATCCCCGTTCGTTGAACGCTTCCGCTCGCGATCTACAAAGTGGTATGTAGATGCAATCTCTCTCCCATGACTCGTTGCTTAGATGAACTCATAGATGGATCTTGGTGAAACCGTAGGAAAAATTTTAATTTTCTGCAACGTTCCCCAACAGTGGCATCATGAGCTAGGTCTATGCGTAGTTCTCTATTGCACGAGTAGAACACAATTTGTTGTGGGCATAGATGTTGTCAACTTTCTTGCCGTTACTAGTCTTATCTTGCTTCAGCGGTATTGTGGGATGAAGCGGCCCGGACCAACCTTACACGTACGCTTACGTGAGACCGGTTCCACCGACTAACATGCACTAGTTGCATAAGGTGGCTGGCGGGTGTCTGTCTCTCCCACTTTAGTTGAAGCAGATTCGATGAAAAGGGTCCTTATGAAGGGTAAATAGAAGTTGACAAATCACGTTGTGGCTTTTACGTAGGTAAGAAAACGTTCTTGCTAGAACCCTAATTCAGCCACGTAAAACTTGCAACAACAATTAGAGGACGTCTAACTTGTTTTTGCAGCAAGTGCTTTGTGATATGATATGGCCAAAGTTGTGATGAATGATGAATGATCTATATGTGATGTATGAGATGTTCATGCTATTATAATAGGGATCACGACTTGCATGTCGATGAGTATGACAACCGGCAGGAGCCATAGGAGTTGTCTTTATTTTTGTATGACCTGCGTGTCATTAAGAAACGCCATGTAAATTACTTTACTTTATTGCTAAACGCGTTAGCCATAGTAGTAGAAGTAATAGTTGGCGAGCAACTTCATGGAGACACGATGATGGAGATCATGATGATGGAGATCATGGTGTCAAGCCGGTGACAAGATGATCATGGAGCCCCAAGATGGAGATCAAAGGAGCTATGTGATATTGGCCATATCATGTCACGTTTATTATTTGATTGCATGTGATGTTTATCATGTTATGCATCTTGTTTACTTAGAACGACGGTAGTAAATAAGATGATCCCTCATAATAATTTCAAGAAGTGTTCCCCTTAACTGTGCACCGTTGCGACAGTTCGTTGTTTCGAAGCACCACGTGATGATCGGGTGTGATAGATTCTAACGTTCACATACAACGGGTGTAAGACAGATTTACACATGCAAACACTTAGGTTGACTTGACGAGCCTAGCATGTACAGGCATGGCCTCGGAACACAGAAGACCGAAAGGTCGAGCATGAGTCGTATAGAAGATACGATCAACATGAAGATGTTCACCGATGTTGACTAGTCCGTCTCACGTGATGATCGAACACGGCCTAGTTGACTCGGATCATGTAATACTTAGATGACTAGAAGAGGGATGTCTATCTAAGTGGGAGTTCATTAAATAATTTGATTAGATGAACTTTATTATCATGAACTTAGTCTAAAATATTTACAATATGTCTTGTAGATCAAATGGCCAACGTAGTCCTCAACTTCAACGCGTTCCTAGAGAAAACCAAGCTGAAAGACGATGGCAGCAACTATACGGACTGGGTCCGGAACCTGAGGATCATCCTCATAGCTGCCAAGAAAGATTATGTCCTACGAGCACCGCTGGGTGACGCACCTATTCTCCCTGCAGAACAAGACGTTATGAACGCTTGGCAGTCACGCTCCGATGATTACTCCCTCGTTCAGTGCGGCATGCTTTACAGCTTAGAGCCGGGGCTCCAAAAGCGTTTTGAGAAACATGGAGCATATGAGATGTTCGAAGAGCTGAAAATGGTTTTCCAAGCTCATGCCCGGGTCGAGAGATATGAAGTCTCCAACAAATTCTTTAGCTGTAAAATGGAGGAAAATAGCTCTGTCAGTGAACACATACTCAAAATGTCTGGGTTGCACAACCGCTTGACTCAACTGGAAGTTAATCTCCCGGATGAAGCGGTCATTGACAGAATCCTCCAGTCGCTTCCACCTAGCTACAAGAGCTTTGTGATGAACTACAATATGCAGGGGATGGTAAAGACCATTCCTGAGGTATATGCTATGCTGAAATCAGCAGAGGTAGAAATCAAGAAGGAGCATCAAGTGTTGATGGTGAATAAAACCACTAAGTTCAAGAAGGGCAAGGGTAAGAAGAACTTCAAGAAAGACGGCAAGGAAGTTGCCGCGCCCGGTAAGCAAGTTGCCGGGAAGAAGCCAAAGAATGGACCCAAGCCCGAGACTGAGTGCTTTTATTGCAAGGGAAGTGGTCACTGGAAGCGGAACTGCCCCAAGTACTTAGCGGACAAGAAGGCCGGCAAAACAAAAGGTATATGTGATATACATGTAATTGATGTGTACCTTACCAGTACTCGTAGTAGCTCTTAGGTATTTGATACCGGTGCAGTTGCTCACATTTGTAACTCAAAGCAGGAGCTGCGGAATAAACGGAGACTGGCAAAGGACGAGGTGACGATGCGCGTCGGGAATGGTTCCAAGGTCGATGTGATCGCCGTCGGCACGCTACCTCTACATTTACCTACGGGATTAGTTTTAAACCTCAATAATTGTTATTTAGTGCCAAGTTTGAGCATGAACATTGTGTCTGGATCTTGTTTAATTCGAGATGGCTACTCATTTAAATCCGAGAATAATGGTTGTTCTATTTATATGAGAGATATGTTTTATGGTCATGCTCCGATGGTTAATGGTTTATTCTTAATGAATCTCGTACGTGATGATACACATATTCATAGTGTGAATACCAAAAGAGTTAAAGTTGATAACAATAGTCCCACATATTTGTGGCACTGCCGCCTTGGTCACATAGGTGTCAAACGCATGAAGAAGCTCCATGCAGATGGACTTTTAGAGTCTCTTGATTATGAATCATTTGACACGTGCGAACCATGCCTCATGGGAAAAATGACCAAGACTCCGTTCTCAGGAACAATGAAGCGAGCAACCAACTTATTGGAAATCATACATACCGATGTGTGCGGTCCAATGAGTGTTGAGGCTCGCGGTGGCTATCGTTATGTTCTCACCCTCACTGATGACTTGAGTAGATATGGGTATATCTACTTAATGAAACACAAGTCTGAGACCTTTGAAAAGTTCAAGGAATTTCAGAGTGAGGTTGAAAATCAACGTGATAGAAAGATCAAGTTTCTACGATCAGATCGTGGAGGAGAATACTTGAGTCACGAATTTGGCACACACTTAAGAAAATGTGGAATAGTTTCACAAGTCACGCCGCCTGGAACACCTCAGCGTAATGGTGTGTCCGAACGTCGTAATCGCACTCTATTAGATATGGTACGATCTATGATGTCTCTTACCGATTTACCGCTATCTTTTTGGGGCTATGCTTTAGAGACTGCCGCATTCACTTTAAATAGGGATCCGTCGAAATCCGTTGAGACGACACCGTATGAATTATGGTTTGGGAAGAAACCTAAGCTGTCGTTTCTAAAAGTTTGGGGATGCGATGCTTATGTCAAGAAACTTCAACCTGAAAAGCTCGAACCCAAATCGGAAAAATGCGTCTTCATAGGATACCCTAAAGAAACTATTGGGTATACCTTCTACCTCAGATCCGAAGGCAAGATCTTTGTTGCCAAGAATGGATCCTTTCTAGAGAAAGAGTTTCTCTCGAAAGAAGTAAGTGGGAGGAAAGTAGAACTTGATGAAGTGTTACCTCTTGAACCGGAAAATGGCGAAACTCAAGAAAACGTTCCTGAGGTGCCTGCACCGACTAGAGAGGAAATTAATGATGATGATCAAGATACTTCTAATCAAGCTCCTACTGAAATTCGAAGGTCCACAAGGACACGTTCCGCACCAGAGTGGTACGGCAACCCTGTCTTGGAAATCATGTTGTTAGACAACAGTGAACCTTCGAACTATGAAGAAGCAATGGCGGGCCCGGATTCCGACAAATGGCTAGAAGCCATGAAATCCGAGATAGGATCCATGTATGAAAACGAAGTATGGACTTTGACTGACTTGCCCGTTGAACGGCGAGCCATAGAAAATAAATGGATCTTTAAGAAGAAGACAGACGCGGATGGTAATGTGACCATCTATAAAGATCGGCTTGTCGCTAAGGGTTATCGACAAGTTCAAGGAATTGACTACGATGAGACTTTCTCACCGGTAGCAAAGCTGAAGTCCGTCCGAATCATGTTAGCAATTGCCGCATTCTACGATTATGAAATATGGCAAATGGACATCAAAACGGCATTCCTTAATGGTTTCCTTAAGGAAGAATTGTATATGATGTAGCCGGAAGGTTTTGTCGATCCTAAGAATGCTGACAAGGTGTGCAAGCTCCAACGCTCGATTTATGGGCTGGTGCAAGCATCTCGGAGTTGGAACATTCGCTTTGATGAGATGATCAAAGCGTTTGGGTTTACACAGACTTATGGAGAAGCCTGCGTTTACAAGAAAGTGAGTGGGAGTTATGTAGCATTTCTCATATTATATGTAGACGACATACTTTTGATGGGAAATGATATAGAACTCTTGGACAGCATTAAGGCCTACTTGAATAAAAGTTTTTCAATGAAGGACCTTGGAGAAGCTGCTTATATCTTAGGCATCAAGATCTATAGGGATAGATCGAGACGCCTCATAGGTCTTTCACAAAGCACATACCTTGATAAGATATTGAAGAAGTTCAATATGGATCAATCTAAGAAGGGGTTCTTACCTGTGTTACAAGGTGTGAAACTGAGCTCAGCTCAATGTCCGACCATGGCAGAAGATATAGAAGAGATGAGTGTCATCCCCTATGCCTCAGCCATAGGTTCTATTATGTATGCCATGCTGTGTACCAGACCTGATGTAAACCTTGCCGTAAGTTTGGTAGGAAGGTACCAAAGTAATCCCAGCAAAGAACACTGGACAACGGTCAAGAATATCCTGAAGTACCTAAAAAGGACTAAGGAAATGTTTCTCGTTTATGGAGGTGACGAAGAGCTCGTCGTAAAGGGTTACGTCGACGCTAGCTTCGACACAGATCTGGATGACTCTAAGTCACAAACCTGATACGTGTATATTTTGAATGGTGGGGCAGTAAGCTGGTGCAGTTGCAAGCAGAGCGTTGTGGCGGGATCTACATGTGAAGCGGAGTACATGGCAGCCTCGGAGGCAGCACATGAAGCAATTTGGGTGAAGGAGTTCATCACCGACCTCGGAGTCATACCCAATGCATCGGGGCCAATCAAACTCTTCTGTGACAACACTGGAGCTATTGCACTTGCCAAGGAGCCCATGTTTCACAAGAAGACCAGGCACATCAAGCGTCGCTTCAACTCCATTCGTGAAAATGTTCAAGATGGAGACATAGAAATTTGTAAAGTGCACACGGATTTGAATGTTGTAGATCCATTGACTAAACCTCTCCCTAAGGCAAAACATGATCAGCACCAGAACTCTATGGGTGTTCGATTCATCACAATGTAACTAGATTATTGACTCTAGTGCAAGTGGGAGACTGTTGGAAATATGCCCTAGAGGCAATAATAAAAGCATTATTATTATATTTCCTTATTCATGATAATTGTCTTTATTCGTGCTATAATTGTGTTATCCGGAAATCGTAATACATGTGTGAATAACAGACAACAACGTGTCCCTGGTAAGCCTCTAGTTGACTAGCTCGTTGATCAACAGATAGTCATGGTTTCCTGACTATGGGCATTAGATGTCAATGATAACGAGATCACATCATTAGGAGAATGATGTGATGGACAAGACCCAATCCTAAACATGGCATAAGATCGCATAGTTCGTTTGCTAGAGTTTTACAATATCAAGTATCCTTTCCTTAGACCATGAGATCGTGTAACTCCCGGATACCGTAGGAGTGCTTTGGGTGTGCCAAACGTCACAACGTAACTGGGTGACTATAAAGGTATACTACGGGTATCTTCGAAAGTGTTTGTTGGGTTGACACGGATCAAGACTGGGATTTGTCACTCCGCTTGGCGGAGAGGTATCACCGGGCCCTCTCGGTAATGCATCATCATAATGAGATCAATGTGATCAAAGTGTTTGATCACGGGATCATGCATTATGGTACGAGTAAAGTGACTTGCCGATAACGAGATTGAACGAGGTATTGGGATACCGACGATCGAATCTCGGGCAAGTAAAATACCGATTGACAAAGGGAATCGTATACGGGATTAATTGAATCCTCGACATCGTGGTTCATCCGATGAGATCATCGTGGAGCATGTGGGAGCCAACATGGGTATCCATATCCCGCTGTTGGTTATTGCCCGAGAGCCGTCTCGGTCATGTCTGCATGTCTCCCGAACCCGTAGGGTCTACACACTTAAGGTTCGGTGACGCTAGGGTTGTGAAGATATGTATATGCAGTGACCCGAATATTGTTCGGAGTCCCGGATGAGATCCCGGACGTCACGAGGAGTTCCGGAATGGTCCGGAGGTAAAGAATTATATATAGGAAGTGCTGTTTTGGCCATCGGGACAAGTTTCGGGGTTATCGGTATTGTACCGGGACCACCGGAGGGTCCCGAGGGGTCCACCGGGTGGGGCCACCTTCCTCGGGGGCCACATGGGCTCTAGGGGGTGCGCCTTTGCCTACATGGGCCAAGGGGAACCAGCCCCAAGAGGCCCATGCGCCTAGGGTTCCAAAGGGGAAGAGTCCCACTTGTGGAAGGCACCTCCTAGGTGCCTTGGGGGGGAGGAAATCCTCCCTGGCCGCCGCCCCCCTTGGGAGATCAGATCTCCCAGGGCCGGCGCCCCCCAAGAGGCCTATATAAAGGGGGGAGGGGAGGGGGGCAGCAGCACCCTTGCTCCTGGCGCCTCCCTCTCCCTCTCCAACATCTCCTCCTCCTCTGTAGAGCTCGGCGAAGCCCTGCCGGAGTACTGCAGCTCCACCATCACCACGCCGTCGTGCTGCTGCTGGAGCCATCTTCCCCAACCTCTCCTTTGCCTTGCTGGATCAAGAAGAAGGAGATGTTACGCTGACCGTACGTGTGTTGAACGCGGAGGTGCCGTCCGTTCGGTGCTAGGATTTCCGGTGATTTGGATCACGGTGTGTATGACTACCTCATCCCCGTTCGTTGAACGCTTCCGCTCGCGATCTACAAAGTGGTATGTAGATGCAATCTCTCTCCCATGACTCGTTGCTTAGATGAACTCATAGATGGATCTTGGTGAAACCGTAGGAAATTTTTTAATTTTCTGCAACGTTCCCCAACAGGAAAGGGGGGAGGGGGGGAGGGGGGTCCCACCCAATTCGAATTGGGCTTGGGGGGGGGGGGAGGTGTCCCCTCCTAGGCTCCCTTCTCCTCTCTCCCACTATGGCCCAATAAGGCCCATATACTTCTCGAGGGGTCCCGGTAACCTCCCGGTACTCCGGTAAATGCCTGAACTCACCCGGAACCATTCCGAAGTCCAAACATAGTCGCCCAATATATCAATCTTTATGTCTCGACCATTTCAAGACTCCTCGTCATGTCCGTGATCACATCTGGGACTCCGAACAACCTTCGGTACATCAAAACACATAAACTCATAATACCGATCGTCACCGAACGTTAAGCGTGCGGACCCTACGGGTTCGAGAACTATGTAGATATGACCGAGACTCATCTCCGGTCAATAACCAATAGCGGAACCAGAATGCTCATATTGGTTCCTACATATTCTAAGAAGATCTTTATCGGTCAAACCGCATAACAACATACGTTGTTCCTTTTGTCATCGGTATGTTACTTGCCCGAGATTCGATCGTCGGTATCTCAATACCTAGTTCAATCTCGTTATCGGCAAGTCTCTTTACTCGTTTCGTAATGCATCATCCCACAACTAACTCATTAGTCACATTGCTTGCAAGGCTTGTAGTGATGTGCATTACCGAGAGGGCCTAGAGATACCTCTCCGATACTCGGAGTGACAAATCCTAATCTCCATCTATGCCAACTCAACAAACACCATCGGAGACACCTGTAGAGCATCTTTATAATCACCCAGTTACGTTGTGACGTTTGATAGCACACTAAGTATTCCTCCGGTATTCGGGAGTTGCATAATCTCATAGTCATAGGAACATGTATAAGTCATGAAGAAAGCAATAGCAACAAACTAAACGATCAAGTGCTAAGCTAACAGAATGGGTCAAGTCAATCACATTATTCTCTAATGATGTGATCCCGTTAATCAAATGACAACTCATGTCTATGGCTAGGAAACTTAACCATCTTTGATTCAACGAGCTAGTCAAGTAGAGGCATACTAGTGACACTTTGTTTGTCTATGTATTCACACATGTACTAAGTTTTCGGTTAATACAATTCTAGCATGAATAATAAACATTTATCATGATATAAGGAAATATAAATAACAACTTTATTATTGCCTCTAGGGCATATTTCCTTCACTCTCCCACTTGCACTAGAGTCAATAATCTAGATTACAAAGTAATGATTCTAACACCCATGGAGTCTTGGTGCTGATCATGTTTTGCTTGTGAGAGAGGCTTAGTCAACGGGTCTACAACATTCAGATCCATATGTATCTTGCAAATCTCTATGTCTCCCTCCTTGACTTGATCGCGGATGGAATTGAGGCGTCTCTTGATGTGCTTGGTTCTCTTGTGAAATCTGGATTCCTTTGCCAAGGCAATTGCACCAGTATTGTCACAAAAGATTTTCATTGGACCCGATGCACTGGGTATGAAACCTAGATCGGATATGAACTCCTTCATCCAGACTCCTTCATTTGCTGCTTCCGAAGCAGCTATGTACTCCACTTCACACGTAGATCCCGCCACGACGCTTTGCTTAGGACTGCACCAACTTACAGCTCGACCATTCAATATAAATATGTATCCGGTCTGTGACTTAGAGTCATCCGGATCAGTGTTAAAGCTTGCATCGACGTAACCATTTATGACGAGCTCTTTGGCACCTCCATAAACGAGAAACATATCCTTAGTCCTTTTCAGGTATTTCAGGATGTTCTTGACCGCTATCCAGTGATCCACTCCTGGATTACTTTGGTACCTCCCTGCTAAACTAATAGCAAGGCACACATCAGGTCTGGTACACAACATTGCATACATGATAGAACCTATGGCTGAAGCATAGGGAATGACTTTCATTTTCTCTCTATCTTCTGCAATGGTCGGGCATTGAGTCTGACTCAATTTCACACCTTGTAATACAGGCAAGAACCCTTTCTTTGCTTGATCCATTTTGAACTTCTTCAAAACTTTATCAAGGTATGTGCTTTGTGAAAGTCCAATTAAGCGTCTTGATCTATATCTATAGATCTTGATGCCTAATATATAAGCATCTTCACCAAGGTCTTTCATTGAAAAACTCTTATTCAAGTATCCTTTTATGCTCTCCAGAAATTCTATATCATTTCCAATCAACAACATGTCATCCACATATAATATTAGAAATGCTACATATCTCTCACTCACTTTCTTGTAAATACAGGCTTGTCCAAAAGTCTGTATAAAACCATATGCTTTGATCACACTATCAAAAAAAAATTCCAACTTCGAGATGCTTGCACCAGTCCATAAATGGATCGCTGGAGCTTGCACACTTTGTTAGCATCCTTTGGATCGATAAAACCTTCAGGTTGCATCATATACAACTCTTCTTCCAGAAATCCATTCAGGAATGCAGTCTTTACATCCATTTGCCAAATTTGATAATCATAAAATGCAACAATTGCTAACATGATTCGGACGAACTTAAGCATCGCTACGGGTGAGAAGGTTTCATCGTAGTCAACTCCTTGAACTTGTCAAAAACCTTTCGCAACAAGTCGAGCTATATAGACAGTAACATTACCGTCAGCGTCAGTCTTCTTCTTGAAGATCCATTTATTCTCGATGGCTTGCCGATCATCGGGCAAGTCAACCAAAGTCCACACTTTGTTCTCATACATGGATCCCATCTTAGATTTCATGGCCTCAAGCCATTTTGTGGAATCTGGCCTCATCATCGCTTCCTCATAGTTCGTAGGTTCGTCATGGTCAAGTAACATGACCTCCAGAATTGGATTACCATACCACTCTGGTGCGGATCTTACTCTGATTGACCTACGAGGTTCAGTAGTAACTTGATCTGAAGTTACATGATCATCATCGTTAGCTTCCTCACTAATTGGTGTAGTAGTCACAGGAACTGATTTCTGTGATGAACTACTTTCCAATAAGGGAGTAGGTATAGTTACCTCACCAAATTCTACTTTCCTCCCACTCACTTATTTTGGGAGAAACTCGTTCTCTAGAAAGGATCCATTCTTGGCAACGAATGTCTTGCCTTCAGATCTGTGATAGAAGGTGTACCCAACAGTCTCCTTTGCGTATCCTATGAAGACACATTTCTCCGATTTGGGTTTGAGCTTATCAGGTTGAAGCTTTTTCACATAAGCATCGCAGCCCCAAACTTTAAGAAACGACAACTTGGGTTTCTTACCAAATCGCAGTTCATAAGGTGTTGTCTCAACGTATTTAGATGGTGCCCTATTTAACGTGAATGCAGCCATCTCTAAAGCATAACCCCAAAACGATAGCAGTAAATAAGTAAGAGACATCATAGATCGCACCATATCTAGTAAAGTATGATTACGACGTTCAGACACACCATTACGCTGTGGTGTTTCGGGTGGCGTGAGTTGCGAAACTATTTCGCTTTGTTTCAAATGAAGACCAAACTCGTAACTCAAATATTCTCCTCCACGATCAGATCGCAGAAACTTTATTTTCTTGTTATGATGATTTTCCACTTCAATCTGAAATTCTTTGAACTTTTCAAATGTTTCAGACTTATGTTTCATCAAGTAGATATACCCATATCTGCTGAAATCATTTGTGAAGGTCAGAAAATAACGATACCCGTCGCAAGCCTCAATATTCATCGGACCACATACATCAGTATGTATGATTTCCAACAAATTTGTTGCTCGCTCCATTGTTCTGGAGAACGGAGTTTTAGTTATCTTGCCCATGAGGCATGGTTCGCAAGTACCAAGTGATTCCAGAAGTCCATCAGTATGGAGTTTCTTCATGCACTTTACACCAATATGACCCAAACGGCAGTGCCACAAATAAGTTTCACTATCATTATCAACTCTGCATCTTTTGGTTTCAATATTGTGAATATGTGTGTCACTACTATCGAGATTCAACAAAAATAGACCACTCTTCAAGGGTGCATGACCATAAAAGATATTACTCATATAAATAGAACAACCATTATTCTCGGATTTAAATGAATAACCGTCTTGCATCAAACAAGATCCAGATATAATGTTCATGCTTAACGCTGGCACCAAATAACAATTATTCAGGTCTAAAACTAATACCGAAGGTAGATGTAGAGGTAGCGTGCCGGCATCGATCACATCGACTTTGGAACCATTTCCCACGCGCATTGTCACCTCGTCCTTAGCCAATCTTTGCTTAATCTGTAGTCCCTGTTTCGAGTTGCAAATATTAGCAACAGAACCAGTATCAAATACCCAGGCACTACCGCGAGCATTAGTAAGGTACACATCAATAACGTGTATATCACATATACCTTTGTTCACCTTGCCATCCTTCTTATCCGCCAAATGCTTGGGGCAGTTCCGCTTCCAGTGACGCTGTCAGGACCCCGATCCTAAGCCACATCGATCCAGCGTGTAACACATCATATCACTTTGCGGCCTCACGCACGGTACTCCCACGGGTGCCACCTTACCTGGCCCGGGACCGTTTGCGCCTTTTGGCTCACGTATATGATAGTGTCGCTAGCATCCATATGACAGAGAACCCGGGCCGACATGGCTAGTCGTGAACCCAAAGCGGCGCTAGCCTATGAGGACAGGCATACGTGAATCACATCGAACATGTCGGTCATCAACGTATCTATTCGGGCTGTAGCACTGGGCTAACAGGACTCCGGTAACCCGGGCTGTAGCAGGTTAGGCAGGACTCCGAATATCAGCGCGTGACATTTCCCCGAAGGGACAGACATAGGAACGACGTGGAACACATGCCGGCCAGTCAAGTGTCCAAGCAGTAGTGCTGGGCTAGCAGGACTCCGGTGAACCGGGCTGTAGCGGACTACTATCGCTCAGAAGCACAAGACTTACATTTCCCCATATGAAAGGCTGCCAAGGATAAACAACTAGATAGTCGGATCCCACTCATACCAAGCATTTCAATCATACACACAATATGCCCGATATGAGTAAATACAACATGGCATCACAACAGTACTCTACGACTCAAGTACTTTATTTAGAAGGCTCCGAGGAGCCATACATATCATCCATACAGATAGGGGTCACATGACCCAACACTCAAGTCATACAAACATACAAGCACATGCGGAAGCAAAGTAGTCTGAGTACAGACACTAGAAAGAAAGAAGGCTTGACGAAGCCTGTCTATCTACAACGACCCTTCACAAGTCTTGGATCACCACCTGGGTGATAAGTCACTCGTCAACGTCGAGGTCTACATAGAACCCATCAGAGGGTTTGGTGCAGTCGTCTGAAAAACATGATTAAAGCAACATGAGTACAGAAGTACTCAGCAAGTCTTACAACAGGAACCTATCATACATGCACATTCTCAAGAAGGTAGTGGGGTTATTGCAGCAAGCCAGCTTTGACTCTTGGCTAAGCTATCCTACGAAAGACACCACTTGTAAAACATTTGTCGCACACGAGTCCACTAACACCATCACAATACTCCACCGTGGATCCTCTCTCGCCATCCTACGAGAGGGCCATCCGCGGTACTCACACTTATCTTGAGATTTTTAGTAGTATCCATTTAACTTGTCTATGAACTGATATAGGCAACCCAGAAGTCCATTACCGCGGACACGGCTATTCGAATAGATTATTTATAACCCTGCAGGGGTGTACTTCTTCACACATGTTTCCACCACTTAGCGTCTGCACACGACATGTGCTCGGCAGACTTCAAGCGAAAGCCGACGTGGGTGTAGACCACGACCTACCTAAACACTCAAGTCTCTAGTCCAGGTTTATCGCCTATTCGGGTTCCATCCGCAGGGAGTCCGGCCGAGGTTTCCACTAACGGCCCCGAACGATGTGAACAGGGTTCCCGAGACACCAAACGGGCGAGTCGGTACACCGTGCCACGTGCCTACCGCAACACAGCCCACCTCGATGGTCAGCGCCGCGTGCGGCCCCCAGCATACTACAAACACCAGAAACTACTTGCAACTCCTGGACAGAGGACAAGGGTGGATAAGAAGTCGAGCGGGGTCATATTTCAGGGCCCAATGTGTGGTAGTAACTGTATCATGGATCACAAACACAGATCTCAGTTCTTAAGGACGGCCTCAATGAAACAACCCACCATGTACTCCTACATGGCCTCTCATCGATTCCTTTACCAAATCGTATTCACACTTCACTCTTGTCACCGACACAACCTTTCACTCCAGTTCATCATCCCGATGAGCCAGACCTGACACAACTCTAAGCATAGCAAGCATAGCATGGTAGGAACACACACACATGTATTGGCTCAAACAACTCCTACACATGCTAGTGGGTTTCATCTAGTTACTGTGGCAATGACAGGTCATGCAAAGGAAGTGGGTTCAACTACCGCAACACACAGCAGTTTGAAACGCGTTGTCTTAATGCAGTAAACGAGAGCAGAAGCGAGAACATGGGTTTGTATCGGAATGATCAATGGGTTGCTTGCCTGATGGAGTGGTGGTGGGATACTGCCCTTCAGTTGGATACTCGGAGATATCCTCGGAGGCAGAACCTACCACGATGAACACATTGCAACACAATCAATACATGACGATATGCAACAATATGATGCATGCAATGACATGGCAATATGAATGTGTCCTGGTCTTGTGCAAGTTAAACCAGAAGGAAATGACCCCATTTGAACCAAAGATTCAAATGGTAGTGCATTTATAAGATCATATTAGTGCAATATCTTATAATGCCTAAACAGTGGGTTTAACTTGTTTTAACATGCATGAAACCAGTTCCATTGGATTGATTGGATTTTTCTGATAATTTTTCATATATAAAACTTTGCATTTGGAGTTACAGATAATTTTCTATGAATTTTTGAAGTTTGAACTATTTTCTGGATTTTCTGTTTAAAAATAAATCCAGCAAAATAAATTACTGCGTCAGCATGAGGTCATGCTGACCTCAGCAAGTCAACAGCCGGTCCAGGTCAAACCTGACGCGTGGGTCCCGCGTGTCAGGGTTATTAGATTAAAAAGATTAGATTAATCCTAAATCTGAATTAGTTAGCGGGCGGGGCCCACATGTCATAGACCCAGGGGGTCAACGGGTCAACTCCGCCGGCGTTGAGCCGCCGGCGACGTCCAGACGCGGCGGAGGAAGTGTAGATTCGTGCTCCGGCGACCAAATCGACGGCGGAGCACGTCTACGTGATGCGGGAGCTGACCCGCAACTCTTGGTGGAGTTGGTTGGGGTCGGGGTGGCCGGAGTTGGCGCCGGCGACGAGTTTGGCGGCGCCGGGGCTCGGGCGAAGGTGAAACCGGGGCTGCGGGGCACGGCGAGGTGCGTGCGGTAGTGCGTTGGCCTCCTGGGGTTGCGGTGAGGCCATTGGACACGGTGGGGTGGTTATTGGTTAGCCGGAGACACGTCGGCGACGAGCTCCGCGGCGGTGCGTGCGGGTGAGCATCGTGCAGTCGCTGTGGTGCACGAGACGCAGAACGGAGGGGATGGGGAGGTAGCTGAGCTCACAGCGGTCTCGGGGAAGCGAACGTCGCGGTCGGGGACGAGCTGGTGCGGCGGTGAGGTCGAAGGGGATCTCCGGCGGCCGAGGGTTGAAGAAGAGCTCGGGGAAGCGTTGTAGAGCGAGCGAGCGCTCGGGGCTCGGCTAGCTCGAAGAAGAGGAGGGCGGCGGAGCTTCTGGACAGGTCGGAGCGGCGCTAGGACGACGGAGAGCGCGACTACGGCGACGGTGCAGCTGCGGTGGCGTCGGCCATGGCGTGGAAGTGCGAGGGAGAGAGGCAGGGGGAAATGGACGTGTCCAGGGCGTTGGGGTGTGACGTGGGGGTCGCCCAGCGTCCAGGCGCGCGAGGCGGCAAGCTGCTGGCGCCGTGGCGAGCTCGCGCTCGCCGGCGTCAGCTCCCTGCCTGCCTGGCGGGGACGAAGCAGCTGGCTGGCGCGGGCCAGCACAGTGCTGGGCCGCCAGGTGGGCCGGCAGGTGGTTAGCGTCCAGGTTAGTTTTCTTCTGATTAACTGTTTTCTTTTTCTACTATTTCTGCAACTTTGTGGACTTATTTAAAATACTTAAACAACTCCAAAAATCCCCAAACTGCTCATGCATACTATTTAAAGTATAAACAACATGAAACATTTCTGTTTGAGAATATTTGAACATTTAAAATATTTTTATAAATTTTAAATGCCCAAATTCAAATACTTATGTGTTAATTCAATAACCTTCTGTTGACCTAGAAAAATGTGCACTATTTTTGCCAGGGGGTTTAATCCAAGACAAAGAGGGTGAACATTTTAGAAGGGCATTTCAGGTTCATTGAAAAAGATTTTAGTAAACCCTAGTTATTTCCAGGGGGGGGGGGAGTGTGTGTTGGGGGTTCTGGCATTTCCCATTTCAGAATTAATAGAATTTAAACATGATGCACACTCTAATGCATGGCCTAGCTAGGGATGTGACAACTCACCCCCACTCAAAAGAATCTCGTCCCGAGATTTAGGTTCCTCCGGAAAGAAGGCGGGATACTCAAGTCGAAGACGATCCTCCCTTTCCCATGTAGCCTCTTGCTCGGAATGGTGTGATCATTGAACCTTGAAAAACTTGATATTGTGGCGTCGAGTGGTACGCTCGGCTTGATCAAGGATACGAACGGGGTATTCCCGATAAGTGAGGTTATCTTGGAGATCAAGCGTTTCGTGGTCCACTCCGCGGATAGGATCCGAGAAGCAACGCCTGAGTTGAGAAACGTGGAAGACATCATGAACTCTGGAGAGATGCGGAGGTAGTTCCAGTTGGTAGGCAACTTCCCCTCGTTTGGCAAGAATGCGAAAAGGTCCAATGTAACGAGGAGCCAATTTGCCTTTGATACCGAATCGATGGGTTCCCTTTAAAGGTGTAACCCGAAGATAAGCCATCTCGCCGACTTCATAAGCCATGGGCTTATGCTTGCGGTCGTACTGACTCTTTTGTCGGGATTGGGCAGTTTTCAACTTCTCACGAATAATGCGAACCTGCTCTTCGGCATCCTGGATCATGTCCGGGCCAAAGAGTTGTCTCTCGCCGGTTTCTGACCAGTTAAGAGGCGTTCGACATTTTCGTCCATAAAGAACTTCGAAAGGAGCTTTACCCAAACTAGCTTGATAACTGTTGTTATAGGCAAACTCGGCGAATGGAAGGCACTTCTCCCAATCCATGCCGAAAGAGATGACAGAAGCTCGGAGCATATCCTCCAGAATTTGATTGACTCGTTCTACTTGACCACTTGATTGCGGATGGAAGGCGGTGCTAAAGGAGAGACGAGTCCCCATAGCATTTTGGAAACTTTCCCAAAATCGAGAGGTGAAAAGACTTCCACGGTCCGAATTAATTTCCAATGGAACACCATGGAGAGATACTATTCGAGAGATGTACAAATCCGCTAGCTGGCTAGCGGTTATACTCTCGCGAACAGGTAAGAAGTGGGCTACTTTGGAAAGACGATCGACAACAACGAAGATAGCATTATTCCCTCTTTTGGTTCTGGGAAACCCGGTAATGAAATCCATACCGATTTTATCCCATTTCCATTCAGGAATCTCCAAAGGTTGAAGGGTGCCAGCAGGCCGTTGATGCTCTGCTTTAACACGACAACAGACGTCGCAAGTTGCAATGTATTGAGCGATTTCTCTCTTCATCCTAGTCCACCAAAACCTCTGGCGTAGGTCTTGATACATTTTAGTGCTACCGGGATGAATGGTGAGAGGGGATTCATGAGCTTCCTTAAGGATCAATTGTCGTAAATGTTGTTTCTTGGGAACCACCAAACGGTTCTCGAAGAAGACAACACCTCGTTCATCCATGGAAAAACATTTAGCAACTCCGCTAGCGATGTTTTCCTTAATCCGAGATATGCCCTTATCGCGCTTCTGGGCAGCTATGATTTGATCCGTAAGGTTAGGTTTCGCCACCAGGGTGGAAAGGAATCCTCGAGGAACAATGTGAAGGTTAAGCTTATGAAATTCCTCGTGGAGAAGTGGTTGACCTTGTTGTAACATCAGGTTGTTACAATAAGATTTACGACTTAGTGCATCAGCCATGACATTGGCTTTGCCTGGGGTGTAAGTTATTCCTAAGTCGTAATCCGAGATCAACTCGACCCAACGTCTTTGCCTGAGATTCAAATCCGGTTGGGTGAAGATATATTTCAAACTTTGGTGATCAGTGTAAATTTCGCAACGATTACCCAGAAGGTAATGTCGCCAGGTTTTGAGTGCATGGACTACTGCTGCAAGCTCTAGGTCATGAGTAGGATAATTATCCTCATGTGGACGCAACTGTCGAGATGCGTAGGCAATCACATGACGATCTTGCATGAGTATGCAACCTAGTCCTTGTCGCGAGGCGTCGCAATAGATAACAAAGTCCTTAGAGAAATCTGGTGGTACCAGTACGGGAGCAGATGTCAGGCGTCTTTTTAGTTCCTGAAAGCTGAACTCGCACTGTGGGGTCCACTCGAACTTTTTATCTTTCTTGAGGAGTTCAGTTAGAGGCTTAGCAACTTTGGAGAAATTCTCGACGAAGCGGCGGCAATAGCTCGCTAAACCAAGAAAACTCCGAACTTGCTTGACCGTTTCAGGTGGAGTCCAGTCAAGGACAGCTTGAACTCGCTCGGGATTGACAGCAATGCCCTTGCCAGAGATTACATGGCCCAGATAGGTCACTTCTGGCAACCAGAATTCGCACTTGGAGAATTTGGCATAAAGGCGATGCTCTCGGAGTTTCATCAATACTAGCCTTAGATGTTCGGCATGTTCTTCCTCATTTTTGGAGTAGATGAGTATATCATCGAGGTATACCACGACGAATTTATCCAAGTACTCCATGAAGATCGAGTTCATTAACCGAGAGAAGGTGGCTGGAGCATTGGTTAACCCAAAGGACATGACGGTGTACTCGTATTGGCCGTAACGAGTGACGAAAGCCGTTTTGGGAATGTCCCCGTTCTTGATTTTGATTTGATGGTAGCCCAACCTCAAATCCATTTTGGAAAAGACTGAGGATCCAGCGAGCTGGTCATACAGGTCGTTGATCCTGGGGAGCGGATACTTGTTCTTGATAGTGACCAAATTGACAGGTCGGTAATCTACAACCATCCGATCCGTTCCATCCTTCTTCTTGACGAAGAGGACGGGGCAAGCCCATGGAGATGAACTAGGACGGATGAAACCTTTTTGCAGGGACTCATCGAGTTGTTTCTTAAGCTCTGCTAGTTCTAGGGGTGCCATCTTATAAGGTCTCCTAGAGATTGGGACGGTTCCTGGGACAAGGTCTATCACGAACTCGACATCTCTGTCAGGTGGAACACCTGGCAGTTCCTCTGGAAAGACATCCGGGAAGTCACGGACTACCGGAATATCTTCGAGGTCTGGAAGGGGATTGGCATTTAGAGAGTAGAGCTGACGCTCCGATATTCGGGTCAAAACATTGACTGTCTTGCCCGATGGATGGGTAAGTTGAACAGTTCTAGTTGAGCAGTCAATCTTGGCGTAATGAGCTGACATCCAGTCCATACCCAAGATGATGTTTATGTCTGAAGACTTGAGAGCTATTAGTGACGCAAGGAAGACCAATCTGTCAACCAGAATTTCATTTCCATGGCTGATTCTAAAGGTTTGCCACTTAGAACCAGGGGTTTGAATTACCATGGAGGTAGGCATGTCACAAAAAGTGGTGTTGTGCAAACGAGCATAGCTCTCAGAAATAAATGAATGAGATGCTCCAGTATCAAAGAGAACAGTTGCCGGATGGCAATTAACAAGGAGCGTACCGAGAACGACGTTGGGGTCCTCTTGAGTTTCTTCAGCTGAAACGTAGTTGACATGGCCACGAGCAGTGGTGGCTGGCTTGGCGACAAGCACTTTTGCTGTTGACTTACCACGGCCAACAGACTTTCCGAACTGGCTGGGGTTGTTCTGGGGACACTCACGGATGTAGTGGCCTGGCTCACCACACTTGAAACAAGTTGTCATATTGGGGCGTGGAGCAGTATTGGCAGTGGGACCACCAAAAGTCTTGGGCGGCACATACTGTTGATTGGGACGAGGCGCCTCAAAGGATGGCCTCGGGGTATACCTGGGTGGCATAGCAGAATTTGGAATCCAGACCCGGCGCTTCTGTGACCCAGAACCGGATGAAGATCCATAGTCGCGGGAGTGCTTATGTGAAGCTTCAAAATCGTTCTGCCCCGTCTCGGCACTGATGGCCTTATTGACTAGCTTCGGAAAAGAAATGCATTCATGCAGACGAAGGTCACGTCGGAGCTCAGGGCTAAGTCCCTTGGGGAACCTTGCCTGCTTCTTGGCATCGGTGGACACCTCTTCGGGAGCATAGCGTGCAAGCTTCCCAAACTCGCGACTGTATGCATCCACATTCAGCTTCCCCTGGGTGAAGTTACAGAACTCCTCCCTCTTGCGGTCCATAAGACCTTCCGGGATATGATGCTCATGGAAAGCGGCACTGAAATCAGCCCAAGTAGTGAGTTGGCCGACCGGACGCATAGCTTCATAATTCTCCCACCAAAGGCTGGCAGGACCTTCAAGGTGATAGGCAGCAAAGGTGACTTTATCATCTTCAGCCACGTTGGCAGAACGTAGCTTGTGGGCGATGCTGCGGAGCCAGTCATCCGCATCGAGAGGTTCGATGGAGTGATTGAACTTTGGCGGGTACAGCTTGACAAAGTCATTGATGGACACCGAATTGATCCTCTGCTGACGTGCAGTGTTCTGCTCAATCCGCTCTAACAAGCGGTTGGTGTCGCGCCTGTTGCGCTCTGCCTCCAGCATCACTTCGGCCAGAGAAGGTGGTTGAGGCAGACTTTCCTCTCTAGGTGCACTAGCTTCTCCCTGCTCCGAAGCAGCAGGGTTGCTGCGGGTGTTGACCATCCTGGGAAAACAAAACAACGATTTAAACCAGGATGGCAAAATCTGGCCAAGGAAGTGCAGAATGTAATGGTAACAAGGAATGCAGAGATGATCATCCGTATGACATGGCAATATAGAAACTGCCATATATATACCAACGGTCATACACGTCATACATAGTTTAGTACAAACTCAAGCTGAAGTACAACTAAGACGACAGACGTTACATCTCATCGGAGGCATTCCAAGCTCCTATACATTATTTTTCTACATCTCCGGAATTGATACACACTAAGTCATATTCCACGGGTCACGCAGGACGGTGGACATACAACTGTTACAATACTAGCGAGACTACTACTAGCTCAGGCGGCTCCGTAGAAGTCCTCATAGAAGTCACCACCCAGACCTGGAAGCGGAACATGGTCATCTGGGAACAGACGGTGCTGCGGTGCTTGTGGACCATAGGGACTTGGGTGCGGCCTCGGTCCAACAGATGGCGGTAGAAGAGGCCCACGAGGAGGGGTGATGCCTCCCACCTCACGCCATTCCATGAAGTCTGGCAGACTAGCCTGCACAGGGTACAAGTCTCTCGTGTCCATGTATCCGGCTTGCACAGCAGGTGCAAACCTCGTCAAGGTGGCCCAATGATCAGCACGAGCATTAAAAGCTCCATACGCAAGGCCCGGTTTTCACGGTCCTTATCTTCCAACATCTCAGTAGTGGTGCAAAGGAGTGAGTCCTCATGGGATGCATCACTGTACATGCCCTGAAGGTAACCATGCGCCCCAGGGAGGGATGCTGGCATGTAGCGAAATTCAGTGTTGCTCAACAAGGCAGTTCTAGCTCGCATAATGGTCATCATCGAGTAGGCTGCATCTTGAACGGACATCCCAATAGTGATCCCGAGTCCATAAGAACGGTGGAGTGGTTCCGTGGCTCCGGGATAAGATGGATATATCCTAACCGTGCACAGATATTGGCTCTGGTTGAAATCTCTAAACTGCTCTTCGACGGTGTATTCAGGGTACCATCGGTATCCTGCCTCCACCATCACTCAAACCAACATGGCGGTATGACCACATACACCGATGCAACGGGTCAGACGAACCACTTGGTTTTGGGGACGGGTAGCCATCTGAAAGCACAAATTAGTGCAAAGGCATTAGAATTTCTGGATGAAATTGGACAGCATAACGGCTGTAAATGCTCAGAAAAGGAATTGAGACATCCACAACAGTTTGCGAAACCACTCAACAACAACATATCAAGGTTCTGGTTCAATTGGCAACATACTAAACTTTAGTAGAACTGAACTAGGTTGTAACCAACAATCCTATAAGTTACTACGATTTAGTAACACGTGAACCTGATAGAGAGAAGAGAGCCTAGTCCTTAACCCACGTAGAATGAGAAGAGAATGACTCAGAATAGGGGGGCATAAGGTAAAGGAGTAAAAGAGCCTTACGTTCCCTCCCACAATCAATTCCCCTACATATAACTAAAGCATTTCTAGACTCGACACCGACCAGTTTGGCTTAGCGAACCTACAGGCAGTCCGGCTCTGATGCCAACGCTGTCAGGACCCCGATCCTAAGCCACATTGATCCAGCGTGTAACACATCATATCACTTTGCGGCCTCACGCACGGTACTCCCACGGGTGCCACCTTACCTGGCCCGGGACCGTTTGCGCCTTTTGGCTCACGTATATGATAGTGTCGCTAGCATCCATATGACAGAGAACCCGGGCCGACATGGCTAGTCGTGAACCCAAAGCGGCGCTAGCCTATGAGGACAGGCATACGTGAATCACATCGAACATGTCGGTCATCAACGTATCTATTCGGGCTGTAGCACTGGGCTAACAGGACTCCGGTAACCCGGGCTGTAGCAGGTTAGGCAGGACTCCGAATATCAGCGCGTGACATTTCCCCGAAGGGACAGACATAGGAACGACGTGGAACACATGCCGGCCAATCAAGTGTCCAAGCAGTAGTGCTGGGCTAGCAGGACTCCGGTGAACCGGGCTGTAGCGGACTACTATCGCTCAGAAGCACAAGACTTACATTTCCCCATATGAAAGGCTGCCAAGGATAAACAACTAGATAGTCGGATCCCACTCATACCAAGCATTTCAATCATACACACAATATGCCCGATATGAGTAAATACAACATGGCATCACAACAGTACTCTACGACTCAAGTACTTTATTTAGAAGGCTCCGAGGAGCCATACATATCATCCATACAGATAGGGGTCACATGACCCAACACTCAAGTCATACAAACATACAAGCACATGCGGAAGCAAAGTAGTCTGAGTACAGACACTAGAAAGAAAGAAGGCTTGACGAAGCCTGTCTATCTACAACGACCCTTCACAAGTCTTGGATCACCACCTGGGTGATAAGTCACTCGTCAACGTCGAGGTCTACATAGAACCCATCAGAGGGTTTGGTGCAGTCGTCTGAAAAACATGATTAAAGCAACATGAGTACAGAAGTACTCAGCAAGTCTTACAACAGGAACCTATCATACATGCACATTCTCAAGAAGGTAGTGGGGTTATTGCAGCAAGCCAGCTTTGACTCTTGGCTAAGCTATCCTACGAAAGACACCACTTGTAAAACATTTGTCGCACACGAGTCCACTAACACCATCACAATACTCCACCGTGGATCCTCTCTCGCCATCCTACGAGAGGGCCATCCGCGGTACTCACACTTATCTTGAGATTTTTAGTAGTATCCATTTAACTTGTCTATGAACTGATATAGGCAACCCAGAAGTCCATTACCGCGGACACGGCTATTCGAATAGATTATTTATAACCCTGCAGGGGTGTACTTCTTCACACATGTTTCCACCACTTAGCGTCTGCACACGACATGTGCTCGGCAGACTTCAAGCGAAAGCCGACGTGGGTGTAGACCACGACCTACCTAAACACTCAAGTCTCTAGTCCAGGTTTATCGCCTATTCGGGTTCCATCCGCAGGGAGTCCGGCCGAGGTTTCCACTAACGGCCCCGAACGATGTGAACAGGGTTCCCGAGACACCAAACGGGCGAGTCGGTACACCGTGCCACGTGCCTACCGCAACACAGCCCACCTCGATGGTCAGCGCCGCGTGCGGCCCCCAGCATACTACAAACACCAGAAACTACTTGCAACTCCTGGACAGAGGACAAGGGTGGATAAGAAGTCGAGCGGGGTCATATTTCAGGGCCCAATGTGTGGTAGTAACTGTATCATGGATCACAAACACAGATCTCAGTTCTTAAGGACGGCCTCAATGAAACAACCCACCATGTACTCCTACATGGCCTCTCATCGATTCCTTTACCAAATCGTATTCACACTTCACTCTTGTCACCGACACAACCTTTCACTCCAGTTCATCATCCCGATGAGCCAGACCTGACACAACTCTAAGCATAGCAAGCATAGCATGGTAGGAACACACACACATGTATTGGCTCAAACAACTCCTACACATGCTAGTGGGTTTCATCTAGTTACTGTGGCAATGACAGGTCATGCAAAGGAAGTGGGTTCAACTACCGCAACACACAGCAGTTTGAAACGCGTTGTCTTAATGCAGTAAACGAGAGCAGAAGCGAGAACATGGGTTTGTATCGGAATGATCAATGGGTTGCTTGCCTGATGGAGTGGTGGTGGGATACTGCCCTTCAGTTGGATACTCGGAGATATCCTCGGAGGCAGAACCTACCACGATGAACACATTGCAACACAATCAATACATGACGATATGCAACAATATGATGCATGCAATGACATGGCAATATGAATGTGTCCTGGTCTTGTGCAAGTTAAACCAGAAGGAAATGACCCCATTTGAACCAAAGATTCAAATGGTAGTGCATTTATAAGATCATATTAGTGCAATATCTTATAATGCCTAAACAGTGGGTTTAACTTGTTTTAACATGCATGAAACCAGTTCCATTGGATTGATTGGATTTTTCTGATAATTTTTCATATATAAAACTTTGCATTTGGAGTTACAGATAATTTTCTATGAATTTTTGAAGTTTGAACTATTTTCTGGATTTTCTGTTTAAAAATAAATCCAGCAAAATAAATTACTGCGTCAGCATGAGGTCATGCTGACCTCAGCAAGTCAACAGCCGGTCCATGTCAAACCTGACGCGTGGGTCCCGCGTGTCAGGGTTATTAGATTAAAAAGATTAGATTAATCCTAAATCTGAATTAGTTAGCGGGCGGGGCCCACATGTCATAGACCCAGGGGGTCAACGGGTCAACTCCGCCGGCGTTGAGCCGCCGGCGACGTCCAGACGCGGCGGAGGAAGTGTAGATTCGTGCTCCGGCGACCAAATCGACGGCGGAGCACGTCTACGTGATGCGGGAGCTGACCCGCAACTCTTGGTGGAGTTGGTTGGGGTCGGGGTGGCCGGAGTTGGCGCCGGCGACGAGTTTGGCGGCGCCGGGGCTCGGGCGAAGGTGGAACCGGGGCTGCGGGGCACGGCGAGGTGCGTGCGGTAGTGCGTTGGCCTCCTGGGGTTGCGGTGAGGCCATTGGACACGGTGGGGTGGTTATTGGTTAGCCGGAGACACGTCGGCGACGAGCTCCGCGGCGGTGCGTGCGGGTGAGCATCGTGCAGTCGCTGTGGTGCACGAGACGCAGAACGGAGGGGATGGGGAGGTAGCTGAGCTCACAGCGGTCTCGGGGAAGCGAACGTCGCGGTCGGGGACGAGCTGGTGCGGCGGTGAGGTCGAAGGGGATCTCCGGCGGCCGAGGGTTGAAGAAGAGCTCGGGGAAGCGTTGTAGAGCGAGCGAGCGCTCGGGGCTCGGCTAGCTCGAAGAAGAGGAGGGCGGCGGAGCTTCTGGACAGGTCGGAGCGGCGCTAGGACGACGGAGAGCGCGACTACGGCGACGGTGCAGCTGCGGTGGCGTCGGCCATGGCGTGGAAGTGCGAGGGAGAGAGGCAGGGGGGAAATGGACGTGTCCAGGGCGTTGGGGTGTGACGTGGGGGTCGCCCAGCGTCCAGGCGCGCGAGGCGGCAAGCTGCTGGCGCCGTGGCGAGCTCGCGCTCGCCGGCGTCAGCTCCCTGCCTGCCTGGCGGGGACGAAGCAGCTGGCTGGCGCGGGCCAGCACAGTGCTGGGCCGCCAGGTGGGCCGGCAGGTGGTTAGCGTCCAGGTTAGTTTTCTTCTGATTAACTGTTTTCTTTTTCTATTATTTCTGCAACTTTGTGGACTTATTTAAAATACTTAAACAACTCCAAAAATCCCCAAACTGCTCATGCATACTATTTAAAGTATAAACAACATGAAACATTTCTGTTTGAGAATATTTGAACATTTAAAATATTTTTATAAATTTTAAATGCCCAAATTCAAATACTTATGTGTTAATTCAATAACCTTCTGTTGACCTAGAAAAATGTGCACTATTTTTGCCAGGGGGTTTAATCCAAGACAAAGAGGGTGAACATTTTAGAAGGGCATTTCAGGTTCATTGAAAAAGATTTTAGTAAACCCTAGTTATTTCCAGGGGGGGGGGGGGAAGTGTGTGTTGGGGGTTCTGGCATTTCCCATTTCAGAATTAATAGAATTTAAACATGATGCACACTCTAATGCATGGCCTAGCTAGGGATGTGACAGACCAGTCCCTTTGCAGTAGAAGCACTCAGTCTCAGGCTTAGGTCCAGACTTGGGCTTCTTCACTGAGCAGCAACTTGCTTGTCGTTCTTCTTGAAGTTCCCCTTCTTCCCTTTACCCTTTTTCTTGAACTGGTGGTCTTGTTGACCATCAATACTTGATGGTCCTTATTGATTTCTACCTCCGCAGCCTTTAGCATTGCGAAGAGCTCGGGAATTGTCTTATCCATCCCTTGCATATTATAGTTCATCATGAAACTCTTGTAGCTTAGTGGCAGTGGTTGAAGAACTCTGTCAATGACACTATCAACCAGAAGATTTACTCCCAGCTGAGTCAAGTGATTATGATACCCAGACATTTTGAGTGTATGCTCACTGACAGAACTATTCTCCTACATTTTGCAGCTATAGAACTTATTGGAGACTTCATATCTCTCAATCTGGGCATTTGCTTGGAATATTAACTTCAACTCCTGGAACATGTCATATGCTCCATGACATTCAAAACATCGTTGAAGTCCTGGTTCTAAGCCGTAAAGCATGGCACACTGAACTATCGAGTAGTCATCAGCTTTGCTCTGCCAGGCGTTCAAAACGTCCGGCGTTGCTCCTGCAGTGGGTCTTGCACCTAGCGGTGCTTCCAGGATGTAATTCTTCTGTGCAGCAATGAGGATAATCCTCAAGTTATGGACCCATTCTGTGTAGTTGCTACCATCATCTTTCAACTTAGCTTTCTCTAGGAACACATTAAAATTCAAAGGAACAGTAGTACGGGCCATTGATCTACAACAACATAGACATGAAAAATACTGTCAGGTACTAAGTTCATGATAAATTAAAGTTCAATTAATCATATTACTTAGGAACTCCCACTTAGATAGACATCCCTCTAATCTTCTAAGTGATCACGTGATCCAAATCAACTAAACCATGTCCGATCATCACGTGAGATGGAGTAGTTTTCAATGGTGAACATCACTATGTTGATCATATCTACTATATGATTCACGCTCGACCTCTCGGTCTTAGTCTTCCGAGGCCATATCTGCATATGCTAGGCTCGTCAAGTTTAACCCGAGTATTCTGCTTGTGCAAAACTGGCTTGCACCCGTTGTATGTGAACGTAGAGCTTATCACACCCGATCATCACGTGGTGTCTCAGCACGACGAACTTTCGCAACGGTGCATACTCAGGGAGAACACTTGTACCTTGAAATTTAGTGAGAGATCATCTTATAATGCTACCGCTGAACTAAGCAAAATAAGATGCATAAAGGATAAACATCACATGCAATCAATATAAGTGATATGATATGGCCATCATCATCTTGTGCCTTTGATCTCCATCTCCAAAGCACCGTCATGATCACCATCGTCACCGGCGCGACACCTTGATCTCCATCGTAGCATCATTGTCGTCTCGCCAACTATTGCTTCTACGACTATCGCTAACGCTTAGTGATAAAGTAAAAACAATTACAGGGCGATTGCATTGCATACAATAAAGCGACAACCATATGGCTCCTGTCAGTTGCCGATAACTCTGTTGCAAAACATGATCATCTCATACAATAAAATTTAGCATCATGTCTTGACCATATCACATCACAACATGCCCTGCAAAAACAAGTTAGACGTCATCTACTTTGTTGTTGCAAGTTTTACATGGCTGCTACGGGCTGAGTAAGAACCGTTCTTACCTACGCATCAGAATCACAACAATTTTTCGTCAAGTGTGTTGTTTTAACATTCAACAAGGACCGGGCGTAGTCACACTCGATTCAAATAAAGTTGGAGAAACTGACACTCGCCAACCACCTATGTGCAAAGCACGTCAGTAGAACCAGTATCGCGTAAGCGTACGCGTAATGTCAGTCCGGGCCGCTTCATCCAACAATACCGCCAAACCAAAGTATGACATGCTGGTAAGCAGTATGACTATTATCGCCCACAACTCTTTGTGTTATACATGTGCATATAACATCTACGCATAGACCTGGCTCTGATACCACTGTTGGGGAACGCAGTAATTTCAAAATTTTCCTACGCACACGCAAGATCCATCTAAGTGATTGATACGTCTCCAACGTATATATAATTTTTGATTGCTCCATGCTATATTATCTACTGTTTTGGGCAATATTGGGCTTTATTATCCACTTTTATATTATTTTTGGGACTAACATATTAACCGGAGGCCCAACCCAGATTTGCTGTTTTATGCCTATTTCAGTGTTTCAAAGAAAAGGAATATCAGACGGAGTCGAAACGGAACGAAATCAACTGAAGAAGTTATTTTTGGAAGGAAAGCTACCGGATGGACTTGGACCCCACGTCAGGAGCTAAGGGAGCTGGCCACGAGGGTGGGGGGCGCGCCCTGAAAGTGCGTTATATCGACTAGAGGGGGGGGGTGAATAGGCGATTTTTATGAAATTCTTCACTGAGGAATTTGCTCGTGAGGAAATTCCTTAGCGAAGAAATACTAGCAGCGGAATAAGTACTCAAAAGTAAACATAACAGATTGCATGCATGGTCATCATGATGAAATGAAGACAAACACAAAGTACAGAAAGCGTAGGCACAGGATAACTCTAGATGAAGACAAACAGACTGAAGAAATTGAACTGAGGAATTTGTGAAAGTCTTCAGTCAAAGTCTTCAAAAACAGATATGAACAAACAGACAACACAGTAGTGAGGAAATGAAGGTGTTGAGGAAATGGAACCAATAAGCTTGGTGAAGACAATGATTTGGTAGACCAGTTCCAACTGCTGTCTCAGTTGTACGTCTGGTTGGAGCGGCTGAGTATTTAAACTCGAGGACACACAGTCCCGGACACCCAGTCCTGAGCACGCAGCTCGGGACACCAAGTCCTCACCGTATTCTCCTTGAACTAAGGACACACAGTCCTCGTCCAATCACTCGTGGTAAGTCTTCAGGTGACTTCCAAACCTTCACAGACTTGGTCACTCGGCGATCCACAATTCCTCTTGGATGCTCTAGACCTTGACGCCTAACCGTCTGGAAGAAGCACAGTCTTCAAAGGTAACAAGCGTCGGATCCACGCAGGATCAATTTCTTCAGTGATGCTCAATCACTTTGGGTTTGTAGGTGTTTTGGGTTTGGGTTTGGATTTTCCTCACTTGATGATTTTCGCTCAAAGTCCTCGGAGGATGGGTTGCTCTCAAATGACAAGTGTCAAGTTCACGCGGAGCAGCCAACCAGCTAGTGGTTGTAGGGGGCGGCTATTTATAGCCTAGGGAGCAGCCCGACATGATAAGACATAAATGCCCTTCAATGATATGACCGTTAGGTGGACAAGATATTTTAGGACAGCTGGCGCGTGGCACATCAACGGTCGGAAATTTGGAGTACAAATTCCTCAGGGCTATCATGTTCCTCACTGTGTAGGCAATTCGCACTGGCGAATTCCTAACTCCTCAGTCAGAGCAAAGTCCTCAGTGACCAGAAGAACTGCGTCTCTGTCACTGAAGAATTTGACTAAACTGTATGAGATTTCCAATGGCTTCACTCGAAGGGATTGGTAGGTGTAGGATTTGAGTTGAGCATCACATGGAAATTTTCTCCTTAGTACTTCCTCGACTCCCTTTAACAGTACGGTGTTTCCTATGACTCAAGAAAGAGAAAAATGAAACTACGAAAACAAAAGTCTTCAGGCTTCACGTTCCTTGAATGAATACCAAGTCTTCAGGATCACACCAATTTCTTCACTTTCAAAGTCTTCAGAAAGTCTTCAGAAAGTCTTCAGAATATCAAAGTCTTCAGTCGAAGAACTTCATTTTTAGGGGTCGACTTTTACTGTAAATATCAAACTCCTCATAGACTTATAGACCTGTGTACACTCATAAACACATCAGATGCTTAACCTATAAGTCTTCAATACACCAAAATCACTAAGGGGCACTAGATGCACTTACAATCTCCCCCTTTTTGGTGATTGATGACAACATAGGTTAAGTTTTCAACGAGGATAAATATATGAAGTGTAGATATTGATATTGAGGAATTTGATTGCAAGATATAGAAGAACTCCCCCTGAAGTTGTGCATAGTGAGGAATTTGCTTTTGAGGCAATGCACACTTGAAGAGTTAAATCATGGATATCTCCCCCTATATCTTGTAATTCATACACGCATTTGATATATGATTTGAAGAATTTGAAATGCATGATGAAATATGGTGCCTGATGCAATTCAGCATGCGTGCAATAATCATTAATGAGGAATAAGCATGCAGAATAGCACATCAAAAGTATCAGAGCTCAAGCATCAAAAGTATCAGAGCACCGAGCACCATAGGGTTTAAGATTACAACTCGATCCAATAAAAGTTTCGGAAGAACGAGAGTTGCAACTTAAGAAAATATGCCCTTATTATAGACCCGCTTGAAGACTAACTCAGATTTCTCCCCCTTTGTCATCAAATGACCAAAAGGATCGAAACTGAGGACTAACGCCCCTGAAGATATTCAAGTTGATGAAGGAGCGCCAGCGTTGTTGGGGTCGGTTGTTGAAGTAGGGCCTGCTGCAGTGTCGTCCAAGTCTTCATTTTCATCAGTATCGCGCGATGAAGAATATGAACTGGCCACCAAAGAAGGAACCTTGACCTTCTTGAATTTCTTCGGCGGAGGTGCCGACCAGGCAAATTCTTCCTTGAGGCCCATGTTCTCCAAATCTTCAGCACTATACACTTGAGACAGAACAACCCAGGTGCGGTTGAGGGTTTCATGAAGGTAGTAATGGTTTTTCTTCACTGCATTATATGTGGCGGTCATGTTGTGAAGAATTGAACCAAACTGACGCTTGACCCATTTGTGATTGCGATCAACCTTTTGATGAAGACTGAGGAGTAACTCACGATCAGTCATCACCCTGTGTGCTGTGGCTTGAGGATTTTGCTTGGCAGTGTTAGCAGCAGTGTCATGTGTGGCAGAGTCATCATTGGTGGAATAAGAAGCAGCCTTGCGAAATTGACCATCCAATGGACGAATGCCTTCATCTATCACAGCAGTGGCCTTGCCCTTTTCATCAGCTGAGGAAAATGTCCTTTTGAGGACTTCAATGGGAGGCAAGTAGCTGCAGTGGTTGAGAGTTTCAGCCTTGTAGTTGAGTGAAGACCTTGTCCTGATGAATCTCATAATCCAAGGTGCATAAGGCTTCAGCTCAAATGGTGACATAGCAATGTTGGCCAGAGTCCTCATGAAGAAATCATGGAAGTTTATGGGAACGCCATGTATGATGTTGAAAAGCATATTCTTCATGATGCCAACAATTTCTTCATCAGAAGAATCGTGTCCTTTGATGGTACATATTGTCTTCGTCAGAATGCGATAGACAGTCCTAGGCACATACAGTAATTCCTTGACGAGGAATTTGGTACGAGGTGATTGCCCTGGCTTCAGTGTCTTCATAAGCACTTGCATATAGTGGTTTGACAGCTCAGGTTCATCATACACGCAACACACATCTTCAGTGGGTGGACTAAGAGAAAGGCAGCGAAGCAATTCAGTTGCTGGGGCCTTGTAATGTGTATTTTCAGTCATCCAGTCCAGAACCCATGAATTGACATTTTCAGAGTTGCCAGTGATGTGCAGTGTAGCATAGAACTGAAGAATAAGTTCTTCATTCCAATCGCATATATCTGTGCAGAAGTTGAGTAGCCCAGCGTCGTGAAGAACACTGAGGACTGGCGTGAAGCTCGGCATAGATTCCATATCCACATGAGGAATATGTGCATGGGTGAAGACTTTGTCTTTGTTGTAAAGCACTGAGGAATAGAAATTTGCTTGGCTGGCAGTCCAGAAACGCCTCTTCCTTATGCGAGCAGAGTCATAAGGATTGTATTCAGTGAAGAATACGTGCTCGCCATAGAAGTCTTCAGCCTTGAATTTCTGTTTGCGTGAGAATGGATCCTTTGGCCTTGGCAGAGGAGTGTCAGTGAGTTGCATCACGACCTCAGGAATCGCAAGCTCATGTTCTTCAGGCTGAGGAATTTCAGGATTTTCCTCAGGTGCAGTCACCTTGTCTGTTTCAGAGTAGTTTCTTCAGCACTAGTGGCTGGAATTTCTTCATTCACATGAGCAGTGGGATGAGTTGCATCAGAGCCCAATTTTACGGTTGGTGAAGGAGAGTGAGGAATTTGCTGCAGGGGAGTGAAGAGTGGGGAATTGGGATGCTGACTTTCCCAAAAGTTGTCATTCATTACTGGAGTTGTGCTTCCAATATCCACATCTTCATCATCAATTTCTTCAACACCAGCCTCTTCAGCATCAAACTGAGGCATTGGTGATGAGATTATTGGGGTTGAAGTGATTGTATCCACTTCAATTTCTTCATCAATCTGCTCTAAGGAAGCAGCAGACTGAGTTTCTTCATCAGATCCACTTGGGATCTCATAATCTTCACCAAAAGGAACAAGGTCCTTTGATGGCATGGAGGAGATAGGAACAACATCAATTGGATTGGCAAATGAGCTGGTCATGGGCTTCATCTTCTTTGGGACTGAAGATTCTGAAGCACTTGATGCTTTCCTTTTCTTCACGGCAGCTCGCTCTGCAGCCTTGGTTTTCTTCACATCTAAAGCAGAGGGAAGAATTGGAGTTGGAGTTGGTGCAGGTGGAGCTGAGGAATCTGGTTCTTTTTCTTCAGGCACAACTGATGCAGTTGCCCTGGTTTCTTCATTTTATTTAGGAGCACCACTAGTGGATGCCCTGGCAATTTCATCAACGGCTGGAGCAGAGTCATCAGCCTTGGAACTAGCATTTTCTTCAGCAGCCTGAACTTCATCAGCGGTGCTGGCATGTTCTTCAGTTTGCTGAACAGATGCTTCAGCTTGAGGAATTTGTTGCATTGAGGCAGTACCCTTGGTGAAGGTATCAGTCAGCCTCACAAATCTGACCTTGGCTCCTTGCCAATCAGCATAGTACGAGTCAAAGTTGTCGCTGAGGGCTTTGATCTCAGCCTGCATCTTGACAAGTTCCTCAGGCTTCATTTTGAGAACATTTTTCTTCAGCAGCTTCTCTTTGCGGTATTGGGATTTCTTGATCTCTCTGGCCCTATCATATTTCCACTTCTCCTCTTGGATGAAGTGAGTCAGCATGTGACTTTGGCCAGGTGTCAGTTTGAAATCAGGCATAGGAGTGTTGGGATCCTTGTGCCAAAGATCAATATAGTCTAGGATCACCCTTGGATCCAAAAGCAGGGGCACAGGTGTGCCTTTGGCTTTAGCAGCCCTTTCTTGGCGGTCCCTGATGATTTCAGCGAGTTCTTCTTCATCAGCTTCATCATCATCGGCACAATGAAGACCACTTGCTTCTTTGGACTTGGGCGAGTGCCGCGTCCAGCGGTAGCCTTTTTCTTCAGTAACGAGGGTCCAGCTGAGGATTTTGGTGCAGCTGAGGAACTAGCTGAGACACCAGAGGCAATAGAGATGCCAGTTGTCCTTTGGCATGAGGCCAGATGCACAGGAGATGAGGACTTTGTGAGAGCAGGAGCAGCATGAGGAATTTGCTTTGAAGATTTTGAAGATTCTGGCCGTGAGGGCGCAACTGAGGAACTTGGCCGTGAGGGCATTGAAGGTGAAGCACTTGGCTTACGAGCAGGCTTCTTCATCATTGATTTCCTCGGCTTGGCAGGAGCCTCAGTGGCAGCAGCACCAGCAGCAGATTCTTCATTGAATTTCCTCACTGCTTCTTTTGCTTGCTTTTGTAGTTTACGCTGGCGCTTGGCCCATTCTTGAGGAAATTCCTCACCTCTTCTGATGCTTGTGGGATCAGCCACTTGGCCAGGTGCCAATGGAGGTCTTGGGCATGGAGGGTTTACTGCGAATTTCTTCATGTACTTGGGAGTGACGTATCTGTACTCCCTCCACTCTCTTGCCCATCTCCGTTCAATCCTTTGGATGCGCACCTTGCGCTGATTTTTGTCTTCTTTACCAAATTTGGATTCATCAGGTGTGCAATAATCAGCATAAATGTCCTCAGGTATTTCAAAGGCAGTCATGACCTCAGGCTTCTTTCCTCCTTTCTGTGGCCTTTTTCCTTCAGCCATTTTCTTCAGATGAGGAATTTGAACAATGGAATTCTCTGAAGAAGTATGCAACTTTTCTTCGAGGAACGCTGCAAATGAGTTAAGTTGATGAGAACCTAAGGATTCAGCAGCGGACATGTGTACCTGTGAACATAGTATAGTTGCGAGGAATTTGAAGAGGTCATATGCGTTCTCAGAGGGTTTTTCATAAAGAACAAGTTTTGAGGAATTTGACCAGATTCTTCTTGAGGAATTTCACTAAGCTCCATATATATATCTTAGGTTCCAGAGTTGTATAGATTGAGAATCCACACAATTGAGGAATCTTGAAGAAATTTAGACTTAGGGAAATGAATCAAGAACAGAGAACAAGTGAGGTGTTTTGTGTGTGAGGATTTGAAGAATAAAAACACCTTTGAAGATTTTGTAGAAAAACTTCGAATCAAGGAGGGCAGTAAAAATAGCTTTTAATTACCCTGAATGAAGAACACGACGAACTGTGAGTTGGAACAGTGAAGTTCGTCAATGCAGATCTTCCACGCCCTAACTTGGCGGAGGAAGATGTCTATGGCGGTGGCGGAGGTGAAGATTTCCGCTGTCGGCGCGAGTACGTCGGCGACGAGGTCGAGGCAGTGAAGCTCTTCCTCACCGGCGGCGATGAAGTAGCGGCGGCGCTAGGGTTTGGAAGCTCGGGCGGGGAAAGTGAGATCGAGCGAGGTAAAGGAAGTGAGGATGGCGACGGAGGGGTATTTATAGCTGCGGTGAAAAAAAAACTGATTGTCCGAAGATTTGGGACAAAGGTGCCCCTGGCCGTTCTCCTTCACTTGACATGTGTCACCCACGTACTGTGTGGTTGAGATCGTGTAAGATCGTGGGTGGATAAGATAATCCATCGTGGGAAGTGGAACGGTTTAAGCGGCAAAAACGAAAGTTTGGATAAGATTAGTTTTAACGTTCCGTTCGCAATTTCTTCAGCTGACAAGGACACAGTGAAGAATTTGAACGAGTTTCAAATAGAACGCACATGAAGAATTTGTGAATAGACTGGATTGAGTATAGCATAGAGGGGAAGGGTCCGATCACATTCACTTAGCAGAAAAGTTCAAACTTGAAGAAATAGCCATAAGTGAATGCTGTAGAGGACATAAACTCATATATATATATATATATATATATATATATATATATATATATATATATATATAGCCAATGAATAAAAACGACGGAACAAGTGAAGACTTTGTAAAGTTTGAAGAATTTGAAAAACTGAAGAATTTCAAAAGTTGAGGAAAAACTCAAATTGAAGATTTTCAACTTTTGTGGTGGCGTGACCCACCGTGTAAGAATGATGATTTCAGACACCGCGTACAATTGTCGTAGGGTTCTGAGAATCAAATTCTTCATTAATTTCTTCACACTTAGAGTGTTATTCTTCATTGATTGAAGAAAAACGTTTCTTCATGTGTTGCACATCTAAGTCATCAATTATGCATAAGTGTTAGGATGAGTGCATTTTCAAAGTACATTCGAAGATTCTAAGATATTTAGCTCACACCGCAACTTGCTAAATCTCTTCTCATCCAAGGGCTTAGTGAAGATATCAGCTAGCTGTTCTTCAGTCTTCACATGCTCAATAGAAATGTCGCCCTTCAACACATGATCACGAAGAAAATGATGACGAATCTGAATGTGCTTTGTCTTCGAGTGCTGAACTGGGTTGTGAGCAATCTTGATGGCACTCTCATTGTCACAGAGGAGAGGCACATTCTTCACGTTGACTCCATAGTCCTTGAGTGTTTGCTTCATCCATAGTAGTTGAGCACAACAAGAACCAACAGCAATGTACTCAGCTTCAGCAGTAGACAGTGATACGCAGTTCTGTTTCTTCGAGGACCAACAGACCAAGGATCGTCCGAGGAAATGACAAGTACCAGATGTTGACTTGCGATCCACACGGTCACCAGCATAGTCAGAATCAGAATATCCAATGAGGTCAAAGTCTGAGCCCTTGGGGTACCATAATCCTAGTGTTGGTGTGTGAGCTAGATATCGAAGAATATGCTTCACAGCCGTATGGTGTGATTCCTTCGGTGCAGCTTGAAATCGTGCACACATGCAAACACTAAGCATTATATGTGGCCTAGATGCACATAAGTACAATAAAGAGCCAATCATGGAGCGGTATACCTTGTGATCGAAGTCAGTACCATTTTCATCAGTGCATAGATGACTATTTGTGGGCATAGGAATTTTGAGACCTTTGCAATCTTGCATGCCGAATTTCTTCAGGACATCCTTGAGGTATTTCTCCTGAGATATGAATATCCCATTGTGCTGTTGACGAATTTGTAGACCTAAGAAGAATTTCAATTCTCCCATCATAGACATTTGATATTCTTCACTCATCATATAGGCAAATTCATCACTATAACGTTGGTTAGTACAGCCAAAGATGATATCATCAACATATATTTGGCACACAAACAGTTCACCATCATATGATTTAGTAAAAAGAGTGGGATCGAGTGAACCGGGTGTGAAGCCTTTCTTCATGAAGAATTCCTTCAATGTGTCATACCATGCCCGTGGGGCCTGCTTGAGGCCATAGAGGGCCTTGTTAAGTCTGAAGACTTTGTCAGGATGTTTTGGATCTTCAAAACCTGGTGGTTGAGCAACATATACTTCTTCCTCAATCTTACCATTGAGGAATGCACTTTTCACATCCATTTGGTATAAGATGATATCATGATGGTTAGCATAAGCAAGTAAAATGCGAATAGCTTCAAGTCTAGCAACAGGTGCAAAAGTTTCATCGAAATCAATTCCTTCAACCTGTGTGTAGCCTTGAGCTAGTAGTCATGCCTTGTTCCTCACCACAACACCATTTTCATCTTGCTTGTTGCGGTAGATCCACTTTGTACCAATGATGTTATGCTTGCGAGGATCGGGACGATTGACCAGTTCCCATACGTTGTTGAGCTTGAACTGATGTAATTCTTCTTGCATGGCCTGAATCCACTCAGGCTCCAGAAATGCTTCATCTATCTTAGTGGGCTATGTGATAGAGACAAAAGCAAAGTGCCCACAAAAGTTAGATAGATGTGAAGCTTTTGAGCGTGTGAGAGGACCTGGTGCTCTAATGTCATCGATGATCTTCTCCACTTGCACTTATTTTGCAACGCGAGGGTGAGTCGGTTGCCGTTGAGGAATTTGATCAGCATTTTCTTCAGCATCAATTTCCTCAGCATTTTCTTCAGGTGCATTAGTTCGACGTTCTTCGCGTTCTGGAATGAATTCTTCATCAGATTCTTCAGTAGGAATGATATCTTCAGTAGCCTTGTGCTTGATCGATTCCTCAGGTGCTGGTTCATCTAACACAGAAGGTAGGTGCTCTCTTTGCGAGCCATTAGTTTCATCAAACCGCACATCTACAGTTTCAACAATCTTGTGAAGAACATTGTTGAAGACTCTGTAGGTGTGCGAGTCCTTTCCGTAACCAAGCATGAAACCTTCATGTGCTTTCGGTGCAAATTTAGAGTTGTGATGAGGATCTCTAATCCAACATTTAGCACCGAAGACTTTGAAATAACTCACATTGGGTTTCTTGTCAGTGAGGAGTTCATATGCAGTCTTCTTGAAGAATTTGTGAAGATATACTCTGTTGATGATATGGCACGCAGTATCAATTGCATCAACCCAGAAACGATGAGGGGTTTTGTACTCATCGAGCATAGTGCGAGCCATCTCAGCAAGAGTCCTGTTCTTGCGCTCCACGACGCCATTCTGTTGAGGAGTATAAGGAGCAGATAATTCATGAGTAATACCAAGTTCATCAAGATAGTCATCGAGACCCGAATTCTTGAATGCAGTGCCATTGTCACTTCTGATGTGCTTGATCTTCACACCAAAGTTAGTTGAAGCCCTCGAGGAAAATTGTTTGAAGACTTCCTGCACTTCAGTTTTGTAAGAGACAAGGTGTACCCATGTGTAACGAGAGTAATCATCAACAATAACAAAACCATATTGAGATGCTTCATTAGAGACAGAGGAATAATGGTTAGGACCGAAGAGATCCATGTGAAGCAATTCGAATGGACGAGTAGTGGTCATGATAGTCTTCGCTGGATGCTTGGCCTTTGTCATCTTTCCAGCTTCACAGGCACCGCATAAGTGATCCTTGAGGAATTTGACATTCTCAATGCCAATGACATGCTTCTTCTTCGCAAGCGTGTGCAGATTCCTCATGCCTGCATGACCAAGTCGTCGATGCCATAGCCATCCTTCTGATGTTTTTGCAAGTAGGCACACGACAGGTTGTGAATCGGCAGAGAAATCAACAACATACAAGTCTCCTCTCCTAAAGCCTTCGAAGACTTTGGATTTGTCAGATTCCATAATCACAACACAACGATACTTGCCGAAGACAACAACCATATCAAGATCACAAAGCATTGAGACAGACATAAGATTGTATCCTAAGGACTCAACAAGCATGACTTTGTCCATGTGTCGATCCTTTGTGATAGCAACCTTACCTAGACCCAATACCTGACTTTTGCTTTTATCGGCGAAGATGATATGCTTCATATGTGATGCTGATAAGGGAGCATCCATCAACAGATTCTTGTCACCGGTCATGTGATTTGTACATCCACTATCAAGTACCCATTCAGTGGCTTTGGGTTGATCATCCTGCAGATGAATTAGTGCAACTTACGAACCTCATATACTTCAGTAGTGAAGAATATGATATCACAATTCATCAGATCAATTTCATCAAGCAGTAGATATGATAAAACAGAGGGAGGACGTGTGAAATGAAAGCTCATTTCATCATGGTTAGCCTGCGTCCTTTCAGGCACTTTTATCAGGTCCCCAGCAAATTCTTCAGTCGTTACAACACGTCTGGAGACCTGACCCTACAGAAGAGATTAGTTCTTTTTCTTCACCACCCACATCTGAAGGGGTGGCAAAGAATTCATCACTCTGCGAGCTCCATATGAGAATGGTGGCAAAGCAGCCAAACCATTTCGTTTCACATAAGAGGGGTTAGGGTAAGCATATGAATAAGCAGAGAAATTCTTCGAGGACTTATGAACATAATAATTTGAAGAATAATGCTCATATTCATAGCCCTTGGCTCTTCCCTGCGAAACAGAGTTGTTAGCACGATGATGTTCATATGAGGACTTTGATCCATGTGAGGAATTTGATCCTCTTGAGGAATTTGGTCTGTATGAGGACTTGGATCCATATGAAGAATTTGGTCCATATGAAGAATTAGATCTGGGGTTCCTTTTCTTCACAGGTGGTGTCATGAGGACATTCACCTGAAGACTTTCAAGGCAACTTTTGGGAACCCAGATTTTCTTCATAGGGGAACCGTTCCTGCAGTTAGTGCCAACATATCTAGCAAATACTTCACCATTCTGATTTTTGAACAGTTTATAGTTGGAGTCAAATGACTCATTAGAAGAATGAGAAGATTCACATGTATGTTGGGGAACGCAGTAAATTCAAAATTTTTCCTACGCACACGCAAGATCATGGTGATGCATAGCAACGAGAGGGGAGAGTGTTTGTCTACGTACCCTCGTAGACCGAAGCGGAAGCGTTGACACAACGTAGAGGAAGTAGTCGTACGTAGAGGAAGTAGTCGTACGTTCTCCTCGCGATCCAACCGATCTAAGCACCGAACGTACGGCACCTCCGAGTTCTGCACACGTTCAGCTCGATGACGATCCCCGGGCTCCGATCCAGCAAAGCGTCGGGGAAGAGTTCCGTCAGCACGACGGCGTGGTGACGATCTTGATGTGTTACCGGCGCAGGGCTTCGCCTAAGCACTGCAACAATATGATCGAGGTGGAATTTGGTGGAAGGGGGCACCGCACACGGCTAAGGAACGATCCGTAGATCAACTTGTGTGTCTTTGGGGTGCCCCCTACCCCCATATATAAAGGAGTCAAGGGGGAGGGGCTGGCCGGCCAAGCTAGGGCGCGCCAGAGAGTCCTACTCCCTCTGGGAGTAGGATTCCTCCCCCCCAATCCTAGTTGGACTAGGATTGCTCCAAGGGGGAGAGAAAGAGAGAGGGGGCGCCCACCTCTCCTAGTCCTAATAGGACTAGGGAAGGGGGGGGGGAGGCGCGCAGCCCCTAGGCCTGCCCTCTCACCTTTCCTCCAAGGCCCATGTTGGCCCATTATGCTTTCGGGGGGTTCCGGTAACCCTCCCGGTATTCCGGTAAAATCCTGATTTCACCCGGAATGCATCCGATGTCCAAACATAGGCTTCCAATATATAATTCTTTATGTCTCGACCATTTCGAGACTCCTCGTCACGTCCCCGATCTCATCCGGGACTCCGAACTCCTTCGGTACATCAAAACTCATAAACTCATAATATAACTGTCATCGAAACCTTAAGCGTGCGGACCCTACGGGTTCGAGAACAATGTAGACATGACCGAGACATGTCTCCAGTCAATAACCAATAGCGGGACCTGGATGCCCATATTGGCTCCTACATATTCTACGAAGATCTTTATCGGTCAGACCGCATAACAACATACGTTTGTTCCCTTTGTCATCGGTATGTTACTTGCCCGAGATTCGATCGTCGGCATCCAATACCTAGTTCAATCTCGTTACCGGCAAGTCTTTTTTCTCGTTCCGTAATACATCATCTCGCAACTAACTCATTGGTTGCAATGCTTGCAAGGCTTATGTGATGTGTATTACCGAGAAGGCCCTGAGATACCTCTCCGACAATTGGAGTGACAAATCCTAATCTCGAAATACGCCAACCCAACATGTACCTTCGGAGACACCTGTAGAGCACCTTTATAATCACCCAGTTACGTTGTGACGTTTGGTAGCACACAAAGTGTTCCTACGGTAAACGGGAGTTGCATAATCTCATAGTTAAAGGAACATGTATAAGTCATGGATAAAAGCAATAGCAACATACTAAACGATCGGGTGCTATGCTAATGGAATGGGTCATGTCAATCAGATCATTCAACTAATGATGTGATCTCGTTAATCAAATAACAACTCTTTGTTCATGGCCAGGAAACATAACCATCTTTGATTAATGAGCTAGTCAAGTAGAGGCATACTAGTGACACTCTGCTTGTTTATGTATTCACACATGTATTATGTTTCCAGTTAATACAATTCTAGCATGAATAATAAACATTTATCATGATATAAGGAAATAAATAATAACTTTATTATTGCCTCTAGGGCATATTTCCTTCAGTCTCCCACTTGCACTAGAGTCAATAATCTAGATTACAAAGTAATGATTCTAACACCCATGGAGTCTCGGTGCTGATCATGTTTTGCTCGTGGAAGAGGCTTAGTCAACGGGTCTGCAATATTCAGCTCCGTATGTATCTTGCATATCTCTATGTCTCCCACCTGGACCAAATCCCGGATGGAGTTGAAGCGTCTCTTGATGTGTTTGGTTCTTTTGTGAAATCTGGATTCCTTTGCCAAGGCAATTGCACCAGTATTGTCACAAAAGATTTTCATTGGACCCGATACGCTAGGTACAACACCTAGATCGGATATGAACTCTTTCATCCAGACTCCTTCATTAGCTGCTTCCGAAGCGGCTATGTACTCAGCTTCACATGTAGATCCCGCCACGACGCTTTGTTTTGAACTGCACCAACTGACAGCTCCACCGTTTAATGTAAATACGTATCCGGTTTGCGATTTAGAATCGTCCGGATCAGTGTCAAAGCTTGCATCGACATAACCGTTTACGACGAGCTCTTTGTCACCTCCATAAATGAGAATCATATCCTTAGTCCTTCTTAAGTACTTAAGGATGTTCTTGACCGCTGTCCAGTGATCCATTCCTGGATTACTTTGGTACCTTCCTGCTAAACTCACAGCAAGGCACACATCAGGTCTGGTACACAGCATTGCATACATGATAGAGCCTATGGCTGAAGCATAGGGAACAATTTTCATTTCCTCTCTATCTTCTGCGGTGGTCGGGCATTGAGTCTTACTCAACTTCACACCTTGTGCCACAGGCAAGAACCCTTTCTTTGCCTGATCCATTTTGAACTTTTTCAAAACTTTGTCAAGGTATGTGCTTTGTGAAAGTCCTATTAAGCGTTTTGATCTATCTCTATAGATCTTAATGCCCAATATATAAGCAGCTTCACCGAGGTCTTTCATTGAAAAACTCTTATTCAAGTATCCCTTTATGCTATCCAGAAATTCTATATTATTTCCGATCAGCAATATGTCATCCACATATAATATCAGAAATGCTACAGAGCTCCCACTCACTTTCTTGTAAATACAGGCTTCTCCAAAAGTCTGTATAAATCCATATGCTTTGATCACACTATCAAAGCGTTTATTCCAACTCCGAGAAGCTTGCACCAGTCCATAAATGGATCGCTGGAGCTTGCACACTTTGTTAGCTCCCTTCGGATCGACAAAACCTTCTGGTTGCATCATATACAACTCTTCTTCCAGAAATCCATTCAGGAATGCAGTTTTGACATCCATTTGCCAAATTTCATAATCATAAAATGCGGCAATTGCTAACATGATTCGGACAGACTTAAGCATCGCTACGGGTGAGAAAGTCTCATCGTAGTCAATTCCTTGAACTTGTCGAAAACCCTTTGCAACAAGTCGAGCTTTATAGACAGTAACATTACCATCAGCGTCAGTCTTCTTCTTAAAAATCCATTTATTCTCAATTGCTTGCCGATCATCGGGCAAGTCAACCAAAGTCCACACTTTGTTTTCATACATGGATCCCATCTCAGATTTCATGGCCTCAAGCCACTTTGCGGAATCTGGGCTCACCATCGCTTCTTCATAGTTCGTAGGTTCACCATGGTCTAGTAACATGACTTCCAAAATAGGATTACCGTACCACTCTGGTGCGGATCTTACTCTGGTTGATCTACGAAGTTCAGTAGAAACTTGATCTGAAGTTTCATGATCATTATCATTAGCTTCTTCCCTATTTGATGCAGGTGTCACAGAAACAGATTTCTGTGATGTACTACTTCTCAATAAGGGAGTAGATACTGATATCTCATCAAGTTCTACTTTCCTCCCACTCACTTCTTTCGAGAGAAACTCCTTCTCTAGAAAGTTTCCGACTTTAGCAACAAAAATTTTGCCTTCGGATCTGTGATAGAAGGTATACCCAATAGTCTCCTTTGGGTATCCTATGAAGACACATTTTTCCGATTTGGGTTCGAGCTTATCAGGTTGAAGCTTTTTCACATAAGCATCGCAGCCCCAAACTTTAAGAAATGACAACTTTGGTTTCTTGCCAAACCATAGTTCATAAGGTGTCGTCTCAACGGATTTTGATGGTGCCCTATTTAACGTGAATGCGGCCGTCTCTAGAGCATAACCCCAAAAAGATAGCGGTAAATCGGTAAGAGACATCATAGATCGCACCATATCCAGTAAAGTACGATTACGACGTTCGGACACACCATTACGTTGTGGTGTTCCGGGTGGCGTGAGTTGCGAAACTATTCCGCATTGTTTCAAATGTAGACCAAACTCGTAACTCAAATATTCTCCTCCACGATCAGATCGTAGAAACTTTATTTTCTTGTTACGATGATTTTCCACTTCACTCTGAAATTCTTTGAACTTTTCAAATGTTTCAGACTTGTGTTTCATTAAGTAGATATACCCATATCTGCTTAAATCATCAGTGAAGGTGAGAAAATAACGATATCCGCCACGAGCCTCAACATTCATTGGACCACATACATCAGTATGTATGATTTCTAATAAATCTGTTGCTCTCTCCACAGTACCGGAGAACGGTGTTTTAGTCATCTTGCCCATAAGGCACGGTTCGCAAGTGCCAAGTGATTCATAATCAAGTGACTCCAAAAGTCCATCAGTATGGAGTTTCTTCATGCGCTTTACACCGATATGACCTAAACGGCAGTGCCACAAATAAGTTGCACTATCATTATTAACTCTGCATCTTTTGGTTTCAACATTATGAATATGTGTGTTACTACTATCGAGATTAAGTAAGAACAAACCACTCTTTAATGGCGCATGACCATAAAAGATATTACTCATATAAATAGAACAACCATTATTCTCTGATTTAAATGAATAACCGTCTCGCATCAAACAAGATCCAGATATAATGTTCATGCTCAACGCTGGTACTAAATAACAATTATTTAGATCTAATATTAATCCCGAAGGTAGATGTAGAGGTAGCGTGCCGACCGCGATCACATCGACTTTGGAACCATTTCCCACGCGCATCGTCACCTCGTCCTTAGCCAATCTTCGCTTAATCCGTAGTCCCTGTTTTGAGTTGCAAATATTAGCAACAGAACCAGTATCAAATATCCAGGTGCTACTGCGAGAATTAGTAAGGTACACATCAATAACATGTATATCACATATACCTTTGTTAACCTTGCCATCCTTCTTATCCGCCAAATACTTGGGGCAGTTCCGCTTCCAGTGACCAGTCTGCTTGCAATAGAAGCACTCAGTTTCAGGCTTAGGTCCAGACTTGGGTTTCTTCTCTTGAGTAGCAACTTGCTTGCTGTTCTTTTTGAAGTTCCCCTTTTTCTTCCCTTTGCCCTTTTTCTTGAAACTAGTGGTTTTGTTAACCATCAACACTTGATGCTCCTTTTTGATTTCTACCTCCGCGGCTTTTAGCATCGCGAAGAGCTCGGGCATAGTTTTGGTCATCCCTTGCATATTATAGTTCATCACGAAGCTCTTGTAGCTTGGTGGCAGTGATTGGAGAATTCTGTCAATGACGCAATCATCTGGAAGATTAACTCCCAGTTGAATCAAGTGATTGTTATACCCAGACATTCTGAGTATATGCTCACTGACAGAACCATTCTCCTCCATTTTACAGCTATAGAACTTATTGGAGACTTCATATCTCTCAATCCGGGCATTTGCTTGAAATATTAACTTCAACTCCTGGAACATCTCATATGCTCCATGGTGTTCAAAACGTCGTTGAAGTCCCGGTTCTAAGCCGTAAAGCATGGCACACTGAACTATAGAGTAGTCATCAGCTTTGCTTTGCCAGACGTTCATAACATCTGGCGTAGCTCTTGCACCAGGCCTGGCACCCAGCGGTGCTTCCAGGACGTAATTCTTCTGTGCAGCAATGAGGATAATCCTCAAGTTACGGACCCAGTCCGTGTAATTGCTACCATCATCTTTCAACTTTGCTTTCTCAAGGAACGCATTAAAATTCAACGGAACAACAGCACGAGCCATCTATCTACACAACATAGACAAGCAAGATACTATCAGGTACTAAGTTCATGATAAATTAAAGTTCAATTAATCATATTACTTAAGAACTCCCACTTAGATAGACATCTCTCTAATCCTCTAAGTGATCACGTGATCCAAATCAACTAAACCATGTCCGATCATCACGTGAGATGGAGTAGTTTCAATGGTGAACATCATTTATGTTGATCATATCTACTATATGATTCACGCTCGACCTTTCGGTCTCTGTGTTCCGAGGCCATATCTGTATATGCTAGGCTCGTCAAGTTAAACCTGAGTATTCCGCGTGTGCAACTGTTTTGCACCCGTTGTATTTGAACGTAGAACCTATCACACCCGATCATCACGTGGTGTCTCAGCACGAAGAACTTTCGCAACGGTGCATACTCAGGGAGAACACTTCTTGATAATTTAGTGAGAGATCATCTTATAATGCTACCGTCAATCAAAGCAAGATAAGATGCATAAAAAGGATAAACATCACATGCAATCAATATAAGTGATATGATATGGCCATCATCATCTTGTGCTTGTGATCTCCATCTTTGAAGCACCGTCATGATCACCATCGTCACCGGCGCGACACCTTGATCTTCATCGCAGCATCGTTGTCGTCTCGCTAATCTTATGCTTCTACGACTATCACTACCGTTTAGCAATAAAGTAAAGCATTACATCGCGATTGCATTGCATACAATAAAGCGACAACCATATGGCTCCTGCCAGTTGCCGATAACTCGGTTACAAAACATGATCATCTCATACAATAAAATTTAGCATCACGTCTTGACCATATCACATCACAACATGCCCTGCAAAAACAAGTTAGACGTTCTCTACTTTGTTGTTGCAAGTTTTACGTGGCTGCTACGGGCTTTAAGCAAGAACTCATCTTACCTACGCATCAAAACCACAACGATAGTTTGTCAAATAGACTCCGTTTTAACCTTCTCAAGGACCGGGCGTAGCCACACTCGGTTCAACTAAAGTTGGAGAGACAGTCTTCCGCAAGCCATCTCTGTGCAAAGCACGTCGAGGGAACCGGTCTCGCGTAAGCGTACGCGTAAGGTTGGTCCGGATCGTCTCATCCAACAATACCGCTGAACCAAAGTATGACATGCTGGTAGGCAGTATGACTTGTATCGTCCACAACTCACTTGTGTTCTACTCGTGCAAATAACATCATACCATAAAAACCTAGGCTCGGATACCACTGTTGGGGAACGCAGTAAATTCAAAATTTTTCCTACGCACACGCAAGATCATGGTGATGCATAGCAACGAGAGGGGAGAGTGTTTGTCTACGTACCCTCGTAGACCGAAGCGGAAGCGTTGACACAACGTAGAGGAAGTAGTCGTACGTAGAGGAAGTAGTCGTACGTTCTCCTCGCGATCCAACCGATCTAAGCACCGAACGTACGGCACCTCCGAGTTCTGCACACGTTCAGCTCGATGACGATCCCCGGGCTCCGATCCAGCAAAGCTTCGGGGAAGAGTTCCGTCAGCACGACGGCGTGGTGACGATCTTGATGTGTTACCGGCGCAGGGCTTCGCCTAAGCACTGCAACAATATGATCGAGGTGGAATTTGGTGGAAGGGGGCACCGCACACGGCTAAGGAACGATCCGTAGATCAACTTGTGTGTCTTTGGGGTGCCCCCTGCCCCCGTATATAAAGGAGTCAAGGGGGAGGGGCTGGCCGGCCAAGCCAGGGCGCGCCAGAGAGTCCTACTCCCTCTGGGAGTAGGATTCCTCCCCCCCAATCCTAGTTGGACTAGGATTGCTCCAAGGGGGAGAGAAAGAGAGAGGGGGCGCCCACCTCTCCTAGTCCTAATAGGACTTGGGAAGGGGGGGGGGGGAGGCGCGCAGCCCCTAGGCCTGCCCTCTCACCTTTCCTCCAAGGCCCATGTTGGCCCATTATGCTTTCGGGGGGTTCCGGTAACCCTCCCGGTATTCCGGTAAAATCCTGATTTCACCCGGAATGCATCCGATGTCCAAACATAGGCTTCCAATATATAATTCTTTATGTCTCGACCATTTCGAGACTCCTCGTCACGTCCCCGATCTCATCCGGGACTCCGAACTCCTTCGGTACATCAAAACTCATAAACTCATAATATAACTGTCATCGAAACCTTAAGCGTGCGGACCCTACGGGTTCGAGAACAATGTAGACATGACCGAGACATGTCTCCAGTCAATAACCAATAGCGGGACCTGGATGCCCATATTGGCTCCTACATATTCTACGAAGATCTTTATCGGTCAGACCGCATAACAACATACGTTTGTTCCCTTTGTCATCGGTATGTTACTTGCCCGAGATTCGATCGTCGGCATCCAATACCTAGTTCAATCTCGTTACCGGCAAGTCTTTTTTCTCGTTCCGTAATACATCATCTCGCAACTAACTCATTGGTTGCAATGCTTGCAAGGCTTATGTGATGTGTATTACCGAGAAGGCCCTGAGATACCTCTCCGACAATTGGAGTGACAAATCCTAATCTCGAAATACGCCAACCCAACATGTACCTTCGGAGACACCTGTAGAGCACCTTTATAATCACCCAGTTACGTTGTGACGTTTGGTAGCACACAAAGTGTTCCCACGGTAAACGGGAGTTGCATAATCTCATAGTTAAAGGAACATGTATAAGTCATGGATAAAAGCAATAGCAACATACTAAACGATCGGGTGCTATGCTAATGGAATGGGTCATGTCAATCAGATCATTCAACTAATGATGTGATCTCGTTAATCAAATAACAACTCTTTGTTCATGGCCAGGAAACATAACCATCTTTGATTAATGAGCTAGTCAAGTAGAGGCATACTAGTGACACTCTGCTTGTTTATGTATTCACACATGTATTATGTTTCCAGTTAATACAATTCTAGCATGAATAATAAACATTTATCATGATATAAGGAAATAAATAATAACTTTATTATTGCCTCTAGGGCATATTTCCTTCAATGTATAGCCAGATAAATTAGATGGATCAACTGGAGGTCCCTTTGCAGCAACCCATGAGGTTTTGGGGTACTGCTCAGGCTTCCAATATGTACCATCAGCATTGAGTTTCCTCTCAAAGGCAATACCCTCTTTCCTAGGGTTCCTGTTGAGGATCTGCTTTTTAAGCACATCACAAAGAGTCTGATGCCCTTTGAGGCTTTTGTACATGCCTGTCATGTACAATTCCTTCAGCCCTGCATCGTCAGTGATACTAGCAATGTCCTCAGATGAGGAATTAGAGATAGCAGAGATAGGTGAAGAATTTGTAACATTTGAAGCATTTGAACATTCAGGTGAAGAATTGGCAGATTCTCATTCAATGCATTTTAAACATGGAGGAATAAATTCTTCCTGAGCAGCGCTGATTTGTTGAGCAAGTAATGAATCGCGCTCCTTCTGAAGATCTTCATAACTCTCTCTTAGCTTCTCAAGATCTTGCTTCTTTTGAAGATATTCATAAGAAAGCTTCTCATGATCAGATAAGAGAGTGTTATGATGATTTTGAAGGTTGTCAAACTTAGTCTGAAATCTCTGAAGATTTACAGTCAAGGCCTTAGTGCGATCCATTTCTTCACCCAACATATCATCACTTTTGTCTAGCATGTTTTGAACCTTTTCAAAAGCCTTATTTTGTTGCACAACAAACTTAGCAAGTTTAGAGTAGCTAGGCTTAAGATTTTCATCAGATTCATCATCACTAGATTCAGAGGAGGCGTATTTGAGTACCTTGGCACCCTTTGCCATGAAGCAATAGGTGGGAGCGTAGTCATCACTGCCTTCGTCAGCCTTGTTGGTGAGATCACCTTCTTCAGCGTTGAAGATGGATTTGCTGACGAATGCAGTAGCGAGGGCTAGGCTCGCCACACCAGACTCAGAGTCTTCAGATTGTTCCTCTTCCTCATTTTCTTCAGATTCAGCCTCAGAGTCCATTTCCTTGCCAATGAATGCCCGAGCCTTCTTGGAGCTGCTCTTCTTGTGAGACGAAGACTTCGAGGATTTTGATGATGAAGATTTTGAGGATTTCTTCTTTTTCTTCGCATCATCAGAACTGTAATCCTTGTATTTCTTCTTCTTTGATTCCTTTTCCCACTGAGGACAATCTTGGATGTAATGTCCTGGTTTCTTGCACTTGTGACAAAGCCTCTTCTTATAGTCACTGGTTGAGGAATCATTGCTCCTTGAGGATTTTCCAAAACGACCACGTCTTGAGAACTTCTGGAATTTCTTCACAAGCAGCGCCGGATCATGACTTAGTTCTTCAGGATCACCAAGGCTGCTATCAGAGTCTTCATCTTCGGACTCAGATACTACCTTGGCCTTCAGTGCACGTGATCTGCCATAGCTCGAACCGTAGAGATCTCTCTTCTCAGCAAGCTGGAACTCATGAGTGTTTAGCCTTTCAAGGATATCAACGGGGTCAAGTGACTTGTAATCAGCACGCTCTTGAATCATCAGTGCCAGAGTGTCAAATGAGGAATCTAGCGATCTCAGCAATTTCTTCACCACCTCATGGTCGGTGATGTCAGTGGCACCAAGTGCTTGAAGCTCATTTGAGATGTTAGTGAGGCGACCGAAGGTTTGCTGAACATTTTCATTGTCGAGTCTTTTGAAGCGGTTGAAGAGATTGCGAAGAACATCAACTCGAGAATCACGCTGAGTTGAAACTCCTTCATTGACTTTGGACAGCCTATCCCAGATAAGCTTAGCAGTTTCCAAAGCACTCACTCTACCATACTGTCCTTTACTCAGATGGCCACATATGATATTCTTCGCTTGGGAATCAAGTTGCTTGAATCTCTTCACATCGGTAGCGTTCAGTGAGGGTGAGACGGAGGGAACACCATTTTCCACAACATACCAGAGATCGTTATCAATTGCCTCAAGATGCATGCGCATCTTGTTCTTCCAGTAGGGGTAGTCCGTCCCATCAAAGGTAGGACAGCCAGCAGAGACCTTGATCATACCTGCGGTCGACATAACTAAAACTCCAGACGGTTAAACCAAAATCACACAGAACAAGGGAGTACCTTGCTCTGATACCAATTGAAAGTGCGTTATATCGACTAGAGGGGGGGGTGAATAGGCGATTTTTATGAAATTCTTCACTGAGGAATTTGCTCGTGAGGAAATTCCTTAGCGAAGAAATACTAGCAGCGGAATAAGTACTCAAAAGTAAACATAACAGATTGCATGCATGGTCATCATGATGAAATGAAGACAAACACAAAGTACAGAAAGCGTAGGCACATGATAACTCTAGATGAAGACAAACAGACTGAAGAAATTGAGCTGAGGAATTTGTGAAAGTCTTCAGTCAAAGTCTTCAAACACAGATATGAACAAACAGACAACACAGTAGTGAGGGAATGAAGGTGTTGAGGAAATGGAACCAGTAAGCTTGGTGAAGACAATGATTTGGTAGACCAGTTCCAACTGCTGTCTCAGTTGTACGTCTGGTTGGAGCGGCTGAGTATTTAAACTCGAGGACACACAGTCCCGGACACCCAGTCCTGAGCACGCAGCTCGGGACACCAAGTCCTCACCGTATTCTCCTTGAACTAAGGACACACAGTCCTCGTCCAATCACTTGTGGTAAGTCTTCAGGTGACTTCCAAACCTTCACAGACTTGGTCACTCAGCGATCCACAATTCCTCTTGGATGCTCTAGACCTTGACGCCTAACCGTCTGGAAGAAGCACAGTCTTCAAAGGTAACAAGCGTCGGATCCACGCAGGATCAATTTCTTCAGTGATGCTCAATCACTTTGGGTTTGTAGGTGTTTTGGGTTTGGGTTTGGATTTTCCTCACTTGATGATTTTCGCTCAAAGTCCTCGGAGGATGGGTTGCTCTCAAATGACAAGTGTCAAGTTCACGCGGAGCAGCCAACCAGCTAGTGGTTGTAGGGGGCGGCTATTTATAGCCTAGGGAGCAGCCCGACATGATAAGACATAAATGCCCATCAATGATATGACTGTTAGGTGGACAAGATATTTTAGGACAGCTGGCGCGTGGCACATCAACGGTCGGAAATTTGGAGTACAAATTCCTCAGGGCTATCATGTTCCTCACTGTGTAGGCAATTCGCACTGGCGAATTCCTAACTCCTCAGTCAGAGCAAAGTCCTAAGTGACCAGAAGAACTGCGTCTCTGTCACTGAAGAATTTGACTAAACTGTATGAGATTTCCAATGGCTTCACTCGAAGGGATTGGTAGGTGTAGGATTTGAGTTGAGCATCACATGGAAATTTTCTCCTTAGTATTTCCTCGACCCCCTTTAACAGTACGGTGTTTCCTATGACTCAAGAAAGAGAAAAATGAAACTACGAAAACAAAAGTCTTCACGCTTCACGTTCCTCGAATGAATACCAAGTCTTCAGGATCACACCAATTTCTTCACTTTCAAAGTCTTCAGAAAGTCTTCAGAATATCAAAGTCTTCAGTCGAAGAACTTCATTTTTAGGGGTCGACTTTTACTGTAAATATCAAACTCCTCATAGACTTATAGACCTGTGTAGACTCATAAACACATCAGATGCTTAACCTATAAGTCTTCAATACACCAAAATCACTAAGGGGCACTAGATGCACTTACACGCCCACCCCCCTAGGGCGCGCCCCCTGCCTTGTGGGGCCCCTGAAGCTCCACCGACGTACTTCCTGCACCCATATATACTCACGTACCCTAAAACTTCCAGAACAGAGAATAGATCGGGAGTTCCTCCGCCGCAAACCTCTGTAGCCACCAAAAGTCAATCAGGACCCTATTCCGGCACCCTGCCGAAGGGGGGAACCCTCACCAGTGGCCATCTTCATCATCTCGGCGCTCTCCATGATGAGGAGGTAGTAGTTCACCCTCGGGGCTGAGGGTATGTACCAGTAGCTATGTGTTTGATCTCTCTCTCTCTCTCTCTCTCTCTCTCTCTCTCTCTCTCTCTCGTGTTCTTGATTTGGCACGATCTTGATGTATCGCGAGCTTTGCTGTTATAGTTGGATCTTATGTTTCTTCTCCCCCTCTACTCTCTTGTAATGGATTGAGTTTCCCCTTTGAAGTTATTTTATCGGATTGAGTCTTTAAAGATTTGAGAACACTTGATGTATGTCTTGCCGTGCGTATCTGTGGTGACAATGGGATATCACGTGCCACTCGATGTATGTTTTGGTGATCAACTTGTGGGTTCCGCCCATGAACCTATGCATAGGGGTTGGCACACGTTTTCGTCGTGATTCTCCGGTAGAAACTTTGGGCACTCTTTGAAGTACTTTGTGTTGGTTTGAATAGATGAATTGAGATTGTGTGATGCATATCGTATAATCATGCCCACGGATACTTGAGGTGACATTGGAGTATCTAGGTGACATTAGGGTTTTGGTTGATTTGTATCTTAAGGTGTTATTCTAGTACGAACTCTAGGGCTGTTTGTGACACTTATAGGAATAGCCCAGCCGATTGATTGGAAAGAATAACTTTGAGGTGGTTTCGTACCCTACCATAATCTCTTCATTTGTTTTCCGCTATTAGTGTCTTTGGAGTGACTCTTTGTTGCATGTTGAGATATAGTTATATGATCCAATTATGTTATTATTGTTGAGAGAACTTGCACTAGTGAAAGTATGAACCCTAGGCCTTGTTTCCTAGCATTACAATACCGTCGACGCTCACTTTTACCGCTTGCTACCTTGCTGTTTTTATATTTTCAGTTTACAAAAACCTATATCTACCATCCATATTGCACTTGTATCACCATCTCTTCGCTGAAATAGTGCACCTATACAATTTACCATTGTATTAGGTGTGTTGGGGACACAAGATACTCTTTGTTATTTGGTTGCAGGGTTGTTTGAGAGAGACCATCTTCATCCTACGCCTCCCACAGATTGATAAACCTTAGGTCATCCACTTGAGGGAAATTTGCTACTGTCCTACAAACCTCTGCACTTGGAGGCCCAACAACGTCTACAAGAAGAAGGTTGCGTAGTAGACATCAGTGATGCATAGCAACGAGAGGGGAGAGTGTTGTCTAGGTACCCTCATAGACCGAAAGCGAAAGCGTTATGACAACGCGGTTGATGTAGTCGTACGTCTTCACGATCTGACCGATCCTAGTACCGAAAGTACGACACCTCCGCGATCTGCACACGTTCAGCTCGGTGACGTCGCACAAAGTCTAGATCTAGCTGAGTGTCGAGGGAGAGCTTCGTCAGCACGACGACGTGATGACGGTGATGATGAAGTTACCGGTGCAGGGCTTCGCCTAAGCACTACAACGATATGACCAAGGTGGAAATCTGTGGAGGGGGGCACCGCACATGTCTAAGACAATTGTCAACTTGTGTGTCTATGGGGTGCCCCCCTCCCCCGTATATAAAGGAGTGGAGAGGGGGAGGGCCGGCCCTCTCTGGCGCGCCCAAGGTGAGTCCTACTCCCACCGAGAGTAGGATCCCCCCTTCACTAGTTGGATTAGGAGAGGAAGGGGGAGAGAGGGGGAAGGAAAGGGGGCCCGCCCCCCAAATTTGGATTGGGTTCAGGGGGGGCGCCCCCTACTAGGCCCCCTTCTCCTCTCTCCCACTATGGCCCAATAAGGCGCATATACTTCCCGGGGGGTCCCGGTAACCTCCTGGTACTCCGGTAAATGCAATCGAATCTTTTTGTTTCTTGTTTCAGCACTAGTTAGTCTATAAAAGAAAACTACAAAAAATGGAATTGAGTTTGTCTCATACGCTTCATCTTTTTAATATCTTTCATGAGTATGATGGAAAGGAAAATTTTGCCAAAGTGTTAGAAGAAGAATGCATTAGAATGTTTGGCACTAAATATTTGAATGATGAGCATGATTGCAATGTTGTTAGTGTGAATTCCTTGAATATCCATGATGCTAATGATATGCAAAGCCATAAGCTTGGGGAAGCTACGTTTGATGAAGATGATATTTTTTGTCGCCCATGCTTTGATGAGCAAATTTAGTATGATGAAAGAATGCCTCCTATCTATGATGATTATTGTGATGACATGTATGCTTTAAAGAATAATGATAACCATGAAACTTGTCATCTTGATCTTAATTTTCAATCACATGATAGTTGTTTTGTTGAGTTTGCTCCCACTAGTATTCATGAGAAGAATTTTGCTTATGTGGAGAGTAGTATAATTTATATGCAAGTAGATCATGAAAAGAATGCTTTAGGTGCTGGTTATATTGTTGAATTCATTCATGATGCTACTGAAAATTATTATGAGGGAGGAATATATGCTTGTAGGAATTGCAATAATATCAAGTTTTCTCTCTATGTGCTTAAAGTTTTGAAGTTATGCTTGTTTTGCCTTCCTATGCTAGTTGATTATTGTTCCCATAAGTTGTTTGCTCACAAAATCTGTATGCATATGAAGTGGGTTAGACTTAAATGTGCTATTCATATTCTTCATGATGCTCTATTTATGTTTCAATTCGTATCTTTCTGTGAGCATCATTGAAATCATCATGCCTAGCTAGGGGCGTTAAATGATAGCGCTTGTTGGGAGGCAACCCAATTTTATTTTAGCTTTTTGCTTTTTGGTTCTGTTTAGGAATAAATAATCCATCTAGATTTTTTTTATATGTGGTTTTGTGTTTTAATTAGTGTTTGTGCCAAGTAGAACCTTTGGGAAGACTTGGGTGAAGTCTTTATGATCATGATGTAAAAAACAGAAACTTTAGCGCTCACGAGATTAGCTAGAAATTTTTACTGGAGAGTGATATTTAGTTGATTATTTTTGAAGATGATTACTAGACAAATTTCTCAGGTCCACCAATTTATTTTAGAATTTTTTGAGTTCCAGAAGTTTGCGTTAGTTACAGATTACTACAGACTGTTCTGTTTTTGACAGATTCTGTTTTCCGTGTGTTGTTTGCTTATTTTGATGACTCTATGGCTAGTAAAATAGTTTATAAACCATAGAGAAGTTGTAATACAGTAGGTTTAACACCAATATAAATAAAGAATGAGTTCATTACAGTACCTTGAAGTGGTGTTTTGTTTTCTTTCACTAACGGAGCTTACGAGTTTTCTGTTAAGTTTTGTGTTGTGAAGTTTTCAAGCTTGGGGGTAAAGATTCGATGGACTATGGAATAAGGAGTGGCAAGAGCCTAAGCTTGGGGATGCCCAAGGCACCCCAAGGTAATATTCAAGGATAACTAAGCGTCTAAGCTTGGGGATGCCCCGGAAGGCATCTCCTCTTTCGTCTTCGTTCATCGGTAACTTTACTTGGAGCTATATTTTTATTCACCACATGATATGTGTTTTGCTTGGAGCGTCATTTTATTTTCTTTAGCTTTGCTTGATGTTTGAATAAGATACTAAGATCTGAAATTATTAAATGGGAGAGTCTTCACATAGTTACATATTTATTCCACTACTCATTGATCTTCACTTATATCTTTTGGAGTAGTTTGTCGTTTGCTCTAGTGCTTCACTTATATCTTTTAGAGCATGGTGGTAGTTTTATTTTGAAGAAATAAATGAACTCTCGTGCTTCACTTACATTATTTTGAGAGTCTTAAATAGCATGGTAATTTGCTTAAAATCCTAATATGCTAAGCATAAAAGATTTGTAAGAATTCTTATGAGTGTGTTGAATACTAAGAGAAGTTTGATGATTGATGATTGTTTTGAGATATGAAGATGGTGATATTAGAGCCATTCTAGTTGAGTAGTTGTGAATTTAAAGAATACTTGCGTTAAAGTTTGTGATTCCCATAGCATGCACGTATGGTGAACCGTTATGTGATGAAGTCGGAGCATGATTTATTTATTGATTGTCTTCCTTATGAGTGGCGGTCGGGGACTAGCGATGGTCTTTTCCTACCAATCTATCCCCCTAGGAGCATGCACGTAATACTTTGCTTTGATAACTTGTAGATTTTTGCAATAAGTATATGAGTTCTTTATGACTAATGTTGAGTCCATGGATTATACACACTTTTTGTTGGGGAACGTAGTAATTTCAAAAAATTTCCTACGCACACGCAAGATCATGGTGATGCATAGCAACGAGAGGGGAGAGTGTTTGTCTACGTACCCTCGTAGACCGAAGCGGAAGCGTTGACACAACGTAGAGGAAGTAGTCGTACGTAGAGGAAGTAGTCGTACGTTCTCCTCGCGATCCAACCGATCACAGCACCGTTACTCCGGCACCTCCGAGTTCTTGGCACACGTTCAGCTCGATGACGATCCCCGGGCTCCGATCTAGCAAAGCGTCGAGGAAGAGTTCCGTCAGCACGACGGCGTGGTGACGATCTTGATGTGTTACCGGCGCAGGGCTTCGCCTAAGCACTGCAACGATATAATCGAGGTGGAATTTGGTGGAAGGGGGCACCGCACACGGCTAAGGAACGATCCGTAGATCAACTTGTGTGTCATGGGGTGTCCCCTGCCCCCGTATATAAAGGATGAAGGGGGGGAGTCTGGCCGGCCAAAGGAGGGAGGCGCAGGAGGAGTCCTACTCCCTCTGGAAGTAGGATTCCCCCCCCCCCCAATCCTAGTTGGACTAGGATTCTTCAAGGGGGAGAGAGAAGGAGAGGGGGGCGCCCACCTCTCCTAGTCCTAATAGGACTAGGGGAAGGGGGGAGGCGCGCAGCCCCTAGGGCTGCCCTCTCACTTATCCTCCAAGGCCCATGTTGGCCCATTATGCTCCCGGGGGGTTCCGGTAACCCTCCCGGTATTCCGGTAAAATCCTGATTTCACCTGGAATGCATCCGATGTCCAAACATAGGCTTCCAATATATAATTCTTTATGTCTCGACCATTTCGAGACTCCTCGTCATGTCCGTGATCACATCTGGGACTCCGAACTCCTTCGGTACATCAAAATGCATAAACTCATAATAACTGTCATCATAACGTTAAGCGTGCGGACCCTACGGTTCGAGAACAATGTAGACATGACCGAGACACGTCTCCGGTCAATAACCAATAGCGGGACCTGGATGCCTATATTGGCTCCTACATATTCTACGAAGATCTTTATCGGTCAGACCGCATAACAACATACGTTGTTCCCTTTGTCATCGGTATGTTACTTGCCCGAGATTCGATCGTCGGTATCCAATACCTAGTTCAATCTCGTTACCGGCAAGTCTCTTTTCTCGTTCTGTAATACATCATCTCGCAACTAACTCATTGGTTGCAATGCTTGCAAGGCTTTATGTGATGTGCATTACCGAGAAGGCCCTGAGATACCTCTCCGACAATCGGAGTGACAAATCCTAATCTCGAAATATGCCAACTCAACATGTACCTTCTGAGACACTTGTAGAGCACCTTTATAATCACCCAGTTACGTTGTGACGTTTGGTAGCACACAAAGTGTCCCTACGGTAAATGGGAGTTGCATATTCTCATAGTTGAAGGAACATGTATAAGTCATGGATAAAAGCAATAGCAACATACTAAACGATCGGGTGCTATGCTAAATGTAATGGGTCATGTCAATCAGATCATTCAACTAATGATGTGATCTCGTTAATCAAATAACAACTCTTTGTTCATGGCTAGGAAACATAACCATCTTTGATTAATGAGCTAGTCAAGTAGAGGCATACTAGTGACACTCTGTTTGTCTATGTATTCACACATGTATTATGTTTCCAGTTAATACAATTCTAGCATGAATAATAAACATTTATCATGATATAAGGAAATAAATAATAACTTTATTATTGCCTCTAGGGCATATTTCCTTCAGTCTCCCACTTGCACTAGAGTCAATAATCTAGATTACAAAGTAATGATTCTAACACCCATGGAGTTTTGGTGCTGATCATGTTTTGCTCGTGGAAGAGGCTTAGTCAACGGGTCTGCAACATTCAGATCCGTATGTATCTTGCATATCTCTATGTCTCCCACCTGGACCAAATCCCGGATGGAGTTGAAGCGTCTTTTGATGTGTTTGGTTCTTTTGTGAAATCTGGATTCCTTTGCCAAGGCAATTGCACCAGTATTGTCACAAAAGATTTTCATTGGACCCGATACGCTAGGTACAACACCTAGATCGGATATGAACTCCTTCATCCAGACTCCTTCATTGGCTGCTTCCGAAGCGGCTATGTACTCAGCTTCACATGTAGATCCCGCCACGACGCTTTGTTTAGAACTGCACCAACTGACAGCTCCACCGTTTAATGTAAATACGTATCCGGTTTGCGATTTAGAATCGTCCGGATCAGTGTCAAAGCTTGCATCGACATAACCGTTTACGACGAGCTCTTTGTCACCTCCATAAATGAGAAACATATCCTTAGTCCTTCTCAAGTACTTAAGGATGTTCTTGACCGCTGTCCAGTGATCCACTCCTGGATTACTTTGGTACCTGCCTGCTAAACTTACAGCAAGGCACACATCTGGTCTGGTACACAGCATTGCATACATGATAGAGCCTATGGCTGAAGCATAGGGAACATTTTTCATTTTCTCTCTATCTTCTGCGGTGGTCGGGCATTGAGTCTTACTCAATTTCACACCTTGTGCCACATGCAAGAACCCTTTCTTTGCCTGATCCATTCTGAACTTTTTCAAAACTTTGTCAAGGTATGTGCTTTGTGAAAGTCCTATTAGGCGTCTTGATCTATCTCTATAGATCTTAATGCCCAATATGTAAGCAGCTTCCCCGAGGTCTTTCATTGAAAAACTTTTATTCAAGTATCCCTTTATGCTATCCAGAAATTCCATATTATTTCTGATCAGTAATATGTCATCCACATATAATATCAGAAATGCTACAGAGCTCCCACTCACTTTCTTGTAAATACAGGCTTCTCCGAAAGTCTGTATAAAACCAAAAGCTTTGATCACACTATCAAAGCGTTTATTCCAACTCCGAGAGGCTTGCACCAGTCCATAAATGGATCGCTGGAGCTTGCACACTTTGTTAGCTTCCTTTGGATCGACAAAACCTTCTGGTTGCATCATATACAACTCTTCTTCCAGAAATCCATTCAGGAATGCAGTTTTGACATCCATTTGCCAAATTTCATAATCATAAAATGCGGCAACTGCTAACATGATTCGGACAGACTTAAGCATCGCTACGGGTGAGAAAGTCTCATCGTAGTCAATCCCTTGAACTTGTCGAAAACCTTTTGCGACAAGTCGAGCTTTGTAGACAGTAACATTACCATCAGCGTCAGTCTTCTTCTTAAAAATCCATTTATTCTCAATTGCTTGCCGATCATCGGGCAAGTCAACCAAAGTCCATACTTTGTTATCATACATGGATCCCATCTCAGATTTCATGGCCTCAAGCCACTTTGCGGAATCTGGGCTCACCATCGCTTCTTCATAGTTCGTAGGTTCATCATGGTCTAGTAACATGACTTCCAAAATAGGATTACCGTACCACTCTGGTGCGGATCTTACTCTGGTTGATCTACGAAGTTCAGTAGAAACTTGATCTGAAGTTTCATGATCATTATCATTAGCTTCCTCCCTATTTGATGTAGGTGTCACAGGAACAGATTTCTGTGACGTACTACTTCTCAATAAGGGAGTAGATACTGTTATCTCATCAAGTTCTACTTTCCTCCCACTCACTTCTTTCGAGAGAAACTCCTTCTCTAGAAAGTTTCCGATTTTAGCAACAAAAATTTTGCCTTCGGATCTGAGATAGAAGGTATACCCAATAGTCTCCTTTGGGTATCCTATGAAGACACATTTCTCCGATTTGGGTTCGAGCTTATCAGGTTGAAGCTTTTTCACATAAGCATCGCAGCCCCAAACTTTAAGAAACGACAACTTTGGTTTCTTGCCAAACCACAGTTCATAAGGCGTCGTCTCAACGGATTTTGATGGTGCCCTATTTAACGTGAATGCGGCCGTCTCTAGAGCATAACCCCAAAAAGATAGCGGTAAATCGGTAAGAGACATCATAGATCGCACCATATCCAGTAAAGTACGATTACGACGTTCGGACACACCATTACGTTGTGGTGTTCCGGGTGGCGTGAGTTGCGAAACTATTCCGCATTGTTTCAAATGTAGACCAAACTCGTAACTCAAATATTCTCCTCCACGATCAGATCGTAGAAACTTTATTTTCTTGTTACGATGATTTTCCACTTCACTCTGAAATTCTTTGAACTTTTCAAATGTTTCAGACTTGTGTTTCATTAAGTAGATATACCCATATCTGCTTAAATCATCAGTGAAGGTGAGAAAATAACGATATCCGCCACGAGCCTCAACATTCATTGGACCACATACATCAGTATGTATGATTTCCAATAAATCTGTTGCTCTCTCCACAGTACCGGAGAACGGTGTTTTAGTCATCTTGCCCATAAGGCACGGCTCGCAAGTGCCAAGTGATTCATAATCAAGTGACTCCAAAAGTCCATCAGTATGGAGTTTCTTCATGCGCTTTATGCCGATATGACCTAAACGGCAGTGCCACAAATAAGTTGCACTATCATTATTAACTCTGCATCTTTTGGCTTCAACATTATGAATATGTGTGTTACTACTATCGAGATTAAGTAAGAACAAACCACTCTTTAATGGCGCATGACCATAAAAGATATTACTCATATAAATAGAACAACCATTATTCTCTGATTTAAATGAATAACCGTCTCGCATCAAACAAGATCCAGATATAATGTTCATGCTCAACGCTGGTACTAAATAACAATTATTTAGATCTAATATTAATCCCGAAGGTAGATGTAGAGGTAGCGTGCCGACTGCGATCACATCGACTTTGGAACCATTTCCCACGCGCATCGTCACCTCGTCCTTAGCCAATCTTCGCTTAATCCGTAGCCCCTGTTTTGAGTTGCAAATATTAGCAACAGAACCAGTATCAAATACCCAGGTGCTACTGCGAGAATTAGTAAGGTACACATCAATAACATGTATATCATATATACCTTTGTTAACCTTGCCATCCTTCTTATCCGCCAAATACTTGGGGCAGTTCCGCTTCCAGTGACCAGTCTGCTTGCAATAGAAGCACTCAGTTTCAGGCTTAGGTCCAGACTTGGGTTTCTTCTCTTGAGTAGCAACTTGTTTGCTGTTCTTTTTGAAGTTCCCCTTTTTCTTCCCTTTGCCCTTTTTCTTGAAACTAGTGGTTTTGTTAACCATCAACACTTGATGCTCCTTTTTGATTTCTACCTCCGCGGCTTTTAGCATCGCGAAGAGCTCGGGCATAGTTTTGGTCATCCCTTGCATATTATAGTTCATCACGAAGCTCTTGTAGCTTGGTGGCAGTGATTGGAGAATTCTGTCAATGACGCAATCATCCGGAAGATTAACTCCCAGTTGAATCAAGTGATTGTTATACCCAGACATTCTGAGTATATGCTCACTGACAGAACCATTCTCCTCCATTTTACAGCTATAGAACTTATTGGAGACTTCATATCTCTCAATCCGGGCATTTGCTTGAAATATTAACTTCAACTCCTGGAACATCTCATATGCTCCATGTTGTTCAAAACGTCGTTGAAGTCCCGGTTCTAAGCCGTAAAGCATGGCACACTGAACTATAGAGTAGTCATCAGCTTTGCTTTGCCAGACGTTCACAACATCTGGCGTAGCTCTTGCACCAGGCCTGGCACCTAGCGGTGCTTCCAGGACGTAATTCTTCTGTGCAGCAATGAGGATAATCCTCAAGTTACGGACCCAGTCCGTGTAATTGCTACCATCATCTTTCAACTTTGCTTTCTCAAGGAACGCATTAAAATTCAACGGAACAACAGCACGAGCCATCTATCTACACAACATAGACAAGCAAGATACTATCAGGTACTAAGTTCATGATAAATTAAAGTTCAATTAATCATATTACTTAAGAACTCCCACTTAGATAGACATCTCTCTAATCCTCTAAGTGATCACGTGATCCAAATCAACTAAACCATGTCCGATCATCACGTGAGATGGAGTAGTTTCAATGGTGAACATCATTATGTTGATCATATCTACTATATGATTCACGCTCGACCTTTCGGTCTCTGTGTTCCGAGGCCATATCTGTATATGCTAGGCTCGTCAAGTTAAACCTGAGTATTCCGCGTGTGCAACTGTTTTGCACCCGTTGTATTTGAACGTAGAGCCTATCACACCCGATCATCACGTGGTGTCTCAGCACGAAGAACTTTCGCAACGGTGCATACTCAGGGAGAACACTTCTTGATAATTTAGTGAGAGATCATCTTATAATGCTACCGTCAATCAAAGCAAGATAAGATGCATAAAAGGATAAACATCACATGCAATCAATATAAGTGATATGATATGGCCATCATCATCTTGTGCTTGTGATCTCCATCTTCGAAGCACCTTCATGATCACCATTGTCACCGGCGCGACACCTTGATCTTCATCGCAGCATCGTTGTCGTTTCGCTAATCTTATGCTTCTACGACTATCACTACCGTTTAGCAATAAAGTAAAGCATTACATCGCGATTGCATTGCATACAATAAAGCGACAACCATATGGCTCCTGCCAGTTGCCGATAACTCGGTTACAAAACATGATCATCTCATACAATAAAATTTAGCATCACGTCTTGACCATATCACATCACAACATGCCCTGCAAAAACAAGTTAGACGTCCTCTACTTTGTTGTTGCAAGTTTTACGTGGCTGCTACGGGCTTTAAGCAAGAACTCATCTTACCTACGCATCAAAACCACAACGATAGTTTGTCAAATAGACTCCGTTTTAACCTTCTCAAGGACCGGGCGTAGCCACACTCGGTTCAACTAAAGTTGGAGAGACAGTCTTCCGCAAGCCATCTATGTGCAAAGCACGTCGAGGGAACCGGTCTCGCGTAAGCGTACGCGTAAGGTTGGCCCGGATCGTCTCGTCCAACAATACCGCTGAACCAAAGTATGACATGCTGGTAGGCAGTATGACTTGTATCGTCCACAACTCACTTGTGTTCTACTCGTGCAAATAACATCAAACCATAAAACCTAGGCTCGGATGCCACTGTTGGGGAACGTAGTAATTTCAAAAAATTTCCTACGCACACGCAAGATCATGGTGATGCATAGCAACGAGAGGGGAGAGTGTTTGTCTACGTACCCTCGTAGACCGAAGCGGAAGCGTTGACACAACATAGAGGAAGTAGTCGTACGTAGAGGAAGTAGTCGTACGTTCTCCTCGCGATCCAACCGATCACAGCACCGTTACTCCGGCACCTCCGAGTTCTTGGCACACGTTCAGCTCGATGACGATCCCCGGGCTCCGATCCAGCAAAGCGTCGAGGAAGAGTTCCGTCAGCACGACGGCGTGGTGACGATCTTGATGTGTTACCGGCGCAGGGCTGCGCCTAAGCACTGCAACGATATAATCGAGGTGGAATTTGGTGGAAGGGGGCACCGCACACGGCTAAGGAACGATCCGTAGATCAACTTGTGTGTCATGGGGTGTCCCCTGCCCCCGTATATAAAGGATGAAGGGGGGGAGGCTGGCCGGCCAAAGGAGGGAGGCGCAGGAGGAGTCCTACTCCCTCTGGGAGTAGGATTCCCCCCCCCCCCCAATCCTAGTTGGACTAGGATTCTTCAAGGGGGAGAGAGAAGGAGAGGGGGGCGCCCACCTCTCCTAGTCCTAATAGGACTAGGGGAAGGGGGGAGGCGCGCAGCCCCTAGGGCTGCCCTCTCACTTCTCCTCCAAGGCCCATGTTGGCCCATTATGCTCCCGGGGGGTTCCGGTAACCCTCCCGGTATTCCGGTAAAATCCTGATTTCACCTGGAATGCATCCGATGTCCAAACATAGGCTTACAATATATAATTCTTTATGTCTCGACCATTTCGAGACTCCTCGTCATGTCCGTGATCACATCCGGGACTCCGAACTCCTTCGGTACATCAAAATGCATAAACTCATAATAACTGTCATCATAACGTTAAGCGTGCGGACCCTACGGTTCGAGAACAATGTAGACATGACCGAGACACGTCTCCGGTCAATAACCAATAGCGGGACCTGGATGCCTATATTGGCTCCTACATATTCTACGAAGATCTTTATCGGTCAGACCGCATAACAACATACGTTGTTCCCTTTGTCATCGGTATGTTACTTGCCCGAGATTCGATCGTCGGTATCCAATACCTAGTTCAATCTCGTTACCGGCAAGTCTCTTTTCTCGTTCTGTAATACATCATCTCGCAACTAACTCATTGGTTGCAATGCTTGCAAGGCTTTATGTGATGTGCATTACCGAGAAGGCCCTGAGATACCTCTCCGACAATCGGAGTGACAAATCCTAATCTCGAAATATGCCAACTCAACATGTACCTTCTGAGACACTTGTAGAGCACCTTTATAATCACCCAGTTACGTTGTGACGTTTGGTAGCACACAAAGTGTCCCTACGGTAAATGGGAGTTGCATATTCTCATAGTTGAAGGAACATGTATAAGTCATGGATAAAAGCAATAGCAACATACTAAACGATCGGGTGCTATGCTAAATGTAATGGGTCATGTCAATCAGATCATTCAACTAATGATGTGATCTCGTTAATCAAATAACAACTCTTTGTTCATGGCTAGGAAACATAACCATCTTTGATTAATGAGCTAGTCAAGTAGAGGCATACTAGTGACACTCTGTTTGTCTATGTATTCACACATGTATTATGTTTCCAGTTAATACAATTCTAGCATGAATAATAAACATTTATCATGATATAAGGAAATAAATAATAACTTTATTATTGCCTCTAGGGCATATTTCCTTCACTTTTCCCATCCTTCCACCATTGCTAGCCTCTATAATACCGCACACTTCTCGCCGGTATCATACACCCACCATATACCTTCCTCAAAACAGCCACCATACCTACCTATCATGGCATTTCCATAGCCATTCCGAGATATATTGCCATGCAAATTTCCACCGTTCCGTTTACTATGACATGCTCCATCATTGTCATATTGCTTCGCCTGATCATGTAGTCGACATCGTATTTGTGGCAAAGCCACCGTTCATGATTCTTTCATACATGTCACTCTTGATTCATTGCATATCCCGGTACACCGCCGGAGGCATTCATATAGAGTCATATTTTGTTCTAAGTATCGAGTTGTAATTCTTGAGTTGTAAGTAAATAAAAGTGTGATGATCATCATTATTAGAGCATTGTCCCAGTGAGGAAAGGATGATGGAGACTATGTTTCCCCCACAAGTCGGGATGAGACTCCGGACAAAAAATAAAAAAATAAAAAAAGAGAAAAAAAGAGGCCATAAAAAAAGAGAAAAGGCCCAAATAAAAAAAATGAGAGAAAAAGAGAGAAGGGACAATGTTACTGTCCTTTACCACACTTGCGCTTCAAAGTAGCACCATAATCTTCATGATAGAGAATCTCTTGTTTTGTCACATTCATATACTAGTGGGAATTTTTCATTGAACTTGGCTTGTATATTCCGACAATGGGCCTCCTCAAGTGCCCTAGGTCTTCGTGAGCAAGCAAGTTGGATGCACACCCACTTAGTTTCTTTTGATGAGCTTTCATATACTTATAGCTCTAGTGCATCCGTTGCATGGCAATCCCTACTCACTCACATTGATATCTATTGATGGGCATCTCCATAGCCCGTTGATACGCCTAGTTGATGTAGACTATCTTCCCCTCTTTTTGGTCTTCTCCACAACCACCATTCTATTCCACCTATAGTGCTATATCCATGGCTCACGCTCATGTATTGCATGAAGATTGAAAAAGTTTTGAGAATGTCAAAAGTATGAAACTATTGTTTGGCTTGTCATCGGGGTTGTGCATGATTTAAATATTTTGTGTGGTTAAGATAGAGCATATCCAGACTATATGATTTTGTAGGGATAACTTTCTTTGGACATGTTATTTTGAGAAGACATGATTGCTTTATTAGTATGCTTGAAGTATTATTATTTTTATGTCAATATGAACTTTTGTCTTGAATCTTTCGGATCTGAATATTCATACCACAATTAAGAAGATTTACATTGAAATTATGCCAAGTAGCACTCCGCATCAAAAATTCTGTTTTTATCATTTACCTACTCGAGGACGAGCAGGAATTAAGCTTGGGGATGCCTGATACGTCTCCAACGTATCTATAATTTTTGATTGCTCCATGCTATATTATCTACTGTTTTGTACTATATTGGGCTTTATTTTCCACTTCTTTATTATTTTTGGGACTAATCTATTAACCGGAGGCCCAACCCAGAATTGCTGTTTCTTGCCTATTTCAGAGTTTCAGAGAAACAGAATATCAAACGGAGTCCAAACGGAATGAAACCTCGGGAACGTGATTTTCTCACCAAATATGACCCGGGAGACTTCGACCCTACGTCAAGAAAGCTCCGAGGTGGGCACGAGGTAGGGGGGCGCGCCCTACCCCCCAGGCGTGCCCCACCCTCGTGGGGCCCACGAAGGTCCACCGACGTACTTCTTCCTCCTATATATACCTACGTACCCCCAAACGATCATTTACAGAGCCAAAAACCTAATTCCACCGCCGCAACCTTCTGTACCCATGAGATCCCATCTTGGGGCCTGTTCTGGAGCTCCACCGGAGGGGGCATCCACCACGGAGGGCTTCTACATCATCATAGCCCCTCCGATGAAGTGTGAGTAGTTTACCTCAGACCTTCGGGTACATAGTTAGTAGCTAGATGGCTTCTTCTCTCTTTTTGGATCTCAATACAATGTTCTCCCCCTCTCTCGTGGAGATCTATTCGATGTAATGTTCTTTTTGCGGTGTGGTTGTTGAGATTGATGAATTGTGGGTTTATGATCAAGATTATCTATGAACAATATTTGAATCTTCTCTGAATTCTTTTATGTATGATTGGTTATCTTTGCAAGTCTCTTCGAATTATCAGTTTAGTTTGGCCTACTAGATTGGTTTTTCTTGCAATGGGAGAAGTGCTTAGCTTTGGGTTCAATCTTGCGGTGTCCTTTCCCAGTGACAGTAGGGGCAGCAAGGCACGTATTGTATTGTTGCCATCGAGGATAACAAGATGGGGTTTTTATCATATTGCATGAATCTATCCCTCTACATCATGTCATCTTGTTTAAGGCGTTACTCTGTTTTAAACTTAATACTCTAGATGCATGCTGGATAGCGGTCTATGAGTGGAGTAATAGTAGTAGATGCAGGCAGATGCCGGTCTACTTGTCTCGGACGTGATGCCTATATACATGATCATACCTAGATATTCTCATAACTATGCGCAATTCTGTCAATTGCTCAACAGTAATTTGTTCACCCACCGTAGAATACTTATGCTCTTGAGAGAAGCCACTAGTGAAATCTATGGCCCCCGGGTCTATCTTTACCATATTAATCTTCCATCACTTTATTATTGCCTTTGCTTTTTTACTTTGATTTTATTTTACTTTGCATCTTTATCACAAACCAAAAATATTATCTATCATATCTCACTCTCGTAAGTGACCATGAAGGGATTGACAACCCCTTATCGCGTTGGTTTCGAGGAGTTATTTGCTTTGTGAAGGTACGAGGGACTCACGTGTAGCCTCCTACTGGATTGTTACCTTGGTTCTCAAAAACTGAGGGAAATACTTACGCTACTTTGCTGCATCATCCTTTCCACTTCAAGGAAATCCAACGCAGTGCTCAAGAGGTAGCAGATATATTCGTGGTAGTTGCGGAAGGGGTGTTTTACCAGGCGAGTTATCATGGCACAGAAGTGTCCATTATCGCCGATTATCCTGGTCTTCTTCCTGCTTCCCATGTAAGTCATCAGGAGAAATCCCCCCTGAAAGAGTTTCCTCGCACTGCCTCACCCGCCGCACTGTCTCATGCTCCAAAGGGGAGGCGTTCGGCACGTCATGCTACCCCGGGGGCGACTCCGAAGAGAGCGGCTCCCGCGCCGAGCAAGGCCTCTAGAAGGAGGGCCAATGAAGCCATGACCGGGCCTTCGTCAAAGAGGCACAGATTTGAAAGTATGCATTAGTAGTCACATCCAACTGTGATCGTTATGTTTGTCCTATATCAGGAAAAAGGTTCACCGAACTATGTCCGGGAATTCGGCCAGTCGTACTTCCAGCAGCCGGGGTGAGGACCTTGCCGGAGAGACAGGGGCCAATACGGGAATGACACCGGACAGTCCTTCGGCCTAGGGCTCGGAAGATATGTCCGTTACCAACTCGGAAGTGGAGAGCGCCATGAATCATCGGCGACGGAGGCCGTTTTACGGGACCCTGGCTTCTCAAAAGAGGCGTTTGATGCCTTCAGCTCGGCTGACGCATACATCCGAGCTGCTCGAGATGAGCTTGGCAGAGCCACGAAGCAGCATTTAACGAATATGCGGGTAAGGTTTATTTTGTCCGAAAAGGATAACCACATGTTAGTAGCCCCCGAGACTGAAAGCATTTGGCACAAGTGATTTAATGATCGATGTGTAACCAGGTTCTGACCGAGAAGAACAACCTGCTAGCTCAAGAGCTAGAGCAGTGTCGGACACAGCTAAATGCTTCTACCGCCGAACTGAAAAAGTCCAAGAAGGCATCTTCTGGTAAAGATCCCCTCCATCGAGGAATAACAATTATATAGTAGTTGTGCTAATACTGTTGCTTATCTCATAAGAGGATCATCATGTCAACTGGAAGAGAAGTTGAAAACCGCTCAAGCGGGAGAGAAAGAGGCAATAAGACTGCACGCCGCAGGCGAGCGTGTCCTGGCCCGAGTCAGAGAGGAGAAAAACAAACTCCAGGACTCAAGCACCAAACTGGGCGAAGAACTAAAAGATGTGCGGGCCCAGCTAGCCGACTCCATGAAGGAGAATAAAAAGCTGCGAGGCGGCATATTCAGTACGTGGTGGGATTTTACCTTATAATAGTTTGGAGGTAAAAGTAGCTGATATAGCTATGATTCCAGGTATGTTGACGAGACGTCCCGAAGAGGAGGTGTCCGGGTCATCAAGTGACCTTCTGCAGGGGTTGTCGCAATTGCACGGGCAAGCTCGACAGGCAATGAGGAGTGTAGCCAAGGCCTTATGGCCATCCGCCTTCCCTCCAGGGAGTATGGAGGAGCTCGTAGAGCTGTTCAAGGGAGTGTGGAGGCGTATCCGACTATGGAAGATATCGGCCTACCGAGAGGGTGCGCGAGAGTCTTGGGCCATGGTGAAAACATGGTATACCAAGCTGGATCCAAATCACATGGCCCGGGTCGGACCACTAGGGTCAAATGGGGAAGAAATGCCCGTTAGTTTAGTATATGACCAAGTAACAGTAGCCGCCAAGTATTCCCAGCAGGATTGTAAGTTAGATAGCCTGCTGGACGGCATAGACGAGGAAGTTCTTAAGTCCTAAGCGACTATGTACTTTCCTTTGCATACGTAACTCTAGCTGGATTACAAAATGATTGTCATGGCAGACCTTTTCGCTTCGACCTCTGGACCCAAAGGTGCGGAGTATTTCCGAATACCAGAGCGGCTGAGTAGACCGGGTATGCATGGAAACCAGACGTAGGGGTCATAGTTGCTTGAACAGACAATTATCCAGCCAATTATGTTATATTACATTGAGAGTGTAAGAAACATCTTCCAGAGAGAATAGTTCCGTTAAGGGTTCCTTTCCCTGGGTGTGCATGCATCGATGTGCATGTCCGGACTGTGATGAAGAAATCACAATGTGTATAGCTTCTGGGGGTTCATGATGGGACGAATGCAAAAACATTTTTAGTTCATCGACTGAATATTCCCTTAAGAACGCTAGCTTTCGGCTTCACCCAGTCTGAGGTACACATCCGGATGACCCGGCAGTAACAATCGCAGAGGTGCTCCCTTTATGCCCTAGCCGAACTAACGGGAACATAGGGCATAAGCACAGGAGCCAGGCAACCCAGCTTGGCCAAAACTTAAGTCATATCGATGCATATAATGGCGAAGAAAAGGTACATATGGGGAAAACACACATATGTGATGAGCTTGATGCTCTAAAAATAATAATAGCAAGCTTCTGTCCAAGAAGCCCCAAGGTATAATGGACGTACATTTTTTAGGATGTGTATGTCACAGGTGCACGGTTTAACCGCACGAAAAGCTTTAAGGCTAAAAGGGAAAAAGCGAAAAGAGAGGAAAAAGTAATGGAAACAATAGGGAGAAGGAAACAAACAAAGAATTCGGCGCTAGGCATAGAATCTTCGGAGTCTGGCCGCGTTCTAGGGGTTCGGCTCTAGGCGATTGTCTGATGCATCACCCAGGCAGTACGCTCCTCCAGTGAGAACTTCGTCAATGATGAAGGGACCCTCCCACTTGGGCTTGAGTTTGTCCTTTTTCTTCTCCGGCAGGCGTAGAACGAGTTCACCGACGTTATATGTTTTGGCCCGCACTTCTCTGCTTTGATACCTGCGAGCCTGCTATTGATAAAATGCGGAACGGGCTTTTGCGACGTCGCGCTACTCCTCCAGGGCATCTAGGCTGTCCTGCCGATCGAGCTCGGCCTCTCTCTCTTCGTACATGCACACTCGAGGCGAGTCATGAATAATGTCACAGGGTAGCACTGCCTCTGCGCCATACACCATGAAGAATGGTGTGTATCCGGTAGTGCGACTAGGCGTGGTCCGCAACCCCCAGAGTACGGAGTCAAGCTCCTCAACCCAGTGCTTGTCTAATTCTTTCAAAGACCACACTAGTCTGGGCTTAATGCCGCTCATAATAAGACCATTGGATCTTTTGACTTGACCATTTGTTTGTGGATGATATATAGAGGCGTAATCGAGCTTGATGTCCAGATTAGCGCACCAGGTTTTCACTTCGTCCGCTGTGAAGTTGGAGCCGTTATCGGTGATGATACTGTGCGAAACACCGTAACGGTGTACGACACCGGATGTGAATTCTATCACCGGCCCGGACTCGGCCGTTTTAACTGGTTTGGCCTCTATCCACTTAGTGAATTTATCCACCATGACCAGCAATTTTTTTTTTCTTATGGCTTCCTCCTTTAAGGGGTCCAACCATATCCAGTCCCCAGACCGCAAAAGGCCAATTGATGGGGATTGTTTGTAGGGCAGTGGGAGGCATATGTCTTTGGTTGGCGAAGAGTTGGCATCCGACGCAATGTTGGACAAGGTCCTGTGCATCTTCTCGGGCCGTCAGCCAGTAGAATATTGTACGGAAGGCCTTGCTAACAAGGGTCCGAGCTGCGACGTGGTGCCCGCCGAGACCGGCCTGAATCTCAGCCAGGAGCTGCCGCCCCTCCTCCTCGGAGATACACCTCTGAAGGACTCCGGTGGCGCTTTTCTTATAGAGCTCTCCGTCATGGACCTTGTAGGCCTTTGAACGACGGACAATGCGGCGGGCCTCATTATGATCCTCAGGGAGTTCTTTCCTATTAAGGTAGGCCAGGAAAGGTTCGGTCCATGGGGCGATGACTGCCATAATGAGATGGGCCGACGGTGTTATTTCGGTGGCTGGGCCGCTGATGATATCTGTGTGTTCGGAATCTGGGGTTGTGTTCGGATCCAGACTAGTGTTGTTGCTTTCCCCCTGCCACACCACGGATGGCTTAAAAAGCCTTTCCACAAATATATTAGGTGGGACGGGGTAGCACTTGGCGCCGATATGAGAAAGAACATCTGCCGCTTGATTACTTTCTCGGGCCACGTGATGGAACTCGAGCCCCTCGAACCGAGCCGACATTTTTCGGATGACATTACGATAAGCTGCCATCTTCAGATCTTTGGCATCAAAGTCTCCATTTATTTGAGATATTGCGAGGTTTGAGTCCCTGCGCACTTCCAAGCGCTGTATGCCCATGGAGACAGCCATCCAGAGACCATGCAATAAGGCTTCATATTCGGCTGCGTTATTGGAGTCTATGTATATTATTTGGAGTACGTATTGAATGACGTCTCCAGTGGGGGACGTTAAAATGATGCCCGCTCCTAGCCTTGCCAGCATTCTGGAGCCATCGAAATACATAACCAATTGGAATATGTGCCGTACTCTTTAGGGAGTTCGGCCTCTGTCCATTCGGCGATGAAGTCATCCAGTACTTGGGATTTAATAGCTCGACGTGGTTTGTATGTAATGTCAAATGGAAGGAGCTCAATGGCCCATCTGGCAATCCGGCCCGTGGCATCGTGGTTGTTTATTATGTCATTGAGTGGTACTTCGGAAGCCACCGTGATCGAGCACTGCTGGAAGTAGTGTCGTAGCTTTTGGGATGCCATGAAGACCGCGTATGCTATCTTTTGATAATGGGGGTACCGGGATTTGCATGGTGTAAGGACAATGGATACATAGTATACTGGCTTCTGAAGTGGGAATTTGTGTCCGTCCTGTTCTCGTTCAACGACGAGTACGGTGCTCACCACCTGGTGTGTTGCCGATATGTATAGTAACATGGGTTCGCCGATGTTTGGCGCGGCCAGGATTGGGTTGCTCGCTAGAAGGGTTTTTATTTCTTCCAGTCCGGTTGTTGCTGCGGCCGTCCACTCGAAGTGATCGGTTCATCGTAGAAGGCGATAGAGTGGCAGTGCTTTTTCTCCCAATCTGGAGATAAAGCGGCTTAGAGCTGCCATGCAACCCGCGAGTTTTTGGACTTGTTTAAGGTCTGTTGGCGTAGCCAATTGTGACAGAGCTCAGATTTTGGCTGGATTTGCTTCAATTCCTCTATTGGAAACAATGAAGCCCAACAGTTTTCCAGCGGGGACGCCAAAAACACACTTTTCCGGATTGAGCTTAATGTCATACGCGCGGAGGTTGTCGAATGTGAGACGTAAATCGTCTATTAGTGTTTCGACATGCCTAGTTTTGATTATGATGTTGTCCACATAAGCTTCAACTGTCTTGCCGATCTGTTTCTCCAAGTTTGAATCATGCGTTGATATGTGGCGTCGGCGTTCTTGAGCCCGAAGGGCATGGTGTTGAAGTAGAATGGCCCATATGGGGTAATGAATGCTGTTGCAGCTTGATCGGACTCCTTCATTTTGATTTGATGGTATCCAGAATATGGGTCGAGAAAACACAACGAGTCGTGTCCTGCGGCAGCATCAATGATTTGGTCAATGTGGGGGAGGGGAAAGGGATCCTTAGGGCAAGCCTTATTGAGGCCTTTGAAATCGACGCACATGCGCCAGGATTTATCCTTCTTTGGTACCATCACCAGGTTTGTCGGCCAGTCCGGATGTTTTATTTCTCTAATGAATCCGGCCTCAATTAGCTTGGCTAGCTCCTCTCCCATGGCTTGGCATTTGGGCTCGGAAAAGCGCCGCAGTGTTTGTTTGACCGGTTTATATCCCTTTAATATGTTGAGTCTATGTTCGGCCAGCTTGCGCAGCATTCCTGGCATATCAGAAGGGTGCCAGGCGAATATATCCCAGTTTTCGCGAAGAAAATCCCGTAGCCCGGTGTCGACCGTTGGGTCTAGTTGTGCCCCAATAGATGCTGTCTTTTTGGGGTCCGTTGGATGGACCTGGAATTTGACTATCTCTTCCGTTGGCTTGAAGGAGGTGGATTTGGGGCATTTGACTAGGATCACAACGTCCCGGTCCACCGTGGAGCGCAGTGCGGTTAACTCTTCGGCCGCGAGGGTTTCAGATAATGCCTCAAGGGCCACGGATGCGGTATTATTTTCGGCACGGAGTGCTATGTCCGGATCACTGGCGAGAGTGATTATGTCGTTGGGCATGGGCATCTTAAGCTTCATGTACCCGTAATGAGGTACAACTTGGAGGCGTGTAAATGCCTCTCGCCCCAAGAGAGTGTGATATCCACTGTTGAAAGGGGCCATCGAGCCATCCCTCCAGAACGGTTCCGTGCCCTCTAGAACGGTTCCGTGACGCGTAATGGGTTTATATTTCTTGGCTATTGGGCTGGGTGTCGTGGATTTGTCACGGAGGATGTCCTAGTGTGAGGACTTAGTCGTGAGGCCAACGCATCTATGTGGTAGCTTGAGAGGGGTTGAGCGGAATCGAGAGACGCAACACGCAAGACAAAGATTTAGACAGCTTTGGGCCCCGGGAAACATCATCCGGTAACAACCCTACATGTTGTTTGTGGCTAGGTCTCATTATCATCATGAGGGAGTCACCGTAAACCGGCTCTCCCAGTTATGCCTAAACCCTTCAAATTATTTCGCTCTCCTCCTTGGGGTGCCCTGCCCCTCCTTATATATGTTGAAGGGGCGGGTTACATGTAGAGTCCAACTCGGATTAAGACTTAAACTACTCTAACTTCTCTTCATGGGCTTCTTAACGTGTTGGGCTTCATAACGTCTTGGGCTTCATAACGTCTCGGGCTTCATAACCCCAGGCGACTCTATCTGCTGGGTTATGACTGTCAACCAATTATCACTGTCTATCAGGTTATGACTGTTTGCCGGTTTATGATGGTCTCCCGGTTTATGATGGTTTGCCGGGTTATGACTTCCTGCCGGTTTATGATTGTCTACAGAGTTATGACTTAACACACGCCGGGTTATCATCTGACTTAACACCTGCCGGGTTGTCATCTAGCTTAACACCTGTCGGGTTATCATCCGACTTAACACCTGCCAGTTTACCAAGTCCCAGCCGGGTTATAACTCCGGCTGGGTCATACCGCGGGGTATATCCCCGACATTAGCCCCCAGTTTAATTTGGATTTGTCCATGTTAAACTGATCCTGAGCATCCTTAAATCCTTGTCATTTCCTTCTAGAAAATCCGGGTCAATAGGCCAGCCTGATAATCAATTTGTTGACATTGGTTTGTCACAGAAAAATATTATGAAGAATAATTCATTTGACTCAGCTCCCAATGCTTAACAGAAATATTGGTCCTTGAAATACTCATCTGATCTTCAACCGGTTTAAGGATGTAGAACTTGCCGGTTTAAGAATATTGATGGCACCAGGTCATAACTGTTTGATAACATCAACTTTGAAAATATACCTCTTATATGCCTATCACTTCTAGCCCCCAAGTCTTAAGAAGGTAACGTAGTAACAACTTAAGATTTGCTTCAATATGAATGTCACAAGCTTGAAGAAATCCAGGTTGTTCATCTCAATCACCAGTCAGAACTGAGTATTCCACATATGTAGCCCCCAAGTGCCGGGTTGTCATGCTTGCAGCAACCTGGGACTTGTAATTGCCTGATGCTCATAAAAACTTCAACCAGTGTAGCCCCCAAGGGCCAGGTCATTATGCAAATAATGAGCAGGGACTTTGAAAATATGATCATGTAGACTTTAACAGCAACGTGTAGCCCCCAAGGGCCGGCTCAGTATGATAATATTGAGCTGGTACTTTATATAAACTTCATTGAAAAGAACATCATATGATGTAACCCCCATCACGGGGCTTGAACCCACGTCCACAAGGTTAAGAGCTTTGTGCTTTACCAACTGAACAGTTAACCATTCAATATAATGGATTAAAGCTTGTGTACCTTAAATTTTTGACAGGAGCAATTGGTAGCCCCCAAGGGCTGGCTCATTATGATGTGATGAGCCGGGTCTTCAATAAGGCCATTATAAATGACTTTGCATTAGCCCCCAAGTGTCATGGTGCATGCTGGCAGTGACATGAGACTTGCATATTTGATGTAATCTCAACTGGAATAACGTAGCCCCAAAGTGCTAGATCATAAGCCTGCAGCGACTCGGGACTATTCCTTTCATTGTAGAATAAATCATATCCATCGATAAAATAATATCCATTGCACTAAAGCGACTTTGAAAACCTCAATCATAATACTGGTTATTGATAACCATAGTAAATATCCAGCCATGTTGGCTATTAAAGATTTGAATAATATAATCCAATGATTTATAAGCGCATGTTCCAATGGCGCAATTCCAATATATACTGGCGACTTAACGTCCTAAGCCAGTCTAGGTTAATAAACACCGGATAATTACCTTTTCTCATACTGGCGACTTATAGTCGAAAACCAGGCCGGGTCAATAAACACCGGTTTATGTTATACTGGCGACTTATAGTCAAAAACCAGGCCGGGTCAATGAACAATGTTTCATCATAAAGTGTTGTAAACCTTAAAAAGAAAGAAATTGTCGAATAAAATCATGGGAATACACGAGGCTTTTCATGGGCTGCCAGGACCGAAATCGAGGCTTTTCATGGGCTGCCAGGCCACTGAGTTAAACCATTTTACAAAGCCTTTTAAGATGGACCTCACATTAACCAATCATCATTTTAACTTTGACAAGTTCAGGGTCTGTATAAGATTGACTTGCCAAACGTTCGGCGGGTCATACCAGGATTACCTGGACGGAGTGGCTTACTTAAAAAAGGCAGGATAACCCGGGGTTTTAGGTGAATACACCTGGCTTCCAAGCCTGGCTTGATAGCCTATTACAAGGGTGTAGACTCTTTGTTCTTTGAGAAACAAAGAGCCCCCGAGCAATATTTTGAGCTGTGCTTAGTGGGTGCCTATGTTTGAGTTGTGCTTTTGCAACACTCTCTTTGGCCCCCAAGTGATTTCCCCGGTGGCCTTACGCCGATCAAGAGGTGTAGCTATGGTTCGAATACGACCAAGCCCCCAAGTGATTTCCCTGGTGGCCTTACGCCGATCAAGAGGTGTATCTATGGTTCGAATACGACCAAGCCCCCATGTGATCAATAATATGATAAGCCAATAAGGCAGGATACCCATGTTTGAACCGCGCATCATGGCAACAGGTCCTCTTCGGCAACCTTTATCTTTTTGCAAGAGATAAATTCTTCTTGAACCGGGATTTTGAACCGGATATTGAGAGCGTCAGAGCTTTGCAAGAGATAGTTTCCTCTTAAACCGGATATGAACCAGATACTAAGAGCTTCAGCGCTGTGTGGGAGACGGGATTTCCTTTAAACCGGACTATAAACCGGAAGCATCATTGTGAGCCGGAATATTTCTGACGGCCCTTAAATTTTCATCAATATAACAGTAGCCTCCGGGACCAGGTTATCTTTCCCTTCAACATCATGGGGCACTTGAATTTGCTGAAACTGGCAAGACTTGCTGAGTCATATCATCATAGCCCCCCGAGTCTTAAGATGACTCAAGGAGTTGTCTTGAGATTCTCCGTACTTGACCATAGCAGAAGGTATATATCATTGGTTTGATAACGCGATGTAAATCCACAGAAGGTTGAGGTGACTGCAGCAGGTTATAAATGATCCCATACGAGCAGTGTCAGTAACTCGGCCAATGGTTCCTTCCAACTAGCTGCTTGAAATTAACCAAACTGTAGTGGCGACGACTTGTGCGCATGCCTACTGATCCACCCAGTGCAGACGGCGGCTGATAATATATGACAATTTTCCCCCAATTTATTGGAAGAAGAACCGGGCTACCCAAGTAGTGACTGGATTTTTATTCAATAAATAGCTCATGCAATCAGATGCAGCCCGATGTGTTGATGTAGACCAGGCCCCGGGGGCGGCGATTTGTGCACGTCCATTGACAACGAGCAGACACAATCCCAGCAAGCCGATGTGGACCGGACCACAAGGGAAGCAGCTTGTGTGCATCCATTCATCATGTGATATGTCCCGGATTATCCCCAGGCGGAATATTATCAATCCGTGCTCCATATCCATGGTATAAACCACATTTGTAATGAATAATGGTCTTGTATATAAAAATATACAAATCAAAGTAATTTGTCCTTTGATAGAAATAATATGTGTTAATAAAACAAATTTAAGATGAATATCACATGATGTTTGCAGATGGAAAACGACTTTGGATGACCCGGAGGCAAACCTCAAAAACAGGCACAGCGGTTCAGCGCGCCGCGAGCTTGTGCAATGAGGTGAAGGCGCGGCCGGTTCAGAGCGGCGGCGTTGACTCGGGGTAGTGTCTTAGAGCAAGGGCCAGGGCGGCTCAGCAGGCACACAAGCCGGCGACGGTTGCAGGGGCCCATCAGAGGCGTCGGCGGCTCATTGAGACCACGTCGGAGGAGTGTGCGAGGCCGGTGCAGCTTGCGGTGACGTTGGCAGAGGCCGCGAGAGGTGACGACGGATTAACACGTCTGAGGATGAAGCGGCATGATGCTACGGATGCCATGACAGCCGCGGTAATTTCGGCAAGGCCGCGAAAACAGCGCAGACGACCCCTAGGCGACCCGTGGCAGTTAACGCACACGGTTCAACAGCGAGGCACGACCCGACGGTAGACGCGGCTGACGGCAGAGGTGAACCAGCGACAGCAGGGCCGGCTTGCGGTGAGCGGAGGCGGAGTCCAGCAGATGTGTTGAACCCTGGCCGGTTTAGTGCAGCAGAGAGGCACCCACAGTAGCGCAAAGCCGGCCACGACGGAAGGTGAACAGCGTCCACGGTAGGTCGAAGTAGCTCGCGATCTCGAGGCTAAACCGGAGCGGCTCAGAAGAAGGCCGCGGCAGTGGGCGAAACGGCAACCCAGAGTAGAGTTGACTCGGCGAGGCAGCTTCAGAGGTGGCTCAGGCAACGGCGGTTTATCCGTGGCGAGCTACGACAATGGTGGTTTATCCGAGGTGCAAGGTCAGCTTAAAGTGCAGCCGGTGACCCGCGATACGAGCGCGATCCGTCGATCAGTGAAGCGGAGGAAGCCAACAACGGCAGAGGCTGACGCGACCCGGCACGACGCCTCGCGCAGAAGCAGAGGTGACACCTGACGCAACCAGCTCAATGATATAGCCCCCAGTGGCTGAAACGGGCGCGGCGCGTGAGCAGGAGGCCGTGGCGGAGGCACAACGGCTCAAAGGCGACGTGAACCAGTGGTGGATAATGGCAGCAACTCAAGGCGACTCACAGGCGCAGCAGCAGGAAAGCCGCCACACTACCGTACTGTCAAGTCATCATCGCCCTCTCCCGCTGCAGCTGAAAACGAGCGGCTCTGGACCTGCTCCGGTGGAGGCTGAAAGTGCAACTATCCCTGGGTGGTTTTGGTAATTCCCAACAACATATAGCTCATTGAGCTAACATTATTTCAAGATTAATATTTCAGGAAAAGCTCAATGAATGGCATGGCATGGATGAGGAAAGTGGATCCCTCAAAATTCTAAGGACAAAAAGTTTGGCTCAAGCTTGAAGCTCAAGACTCTACATTTTATATTTTAGTGATCCAAGATCACATTGAGTCCATAGGAAAAGCCAATACTATCAAGGAGGGATGATGTGTTGCTTAATGAGTTTCTTGCCCTTCAGTGCTTAGTGATATGCTCCAAAACCCTCAACTACCTTCCCACATCCACATATGACCTAAACCAAAAGTCAAACTCGGCCCCATCGATTCTTTCTATCCGGCGCCACCGAGTTTCAAATGTCATAGCCACTACCACAAACCCTAGGGAAATCGGTCTCACCGATAGGGATCTCGGTCTCACCGAGATGGGATTGAAATCTCTCAGTTCCCCTTCGTAACGTTTCGGTCTAACTGAAGTGAGTGATCGGTCCCACCGAGATTGCAATGTAAACTCTATGTTTCCCTTTCGTAACATTTCGGTCTCCCCGAAAAGAGCGAACCGGTCCCACCGAGTTTACCTGACCAACTCTCTGGTTAGCTTATTACCAATATCGGTCCCACCGAGTTTGTGTAATCGGTCACAGCGAGACTACGTTATGCCCTAACCCTAACCATATCGGTCCTACCGAGTTGCATCTCAGTCCCACCGAAATCCTAATGGTCACTAGGTTTGCTGAATCGGTCCGACCGAGTTTAACCATTCGGTCCCACCGACTTTGGCAAATTGTGTGTAACGGTTAGATTTTGTGTGGAGGCTATATATACCCCTCCACCCACTCTTCATTCGTGGAGAGAGCCATCAGAACATACCTACACTTCCAATACACATTTTCTAAGAGAGAACCACCTACACTTGTGTTGAGGTCAAGATATTCCATTCCTACCAGATGAATCTTGATCTCTAGCCTTCCCCAAGTTGCTTTCCACTCAAATCTTATTTCCACCAAATCCTAATCCTGTGAGAGAGTTGAGTGCTGGGGAGACTATCATTTGAAGCACAAGAGCAAGGAGTTCATCATCAACACACCATTTGTTACTTCTTGGAGAGTGGTGTCTCCTAGATTGGCTAGGTGTCACTTGGGAGCCTCCGACAAGATTGTGGAGTTGAACCAAGGAGTTTGTAAGGGCAAGGAGATCGCCTACTTCGTGAAGATCTACCGCTAGTGAGGCAAATCCTTCGTGGGCGATGGCCATGGTGGGATAGACAAGGTTGCTTCTTCGTGGACCCTTCGTGGGTGGAGCCCTCCGTGGACTCGCGCAACCGTTACCCTTCGTGGGTTGAAGTCTCCACTAACGTGGATGTAGGATAGCACCACCTATCTGAACCACGGGAAAAACATCCGTGTCTCCAATAGCGTTTGAATTCTCCAAACCCTTCCCTTAACATTCTTGCAAGTTGCATGCTTTACTTTCCGCTGCCTATATACTCTTTGCATGCTTGCTTGAATTGTGTGATGATTGCTTGACTTGTCCTAAAATAGCTAAAATCTACCAAGAACTAAAATTGGGAAAAGGTTAAGTTTGTTGATTCGGTCCCACCGAGATTGGTAAATTGTGTGTAACGGTTGGATTTTGTGTGGAGGCTATATATACCCCTCCACCTCCTCTTCATTCGTGGAGAGAGCCATCAGAACACACCTACACTTCCAACTCATATGTTCTGAGAGAGAACCACCTACTCATGTGTTGAGACCAAGATATTCCATTCCTACCATATGAATCTTGATCTCTAGCCTTCCCCAAGTTGCTTTCCACTCAAATCTTCTTTCCACCAAATCCAAATCCTGTGAGAGAGAGTTGAGTGTTGGGGAGACTATCATTCGAAGCACAAGAGCAAGGAGTTCATCATCAACACACCATTTGTTACTTCTTGGAGAGTGTTGTCTCCTAGATTGGCTAGGTGTCACTTGGGAGCCTCCGACAAGATTATGGAGTTGAACCAAGGAGTTTGTAAGGGCAAGGAGATCGGCTACTTCATGAAGATCTACCGCTAGTGAGGCAAGTCCTTCGTGGGCGACGGCCGTGATGGAATAGACAAGGTTTCTTCTTCATGGACCCTTCGTGGGTGGAGCCCTCCGTGGACTCGCGCAACCGTTACCCTCTGTGGGTTGAAGTCTCCATCAACGTGGTTGTACGATAGCACCACCTATCGGAACCACGACAAAAACATCCGTGTCTCCAATTGCATTTGAATCCTCCAAACCCTTCCCTTTACATTCTTGCAAGTTGCATGCTTTACTTTTCGCTGCTCATATACTCTTTTGCATGCTTGCTTGAATTGTGTGGAGATTGCTTGACTTGTGCTAAGATAGCTAAAATCTGCCAAGAACTAAAATTGGGAAAAGGCTAGATTTTTATTTGGTCAAGTAGTCTAATCACCCCCCTCTAGTCATACTTTTGATCCTACAAGTGGTATCAGAGCTTTGGTCTCCATTTTCTTTGATTTCCATAGCTTTTGGTGGTCATAGCCTTGGTTTCACAACCTAGGAGAGTATGGCGTCTAGCGAGGGAAATTATCACCGTAGAGGTCCTTACTTTGATGGTTCTAATTTTGCTAGTTGGAAGCATAAGATGAAAATGCATATTCTTGGACATAACCCCGCCGTTTGGGCTATTGTGTGTATTGGCTTGCAAGGTGAATTCTTTAATGGGAAAGAACCGAACCGTGAAGCTACCGCAGAAGAGTTGAAGATGCTGCAATACAACGCTCAAGCTTGTGATATCCTCTTCAACGAATTGTGCCCCGAAGAATTCAACAAAATCAGCCGTCTTGAGAATGCAAAGGAAATTTGGGATACTTTGATTGATATGCACGAAGGTACTGGCTCCGTCAAGGAATCCAAATTGGATGTGCTTCAAAGTCAACTTGACAAGTTCAAAATGAAGGATGGTGAAGGTGTCGCTGAAATGTACTCTAGGCTTGCTCTTATCACAAATGAGATTGCCGGCTTAGGGAGTGAAGAGATGACTGATAGATTCATCATCAAGAAGATCCTAAGAGCCTTGGATGGAAAATATGATACTGTGTGCACATTGATCCAAATGATGCCCAATTACAAAGATCTCAAGCCAACGGAAGTCATCGGAAGAATTGTTGCTCATGAGATGTCACTCAAGGATAAAGAGGAACTTCACAACAAATTAAGTGGTGCTTACAAAGCCTCATGTGAAGCCCCCACATCGTCAAGTGAGAAACAAACCTTCACTGAAGAATTGAGCTTAATGGTGAAGAACTTCAACAAGTTCTACAAGAGTAGAAGCAAAGAGAGAAGCTCCAAGTCAAGGTCCTACAATGACAAAAGATCTTCGAGTCGAGAGCGAAACTGCTACAATTTTGGAAGGCCCAGACACTATTCCAATGAGTGTACGCTCCCCTACAGGAGAAGAGAAGATTCACCATCTAGAGAAAGAAGGAGTAGAGATGATCATTATGAACGAAGACCCTCACGGAGAAGCAATGATTCGGAAAGAAAGGACAAGTCATCAAGGAGCTACACAAAACGAAGACATCAAGCTCATGTTGGTGAAAGGGTATCCGACTCCGACTCCGACAACCACTCCGAGAGAAGCTATCACTCCGACTCCGAATATACTCAAAATGAAGGTGTTGCCGGTCTAGCACTTGTGACAACCAACTCCTACGAGATATTTGACTCACCAAATGAAGGAGTTGGAACGTGCTTCATGGCAAAAGGCCCAAAGGTATCACACCCTGACTATGTTGATTTCAATAGTGATGAAGATGAGTTGTTAGGTGATGATGATTTACTTGTTGACAACTCTAGTGATGAATACTATGATGGAACGTCAATTAATCATGCTAATCAAGATAAAACGAATGACAATGATAAGTAGAGATTGAGTCTCTAACTAAAGAACTAAACACTCTTAAGTTAGCTCATGAAACTATCTTAGGAGACCATCGAGAACTTTTAAGGACTCATGAGAAGTTACGCTTTGAAAAGATCAACCTTGAGCAAGAGCATGAGTTCTTAAAAGCAATCAATGATGATCTTCGTAAGACAAGTTCTTCTTACATTGCCAAGCGTTTACTCTTATCCACTTACATGCCTCAAGTCAAGTCTAGTAACAAGAACAAGAATGATTCTTCCTCTAGTAGTAACAATAATCATGCTAAATCCAATATTGTTGCTTCTAGTAGTTCTCTTGATTCCACTAATGATTCTCTTAGCCAAGTTACACTTGAGCAAGAAAATAGCTTATTGAAGGGAATTATGGAGAAAGGTGTTTACAAGAGCCTTGCCGGAAGGAAATTGTACGCAAGCAAGGAAGGCACCGGAAGAATCAAGGTGTTGGTTTTGAACGAAAGTTCAATGCCAATGGAGTTGAGTGGGAAGAAGATCAATCCCCCATGACGAAGTTTGTTCCTCAACAAGAGAAGTATGATCCTACTTCTTTCAAAGGGACACAAGCTCAAGATGATCTTCCACCACAAGACCACAAGCAAAAAGGCAAGGACAAGCTTCAAGAGGAAATTGATGCATTTGAAGAAGCTCCTAAGGCCTTGGTCAAGTGGGTTCCCAAGACTACTCCAAGTTCCACTTCATCAAGCACTTCTACAACTCCAAGGATTCCCATCAAGATGGTGTGGATCCCGAAGAAGAAGAACTAGAGAGTTCTTGAGGGTGACTCCGCCAACATACTTCACTCTTATCATCTTGGCAAGAACAAGTGCAATCAACTTCCACATCCTGCACTAGTTCAAGGAGTCACAAACCCTCTTGTTGGTAAGAAAAGGGACAAGGTAACCTAAAAGCTTTCATAGACATCATCTTGTGTGTGCATCACTTTATGTCTATGGATATCCTTGTTTTTCCTTGTGGAACTAACCCGTGTAGGTATTGAAAGTGCAACTCACTCCATTGGATAGCTCCAAATGATCTACATCAACATTGAGCATCCACATCTTCAACATCTACATGAAGTCATCATCGACAAAACCCAAGGTTAGTTCATCCCTCTTAGGGGGGATCTCACATCTAGGGGGAGCTTTACTCTAAAAATTGAGCTAAAGCAACTCTAATGGTGTGAACACAACAATGCTTTATGTAAAAGTGGTAACCCCACTTGTGCTTAAACGATGAGTATGACCTATGATCAAATGTTCTCATTTGACTCCTAAGTCAATATACTCAAATATAGATGACCTAGTCATCGCCAATTGTTTGATAGATGCTAGTATTGGTTGTGCATGCTTTGCCACATATTTCATTTGTCATTTTATTGTGTGAGCATGTTGGTTGCATATTTCACTCATTCGAGGACATCCACTTGTTGTTTTGATTGATTGGTTTCTTTTTCTTTTTGCCAAGTGGATGGACAAGAATGCCTAAGAACCTTCTCTAGCTATCTATGCTTTTCTCGTCTCGAACTCTATTCATGCTACATCACAAAGTTTGATCAAGTCAGATTCGAACCACTCTGTGTGAGGAGCACTCGGAGTCCCCGATTTGTCATAGACTTAAACTTCCAAAACTTCTTTTTGTGTTTCGGTTTGACCAATTCCTCCATTTCGGTCATACCGAGATCACTAAGTCGATCTAGGTTTTCAATCTCGGTGCAACCGATTTGAACTTTTCGGTCACACCGAGTTGCTGTAACTATCAACAGTTATACATCTCGGTGCCACCGAGTTGTTCCACTCAGTCACACCGACATGGTCGGGCTATATATACTCACGGGCAAAATTTTGGAAATTTCTTCGAAACCTCTTCGCCCGCGCATAGCTCGCTCTGCCTCCTGGGTCTCCAGATCGTCCTCCTCGTCGCTAGCCGCCTCCTGTCGCTGGTCTCCGCCGCCGTCAACGGAATTCTTCGCCGTTGTTGCCGCCGTAGCGAGTTCATCGCCGAACTAGGGTATGGACTCGATCACAGTGCTATCCCCGTCCGATTCCTAGCACATTGTGTTCATGATGAATGTTGCCACGATTGAAACGCTTCTATCCAGTCAAAACACTCTGTAGATTAGAATTGAATCGAAAATTTAGGGTTAGGTTTCCGCCGAAACCATCTCGGACCCACCGGGTTGCAGAACTCGGTTCCACCGATTCGACCAAGGCCATTGCACATGTGGTTCTCGGTCTGACCGAGAATTGTGAATCGGTGTGACCGAGTTCAGGACTTTGTGAAACCCTAGCAGTCTCGGTGCCACTGAACTGTGACTCGGTCTGACCGAGTTCACTAGTTTTGGTTCCAGCAGCTGCTTCGGTATCACCGAGTTTGCAAATCGGTTGATCCGAAATGCTTTCTGTGGAAAACTAAAACTAAGTTTTTGACTCATTCTTTTGCAAAAATCTCTGTATTTTGTGATGCTCATCCACTCTATCTCATCTACAATCTATTCACAGGGTCTGCAATTAGTGTTTGCAACATGTCTGACCAGAGTGACAGCCAGAACAAGTCAGAGGAGCAGGTGCACATGAGTGAGGGCACTAGTCCCTCTAGCAGCTCAGATAAGGGTAGCAGAAGCACCCCAAGCAATTTGCCAAAGGCTGCAACTAGAGCAAGCAAAAAAAGAACTTCAGAATCTGAGGATGAAGATTATGTGGCAGAGGAAGAGGAAGCCACATCAAATAAGAAGGTGCTCAAAAAGGAATATGGCTCAGCTCCAGCCACAAAGCCAGGTCTGAAGACCAAAAGGACAACAGGAAGACAACCAATGTCCAAAGCCAGGGCATCCTCTCGAAAACCCTCCAAGTCAACTATAGGAGATGAGGCTGCAAAAGAGAAGAAGGAAAGAAAGAGGGGCAGATGGTGCAAGAAAGTTGATCCAATGGCTGAATTTGAGAAGCACTCTTCTGAAGAAGAAGAAGAAGAGGAAGAGGTTGCTGCACCAGCACCTAAGGCCCAGAAGTTGATGGGTGATGCTATAAAGTCAGGGGCTGCTTCATCAAAACCCAAAGAAGCACCCAAAGCTGCCTCCAAGCCCAATAGTGCACCTAAGAGGAATACCAGGAACATATCTGTTGCTGAGAAGAACAAGGCCCCAGTGCCTGAAGTTGCTGCTGATGAAGATGATGAAGGACAAGTCCTGAGGAAGCTCAAACCCAAGATTCCAGACCACAATGATGCTCATCCTGTGGCTGAGAACATGAAGCTCAGGAGAGACTCAGGACTGAGGAAATGGAGAGAGACAGATCCTTATGCTACAAGAAGAAGAACTGCTATGGATTACAGGTTCCACACCAAGGAACAACAAGATTTCTATGAGACAATCTTGCTTGACAAGAAACCTATAGTGTGTGACATGAGGTGGGTCGACTGGACCTACATGAAGGAGAATGAGGAACACTATCCTGGTGTGTATGACAGTTTCAAGGCTTGTGGAGTAGATGACTTTGTGGCTCAAAAGCTCACTAAGTGGAATGATGAACTTATCATGCAATTCTACTCCACAGCTCACTTCTACCTAGATGGAAGAATTCTCTGGATGACTGAAGGTACGAGATACCAATCAACTATTGAGGAATGGGCTCAGTTGATCAATGCCCCAGAAGAGCAGGAAGATGACTTGGATGTTTATGCCAAGAAAAAGATGGATCACAATTCTATGTCAAACATGTACAAGGAGATCCCAGACAAAGCTCTTGAGACTTTCAAGTTTGGGTCAGTCCATTTTCTTCTGTCAGGACTGCCAACGATCAACTGGATCCTAAGGCACACTCTTTTGCCCAAGTCAGGTGATCACAACATGATCAGAGGGCATGCAATTAATTTGCTACACATATTTGATGTGCCACAGAAGTTCAAGGTCATGAGCCTTATAGTTGAGACTATCAAGAGGACAACAGCTGACCAGAAGAGAAGTTGTGGATATGCCCCACAAATTCAAGAGTTGATTTACTCAAAGATGGGCACAAGCACATACTTATTGGATAAGGAACACTTGCCTATCCATCCTGACTTTGAGGACAATCAAGTTGTGATGAATGAGAATGAACCATCATCAGTACAAGCTCAAGCAAAGAAGGAGAAGGCAAAGATGGAGAAAGCTGCCAAGATGCCAACTCAAGAGAAGGCATCTGAGTACTTTTTAAAGAGCAAGCAGGACCAGCTCGGTTATTTGATAGCATCAACTCTGAGGATTGAGAAGGGGTTGGCCACCCTAACTCGAAACCAGGAGAGCTTGGAAAGAATCATGGAACAAAAATTCTATGATTTAGATGTCAAAGTAACTGAGATTCAGTCTGTTGTGGAGCAGCTACAGGATGACATGCAGGAGAGGAAGGGCAGAACAACCATGATGCATTTTCCACAGTGCCTCGAGCTCAGAGATCAACTGCAGTGCCAGTATCAGACACTAGAGCCACTTCATCTGCACCAGCTACAGCTTCAGCGCCACCAGCTCCAGCACCTACCCCAGCAGCTGCATCTACATCAACTAAAGCCTTCGTCCTTGGTGTTATTTGTGAGACATTGATGATCAAGCCTGAGAGTCATTTTAGTGCTATGCATTTTCTAGGAACTTTTTGGTAACTTGTTGCCAAAGGGGGAGAAAAATGTATAGATCATAGGCTTCGAGAGAGAGAATTTGCTTTTGTTCTCTCTTGTCTTCTTGGTTGAACTTTGTTTGCTTTTGATTGCTTGAGATACTATGCTTATTTGTGAGACATTGATGATCATGTGTTTTGATCATAACCTACAATTATGCTTGTTAGATGATATTATATTACTTATCCTTATATGATCATTCACTTTGCTTGGTGATGAGTGCATGTATTTAATTCTTATCATTTTGAGCACTCCACCAAGATGTATGTGACATGGAAGAGTAACCCATGATCCTAACTCATTGTGCATTTGCAGTCCAAAGCAAATCTTAAACTATGCACAAATTTAGGGGGAGCTCTTGCTTTTCACATACTTCTCAAAGTGACAATATCTTTCACTCTTATTATCATTTTGTAGGATCAGAAGTATGTCTAGAGGGGGGTGATTAGACTACTTGACCAAATAAAAACTTAACCTTTTCCCAATTTTAGTTCTTGGCAGATTTTAGCTACTTTAGGACAAGTCAAGCAATCATCACACAATTCAAGCAAGCATGCAAAGAGTATATAGGCAGCGGAAAGTAAAGCATGCAACTTGCAAGAATGTAAAGGGAAGGGTTTGGAGAATTCAAACGCTATTGGAGACACGGATGTTTTTCCTGTGGTTCGGATAGGTGGTGCTATCCTACATCCACGTTAGTGGAGACTTCAACCCACGAAGGGTAACGGTTGCGCGAGTCCACGGAGGGCTCCACCCACGAAGGGTCCACGAAGAAGCAACCTTGTCTATCCCACCATGGCCATCGCCCACGAAGGATTTGCCTCACTAGCGGTAGATCTTCACGAAGTAGGCGATCTCCTTGCCCTTACAAACTCCTTGGTTCAACTCCACAATCTTGTCGGAGGCTCCCAAGTGACACCTAGCCAATCTAGGAGACACCACTCTCCAAGAAGTAACAAATGGTGTGTTGATGATGAACTCCTTGCTCTTGTGCTTCGAATGATAGTCTCCCCAACACTCAACTCTCTCTCACAGGATTTGGATTTGGTGGAAAGAAGATTTGAGTGGAAAGCAACTTGGGGAAGGCTAGAGATCAAGATTCATATGGTAGGAATGGAATATCTTGGTCTCAACACATGAGTAGGTGGTTCTCTCTCAGAACATATGAGTTGGAAGTGTAGGTGTGTTCTGATGGCTCTCTCCACGAATGAAGAGGAGGTGGAGGGGTATATATAGCCTCCACACAAAATCCAACCGTTACACACAATTTACCAATCTCGGTGGGACCGAATCAACAAACTCGATCGGACCGAAAAGGTAAACCTAGTGACCGTTAGAGATTCTCGGTGGGACTGACATGCATCTCGGTAGGACCGATGTGGTTAGGGTTTGGGCATAACGTAATCTCGGTGAGACCGATTACACAAACTCGGTGAGACCGATTTGGTAATTGGCTAACCAGAGAGTTGGTCAGGCAAACTCGGTGGGACCGATTTGCTCTTTCGGTGAGACCGAAAAGTTACAAAAGGGAAACAGAGAGTTTGCATTGCAATCTCGGTGGGACCGATTCGCTCTTTCGGTGAGACCGAAAAGTTACGAAAGGGAAACAGAGAGGTTGCAATCCCATCTCGGTGATACCGAGATCCCTATCGGTGAAACCGATTTGCTAGGGTTTTGGCTATGGCTTATGACATATGAAACTCGGTGGCGCCAGATAGAAAGAATCGGTATGACTGAATTTGGCTTAGGGTTTAGGTCAAAAGTGGATATGGGAAAGTAGCTGAGGATTTTGGAGCATATCATGAAGCACACAAGGCAAAGATCTCATTAAGAAACACCTCATCCCTCCTTGATAGTATTGGCTTTTCCTATGGACTCAATGTGATCTTGGATCACTAAAATATAAAATGAAGAGTCTTGAGCTTTTGAGCTTTAGCCAATCCTTTGTCCTTAGCATTTTGAGGGTTCCACTTTCACCATCCATGCCATGCCAATCATTGAGCTTTCCTGAAATAATTGTCTTGGAATAGCATTAGCTCAATGAGCTATATGTTGTTATGAATTACCAAAACCACCTAGGGATTGTTGCACTTTCAATCTCCCCCTTTTTGCTAATTGATGACAACATATAGATCAAAGCTTCGACAAATGATAATAAGAATGAATTACATCGTCGCTTTGAGAAGTATGTGATAAGTAAGAGCTCCCCCTAAATTTGTGCATATTTAAAATTTGCTTTGGACTGCAAATGCACAAGGAGTTAGAATCATGGGCTACTCTTCCATGTCACATACATCTTGGTGGAGCGCTCAAAATGATAAATAATGAAATACATGCACTCATCACCAAGGCAAAGTGAATGACCACATAAGATAGATAGGATATATCAAACATGCATAAGTGTAGCTTATGATCAAACACATGATCATCAATGTCTCACAAGCATAATAAGGTATCTCAACCAAAAGCAAACAATTGTATCAAAGACCACCAAATAAAACAAGAGAGAAAAACCAACACTCTCTGTCTCGAAACCTATGATCTATACATCTTCTCCCCCTTTGGCAACAAGTTACCAAAAAGTTCCTAGAAAATGCATAGTGCTATATCGACACTCAGGCTTGGTCTTCAGGTGGTGGTGGAGTCTGGATCACTCCAAGTACGAAGGCTTCTGTTGATGCTGATGTAGTTGGAGCTGAGGTGGATGTTGGAGCAGGTTGGACTGGTGCTGCGGCTGGTGCTGAGGTTGTTGCTCTTGTGTCTGGAACTGGCACTGCACTGGACCTCTGAGCACGTGGCACTCTAGCAAATGCATCTGTGGTAGTCTTCCCTCTCCTCTCCTGCATGTCATCCTGGAACTGCTCTACTGCTGTCTGTATCTCTGTCACCTTGATGTCCAAGTCATAGAACTTCTGTTCTACAATCCTCTCTAGGCTTGCCTGGTTCTGAGTTAGGTTGGCCAAACCTTTCTCAATCCGCAGGGTGGATGCAATCAGGTAACTGAGCTGTTCTTGCTTAGTCTTCAAGAAGTATTCTGATGCCTCCTCTTGAGTTGGCATCCTAGCAGCTTTCTCCTTTCTTGCCTTCTCCTTTTGAGCTTGAGCATGGGCTGAAGATGGTTCATCCTTGTTCATCACAACTTCATTATCTTCAAACTCAGGATGAATAGGAAGATGTTCCTTATCCAAAAGATAGATGCCTGTGCCCATCTTGGAGTTGATGAGTTCCTGGATCTGAGGAGCATATCCACAACTTCTCTTCTAGTCTGCTGCTGTCCTCTTGATTGTCCCAATCATCAGGCTCATGACTTTGAACTTTTGAGGCACATCAAAGATATGAAGCAGGTTGATAGCATGGCCTTTGATCATCTTGTGATCTCCAGACTTGGGCAACAGAGTATGCCTTAAGATCCAGTTGATAGTGGGCAGTCCTGACAGAAGATAATGTACAGATCCATACTTGAAGGTTTCAAGTGCTTTGTCAGGGATCTCTTTGTACATGTTGATCATTGAGTTGTGGTCCATCTTCTTCTTGGAGTATACATCTAAGTCATCTTCACTCTCTTCGGGGGCATTGATCAGCTGAGCCCATTCTGCAATAGTTGACTGGTACCTTGTACCTTCAGACATCCATGTGATCCTCCCATCGGGGTAAAAGTGTGCTGTGGAGTAGAACTGCATAATAAGTTCCTCGTTCCACTTTGTGAGCTTTTGCCCAACAAAGTCTGCTACCCCACAAGCTTTGAAGCCGTCCTGCACTCCTGGGAAGTGCTCTTCATTGTCCTGGATATACTGCCAATCCACCCATCTCATGTCACATACAATTGGCTTCTTGTCCAACAGGATTGTCTCATAGAAGTCCTGTTGTTCCTTTGTGTGGAACCTGTAGTCCACAGCAGTCCTTCTCCTGGTAGCATAAGGATCTTCTGCTCTCCACTTTCTTAATCCAGAGTCTCTCCTTATGTTCATGTCCTCAGCCACAGGATGAGCATCATTGTGGTCTGGGATTTTGGGCTTCAATTTCCTCAACACTTGCCCTTCTTCCTCTTCTGCAACATCAGGCACTGGGGCCTTGTTCTTCTCAGCAGCTGGAATACTTCTTGTATTCCTCTTGGGTTTTTGCTTTGGAGTTGTCTTGGGGGCTTCCTTGGGCTTGGATGCAGCTGCCCCTAACCTTATAGCATCATCCATCAGCTTGGGTGCTGTCGGTGTCAAAACCGGCGGATCTCGGGTAGGGGGTCCCGAACTGTGCGTCAAGGTCGGATGGTAACAGGAGACAAGGGACACTTTATTTTACCCAGGTTCGGGCCCTCTCGATGGAGGTAAAACCCTACTCCTGCTAGATTAATATTGATGATATGGGTAGTACAAGAGTAGATCTACCACGAGATCAAGGAGGCTAAACCCTAGAAGCTAGCCTATGAGTATGATGATGGTTATGATGATTGTCCTACGGACTACAACCCTCCGGTTTATATAGACACCGGATAGGGTTAGGGTTACACAGAGTCGGTTACATTGGTAGGAGATCTTGAATATCCGCACGCCTAGCTTGCCTTCCACGCCAAGGAAAGAACCATCCGGACACGGGACGAAGTCTTCAATCTTGTATCTTCATAGTCCAGGAGTCCGGCTGAAGGTATAGTCCGGCAATCCGAACACCCCCTAATCCAGAACTCCCTCAGTAGCCCCCGAACCAGGCTTCAATGACGACGAGTCCGGCGCGCAAATTGTCTTCGGCATTGCAAGGCGGGTTCCTCCTTCAAATCCTGTGTACCTATATGAATTACGTTTGATCCACGTAGCGCTCCTCGGCTTCTGTGCCCCATAACGACCATCTTCCACGTGTCGAATGAATGAGAAAAGCTTGGGGTGTTTTTACATTCACACCCTTAATCATATAAACGAGCCGCCTATTTAACGGGATTGGGATTTAGATCCAAACCACATCTTCTCCTCTCCGCGAGTCATCATCAAAGCGTCCCCAGCAAAGGTCCATTCCAACATGGCCAGCCGTCGCAGCTCCTCCCCTCGCCCCTCCAGCCCCAAATCCGGAGACCGGGAGAGCTGCACCATCCCACACAGCTAGCTAGCATCACTGCAAGCCAAGGGATTCCTTCCCCAGGCATATATGGTCCCGGCCCGAGCCAGACTCGCCACCTACAACGGCGGAAAGCAAGCGGAGAGCACCCCCAATCCTTCTAAAGGAGAGCGGGTGTGCCTCGTCCCTTATTTATTAAGGGGACTGGGATTTCCAATTCATCCATTCCTCCGTGGGCTTCTGGAGTTCTACGGTCTCCAGCTACACAATCTCACGCCCGGCTCCGTGCCACATATTGCGGGCTTCGTTGCCCTTTGCGAGCTATTTTTAGGCGTCGAGGCTCATTTTGCGCTGTGGAAGAGGTTGTTCTGCTTGGTGCCCCGTTCTCAAAAGGGGTCTATATATCAAGTGGGCGGAGCCGAGGTATGGCGCATCGCCGGGACCGGATACTTATCCGGAACCCCAAAAAAGGCGTCCGAGGACTGGCCTTCAAAATGGTTTTACATAGATGACGTTCCGCTGCCGGACCCTATCCGGGTCGGCCTCCCTGAGTTCAACAGCGCTCCCTTGAAGAAACGCTTGAGCTGGCGTCCGCGGAGCTCTCGGAGAGAAAACGATAGAGACGTCCTTTATCTGATGGGCCGGATAAGACTGTTAGCTCATTCCGGGCTAACCATGATTGGAGTCATGGCCGCATGCCTTATGCGGGGGGTGCAGACGCTTCAATACAAAGGCCACCCCATGTGGGATTTCAACGGGGAGGATGACGCCACCCATTACAGCCGTAAGGGGCCAGCCACAGCTGCTGCTCTAGTAAAGATCTTAACATCTTTGTACAAGGGAGAAAAGGAGGACTTCCTCCGCGTCAACCCGCGGGCCGGATTCACTATGTATGAACCTCCAAGTTGGGTAAGTGAACAATTACACTTGCCTGTTTATTTAATGCTCCCATGACTAGATACGTAATCTGATGATTTCAACGCAGGAGCTGCGACATGAGGTAAAGGATATCAACAGCTGCCCTCCACAGCCTGATGACCCAGAACGGTCCCTCGATCCGGACTCCGAAGAGGATCCGGAAATATCGGTGGAGCTCATCGACGGGGTGTTCCACCAGTTAAGCAAGGATAATACCTTGGTAGCCATTACGGCTGATTACCCTGGGTTAATCCCGGCCTCCCAGGTGACAGAAACCGGAGTGTTTATTCCCGCAAGAGAGATTCCGTCCTCACATATTCCGGCGTTTCTGACGACAACCGTATTTTACAGGGGAGATTTCCGAGGAGGGAGGCCGAACCTGCGGCGGCTAGCCAACGAGGAGCCGCCGGGCCCCGTGGGGAAAAAAGAGATGAAATCCGGACTGAGAGTTCGGCACAAAGGTATAACGCGCCCTCTGTCTCCCTGGCGTTATTTTGTCAAGGCATGTTAACATCCGTACTGTTTCCAGGACGAAGAGGCCTCGCCGGACTATATCCGGAGGGGCCGCCAACCGCGCCTCCACCAGCCAGGTTCCAACGTCTGGTCCGGAGGCGGGGACGAACACCAGGCTTGCGCCGGACGCTCCTCCAACAGAGGACGCGGACCGGCTATCTGCCACAAATTCAGAAGTGGAGAGCGCCATGAACCATAGGCGTCGCCGGACAGTTCTACGCGACGCTTGTTTCTCCCGAGAGGCCTTAGACGCCTTCAATTCGGGAGATGCGTACCTTCGTGCTGCTCAAGATGGTTTAGCCAGAGCCATGGAGAAGTATGTGAAAGACATACGGGTAAGAAAATTTTGGTTAAATATATATATACCAGTAGCCCCCGAGACTTGAAACAGTTAAACTAACTGATTTAAGGATCATATAATATGTAGGTTCTTACTGAGAAGAACACCATGCTGTCCCAGGAGCTGGAAAAGTGTAAGGCCCAACTAGAGGCCGCACTAGCCACAATAGGGGAGCCCAAAGGGACCCCCTCAGGTACGATATACTTTGAGAGATTAGTATTGTGCGGCTTGTGTGCGAATCTGACAATCAATGTTGCAAATGGTGCCGGACTTGATCCGGAGAAGCAACAACTCTTACGCCAGTTAAAGGCTGGCGAGAGTACATTGACAAGGGTGAGGCGAGAGAAGAATGATCTTCAGGATGCCAACACCAAGCTGGATGTTGAACTTAAAGACGTTCGTGGCCAGCTATCTGACTCCACGAAGGAGAATCAGCGGCTTCGACGCGGCATATTTAGTAAGTGCTTGAGCGAACTCTTGAAAAAGGAGTTCGGCGAGGAAGACGAATAACAGAGTTATGTCTGTAGGTATGCTCACAGGTCGTCCTGCAGAGGAGATGCCCGGTTCTACGGGTGACCTTCTCCCCGAACTCCTGCAACTGCACGAACGAATTCGGCAGGCAATGCAAGGGGTTGCCCAAGCCTTATGGCCTGCCCACTCCACGCCCGAGGGCCTTGGAGAGCTTGCGGAGAAGCTAACGGGAGCTCGGCGACGCGTCCGGTTGTGGAAGATATCAGCCTGCCGACAAGGCGCGAGGGAGGCCTGGGCCATGGTGAAGACCCGCTTTACGAAGTCTGACCCCAATCATATGGCCGAAGTCTGACCAGTGGGGCCTGACGGGAAGGAGATCCCTGTGAGCTTGGTGTATGGCCAGGTAGAGCTGGACGCAAAGTATTCCCAGCAGGACTGTAAATTAGACAGCCTGTTAGATGGTATAGAGGAGGAATACGATCAGTCAAGATGACTATGTAATTTATAATTGACATGTGTAATGCCTTCTAGCCGGATTGTAGATCGTTTGTCGTTGCCGACCTTTTCGCTTCGACCTCGGGACCTGATGGTCCGGAGTGTGTCCGAATACCATAACGGCTATATAAAAGCCGGGGTATGCATGGAGACCAGGCGTAGGGGTCATTTAGTGCTTTATCAGACAAGTGCCCAACTAGTTATGTTATATTACATGGTTAGTAAGAAACATCTTCCAGAGAGAATAGTTCCATTAAGGGTTCCTTTCGCTGGGGTGGCGTGCCCTAAAGTGCACGTCCGGACTGCAAATACAGAAGATCATCTGGGGGCATGTATAAAATAAAAAGGTTAATCTTTAGTTCACCAACCGAATATTCCCTTAAGAACGCTAGCTTTCGGCTTCACCCAGTCTGAGGTACACATCCGGCTTATCCGGCAGTAGCAATCGCAGAGGTGCTCCCTTTACCGCCTAGCCGAACAATCGGGAACATAGGGGTAAGCACAGGAGCCAGGCAACCCAGCTTGGCCAAAACTTAAGTCATATCGATGCATATAATGGCGAAGAAAAGGTGCATGCGGAAGTCTGACGCATGCGTTGGGTGTGAAACCCATATAAACAAGCTTCTGTTAAAGAAGCCCCCAGGTTTAAAGAGCGCGGATAGCGCGTCACATAATGAGCCTTTAAGGGCTAGAAAAGAAGAGAGTAGGAGACAAAGCAAGAAAAAGTATAAATGTAAAAAAAATGGACAGAGGAAGGAGACAAACACAGAGTCCGGCGCTAGGCGTAGAATCTTCGGAGACGTGTGGCATTCCATGGGTTCGGCTCAAGTCGGTTGTCCGACGCATCTCGCAGGCGGTACGCTCCACCGGTTAGGACTTAGTCGATTATGAATGGACCTTCCCATTTGGGCTTGAGTTTGTTCTTTTTCTTATCCGGCAGGCGTAGAACTAGTCACCAACATTGTAATTTTTGGCCCGTACTTCTCTGCTTTGATATCTTCGAGCTTGTTGTTGATAGAATGCGGAACGGGCTTTAGCCACGTCACGCTCTTCCTCTAAGGCGTCCAGGTTGTCCTGTCGATCAAGCTCGGCTTCTCTTTCTTCGTACATGCGCACTCGAGGTGAGTCATGAATTATATCGCAGGGCAGAACCGCCTCAGCGCCGTACACCATAAAGAATGGTGTGAATCCGGTGGTACGATTTGGCGTGGTTCGCAGCCCCCAGAGTACGGAGTCGAGCTCCTCTACCCAGTGCATATTAGATTCCTTGAGGGACCGCACTAGTCTGGGTTTGATGCCGCTCATGATGAGACCATTCGCTCGTTCGACCTGATCGTTAGTTTGTGGGTGGTAGACAGAAGCATAATCGAGCTTAATGCCCATGTTTTTGCACCACAGCTTTACTTCGTCAGAGGTGAAGTTTGTGCCGTTATCGGTGATAATGCTGTGGGGGACACCGTAACGGTGTACGACCCCGGATATGAAGTCTATCACAGGTCCGGATTCGGCCGTCTTGACAGGCTTGGCTTCTATCCATTTGGTGAATTTATCCACCATGACCAATAAGTATTTTCTCTTGTGGGTTCCACCTTTAAGGGGTCCCACCATATCAAGCCCCCAGACCGCAAAAGGCCAAGTGATGGGGATAGTTCGAAGGGCGTTGGGTGGCATATGGCTTTGGTTGGCAAAGAGCTGGCAACCGACGCATCGTTTGACTAGGTCCTGAGCGTCTGCTCGAGCCGTCGGCCAATAGAAGCCCGTACGGAAAGCCTTGCTTACAAGGGACCGAGCCGCGGCGTGATGGCCACCGAGTCCGGCATGAATTTCAGCCAACAGACTCCGCCCTTCCTCTTCGGAGATACACCTTTGAAGGACTCCTGTAGTGCTTTTCTTATATAGCTCTCCCTCGTGGACTTTATAGGCTTTGGATCGCCGCACTATGCAGCGTGCCTCATTGTGGTCCTCAGGGTAAGGTAGGCTAGGAATGGTTCCGTCCACGAGGCGATGACCGCCATTACTTCGTGGGCTGAGGGTGTAATTTCAGTGGCGGGGCCACCGATTATGTCTGATTGTTCGGCATTGGGTTGTGCGGTTATGTCCGGGCTATTATCCGAGGGTTCCCCCTCCCATGTTACGGATGGTTTCAATAATCTTTCTAAGAAGATGTTGGGGGGGGACTGCGTCTCGTTTTGCTCCGATGCGTGCCAGGACGTCCGCTGCCTGATTATTTTCTCGGGCTATGTGGTGGAACTCCAGTCCCTCGAACCAAGCTGACATTTTTAGTACGGCATTGCCATAAGCTGCCATTTTTGGGTCTTTGGCGTCGAAGTGGCCATTTATTTGGGATATCGCGAGGTTTGAGTCCCCGCGTACTTCCAGGCGTTGAATGCCCATGGATACTGCCATCCGGAGACCATGTAGAAGGGCCTCGTATTCGGCTGCGTTGTTGGAGTCCGTGTACATAATTTGGAGTACATATTGGACTGTATCTCCTGTAGGGGACGTCAAAATGACGCCAGCCCCCTGTCCAGCCAGCATTTTGGAGCCGTCGAAATGCATGATCCAGTTTGAGTACGTGTCGTACTCTTTAGGGAGTTCGGCCTCTGTCCATTCGACGACGAAGTCGGCTAGGACTTGCGATTTAATTGCTCGCCGTGGTTTGTAGGTTATATCAAACGGGAGGAGCTCTATGGCCCATTTTGCTATCCGGCCCGTTGCATCGCGGTTGTTGATAATATCATTGAGTGGTACTTCCGAGGCTACTGTAATAGAACACTCTTGAAAGTAGTGTCGTAGCTTCCGGGATGCCATGAACACCGCGTATGCGATTTTTTGATAATGCGGGTACCGTGATTTGCATGGTGTGAGGACAGTGGACACGTAGTAAACCGGCCTTTGAAGGGGTAGTTTGTGTCCGTCCGTTATCCGTTCGACGACGAGTACTGCGCTAACAACTTGATGGGTTGCGGCAATGTACAACAGCATGGGTTCACCGGTATTCGGCGCGGCCAGGACAGGGTTTGTTGCCAAGATGGCCTTTATTTCCTCGAGTCCGGCCGTGGCAGCGTCCGTCCACTCGAAGTGTTCGGTGCGCCTAAGGAGGCGGTAAAGGGGCAATGCCTTTTCTCCCAAACGGGAGATGAAGCGGCTTAAAGCCGCCACGCATCCGGTGAGTTTCTGTATTTGTTTGAGGTCTTTTGGGACATCCAATTGTGACAAAGCTCGGATTTTAGCTGGATTTTCTTCAATTCCTCTACCGGATACAATGAAGCCCAGGAGCTTTCCGGCTGGAACGCCGAAAACACATTTTTCCGGATTGAGCTTAATGTCATATTTTCGGAGGTTGTCGAATGTAAGCCTCAAGTCGTCTACTAGAGATTCGACATGTCTTGATTTAACGACCACATCATCTACATACGCCGCCACTGTTTTGCCGATCTGGTTTGCCAGACATGTTTGAATCATGCGCTGATATGTGGCGCCGGCGTTTTTAAGCCCAAAGGGCATTGTGTTGAAGCAGAATGGGCCGTATGGTGTGATGAAAGCTATTGCAGCTTGGTCTGATTCTGCCATCTTTATTTGATGGTAACCGGAGTATGCGTCGAGGAAGCACAGGGAATCGTGTCCTGCAGTGGCATCGATGATTTGATCTATTCGGGGGAGGGGAAAAGGATCCTTTGGGCAGGCCTTTTTAAGGTCTTTGAAGTCGACACACAGGCGCCAGGATTTGTCCTTCTTTGGTACCATTACCAGGTTCGCTAGCCAGTCCGGGTGTTTTATATCTCTAATGAATCCGGCCTCCAATAATTTGGCTAGCTCCTCTCCCATGGCCTGTCTCTTTGGTTCGAAGAAACGCCGAAGGGCTTGTTTGATAGGTTTGAATCCTTTCTGGATATTTAAGCTGTGCTCGGCCAGCCTGCGTGGGATTCCTGGCATATCTGAGGGGTGCCAAGCGAAAATGTCCCAGTTCTCTCGTAGGAACTCGCGCAGTGCGGCGTCTACATCAGGGCTCAGTTGTGCCCCGATGGAGGCTGTTTTATTGTGGTCCATTGGGTGGACCTGGAATTTGACTATTTCATCCGCTGGTTTGAAGGATGTGGATTTGGATCTCTTATCGAGTATCACATCATCCCTGTTAACCGTGGATCGCAGCGCCGTCAGCTCTTCGGCCGCTAAGGCTTCAGATAGTGCCTCGAGGGCCAATGCGGCTGTCTTGTTTTCGGCGCGGAGTGCTATGTCCGGATCACTAGCGAGAGTGATAATTCCGTTTGGCCCAGGCATCTTAAGCTTCATGTACCCGTATTGGGGTATGGCTTGGAAAACTGTGAATGCCTCTCGTCCTAATATAGCGTGATATCCGCTTTTGAACGGGGCCACCTGGAACATGATTTGTTCGGACCTATAATTATCCGGTGTGCCGAATACCACATCTAGTGTGATCTTTCCGGTGCAGCGCGCTTCCTGACTGGGGATTATTCCTCTAAAGGTTGTGCTGCTTCGCTCAATGCGGTTCTAGTCTATTTCCATCTTTTGGAGGGTTTCCTCGTAGATGAGGTTCAATCCGCTGCCTCCGTCCATAAGTACCTTTGCGAGGCGACAGCCGTCCACTATGGGACTGAGAACCAATTCGGCTGGTGCTCTGGCTGTTCGAAATTTAGGTTCGTCGCTCGCGTTGAAGGTGATAGCAGTATTGCTCCATGGATTTATTGTCGCTACTTGGTAGACTTCGGCGAGGCTGCGAAGTGTTCTTTTTCGCATGTTATTTGATGCGAAAGTCTCAGAGATTGTGAGAACGGTACTGAAATTCTCGGGCTGGTTTCCTTCGACCTCTGGATTTAGGAGGTCCTCGCCAATTTTGGCCACCTGCCGGAGTATCCAACATGCCCTGAGGCTGTGAGTTGGGGTGGCATCCTCTGCACTATGAATCTTGCAGGGTCCATCGAGCCACTTTTCTAGCACGGTTCCATGCCCCCTAGAGGGTTTTGATTTTTTGTTTAATCCGGGCGCCTTGCTGTAGTGCGCCCTTTTGATTCGGACGAGATTGGTATTCAAGGCCGGATTATCCCAAAATTTAATTTTGGTTTTCCAAGCACTTTCCATCGCACAGTATTTTTGTACTATGGACACCAAGTCAGCAAAGCGCGTAATATTACAACGACTTACGGCGTTGAGTATCCCCTTGTCCGCGCAGTTACTGCAGAAGATTGAAATCGCGTCTCCCTCGTGGCAGTTCTTTATTCTGTTCATAAGCAGGAGGAATCTGGCCCAGTAATGATGTACTGTTTCTTCGGGCATCTGCTTGATTTGGGAGAGATCGCTTAAGATCGGGCGGGCGGAATTCATTAAATCCGATACTTCGCGCGGTTTGCTGTTCGGAAGCCGAGCAACCTCCGGATTCTGAGATCCGGAGTCTTGTATGTTATCCGGTTTGCCTGGTTCTAAGCCCAGGTCTTGGATTGTATCCTCCCCTCCGTGGATATCCGGCATGGAGGGTTCCGGAATTCGGACGTAGCTGGTCCTTAAGATAGATGAAGGGTTGCCGCATTGTGTCTCCACCATAGCAACATGGTGGGTGGCTTGGGGAGAGTTGATTTCCCTTAGATCGGGCTTGAGCCCAACCTGGTCGTAATTTGTAGCGACCCCAAGGCGGCGATGCGATCCAGGAGCTCGTTTACGGAAGAGAGCTCCACCAGATCTAGCTTCTCGGTAAATTCCGAGCTGACGTGGAGATTGCTTTCGATGACCCGGGAGGTCACCGTCGGTGCAACGACCGAACAGGCGGTCATAAGAAAACCACCCAGCACAGAGGGTCTGGCCGACAGCCAAAGCTCCCTTAGTGACGGCGCCGTCTTTAAAGACGGGAAAAGGCATCCTTCCTGATCGTGACGGCACAGAGGAACTCTCAATGAAAGCACCAATGTCGGTGTCAAAACCGGCGGATCTCGGGTAGGGGGTCCCGAACTGTGCGTCAAGGTCGGATGGTAACAGGAGATAAGGGACACTTTATTTTACCCAGGTTCGGGCCCTCTCGATGGAGGTAAAACCCTACTCCTGCTAGATTAATATTGATGATATGGGTAGTACAAGAGTAGATCTACCACGAGATCAAGGAGGCTAAACCCTAGAAGCTAGCCTATGAGTATGATGATGGTTATGATGATTGTCCTACGGACTACAACCCTCCGGTTTATATAGACACCGGATAGGGTTAGGGTTACACAGAGTCGGTTACATTGGTAGGAGATCTTGAATATCCGCACGCCTAGCTTGCCTTCCACGCCAAGGAAAGAACCTTCCGGACACGGGACGAAGTCTTCAATCTTGTATCTTCATAGTCCAGGAGTCCGGCTGAAGGTATAGTCCGGCAATCCAAACACCCCCTAATCCAGAACTCCCTCAGGTGCCTTGGGTGCTGGTGCAACACCTTCCTCTTCCTCTTCTTCTTCATCTGAATCTTTCCTCATAGAGGGCTTGCCAATAACTCTGGCAGTGGTAGTTCTTGCTCTCTTCTTCTTCCCTTGGCCAACATCTTCTCCTTCAGATTCCATTGTGAACTTCATGGTTTCCTCAGGTACAGCCTTCCTAGGCTTGGAGTGCTCCTGCTGCCATCATCTGATGAGCTTGAGGGACTAGTGCCCTCACTCATATGCACAAGCTGCTCTGACTGATTTTGGCTGTCACTCTGGTCTGAAATGTGAACAGGCTGACTGCTGACTGCTGACCCTGTGAATAGTTTATAGATGAGGTAGAATAGATGAGCATCACAAAATGCAGAGATTTTTGCAAAAGAATGATTCAAAAAACTTAGTTTTAGTTTCCCACAGAAAGCATTTCGGATCTACCGATTTCTAAACTCGGTGATACCGAAGCAGCATTTGGAACCTAAACTAGTGATCTCGGTCAGACCGAGTCACAGTTTGGTGGCACCGAGACTGCTAGGGTTTCACAAAGTTCAAAAATCGGTCACACCGATTATTTACACTCGGTCAGACCGAGTTTCACTTGTGCAATGGCATAGGCCAAATCGGTGGGACCGAGTTTTTCAACTCGGTGGGTCCGAGATGGTTTCGGCGGAAACCTAACCCTTAAATTTTTGAATCAAACCTAATATATGAGTTCTTTGACTGGATAGGAGTTTATCAATCGTGGCAAAGATCATTATGATCACAATGTGCTAGGAATCAGATTAAGGAGTAGCACAAAGATCGAGTCCGTACCCTAGTTCGGCGGAGACTCGCTACGGCGGCAACGGCGGAGGTGATTTCCGTTGACGGCGACGGAGACCAGCGACTGGAGGCTGCTGGCGGCGAGAAGACGATCCGGAGACCACGTCGGCAGAGCGAGCTATGGCGCGGGCGAAGGGGTTCGGAGAAATTTCCAATTTTTTTGCCCGTGTCTATATATAGCCCGATCCTGTCGGTGTGACCGAGTGGAACAACTCGGTGGCACCGAGATGCAAAACTGTATACAGTTATTGCAACTTGGTGTGACCGAATGGTTCAAATCGGTTGCACCGAGATCAAAAACATAGATCAACTTGATGATCTCGGTAGGACCGAAAGTGGAGTATCGGTCAGACCGAGAATCACAAAGAGGTTTTGGAAGTTTAAGTCTATGACGAATCGGGGACTCCGAGTGCTCCTCACACAGAGTGGTTCGAATTTGACTTGATCAATTTTGTGATGTAGCATGAAAAGAGTTTGAGACGAGAAAAGCATAAATAGCTAGAGGGGGTTCTTAGGCATTCTTGTCCATCCACTTGGAAAAAGAACAATAAAACCAAAAAATCAGAATAACAAGTGGATGTCCTCGAATGAGTAAAATATGCAACCAACATGCTCACACAATAAAATAGCAATTGAAATATGTGACAAAGCATGCACAACCAATTCTAGCATCTATCAAGCAATTGGAGATGACTAGGTCATCTATATATGAGTATATTGAGTTAGGAGTCAAATGAGAACATTTGATCATAGGTCATACTCATCGTTTAAGCTCAAGTGGGGTTACCACTTTTACATAAAGCATTGTTGTGTTCACATCATTAGAGTTGCTTTAGCTCAAGTCTTAGAGTAAAGCTCCCCCTAGATGTGATATCCCCCCTAAGAGGGATGAACTAACCTTGGGTTTTGTCGATGATGACTTCATGTAGATGTTGAAGATGTGGATGCTCAATGTTGATGTAGATCACTTGGAGCTATCCTTTTGAGTGAATTGCACTTTCAATACCTACATGGGTTAGTCCCACAAGTAACAAGCAAGTATATCCATAGACATAGAGTGATGCACATGCAAGATGATGTCTATGAAAGCTTTTAGGTTACCTTGTCTCTTGACTTACCAACAAGACGGTTTGTGACTCCTTGAACTAGTGCAAGATGTGGAAGTTGATTGCACTTGTTCTTGCCAAAATGATAAGAGTGAAGTATGTTGGCGGAGTCACCCTCAAGAACACTCTAGTTCTTCTTCTTTTGGATCCACACCATCTTGATGGGAATCCTTGGAGTTGTAGTCGTACTTGATGAAGTGGAACTTGAAGTAGTCTTGGGAATCCACTTGACTAAGGTCTTAGGAGCTTCTTCAAATGCATCTATTTCCTCTTGAAGCTTGTCCTTGCCTTTTTGCTTGTAGTCTTGTGGTGGAAGATCATCTTGAGTTTGTGTCCCCTTGAAAGAAGTTGGATCATACTTCTCTTGTTGAGGAACAAACTTTGTCTTGGCGTATTGATCTTCTTCCCACTCAACTCCATTGGCATTGAACTTTCGTTCAAAACCAACACCTTGATTCTTCCGGTTCCTTCCTTGCTTGCGTACAATCTCCTCGAATTGCTTACTTCCGGCAAGGCTTTTGTACACACCCTTCTCTATGATTTCCTTCAATATGCTATTTTATTGCTCAAGTGTAACTTGGCTAAGAGAATCATTAGTGGAATCAAGAGAACTACTAGAAGCAACAATATTGGATTTAACATGATCATTGTTACTACTAGAAGAAGAATCTTTCTTGTTCTTGTTACTAGACTTGACTTGAGGCATGTAAGTGGATAAGAGTAAACGTTTGGTAATGTAAGAAGAACTTTTCTTGCGGAGATCATCATTGATTGCCTTTAAAAGCTCATGCTCTTGCTCAAGATTGAGCTTTTCAAAGCGTAACTTCTCATGAGCCCTTAAAAGTTCTCGTTGATCTTCGAAGATAGTTTCATGAGCTAACTTAAGAGTGTTTAGTTCTTTAGTTAGAGACTCAATTTTCTCCTTATCATTGTCATTCGTTTTAGCATGATTAATTGACGTTTCATCATAGGATTCATCACTAGAGTTGTCAACAAGTAAATCATCATCGCTTAACAAGTCATCTTCATCACTATTAAAATCATCATACTCAGGGTGAGTTACCTTAGGACCTTTGGCCATGAAGCATCTTCCAATTCCTTCATTTGGTGAATCAAATATGTCGTAGGAGTTGGATGACACAAGTGCTAGTCCGGCAACACCTTCATCTTGAGTATATTCGGAGTCGGAGTGATAACTTCTCTCGGAGTGATCGTCGGAGTCGGAGCCGGATACCCATTCACCAACATGAGCTTGATGTCTTCGTTTTGTGTAGCTCCTTGATGATTTTTCCTTCCTTTCCGAATCCTTGCTTCTCCGTGAGTGTCTTCGTTCATAACGATCATCTCTACTCCTTCTCTCTCGTGACGGTGATTCCTCTCTTTTGCTTCTTCTTTTTGGGGAATATTCTCTTCTTTTGTAGGGAGCCATACACTCATTGGAATAGTGTCCGGGTCTTCCACAATTGTAGCAGTTTCGCTCTCGACTAGAAGATCTTTTGTCATTGTAAGACCTTGACTTGGAGCTTCTATCTTTGCTTCTACTTTTGTAGAACTTGTTGAAGTTCTTCACCATTAAGCTCAATTCTTCATTGAAGTTTTGTTTCTCACCTGATGATGTGGGGGCTTCACATGAGGCTTTGTAAGCACCACTTGATTTGTTGTGAAGTTCCTCTTTGTCCTTGAGTGACATCTCATGAGCAACAATTCTTCTAATGACTTCCGTTGGCTTGAGATTTTTGTAATTGGGCATCATTTGGATCAATGTACACACGGTATCATATTTTCCATCCAAGGCTCTTAGGATCTTCTTGATGATGAATCTGTCGGTCATCTCTTCACTCCCTAAGCCGGCAATCTCATTTGTGATGAGAGCAAGCCTAGAGTACATTTCGGCGACACCTTCACCATCCTTCATTTTGAACTTGTCAAGTTGACTTTGAAGCACATCCAATTTGGATTCCTTGACGGAGTCGGTACCTTCGTGCATATCAATCAAAGTATCCCAAATTTCCTTTGCATTTTCAAGACGGCTGATTTTGTTGAATTCTTTGGGGCACAATCCGTTGAAGAGAATATCACAAGCTTGAGCGTTGTATTGTAGCATCTTCAACTCATCCGCAGTAGCTTCACGGTTTGGTTCTTTCCCTTCAAAGAAGTCACCTTGCAAACCAACACACACAATAGCCCAAACGACAGGGTTATGTCCAAGAATATGCATTTTCATTTTATGCTTCCAACTAGCAAAGTTAGTACCATCAAAGTAAGGACCTCTACGGTGATAATTTCCCTCTCTAGACGCCATACTCTCCTAGGTTGTGAAACCAAGGCTATGACCACCAAAAGCTATGGGAATCAAAGCAAATGGAGACCAAAGCTATGATACCACTTGTAGGATCGGAAGTATGTCTAGAGGGGGGGGGGTGATTAGACTACTTGACCAAATAAAAACTTAACCTTTTCCCAATTTTAGTTCTTGGCAGATTTTAGCTACTTTAGGACAAGTCAAGCAATCATCACACAATTCAAGCAAGCATGCAAAGAGTATATAGGCAGCGGAAAGTAAATCATGCAACTTGCAAGAATGTAAAGGGAAGGGTTTGGAGAATTCAAACGCTATTGGAGACACGGATGTTTTTCCCGTGGTTCGGATAGGTGGTGCTATCCTACATCCACGTTAGTGGAGACTTCAACCCACGAAGGGTAACGGTTGCGCGAGTCCACGGAGGGCTCCACCCATGAAGGATCCACGAAGAAGCAACCTTGTCTATCCCGCCATGGCCATCGCCCACGAAGGACTTGCCTCACTAGCGGTAGATCTTCACGAAGTAGGCGATCTCCTTGCCCTTACAAACTCCTTGGTTCAACTCCACAATCTTGTCGGAGGCTCCCAAGTGACACCTAGCTAATCTAGGAGACACCACTCTCCAAGAAGTAACAAATGGTGTGTTGATGATGAACTCCTTGCTCTTGTGCTTCGAATGATAGTCTCCCCAACACTCAACTCTCTCTCACAGGATTTGGATTTGGTGGAAGGAAGATTTGAGTGGAAAGCAACTTGGGGAAGGCTAGAGATCAAGATTCATATGGTATGAATGGAATATCTTGGTCTCAACACATGAGTAGGTGGTTCTCTCTCAGAACATATGAGTTGGAAGTGTAGGTGTGTTCTGATGGCTCTCTCCACGAATGAAGAGGAGGTGGAGGGGTATATATAGCCTCCACACAAAATCCAACCGTTACACACAATTTACCAATCTCGGTGGGACCGAATCAACAAACTCGGTCGGACTGAAAAGGTAAACCTAGTGACCGTTAGAGATTCTCGGTGGGACTGACATGCATCTCGGTAGGACCGATGTGGTTAGGGTTTGGGCATAACGTAATCTCGGTGAGACCGATTACACAAACTCGGTGAGACCGATTTGGTAATTGGCTAACCAGAGAGTTGGTCAGGCAAACTCGGTGGGACCGATTTGCTCTTTCACTGAGACCAAAAAGTTACAAAAGGGAAACAGAGAGTTTGCATTGCAATCTCGGTGGGACCGATTCGCTCTTTCGGTGAGACCGAAAAGTTACGAAAGGGAAACAGAGAGGTTGCAATCCCATCTCGGTGAGACCGAGATCCCTATCGGTGAAACCGATTTGCTAGGGTTTTGGCTATGGCTTATGACATATGAAACTCGGTGGCGCCGGATAGAAAGAATTGGTATGACCGAATTTGGCTTAGGGCTTAGGTCAAAAGTGGATATGGGAAAGTAGCTGAGGATTTTGGAGCATATCATGAAGCACACAAGGCAAAGAGCGCATTAAGCAACACTTCATCCTTCCTTGATAGTATTGGCTTTTCCTATGGACTCAATGTGATCTTGGATCACTAAAATATAAAATGAAGAGTCTTGAGCTTTTGAGCTTTAGACAATCCTTTGTCCTTAGCATTTTGAGGGTTCCTTCACCATCCATGCCATGCCAATCATTGAGCTTTCCTGAAATAATTGTCTTGGAATAGCATTAGCTCAATGAGCTATATGTTGTTATGAATTACCAAAACCACCTAGGGATAGTTGCACTTTCACATTTGTCGAAGCTTTGATCTATATGTTGTCATCAATTACCAAAAAGGGGGAGATTGAAAGTGCAACTATCCCTGGGTGGTTTTGGTAATTCCCAACAACATATAGCTCATTGAGCTAACATTATTTCAAGATTAATATTTTAGGAAAAGCTCAATGAATGGCATGGCATGGATGAGGAAAGTGGATCCCTCAAAATCCTAAGGACAAAAAGTTTGGCTCAAGCTTGAAGCTCAAGACTCTACATTTTATATTTTAGTGATCCAAGATCACATTGAGTCCATAGGAAAAGCCAATACTATCAAGGAGGGATGAGGTGTTGCTTAATGAGTTTCTTGCTCTTCAGTGCTTAGTGATATGCTCCAAAACCCTCAACTACCTTCCCACATCCACATATGACCTAAACGAAAAGTCAAACTCGGCCCCACCGATTCTTTCTATCCGGCGCCACCGAGTTTCAAATGTCATAGCCACTGCCACAAACCCTAGGCAAATCGGTCTCACCGATAGGGATGTCGGTCTCATCGAGATGGGATTGCAATCTCTCTGTTTCCCTTCGTAACGTTTCGGTCTAACCGAAGTGAGCGATCGGTCCCACCGAGATTGCAATATAAACTCTTTGTTTCCCTTCCGTAACATTTCGGTCTCACCGAAAAGAGCGAACCGGTCCCACCGAGTTTACCTGACCAACTCTCTGGTTAGCTTATTTCCAATATCGGTCCCACCGAGTTTGTGTAATTGGTCACACGGAGACTATGTTATGCCCTAACCCTAACCATATCGGTCCTACCGAGTTGCATCTCAGTCCCACCGAAAATCCTAACGGTCACTAGGTTTGCTGAATCGGTCCGACCGAGTTTAACCATTCGGTCCCACCGAGTTTGGCAAATTGTGTGTAACGGTTAGATTTTGTGTGGAGGCTATATATACCCCTTCACCCACTCTTCATTCGTGGAGAGAGCCATCAGAACATACCTACACTTCCAATACACATTTTCTGAGAGAGAACCACCTACACTTGTGTTGAGGTCAAGATATTCCATTCCTACCATATGAATCTTGATCTCTAGCCTTCCCCAAGTTGCTTTCCACTCAAATCTTCTTTCCACCAAATTCAAATCCCGTGACAGAGAGTTGAGTGTTGGGGAGACTATCATTTGAAGCACAAGAGCAAGGAGTTCATCATCAACACACCATTTGTTACTTCTTGGAGAGTGGTGTCTCCTAGATTGGCTAGGTGTCACTTGGGAGCCTCCGACAAGATTGTGGAGTTGAACCAAGGAGTTTGTAAGGGCAAGGAAATCGCCTACTTCATGAAGATCTACCGCTAGTGAGGCAAGTCCTTCGTGGGCGACGGCTATGATGGAATAGACAAGGTTGCTTCTTCGTGGACCCTTCGTGGGTGAAGCCCTCCGTGGACTCGCGCAACCGTTACCCTCCGTGGGTTGAAGTCTCCATCAACGTGGATGTACGATAGCACCATGTATCAGAACCACGACAAAAACATCCATGTCTCCAATTGCGTTTGAATCCTCCAAACCCTTCCCTTTACATTCTTGCAAGTTGCATGCTTTACTTTCCGCTGCTCATATACTCTTTTGCATGCTTGCTTGAATTGTGTGGAGATTGCTTGACTTGTGCTAAGATAGCTACAATCTGCCAATAACTAAATTGGAAAAAGGCTAGATTTTTATTTGGTCAAGTAGTTTAATCACCCCCCTCTAGACAGACTTTTGATCCTACAGAGGTGCTTGATGGCTCGGGACAGGTGACTCAGGACCGGCAACTTGGGACTGCAGCGGCAGGGGCTGGCAGCCTGGCGCAGCCGGCTTAAGGTGCAGAGGCAGCCCGACGGAGCAGGGTGCTGAAACCGGGGCAGAGGTTGAGGTGCTTGGGCGCGGATGAAGTGGAAGTCCAGCGTCTTGGTAAGGCGGGTCACCCATCGATGGTGACTCAGACAGCCGAGGGGGCAGCGATGAGGCCGGTCGACTTGATCCGGCAGCAGTTCAACACCGGGACTGCTGTTCCACATAGGCGAAGGTGACTCAGGCGTGGAGACCCGGCAAGGCGCAGCGGTGAGGTGGAGCAGCAAATTCCAGAACCACCGGCGGTTTGCGCGGTTGCGGCGGTTTAGGCAAGGGCCACGACAGCGGGCAAAGATCACAGCGGTTTAGGCGAGGATCACAGCCGGGTCGCACGGGATGGCGGAGACGACAGTGGCCAGATCGAGGCGGCCCTGACCAGCAGAAGCACGCGACTCGTGTAGCGACGCCAGTGGCTACAACCTGGTCGACCGCCGGGGCGGATGTGCCTTTGACGGCAACTCAAATTGATGGCGGGTTGATGGAGGCAACTTGAAGTGGAGATGAGTTCCTGGTGACTTGAGCGATAGAAAAAGTGAGCCGTGGTCCGGAGGAAGCTTAGCGGAAACGAAGTTGGCCAGCCGGGGCGGGTCAAAACGGAGTAGCGGCTCATCGTCGGGATGCCAGTAACCCAGAGCAAGCAGGAGCAGCGCCTGGCAGAACCAATCCAGCCACTCCTCGAGGGCGAGTCAAAACGGAGCGGTGACTCATCGGCGGGATACCAGCAACCCGGAGCGAGCAAGGCGGACTGGCCAGGCAAGGCATGGATCACAGCGGTAGAAGAGGAATCCGGGTTAACGCCCAAGTCCTTCTCCGGGTCGTATCCCCCTTTGTCTCCCTTTTTTGTGTGTGTATAAACTTGCAAAGGCAGATCTGATCTAATCGCCTCCCCAGATAGCAATTTCGGGCCAATAAAGTACTTGGAGTTGTGGATCAACTTGGCCATCACATGGCAGAGTACTAATTGAAGTAGTATGACTGCTACTGCTGGCTTGTACAAACAGATGTGGTTGCCCATTAGTTTGCAGGCTTCACGTCGATCAGAAGAGAACAAAAATTGCGGCGACTTGCCCACAGCGCCGGATTGCGGTCCCGGCGTATACGTCTTGTAATCCGAGAAGGAAAAACTGACCGCTCTGAAGCTAATCACGAATCTGATCTTAACACGCTGAACATTACCGGCTCTGCTTTGAGGTTTATGTGAACCCAGGTTTAATTGTTCCATGCCGGTTCTTCTTCATCAGAAAAAATTGTGAATTTCTCGATCCTGAAAAGATCCCTCCAAGAACTCAACACCACTGTGCACAAGCCCCAAGGTGGGCGCCAACTGTCGTAGATTTGTCACGGCGGATGGCCTAGTGTGAGGACTTAGTCATGAGCCCAACGCATCTATGTGATAGCTTGAGAGGGGTTGAGCGGAATCGAGAGATGAAACACGCAAGACAAAGATTTAGATAGCTTCGGGCCCTGGGAAACATCATCTGGTAACAACCCTACATGCTATTTGTGGCTAGGTCTCATTATCATCACGAGGGAGTCGTCGTAAACCGGCTCTCCTAGTTATGCCTAACCCTTCAGATTATTTCTTTCTCCTCCTTGGCGTGCCCTACCCCTCCTTATATATGTTGAAGGGGCGGGTTACATGTAGAGTCCAACTCGGATTAAGACTTAAACTATTCTGACTTCTCTTCATGGGCTTCTTAATGTCTTGGGCTTCATAACGTCTTGGGCTTCATAACGTCTCGGGCTTCATAACCCCAGGCGACTCTATCTGCCGGGTTATGACTGTCAACCAATTATCACTGTCTATCAGGTTATGACTGTTTGCCGGTTTATGATGGTCTACCGGTTTATGATGGTCTGCCGGGTTATGACTTCCTACCGGTTTATGATTGTCTCTGGTTTATGATTGTCTGTCGGGTTATGACTTAACACTCGTCGGATTATCATCTGAATTAACACCTGCCAGGTTATCATCTAGCTTAACACTTGTCGGGTTATCATCTGACTTAACACCTGCCGGTTTACCAAGTCCCAGCCGGGTTATAACTCCGGCCGGGTCATACCGCGGGTTGTATCCCCGACACTGGGCGTGTCACGGGGGTGCGCCCTTTTCGCGTGGACCAGCAGTTGAGTTGGGACCGATGGCTCCCAACGAGCTGCCTGATCGTTTCAGGCGCTTTCCATTGCGCTGTACTTCTGTACAATAGTTGCCAAGTGCGCAAAGTGTAGTATGCGGTGGCGAATGGCGTTGAGGATTCCTTCGTTTGTGCAATTGTTGCAGAACGCTGATATCGCGTCCTCGTCGTGGCAATCTTTAACCTTGTCCTTGACAAGGAGGAATCTAGCCCACAGTGGTGGACCGTTTCTTGAGACTACTGTTGTACACTCATGAGAGCGTTGATGTCCGGGTGGGTGGGTGTAATTGGATCCGGCCCCTGACCTGATCGATGATCTGGAGTCTGACGGTTTTCCAGACTTAATAGTTCGGGCTCCGGAGTTTCTTCTGGTTGCGTATACCCGCCGTCCGATTCTATGTTCGGAAGGCCGGTCACCTCCTTTTGCTGGTGGGTATCCGGCTCTGCAGGGTCGGGGATCCGTACATAGTCCGTCTTCAGTATAGGGGAAGAGTCGCCGTCTTGCACCTCGACTACCGCTATCTGGTGGGTGACTGGTGGAGATTTGATTTCTCTTTGGTCGGGTTTAAGCCCGATCCGATCGTAATCTATGGCGATTCCCAGGGTGGCGATGCGGTCAAGGAGTTCGTTTAAAGAGGAAAACTCTGCCGGATCCATCTGCTTGGAGTGTTTGGAGTCGATACGAAGGGGATTTCGGATGGCCCGAGAGGTCATCGTCGGCTTAACGGCCGAACGGGCGGTCATGATAAAGTCGCCCAGCCAGAGGGTTTGGCCTGGGGCCAGTTCTCCTCCGACGGTGATATTGTCTTTAAGGACGAGGCGAGTCATCGATCCTATCATCGACGGCACAGTGGAACTCTTAATGAAAGCACCAATGTCGGTGTCAAAATCGGCGGATCTCGGGTAGGGGGTCCCGAACTGTGCGTCTAAGGTCGATGGTAACAGGAGACAGGGGACACGATGTTTACCCAGGTTCGGGCCCTCTCTATGGAGGTATTACCCTACTTCCTGCTTGATTGATCTTGATGAATATGAGTATTACAAGAGTTGATCTACCACGAGATCATAATGGCTAAACCCTAAAAGCCTAGCCTGTATGACTATGGTAATGAGTCTCTCCCTATCCGGACTAAGCTCTCCGGTTTATATAGACACCGGAGAGATCTAGGGTTACACAAGGTCGGTTACAAAGAAAGGAATCTACATATTCGGTCGCCAAGCTTGCCTTCCACGCCAAGGAGAGTCCCATCCGGACACGGGTGCCGTCTTCTGTCTTCGTATCTTCACAGCCCATCAGTCTGGCCCATGACTAACAGGCCGGACGCCCGAGGACCCATTAGTACAGGACTCCCTCATCCTTGGCCACTATCTCAAATTTGGGCTGGCATGAAAAGCAAGACTTTGGAGAGACCAAATTCCATGGAATAGATGCCCACGTGGAATCCACTCAAAAGTACTTACGTTTTCCGTGGTCAGGATCTCCGCACAAAGTGGTGCTAGTTTATTCATCGCTGGCCTTTTTACCACGGATTTCTACGTCGCTATGAGCAAAAATATCAGGTGCCATACTTTCAATATAATTCATGCAGCAGGAATTATTTTCTTTTAGGATTGTTGCCATTGGCTCGTACAAAATTTTCTTGCAGTCTTACGGGATCACCGATGAGTTACGACGATGTTCGCTAGCTGCGGCACCCGTGTTCGGCCGTCTCTCGGCTGTCTCGATTCAATCGGACGGGGTTGGTGCTTACCAGATCGATTGTTGCTAAATCGGTAAACCATCACGTGCTGATTTTGAGGACGATTAAAAAACAATTGAGGCGTTGCTCCCCTGACAATTGACATCCAGGTGATATTTTTCCTTGGTGCCTATTTGAATTGCACTAGAATACCTTTTGGCAGCTCTTGTTGTATTTTTTTAAAAAAAAAAGCTCAGGCAGCCGATGTGCGTGTTGCACGCAAGACCAACCTGGACATATATCAGCAAAGGGGCGAGATGGCAGCACGAGTTTGGCCTGTGTCCAAAGTCTATGGACATCCGGATCGGATCTTCAAACGACGCCAGATCAGATCGGATTTGGCAGCGGCAACACGAGACCCGGCGACCGAACTCTGTGCCAGCGCAGGGGACACAGATCGAGCTATCCGATTCTGTTGCAACATCGTCGGATCACGCTGAACCTGACTCGCATTGACGCCACCTTCAGCGCCCGGGCTATATTTTTTAAACTAATTACTTCACTTAAATTAATTGAGTGGAAGTTTTTTACTATTATCTCTTTGTTATTACTGTTGGATTGCACTCTTCTATGTGTGTAGGTAATCGACTTCGACTGCGTCATGCGGTCACTCCGGAAGGCCAACGCCATCGTCCGAATCGGCATAAATTGGCTCGCATGATCATCTTGTTGGTCGAATTGCCATACCGACATGTTCGGTTGCCTCGAGGACTTCAACATCACTGAGAGAGCTCTACCTCATCGAGTGTTCGGCACACGGGCCATATTTCTTTACTACTCACTTTCCATAAATATTAGTTATGCAATGATTTTTTTAATTATTACTATTATCTCCAGCTTGCGCTTTTTTTTGTGCACAAGTAAATGATCCGGATTGGGAAGCGCTGTCACCTCGGCATACCGACATACCACATCACCTTGGCTGGGCTGGGGGCTTCGTCATTGCTTCATTAACCCACGATGGGGACTTCGGCGTCATACTGCCGGCCTGCTACATCGCCTCAGTCGGACTGAGGGTTCCACCTTGCCACATTGGCTGTGCTATTTCGCCACTTCAGAGTGCCCAGCTCTTCGCTTCGCCACCTTGGGACCGGCTTAGGGGCTAGGACTTCGTCCCATCGTAAGCTCGGACCGCGTCATCAATACCGAACACATTAACCAGCTAAGTCGCTTTCATGCTCAAAAACTTTCAGTTTTAAATTTTGTTCGGTTCGACCAAGCATTCTACTTTTTTGGCAAAAAGTTGTATGTGAACTTCCTTGTCAAAACTTTGTTTGTGACACACATTCAAATATCCCGTTTACTTGGGGGATTCCTTTGTGAAGCCTTTCATCTTGCATATGATTATACTTGTATGGCTTCGTTCCTTGTTCGTGTATTACGCCACAATATGCACCATGTTGACTTAAGTGTTCCGCAAGCTGGGTTGCCTTGCTCCTGTGTTTACCCCTACGTTCCCGATTGTTCGGCTAGGGAGTAAAGGGAGCACCTCTGCGATTGTCACGATTGGGTCATTCGAGCTCAGACCTCAGACTGGGTGAAGCCGAAAGCTGGCGCTCTTATTGTTTTCAATCATGGTCGGCACACAATGGAACTCATGAGTACAAAAATCCTATTGCACAAGTCTCATAGTAACAGTGAGCAACCGAAGAAAGGTATCGGTGGGGGTACTATTTTCTTCGAAGATGCTTCTTACACTTCGTCAGTAATATAGCATAAGTTCCTCGAGCGCGCTTTGTCTATTACAACCTTATGGCCTGATTGCCTAGTTATCAGAAACACCGTCGATATTCTCGACAGGTGGAGTACATAACACTTTCCGGCCCTTGACCAAAGAGGAAGAAGCCGACGGCCGGGTAAGACGCGTTTAAAGTTCGAGTGAACACATATATGATATAAGTACTTCGGTACATACAATCATTATACATAAACTTCTTTTACCCAAGTCACTTGGGGGCTCTTAAATTAGTGTGAGCTATTTTATAATAAGTGTTCTTCTTCTTACTCGTTGCAAAATCTCTTTCTATCACTCCTTTTTTCAACGCGAGTGTGTGGTCAATAGCCGAGGAGCCTAATTTCTCTCTCAAAGCCGCTAGAGTTTAGTTTGCTAAACTGGCCTAACGGGAAGTACTCCACCTTCGGGATAGGAGGTTGAAGCCGTAGGCTGACCCACTTGAAGTCTTGAGATAGGATGTGTCATGTTAAAGCACGACCGAAGCACAATTTTATTTTTCTAAAACCAATTTTCGGATTGGCACCAAACACTTGATCTAGTTTGGACATTAAACTTTTGAATAAGTTTTTTGGCTTTTCGAGCCTATGGCACTTTTAAACTATTTGTGTGTTTCCAGCATAAGGCTCGCAGTGCAACGCCGGATACCTTTAGAGATTCGAAAAAAACATTCTCGGATATTGCTATATATGCATTGGTTTCGAATTGTGTCTTCGGTCAATAGTTGGGTTGCCCGGCTCCTGTGCTTGCCTCCTACATTCCACTTTGTTCGGCTAGGTGCGCAAAGGGAGAACCACTGCGATTGTGCTTCCAGCTAGCATGGTTAAGCGCCTCAGTGGAGAAAGCCAAAAACTGACTGTTACAATAAGCGTAAACTGGCCAGCGATCGGATGACTGTATTAAACTATAAAGATCGATAGAGGTCACCCCGTGTTAAATGACGGTCCGTTCATAACATTGGCCGAAGTGTTTACGGCTTGACCTCGACTTTCATCGAACACTAATCGGGGCTAGTAACTGGCCTCCCAACTTTAAGCTCCTATGACTAAGTGAAAGTTACAAAGCCCACATATCTGATTGCCTCGTTTCCTCTAACACAACCGCCTTCGGGCACCGAGACGTCGGCTAAGGGTTGTTTTGTTATTGCGAAAACACCCCGCGTAGCATCTACAAGGGGTTGGGAGCCGACGATGGGCCACTTTCAACTGATAAACGGTCGCAACGGAGTCAAAATAAACATATCATCGGCATTTGTATTTAATATACGAGGGCTGCCTTCCGCAATAATCTTTATAAAGTCATAAATATGCATCAACTTGACTTAAGATTTTGGCCAAGCTGGGTTGCCTGGCTCCTGTGCTTACCCCTACGTTCCCGATTGTTCGTCTAGGAGGTAAAGGGAGCACCTCTGTGATTGTTACTACCGGGTCATCAGAGTTAGTACCTCAGACTGGGTGAAGCCGAAAGCTAGCAATCTTAAAGGATCACATTGGTCGGCAACAACGGAAGTGAAATTTTTGGTTCATTAATACCATAGAGTTCGAGAACTTTCCCCAAACTAAATCCTCAATATTTTCCTCCCACATTGATCGGAGGTGAGGTTTCATGATCATGATAAGCATGACTACCCAAATAAAGAAACCGATAGCGGGACTATTTTCTTTGGAAGATGTTTCTTACGTTAATAGTAATATAACATATCTCTCCACGTACCTTTGTTTATAAAACCGTATGGCCGGATTGCCTTGTTTGTCGTAAATCTTTGCCCTCATACAGGCCTTATAAAGTAGGACAAACACTCCTCGGCTACTGGCCGAGGAGGTGGAAGCCGATGGTCGGTCAACAAAGTTATGTAAAGTACTTGGATACATAGAATCATTACACATAATTTGTGATTTTGCTTCGGATATCGATCCTTAATTCGGCCACCCGTGCCCACATTAAGGCTCGGGGGCTACTGGGCTTCGTGCTTATTATTTACAAATATTACAGGGGCACATCGAACCCCTGATCTAGTGTTGCCACCCGACCAGTGTCTCGGGGGCTACTGCATTGCCTATTCAATGCAGAAAATTAAAAGTGCTCAGCCTTCGGCTTGACCGAACTATGGGCAAACGCGTCTTCGGACAACAATAGGTACCATCTGGACCTATCTGGCATCAAGCTAGTACATTACGACAACTTATCAAGACCCTCTCTCAAGGGCCCGTTCGCCGATCACTATTATCTCTAATACATTACACTGCGTTTCTGTTCCTCCGTATGTTGCCGAGCTAGGAGTCGATCCTCAGGCCGATTTCGCGCATCGAATTGAGTCTCGGGGGCTACTGGGATCAGCGGTTTCATATTTTTCTTCAGGTGCATCTCGGGTTTTAGACTGACACACACCTTGAGGGCTACTGGTTATACATATTGACAGCAAATAAATTTACACGCATCGGAAATAAAATCCGTAAACAATCAGCCCAAGCCCGAGATGGTGCATCACCTTGGAAGTAGTCTGGCATAAAGCTCGGATGCAAGTGGCTGGCTCTATAAAGGGCATTTCCGACATTAAGCTCGGCTAACCTCCTTTAAAATTCTTCAAGCCAAGGTGATCTAGGACACCTCAGATACAGGCTGGCGTTGGAGCATGGACATAGTCTGGCATTGGAGCTCGGATACAGTCCGGCTCTGGAGCTCGGATGCAGTCTGCAGTTGGAGCTCAGTTGTAACAAGACTCTTCAGATATAGTTCAGCATTGGAGCTCGGATACATTCCGGTGTTGGATCTCGGAAGCGGTCCGACGTTGGTGCTTGGCTGCAAAAGATACCTTGAATGCAGTTCTGCGTTGGAACTCGGACGCAAGAGGTCACGGCCGCTCGGGAACAATTTCAAACCAGAGGTGTGGCATAAAAATAACAAGGCATCGATAAAGGCTGAAAACTTAAAGGGGCTCCTCGAATACCCGATGTGTAAACTCTCGGATTCACTTCGGTGATCCTCAAGATCGAAGATGAGAAGATTTGTTGAACCAGTTTTCAAGACCGACGACCGAAGATGAAGAACAGTTCGGAAGAATCAAGGAGCGTCCCCAACTTGAAGACTGGTTCAGGGGGCTACTGACGGTGTCCTAGACTAGGGGGTACTCACCACATCGTCTTCCGACCAGCTGGATCGGGCCGAGGACCCCCATGGCGGTTCACTCGTGGGCCACTTCGGGCAGCCCATGCCGCATACAAAGAATATCCCACGAGACTTGGCACACAAGACAAGGACTCCTCTAAACCCTAGGCCTACGGTGCATATATAAACCGAGGCCAGTCTAGTCAATAGACAATCTCATATTCATTTACTACAATCTCGTGGTAGATACATGTACTCTGTACTACACCCATATGAAAACAATCAAAAGCAACATGTAGGGTATTATCTCTTCAAGAGAGCCCGAAGCTGGGTAAAATCCCGTGTTCGTGTTACCATCGCTCCAAGACGCCTAGCTTAGGACCCCTACTACGAGATACGCTGGATATTGAACCGACATCAAGTGATTCAAAATCAAGTGACTCCGGAAGTCCATCAGCATGGAGTTTCTTCATGCACTTTACACCAATATGACCTAAGCGACAGTGCCACAAGAAAGTGGTACTATCATTATCAACTCTACATCTTTTGGCATCAACGTTATGAACATGTGTATCATCACTATCGAGATTCAGTAAGAATAAACCCCTCACAATGGGTGCATCACCATAAAATATATTACCCACATAAATAGAACAACCATTATTCTCTGATTTAAATGAGTAACCTTCCGCATTAAACAAGGTCTAGATATAATGTTCATGCTCAGCGTTGGCACTAAATAACAGTTATTTAGGTTTATCACTAATCCCAATGGTAATCGAAGAGCGAGCGTGCTGACAACGATCACATCAACCTTGGAACCATTTGCCACGCGCATCGTCACTTCGTCCTTCGTCAGCCTTCGTCTATTCCGCAGTTCCTGTTTAGAGTTGCAAATGTGAGCAACCACACGGGTATCAAATACTCAAGCACTACAACGAGAGCTCATAAGGTAAACATCAATAGCATGTATATCATATATACCTTTGTTGACGTTGGGCCCCTTCTTGTCAGCCAGATACTTGGGGCAATTCCGCTTCCAGTGGCCAATTCGCTTGCAATAGAAGCACTCAGTTTCTGGCTTGGGTCCAGCCTTGGGTTTCTTCATGAGAGGATCAACCGCTTTGCCACTCTTCTTGAAGTTTCCCTTCTTTCCCTTGCTCTTCTTGAAACTAGCGGTTTTATTGACCATCAATACTTGACGCTCCTTCTGGATGTCTACTTCCGTGACTCTCAGCATCACGAACAGCTCGGAGGCTGACTTGTTCATCCCTTGCATGTTATAGTTCAACAGAAAGCTCACTGGTGTGCGACGGTCCTAAACAAACAGTTTAAAACCCCTTTCCGCGACGACATTTGGAACTGTCGCCAAGTGAGTGTGGGCGATAGGGGGGTCCTTCCCACACGACCCAGAAACCGTCGGGGACACCGATCACAACGCAATTTAGCTCTAATTTAATTGCTGCTATTTAAAATTGTACCTAATTTAAACTTGAAAGTAGGCTATAGCTTTATTCATATCCATCAGGTTCAAACAACCAATGCATTATTCGATTCACAGGTACATATGTTTAAGAATTACAGAAGCACCAAATAAAGAATGATGTACCAGGGTTCTATACTTGTACTGTTACAGATGGTAAAGAAAGAGGCGACAGGCATTCCAGTTGCTAAACAAGGTGAAGCGGAATTTCCCTATTGTGCTCTCCTGGATGCAGAAGGCATGCAGGACTCTAGTCCAACCCCTTGTGATGGTCGGCCACCAATCATGTAGTTTGAGAGGTAATCTTGAGTAAACTGCTTCAGGATCCACTGCGAAAGAAAAAAGATTCAGATATTGTCATCTAACACAACTCATTAGGGGCAGTAAAAAGAAGGCTACAGGGTTCTTACTTACCATCCTGCAGTTCACTGTTGTCTTGCATAAAGTGTAAACAAATAGTTCGATTGACATCTTTTGACCCATTTTAGTAACAATCTTTATCAGTTTCCTCACTTGATGTTGGTTCATGAATATCTCATTGCCCAATACGCAGAAAGGATCGAAGTGTGGATCTTTGGCAATGATGTATGTACCTAAAAGCACCAAGTTAATATTAGAAGCTAAACAACAATTGAAAAATGATGTAGTACGACACTCCATCCATCCCATTATATAAGATTTTATTACATGTATATCTAGACATCATTAGAACATAAAGTTAACACTCTTCCTTGTTGCTATGTAGCCTGGGATTGCATATTTAGTCATTCAGTACAATGCATGTTGCTAACAAGAATTGAAAAATGAAAATGCATGTTAACTGCAATATCCTTAACAACAACCAAATATCGTAATTCATAGTGGTATTGTTGAAACTGTTATTGATGAAATTGAATTGCATGGCAAATAGTTGCACATATAGAGCATCACATTGTGAAGAACTGAAATAAACAAGTCATCAGGACATCTCTAGGTGATCCTTAAAAAGTTAAAAGACTAAAACCCTTAGTGGATATATATATACTCCAGCAATTTTTGGCCTTTTCTAGTCGATCCCCTAAACTTAAGGTTGTAAACTTCAATTTGATCAAGTTCAAAGCAGGTTCAACCGAAAGTAGCATGCATTCAAACATAAACATAGATAGTTTTGCATAACTAAACATAAAACATAAATTTAAACTAAGCTAATCCACTTTCGGTTGAAGTAGAGGTCGAGCCAATCCTTCCTCGTCATGTACGGTGTGCCGCGAGCCGGGTCCAGGCCAGTACCATCGTCGGGGTCATTGGGGAAGGCACTCCTCCACTCAACGAAGTCGATCTTCTCGTCCTCGGGGCCCACCTCGACGCCCTCCGCGCCGCCGTCGCTGCCGCCTTCGACCTCGTCATCAGAGGAGAGCGCGATAACCTTTCCGCCCTTCGCGCCGCCGTCCTCTCCGCCTTCGACCTCATCATCGAGGAGAGTGCGATAACCTCGCCGCCCTCCGCGCCGGCAAAGATCGCCCGCTCTGCCTCCACGAGCTCCGGGCGCTGCCGACAGAGCTCTTGCATGTAGGCCTCGTCGGCGGCCTTGGCCTCGAGACGCTCCCACTCCTCGCGGTCCTCCCGCGCCATAGCCGAGCTCACCACCCCTGGCTCTGGCGGAATGAGGTGGACCGGACATGTGCCGAAGGGGAAATTGAGCCTAGACGCCGCGTCGTGGTAGCGGACCGACCAGCGGTCGTACTCCATGACCGCGAGTTCAGCCGTGTGGAAGCTACCGAGCCACCGGCGGGTGTGGGTCTCTCGATCTGTAATATTGGCGACCCACATCCCCCACCGCCGCCCGAGGTAGGACTTCGTCGGTTGCCGGGTCCGGGGAGGACGGGGAAGTCCTCGAACCGGCGTAGGGGCGCGGCGGCGGGCGGATCGAGGGACCGGCGACGGCGGATCGGGCCCGCGGAGGACGACGGGGACACCTCAGCGGCCACCTCATGGGCGTCGGGCGAAAAGGACGTGATAAATCTATTTTTGGCCATTGGCTACTCGAGCTCCCCGGCACACAGGCAGAGGTTGAGGATGGAGGCACCGGTGATGGCGGCGACCTACCAATGGTTTCGAGGGTTGTGTGTGTCTGTGTGAGCAGAGTTTGTGTTTGACGAAATACTGCGGCAACTGAAAATTTTACTAGGTGGGAGTAACAAGGCGGGGCTACTGAAAATTTGGATCAAGGGCGAGATTTTTTTTTGAGATTGCGAGGGATGCAGATGCGGGAGTAAAATGCCGGGGCTACTAAAAATTTGAATCAAGGGACTGAAGCAGAGAGGGATGCAGAGGCGGGAGTTTTGGGGAGCTAGCTAGTGTGCTTAACACGCCGGCTGTGGACTGTAGCCGACGCACCTTCTCGCGTAAGCCATAGGCGTACTATACACCGACGATGCTCCAAGATATTTTTGTACTACATCTCACATGGTTGGTGAGAATAAACTGTGTGGGATCTACTTGATTTGAATTACAAAATGGGGTCACAGCGGCAATGGACGGTGTTTGAATTGCTAGACCATTTATTTTCAGTGAACATGCAACTGTATGTGTGTCGTAAAAGAATTGGAATTATTCAGGGTTTGTTTGGACATTTCATACATTAAACTGGTTTTCTAGCCATTTCAGGTGCACAATTCAAAATTAAACTACATGCACATGCTCCGGTGCATAAAAATTGGTTGAAAAATCAAATCTATGTCCTTCAGTGCATGCTTAGGTCCCATGGAAGAAATGGGAGTGAATTTTCCGGCGTTCGTTTGGCCTTTTTTATACATTAACTGGGTTTTCTAGGCATTTTATGTGCATAATTAAAATTTGAACTACAAGCACATGCTCCAATGCACTAAAGTAGGTTAAAAAATCACATGTGTGTCCTTGGGTGAATTTCAAGGTCCCATGCAAGAGAAGGGAATGAATTTCAAACACCAGGGCACTATTGATTGCCGGCAAAACTTTGAGATACCTGGTTTTTAAGTTTTAGTAAATCCAAAACTCGTCTGAAATTCATGAAACTTGCCATGCTATCATGGAGCGGCATCAACATGCCATGGTGAAAATTTTATCCCATTTGGGGCAGGTTTGGGTATAAGCTTCTCACAAAACAGAGCTTCTCACAACAAGCATGATGGTTTCGATAGGGAACGTACCACCTTTGGGGACGAGACGATATCCGTTGCCTCATATTGCTTTCAAAAAAATTCTAGTGTCAACATAGATTGTTGTGTTCAATCTTGGAATTTTTTGGGGTTCGTTTGGTCTTTTTTATACGTTAACTGGGTTCTCTAGGCATTTTATGTGCATAATTCAAATTTGAACTACATGCATATCCTCTAGTGCACCAAAGTTGGTTGAAAAATCACATGTGTGTCCTTGGGTGAATTTCTAGGTCCCATGCAAGAGATGGGAATGAAATTCAAACACCCTCGCACTGTTGATTGCCGGCAAAATGTTGAGATGCCTGGTTTCTAAATTCTAGTAAATCCAGAACTCGTATGAAATTCATGAAACTTGGCATGCTATCATGCAGCAGTATCAACATGCCATGGTAAAAAAATTATCCCATTTGGGGCAGGTACGGGTATATGCTTCTCACAAACTAGAGCTTCTCACAACAAGCATCATGGTTTCGGTAGGGAACGTCCCACCTTTGGGGACGAAATGATATCCATTGCCTCTTATTGCTTTCAAAAAAATTCTAGTGTCAACATAGAACAACAGGAGTGTTGTGTTCAATCTTGGAATTTTTCGGGGTTTGTTTGGCCTTTTTTTACACATTGACTGGGTTTTCTAGGCATTTTATGTGCATAATTCAAATTTGAACTAAAAGCACATGCTCCAATGCACTAAAGTTGGTTGAAAAATCACATGTGTGTCCTTGGTTGAATTACTAGGTCCCATACAAGAGATGGGAATGAAATTCAAACACCAGGGAACTGTTGATTGCCGGCAAAATGTTGAGATGCCTAGTTTTCAGATTATCCAAAACTCGTATGAAATTCATGAAACTTGGCATGCTATCATGGAGCGGCATCAACATGCCATGGTAAAAAATTTGTCCCATTTGGGGCAGGTTCGGGTATAAGCTTCTCACAAACCAGAGCTTCTCACAACAAGCATGATGGCTTCGATAGGGAACGTCCCGCCTTTGGGGACGAAACGATATCCATTGCCTCTTATTGCTTTCAAATTTTTTCTAGTGTCAACATAGAACAACAGGAGTGTTGTGTCAATTTTTGTGATTTTTCGGGGTTCGTTTGGACATTTTTATGCATTAACTGGGTTTTCTAGGCATTTTATGTGCATAATTCAAATTTGAACTACAAGCACATGCTCCAATGCACTAAGGTTGGTTGAAAAATTTAATATGTGTCCTTGGGTGAATTTCTAGGTCCCATGCAAGAGATGGGAATGAAATTTAAACACCAGGGCACTGTTGATTGCCGACAAAACGTTGAGATGCCTCATTTTAAAATTCTACTAAATCCAAAAGTCGTGTGAAATTCATGAAACTTGGCTTGCATTCATGGAGAGGCATCAACATGTCGTGGTAAAAATTTTGTCCCGTTTGGGGCAGGTACGGGTATATGCTTCTCACAAACTAGAGCTTCTCACAACAAGCATCATGGTTTCGGTAGGTAACGTCCCACCTTTGGGGACGAAATGATATCCACTGCCTCTTATTGCTTCCAAAAAAGTTCTCGTGTCAACATAGAACAACAGGAGTGTTGTGTCAATTTTTGTGATATTTCGGGGTTCTTTTGGACATTTTTATGCATTAACTGAGTTTTCAATGCATTTATGTGCATAATTCAAATTTGAACTACATGCTCATGCTCCTGTGCATATAAATTGGTTGAAAAATCAAATCTGTGTCCTTGGGTGCATGCTTAGGTCCCAACGCAAGAAATGGGAATGAATTTCAAACACCAGGGCACCGTTGATTGCCGGCAAAACATTGAGATGCCTTGTTTTAAAATTCTAGTGAATCAAAAACTCGTCTGAAATTCATGAACTTGGCATGCATTCATGGAGCGACATCAACATGTCGTGGTAAAAATTTTGTCCCGTTTGGGGCAGGTTTGGGTATATGCTTCTCACAAACCAGAGCTTCTCACAACAAGCATCATGGTTTCGGTAGGGAACGTCCCACCTTTGGGGACGAAACGATATCCACTGCCTCTTATTGCTTCCAAAAATGTTCTCGTGTCAACATAGAACAACAGGAGTGTTGTGTTAATTTTCGTGAGTTTTCGGGGTTCTTTTGGACATTTTTCTGCATTAATTGAGTTTTCAATTCATTTATGTGCATAATTCAAATATGAACTACATGCACATGCTCCAGTGCATATAAATTGGTTGAAAATCAAATATGTGTACTTGGATGCATGCTTAGGTCCCATGCAAGAAATGGGAATGAATTTCAAACACCAGGGCACCGTTGATTGCCGACAAAACATTGAGATGCGTGGTTTTTAAATTCTAGTAAATCCAAAACTCGTCTGAAATTCATGAAACTTGGCATGCTATCATGAAATGGCACCCGACATGATGTGGTATTTTTCGTGTCCATTTTGAGAGAAGGCGCACTCGAATAATGACATCCAACAAAGGCATTTTGAAAAAAATAGCTCACACTTTAATATCTCAAATGTTTGTATAATTCAAAACGTGTGTGTTCTTTTAACCATTCACGTGACGCCACATGTCTTGGTTTTAATGGCTGTAGGAGGTGCCGTGCGGACAGCTGCTTGACCTTGACTAAACGGGAGGCGTGCGAGTGCAGTCCAGTGCGCGGGCTGACCGAGAGGCGTGCTAGCTGTCCTCCAATGCGTAGGCTCATCGGGAAGCGTGCAAGCCGTACGCTGCGCATGCTGATTGGGAAGCGAGCCCTTTGATTTCCATGGCCACCCGCCTTCCTCTCCATTAATGGCGGCCGAGCCGCTGTTTAATACGGGTGGCCTTACTATTCGTCTCCCATTCCCCTCCCCCTGCAGACCTCCACCGCCATGGCGCATAATGATCATCTGCCACTAGTCTTCAAGTTTGGTGAAGTCAACTCCGAGCCGGAGGAGATAGAAAATAAGGAGGAATGGCGCCTCATGGACATGGGCCAGAACGAGCTGGCCGCGGCGGTTGCTGCCCCCGCTCCCATCCGAGCTCCCATCCCCTCGCCCGCGCCAGCGACCATCCCCGTAGCATTGATGGGCTGGTCGCCGAGCACTATCGCAGAGCTGGAAGCCGCGGGCGTTAGCGAGGTCTCCGCGGACCCGCGCGAGCTCGTGTACATGCTAGCGCTAGCACCCATGCCCATGCCCGTGCGCGCCCCTCCACCCACCGTGGCACCAGCCCCGTGCGTTTGGTGAAATCCACCGTGCATGTAGAATTGATTCTCCACCGTGCAAAATTCAAACTCCACCGTGGCACCCAGAATTGATTCTCTGCGAAGGGCCAGCTACTATCAATATCGAGACCAACGCAGGACTGATCATCGAGGCTGAAGCGGCCTATGTCAGGACCCATATTGGGACGGTAGGGAAGCATATTAATGTACGAGGTATAGATACAGTTTCTTCTCATAAATGGTAGTAATGTTGTGTCAATAGCAGCTGGATCGCCTTCCACCAACATTGTATAGTTTTGTCCAAGGAAGAGCGAGTTTCCTCCAAGACTTTCAATACTGAACTAGGTAGAAGGTGTTGGCGCTAGTACACTAGTATCCATCCCGAATACCCTGCAACGGATGTTGGAATAGGTCCGGAGAGTGCGACCATGCAAGACAACCCCTGCTTCCTTAGTAACATCAGCAGTGCCTTGTATACAGACAAGAAGAGGTGATCCATCGGAATAAGTTGCCATGCGCCACTGAGTATATGGGTCCTGCTCGTCCTCATGCTTGTGATCATCAACAACATCATCTCCCCCTTGGTTATAATTTTTTTCAAGTGTAGGACCTTGAAAACACAAGAAGGTTAACTAGTAAAGGGAAACTAGCTAACCCGCATGCATGTGGATGAAACAATTATAATTGCGGTGGAAGACAAACATACCAAAAGCATCAGGATTCCATGCAAAAACAGTGCCACGAGTGGTGGCAGCAAACACAAGACCCTCGTATTGAATTGCATCACAGTACTCATCTATGTACAGAAACTGATTTTTGAGCAATATCCATCGAGGCGTGGAAGTAAGGACGGCAACAAGCTTGTCGAAGATAGCAACAACTTCATAGTTCGTGTAATCCCAAGAGTTGGGAACTCGACAAATTGCTATCTTCCATAGATGACAGTCAGCATGATCGTACTTGAACTCACGTAGAATACCGTTGTACTCAACCTCTGGCAGTCGTCTGTGATTTTTGGAAGTGGAACCCGGTGACAAGTGTACACATTCACAAGTTACCACTCGCAGTTGTACCCAATATAAACAACCCAATCTCCATTTGTGCCTGCCCAAGCCTTGCCCTCAAGCGATGGCATCTTAACATCATACATATCATTATCAAGCGGCATCAACTTACACAAGGCGAGGCTTCCCTCGTCCCCACACCAGTCAGCAGGGTCACGTGAAGAAGATAGGGGAGGTTAAACTGCTCCTGGACCCTTAGGTTCCTTGTAATTATGTTATTAGTTTAGTCGAGAATGGTCTTGAACAAACCTTCCATGCTAGCCGAGGTGATGACGTCGCACCGATCAATGAGTTCCTCCACCGCGTCATCATTCAGGTCAGGGCAAGAATAAAGGGGTCGTTTCCGGCTTGTTCCTTCCATGGAGAAGATGATTAAACAATGGCAGAAGGAAGGGTGAAGGCAAATGGAGGAGGGAGGAAGAGCTAGCATGCAACAGCAGTTCCAAATCGAGAGGGAAAGGCGAAGAGTCTGTGGACGGTTGCCATGGTACACGGAGAGGCGCCTGGGGAGCGAACGGTTGCCACCGAGGTCACGCACTGACGACAAGGGCCGAGCGAACCGCATGCAATCCCATCGCACAACACACACGTCTTGTTAAGTTGAACCGTTTTTGTTCTCTTGTGTCAACGCAAACAGTTCATCCGAGTGAACCGCATGCCGTATATCGCACACACCTTGATCTGGCTGGCCGTTTCTTTTGCGTTGCCTAATCACAAACAGTTCATCCGAGTGAACCGTATGCTGTATATCGCACACACCTGCATCTGGCTGCCCGTTTCTTTTGTGTTTCCTAATCACAAACAGTTCATGCGAGTGAACCGTATGCTGTGTATCACACACGCCTTAATCTGGCTGCCTGTTTCTTTTCTTCCTCCTCACCACAAACAGTTAATTGAACTGAGCCATATGCCCTTCATCGCACACGCAACTAAAATATGAACCGTGTTTGATGCATCCACCATCGCAAACGTTTTCACCTTTTTGACGGTTTTCATACACCATCGTTTGCGATTATTGCATCACACACAGTTTCTCGAAGGGTCTCTAATCATAATGTCGCGTTAGCAGCATTCTGCAGTAGTGGCTCTTGTAGCTAGGTGGTAGTGATTGAAGAACTCTGTTAGTGATCGCCTCAGGCGGGAGCTCAACTCCCAACTCAGCAAGACGGTTGCATACCCATACATTATGAGTATGTGCTCACTGACAGAGTTGTTCTCGTCCATTTTGCAGGTATAGAACTTATCAGAGGTCTCATACCTCTCGATCCGGGCATTTTTCTCAAAAATAAACTTTAACTCCTGGAACATCTCATATGCTCCATGACATTCAAAACGCCTTTGAAGTCCCGGTTCTAAGCCATACAACACAGCACACTGGACTATTGAGTAGTCATTGCTACTTCTTGATCTTGCGTTGGTTTTCCCCTTGAAGAGGAAAGGGTGATGCAGCACAGTAGAGATAAGTATTTCCCTCATTTAAGAACCAAGGTATCAATCCAGTAGGAGAAGAACGCAGAAATCACCAATACCTGCACAAACAATCAAGCACTTGCACCCAACGCAATAAAGGGGTTGTCAATCCCTTCACGACCACTCACTAGTACAACGAGGTGCTATACAAACGGTTTTTAACTCCTTTCTGTGACGGCGTTCGGAACCGTCACCTAGTGAGTGACTGCGATAGGGGGGTCCTTCCGACACAACCCAGAAACCGTCAGGGATATGCCCTCTTGGCACACACGCTCGGCAAAATGAGGTCGTGTGCGACCGGCGAGCGACCAAATACGGTTATAAGTACAATAGTGCTTAAAATATAGAATTATACAGGCGAAATAGTTTCCGGTCGTAAGTACATCCCACACAGTCAGTTCCCACTAAACTTTTCCATTCGTATATACATCCCACACAGTCACTTCAAGGAAAACGTTTGTGCAAGGTGGCGTAACGCAAACAGTTTTCAAGAGAATGTCGTGTGTGATTGTTCCTATAAACTGTGTGCGCTGCCTGCTGTCATCGCCCACGGTGTTTTCTCAATAACCGTTTGCAATAGGAAAACCCAATTAGCAGGCTAATCGGCCAATTAGCAGGCTAATTGCCCTATTATTAATAATCCATTTATTAATCTAATTGACATTCATATTAAGCACATAATATATTTCATTTCCATATTAAGGAAGCATGATTTCATAATTGAAATACATCCGAGTACAACATGATATAGCTTCGGCACTCAGCTACCCCATTATACAACTACACCAGCACCAAGTTTCACATGCAACATCTAGAACCTTTTGAAATTAGCATCATAGACGGTACATAGACAGATGCATCTCACCTGGAAAACTGCTGAAGCGGAAGGCGAATATTGAGCCTTCATTCATGTTGAAGGTCTTTGCAACTTTAGGCCAGTGCTTGTGGATGATTGACCGTCCATCTTTCGTCCTCTTCAGGAACACTTCAATATTGAACCGTGGGTGTTGTATGAAAACTTTCCTCGCCTCCTGACCATAGTGGTGGTTTGAGAGTTAATCATCAGCGAACTGCTTTGGAAAGGCGTGAAAACAAGGATGTGCATAAATATCTTCTCTATATTGGAAATGGGACAAAGGAATAAAAAAGGCAAGGTATAATAGTTAGTACCATCTTGTAAACCTCAGTGCTTCCCATTGTTTCCTTGCAACACATATAAGGTAGTTAGTCATCAAGTTAAGTAAGGGTTCGCATGCTATTGGTAAAATATGTTGATGAAATATAAGCGCATTGCAGATTCATCAGATTGATTCAAGCCACATAGAAAACCCATTTATCCAAACCAAGCATGATTAAGAACTAGGAAATATAGCACTTGTATATGTTTCTCATGTATTAAGTGCAACCACATTCAATTTATTCCTCACATGGTGTACAATAAGAGAATGCAGCCACAACAATTCAACATCGCACTACAGAATTGAACCAAGCAGTTAACTAAACACCACAACTAATGAACCAAACGTTAACTGAGCACCACATTGCATAATATAACATACTCCTAATAGAAGATGAGACAGTTAACCAAACCAAGCATGCTTAACAACTTGGAAATATAGCAATTGTATCTGTTTCTCATGTATTTAGTACACACAAATTTGATTTATTTCTCACATGGTATACAATAACAGAATGCAGCCACAACAATTGAACATCGCATTGCATAATTGAACCAAGCAGTTAACTAAAAACCACAACAAATGAACAAAACGTTAACTGAGCACCACATTGCACAATATAACATACTCCTGATAGAAGATCAGACAGTTAACCAAACCAAGCATGCTTAACAACTTGGAAATATAGCAATTGTATTTGTTTATCATGTATTTAGTACACCCAACTTCGATTTATTTCTCACATGATATACAATAACAGAATGCACCCACAACAATTGAAAATCGCATTGCAGAATTGAACCAAACAGTTAACTAAACACCACCATAAATGAACCAAACGTTAAATGAGCACCACATTGCACAATATAACCAAACCAAGCATGCTTGACAACTTGGAAAATTGCACCCTGGAGAATTGAGCGTCATATTCACATAATTGAACCAAACAGTTAACTAAACACTGCATTGCATGACATATAGAACATATACACTAGAGTAAAATATTGCATGGTAAAAGTAGATAGCACAATTCACTACAATTTGTTAAGGAAAGGCAGTAGCTAGCAAACTGAACATGGGTCCTTATAGTGAGCTAATAAGACAAGCTACTCCTCATTGTCGGAGATATCGATGATGATTGGCTCCTTGGACATGGAAGAGGGCGAGGCCTTCGCATCGTGGGTGCCCTCGTCGTAGTGGTGAGTTGCCTGAGCCGCTCCGGGCACCAACCCGCTGGCTCTCGAGATGAGGTAAGCACGTGCACGCTAAGAAAACACCTCCTAGTCTTTGTCGAAGGCACCAACGGTGGCCTTAGGGAAACGCCACGAACTATCATTTAAAGCCGCCAACCGCGTCGTGGCGTCGGCACGCGAGGCGTCGACAGTGGCCTCGACGGCAAGGTGCTCCTCCAAGATCTAGGGGTCCGCACGATTGGCAGCCATCGCAACCTCATCCGCGCGTACGACCATGATTTGCTTCTCCGCTGCCAAATGCTCCTTGAGATCCTGGCTATACTGCGTGCACCATGGCTTAGGGTGGCACTTATTTGGTGGAGGGGTCGGTGATTTGGGTGGAAGGTGTCGCGCTCGCACCGGCGGTCGGGGCATGTGGGATGTGGAAGGAGGAGGAGGATGGGGTCGGGTGTGGATTACCTGCCTGGATAGACGAGGCTGAGCAGCGTGAAGGAGGGTTGCCGACGAGGAGGCGGCGCTGCAAGCAAGGAGTGAAGGTTTCAACTTGGAAAGGAAGGCGGAAACAGGGGAAATGTGGTTTTTGGTAAGGGGGAGGTAGCGGGGAGGTAGATATTCCGCGGAAGCCAAAAATTTGGAAACGCTTCAGCGAAAAAACTGGCACGCAAAGTGTCATCAGACACGGTCCCTTATTCAGAGCAGTCTGTGGACTGTAGCCATCGTACCTTCTCTCGTATGCATACTATACTCCGACAGTGCTCCAAGATATTTTGTGTTGCATCTCACACGGTTGGTTATAATAAACTATGTGGGTTCTACTTGATTTTTCTTCTTGATTTGAATTCATAATGGGGTCACAACGGCAATGGACGGTGTTTGAATTGCTAGACCTTTTATCTGGAGTGAACATGCAAATATATGTGTGTCGTAAAAAGAATTGGAGTTCTTCAGGGTTCGTTTGGACATTTTGTACATTAAATTGGTTTTCTAGCCATTTCAGGTGCACAATTCAAACTTAAACTACATGCACATGCTCCGATGCATCGACATGGGTTGTAAAATCATATATGTGTCCATGAGTTTATGCTTATGTCCCATGCAAGAAATGGGGATGAATTTCGAACACCACGGCACCATGGCTCTCCGGCAAACGCCGACATACTTGCTTTTGTAATTCTAGTAAATCCAAAAGTCGTCCGAAATTCACGAAACTTGGCATGCTATCATGGAGCGGCATCAACATGTCGTGGTAAATTTTTTGTCCCATTTGGGGCAGGTTTGGGTATAAGCTTCTCATAAACCACAGCTTCTCACAACAAGTGTGATGGGTTCAGTAGGGAACGTTTCACCTTTTTGAACGAAACGATATCCGTTGCCTCTTCTCGATTTCAATTTTTTTCCTAGTGTCAACATAGAACAACAGGAGTGTTGTGTCAATTTTTAGGATTTTTCGGGGTTCGCTTGGATATTTTTATACATTAACTAAGTTTTCTATGCATTCATGTGCATAATTCGTATTTGAACTACATGCATATGCTCTAAAGCATTTAAATTAGTTGAAAATTCAAATCTGTGTCCTTGGTTGCATGCTTAGGTCCCATGCAAGAAATGAGAATGAATGTCAAACACCCTGCCACCGTCACTCGGCCGCAAATATTGTGATACCTGGATTTTAAACTCTAGTAAATCCAAAGCTCGTCTGAAATTCAAGAAATTTGGCATGCTATCATGGAGCGGCATCAACATGCCATGGTAATTTTTTTGTCCCATTTGGGGCAGGTTTGGGGATATGCTTCTCACAAACAGAGCTTCTCAGAACAAGCCTGATGGTTTCGGTAGGGAACGTTTCACCTTTCTGGACGAAACGATATCCATTGCCTCTTCTCGATTTCAATTTTTACCTAGTGTCAACATAGAACAACAGGAGTGTTGTGTCAATTTTTGGGATTTTTCGGGGTTCGCTTGGACACATTTATACATTAACTGAGTTTTCTATGCATTCATGTGCATAATTCAAATTTGAACTACATGCACATGCTCTAATGCATATAAGTTGGTTGAAAATTCAAATATGTGTCCTTGGTTGAATGCTTAGGTCCCATGCAAGAAATGGGAATGAATGTCAAACACCCTGCCACCGTCACTTGGCCGCAAACATTGAGATACCTGGTTTTTAAATTCTAGTAAATCCAAAACTCGTCTGAAATTCGTAAAACTTGGCATGCTATCATGGAGCGGCATCAATATGCCGTGGTAAATTTTTTGTCCCATTTGGGGCAGGTTTGGGGTTATGCTTCTCACAAACCAGAGCTTCTCACTACAAGCCTGATGGTTTCGGTAGGGAACGTCCCACCTTTGGGGACGAAACGATATCTGTTGCCTCTTATTGCTTCCAAAAAAATTTCTTGTGTCAACATAGAACAACAGAAGTGTTGTGTCAATTTTTGGGATTTTTCAGGGTTCGTTCGGACATTTTTATACATTAATTGAGTTTTTAATGCTTTCATGTGCATAATTCAAATTTGAACTACATGCACATGCTCTAATGCATATAAATTGGTTCAAAATTCAAATCTGTGTCCTTGGATGCATTCTTAGGTCCCATGCAAGAAATGGGAATGAATGTCAAACACCCTGCCACCGCCACTCAGCCGCGAACATTGAGATACCTGGTTTTTAAATTATAGTAAATCCAAAACTCGTCTGATATTCATGAAATTTGGCATGCTATCATGTAGCGGCATCAACATGTCGTGGTAAATTTTTTGTCCCATTTGGGGCAGGTTTGGGTATATGCTTCTCACAAACCAGAGCTTCTAACAACAAGCATGATGGTTTCAGTAGGGAACGTCCCACCTTTGGGGACGAAACAATATCCATTGCCTCTTATTGCTTTCAAAAAATTTCTCGTGTCAACATAGAACAACAGGAGTATTGTGTCATTTTTGGGATTTTTCGGGGTTCGTTTTGACATTTTAATGCATTAAATGAGTTTTCAATGCATTTATGTGCATAATTCAAATTTGAACTACATGCACATGCTCCAGTGCATATAAATTAGTTGAAAAATAAAATCATTGTCCTTGGGGGCATGCTTAGGTCCCATGCAAGAAATGAGAATGAATTTCAAACAGCAGGGCACCGTTGATTGCTGGCAAAACATTGAGATACTTTGTTTTTAAATTCTAGTAAATCCAAAACTTGTCTGAAATTCATGAAAGTTGGCATGCTATCATGGAATGGCACCCGACATGCCGTGGTATTTTTCATGTCCATTTTGAGAGAAGGCGCACTCGAATAACAGCCAACAAAGGCATTTTGAAAAAATGGCTGCCACTTTAATATCTCAAACTATCGTATAATTCAAACCATGTGCGCTCTGTTAACCATTCACGTGACGCCACGTCTTGGTTTTGATGGCTATAGGTTTTAATGACTCTTGATCGCAAACGTTTTAGATAGAACACCCATATGCAAAGTGAGAGCAGGATTTGTGCATCTCTTCAACGCAAACGGTTCTTTTGGATGACCCGTGTGCAACCACTTACAAACAATTTGGTAAGATTTGCATCTGTCATATTGGGTATGTTGCCATTTGTCAACTGGAAAGATTGACATTTGTTGATCTAGTAACATTGCCGTTTGTCAACCATGTAACACTGCGATTTGTCTAAATATGAAGCTAAAAATCACTAGCAACATCTAATTTTTGCAACTAAAATTCAGTAATTAAGCATAGATGGAGGCGAGGGGGTGTGTTCAGCCGGGCGTGCAGCAGGCGGCGTAGTACTGTTCGATTTGGCAGCGGGCGGTGCGGTTCCTGATATGGCTTTAATGCATACGAGGGAGAGGGTAGCGGTTCCCGAAATGTTGAACGGCCAATGATGCATCCTCCTTCAATTAGCATCGTGAATGCATGAGGGAAGTAATGGGAGGAGGACCAGGAAAATAGGCAGCATGATGTGAATGCAACACAGTTTGCACTCATATAAAGGCGCCCTCCATTCCAATGCATCTACCACATCGTACGCACCTAAGCATTTTGCTAAGCACCTACACTAAGCGCAAAAGTGCTCACTCCAGACCCATGGCAGCGATGCGCGCGGGCGGCCAGTGGCTGTACCAGATGGTCTATGACGCCGGCCTATGGCATGGCACCGAGGATCGTCTCCACACGGTGTTGGCGACCGGCTGGTGGATGGCCGCTGTCGACGCCAGCTACGACTCTCATTTGGACCAGATGATTGTTGCCACCACCAACAAGTTCACCGACGTCAAGAAGCTCACGGACGACATCACCGTACTCCTGCAGCCCGCGCGCCCGGGCTCCTCATTGCCTGCCACCCTAATCGGCCTCCATGGTCATAACCTCTTTCAAGCACTGGTGGCGCTGCGACTGCCCGCCGATGCCACGAAGAATGTCCACCTGGAGGTCGCGCTCACCGCGAGGCGCCTCACCCTGCAAGAATTTGTCGACCTACACATCCACGTGTACGAGCAAATCATGTATGTAGGTATCTACAAGGCTAGTGAGGACGCTATGACGTTGGCCTTCTTCAACCGGCTGGAAGCCTTGGATGCCTTTGCTGACAAGCACCTTAACCTCGCCACAAAAGTCACCACTCCTTAGCCGCCGGTCGGTGGCCCAGCGCACTGAGTTGAGGAGGAGGAGGTCGTACGTTGATGGATGCATCTTTCTTCTTGCCTCCTGTGACCACCATTGCAATCGCATCATCGGGACCTTAATTGTAACATCCCAAATTTTCAATTTGGAACATTATACATTAGATCATCATGCATATCATATTTTCTTGCATTTTGATCGATCCTAGAAATTTCACGCAACTCAAGGACCCTCGGAGAGAGTTGGAGATTTCGTTATTTTCATATTTGAGTTTTCTCAATTTTTGAAAAGAGGATCATTTGATTTATTTATTTCATCTTCAATTATTTTTCCAAATAACAAATATATGAGAGGGAATCATATGACTTTCCCAAACTCTAGGAAAAATAAAAGATTTAATAAATAAAACAAATTTTGGGATTTTTGGAGTTTATTTGTATTTTATTTGAATTAGGGAAAATGCGTGTTTTCAAAAATTGCATTTAGGCCCCGAGAAAAGTTCATTTTGTTCGACTCATTTTTAGGAGTCGGGGAAATTTTACTTTGTAAATTTTGGAGCTCGTTAGATTTTATTTTATTCATTTTTCTGCCCGCGAAATTATTTAAAAAAAAACCCGCAGCGCCGATTGGGCCAAAGGCCCAGCCAGCCGAGCCGGCCCGCGCCAGCCGCCCCGAGTCCGAGGAGGACTCCTCCTCCTCCCTTGCTTGCCCCCTCCCCCAAGCAACCCCCCCTTTATATACCGCCCCCCTCTCTCCTCCCCACACCGCCGCCAGCCCCGCCCCCGCAGCAGCAGCAACGCAGCCGCCGCCGCCAACGCCTACCGCCGCCGCCGCCGCTTGCCGCCCCGCCGGAGCCCCTCGCCGACGAGGTACTAGCCTCCCCACGCCGCGCCACCCCTCGCCCAGTTTGGTTTTCTAATAAAACGGTTCCGGTTTATTTTTCGATATTTTGTTTTTTTTTCGAAACCCTAGATCGGTTTTTTTTGGTTTTGTTAAATAGCGAGCGTTCGCCGGACCGTTTGTTTTAACGAACGTGATCACCGGTTAGCCTTGGTTAACGAACGTCCGTTCGTTTAACCGTTCAACGTTTTCTTTTTCGTCAGATTTATTCCACAATTTTTCTGATCACGATTTCCGATCCGATCTTCGATGTAGTTTATCTTTTCGCTCGTTTATCGGAATCATGTGATTCAAGCGCCTGGAGTTTCGTTTCGAAAACGCCGTTCCGACTAATCAACTTAAACAAAGTTTTGCTACGGTAAAATTTGATCTAGTTTCACTTTGCTAGAACCGAGTTGTTTTCTTCCACGGTTTGTTTTCCGTTGCTTTGTTCGGTTCTTTTCTTTTGCAACCGGAGTTCTTAAGTTGAACCTTCGGGTTCGCTCTTTTGTTCGAGTTTTGCCTGTGCATTAGATGAGTACTTATTATATGCTTGTTGTTTGTCTGCGATATATCACCCGGAGTGCGCCGCCTGTTATTTCGAAGCTCTAGGTTTCGCGGATCCTCAGCAAGGCAAGTAACACTTTTCTACTACCCAGTTTTATTGCATTAGATCAATCCTCAAACATTGCATGATTAGGATCTAATTAAATTGTGGGATGGGAAGTAGATGAGGTAGTACCTATTACCTGTTTTACTTATGAAACCTTTGGGAGTTACTTCTACGTTTGCCTATTATGCCATGCTATGCTAGTAGACGTGGATTGGGTGAGTGATATCCATGACAGATGTGAGTATTGTTAATTAATGGTTTATCTAAGGTGGCAACTTAAACACACATCTGGGTGGATTGAGGCACCTGGTTTCTATCAGGACTTGCCTGTTTTTCTTTGGACCGCCACCCAGGCTCAAAGGGATCATAAGATCATTCATGCTAGTAACTTCCGTGTGCAGCCACAAGCCATTATGGGCTCTGTCATAGCTGACTAAGTCGTGCGAACTCTTACAGTGGTAGACTAGCAGATGTAGGGGATGTAGGTTGGTACGGTCTATCACAACGTAAGGTGTGAGCGCTTCTGAAAGACTATGTCTCGGTCATCCGTTTCTCAAACACCATGTAGTGCGAGAAACCAAACGTAGGCGATCGAGTCTTGTGGGTAAAAGTGCGCAAACCTCTGCAGAGTGTACAAACTAATCATGATTAGCCGTATCCCCGGTTATGGACATCTTGAGTATCTAGTTTTTGAATATCATGTGAATCTCATCATGTTACTTCTAATTAATATTGTTGGGTTATTAATGATTACTTAATTGGGATTGGAATGCTGTCAACCATTCTCGATGTTTCAACCACCATGATAGTTAAATAAAAATTTATTCCTTTGCAGTATGGAAAAATTGGCTTTATGCAAAACTGTAACCATAGAGCTTTCCACCAGCCATACATGCATGTAGTATAGGCTTATCATTCATTACTCTCTATGTGTTACATTGCCAGCATATTCCATGTGCTGACCCGTTTTCGGGCTGCAACTTTCATGTTGCAGACTTTTTAGACGACGAGTAAGGTGCTTTTAGGTCGTGGTTCTATACTCAGTGATGCTGTTGGAGTTGATGGACTCACTTATCTTCCAAGTCTTCCGCTGTTATTATTATTAGATGGCCTTAAGCCATATTTATTGTAATAAGTTCTCTTTGAGACACCGATGTAATAAGTGTGTGATTGCTACTCTGTTGTAAATCCTTCGAAGTACTGTGTGGTGTCAGCATTACTGATCCAGGGATGACACGGAGCACAGAGACTTGACCATCTGAGGTCGGGTCACTACAGAGATGGTATCAGAGCACACGCTGACTGTAGGACACGACCACTAAGTTAAAGCCATAGATTACTATTCTCCTCTCATTTTCTAATTCCTCATCTTTTCTACTCTTTTAGGATGACGGACGCGAAGACCAAGTACGCTCAACTGGATGAAGGAACACCTTTTGGATTTCACTTGAAGGAAGTCACCAAGTACCTGAACATTGGACTACCAAGCTTCACCGGGACCTTCAACGCCACTCTGCCTGAAGAGGAGCGCTGGAAGATTCAAGCTCACGTTCCGGGAAGGACATTCGCGCCAATCACGAAGCCCATAGATAGTGTTTTTAGTGCACCAACCTGGAGTCTGGGAAAGAGCATGGCAGCTCACATCACCATGGGACGCATTGGAGAAGTTTATCAAGAAGACCTCAAGGACACTATCTACCAGATTTGCGGACGCCGAGATGAACAATGGGAGATAGTCAGCACTAAGAAGGATAGGTCCATTGCAGCTTTCATCCAGGAGTTAAACCAGCACATTCGACGCCAAGAGAACCAGATGTGCAATGATATGATAGAGTTGAAGAATGCGAAGGCAAGGATCATCGAGCTAGAAGGAGAACTGAAGGGTACACGCAAGGACTACATGGACGAGATCGTAGCTCTAGCAAGGCACAATGTTGATCTCTAGCAGGAGATTGAAGACCTCAAGGGGAAACTAGCGTTTAAGAAATAAGACAAGTACGTCGCATGCCCGAGCAACTACATCATAATCGACGACACCGATTCAGATCCAAGTGAACCTGACTTTGAAAACGAAGCTGGAGCGGACATCATGGAGTCTTCCACCGATTCAAATTAGTAGATGACCACCATATATTAGTAGCATTATTTCCTCCATGTAAACATTATAGTCCACGCACGTTTGCGATAGTTCTAGACCGTTTGTAAGCCCTTGTTTGAATTGAATGAAGTGATTTTGTGTGAATTTGTCTGATGTGCATTTGGTTAGTGTTTTCTCTTAGACCTCGTTCTATTCTTAATTCTCATCTTTTCTAAACCCTCAGATGCCTCCGAGACGTGACAATGGATTCCCACCGGAGCTCACTCAGTTGATCCAGCAGCAGAACCAATTGATGCAGTTGTTAGTCCAGAATCAGCAGAACAACAACAACAACAACCCTCCGCCGCCGCCATCTGTTGATCACCTAGCCCGTTTCCTTAGGCTAAATCCGCCGGTGTTTTCTAGTAGCACCGAGCCGATAGTAGCAGACGATTGGCTCCGCAAGATAGGAAGGGAGTTGACCACTGCAGGATGCACTGATGTTGAGAAAGTGAAGTTTGCCGCACATCAGCTTGACGGACCCGCGGCAGCATGGTGGGAGAATTTCACAACCACTTACCCAGTTGACACTGTCACATGGGATCAGTTTCAGCAAGCTTTCCGCACTGCCCATGTTTCAACAGGAGCTATGGCCATGAAGAAGCGTGAGTTTCGCAACTTACGCCAAGGAGGAAGGACAGTTGGCCAGTACGTTGACGACTTCAGCAAGTTAGCACGTTATGCCCCAGATGACGTTGCTACAGATGCAGCTAAGCAGGAGAAGTTTCAAGAAGGCCTGAATGATGAGCTAAGCATGCAGTTGATGGTAGCAAGTTTCAACAACTACCAGGAGTTGGTAGATCGTGCCATCATGACTGAAGGGAAGCAACAGCAGATTGAGAACCGCAAGAGGAAGTATGGACATGGGAAGTATAACTCTGGAGCCCAGCAGAAGCCCCGTTTTACCCCTAAACCGGGAGTTCAGTTTCAGCATACCCATGGAGGAAGTGGTTCGCACAACCATAATGGCCACAAGAATGGTAATGGGAATGGAGGAAGCAACGGCCAGAACCGTACCACCCCATCAACCCCAGCCAAGAGAGATCTGAGTCAAGTCACCTGTTTCAAGTGTTCCAAGACCGGACATTACGCCAATGAATGTCCTGAAGGCCAGAATGGCAATGGAAGCTCTGGAAAGAAGCCAAACCCTTTCAACAGGGGACAGGTGAACCACGTTAATGTGGAGGAGGTTGAAGCTCAGCCTGATGCAGTAATTGGTAAGTTTTGGTTAAGTCATTTACTGCACTTGTTCTTTTCGATACTGGTGCATCGCATTCATACATATCAAGGGGATTTGTGGAAAAGTATAACCTGCCAACCCAAGCCCTTAGGTCACCCATGTTAGTAACCTCGCCTGGAGCAGAGTACATGGCTAGTCGATGGTGTGATCGATTACCGTTAAGGCTTGGTAACTATGTGTTTCCCTCAGACCTAATAGTATTGGAATCTCAAGGATTGGATGTGATATTAGGCATGGATTGGTTGTCAAAGTATGAAGGGAACATTGAATGTGCCAGTAAGACAATTTTGCTCACAACGCCCAAGGAAGAAGGATCAATTATGTATCTCGACATACGCCAAACAGGACACAAGTAAATTCTTTATCAGGAGTCGTACAGGAGGAAGTACCAGTGGTGAAGGATTTTCCTGATGTATTTCCTGAGGAATTGCCAGACATGCCACCGGATAGAGACATTAAGTTTTTGATTGAGCTTTTGCCAGGCACTGGGCCAATATCGAGAGACCATACAGGATGCCAGCACAAGATTTGGTGGAAATTAAGAAGCAGATTAAGGAATTATTGGATAAGGGTTACATTCGCCCAAGTTCTTCGCCTTGGGGATCACCCGTACTTCTAGTAGAGAAGAAGGATGAATCATTAAGGATGGTTGTCGATTACCGTGGATTGAATGCAGTAACCATCAAGAACAAGTACCCACTGCCAATGATAAATGATATGTTTGATCGTTTGCAAGGAGCTAAAGTGTTTTCCAAGATCGGTTTGCGATCAGGGTACCATCAGTTGAAGATTCGAGAGCAGGACATACCTAAGACAGCTTTTACCACGAGATACGGATTGTATGAGTATACCGTTATGTCATTTGGACCGACTAACGCACCTGCCTATTTTATGAACCTGATGAACAAGGTATTTATGGAATTCTTGGATAAGTTCGTCGTAGTGTTCATTGATGACATTTTGATTTTCTCAAAGAATGAAGAAGAGCATAAGGAACATTTGCGTTTGGTTTTGGAGAAACTAAGGGAACATCAGTTATATGCCAAATTCAGCAAATGTGAGTTTTGGTTAAAGGAAGTTGGATTTCTTGGACACGTTATATCCGGAGAAGGTATAGCAGTTGAACCCACAAAGGTTGAGACCGTAACCGAATGGGAAGCACCAACGACAGTTGGAGAGATCCGGAGTTTTCTTGGACTCGCAGGATACTATCGGAGATTCATTGAGAATTTCTCAAGGATTGCAAAGCCTATGACTGAATTGTTGAAGAAGGATACTAAGTTCAATTGGACTGAGGAATGTGAGGCCAGTTTTCAGGAGTTGAAGAAACGATTGGTTTCCTCACCAGTGTTGATTTTGCCCAATCAGACCAAGGATTATGAGGTGTATTGCGACGCTTCACGTCGAGGACTTGGAGCAGTGCTTATGCAGGAGGGAAGAGTTGTTTCGTATGCTTCACGACAACTGAATCCTCACGAATTGAATTATGCCACTCATGATTTGGAGTTAGCAGCCGTCGTGCATGCATTGAAGACATGGAGACATTTCCTCATTGGAAATCATTGTGAGGTGTACACGGATCACAAGAGTTTGAAGTACATTTTCACGCAGAAGGAGTTGAACCTCAGACAAAGGAGATGGTTGGAGCTCATCAAGGATTAGGATATGAGATTGCATTACCATCCAGGAAAGGCTAATGTAGTAGCTGACGCATTGAGCCGTAAGAGCCATGTCAATACATTGATGACGGGAGAAATACCAAAGGAGTTAGCCGAGGATCTTCGAGAGCTATGTTTGGAAATAGTTCCGAGAGGCTATGTAGCAGCATTGGAGATTCAGTCAACATTGATGGATAAAATCAGAGAAGCTCCAAAATCTGACAAGGAGATTGCAGACATAAAGAAGAAAATGAGTGAAGGAAAAGCAAAGGGATTTTGTGAGGACGAGCACGATACCCTATGGTTTGAGGACCGTGTTTATGTGCCCAATGACCCGGAGATCAGGAAGTTGATTCTGCAAGAGGCACATGATTCACCCTATTTGATTCACCCCGGAAAAACCAAGATGTATTTGGATTTGAAAGAAATATTCTGGTGGACCGGAATGAAGAAGGATATTGCAGCATATGTAGCAGTTTGTGATGTGTGTCAAAGAGTGAAGGCCGAACATCAGAAGCCAGCCGGATTGTTACAACCATTGCTGATACCCGAAAGGAAGTGGGATAAGATAGGCATGGATTTTATCATAGGACTACCCAGGACAAAAGCAGGCTATGACTCGATATGGGTAGTAGTTGATCATTTGACGAAGGTAGCACATTTCATCCCAGTTAAGACCACTTACACCAGTGCTGAGTCGGCAAAGATATACATGACTAGGATCATTTGTTTGCATGGAGTTCCGAGGAGTATCGTATCAGATAGAGGAACCCAATTTACCTCAAAGTTTTGGAATCAGTTGCACGAAACTTTAGGAACCAGACTATAGTTCAGCACAGCTTTTCACCCACAGACGGATGGACAGACTGAGAGAGTCAATCAGATTTTGGAAGATATGCTGAGAGCTTGTGCACTAGATTATGGATATAGTTGGGACGATAACTTGCCGTATGCGGAGTTTTCTTATAACAACAGTTACCAAACCAGTTTGAAGATGGCACCTTTCGAAGCTTTATACGGAAGGAGGTGCAGGACACCATTGTCATGGGACGAAGTTGGAGACCGTCAGTTCTTTGGACCAGATCTGATCAAGGAGTCTGAACGGAAAGTTAAGTTGATTCGCGATAGGCTCAAGGTAGCCCAATCAAGGCAGAAGAGCTATGCAGATTCTAAGCGCAAGGAGACAGTTTACGAAACTAGAGACAGAGTTTATCTTCGAGTATCCCCACTTCGAGGAGTTAAACGTTTTGGAGTTAAGGGAAAGCTAGCACCGCATTTCGTTGGACCGTATAAGATTTTGCAACGTATGGGAGAAGTCGCTTATAAGTTGGAATTACCAGAGGGACTGTCAGGAGTTCATGATGTATTCCATGTTTCTCAGCTAAAGAAATGTCACGCCGAGATGGCGGAAGTACCGCTAAGAGATACAGTGCCGCTTGAAGCGATTCAGTTGAAGGATGACTTAACGTATGAAGAGAAACCAGTCAAGATTCTCGAATTTGCCAACAGAGTTACCCGCAGCAAGGTTATCAAGTTTTGCAAAGTTCAGTGGAACCACCACTCAGAGGATGAAGCCACCTGGGAGCAAGAAGAAGATTTGCTCAAGGACCACCCTCACCTATTTTCTAGCCAACCCGAATCTCGAGGACGAGATTCATCTTAAGGGGGTAGGTTTGTAACATCCCAAATTTTCAATTTGGAATGTTATACATTAGATCATCATGCATATCATATTTTCTTGCATTTTGATCGATCCTATAAATTTCACGCAACTCAAGGACCCTCGGAGAGAGTTGGAGATTTCGTTATTTTCATATTTGAGTTTTCTCAATTTTTGAAAAGAGGATCATTTGATTTATTTATTTCATCTTCAATTATTTTTCCAAATAACAAATATATGAGAGGGAATCATATGACTTTACCAAAGTCTAGGAAAAATAAAATATTTAATAAATAAAACAAATTTTCGGATTTTCGGAGTTTATTTGTATTTTATTTGAATTAGGAAAAAATGCGTGTTTTCAAAAATTGCATTTAGGCCCCAAGAAAAGTTCATTTTGTTCGACTCATTTTTAGGAGTCGGGGAAAATTTACTTTGTAAATTTTGGAGCTCATTAGATTTTATTTTATTCGTTTTTCTGCCCGCGAAATTATTTAAAAAAAACCCGCAGCGCCGACTAGGCCAAAGGCCCAGCCAGCCGAGCCGGCCCGCGCCAGCCGCCCCTCGCGCGCGCGCGCGGTGCGCCGCCGCCGCCCCGAGTCCGAGGAGGACTCCTCCTCCTCCCTTGCTTGCCCCCTCCCCCAAGCAACCCCCCCTTTATATACCGCCCCTCTCTCCTCCCCACACCGCCGCCAGCCCCGCCCGCACAGCAGCAGCAGCAGCGCAGCCGCCACCGCCGCCTGCCGCCGCCGCACGCCCGCGCCGCCGCCGTCGCCGCTTGCCGCCCCGCCGGAGCCCCTCGCCAACGAGGTACTAGCCGCCCCGCGCCGCGCCACCCCTCGCCCGGTTCGGTTTTCTAATAAAACCGTTCCGGTTTATTTTTCGATATTTTGTTTTTTTTAAACCCTAGATCGGTTTTTTTTCGGTTTTGTTAAATAGCGAGCATTCGCCGGACCGTTCGTTTTAACGAACGTGATCACCGGTTATCCTTGGTTAACGAACGTCCGTTCGTTTAACCGTTCGACGTTTTCTTTTTCGTCGCATTTATTCCGCGATTTTTCTGATGGCGATTTCCGATCCGATCTTCGATCTAGTTTATCTTTTCGCTCGTTTATCGGAATCAGGTGATTCAAGCGCCTGGAGAGTCGTTTCGAAAGCGCCGTTCCGACTAATCAACTTAAACAAAGTTTTGCTACGGTAAAATTTGACCTAGTTTCACTTTGCTAGAACCGAGTTGTTTTCTTCCACCATTTGTTTTCAGTTGCTTTGTTCGGTTCTTTTCTTTTGCAACCGGAGTTCTTAAGTTGAACCTTCGGGTTCGCTCTTTTGTTGGAGTTTTACCTGTGCATTAGATGAGTACTTATTGTATGCTTGTTGTTTGTCTGCGATAGATCACCCGGAGTGTGCCGCCTGTTATTTCGAAGCTCTAGGTTTCGCGGATCCTCAGCAAGGCAAGTAACACTTTGATCATACCTTTTCTACTACCCAGTTTTATTGCATTAGATCAATCCTCAAACATTGCATGATTAGGATCTAATTAAATTGTGGGATGGGAAGTAGATGAGGTAGTACCTATTACCTGTTTTACTTATGAAACCTTTAGGAGTTACTTCTACGTTTGCCTATTATGCCATGCTATGCTAGTAGACGTGGATTGGGTGAGTGATATCCATGACAGATGTGAGTATTGTTAATTAATGGTTTATCTAAGGTGGCAACTTAAACACACATCTGGGTGGATTGAGGCACCTGGTTTCTATCAGGACTTGCCTATTTTTCTTTGGACCGCCACCCAGGCTCAAAGGGATCATAAGATCATTCATGCTAGTAACTTCCGTGTGCAGCCACAAGCCATTATGGGCTCTGGCATAGCTGACTAAGTCGTGCGAACTCTTACAGTGGTAGACTAGCATATGTAGGGGATGTAGGTTGGTACGGTCTATCACAACGTAAGGTGTGAGCGCTTCTGAAAGACTATGTCTCGGTCATCCGTTTCTCAAACACCATGTAGTGCGAGAAACCAAACGGAGGTGATCGAGTCTTGTGGGGAAAAGTGCGCAAACCTCTGTAGAGTGTACAAACTAATCATGATTAGCCGTGTCCCCGGTTATGGACATCTTGAGTATCTAGTTTTTGAATATCATGTGAATCTCATCATGTTACTTCTAATTAATATTGTTGGGTTATTAATGATTACTTAATTGGGATCGGAATGCTGTCAACCATTCTAGATGTTTCAACCACCATGATAGTTAAATAAAAATTTATTCCTTTGCAGTAGGGAAAAATTGGCTTTACGCAAAACTGTAACCATAGAGCTTTCCACCAGCCATACATGCATGTAGTATAGGCTTATCATTCATTACTCTCTATGTGTTACATTGCGAGCATATTCCATGTGCTGACCCGTTTTCGGGCTGCAACTTTCATGTTGCAGACTTTTCAGACGACGAGTAAGGTGCTTTTAGGTCGTGGTTCTATACTCAGTGATGCCGTTGGAGTTGATGGACTCACTTATCTTCCAAGTCTTCCATTGTTATTATTATTAGATGGCCTTAAGCCATATTTATTGTAATAAGTTCTCTTTGAGACATCGATGTAATAAGTGTGTGATTGATACTCTGTTATAAATCCTTCGAAGTACTGTGTGGTGTCAGCATTACTGATCCAGGGATGACACCGGAGCACAGAGACTTGACCATCTGAGGTCGGGTCGCTACATTAATTCTTATTGTGCTATTGCATTCTCGTTCCAGTCAATACAGACATGTGCGATCCCTTTGCTTAATTATATGCATCACTGTAACTAGTACTCCATCCGTCAATTTATAAGTTGTGCTGCTAGTATTTGGGGCCTGGCGCACGACACAATAAGCACACCCACGACGACACATACAGAGAGGACATCTAGCAGTTCCAATGGCGATCCCCGTGGCTCCAATGGTGCTCCCAGCGGCCGACGACGACAACGGCGGGCAGTTCACCACGCATCACGTAGTGGACAACCACGTGAGGGGAAAGGCCCTCTCGGTGGTGTACATGAATGATCAGGTCTCGGTGGAGAGCTCTAGCCAAACTATGGAGCAGTTCCTTGCCAAGGATAAGTACCAAGTGGTCGGCTTCGACCTCGAGTACATCATCGGTCGTGCCCGGCACATTGGAGGGGGACGTGGCATTGACCATTGGGCGGCAACAGTCGGTCATCCGAGTGCCCAATAAAGGATGCGAAGAGGGATCCTACAACAGCAAGGACCAGCTTCCCTACCGGTAGCTCATCTAACAGAACTCCCAAGTTAACTGTGTTGAGGCTTGAGTAGTCATCAGATGGGTGACCGGATGGGAAGTGGCCTCGATGTTAAATTAACTGATGTGATGGGTCACTGTAAACATTTAATTGCATTGAGTGTATATAGTACTCCATCATATTAGTTGAATTAACCTCGAGGTCCTTATTTTGTATTTTTTGAATTTTTTTGTTTTTTGTACACATGTTGATTGGCTTGAAGAAGGTCTATCTCGTTACTTTTTGATAATTTTTGTTATTTGAACACATGTTGATTGGCTTGAATGAAGGTCTATCCCGTTACTTTACGACATGTTTCCAAAACATGGACCTCGCGGTTAATTCAACTAATAGGACGGAGCATTATATACATTCAACGCAATTAAATGTTTTCCAAGAAAGTGATATTATTTCTGTGAAAATTATAAGTCATGTATGTCGAATTAACCTATGTGTACTTGTTCTCGAATTAACCTCCGGGCCTTTTTGCCTCGTATCACACACATCTTGTTAATTTAAACCATTTATGTTCTCTTCCCTAATCGAAAACAGTTCATTCGATAGAATTGTATGTCGTATATCACACACACCTTGATCTAGCTGACCGTTTTTGTTGCTTTCCCTAATAGCAAACAGTTCATCAGAGTGAACTGTATGTCGTATATCGCACACACATTGATATGGTTGCCCGTTTCTGTTGTCCTGTCTAATCGCAAACAGTTTGTCTGGATCAACTGTATGCCCTGCTTCGCACACGCAACTAAAATCTGAGCCGTGTTTGATGCATCTGTCATCGCAAATGTATTGCACCCTTTTGACGTTTTTTTACACCACCGTTTGTGATTATTGCGTCGCACACAGTTTCGTCGAAGGGTCTCTGATCGTAGTGTCGCGTTAGCATCATCCTGCAGTAGTGACTTGCAAAGGTGAGATATGATATAAATAGATAAACAAAAGATAAAATATTATTGGGTTTTTGGTGTATAGATATGAAAATAAAAGATTGCAAAATAGTAGATCGGTAACTAATATGATGGAAAATAGTAGATCGGAAACTGATATGATGGAAAATAGACCCGGGGGGCATAGGTTTCCCTAGAGGCTTCTCTCATGAAGGTAAATAATACGGTGGGTGAACAAATTACTGTCGAGCAATTAATAGAAAAGCGCAAAGTTTTGACGATATCCAAGGCAATGATTATGCAACATAGGTGTCGCGTACGTATCAAGTAGACCAACTCCTGCCTGCAGCTACTACTATTACTCCACACATCGACCAACTCCTACCTGCATCTAGAGTATTAAGTTCATAAAGAATAGAGTAACACATTAAGTAAGATGACAAGATGTAGAGGAATTAACTCAAGCAATATGACAAAAAATCCATCTTTTTATCCTCGATGGCAACAATGCAATACGTGTCTTGCTACCCCTACTTTGTTACTTGGTGAAAACACGCAAGATTGAACCCAAAGCTAAGAACCTCTCCCATTGCAAGAAAAACCAATCTAGTTGGCCAAACCAAACCGACAATTCAAAGAGAAATACAAACATACCAAATCATGCATATAAGAATTCAGAGAAGATTCAAATAATATTCATAGATAAGCTGATCATAAGTCCACAATTCATCGGATCTCGACAAACACACCGCAAAATAACATTACATCGGATAGATCTCCAAGAACATCGAGGAGAACATGGTATTGAGAATCAAAGAGAGAGAGAGGAAGCCATCTAGCTACTAGCTATGGACCCATAGGTCTGTGGTGGACTACTCACGCTTCATCGGAAGGGAAATAGAGTTGATGTAGATGCCCTCCATGATTGAATCCCCCTCCGGCAGGATGCCGGAAAAGGCGCCAAGATGGGATCTCACGGGAACAGAAGGTTGCGGCGGTGGAAAAGTGTTTTCGTGGATTCTTCTGGAGGTTTGGGAATATTTGCAAGTATATAGGAGGACAATCTAGGTCAGGGAGTCATTGAGGGGCCCACAAGGTAGGGGCGCCCCCCTAGGGCGCGCCCTCCACCCTTGTCGTCACCTCGTGGCTCTTCTGACTTACACTCCAAGACCCGTGGGTGTCTTCTGGTTCAAGAAAAATCATCGTGAAGTTTTATTCCTCTTGGACTCCATTTAGTATTCCTTTTGTACGAAGCTCAAAAACAAGGAAAAAACAGAAACTAGCACTGGGCTCTAGGTTAATAGGTTAGTCCCAAAAATATAAAATAGAATATTAATGCATATAAAACATCCAAAACAGATAATATAATAGCATGGAACAATAAAAAATTATAGATACATTGGAGATGTATCAATCATCAACATGCGACTGCCAGGCATTCACAATGTCCACGGGTGCTGGAGGGGGTGGCGCACCAAGCGGTGCATCAAGGACATAAGACTCTTGGGCAGCCGTGAGGATACTCCTTAGATTACGGGCCCAGTCCACAAAGTTGCTTCCATCATCTTTCAGCTTAGCTTTCTCTAGGAATGCATTGAAATTCAGGGGAGCTACTACGTGAGCCATTGATCTACAACATAATTTGCAAAGACAACTTAGACTATTGTTCAAGATAATGAGTTCAATTAATCATATTACCTAAGAACTCCCACTCAAATAAACATCCCTCCGGTTGTCCAAGTGTAACATGATCCAAATTCACCAACCCAAGTCCGATCATCACGTGAGATGAGGTGGTTTCAATGGTGAACATCTCCATGTTGATCATATCTACTATATGACTCATGTTCGACCTTTCGATCTCTTGTGTTCTGAGACCATGTTTTTACATGATAGGCTCGTCAAGTTTAACCCAAGTGTTCCGCATGTGCAAAACTGGCTTGCACCCGTTGTGTGCGAACATAGAGTCTATTGAGGGAGTCCTGGATTAGGGGGTCCTCGGACAGCCGGACTACATCCTTTGGCCGGACTGTTGGACTATGAAGATACAAGACTGAAGACTTCTTCCCGTCTCCGGATGGGACTCTCCTTGGCGTGGAAGGCAAGCTTGGCGATACGGATATGTGGATCTCCTCCCTTGTAACCGACTCTGTGTAACCCTAGCCCCCTCCGGTGTCTATATAAACCGGAGGGTTTAGTCCGTAGGACAACAACAATCATACCATAGGCTAGCTTCTAGGGTTTAGCCTCTACGATCTCATGGTAGATCAACTCTTGTAATACTCATATCATCAAGATCAATCAAGCAGGAAGTAGGGTATTACCTCCATCGAGAGGGCCCGAACCTGGGTAAACATCGTGTCCCCCGCCTCCTGTTACCATCCGCCTTAGACGCATAGTTCGGGACCCCCTACCCGAGATCCGCTGGTTTTGACACCGACATTGGTGCTTTCATTGAGAGTTCCATTGTGCCGTCACCGTAAGGATTGATGGATCCTTCGATCATCGGTAACGATGCAATCCAGGGTGAGGTTTTCCTCCCCGGACAGATCTTCGTATTCGACAGCTTCGTACTGCGGGCCAATTCGCTTGGCCATCTGGAGCAGATCGAAAGCCACGCCCCTGGCCATCAGGTCAGATTTGGAAACTTGAACTACACTGCCGACATCCGCGGAGACTTGATCTTCAGCGGATTCGAGCCCATGTCAGGTACGCCGCACGATCACGACGAGCATGATTTAGCTCTGTTGTTGGATAGTGTTCGGGAGATCACGCCTGCAACTACTTCGGCCCTTAATCCGGAACAAATTGCGCCATCGGAGGACGGGTGGATAGACCCCACCACGAAAGACGCACTCTCAGTGGCGATAGAGCCGAATACTGACTTCACCTCCCACGAGACCCGTGTTGCCGAATCATTGGATTCGTCCCCGGCCACGGACTCCGAGCCGCTTGTGTCCGTGCCCATCGAATCTGATTGGGCGCCGATCATGGAGTTTACCTCCGCGGATATCTTTCAGCACTCGCCTTTCGGCGATGTGCTAAATTCATTAAGGTCCCTCTCCTTGTCAGGAGAACCTTGGCCGAACTATGTCCGGCTAGAATGGGATGCGGACGACGAAGAAATTCGCTCCCCACCCACCACCCACTTAGTAGCCATTGTCGACGATTTAACCGACATGCTCGATTTCGACTCCGAAGACATCGACGGCATGGACGACGATGCAGGAGAGGAACAGGAACCATCGCCCACAGGGCGCTGGACAGCCACTTCATCACATGACATATACATGGTGGATACACCCAAACAAAACAACGACGAGGAACGGAAGGATGCACCGAAGGATAGCTCCCTCAGAAGCAACCAAAGCGTCGGCGTAGGCACCGCTCTAAATCCCGCCTCAGCAAAAACAACGATAACAGCGCAAGAGAAAATAACACCCCAGTCGACTCCAGAGGAAACGACGACCACATTGACCCAGCGACAGAGCAGGATGAACCAGCAAACGACGAACATAGTACGGATCCGCTGTCCGAACACGGCGACGCCGAGGATAAAGCTCATCAACCTCCCACTGGAGAGGAAAAGAGTCCGGACAAAGATGCACACATCATCCCAGAAAGGCACTTGGAACAAGAGAACCTCCGCAGAAGGCTTATTGCCACCGCGAGGAGTCTGAAGAAGCAGAAGCAAAGGCTTAAGGCCGCGCAGAATACGCTCAACAGTAGATGGAACAAAGTGCTCGACAATGAAGAAAAGTATGGTGGTAGTTACCACACAAAGAGCTATCCAAAGCACGAGCTGTTGGGGAACGTTGCAGAAAATTAAAATTTTTCCTACGGTTTCACCAAGATCCATCTATGAGTTCATCTAGCAACGAGTCATGGGAGAGAGAGATTGCATCTACATACCACTTTGTAGATCGCGAGCGGAAGCGTTCAACGAACGGGGATGAAGTAGTCGTACACACCGTGATCCAAATCACCGGAGATCCTAGCACCGAAAGCACGGCACCTCCGCGTTCAACACACGTACGGTCAGCGTAACGTCTCCTTCTTCTTGATCCAGCAAGGCAAAGGAGAGGTTGGGGAAGAAGACTCCAGCAGCAGCACGATGGCGTGGTGATGGTGGAGCCGCAGTACTCCGACAGGGCTTCGCCGAGCTCTTACGGAGGAAGAGGAGGTGTTGGAGAGGGAGAGGAAGGCGCCAGGGCATAGGGTGCGTAGCCCCCCCTCCCCTCCCCCTTTTATATAGGCCTCTGGGGGGGGCGCCGGCCCTGGGAGATCTGATCTCCCAAGGGGGGCGGCGGCCAGGGAGGTTTCCCTCCCCCCAAGCCATCTAGGAGGTGCCTTCCACCACTAGGACTCCTCCCTTTTGGAACCCTAGGCGTATGGGACCCTTTGGGGCTGGTTCCCCTTGGCCCATGCAGGCCAAGGCGCACCCCCTAAGGCCCATGTGGCCCACCGGGGCAGGTGGCCCCACCTGGTGGACCCCCGGGACCCCTCCGGTGGTCCCGGTACAATACCGATAACACCGAAACTTGTCCCGATGGCCGAAATAGCACTTCCTATATATAATTCTTTACCTCCGGACCATTCCGGAACTCCTCGTGACGTCTGGGATCTCATCCGGGACTCCTAACAACATTCGGGTTACTGCATATACATATCTTCACAACCCTAGCGTCACCGAACCTTAAGTGTGTAGACCCTACGGGTTCGGGAGACATGCAGACATGACCGAGACGGCTCTCGGGCAATAACCAACAGCAGGATCTGGATACCCATGTTGGCTCCCACATGCTCCACGATGATCTCATCGGATGAACCACGATGTCGAGGATTCAATTAATCCCGTATACGATTCCCTTTGTCAATCGGTAATTTACTTGCCCGAGATTCGATCGTCGGTATCCCAATACCTCGTTCAATCTCGTTACCGGCAAGTCACTTTTCTCGTACCGTAATGCATGATCCCGTGATCAAACACTTTGATCACATTGAGCTCATTGTGATGATGCATTACTGAGAGGGCCCGGTGATACCTCTCCGTCAAGCGGAGTGACAAATCCCAGTCTCGATCCATGTCAACCCAACAGACACTTTCAGAGATACCCGTAGTATACCTTTATAGTCACCCAGTTACGATGTGACGTTTGGCACACCCAAAGCACTCCTACGGTATCCGGGAGTTACACGATCTCATGGTCTAAGGAAAGGATACTTGACATTGGAAAACTCTAGCAAACGAACTATACGATCTTATGCTATGTTTAGGATTGGGTCTTGTCCATCACATCATTCTCCTAATGATGTGATCCCGTTATCGATGACATCCAATGTCCATAGTCAGGAAACCATGACTATCTGTCGATCAACGAGCTAGTCAACTAGAGGCTCACTAGGGACATATTGTTGTCTGTTATTCACACATGCATTACGATTTCCGGATAACACAATTATAGCACGAATAAAGACAATTATCATGAACAAGGAAATATTATAATAATGCTTTTATTATTGCCTCTAGGGCATATTTCCAACACGAGCTGTTGCCTGAATTTGATGATGAGGCCTTAGAGCCCACACAGCCGAAAAATAAAATGGCCGACCGGTCAGATCAACTACCTTGTGGCTGCGATAGAGCGGCTAACAAGGACGCACATAAGTCAGCACACGATTCACGTGAGGACTTGCATCAGAAGACCGGCGCGACCAGATCCATCTACGGATCAAGGAAACGCGCTCCAGTGCACAACCAAAACCGAACACTACAACCGTCAGAACACCACGACACATCCAAATACAGGGGTGCCGCACACCCCCTATGTTTCATCGATGAGGTGCTGGACCACGAATTTCCAGAAGGATTCAAACCAGTGAACATAGAGGCGTACGACGGAACCACGGGCCCTGGGGTCTGGATTGAGGACTTTATCCTCCATATCCATATGGCTCGCGGAGACGATCTCCATGCCATCAAGTACTTGCCCCTCAAGCTGAAAGGACCAGCTAGGCACTGGCTGAAAAGCTTCCCCGAAAACTCAATTGGAAGTTGGGAGGAGCTTGAGGATGCTTTTCGGGCTAATTTTCAAGGGACCTATGTCCGACCTTCGGATGCGGACGATTTAAGTCATATAATTCAACAACCCGGAGGGTCAGCCCGAAAGCTTTGGAACAGATTTCTCACTAAGAAGAACCAAATCGTTGACTACCCGGACGCCGAAACCTTAGCAGCTTTCAAACACAGCGTCCGAGACAAATGGCTCGCCAGACACCTCGGCCAAGAAAAACCGAGAACAATGGCAGCCATGACAAGCCTCATGACCCGCTTTTGCGCGGGCGAAGATAGTTGGCTAGCTCGTAGTAGCACCAGCACCCGGGCACATCCGAAGTCAGGGATGGCAATGGAAAACCACGACGCAGTAAAAGCAAGCGTCGAAATAAAGAAGACAACCCACATAACACGGCGGTAAACGCCGGGTTCAAGGGCTCTTGACCGGGTCAGCGGAAAAAGCCTTTCAAAGGCAGCAGAGATGGACCGTCCAGCCTAAACAAAAGTCTAGACAAACTATGTCAGATTCATGGCACCCCCGATAAACCTGCAAATCACACCCACGGTGAATGCTGGGCCTTCAAGCAGGCCAGTAGGCTAAACGCTGAACACAAGGGGGGGAGACACCAAGTGAAAGACGAGGACGAGCCTCGCCAGCAAAGCACTGGGGGACAGAAAAAATTCCAACCAGATGTCAAAACAGTGAACATGATCCACGTGACGAAGAGGAGAAGCAAACATGCACTCCGAGACACACGCGCCGTACAGCCCATCACCCCTAAGTTCAACCCCTGGTTGGCCTGCCCGATCACTTTTGATCGCAGGGATCACCTGACAAGCATCCAACACGAAGGATTGGCTACCTTGATGTTAGACCCAATAATAAACGGATACCATCTCACACGAGTCCTTATGGACGGCGGCAGTAGTCTTAATCTGATATATCAGGACACAGTCCGCAAAATGGGGATAGACCCGACAAAAATCAGCCATAGTAATACTACCTTCAAGGGAGTAATACCAGGCCCAGAGGCCCGCTGCACGGGCTCGCTAATACTAGAGGTTGTATTCGGTTCTTCCAACAACTTCCGAAGCGAAAAGTTAACCTTCGACATCGCCCCATTCCGAAGTGGCTATAAAGCACTACTTGGAAGAGCAGCTTTTACTCGTTTTAATGCAGCACCGCATTACGCTTCTCTCAAGATTAAGATGCCCGGTCCACGCGGCATCATCACAATCAGCGGAAATATTGAACGTTCCTTACGCGCGGAAAAATGTGTGACGACTTTAACAGCCGAACACTAAACGGTCCCTCCAACCAGAATAAATGATCGGTCGTCAAGACAGCGGACACGGTTAGACGAGTCCGGCGCATTACTAGCTATAACAGCTTAGATAAACCCGAGATTGGTTTGATGGTTATACCCCCATAGACGGTACCAGGGGCTTCCCGCGTGTAAACAGGGCTAGTTCGGCTCAACTTTACTTATCTTGAATTTTAATGGTTTATTGAGAATAACCAATTTTTCGCACGACAACTTTCACCTAAGTTCTTCTCTTTTACAGATGATAATCGTGATACACCCTTCTAGGATACGGCACAACGGAGACACAGGCGCAGACGTGCAGCAGGGACCCGCTCAAAGGTTTCTTTTTAGATTAAGACCCTGTGTAAACCTTTTTTACTGTCTCTTGTTGTTCACATCCTTCGGATACTCAGTACAACCGAGAAGGATGCTGACATTATTGGCATTTCGCCATGTCAGAACATTGCACGTACCTGGACACTCCGATATCATTATCAAGGGCATTGCTCAGCCCGACATATGTTATAAAGACTAAATACCTTAGGGAGTGTTCAACATCGCGAGTTTGGCCTTATATGCATCAGCTCCGAATCATGTCTTTGGTCAAATGTTGGGTTTTCCCGGCTCCCATGTTTTGCTACCTTACGTTCCGCTCTATCGGCTAAGGTGGCACCGGGAGAACTACTGCGATTGTGCCCTGGTTCATCCGGATGAGCACCTCAGTAGAGAAAGCCGAAAACTGACTGTCATGATAAAGCGCGAGACTGGTCAACCACTCGATGACTTAGCGGAATCTTCGGGATTCCTCTGCATTAACGAAGGGCCGTTTCCCGGTCATGTATGTACGCACCCCGTATTCGGACGAGCGCGGAGGTACCAGGGGCTATATAGTAGTCCCACTGTCAAACTCCTATGGCTAAGTGAAAGTGTTAAAGCAATATAGTCCGATTGCCTCGTTCGCTGCGCTATCACCTCCTTAATGGACCAAGACGTTGGATCAAGTGTGAATACGCGCTTTTTGTGAACACCCCCGCATTATATGCGTGGGGGCTGAAGCCGACGACTGCAAACTTTCATGTTATATACATATATACATAAATGGCCGCACAAGAGGCATCATAATACTTTCAGGCAAAAGTATAAATGTGGCCTTTATAATTTAATAAACATTGTTCTTACAATGGGAATACATGTCACTAGAACATAATATTCTTCAAGGACTGAGCCTCTATTAAACGAGCGCCTTCAAGGACTTCTTCGAAGTAGTGCTCGGCAGATACCCGGCCCACGGCCGAACTCTGGGTTGCAATAGCGGTGGCCTCCATCTCTGCCCAGTATGTCTTGACATGGGCAAGACCATCCACGCACCCTCTATGCACGCCGACCTCTTCATAGCGTCGATGCGCGACACAGCACCAAGGAACTGTTGCACTAAACTAAAATAACTATTCGGCCTTGGCCCTTCTGGCCACAGATGATCCACAACAGACCTCATGGCAAGCCCGGACAACCTATGGAGCTTGGCCCACTCGGCCATTCGCTCATTCAACAGCAGCGGACGCACTGGAACATTGAACTATGACCAGAACATCTTTTCCACTTCACGATCTTTTTTATCTTTGAAATACTCGGCCGCATCAGCAGCACTTGCTGCCAAATCCACGTATGCGTCTGCAGAACTCCATAGTTGATCAAGAGGAGCATACTTAGGATCTCCGAACTTCATCCGCAACAAAAAGGGCTTCCCATCCGCGATATCCCCGGCTTGACGCGGCTCCTCCTTCGCCGCTCTGATTTTAGAGCGGGCGTCCTTGGCCGCTACCATGGCCTTCTCCAGGTCCGTCATCTTCGCTCGATTTTCCTTTTCAAGAAGCTCGTAACGGTCGGTGGCATCCTTCAATTCAACAGCCATCTTGGTTATTTTATCCTTGCTTTGGCAATGCGCGGCCTGTTCGGCTCTCAGCTCTTCCTGGCTTGTTCCTTGGCTCGGGCAAGTTCCGCCCGAAGGGTCTCCACGGCGGCAGCCCCATCTGCAGTCACAGCATATTAAAGATACTAGCATCATGCTCCTCTTACTATGTGTTGATCGCCAGAGAAATCACATACCCCGTGCCTCGTCGAGCTGCTTGTTTACAATCACGATGTCGGCATCTGCCGCATCAAGTTGCCACTTCAGCTCGGCAAACTCACCAGTGTGGCTAGCCACCGGACCTTCCGCCACGTGCATATGAAGGCGGCATGATTATTACCTGGGACTATGATCCTCTGTTTGCCGCCGTTTTCGACAGCAACCAGAGTCTTAGGGGCTACTATCTGCATATGGCACACCTAGCGTGTGCGGTATCAAAAATATATACTACTTTGCGTACCTCAAAGCCTCTCAGCAGGCTCATAAAAGCTTCATGCAGCCCGCTTTCAGCGGATGAAATCCTCTCAACCACCGTACCCATTAGCGTACGATGCGCTTCTGAGATAGCCGCTTGCTCCAGAAGATCCTTCAGTGCGTCCGATCGCACACCGGACGGTTCCATACTCTTTCTGTTGCTCTCTTAGGAGTCAAATACTCCGGACTTCGGGTGGCCGAAGGATTACCCTCTGGCCTTGGCGGATCAGGAGAAACCCTCAGTGACGACACCTCAGGGTCGCCCGCCTCATGAGGTGGGGTGGCATGGGGAGGTGTTTCGCTCTCCATCATCTCCGGAAGAAGATCCCTTGAAGACGAACTCTGTCGAGAAGGGCTACAATCCGAACAACAAGATATATGCTTCGGTTATTGTCCTCAGAAGTAAAGCAGGATATTTTTACTATTAAATATCTTTTGTTAATTACAACTCGGTGGAGGGCTGATTCCCTTGCGGGCACTGTGCGGCAAGGGTACCCTCCGGGGCCGGACCCTCTGGCGAAGTTTCTTCCCTCGTTTGGAAACCATTGTTTCCAAGTCTTCAGAGGTGGTCCTCTTCCTTCCCTAGGGAGAGGGAATTTCAGACTCTTCTCCCCGGTTATCCTCCTTCGCGGAGGCGCTAATTCCCCCGGTTTGGATGAATAATGAGCGAGGCCCGCTTTCAGCCTCTTTATTCCCCCTTTATCTTCCCCTGAGGGCACCTGATAAGGCACCAGCTCAAGCATTCTGGTCAGTACCGGATCTGCTGAGCCTTTAGGAAGGGGGGCCGAACACCTGATCATCTTCGCCTTTTTTACCCAGTCCTGGTCAAAGAGCGACTTTTCAAAATGATGTTGTGATAAATAAACAGACAACGTGTTCGGCTGAAGGACTACTTACTTGGGTATCTGGACGATTGCAGCTCAGACCCGCATCCTTGGTGGTATCCGGACACCTTATTTGTGGTCCGAAGAATAATTTGTACATCTCTTCGAGCGTCATGCCGAGGAAGTGCCGAATAGCTCGCGGTCCTTCCGGGTTGAACTCCCACATATGGAGGGGTCGACGTTTGCAAGGCGGGACTCGACGAACTAGCATGACTTGGATTACCATGACCAGGCTGACATCTCTCTTGAAGAGATCTCGGATGCGACTCTGCAATATCAGCACATCATTTACTGGCCCCCAGTCCAGCCCCTTGTTGATCCATGACGTCAGTTGTGGTGGGGGGCCCGAGCGAAAGGCAGGGGCGCCACCCACTTAGTACCCCGGGGGCTGTGATGTAAAACCACTCCCGTTGCCATAAACTGGACACCTCTGGGAAGGAACCCTTTGGCCATGGAACATCGGCGCCTTTGCTTATTATGGCACCTCCGCACTCTGCGTGTTGCCCCTCAATCATCTTCGGCTTCACATTGAAGGTCTTGAGCCATAAGCTGAGGTGTGGGGTAATGCAGAGGAAGGCTTCACACACGACGATGAACGACGAGATGTGAAGGATGGAATCCGGGGCCAGGTCATGGAAATCCAGCCCGTAATAGAACATGAGCCCCCTAACAAACGGATCTAGGACAAGGCCTAGCCCTCGGAGGAAGTGAGAGATGAATACAACGCTCTCGCCGGGTACGGGAGTGGGAATGACCTGCCCTCGAGCAGGTAGCCTGTGCGAGATTTCGGCAATCAAATACCTAGCCTCTCTTAGCTTCTTGATGTCTTCCTCTATGACAGAGGAGGTCATCCACCGACCTTGAAGGTTGGATCCAGACATGGTTGAAGGTCCGAAGCGCCTGACCTGACCCTTGGGTGTTGAAACTCGAGGCGGGGGAAGGATTCTATTGAGTACGAGAAGAAAAAAGGACAGGCCTTGGCCTCTTTATAAAGCGTCCTCCTCGTGGTTGTTTGGGACATGCCTAAAATAGAGGAGTCATACTAACAGGCACGATTGGGTTACCCACATCCGTATTGATGAGAATCATGTAATAAGGGGGACACGATCTCTGCTTCGACAAGACGTGCCAATAAAATCACCTCACAAAACGTGAAGTGGCAGGCTGATTGAGAAAAACGGTTCGAATAATGATCAGGCTGTGGTATGACGTCACGTTATGAAAAGTCGTCAGCATATTAGATTTGTGGAAATATTATTCTCTCTACGGTAGTATGTGAAACTTGTTTTGCAGAGCCGGACACTATCCTTGTGTTCAAAATCTTCTATGGAGTATCCGGAGAAGGAACCCGCCTTGCAATGCCAAAGACAATCTGCGCGCCGGACTCATTGTCGTTGAAGCCTGGTTCAGGGGCTACTGAGGGAGTCCTGGATTAGGGGGTCCTGGAACAGCCGGACTACATCCTTTGGCCGGACTATTGGACTATGAAGATATAAGATTGTGAAGGAAATATGCCCTAGAGGCAATAATAAAGTTATTATTTATTTCCTTATATCATGATAAATATTTATTATTCATGCTAGAATTGTATTAACTGGAAACATAATACATGTGTGAATACATAGACAAACAGAGTGTCACTAGTATGCCTCTACTTGACTAGCTCATTAATCAAAGATGGTTATGTTTCCTAGCCATGAACAAAGAGTTGTTATTTGATTAACGAGATCACATCATTGGTTGAATGATCTGATTGACATGACCCATTCCATTAGCATAGCACCCGATCGTTTAGTATGTTGCTATTGCTTTTATCCATGACTTATACATGTTCCTTTAACTATGAGATTATGCAACTCCCATTTACCGTAGGAACACTTTGTGTGCTACCAAATGTCACAACATAACTGGGTGATTATAAAGGTGCTCTACAGGTGTCTCCGAAGGTACATATTGGGTTGGCGTATTTCGAGATTAGGATTTGTCACTCCGATTGTCGGAGAAGTATCTCAGGGCCTTCTCGGTAATGCACATCACATAAAGCCTTGCAAGCATTGCAACCAATGAGTTAGTTGCGAGATGATGTATTACAGAACGAGTAAAGAGACTTGCCGATAACGAGATTGAACTAGGTATTGGATACCGACGATCGAATCTCGGGCAAGTAACATACCGATGACAAAGGGAACAAGGTATGTTGTTATGCGGTCTGACCGATAAAGATCTTCGTAGAATATGTAGGAGCCAATATGGGCATCCAGGTCCCGCTATTGGTTATTGACCGGAGACGTGTCTCGGTCATGTCTACATTGTTCTCGAACCGTAGGGTCCGCACGCTTAACGTTACGATGACAGTTATTATGAGTTTATGCATTTTGATGTACCGAAGGATTTCGGAGTCCCGGATGTGATCACGGACGTGACGAGGAGTCTCAAAATGGTCGAGACATAAAGAATTATATATTGGAAGCCTATGTTTGGACATCGGATGCATTCCAGGTGAAATCAGGATTTTACCGGAATACCGGGAGGGTTACCGGAACCCCCCGGGAGCATAATGGGCCAACATGGGCCTTGGAGGAGAGGTGAGAGGGATGCCCCATGGGCTGCGCGCCTCCCCCCTTCCCTTAGTCCTATTAGGACTAGGAGAGGTGGGCGCCCCCCTCTCTCTCTCTCTCCCCCTTGGAGAATCCTAGTCCAACTAGGATTGGGGGGGGAATCCTACTCCCAGAGGGAGTAGGACTCTCCTGGCGCACCAAGAGTTGGCCGGCCAGCCCCTCCCCCTTGGCTCCTTTATATACGGGGGCAGGGGGCACCCCATAGACACACAATTGATCATTGAGATCTTTCCTTAGCCGTGTGCGGTGCCCCCTTCCACCAAATTCCACCTCGATCATATCATTGCAGTGCTTAGGAGAAGCCCTGCGCCGGTAACACATCAAGATCGTCACCACGCCGTCGTGCTGACGGAACTCTTCCTCGACGCTTTGCTGGATCGGAGCCCGGGGATCGTCATCGAGCTGAACGTGTGCCAAGAACTCGGAGGTGCCGGAGTAACGGTGCTGTGATCGGTTGGATTGCGAGGAGAACGTACGACTACTTCCTCTATGTTGTGTCAACGCTTCCGCTTCAGTCTACGAGGGTACGTAGACAACACTCTCCCCTCTCGTTGCTATGCATCACCATGATCTTGCGTGTGCGTAGGAAATTTTTTGAAATTACTACGTTCCCCAACAATGGCATCCGAGCCTAGGTTTTTATGGTTTGATGTTATTTGCACGAGTAGAACACAAGTGAGTTGTGGACGATACAAGTCATACTGCCTTGTTGGGGAACGTAGTAATTTCAAAAAAATTCCTACGCACACGCAAGATCATGGTGATGCATAGCAACGAGAGGGGAGAGTGTTGTCTACGTACCCTCGTAGACCGAAGCGGAAGCGTTGACACAACGTAGAGGAAGTAGTCGTACGTTCTCCTCGCGATCCAACCGATCACAGCACCGTTACTCCGGCACCTCCGAGTTCTTGGCACACGTTCAGCTTGATGACGATCCCCGGGCTCCGATCCAGCAAAGCGTCGAGGAAGAGTTCCGTCAGCACGACGGCGTGGTGACGATCTTGATGTGTTACCGGTGCAGGGCTTCGCCTAAGCACTGCAACGATATGATCGAGGTGGAATTTGGTGGAAGGGGGCACCGCACACGGCTAAGGAACGATCCGTAGGTCAACTTGTGTGTCTCTGGGGTGCCCCCTGCCCCCGTATATAAAGGAGCCAAGGGGGAGGGGCTGGCCGGCCAGGCCTTGGCGCGCCAGAGAGTCCTACTCCCTCTGGGAGTAGGATTCCCCCCCCCCCCAATCCTAGTTGGACTAGGATTCTCCAAGGGGGAGAGAGAGAGAGAGGGGGGCGCCCACCTCTCCTAGTCCTAATAGGACTAGGGGAAGGGGGGAGGCGCGCAGCCCATGGGGCATCCCTCTCACCTCTCCTCCAAGGCCCATGTTGGCCCATTATGCTCCCGGGGGGTTCCGGTAACCCTCCCGGTATTCCGGTAAAATCCTGATTTCACCTGGAATGCATCCGATGTCCAAACATAGGCTTCCAATATATAATTCTTTATGTCTCGACCATTTCGAGACTCCTCGTCACGTCCGTGATCACATTCGGGACTCCTAACTCCTTCGGTACATCAAAATGCATAAACTCATAATAATTGTCATCGTAACGTTAAGCGTGCGGACCCTACGGTTCGAGAACAATTTAGACATGACCGAGACACGTCTCCGGTCAATAACCAATAGCAGGACCTGGATGCCCATATTGGCTCCTACATATTCTACGAAGATCTTTATCGGTCAGACCGCATAACAACATACGTTGTTCCCTTTGTCATCGGTATGTTACTTGCCCGAGATTCGATCGTCGGTATCCAATACCTAGTTCAATCTCGTTACCGGAAAGTCTCTTTACTCGTTCCGTAATACATCATCTCACAACTAACTTATTGGTTGCAATGCTTGCAAGGCTTTATGTGATGTGCATTACCGAGAAGGCCCTGAGATACCTCTCCGACAATCGGAGTGACAAATCCTAATCTCGAAATATGCCAACCCAATATGTACCTTCGGAGACACCTGTAGAGCACCTTTATAACCACCCAGTTACGTTGTGACGTTTGGTAGCACACAAAGTGTTCCTACGGTAAACGGGAGTTGCATAATCTCATAGTTAAAGGAACATGTATAAGTCATGGATAAAAGCAATAGCAACATACTAAACGATCGGGTGCTATGCTAATGGAATGGGTCATGTCAATCAGATCATTCAACTAATGATGTGATCTCGTTAATCAAATAACAACTCTTTGTTCATGGTTAGGAAACATAACCATCTTTGATTAATGAGCTAGTCAAGTAGAGGCATACTAGTGACACTCTGTTTGTCTATGTATTCACACATGTATTATGTTTCCAGTTAATACAATTCTAGCATGAATAATAAACATTTATCATGATATAAGGAAATAAATAATAACTTTATTATTGCCTCTAGGGCATATTTCCTTCATGCCTACCAGCATGTCATACTTTGGTTCAGCGGTATTGTTGGACGAGACGATCCGGACCAACCTTACGCGTACGCTTACGCGAGACCGGTTCCCTCGACGTGCTTTGCACATAGATGGCTTGCGGAAGACTGTCTCTCCAACTTTAGTTGAACCGAGTGTGGCTACGCCCGGTCCTTGAGAAGGTTAAAACGGAGTCTATTTGACAAACTATCGTTGTGGTTTTGATGCGTAGGTAAGATGAGTTCTTGCTTAAAGCCCGTAGCAGCCACGTAAAACTTGCAACAACAAAGTAGAGGACGTCTAACTTGTTTTTGCAGGGCATGTTGTGATGTGATATGGTCAAGACGTGATGCTAAATTTTATTGTATGAGATGATCATGTTTTGTAACCGAGTCATCGGCAACTGGCAGGAGCCATATGGTTGTCGCTTTATTGTATGCAATGCAATCGCGATGTAATGCTTTACTTTATTACTAAGCGGTAGTGATAGTCGTGGAAGCATAAGATTGGCGAGACGACAACGATGCTGCGATGAAGATCAAGGTGTCGCGCCGGTGACGATGGTGATCATGACGGTGCTTCGAAGATGGAGATCACAAGCACAAGATGATGATGGCCATATCATATCACTTATATTGATTGCATGTGATGTTTATCCTTTTTATGCATCTTATCTTGGTTTGATTGACGGTAGCATTATAAGATGATCTCTCACTAAATTATCAAGAAGTGTTCTCCCTGAGTATGCACCGTTGCGAAAGTTCTTCGTGCTGAGACACCACGTGATGATCGGGTGTGATAGGCTCTACGTTCAAATACAACGGGTGCAAAATAGTTGCACACGCGGAATACTCAGGTTTAACTTGACGAGCCTAGCATATAACAGATATGGCCTCGGAACACGGAGACCGAAAGGTCGAGCGTGAATCATATAGTAGATATGATCAACATAGTGATGTTCACCATTGAAACTACTCCATCTCACGTGATGATCGGACATGGTTTAGTTGATTTGGATCACGTGATCACTTAGAGGATTAGAGGGATGTCTATCTAAGTGGGAATTCTTAAGTAATATGATTAATTGAACTTAAATTTATCATGAACTTAGTACCTGATAGTATCTTGCTTGTCTATGTTGTGTAGATAGATGGCTCGTGCTGTTGTTCCGTTGAATTTTAATGCGTTCCTTGAGAAAGCAAAGTTGAAAGATGATGGTAGCAATTACACGGACTGGGTCCGTAACTTGAGGATTATCCTCATTGCTGCACAGAAGAATTACGTCCTGGAAGCACCGCTGGGTGCCAGGCCTGGTGCAAGAGCTACGCCAGATGTTGTGAACGTCTGGCAAAGCAAAGCTGATGACTACTCTATAGTTCAGTGTGCCATGCTTTACGTCTTAGAACCGGGACTTCAACGACGTTTTGAACACCATGGAGCATATGAGATGTTCCAGGAGTTGAAGTTAATATTTCAAGCAAATGCCCGGATTGAGAGATATGAAGTCTCCAATAAGTTCTATAGCTGTAAAATGGAGGAGAACGGTTATGTCAGTGAGCATATACTCAGAATGTCTGGGTATAACAATCACTTGATTCAACTGGGAGTTAATCTTCCGGATGATTGCGTCATTGACAGAATTCTCCAATCACTGCCACCAAGCTACAAGAGCTTCGTGATGAACTATAATATGCAAGGGATGACTAAAACTATGCCCGAGCTCTTCGCAATGCTAAAAGCCGCGGAGGTAGAAATCAAAAAGGAGCATCAAGTGTTGATGGTTAACAAAACCACTAGTTTCAAGAAAAAGGGCAAAGGAAAGAAAAAGGGGAACTTCAAAAGAACAGCAAGCAAGTTGCTACTCAAGAGAAGAAACCCAAGTCTGGACCTAAGCCTGAAACTGAGTGCTTCTATTGCAAGCAGACTGGTCACTGGAAGCGAAACTGCCCCAAGTATTTGGCGGATAAGAAGGACGGCAAGGTTAACAAAGGTATATATGATATACATGTTATTGATGTGTACCTTACTAATTCTCACAGTAGCACCTGGGTATTTGATACTGGTTCTGTTGCTAATATTTGCAACTCAAAACAGGGGCTACGGATTAAGCGAAGATTGGCTAAGGACGAGCTGACGATGCGCGTGGGAAATGGTTCCAAAGTCTATGTGATCGCGGTCGGCACGCTACCTCTACATCTACCTTCGGGATTAATATTAGATCTAAATAATTGTTATTTAGTACCAGCGTTGAGCATGAACATTATATCTGGATCTTGTTTGATGCGAGACGGTTATTCATTTAAATCAGAGAATAATGGTTGTTCTATTTATATGAGTAATATCTTTTATGGTCATGCGCCATTAAAGAGTGGTTTGTTCTTACTTAATCTCGATAGTAGTAACACACATATTCATAATGTTGAAGCCAAAAGATGCAGAGTTAATAATGATAGTGCAACTTATTTGTGGCACTGCCGTTTAGGTCATATCGGCATAAAGCGCATGAAGAAACTCCATACTGATGGACTTTTGGAGTCACTTGATTATGAATCACTTGGCACTTGCGAGCCGTGCCTTATGGGCAAGATGACTAAAACACCGTTCTCCGGTACTGTGGAGAGAGCAACAGATTTATTGGAAATCATACATACTGATGTATGTGGTCCAATGAATGTTGAGGCTCGTGGCGGATATCGTTATTTTCTCACCTTCACTGATGATTTAAGCAGATATGGGTATATCTACTTAATGAAACACAAGTCTGAAACATTTGAAAAGTTCAAAGAATTTCAGAGTGAAGTGGAAAATCATCGTAACAAGAAAATAAAGTTTCTACGATCTGATCGTGGAGGAGAATATTTGAGTTACGAGTTTGGTCTACATTTGAAACAATGCGGAATAGTTTCGCAACTCACGCCACCTGGAACACCACAACGTAATGGTGTGTCCGAACGTCGTAATCGTACTTTACTGGATATGGTGCGATCTATGATGTCTCTTACCGATTTACCGCTATCTTTTTGGGGTTATGCTCTAGAGACGGCCGCATTCACGTTAAATAGGGCACCATCAAAATCCGTTGAGACGACGCCTTATGAACTGTGGTTTGGCAAGAAACCAAAGTTGTCGTTTCTTAAAGTTTGGGGCTGCGATGCTTATGTGAAAAAGCTTCAACCTGATAAGCTCGAACCCAAATCGGAAAAATGTGTCTTCATAGGATACCCAAAGGAGACTATTGGGTATACCTTCTATCACAGATCCAAAGGCAAAAATTTTGTTGCTAAAGTCGGAAACTTTCTAGAGAAGGAGTTTCTCTCGAAAGAAGTGAGTGGGAGGAAAGTAGAACTTGATGAGATAACAGTATCTACTCCCTTATTGAGAAGTAGTACATCACAGAAATCTGTTTCTGTGACACCTACATCAAATAGGGAAGAAGCTAATGATAATGATCATGAAACTTCAGATCAAGTTTCTACTGAACTTCGTAGATCAACCAGAGTAAGATCCGCACCAGAGTGGTACGGTAATCCTATTTTGGAAGTCATGTTACTAGACCATGATGAACCTACGAACTATGAAGAAGCAATGGTGAGCCCAGATTCCGCAAAGTGGCTTGAGGCCATGAAATCTGAGATGGGATCCATGTATGAGAACAAAGTGTGGACTTTGGTTGACTTGCCCGATGATCGGCAAGCAATTGAGAATAAATGGATTTTTAAGAAGAAGACTGACGCTGATGGTAATGTTACTGTCTATAAAGCTCGACTTGTTGCAAAAGGTTTTTGACAAGTTCAAGGGATTGACTACGATGAGACTTTCTCACCCGTAGCGATGCTTAAGTCTGTCCGAATCATGTTAGCAGTTGCCGCATTTTATGATTATGAAATTTGGCAAATGGATGTCAAAACTGCATTCCTGAATGGATTTCTGGAAGAAGAGTTGTATATGATGCAACCAGAAGGTTTTGTCGATCCAAAGGGAGCTAACAAAGTGTGCAAGCTCCAGCGATCCATTTATGGACTGGTGCAAGCCTCTCGGAGTTGGAATAAACGCTTTGATAGTGTGATCAAAGCATTTGGTTTTATACAGACTTTTGGAGAAGCCTGTATTTACAAAAAGGTGAGTGGGAGCTCTGTAGAATTTCTGATATTATATGTGGATGACATATTGCTGATCGGAAATGATATAGAATTTCTGGATAGCATAAAGGGATACTTGAATAAGAGTTTTTCAATGAAAGACCTCGGTGAAGCTGCTTACATATTGGGCATCAAGATCTATAGAGATAGATCAAGACGCTTAATAGGACTTTCACAAAGCACATACCTTGACAAAGTTTTGAAAAAGTTCAAAATGGATCAGGCAAAGAAAGGGTTCTTGCCTGTGGCACAAGGTGTGAAGTTGAGTAAGACTCAATGCCCGACCACCGTAGAAGATAGAGAGAAAATGAAAAATGTTCCCTATGCTTCAGCCATAGGCTCTATCATGTATGCAATGCTGTGTACCAGACCTAATGTGTGCCTTGCTGTAAGTTTAGCAGGCAGGTACCAAAGTAATCCAGGAGTGGATCACTGGACAGCGGTCAAGAACATCCTTAAGTACTTGAGAAGGACTAAGGATATGTTTCACATTTATGGAGGTGACAAAGAGCTCGTCGTAAACGGTTACGTCGATGCAAGCTTTGACACTGATCCGGACGATTCCAAATCGCAAACCGGATACGTATTTACATTAAACGGTGGGGCTGTCAGTTGGTGCAGTTCTAAACAAAGCGTCGTGGCGGGATCTACATGTGAAGCTGAGTACATAGCCGCTTCGGAAGCAGCAAATGAAGGAGTCTGGATGAAGGAGTTCATATCCGATCTAGGTGTTGTACCTAGCGTATCGGGTCCAATGAAAATCTTTTGTGACAATACTGGCGCAATTGCCTTGGCAAAGGAATCCAGATTTCACAAAAGAACCAAACACATCAAAAGACGCTTCAACTACATCCGGGATTTGGTCCAGGTGGGAGACATAGAGATATGCAAGATACATACGGATCTGAATGTTGCAGACCCGTTGACTAAGCCTCTTCCACGAGCAAAACATGATCAGCACCAAAACTCCATGGGTGTTAGAATCATTACTTTGTAATCTAGATTATTGACTCTAGTGCAAGTGGGAGACTGAAGGAAATATGCCCTAGAGGCAATAATAAAGTTATTATTTATTTCCTTATATCATGATAAATGTTTATTATTCATGCTAGAATTGTATTAACTGGAAACATAATACATGTGTGAATACATAGACAAACAGAGTGTCACTAGTATGCCTCTACTTGACTAGCTCATTAATCAAAGATGGTTATGTTTCCTAGCCATGAACAAAGAGTTGTTATTTGATTAACGAGATCACATCATTGGTTGAATGATCTGATTGACATGACCCATTCCATTAGCATAGCACCCGATCGTTTAGTATGTTGCTATTGCTTTTATCCATGACTTATACATGTTCCTTTAACTATGAGATTATGCAACTCCCATTTACCGTAGGAACACTTTGTGTGCTACCAAACGTCACAACGTAACTGGGTGATTATAAAGGTGCTCTACAGGTGTCTCCGAAGGTACATATTGGGTTGGCATATTTCGAGATTAGGATTTGTCACTCCGATTGTCGGAGAGGTATCTCAGGGCCTTCTCGGTAATGCACATCACATAAAGCCTTGCAAGCATTGCAACCAATGAGTTAGTTGCGAGATGATGTATTACAGAACGAGTAAAGAGACTTGCCGGTAACGAGATTGAACTAGGTATTGGATACCGACGATCGAATCTCGGGCAAGTAACATACCGATGACAAAAGGAACAACGTATGTTGTTATGCGGTCTGACCGATAAAGATCTTCGTAGAATATGTAGGAGCCAATATGGGCATCCAGGTCCCGCTATTGGTTATTGACCGGAGACGTGTCTCGTTCATGTCTACATTGTTCTCGAACCGTAGGGTCCGCACGCTTAACGTTACGATGACAGTTATTATGAGTTTATGCATTTTGATGTACCGAAGGAGTTCGGAGTCCCGGATGTGATCACGGACGTGACGAGGAGTCTCGAAATGGTCGAGACATAAAGAATTATATATTGGAAGCCTATGTTTGGACATCGGATGCATTCCAGGTGAAATCAGGATTTTACCGGAATACCGGGAGGGTTACCGGAACCCCCCGGGAGCATAATGGGCCAACATGGGCCTTGGAGGAGAGGTGAGAGGGATGCCCCATGGGCTGCGCGCCTCCCCCCTTCCCCTAGTCCTATTAGGACTAGGAGAGGTGGGCGCCCCCCTCTCTCTCTCTCCCCCTTGGAGAATCCTAGTCCAACTAGGATTGGGGGGGGGGGGAATCCTACTCCCAGAGGGAGTAGGAATCTCCTGGCGCACCAAGAGTTGGCCTGCCAGCCCCTCCCCCTTGGCTCCTTTATATACGGGGGCAGGGGGCACCCCATAGACACACAATTGATCATTGAGATCTTTCCTTAGCCGTGTGCGGTGCCCCCTTCCACCAAATTCCACCTCGATCATATCGTTGCAGTGCTTAGGCGAAGCCCTGCGCCGGTAACACATCAAGATCGTCACCACGCCGTCGTGCTGACGGAACTCTTCCTCGACGCTTTGCTGGATCGGAGCCCGGGGATCATCATCGAGCTGAACGTGTGCCAAGAACTCGGAGGTGCCGGAGTAACGGTGCTGTGATCGGTTGGATCACGAGGAGAACGTACGACTACTTCCTCTATGTTGTGTCAACGCTTCCGCTTCAGTCTACGAGGGTACGTAGACAACACTCTCCCCTCTCGTTGCTATGCATCACCATGATCTTGCGTGTGCGTAGGAATTTTTTTGAAATTACTACGTTCCCCAACAGATTGAAGACTTCTTCCTGTGTTTGGATGGGACTCTCCTTGGCGTGGAAGGCAAGCTTGGCGATACGGATATGTGGATCTCCTCCCTTGTAACCGACTCTGTGTAACCCTAGCCCCCTTCGGTGTCTATATAAACCGGAGGGTTTAGTCCGTAGGACAAAAACAATCATACCATAGGCTAGCTTCTAGGGTTTAGCCTCTACGATCTTGTGGTAGATCAACTCTTGTAATACTCATATCATCAAGATCAATCAAGCAGGAAGTAGGGTATTACCTCCATCGAGGGGGCCCGAACCTGGGTAAACATCGTGTCCCCCGCCTCCTGTTACCATACACCTTAGACGCACAGTTCGGGACCCCCTACCCAAGATCCATATGTTTTGACACCGACATCTATCACACCCGACCATCACGTGGTGCTTCGAAACAACGAACTTTTGCAATGGTGCACACTTGGGGAAACACAATTAATTTTATCTTGAAATTTTAGTGAGGGATCACCTTATAATGCTACCGTCGTCCTAAGAAGAATAAGATGCATAAAAGGATTAATATCACATGCAAATCATAAGTGACATGATATGGCCATCAACTTGTGCTTTAGATCTCCATCTTCAAAGCACCGGCATGATATCCATCGTCACCGGCATGACACCATGATCTCCATCATTGTTTCGCCATCGGGGTTGTCACGCCAACCATGCTTCTACAACTATTGCTACCGCTTAGCAAGAAAGTAAAGCACTACATAGCAATTAATGATTGACATGCAGGTCATACAATAATTAAAGACAACCCTATGACTCCCGCCAGTTGCCAGATTCATCAACATGCAAGTCATTATAATCTATACAAAACATGATCATCTCATATATCAAATATATCTCATCATGTCTTTGGCCATATCATATCTGTCGGGGGAAATCGGCTTCCTCGAACACCTATGGGGACCGAGCCCCTTACTGGTTCGGCGGGGGCAGAGGTCGCACGAAGAGCAGATCGAGGCGATGCACACACGGGGTTTACCCAGCTTCGGGCCGCACGGATGCGTAAAACCCTACTGCTGCTTTGTGGTTTGTATTCTGTTCTTGCTCGGAGGAGCGTGGTGCTACAGTACACACGAGCCGCTGGCGAGACCGAGCGTAAAAATGGGTGTCCTCCCCCCTCTACGTGCGCATGGGGCCTCCTTTTATATGCTCAAGGGGTTACCCATAGGTGGCAGCGTAGATGGGGGCAAAAATGGGAGAATGCTGTAGTGGGTACAGCTGCCTGCACAGTGGCTGTACAGTGCTATCATACCTAACTCTGACGGCGGGGGACAAGGGCATTAAATGCCCGTCCGCATCGCCCAGACGGTGCAGGAAAAGGACCGTCAGGAGCGCCACCGTTTGCCACGATGGCTACTCTGTCAGCTTCGCTTCGCCACCGCATGCCCCTAGCTACACAGCCTCCTGCCACGTGCGCCTGGAATGCCCCCAGAGCGACACGTTGGTGGATGAGCTGGAGTGCAGGCACGGGGTGGTAACTTGCCGCGACAAGCGACTTGCCGCGGTGGATGTCTTGTCGCGCCCGGGAGCTTGTCGCTCACCGGTCCTTGCCGGGACGCGTGGCGCGTCGCGGCAAGGCTCCTGTCGCGCCGTGGTTGGCCTTCCCGGCAAGCTCCTCTTGCCGGGGTCTTGTGCTTCGAGCGGCAGTCCCGGCAAGCTCCTCTTGCCGGGGCCTCGCTCTCTTCGGGCGGCCTTCCCGGCAAGCTCATCCTGCCGGGGCCTTGGCTCAAATACTCTGTTCTTGAATGGCCCAAAAGGGGACCATGGAGGGTCTTGGCGATCACCTGGCAAGCCTTGCCGCGGGGTGCTACGACAGCCCGTGCACAAGTTCGGGGTACTAAGGTACCCCTACTTTAGTACACCGACAATATCACAACATACCCTGCAAAAACAAGTTAGACGTCCTGTACTTTATTGTGGCATGTTTTATGTGGCTGCTATGGGTGATTAGTAAGAACCGTTCTTACCTACGCAAAGCCACAAGGTGATATTCAAGTTGCTATTTAACCTTCTACAAGGACCGCCTTTGTAGAATCCGATTCAACTAAGGTGGGAGAGAGAGACACCCGCCAGCCATCTTTATGCAATCAAGTTGCATGTCTGTCAATGGAACCGGTCTCATGTACATGGACATGTAAAGTTCGTCATCTTTATGCAATTAAGTTGATGGAGGGCGACCTCCTCTCCGTCAAGGCCTTCGGGGACTTCGGGACCTGGGCCAGGTGTTGCGTGGATAGCTCCTCCGACAGCGAAGGCTCCTCCTCAAGCGAGAGTGACGAGGAGGGGAGCGACAGCGACGACAAGGGTAGCGGTCGTCGGGATGACGGGTCCGACTAGGCGCCGGCCGCGGCCTGGCGCGGCACCGGCGACCCCATCATCTGTGTCGCCGGCTCCTTGAACTCCCCGGGGTCGTCTTCTTGGGCGGCTGGAGTGGCGAGGCTGCGGAAGAGGAAGAGGGCGGGCGGCAAGGCCGTCAACTCGGAGTACGAGGGCTAGATGCCCTCGACAGCGTGTTGACGTCCCGCTGCCTCATCTTCGAGCTCCACTTCCGGCGCCGCCGTCACCATCCAGCCTCCGGAGCCCCTGGACGGCCCTCCGGGCGTTCTGTTGGTGTCTTCTGCCGCCCGTAGCTCGTCTGGGCGCCCCTTTTGCCCTTCTCGCCTCCTTGCCCTACCTCCTGAGGAGAGAGACAAGAAAGGGATTACGGGCACCTTATCTTTTTTCAATCTGTAAGCCCTCGGCCCTTAGTTGCATTTAAAACTAGTAATCCCATCATTCATGTTGTTCATTCTCTCTGAACTGTACCTGAGCGGAATGTTTTTAATGAAAAGAGGATGTTTGCCGGGCCATTTGCCTCGTGGGTGGAACCCACGCCAAGGACCGAACCCTTTGTATCGTTAAGATAGACGTCTCTTTGCCCGGCAATAGGCCCTGCCGTCTTCCCGCGCTGCTCGACCCTTCTCACGCCCTTGGCGGAGGTAGGGAGAAGGCGGGTTCCGGCCCCTTGCTTCGCCCCTTTGCCGCCGCGACTACTACCAAGACGGGCCCCAGGAACGCGCTCTGGGGCCTGTCGTCGAGGGAGCACGGTAGCTTTTAGGAGGAAACAAGGTTTTCGTATTCCACAGTTCATGAGAGAACGCATGACAAGGGATGCAAAAACTTATCTGGGATGGCAGCCCCTGGCAACTCTGGCTTGCCGCGGGCGAACCCTTGTACTTGCAGCCCCCCGGCAACACTGGTTTGCCGGGGACCAGATGCTGGTCCGCCCTTCTTCTCTTCTTCGTCCTTTAGCGGTCTGGCCAGGTTATGCAAAACCCTGCGAACCAAAGGAAACGAAAGGACAGGAAAAAGGGTGCAGACTCGACCTCTAAGCTAGGGGTCAACGACTGTTAGGCACTATCAACCCTAACCAAGGATGAGACTCGACTCAGCAAGCATGCTAAAACTTAGGGCGCCAGCGCTTCATTTACTGCTGCTCAGGGTCTGCGCCTGGCTTTGTACAAAGGATTACATGCAACTGCGGCAAGACTTGTACAAAAGGTTGGTTGCCGAACTGGGTCCGACAACCGCGCCTTACGAGTAAAACTTACGAAGATGCTCAATATTCCAGGAGTTGCTCACCGGAGTGCCATCTTCGGTCTCGAGGCGGACAGTGCCGGGCCTCGTGACTCGTCTCACCCGGTAAGGGCCTTTCCACTTCGGCGTCAACTTGTTGTGTCTCTTGGCGGACGGAGCGCGCCGAAGAACAAGGTCGCCTTCCTCGAAGCTTCTGGCTCTAACTTTGCGGCTATGGTAGCGACGCAAAGCTTGCTGGTAGCGAGTGGCTTGCACAGTATCCTGAAGAGGATCTTCCTCAAGGAGCAGCGCGTCATCTTCACGCAGCCGCTCTTGCTCAAGCTCATCATAGGCGAGCACTCGAGGTGACCCGTATACGAGTTCCGTGGGGGTAACTGCTTCTGCTCCATAGACTAGAGCAAATGGTGTCTGGCCGGTGGCTCGATTTGGCGTTGTTCTGATCGACCAAAGAGTCACCGGTAGCTCCTCGATCCAGTTTCTTCCGCACTTGTGCAGCCTGTCGAAAGTTCTGGTCTTGAGCCCGCGCAGTACTTCGGCATTGGCCCTTTCCGCTTGACCGTTGCTCCTAGGGTGAGCAACAGAAGCGAAGCAGACCTTGGCGCCGAGATCTTGAACGTATTGCGTGAAGGCGCGGCTCGTGAACTGCGTACCGTTGTCGGTGATGATCCTGTTGGGGATCCCGAAGCGGCAAACAGTTGACCTGAAGAACTTGATGGCTGACTGTGCTGTCACCTTCCTCACTGGTTCCACTTCCGGCCACTTTGTGAACTTGTCGATTGCGACGTACAAGTACTCAAAGCCCCCGACAGCTCGGGGGAAGGGGCCGAGGATGTCGAGCCCCCAGACCGAAAATGGCCAGGATAAAGGGATCGTCTGGAGAGCTTGAGCTGGCTGGTGTATCTGCTTGGAATGGAACTGGCATGCTTCACACTTGGTTACTTGTGCAGTCGCATCCTGGAGGGCTGTCGGCCAGAAGAAACCTTGCCGGAACGCTTTGCCGGCAAGTGCTCTTGCGCCAATGTGGTGGCCACATATGCCTCCATGTATCTCTGCCAACAGCTTTTGTCCGTCTTCCCGGGGAATACACTTCAATTTCACCCTGTTGCGTCCTCTTCTGTACAGTGTGTCATCGACAAACTGGTACATACTGGACCGCCGGGCTACTCTTTCCGCTTCTTCTTGCTCATCGGGAAGTTCTCCTGTCTGGAGAAAATGGACGATCTGCTGTGCCCATGCCGGAGCCTATGGCTCGACGACAAGGACTAGAGGCGGGTCTACTGCTGCGGGAACAACTGCTTCCATGGCGAGGATCTGGGGCTCAGCCGGAGCTTGATGTTCCCCGGCAAGCTTGCCGGAGCGAAACTTGTCAGGAGCGTCTGCTTCTACGGAACAAACCTTGGGGTTTGCCGGAGGGGACGGCTCCTCAGCATTCTTGGCGTCGATCTTGGGGACTTTCTTGGCGGCGGCTCCGGGGAGCTCTGCCGGAAGATAGTCGCCGGAGACCGACCTCCTCTTCTTGGTCTGTCCGGTCGATGGTGTTACGGATGGCTGAGTCAGCTTGAGCACAAAAGTCCCTGGTTCCACAGGTAACTTAAGTGATGCGCACTTTGACAGGCCGTCGGCAGTGTCGTTCTCAGTTCTCGGAACGTGTTCCATTTGCAGGCCGTCAAAGCGCTCCTCTAGCTTCCTCACTTCATCAACGTAAGCTTCCATCAACGGACTCTGATAATCTTTGTTCACTTGGCGGACGACAAGCTGCGAGTCTCCCCTGACAATGAGCTTCTTGATCCCAAGTTCTGCCGCGATCCTGAGGCCGGCAAGCAAACCTTCATACTCTGTTGTATTGTTGGTTGCTTGCTCCTTGGGAAAGTGCATTTGGACGATGTACTTGAGGTGCTCTCCGGTGGGCGTGACAAGCAGTACGCCGACGCCGGCGCCTTGCAGCGAGAAGGCCCCATCAAAGTACATCAGCCACTCTTTGCTTGCTTCCTTGCCGGGGATGCTCGTCTCTGGAATTTCTTCGTCTGGCGTCGGCGTCCACTCTGCTAGGAACTCTGCCAGTGCTCTGCTTTGGATAGTCTAAGTGCTCTCGAACTTGAGGCCAAAGCTTGACAGTTCCAGTGCCCACTCCACGATCCTGCCTGTTGCTTCGGGATTCTGCAATATCCTCTTCAGCGGAAAGCGAGTGGCAACTGTGATCTCGTGTGCTTGGAAGTAATGGCGCAGCTTTCTCGAGGCCATAAGGAGGCCGAAAAGCAATTTCTGCACACCATAGTACCTTGACCTAGCTCCCTGCAAGAGGGAACTGACAAAGTAAACTGGGCGCTGCACCATTTTCTTCTTCTGCACCTCCTCTTGCGCTTGCGCCGATCCCTCCTTGTCGGGGCCAGAGCTTGACGGGGAAGCCCCCTGCTTGTCGCTGGATGCACTTGCCGCGGTCGCTAGCTCATCATCTACCTCCCTCTCCGCTACTAACGCAGCACTAACCACTTGATTGGTTGCCGCCAGGTACAGCAGCAACTTCTCTTGTGGTTTAGGCGCGACAAGTATTGGAGTAGAGGACAGGTATTTCTTCAAGTCACGCAACGCAGCCTCCGCTTCCGGAGTCCATTTTACTGGACCCGCCTTTTTCAAAACTTTGAAAAATGGCAGGGCGCGTTCTGCAGACTTGGAAATGAACCTGCTGAGAGCCGCCACGCAGCCGGCAAGCCTTCGTACATCCTTGACGCGTGTCGGTGCTTCAATCTGCTCGATGGCCTTGATCTTGTTGGGATTGGCTTCGATTCCCCGTTGGGACATGAAGAACCCGAGAAGCTTGTCGGAAGGGACTCCGAACACGCACTTCTCGGGGTTGAGTTTGAGGCTGACCTTGCGCAGGTTAACGAAGGTCTCTTCTAAGTCTTGAATAAGGGTTTCCATGTCTCTGCTCTTGACCACTATATCATCCATGTAGGCCTCCACATTTCTGTGGATTTGTGGCTCAAAAGCGGCGTTGACAACCCTGGCAAATGTCGAACCAGCATTCTTCAGTCCGAAAGGCATCCGTACGAAACAGTACGTGCCACATGGAGTGATAAATGTGGTCTTCTCTTCATCTTCTTTAGCCATGAAGATCTGATGGTATCCTGAGTATGCGTCAAGGAATGAAAGCAGGTCACATCCGGTCGTGGAGTCAACAATCTAGTCGTTGCGCGGCAAGGGAACGGATCTTTGGGACAAGCTTTATTAACATCGGTAAAATCGATGCAAAGCCTCCATTTCCCATTTGCTTTGCGCACGACAACAGGATTGGTCAACCACGTCGGATGGAGCACACCTCTGACGAGGCCTGCCGCTTCCAACTTCCTGATCTCTTCTGCAATGAACTCTTGGCGCTCCACTGCTTGTTTCCTGACTCTCTGCTTGACGGGCCGCGCGTGAGGACAGACGGCAAGGTGGTGCTCAATCACTTTCCTGGGAACGCCGGGGATGTCAGATGGTTGCCAGGCAAACACATCGGCATTCGCCCGCAGGAAAGCAACGAGCGCGCTTTCCTATTTGGGGTCGAGAGTGGCGCTGATGGTGAAGGTACCACCAGTGCCGTCCTCCTTGGCGGACACCTTCTTGGTCGTTGGCGGGGCTGCCATCGACTTCTTGCTCTTGCCGGTGGAGCTCGATGGCGCGTCCTTGATGGTAGCGCAGCACTCCGAAGAGGTGCGCTTGTCGGAGTGGGCACCAGAGCACTTGCCGGGCTTGGTCTTCTTCTTGCCGACGGAGCTCGATGACGCGTCCTCGACGGCATCGCAGCACTCCGAAGAGGTGCGCTTGCAGGAGTAGGCACCACAGCACTTGCCGGGCTTGGCTTTCTTCTTCCCTCCGGGAGCTTCAGCGGCAAGTGGCTTGTGATCCGCTGCGGCTGCTGCTTCCCGGTAAATCTTGTCGGCACAGATAAGGGCATCCTTCTTGTCGCCAGGGACAGAGATGACGCTTATCGGGCCTGGCATCTTGAGCACGTTGTATGCGTAGTGAGAGGCCGCCATGAACTTGGCGAGCGCTGGACGGCCGAGAATTCCATTGTAGGGCAAGAGAAAATCGGCAACGTCGAAGGTGATCCTCTCTGTCCTGAAGTTCAGCTCGCTGCCAAATGTCACTGGCAACGTTATCTTCCCATTCAGCTTGCTTCTTCCCGGGTTGATTCCTTGGAACGTGCTGGTCTCTTCGAGCTCGCCGTCGGGGACCTGGAGTTTCTGGAGCACGGCGGAGGAGATCAGGTTCAAGCCGGCCCCGCCGTTGACTAGCATCTTAGTGACCTTGAGGTTGCGGACTGTCGGTGAGACCAACATCGGCAAGCACCCGATCGCAGTCGTGCGGTCAGGGTGGTCCTCAATATCAAAGATGATAGGCGTGCTGGACCATTTCAGAGGCCTGCGTGACTCGACGGGTGGTTCCGCTGCGTTAACTTCCCGCGCCCACTGTTTGAGCTGGCGGTGAGAAGTGTGCAGAGAAGCACCACCGTCCACGCATAAGACCTCTGTGGCTTTCTGAAACTCCTGCTCACTGGTCTCGACATCATCCATGTCTTCGTCTTCATCGTCGTCTTCCTCCTTGTCGCGGCCGCGGGGAGGTCTGTCTGCTTGCCGCTGCTTGTCCTTGTCGCGGCGTCCTCCCTGGCCGGGACGCTTCGTGCCAGATCCTCCGCCACCCCCTCGGGCTTTCTCCTTGTCGCGCCGCTTGTACTCGGCCTTTTGCAGCTCGACGAGCCGCTCGACCTGTTTGCAGCTCTGGAGGTCATGGCCCTTGGTGCGGTGGATCTTGCAGTACTGTTTGTTGGTGCCATCCCGCTTGTCGACAACCGCCACGGCCTGGCAGTTGGCGCATCCGGCAACCCCCTTGCCGGAGCTACCAGCCTGGGCCTTCTTGGCGGCGCCTTCATCGCCGGACTGCTCAACAACCAGTACTTCTTGGCTCTTCTTCTTCCTGCTACTCTGCAGCCGGTTCTTCCTTGCCGGGGCGGTATCCTCACTGTCAGATTCTGCTGCTCCAATGTTCTCTCCGGGGAGTTTCCTCCCTTCCTCAGCACGTGCACACTTGTCGGCCAGGGCATATAGCTCGCTGACGTCTTTGATCTTGCACATCGCCATCTCCTCCCGCATCCTGCGGTTGCGCACGTTCTAATGGAACGCGCTGATGACCGCGGCAGGGTGGACATCGGGGATGTTGTAGTGCACATGGCTGAATCTCTGAATGAACTTGCGCAGGGGTTCTCCCTCCTTCTGGACGAGCAGATGAAGGTCGCTCGCTTGGCCATGGGGTTTGTGGCCGCCTGTAAAGGCGCCAACAAACTGATGGCACAAGTCTGTCCAGGAGGTTATGGAGTTGTCCGGCAAGTGCATGAGCCAGGATCTGACGTTGGATTTGAGCACCAGCGGGAAGTAGTTGGCAAGGATCTTGTCGTCTCGCCCCCCGGCAGCCTGCACCGCAATGGTGTAGATGCTGAGGAAATCCGACGGATGCGACTTGCCGTCGTACTTCTCGGGTACATCTGGCTTGAAATTCTTCGTGCTGGGCCACTGGACTTGCCGTAGCACGCGGGTGAACGCAGGGCAACCTACCGCGTACGGCAGGTCGCCTGGTCCCCCCGGCGCATGCATGTCGACAGAGGGCCCAGCGCGCTCGTCTGATTGACGCTGCATTTCTCTCCGACGCTCGATGCGAGTGTGAGCGTCCTCTTGCTTTCGTTCGTGAAGAACTTGGCGTTGATCGCGATGAGTTCACGGATTCGACGACACAGTGGAGTCGTTGTCGTGATGGCTCCGGCGAGTCGGTGATCTCGGCCTCTGGGGCGGGGAATGCACGGTGGTTGCACCCTCGCCGGTCTTGGCGCCATCGGTTCGCGCCTGGCCGACCTGCCGCGGCTGCGACGCACTGTGCTGCCGCGGGGTGTCGCCGTTAGGAAGCCGATGAGACTCTGTATTGTGGCCCTCCAGCCGTCGAGCTTGTCCGCCGTTGGAGGGTAATCTAGGAGCAGTTGAGCTCATGCTAGAGCTTCTGCTGGAGTGGCGGGCAGCGGCGGCGAACGGCGCGTGGAGCGGGATGTGCTCGAACTTCTAACTATGTTAGAAGGACCAGCACCCGGTCCAGGCAGTCGCGCCACGCTCGCGCCAACACGCTAGTGTGCGTGTTGGCCTTGAACACCCTGGGATCCGCCAGCTCGATCTGGGTCCAGCGAGCGTATGGTACCGTGGGTACCAGGGCGCTGCTGGTCCCGCGCCTCCTGAGAGGGGCGCGGTGCATGCTCGGATGCCGTGGCGCCATGAGCTGGCTCGACGACGCCCGTCCCGCCGCCAGTGCCGTCCCCACCACCCGTTTGCTCCAGGGGCGGTGGGTTCGACGCGGACGGACCAGCCACCTCCGGAGCTTTTTTCTTCGGCGGCATGTCAATGAAGATGATGGAAATCTAGCCTGTGCGGACGCCGGATCAGGTTCACACAACCTCGATGCCCCCTACCTGGCGCGCCAAAGATGTCGGGGGAAATCGGCTTCCTCGAACACCTATGGGGACCGAGCCCCTTACTGGTTCGGCGGGGGGCGGAGGTCGCACGAAGAGCAGATCGAGGCGATGCACACACGGGGTTTACCCAGCTTCGGGCCGCATGGATGCGTAAAACCCTACTGCTGCTCTGTGGTTTGTATTGTGTTCTTGCTCGGAGGCGCGTGGTGCTACAGTACACACGAGCCGCTGGCGAGACCGAGCGTAAAAATGGGTGTCCTCCCCACTCTACGTGCGCATGGGGCCTCCTTTTATATGCTCAAGGGGTTACCCACAGGTGGCAGCATAGATGGGGGCAAAAATGGGAGAATGTTGTAGTGGGTACAGCTGCCTGCATAGTGGTTGTACAGTGCTATCATACCTAACTCTAACGGCGGGGGACAAGGGCATTAAATGCCCGTCCGCATCGCCCAGACGGTGTAGGAAAAGGACCGTTAGGAGCGCCAGCGTTTGCCACGATGGCTACTCTGTCAGCTTTGCTTCGCCACCGCATGCCCCTAGCTACACAGCCTCCTGCCACGTGCGCCTGGAATGCCCCCAGAGCGACACGTTGGTGGATGAGCTGGAGTGCAGGCACGGGGTGGTAACTTGCCGCGACAAGCGACTTGCCGCGGTGGATGTCTTATCGCGCCCGGGAGCTTGTCGCTCACCGGTCCTTGCCGGGACGCGCGGCGCGTCGCGGCAAGGCTCCTGTCGCGCCGTGGTTGGCCTTCCCGGCAAGCTCCTCTTGCCGGGGGCTTGTGCTTCGAGCGGCAGTCCCGGCAAGCTCCTCTTGCCGGGGCCTCGCTCACTTCGGGCAGCCTTCCCGGCAAGCTCATCCTGCCGGGGCCTTGGCTCAAATACTCTGTTCTTGAATGTCCCAAAAGGGGACCATGGAGGGTCTTGGCGATCACCTGGCAAGCCTTGCCGCGGGGTGCTACGACTGCCCGTGCACAAGTTCGGGGTACTAAGGTACCCCTACTTTAGTACACCGACAATATCACAACATACCCTGCAAAAACAAGTTAGACGTCCTGTACTTTATTGTTGCATGTTTTATGTGGCTGCTATGGGTGATTAGTAAGAACCGTTCTTACCTACGCAAAGCCACAAGGTGATATTCAAGTTGCTATTTAACCTTCTACAAGGACCGCCTTTGTAGAATCCGATTCAACTAAGGTGGGAGAGAGAGACACCCGCCAGCCATCTTTATGCAATCAAGTTGCATGTCTGTCAATGGAACCGGTCTCATGTACATGGACATGTAAAGTTGGTCCAGGCCGCTTCATCTCACATTAATACCGCTGAGTCAAGATAAGACTAAGGAAGGAAGCAATCTGAATATCAATGCCCACAAACTCCTTTGTGTTCTACTCGTGATGTCATCTACGCATAAACCTAGCTCATGATGCCACTCTTGGGGAACGTTGCATGGGAAACAAAATTTTCCTACGCTCACCAAGATCAATCTAGGAGATGAACATCTATGAGAGGAGAGATTGAATCTAGATACCTTGTAGACCGCTAAGAGGAAGCATTAAGAAACGTGGTTGATGTAGTCGAATGTCTTCGTGATCCAATCATGATCCATCCATGAACTCCCGATCAAGTGCCGAACAGACGGCACCTCCGCATTCAACACACGTACGGCTTGATGACACATTCACCTCCTCGATCCAGTGAGCGATGGTGAACTAGTAGCTCGAGTTCTCCGACAGCGCGACGGCATGGTGGCGGTGGCAGTGGTGGTGGAGAGGAACTACAAGGGAGAGGAAGGGCAGCGCCGTGGCATGAAAGGGTGCGGCTGCACTCCCTCTCCACCTCTATATATAGGGGGCAGGGAGGAAAACCCTAGGGTTTCCCCCTAGGTGGGGGCGGCGGCCACCAAGGGGAGGTGCCCCCTAGGTGCCTTGCCTCCCAAGCAAGGGAGCGGCTGCCCTAGGGGGCACCCCACCCACCTAGCCGAGTGGGCTAGGATTTGGGGTGGCGCCCAGTCCCTTGTGGGCTAGTGTGCCCCTCTTCCTTGGCCCATGAGGCCCCCTGAAACCTATTTTGGTTCTCCGATGAAAACCAGTACCTCCTGGAACACTTCCAGAATCCGAATCCCTTCATCCTACATATCAATCTTCACCTCTAGACAATTACGGAGTTCCTCGTCATGTCCGGGATCTCATCCGAGACTCCGAACAACCTTCGGTCACCAACACAATAACTCAATTATACTTAGATTGTCACCAAACATTAAGTGTGTAGACCCCGCAGGTTCGAGAACTATGCAGACATGACTGAGACACCTCTACGGTCAGTTACCAATAGCGGGACTTGGATGTACATATTGGTTCCTACATATTCTACGAAGATCTTTATCGTTCGAACCTTGATGCCAAGGATTCAGCTAATCCCGTATGCAGTTCCCTTTGTCCATCGGCATATTACTTGCCCATGATTCGATCGTCGGTATATCCATACCTAGTTCAATATAATCTCGTTACCGACAATTCTCTTTACTCGTTTCGTAAAAGATCCCATGGCTAACTCCTTAGTCACATTGCTTGCAAGCACATTGTGATGTTGTATTACCGAGTGGGCCCCGAGACACCTCTCCGCCACACGGAGTGACAAATCACAGTCTTGATCCATGCCAACTCAACAGATACCCTCGGAGATACCTGTAGAGCATCTTTATAGTCACCCAGTGACGTTTCGACGTTTGATACACACAAGGTACTCCTCCGGTGTTAGTGAGTTGCATGATCTCATGGTCATAGGAACAGATACTTGACATGCAGAAAACGATAGCAATAAACTTGATATGATCATATGCTACACTTATAGTTTGGGTCTTGTCCATCATATCATTCTCCTAATGATGTGATCCCACTATCAAATGACAACTCATGTCTATGGCTAGGAAACCATAGCCATTTTTATCAACGAGCTAGTCCGGTTGAGGCTCACTAGGGACACGTTGTTGTCTATGCATCCACACATGTATTTGAGTTTCCTATCAATACAATTATAGCATGGATAATAAAAAATTATCATGAACAAGGAAATATTATAATAATCATTTTATTATTGCCTCTAGGGCATATTCCCAACATTTCACACTACAAAACCTCTTACATCCACAGTACAGGCAAGTCTTCTATTAGATATAGGGGTGAAACCAGATCAGATTTGGACGTATAATGCTTATACTGTATCATTTTTCACATTTATTTTCATATTCAGAAGAGGAACGGATGTGGATTCGAATATTGGATTACGCAGATTTGTACTAGGTATTGTAACGAAGCGACGTGTAACATCCCAAATTTTCAATTTGGAATGTTATACATTAGATCATCTTTGCATATCATATTTTCTTGCCTTTGGTTTCATCCTAGAAGTTCTACGCAACTCAAGGACCCTCGGAGAGAGTTGGGGACTTCGTTATTTTCATATTTGAGTTTTCTCAAGTAGGATCATTTGATTTATTTATTTTATCTTCAATTATTTCTATTATACAAATATGAGAGAGGGAATAAAATGACTTTCCCAAAATAAAGAAATATTGAGGATTTAATAAAAAATCAAATAAGATTTATTTCTTGGAGTTTTGCTATTTTATTTGAATTTAGGAAAAATTGCATGTTTCCAAAACTGCATTTTAGGGCCAAGAAAATGTTCATCTCGTTCTAAATATTTTATTTAGACGGCGAAAATTTGTTTTGGCAATTTTAGATTACTTTTTTTCTAGAATTTTTCTTAGTTCCGGTGAAATTGTTTTAAAAAAAATCCCGCGCGCCCGACTGGGCCAAGGCCCAGCCGAGCCGGGCCGGCCTCGCGAGCGCCACCGCCAGCCCCGCCGTGTCGCCGCCGGACTCGGGGAGTCCGACCCCGAGACGCCATGGCCGTCGCCCCTTCCCCAAGCCATGGCCGCCCCCCTTTAAATAGGAGCCACCGCCGCCGCCCTCTCCTCATCCCGCCACCGCAACCCGCCTCCCGCAGCAGCCGCAGCGCCGCTTGCCGCCACCGCCGCCGCCGCCGCCCCGCCGCCTTGCGTCGCCCGCCGCCAGGAGCCGCCACCGTCGACGCCATCGCCGCCATCCCGCGCCACCCCATGCCGCCCGGAGCCCCGCCGGAACCTCGCCGGAGCCCGAGCCGAGGTAGCCGGCCGCCGCCCCGGTTTTTTGAGAAAAACCAATCCTGTTTTTTTAGAAAACCCTAGTTTTATTTTTTAGATCGGTTTTTTTTGGTTTATTTATCCAGCGAGCGTTCGTTCGTTCTAACGAACGCGTTCACCATTTAGTTACAGTTAACGAGCGTCTGTTCGTTAAACTGTTCGTCGTTATTCTTTTTCTCGGATTTATCCGCGATTATTTCTGATCGTGATTTCTGATCCGATTTTCGTTTTAGTTTAACTTTTCGCTCGTTTATCGGAATCAGGCGATTCAAGCGCGTGGAGTTTTGTCTCGAAACCCTCTTTCCGTTTAACCAACTCAAACAAGTTTTTTGCTTCTGTAAAATTTGACCTAGGTCCAGATTAGTAAATGAAGCTTCTTTCTTTCGTCGTTTGATTTTCGTTGCTTTGTTCGATTTGTTTCTTTTTGTCAACCGGAGTTCTTAAGTTGAACTTTCTGGTTAGATCTCTTATTTGAGTTTTACCAGTGCATTAGTTGAGTACTTATTGTATGCTTGTTTGTTTGCGATAGAGTACCCGGAGTGCGCCGCTTGCTACTTTGAATTGCTAGGTTTCGCGGATCATCAGCAAGGCAAGTAACATTTTGATCATACCTCTTACTACCCAGTTTTATTGCATTAGATCAATCCTCAAAAAATTGCATGGTTAGGATCTGAATTAAATTGTGGGATTGGGAAGTAGATGAGGTAATAACTATTCACCTATTTATTATCAAACCTTGGGAGTTACTTCTACGTTTCTTATATTGCTATGCTATGCTCGTAGACGTGGATTGGGTTTGACTGTATTCATGACAGATGTGAGATTGTTAATTAATGGTTAATTTAAGGTGGCAACTTAAACTCACATCTGGGTGGATTGAGGCACCTGGGTATTCTAGCGATTGCCTGTTTTTCTTTATGGACCGCCACCCAGGCTCAAAGGGATCATGAGATTATTCATACTAGAAACTTCCGTGTGCAGCCACAAGCTACCATGGGCTCTAGCATAGTTGATTAAGTCGTGTGAACTCTTATAGTGGTAGACTAGTAGATGTAGGGGAAAGTAGGTGTAACGGTCTACCCAATCGTAAGGTGCTAGCGCTTCTGAAAGACTACGTCTCGGTCATCCGTTTCTCAAACACCATGTAGTGCGAAAATCCCAACGGAGGAGATCGAGTCTTGTGGGGAAAAGTGCGAAAACCTCTGCAGAGTGTATAAACTAATCATGGTTAGCCGTGTTCCCGGTTATGGACGCCTTGAGTATCTTGTACTTGGATTATCATGTGAATCTCATCATGTAACTTTAATTAATTTTGTTGGGTTTTTAATGATGATGCTTAATTGGGACTGAGAGGGTGTCTACACTCTCAATGTTTAACAACCACTATGATAGTTAAATAAATTTTATTCCTTTGTAGTAGGGAAAAATTGGCTTTATGCAAAAATTGTAACCATAGAGCTTTCCACCAGCCATATATGCATGTAGTATAGCTTTATTCTTTCATTACTCTCTATGTGTTACATTGCGAGCATATTCCATGTGCTGACCCGTTTCGGGTTGCAACGTTCATGTTGCAGACTTTTCAGACGACGAGTAAGGTGCATTTAGGTCGTGGTTCTATACTTAGTGATGTCGTTGGAGTTGATGGACTCGCTTATCTTCCAAGCATTCCGCTGTTATCGTTATTAGATGGCCTTAAGCCATATTTATTGTAATAGTTCTCTTTTGAGACATTCGATGTAATAAGTGTGTGATTGCTACTCTGTTATAAATCCTTCAAGTATTGTGTGTGTCAGCATTACTGATCCAGGGATGACACTGATGCACAGAGATCAGACTGTTTGAGGTCTGGTCGCTACATGACGTTGGATCGCAAACGTTCATTTACCACATATGCATATATGAGGAATATATAAATTCTTTAAACTAAAATTATACATAAATAATGAGGAGATATTAATACTTGTATGTTTAAAAAACCAAATAAAGCACTAGATAGTATTAAAATTGGCCAAACGAATTACTAATAAGCATATTCCATGTCTCATAACCAAAGACAGCCTTCATGTATTGCCAGTTAATACTTAAAAATTTAGCCATAAATCGTATATCCATATTTAAAATGGTTGGATTATCCCGCTAGAAAGAACCAATTATCCCACTGTGTCTCTTATTAGTAATATCATATCCTATCAATCAGATTTGATTTTGGAAATGGTTTCAAGCGGAAATTGTTCTAACCACTTTCACCCTTAATTAGATACATGAAGTGATTGGAAATATACATGGTCTTGTCTATCCATATCTAGTGGAAATGTGTGTAAAATCATGTTATAAAACATATAATCTCTTGGTGCTATTTTTAGCAACTAATATTTACATGTCTCTAAGACGATATGGTCGTTCCTATATATAGAGACTGTGTTGTTGTTTGAATTTAATCATAATAAATGTGACCAAGTTAGGTATAAAACATTGATCTTATGCCAATATTATTGATGATATCTAGCCTTTTGGGCATGAGTTTTAAGGACATTTTCTACCCATGGGTTTTTGTCGGTTGATATGCACAAAGTCACCGATTGGGCTTACATTCAAATATGCCCCAGGCCCCTGCCCCCGGGACACCCGTTAAATAACTATCTGACAGGTGGGTGCCAAGTCCAAAGTGTTGGGAAACATAGCATGCAATTTCAAAAAAAGTCATACGCTCACGCAAGATCTATCTAGGAGATGCATAGCAACGAGAGGAGGAGAGTGTGTCTACGTATCCTCGTAGACCGAAAGCAGAAGCGTTTGACAACGCGGTTGATGTAGTCGAACTTCTTCTCGTTCTGACCGATCAAGTACCGAACGTACGACACCTCCGAGTTCTGCACACGTTCAACTCGATGACGTCCCTCGAACTCTTGATCCAACAAAGTGTCGAGGAAGTAGATGAGTTCCGTTAGCACGACGACGTGGTGATGGTGATGGTGAAGTGATCCGTGCAGGGCTTCGCCTAAGCACCGCGAGAATATGGCCGAGGGTTTAATCTGTGGAGGGGGCGCCGCACATGGCTAACAGATGTTGTTGTTATGTTCTAGGCGGCCCCTCCCCATGTATATATAGGTGGGAGAGGGAGGGGAGCAGCAAGTGGGCGCCCCAAGTACGAGGAATCCTACTTGGGCGCCTCCCCAATTTGGCCTCCCCCTTCCATAAGTTTCGGAGTGGGAAGGAAGGAGGAGGGAAGGAAAGGGAGGCCGAATCCCTCCCCTTCCTTATCTCTTCCCCTCTTTCCTTATCCTCTGGTTCGGCCCATATGGGGGGCACAACAGCCCCTGCCGGCTGCTGCGTTTCTCCTCTTGGCCCATTAGGCCCATATCTTTTGTCGGGGATGCCCGGAACCCCTTCCGGTGATCCGATATGTACCCGGTACCCTTCGGAACACTTCTAGTGTCCAAATACCATCGTCCTATATATCAATCTTTACCTCTCAACCATTTAGAGACTCCTTGTCATGTCCATGATCTCATCTGGGACTCCGCACAACATTCGGCCACCAAATCACATAATTCATATAATACAAAATCGTCATCGAACGTTAAGCGTGCAGACCCTACGGGTTCGAGAATTATGTAGACATGACCGAGACACCTCTCAGGTCAATAACCAATAGCAGAACCTGGATGATCATATTGGCTCCTACATATTCTATGAAGATCTTTATCGGTCAAACATTATGACAACATATGTTATTCCTTTGTCCATTGGCATGTTACTTGCCCGAGATTCAATCGTCGGTATCTTCATACCTAGTTCAATCTCGTTACTGGCAAGTCTCTTTAGTCATTCCATACTACATCATCCTGTAACTAACTCATAAGTCACTTTGCTTGCAAGGCTTCTTATGATGTGCATTATCGAGAGGACCCAGAGATACCTCTCCAATACTCGGAGTGCAAATCCTAATCTCGATCTATGCCAACCCAAGAAGTACCTTCGGAAATACCTATAGAGCATCTTTATGATCACCCAGTTACGTTGTGACGTTTGATAGCACATAATGCATTCCTCCGGTATCCGGGAGTTGCATAATCTCATAGTCGAAGGAATATGTATTTGACATGAAGAAAGCAATAGCAATAAACTGAACGATCGTTATGCTAAGCTAACGGATTGGTCTTGTCCATCACATCATTCTCCTAATGATGTGATCATGTTCATCAAATGACAACACATATATATTGTTACGAAACTTAACCATCTTTGATTAACGAGCTAGTCTAGTAGGGCTTACTAGGGACACGGTGTTTTGTCTATGTATCCACGCATGTATCAAGTTTCCAGTTAATACAATTCTAGCATGAATAATAAACAGTTGTCATGATACAAGGGAATATAAAATAACAACTTTATTATTGCCTCTAGGGCATATATCCTTTAGGCCCCACTTGCACTAGAGTCAATAATCCAGTTCACATCGCCATGTGATTTAACACCAATAGTTCACATATTTATGTGATTAACACCCATAGTTCACATCGCCATGTGACCAATACCCAAAGAGTTTACTAGAGTAAATAATCTAGTTCACATCGCTATGTGATTAACACCCAAAGACAACTAAGGTGTGATCATGTTTTGTTTGTGAGAGAGGTTTAGTTAACGGGTCTGCCACATTCAAATCCGTATGTATTTTGCAAATTCTATGTCTACAATGCTCTGCCTGGAGCTACTCTAGCTAATTGCTCCCACTTTCAATATGTACCCAGATTGAGACTCAGAGTCATCCGGATCAGTGTCAAAGCTTGCATCGACGTAACCCTTTACGATGAACTCTTTCTCATCTCCATAACCGCGAAACATTTCCTTAGTCCTCTTTAGGTGCCTAAGGATAATTTTGACTGCTGTCCAGTGATCTACTCCTGGGTCACTATTGTACCCACTTGCCAAACACATAGCAAGGTACACAATAGGTCTGGTATACGACATGACATACTTTATAGAACCTATGGCTAAGGCATAAGGAATGACTTTCATTCTCTCTCTATCTTATGTCGTGGTCGGGTCTTGAGCCTTACTCAACTTCATACCTTACAACTCAGGCAAGAACTCCTTCTTTGATTGATCCATTTTGAACTCCTTCAAAATCTTATCAAGGTATGTACTCATCGAAAGTCTTATGAAGCGTCTTGATCTATCTCTATAGATCTTGATGCCCAATATGTGAGCAGCTTCACCGAGGTCTTTCTTTGAAAACTCCTTTCAAGCACTCCTTTATGTTTTCCAGAAAATTCTACATCATTTCCGATCAACAATATGTCATTCACATGTACTTATCAGAAGGCTGTAGTGCTCCCACTCACTTTCTTCTAAATGCAGGCTTCACCGCAAGTCTGTATAAAACTATATGCTTTGATCAACTCATCAAAGCGTATATTACAACTCCGAGATGCTTGCACCAGTCCATAGATGGATCGATGGATCTTGCACATTTTGTTAGCACCTTTAGGATTGACAAAACCTTCTGGTTGCATCATATACAACTCTTCTTTAATAAGTTCATTAAGCAATGCAATTTTGATATCCATTTGCCAGATTTCATAAAATGTGGTAATTGCTAACATGATTCGGACAGACTTAAGCATCGATACGAGTGAGAAAATCTCATCATCGTCAACAACTTGAACTTGTTGAAAACCTTTTGCGACAATTCGAGCTTTGTAGATAGTAACACTACCATCAGCATCCATCTTCCTCTTGAAGATCCATTTATTCTCAATGGCTTGCCGATCATCGGGCAAGTCCACCAAAGTCCACACATTGTTCTTATATATGGATCCTATCTCAGATTTCATGGCCTCGGGCCATTTATCGAAATCTGGGCTCATCATAGCTTCTTCATAGTTCGTAGGTTCGCCATGGTCTAGTAACAAGACTTCCAGAATAGGATTACCGTACCACTCTGGTGCAGAACGTGCTCTGTTTGACCTAGGAGGTCCAGTAGTAACTTGATCTGAAGTTTCATGATCTTCATCATTAGCTTCCTCTCTAGTAGGTGTAGGCATCATGGGAACGGATTTCTCTGATGTGCTACTTTACAAATTGAGAGAAGGTACAATTACCTCATTAAGTTCTACTTTCCTCCCACTCACTTCTTTCGAGAGAAACTCCTTTCCTAGAAAGATTCCATTCTTCGCAACAAAGATCTTGCCTTTGGATCTGTGGTAGAAGGTCTACCCAATTGTTTCCTTAGGGTATCCTATGAAGACGCAATTCTCCAATTTGGGTAAGAGCTTATCAGGTCAAAGTCTTTTGACATAAGTGTTGCAACCCCAAACTTTAAGAAACAACAGCTTAGGTTTCTTGCAAAACCACAGTTCATACAGTGTCGTCTCAACGGATTTAGATGGTGCCCTATTTAACGTGAATGCAGTTGTCTCTAATGCATAACCCCAAAACGATAGTGGTAAACCGGTAAGAGACATCATAGATCGCACCATATCTAATAAAGTACGGTTACGACGTTCGAACACACCATTATGCTGTGGTGTTCCAGGTGGCGTGAGTTGTGAAACTATTCCACATTATTTTAAATGAAGGCCAAACTCGTAACTCAAATATTCGCCTCTGCGATCAGATTGTAGAAACTTTATTTTCTTGTTACGACGATTCTCCACTTCACTCTGAAATTCTTTGAACTTTTCAAATGTTTCAGACTTGTGTTTCATTAAGTAGATATGCCCAGCTCAAATCATCTGTGAAGGTCAGAAAATAACGATACCTGCCGCGTGCCTCAACACTCATCGGACCGCATACACCAGTATGTATTATTTCCAATAAGTCATTGGACCGCTCCATGGTTCTAGAGAACGGAGTTTTAGTCATCTTGCCCATGAGCCATGGTTCGCAAGTATCAAATGATTCATAATCAAGTGATTCAAAAAGCCCATTTGCATGGAGTTTCTTCATGTGCTTTACACCAATATGACCTAAACTGCAGTGCCACAAGTATGTTGCACTATCATTATCAATTTTGCATCTTTTGGCATCAATATTATGAATATGTGTATCACTACGATCGAGATTCAATAAACCATTTACATTGGGTGTATGACCATAGAAGGTTTCGTTCATGTAAACATAACAACAATTATTCTCTGACTTAAATGAATAATCGTATTGCAAAAAACATGATCCAATCATATTTATGCTCAACGCAAACACCAAATAGATTTATTTAGGTTCCACGCTAATCCCGAAGGTAGAGGGAGTGTGCGATGGTGATCTTATCAACCTTGGAACCACTTCCAACACACATCGTCACCTCGCCCTTAACCAGTCTCTGTTCATTCTGCAACTCCTGTTTCGAGTTACTAATCTTAGCAACTAAACCAGTATCAAATACCCAGGGGCTACTATGAACACTAGTAAAGTACACATCAATAACATGTATATCAAATATACCTTTGTTCACTTTGCCATCCTTCTTATCCGCCAAGTATTTGGGGCAGTTCCGCTTCCAGTGACCATTCCCTTTGTAGTAGAAGCACTCAGTTTTAGGCTTAGGTCCAGCTTTGGGCTTCTTCACGGGAGTGGCAACTTGCACTACAAAAAAAAAGACACATCCGTGACATTTTGGGCCAGACGAAAAAAATTATGTCATACATATGACACTTCTATGACGATAACTGTGACAAAACCCGGTATCATCATAGATGTGGTGGGCTCCTACTTCTATGACAAAAAATCATGACAGAAAATGGGCTTTTCATCCTGGGCGGGCCGGAGACGCAGCTGCATGACATTCTTTGGGCCGTCCATGACAGGAAAAAACGTGGTAGAAGCGAGGGGGAGGAAAATTTCAAGGAGTTCCCAGTTACGGTGGGAGGTCGGGGGCCGAGCGATGCGCGTTTCTCTCATACACATACGCGCGTGTGTGCGAGGCGTTGGCTCTAACTGAACCCGAGCGAGGCGTTGGGCTCTAACTGAACCCGAGCGATTGCACTACAGGCTACGCATTACTGAACCCGAGCGATCGATCGATGGCTATTAACTAAACCCGATCGAGCGATTCCTTCGCTACTGCTGCTAATTGAAGCCGATCGATGGGATGAACAGTGAGCGTTGCGAGGGGGTTTGGATGAACAGTGAGCGGTGGTGTTGCCTCTGGATGAACAGGACCCCGTGGTGTGGTGGAGGGCTGGATGAACAGTAGACGGTGGAGGGGTGCCCGTGGAGGGGTGGTTGAACAGGACCCCGTGGTGTGGAGGGCTGGATGAACAGTAGACGGTGGAGGGGTGCCCGTGGAGGGGTGGCTGAACAGGACCCCATGGTGTGGAGGGCTGGATGAAAAGTAGACAGTGGAGGGGTGGTTGAACAGTAGCAGGTGGAGTAGCGCGCGGTGGAGGCTGGATGAACAGGAGCCCGTGGAGGCTGGAGGAGGTCCTACGGTGGAGATGAACAGTATCCCGTGGAGTCCCGTTTTGCGGTAAGCCACACCCCTCCCGATGAACAGGACCCCCCGTTTCGATCATGGCGCTCCAACACAAGTCCATTTCCTCCGTTTTGCGGTACGCCACACCCCCCTCCCGATCAACAGGACCCCCGTTTCGACCGTAGGAGGTCCGTTTCCTCCGTTTTGCGGTACGCCAAACCCCTCCCGATGAATAGGATCCCGTTTCGACCGTAGGAGGTCCGTTTCCTCCGTTTTACGGTACGCCAGGCCTCGTTTCCATCGCCTGTTCCGTCCAAGCCCTCCCGATGAACACGACCACGCATTCCGTTCCGACCCAGCCGGTTGGCTCCCACGCGTTCCGTTGCCTCCCGATGAACATGACGCGTTCTGTTGCCTCCCCATGAACACGACAACGACGTTGTTTCTCCGTTCCGACCCAGCCATGTACACGAGCCCTCGCCGTACGTATGCGCGAGTAGGCGTTCGAGACCCCGCCCGTATGTACACATACGTGGCCGTATTTTCTTTCTTGCACCCTGGCCGTTGTACGTACGTGTACATGCTACGTGTGCGCCTCTACTACGACACGTGCGCGCCTCTACATCCACCAGTATATATGTACGTACACGTTCGCGATCAGAATGACAACGCTACGTACGCTTCGACCAGGTGGGTCCCGACTGTCAGGCACTTACTTGCATGCGAAGATGTAGCTGGTGGGTCCCAGCAGTCAGGGGCGAATTGTTTTTTTTTGGACGCACTTCCTTGCGTGCGAAGATGTAGCTGGTGGGTCCCAGCAGTCAGGGGGAACATTTTTTTCGTGAAATACGGTGGCCCGTCCGGTGGGTCCCCGCTGTCAGGTGGAGGAATCATTATTTTGCGCGTGATAAGGAGGCACTTCCTTGCCGCGGCCGTGGACCTAGCTGTCAGCCTCTCCACGTACAGTCCACGTCCGATGGAAGTCGTTCCTTGACCACGTTGACCACGCCGCGCCAAGAGCACCACGGCGGTGGACGACGGTGAGGACTTGGAAGGGGACGACTCGAAGTCGGGGAAGATGCAGCAGTGGATGCCCACGCGAAGAGGAGTACGAGCGTTCACTGGTTCGCTGCGGTGTGAGGCTGGTGTGGCCGCAGACTAACAGGGGGTGTGGGTGAGTAGAGGGATGTCCTGGCCAGCGGTGGGAGTAGTAGGGGGCGGTGAGGCCTCCGCGGCATCACAGCCGGCCACGGGAGGCAGGAGCACGCGGCACGACTGGCGCTAGTTTGGGCGGCTGGAGAAAGAAGACCAGAGGTTGAAGAAGCACTACGGCCGTTGGATGATCATCGTACGGTAACAGGAGCTAGAATCGTTCATATTGACTAAGTTGACAAAGCCCTCCGTCCCCGTCAACTTGGTAGGCCCACAAGTCAGCCTCCCACTATGCTGGGTTCCAGCTGGTAGGGGGATATTCATTTTTTTGTGCGTAATAAGGAGGCACTTCCTTGCGTGCGAAGATAGCTGGTGGGTCCGACATGTCAGCGGGGGGCACGTTATTTTCGCAAAATACAGAGGCCCTTCCGGTGGGTCCAGATGTCAGGTGGAGGAATCATTATTTTGCGCGTAATAAGGAGGCATTTCCTTGTGTGCGGCCGTGGACCCAGCTGTCAGCCTCTCCACGCACAGTCTACTTCCGATGGTGTCGTTCGTTGACCATGTTGACCACGCCGCGCCGAGCGCATCCAAGGTGGTGGACGACAGCGAGGCCCCGGACAACAACGAGCCGGAGATGGGAAGACGCGGGAGTAGAGTCGCAGACGGAGAGGTGTACGAGGGTTATTTGGTTCTAGTGCGGTGTGGTTCGGCAGTTGGTGGAGAAGAATAGGAGGTGTGGAGGGGTGGAGGGATGGCCTGGCCAACGGTGGAGTAGCGCTTCATAGCGAAGCGTGCTAAGCAGAGCTGCTAGCAGCAGGAGGCGGGAGGTGGTCCCGGCGGCGCTGGAGGAAGAAGACGAGAGATTGAAGATGGATGTCGGTCGTTGGATGTAAATCCAACAGCTAACATGTCAGAATCATTTGTTGACTAAATTGACAACGACTTGCGTTGGCTTCGACCTATTGGCCCACATTTCAGCCTCCAAAAATGTGGCACGTATTTGTCGGTGTACTAGAGTAGGGGTACCCTAGTATCCCGAACTTGTGCACGGGCAGTCGCAGCCTCCCGCGGCATGGCTTGCCAGGTGACCGCCAAGGACCTCCGTGGTTCCTTTGGAGCCATTCAAGAACAAAGTATTCAAGTCAAGGAAACAAGCCCCCGGCAAAAGGAGCTTGCCGGGAAGGCCACCCAAGGCACAAGACCCCGGCAAGAGGAGCTTGCCGGGAAGACCAACCAAGGCATCTCAAGGAACTTGCCGCGACACGCCACGCGTCTCGGCAAGGCCCGTCGAGCGACAAGCTTCCGGGCGCGACAAGACAACGACCACGGCAAGGCGTTTGCCGCGGCAGCCAACCACTCTGTACCCGCGCTCCAGCGCATCCACCAATGTGTCGCTCTGGGACCCTTCCAGGCGTACGTGGCGGGACACTGTGCAGCCAGGGGTGCACTGTGGCAAGCGGCGCTGACAAGATCGCCATCATGGCAAGTGGTGGCGTCCCTAACGGTCGCTTTTCTGCACTGTTTGGGCGACGTAGATAGGCATTTAATGCCCTTGTCCCCTGCCGTCAGGGTTAGGTATGATACACTGTACAAGTAGCTGTACCAACCGCAGCAACTTTACATTTTTACCCTTACCTACGTTGCCACCTGTCGGTGACCCCTTGAGCATATAAAAGGAGGCCCATGCGCAACATAGGGGGGAGGGAGGAACAGAAGCACGCTCGGTCTCGTTAGCTGCTTGAGTGTACTGTAGCACTCAGCGCTCCCGAGCAAGAACACAATACAATCCACAAAGCAGCAGTAGGGTTTTACGCATCCGTGCGGCCCGAAGCTGGGTAAAACTGCTCGTGTGCCTCGCCTCGATCTGCTCTTCGTGCGGCCTCCGCCCCCTGCCGAACCGAAAAGAGGCTCCGTCCCCATAGGTGCTCGTGGAGTCAGTTTCCCCGACATCTTTGGCGCGCCAGGTAGGGGGCGTCGAGGTTGTGTGAACCTGATCTGGCGTTCACACGAGCTAGATCTTCATCATCTTCATCGACATGCCACCGAAGAAGAAGGCTTCGGAGGCGGCTGATCCGCCCGCGACAGATCCACCACCGCCAGAGCAAACGGCTGGTGGGGAAGACGCCGGCGGAAGAACGGGCATCGACGAGGGAGCCCACGGTGCCGCCAGGTCCAAGGACAAGGCCGCGCTGCCCATCGGCGGCATAGCTGGCTCCCACGACGACAGGGCGTCCGTGGATGCACCGCGCCCATCTCAGGAGGTGCGGGATCGGCAGCGTCATGGTACTCACGGTACCATACGCTTGCTGGACCCAAATCGAGCTGGCGGATCTCGGAACGCTCAAGGCCAACATGCTGGCGTGAGCGAGGCACGATCGCTTGGACGGGATATTGCTCCTTCTAACGCAGTTAGAAGTCCGAGCATATCCCGCTCCTCGCACCGTTCGCCACCGCTACCCGCCACTCCAGCAGAAGCTTTGGCGCGAGCTCAACTGCTCCTAGATTTCCCTCCAACGCCGGACAAGATCGACGACTGGAGGGCCACCATTCAGAGCCTCAACGGCTTCGCCAACGGCGACACTCCACGGCAGCCGACTGCATCGCAGCCGCGGCAAGCCAGCCAGGTGCGAGCCGATGGCGACAAGACCGGTGGGGGTGCAACCACCGTGCACTCTCCGCCCCGAAGGCCAAGATCGCCGACTCACCGGATCCACCACGACAGCGACTCCACTGCGTCATCAGATCCGCGAGCTCGTTGCGACCAACGCCAAGTTCTTCACGAACGACAGCAAGAAGACGCTCGTACTCGCATCGAGCGCCGAAGAGAAGCGCGGCGTCAATCAGACCGGCGCGCTGGGCCCACTGTCAACATGCATGCGCCAGGGGAACCAGGCGACCTGCCCTACGCGGTAGGTTGCCCTGCGTTTACCCCTGAGCTGCGGCAAGTCCAGTGGCCCAGTACGAAGAACTTCAAGCCAGACGTACCAGAGAAGTACGACGGCAAGTTGCATCCGTCGGAGTTCCTCAGCATCTACACCATCACGGTGCAAGCTGCCGGGGGGCGAGACGACAAGATCCTTGCCAACTACTTCCCGCTGGTGCTCAAGCCCAACGTCAGGTCCTGGCTCATGCACTTGCCGGACAACTCCATATCTTCCTGGGCAGACCTGTGCCATCAGTTTGTCGGCGCCTGTACAGGCGGCCACAAACCTCATGGCCAGGAGAGTGATCTTCATCTGCTCTCCCAGAAGGAAGGAGAGCCTCTGTGCAAGTACATCCAGAGATTCAGCCAAGTGCAACGCAACATCCCAGATGTCCACCCTACCGCGGTCATCAGCGCGTTCCACCAGAACGTGCGTAACCGCAGGATGCGGGAGGAGATGGCGATGTGCAAGATCAGAGACGTCAGTGAGCTATATGCCCTGGCTGACAAGTGTGCACGTGCTGAGGAAGGAAGGAGACTCCCCGGAGAGAATACAACAGCAGAAGGATCTGACAGCGAGGATGCCGCCCCGGCAAGCAAGAGTCGGCGGCGGAACAACAGAAAGAAGAAAAGCAAAGAGGTACTAGCTGTTGAGCAGTCCGGCAACGAAGGTGGCGCCAAGACAGCCAAGACTGGTAGCTCCGGCAAGGAGGTTGCCTCATGCGCCAACTGCCAGGCTGTGGCGGCCGCCGACATGCAGGACGGCACCAACAAGCAGTACTGTAAGATCCACCGCACCAAGGGCCACGACCTCCAGAGCTGCAAGAAGGTCGAGCAGCTTGTCGAGCTGCAGAAGGCCGAGTACGAGCGACGCGACAAGGAGAAAGCCCAAGCAGGTGCTGGAGGATCCGGCACGAAGCGTCCCGCCCGGGGAGGACGTCATGGCAAGGCCAAGCAGCGGCAAGGAGACAGACCTCCCCGCGGCCGTGACAACGATGAAGATGATGACGATGACGAAGACATGGAAGATGACGAGACCAGAGAGCAGGAGTTTCAGAAAGCCACAAAGGTCTTGTGCGTTGACGGTGGTGCTTCTCTGCATACTTCACACCGCCAACTCAAGCAGTGGGTGCGGGAAGTCAATGCGGCAGAACCACCCGTCGAATCACGCAAGCTTCTGAAATGGTCCAGCACGCCTATCGTCTTTGATATTGAGGACCACCCTGATCGCACAACTGCGGTCGGGTGCTTGCCGATGTTGGTTTCACCAACTATCCGCAACCTCAAGGTCACCAAGATGCTAGTTGATGGCGGGGCCAGCTTGAACCTGATCTCCTCCGCTGTGCTCCGGAAACTCCAAGTCCCCGACAGCAAGCTCGAAGAGACCGGCACATTCCAAGGAATCAACCCGGGAAGGAGCAAGCCGAAGGGGAAGATCACGCTGCCGGTGACATTTGGCAGCGAGTTGAACTTTAGGACTGAGAGGATCACTTTTGACGTTGCCGATTTTCCGTTACCTTACAACGGAATTCTCGGCCGTCCAGCGCTCGCCAAGTTCATGGCGGCCTCTCACTATGCTTACAACATGCTCAAGATGCCAGGCCCGATAAGTGTCATCTTTGTCCCTGGCGACAAGAAGGATGCTCTTATCTATGCCGACAAGATTTACCGGGAAGCAGTAGCCGCAACTGATCGCGAGACACTTGCCGCTGAAGCTCCCGGGAGGAAGAAGAAGACCAAGTCCGGCAAGAGCCCTGATGCCTACTCCGGCAAGCGCACCTCTTCGGAGTGCTGCGCTATCGTCGAGGACGCACCATCGAGCTCCACCGGCAAGTGTAAGAAGACGATGGCAGCTCCACCAGCGACCAAGAAGGTGTCCGCCAAGGAGGACGACACTGGTGGTACCTTCACCATCAGTGCCACTCTCGACCCTAAATAGGAAAGCGCGCTCATTGATTTCCTGCGGGCGAATGTCGATGTGTTTGCGTGGCAACCGTCTGACATCCCCGGTGTTCCCAGGAAAGTAATTGAGCACCACCTTGCCGTCTGTCCTCATGCGCGGCCCGTCAAGCAGAAAGTCAGGAAGCAAGCAGTGGAGCGCCAAGAATTCATAGCAGAAGAAATCAAGAAGTTGGAAGCAGCAGGCCTCGTCAGAGGAGTGCTCCATCCTACGTGGTTGGCCAATCCTGTAGTCGTGCGCAAGGCAAACGGGAAGTGGAGACTTTGTATCGAATTTACCGATGTTAACAAACCTTGTCCCAAAGATCCATTTCCCTTGCCGCGCATTGACCAGATTGTTGACTCCACGGCCGGATGTGATTTGCTTTCATTTCTTGATGCATACTCAGGATATCATCAGATCTTCATGGCAGAAGAGGATGAGGAGAAAACCGCATTCATCACTCCATGTGGCACGTACTGTTTCATATGGATGCCTTTTGGTTTGAAGAATGCTGGTTCAACATTTGCAAGGGTAGTCCATACCGCTTTTGAGCCACAGATTCACAGAAATGTGGAAGCCTACATGGATGATATAGTGGTCAAGAGCAAGGACAAGTCAACTCTGATTCAAGATTTAGAAGAGACTTTTGCAAATCTGTGCAAGATCAGCCTCAAGCTCAACCCCGAGAAGTGCGTGTTTGGAGTCTCTTCCGGCAAGCTTCTCGGGTTCTTCATGTCTCAGTGAGGAATTGAAGCCAATCCCGACAAGATCAAGGCCATCGAGCAGATCGAAGCACCGAAGCGCGTCAAGGATGTACGAAGACTTGCCGGTTGCGTGGCGGCTCTCAGTAGGTTTATCTCTAAGTCAGCAGAGCGCGCCCTGCCATTTTTCAAGATATTGAAAAAGGCAGGTCCAATGAAATGGACTCCGGAAGCGGAGGCTGCGCTACAGGACTTGAAGAGATACCTGTCCTCCACTCCAATACTTGTCACACCTAAGCCACAAGAGAAGTTGCTGCTGTATCTGGCGGCAACCAATCAAGTGGTTAGTGCTGCGTTAGTAGCAGAGAGGGAGGCTGATGATGGGCCAGCAACCGTGGAAAGCACATCCAGCGACAAGTAGGGGGCTTCCCCGACAAGCTCTGGTCCCGACAAAGATGGATCTGCGCAGGTGTGCGAAGAGATACAGAAGAAGAGAATGGTGCAGCGCCCAGTTTACTTTGTCAGCTCCCTTTTGCAGGGGGCTAGGTCAAGGTACTCTGGTGTGCAGAAATTGCTTTTCGGCCTTCTCATGGCCTCGAGAAAGCTGCGCCATTACTTCCAAGCACATGAGATCACAGTTGTCACTCGCTTTACGCTGAAGAGGATACTGCAGAATCCAGAAGCGACAGGCAGGATTGTCGAGTGGGCACTGGAACTGTCAAGCTTTGGTCTCAAGTTTGAGAGCACTTCAACTATCCAAAGCAGAGCATTGGCAGAATTCATAGCAGAGTGGACGCCAGCACCAGATGAAGAAATTCCGGAAACGAGCATCCCCGTCAAGGAGGCAAGCAAAGAGTGGCTGATGTACTTTGATGGTGCTTTCTCGCTGCAAGGCGCCGGTGCTGGCGTGCTGCTTGTCGCACCCACCAGAGAGCACCTCAAGTACGTGGTCCAGATGCACTTTCCCAAGGAGCAAGCAACAAACAATACTGCAGAGTATGAAGGTTTGCTTGCCGGTCTCAGGATCGCGGCAGACCTTGGGATCAAGAAGCTCATTGTCAGGGGTGACTCACAGCTTGTCGTCCGCCAAGTTAACAAGAGTTATCAGAGTCCGTTGATGGAAGCTTACGTTGATGAAGTGAGAAAGCTAGAAGAGCACTTTGTCGGCCTACAGATGGAACATGTTCCAAGAGCTCAGAACGACATCGCTGATGGCCTGTCAAAGTGCGCAGCACTTAAGTTACCTGTGGAACCAGGGATCTTTGTGCTCAAGCTGACTCAACCATCTGTTACGCCATCAACTGGACAGAGCAAGAAGAGGAAGTTGATTTCTGGTGACTATTTTCCGGCAGAGCTTCCAGAAGCCGCCGCCAAGAAGGTCCCCAAGATCAACACCAAGAGTGCTGAGGAGCAGTCTGCTCCGGCAAACCCCATGGTTTGTTCTGTTGAAGCAGATGCTCCCGACAAGTTTTGCTCCAACAAGCTTCCCGGGGAACGTCAAGCTCCGGCTGAGCCGCAGGTTCTCGCCGTAGAAGCGGATGTTCCCGCAGCAGCAGATGTGCCTTTAGTCCTTGTTGTCGAGCCGCAAGCTCCAGCATGGGCACAGTAGATCGTCCGCTTCCTTCAGACGGGAGAACTTCCCGAAGAGCAAGAAGAAGCGAAAAGAGTAGCCCAGCTGTCAAGTATGTACCAGTTTGTCGACAGCACACTGTACAGAAGAAGACTCAACAGTGTGAAATTGAAGTGTATTCACCGGGAAGACGGACAAAAGCTGTTGGCAGAGATACATGGAGGCATATGTGGTCACCACATTGGCGCAAGAGCACTTGCCGGCAAAGCATTCCGGCAAGGTTTCTTCTGGCCGACGGCCCTCCAGGATGCAACTTCACAAGTAACCAAGTGTGAAGCATGCTAGTTCCATTCCAAGCAGATACACTAGCCAGCTCAAGATCTCCAGACGATCCCTTTATCCTGGCCATTTTCGGTCTGGGGGCTCGACATCCTCGGCCCCTTCCCCCGAGCTGTCGGGGGCTTTGAGTACTTGTACGTTGCAATCGACAAGTTCACAAAGTGGCCGGAAGTGGAAGCAGTGAGGAAGGTGACAACACAGTCAGCAGTCCAGTTCTTCAGGTCAATTGTTTGCCGCTTCGGGATCCCTAACAGGATCATCACCGACAACGGTACGCAATTCACGAGCCGCACCTTCATGCAGTACGTCCAAGATCTTGGCGCCAAGGTCTGCTTCGCTTCTGTTGCTCACCCCAGAAGCAACGGTCAAGCGGAGAGGGCAAATGCTGAAGTGCTGCGTGGACTCAAGACTAGTACTTTCGACAGGCTGCACAAGTGCGGAAGAAACTGGATCGAGGAGCTGCCGGTGGTTCTTTGGTCGATCAGGACGACACCAAATCGAGCCACTGGCCAGACACCTTTTTCTCTAGTCTATGGAGCAGAGGCAGTTATCCCCACGGAACTCGTATACAGGTCACCTCGAGTGCTCGCTTATGACGAGCTTGAGCAAGAGCAGCTGCGAGAAGATGACGCGCTGCTCCTTGAGGAAGATCGTCTTCAGGCTGCTGTGCGAGCTGCTCGCTACCAGCAAGCTTTGCGCCGCTACCATAGCCGCAAAGTTAACGCCAGAAGTCTCGAGGAAGGCGACCTTGTTCTTCGGCGCGTTCAGTCCGCCAAGAATTCAAACAAGTTGACGCCAAAGTGGGAAGGCCCTTACCAGGTGAAACGAGTCACTAGGCCCGGCGCTGTCCGCCTTGAGACCGAAGATGGCATTCCGGTGAGCAACTCCTGGAATATTGAGCATCTTCGTAAGTTTTACCCGTAAGGCGCGGTTGTCGGACCCTGTTCCGGCAACCACCTTTTGTACAAGTCTTGCCGCTGTTGCATGTAATCCTTTGTACAAAGCCAGGCGTAGACCCTGTGCATAAATAAAGCTCATGTGCTCTGCACACCTTGTCAATTTCATGCTTTTTATTTTTTGCATAATTTATCTGACACTTTGTGCAGCGCCAATCCCCGGTAAGCAATAACGAGCCATAAGGCTCCATATCTTTATTTTCTCTTCTTTCTTTTCTCAAGGAAAGGAAGGTTCCCCGCGCCCACAAGTTTGCCGGGAGGGGAAGGAGGAGATAAGGGTGTGGACCAGGCGTCGTTCAAGCAAGTTTCGCCTTGCCGGAAAGCAAACAACAGAAAAGCTAAGTTGCTAAAGTTTAAGCAATCAGATTTTTAAATTTTTAAGTTATCTTCCTTGAACGGCCATGCTTTGTATGGAAAACCTGTGCGCGGAGGAACCAGCTCGTGGCTAGTTGCGCCCTTACTTTGTTTCGAGTTTGCTCAACAACTTAAGTGTGCTGCAACTAGAGTTGCGCCCTTACTCTGTTTCGAGTCCGCTCAACAACTTAAGTGAGCTGCGACTAGCTGCGACAAGGTTTCTTGTCGGCAACGGCACCGCCGGCAGGCTGCTGACGTCCCGCACTCAGCGCTCGCGGAAAGGGTGCCTGCGTCGGCAAGTTCCCTAAAAGCATAAGGCAAAAACATACAAAGGAAGGAGTCAAGTAAAGGAAATAACGTTGCAATCACTGCCCAAAATAAAGTTATATATTACAAGATAGCTTGTCGCGGCTCTAATAGACTGTTTCCATAGCACGACTAGCAGCGACAAGAGAAGAAGGACGGACCAGCATCTGGACCCCGGCAAGCCAGATTGCCGGGGGCTACAAGTACAAAGATTCACCCACGGCGAACCAGAGTTGCCGGGGGCTGCAATCTCAGATAAGTTTTTCATCCCTTATCATGCATTCTCTCATGGACTGAGGAATGCGAAACCTCGTTTCTTCCTAAAAGCTACCGTGCTCCCCTAACTCTAGGCCCTAGGGCTCGTTCCTGGGGCCAGGTTTGGTCGTAGTCACGGCAGCAAAGGGACAAAACGAGGAGCCCGAACCCGCCTCATCCCTGCCTCCGCCAAAAGCGTGAGAAAGGTCGAGCGACGTGGGAAGACGGCAGGGCCTGCTGCCGGGAAAAAAGTGTCTATCTTAAAGATATCAAGGATTTTCTCCTTGATGTGGGTTCCACCCGCAAGACAAGTGACCCGGCAAGCATCCCCTTTTCACTAAAAAAACATTCCACTCAGGTACAGTTCATAGAGAATGAAAAACATGAATGATGGGATTACAAGTTTTAAATGCAGCTAAGGCCCGAGGGCTTACAAATTAAAAAGAGATAAGGTGCCCGTAATCCCTTTATTGTCCCTCTCTTCAGGAGGTAGGACAAGGAGGCGAAAAGGGCAAAAGGAGCGCCTAGGCGAGCTACGGGTGGCAGAAGACACCAAGAGAACATCTCGGTGGCCGTCCAAAGGCTGGATGGTGATGGCGGCGCCGGAAGCAGGGCTCGAAGACGAGGCGGCAGGACGTCAGCATGCTATCGAGGGCGTCACGCCCACGTACTCCGAGTTGACGGCCTTGCCGCCCGCCCTCTTCCTCTTCCGCAGCCTCCCAACGCCAGCCGCCCAAAGAGACGACCCTGAGAAGTTCGAGGAGCCGGCGACACGGATGATGGGGTCGCCGGTGCCGCACAGAGCGGCGCCCGACACCTAGTCGGACCCGTCATCCTGCCGCCCGCTACCCTCCTCGTCGCTGCCGCTCGAGGAGGAGTCTTCGCTATCGGAGGAGCTCTCCACGCAGCACCTTGCCCGAGTCCCAAAGCACCCGAAGACCTTGACGGAGAGGAGACCGCCCTCCATCAGCTTAAAATGGAGGGTGAGCCCCTCCGTCAGGCTGTGGATACGGGCGAACGTCTTCCACCCTCGACCAAGATACATCACATTAGGGGCTGGGAAGTCAACGCGGACTCGCGTACCGCTGATTCCACAGCCCCTCATGTGCAGCCTCAGTGTTTCAGGCGGGTCCAACTCCATCTCGCTCGCAAATGAAGTCGGGAGACGAAGGCGGCGACGAGGCGGCCGACGTAGCCTGACAAAGAACTCGCAAGGGTCGTCCCCAATATGGACCGCCATGGGAAGAGGAACCGCTGGCGAAGGCGAGGCCGGCGCGCCGCCCCGTCCACCTCTTCCCCGAGCACCTCGACCTCGCCCTCGACCTCGCCCATGGCCTCGTCCCCTCCTTCTTCCCCTTACGGCTGGCTCTGCCACCACGGGTGCGGGAGAAGGAGGGACGCGTTGTCTAGCGGCGACCCTCGCCGCCACCGTTGAAGGACCAGGGTTCCCTTTCTCCATGGCGAATGAGAGAGAGGGGAGCAGAAGCTGAAGGAAAGAGGAGATGAAGGAATGCGGGTCTCCGTTCCCCTCCCCGCTCCTTATGAAGGAACAGGGTGGGGGCTTGGCCGCCCAGCTCAGCTAATCAAGACACAGAAGGAGAAGGGAACTGGGACCGGCCCGCTGCCTGGACCCACGACGGCCCGGTTCCCCGCCTCCACCATTCGCCACCCCAAGCGCACGGAATCCGCGTGGCGGGCGTGCAGAACCGAGGCGACGGATGAGGCGAACTCTCAGGAGGGAGGGGCAGACGTTTCGCCCTCCCGAATAAAGAAACCACCCACGATCTCTCCCACGACGCCGCAATTGACGCATGCCGTTCAGGGAGGGCGCGGTGGATGCGGAATCAGGTACGGCGTGACCCAGGCCGCGCGTGCCCGTGCCCTGTTTTGGGCCTGGCCCAACAGCGCTCGGCACCGTGTATGGCCCAGGCCCGGGGGCTCCTATCGGTGTACTAGAGTAGGGGTACCCTAGTATCCCGAACTTGTGCACGCGCAGTCGCAGCCTCCTGCGGCAAGGCTTGCCAGGTGACCGCCAAGGACCTCCGTGGTTCCTTTGGAGCCATTCAAGAACAAAGTATTCAAGTCAAGGAAACAAGCCCCCGGCAAAAGGAGCTTGTCGGGGAGGCCACCCAAGGCACAAGACCCCGGCAAGAGGAGCTTGCCGGGAAGACCAACCAAGGCATCTCAAGGAACTTGCCGCGACACGCCACGCGTCCCGGCAAGGCCCGGCGAGTGACAAGCTTCCGGGCGCGACAAGACAACGACCGCGGCAAGGCGTTTGCCGCGGCAGCCAACCACTCCGTACCCGCGCTCCAGCGCATCCACCAACGTGTCGCTCTGGGACCCTTCCAGGCGTACGTGGCGGGAGGCTGTGCAGCTAGGGGTGCACTATGGCAAGCGGCGCTGACAAGATCGCCATCGTGGCGAGCGGTGGCGTCCCTAACGGTCGCTTTTCTGCACTGTTTGGGCGACGTAGATAGGCATTTAATGCCCTTGTCCCCTGCCGTCAGGGTTAGGTATGATACACTGTACAAGTAGCTGTACCAACCGCAGCAACTTTACATTTTTACCCTTGCCTACGTTGCCACCTGTCGGTGACCCCTTGAGCATATAAAAGGAGGTCCATGCGCAACATAGGGGGGAGGGAGGAACATAAGCACGCTCGGTCTCGTTAGCTGCTTGAGTGTACTGTAGCACTCAGCGCTCCCGAGCAAGAACACAATACAATCCACAAAGCAGCAGTAGGGTTTTACGCATCCGTGCGGCCCGAAGCTGGGTAAAACTGCTCGTGTGCCTCGCCTCGATCTGCTCTTCGTGCGGCCTCCGCCCCCCGCAGAACCGAAGAGGGGCTCTGTCCCCATAGGTGCTCGTGGAGTCAGTTTCCCCGACAGTATTCAACCCATTTTTTCAGAATTTACAGTCTTTTTTTGCGCGGTAGAATTTACAGTCAATTTGATCTTTTTTGTGAATTACAGCCATTAGCTGGGCTGGGTGAACAAATAATGTAGCGTCCATGCGGCCCGTTTATTTTATTTCCTAAAAAATTACAGGCCATTTGCACTTTCTCAAAATACACGATTTTGCTGGGCTGATTCTAATTATAATGTTGGGTTGGGCCACCAATGTTATCAAAAAATAAAAAGGGGTTGAGCATTTTGTTATAAATATATTTAAATATAAGTGATATTATTACATTCGTCCTTAAATCTTACCAAGCTTTTGTACACAATCACTAGGATTTTCGTGCCAAAACAATCCAAGATTTTATTTGTTAAGAAATTATTTTTATAAGTTAATAAGATGTGGGATATTGTTTTCTTACATATGTAAGTATCTGTTAAATATATGATGACAATAAAAATAATATATAATAACATATAAAATATATATATATTTAGAAAAACAGGGAGCATCTCCCCGATTCCACTGCTGAGAACGAAACCACAACATATTCTGATACAGCAGCTCAAAGAGCAGTTCGAAAGCAAAGGTAGAAAAGCTACAAACTAGGGGGGTGGATGAACAAGTTCTTTGAATAACACAAATCACCTGAGCGGTGCCAAAGGCAGAGCGGATAGAGCACTCAAATGACACAAGGAGGGTCCAGCGAAGCCTTCATGGTCTTCAGCCGAGGGGCCGTGTCAACCTGCGGCGACCAGTAAGCAAGCGGAGACACCGGGCTGGAAGGCGTAGCATGGTGGATGTCCCTCTTTTTCGGCACCAGGTGCCCATCATCTTCATCATAGATCTTGAGACGAGCCCACGGGTCCAGCCCCAGAGCAGGTCGAGCCTTGTTCAGCCACAAGTGATCGCCAACAGTTTCTGGAGGGATCTTGTTAGGGTTTCCACGAAGCTCATCAACTTGTCCTTGTCCGATCCGGAGGAGAGAATCGCCCAATTCCTCACCATGTTCCTGATCAACCTCAAGACCTGTGGAATGGAAATCCAGGAGGTGTTACTGAAAATCATAACATTTCTATATTTCTAGAGGCACCAAAGGACAGCTGAGCTAACAGTGTTTAAAACTAAGCACTTTTTGGTAGCAATCCAGAATCTGGCGACAGATTCGAAGGATGAGCCAGTCTGACTAGAGAAATATTCCTCAATGTGGGCCTAGAGATGTTTAGCAACTATACATTCAAAAAATAGGTGAGAACAAGGCTCTTGTTCCAAGCAGTAAACACAATCAAGGGGTTTGATGGTGTGTCTCTTCCTAAGGTTATCCCTAGTCATCAATTTGTTTTTGGAGAGAAGCTAGAGAAATACATGAATAGGGGGAACTCTCAATTTCCAGACAGCAGGGATAAACACGGGTTGAACCCCTCTAAAGTTGATAACATGATAGAGGAAGCTGGAGGAATACTTCCCCTTATTATCCAGTTGCCAAATCAGGGCATCCGGCTCGGCAGTAAAGGTAATGCTTTTGGCAATTTCCTCCAACTGGAACCATTGTTCCATGAGACTATCACTAAAGTTCCTTCTAAAAGAGAGTTTTAGGCATTGACCGTCCCAAACTTCATTGACACTTTTGTTAAGCTCATTGCAGATAGAGTAAATAGGCCAAAATTGGACTGCTGGGGGGGATGTGCCAAACCAAGTATCTTCCCAGAACCTGGTTCTGCTCCCATCCCTATGTTCCATCTGTAGCCAAATTTCACAGCATGCATAATAGATTTTAATCCTTTCCAGAATCTAGAGGTCTTAGGGTTGGAGGAAGGGACAAAAATATTAGGTTTATTTCCTAGGTATTTATGGGCAATAAGAAGCTTCCAGGGTTTCAGGTCTTCCTCATAGAATCTTTTAATCCAAGACCCTAGAAGACAGATGTTAATTTCTTGGAGGTTAGGTATGCGTAGGCCTCCAAAATCTTTTTTCATAGAGACTAGGGCCCAACTAGCAAGGTGTAGCTTCCTATTCCCCTCAAAATCATTCCACAAGCAATGAGACATCTGAGAATTGATGAGGTTCACTGCCCATTTAGGGAACTTGAACAAGGAGAGGAGATACACTGGAATGCTAGCCAAAGAAGCTTGTATGAGGATCAATCAACCTCTGTAAGAGAGAAGTTTGCCCCTCCACCCAGCAATCCTTTTAATGATTTTATCCAGAAGGGGTTGGATATCCTCTCTCCTCAGTTTATCATAGTGGAGAGGGATACCTAGGTACTTAATGGGGAAGTTACCTTTATTACAGACTAGAATAGAGAGGAAGTCAGCTAACTCCTAATCGTCCATGTTGATAGGGATGAGTTCACTTGTAGAGTAGTTGATTCTCATGCCTAAGACTTGTTCAAAACAGGTTAGTACAGTTTTCAGATTGCTAGCATGTGGGGAGGCATTGTCTAAGAAAAGGATGGTATCATCTGCATATTGAAGGCAGATGATGCCACTAGGGCAGACCTCAGGACAGAGCCCTGCAATCAGACTATGATCAGCAGCTTTGCTCAGCATTTTAGTAAGAACGTCCACTACTAAATTAAACAAAAGCGGGGAGATGGGGTCACCTTGCCTAAGGCCTTTACCAGCAAGGAAAAAATCACTTTCACAGTTATTTAACTTGACCCCAACAGAACCCCCATGAGTAAGTGGCTGGATCCAACTCTCCTCTATGAAAGGCATGGAAAAGATCTAAGAGATCATTTTTCACCAAGTCCCAAAAATACTGGTAAAACAAGAAGGGAATCCCATCAGGACCAGGAGCCCCATCAGGATAAGAGCTAAAAATGGCTTCCTTCACCTCTGTCTCTAAAAAAGGGGCTTCTAGCAGCTCATTTTCAGCAGGAGAGACTTTTTCAAAAGCAGAGAAAACATTGTTTTGTAGAGAGAACCCAGAAGGGTTTTCTTTCTTAAACAGGTCTTTGTAGAAGTCACTAGCCACTTTCAGCATCTCATCTACCTCAGTAACAGGGCCATTAGGGCCATCAAGGGAGTGAATGAGGGTTTTCCTCCTCCTCTGGTTAGCTACTGCATGGAAGTAAGCAGTATTTCTATCACCCTCCTTAATGTTCCTATCTCTAGACCTTTGTTTGGCTTTGATTTCTTCTTGAAGCCAAATTTTCTTGAGCTCTCCATGGACAAAGTTTAATCTATTAGTCTCAGCCTCGGAGAGGTCAGTGGTTCCTGCCTTAATATCTAGAGAATCAAACTCAAGGAGGAGAAGCCTTTTGTATCTTCTAAGATTAGCTTCCTCATTGGAGTTCCACCCTTTGGTAGTTCTTCTAAACCTCCTGATTTTGATCTGCCAATTTTCTAGGGGGCAGCTGCTCCTAGTAGGCTCATTCCAGATTTTCCTGACTAGCTCAGTAAAATCTTCTCTAAGCAACCACCACTTTTCAAATTTAAAACTATTGCTCTTTGGAGTTTGGTTAAGACCAGAGTCCCAGAGCAAAGGAGTGTGGTCACTTCCACATCTGGGCAGAGCTCTACAACTAGAAAGGGGAAAGAAATTATCTAATTCTGTGTCACAGAAAATTCTGTCAATGGTGGACATAATCCTGGAGCAGCACTTCCAACATATCTAGCAGAACTGTGGGTTTTCCTTCTGACAGGGCAATTCTCAACTTTATGGGTAACCATTTTGCAGATAAAACAACTCTTGGGCTTGACACATTTATCCAAATGATGCCCTGGTTCCGCACAGTTGTAGCAGATCACCTCAGAGTATGCCATAAGGCCCGAAGCAGGGGCAGGAGCAGTTTTCTAGATGTCCTATCTCTTCTTTTGCTGATTCTTTCCTTGAGATTTCCCACTGATCTGAGAGTCAGAACCACCAGTAGATTGAGCTTGGGCAATTACAGGAGCCTACCCAGATTGTGCCCCCATTTGGGGCGGAGGTGGGCCGTACCACTGCCCAACCGGCACTCCCCCCCCCCTGTGATAGGGGAAATTCATCGGAGTTCCTGGTTCCTTCTCATCCTCCAGCCAGATGTTGTCTCTCAGGAAGCAAATAACCACCGGGCAACTCAATTGAAGCAGATTGCAAGCCTAATTTCAATCTTCTGCAGGTTTGGGGGAGAGGTAAGGTAGGGGATCCACCTGCTCCGGCTCCGGTGGCGTGCTGGTGGGCATGAGTCCAGTCAAGCATTCCCATCTCGCAGCACGGCGTGGATCTCCTGAATTCACTTCTCCTTCCGCCCATCGAACTAACGCAATTGGCAGATCACTAGGGTGGGGCATCCTGTGCTTCTCCGAGAAATCTCCTTTGAAGTAGATCCACAAGGCTAGATTCAGCAGCTCCCAATCCACATGATCCTTGCACACCCGAGCATACCTGCGCGAGTGAGAGAATGGATTCGGTCCCTCCTTGGCTTCCTCCCTCGTAGCTTCCTCCTCTGCTTCCCTCCATTCATGCGTGCACTAGGTCCAGGAGAGAGCGTCGTCGTAGATCCGCATCGCCCGCTCCCTCCATCTCCTCCCTCGAGTCTCCCGCAGCACCGCCGGCGCAACAGAGTTGAGCGGCTAGAGCATCTGTGGGAAGGCTTTGTAGACATGTGGGGGATGCATCTTGTACATCTGCCTATCTTCCAGCCATTCCCCCGTGGATATGGCCGGCGACTCCATGGGGAGCGTGAGCGGACTTACTGAGGGGGCAGGCGCGCCCGGAGTCACGAGGCGGGGGTGGCGGCGAGATCCATGGCGGTGGCGAGGGTGGAGGTAGTGGCGGGGGCGGCGGCGAGGGTGGGGGTGGTGGCGGGGGCGAAGGGGATCGCGAGAGCGGTCATCTATTTGCCAATTATGTGAACTAAATAGTCAACATATAAAATAATTTAAATATATATAATATAGTTAGAAGGGAAACATAAGTTGGACCTGGCGTTCCTATTCTTATATAGAAAAATAGAACAGACCTCTGCGTTTTCTTCAAAAAAATACATAAATTGGGCTGCCAAAAATAAAACCTCGGATGGGAGGTCCATAGGCCGGTCGATACATGACGGCCCTAAGAAAATACAAACAGGCCTATGGACCTCCCATCCGAGGTCGTGGGCTGCGCATGTTAAAAATGAAAGCCTAGACGGGGCAGCCCAAAACCATGTCCAACACTTGCCAAAACTTCGTCCCTCATTTTCTCTGTGTTTCGCACACTCGACATTGTGTGAGCATTTTGACTGTGCATCATATGAAGATGTGCTATGCATGAATGTTGATCAGCACGATGTTAACTGGCTGGTAGTTCCATTTTCGACCATGAATAAAACTTCCAACATGATGTTAACCCTGTTTGAAAAGGCTGTGTTAATATAAATGCTCTGCCTCTGAAAGTTGCAGTTTCTTATCAGTTTCTTATCTGAAACTGAACTTGCAGTTTCTTATCTGAAACTGAAACTTGCAGTTTCTTCTCTGAGTATCACATTGTCTGCACTTTTATACTCTATGAAATTGCATTTTTTAAGTGCTAAAAATAGATCTCTAGAATTCATAAAATACTTCATATGCTCAATACTACAAATTTGAAATTCAAAAGACATTCATATCTGAAAGTACTCTCAAAATACACAACACAATTCACAACCTGCAAATACTGACAACCCTAAGCTCCTCCTGACAATTCACAACCTGCCCGACTATTAGGCTGGGGGGGCAGCCCCCTCCTATTCCTCGGCGGCAGACAGATGCCCCGTGAGATGATGTGAACGGCGAGGGAGACGATTGCGGGGAAGCGTCGTCAGGCCAACTACTTTTATCCTCTTGCAGTTGGGTTCGGTCGATGAAGACTCCACCGGCTCGCTCTGGCAGGACACCCTCACAAACGGCACCCTGTAGATGTTCGATCCTTCAATCTCTGGTGGATGCTCCATCTGGGATTGATACTCCCACCACCGCTCCCTCACGATCGGATTTGGTGAATCTATTTGCTCCATGGCCCAGAGGAGCAGGTCTATGCACTCTGGCGCGACTCCCTTCGGGAGTATCGCCGCCTTTTCGCTCTGTTGCAGATATTTGGCCATGGATGTCGCCGTTGACACTAGTTGGTCCTTGTTGTCAAACCAAGACTGTATCTCCAACATCCGAGCTAGCTTCACAGGGTCGCCGTTTGCGATCCTCACGTATCAGTTGTACTCCTCCATCGATCTACTTCTCCACAGCACCTTCACTCGCCGGCGGTGGTTTTTGAATGGAAGAGGAGAGGAGCAGCGCTGGTTTTGGACTAGAACAGGAGAGGAGGGGCGGTGGTTTTGAAATGGAAGAGGAGAGGAGTGGCGCTGCATTTAGATTGGAACAGGAGAGGAGCGGCGGTGGTTTAAGAGGAGAAGAGCGGAAGAGCGGCGATGGTCTTGGAAGTATTTTTTTGTTGTTTTGCGTACTTTGGGTCAAAGTTTGACCACGTACTGTATTTGACAAGCAAAATGTGACTGCATGTCAACAAAAATTGTATCGTTTGGTTCGTATCTGAATGTACTTTCAAATTATACTCCCTCCATTTTTGTATACAAGGCCACAAACTCATATTACAGGTACCAAGGTAAAAATCAATGCTATGTTTAAGTCAATGTTGCAAGCTAGCTTGTCACCTTGATTGTTGTGTTAGTTACTGTGGTTTTTCTCTCCCAAGCACAACAAGCCAACCCTCTTACTCCTCATAGGTTGATTAATGTTGGGAATGCAAGCTAACCTTCTCACTCCCGCATGCACACAAGGGATATTAATGTCCTCGGGTGCTAGTACGAGGCAAACGCCATCAATTTTGCCTCGATTAATGTTAGTGGCCTTGTATAGTTGCAAATTGTAATTTTGATAGTGGCCTTGTATACAAAAATGGAGGGAGTATTATTTTACAACGTATAACATATATTTTATGTGCGAAAATCATGGTCAATTATGACCCAGAATAAAAGGGAGACTAGTTAATGTGGGTTCGCTTTCTTAATTGAAGGTAAATTGATTTTGATTTTGATCCAGTCACAACGCGTCGGCCCTCTCGTCTGGGGTGCAACGCGAACGCGATGGGCGTGCCTATGGTCGGTTCTCAGTTGACGTCCCACATATGTGTGCAAACGCAATATGACGCGCGTTCCATTCGGAGAGCAGCGTACCAGACCGGCCGACCGTCTGGGGTGCGACGCAAACGCGATGGGCGTGCTGTATACTCCGTACATGTGTACCGCCATTTTCTAGACACTTTACTCCATGGCGCGGGTGCAATCCATGGATACAAAATTAGTATACTGTATACTATTTAAAAGTCGAGGGCGGGGCTTTTCCTGCGCGGAAGGCGGCGGGGCAGTTCTGCCTAGTCGGTTCGACAGAGACGCGAGAAGACGAGGGAGTAGGCTGCTGCAAACGTAGGGCTCTGTGATTTGACAGCGAGTTACTGCTGGACAGGTGGGGCCCCTGATTTGACTTGCCATTATCATTTTAACTGCGGTGCTACCGATTCCTAACCACCTCGCCTCTCCCAGTTCTCCACCATGTAGTAGAGGCTGGCTCTTGCATGAGAGCCCACTTCTCCACTTTTTCCTTGCCTCTTTTTCCTCCACATATGAAAAAATGCCATGTAAAGCGCACTATTGTACTACTTACTTTTACTTGCTCCTACAGGTGCTTAAGCTTGCCACGTAGGCATAAAGTCTGATGTGGCAAGTTAATCAAGAAGAGAGAGACTAGTTTGGTGACCCAAGGAAGAAACGGTGCTAAGCGCGTGTACCTAGGTGAAAAGACAATTTTGAGTCTATAGCTAATTAAATGAAGCAAACTTAGCAACACCATTTCATTGGAAGAGGTCACTCCTTGGCAAATGCAATAAATACTAGTAGTACGAAGAAAGAGATAGAGAGGAGTAAAAAAATACACTTATAGCCAACCTTATAGCCAACCTTGTTGTAGTATGAGTGACTAAGTGATGACTATGTATGACATGCCAACATCAGATAGCCTAACGCAATGTGTTAAATCTCCAAGGGCGCGACCGCGCGAGCGACGCGACGGTCGTGGTAGGCGCAACCATGATACGGGCTGCTGGCAGCCCTTGGATCTGAGATCAAACGGTCGCATGCTAAGTTGCTAAAAATTTGCAGAATAACCATCCAGGATAGGATATTCACCCATAGGTCTAGAATCACGCCATGAAACCGTTCAATCCCAGATCCAAGGGCTCTTGGACGCCCGTATCATGGGAGAATGGAAAGCCACTAGCCTGCCGTTCGCACGCTGGCAGTTCGCTCCTACTCGTTCCCGCACATCCTTCAATACTACGGCGGTTCGCTCCTAGTCGTCCCGTCCATTCACATTACGGCAGTTCCACTAATCCTAACCCTCCTCCCAAATCCATGGCGTCCCAAATCTCCACGATCGGCGGTGAGTACAAGGTTAGAACCATCACCGGCGATGAGTTCGACGTCATCTACACCCGTTCTTCCGCGACGGTGAAAGGATGCCTTTCCCGCTTCAGACGCATGTTCGAAAACTCAGATGATGAGTGGTTCGCTGGGCTAGATGTTGAGCACACCACAGTCCTGGGATGAGAGAAGGATCTAAAGGACGAAGAGAGGAAGAAGCCCGTTGTGATCCAGGTTTGCGTGCATGACTTATGCTTGGTCTACCACATATGCCATGCCGATGTTGAGTGCCAGGATTTTAAGGACTTCCTCGGGAGCAACCTAGTCAAATTCGTTGCTGTAGACTTTGGTAACGACAAAGAAGTCCTACGTCGGATAGGCCTCATTGTAGGCAATACCTTCGACCTCCAGAAGAATCGGCTGGTGTCCTCTCTTCAGCCTTCAATGCTGACCCTGGCAGGAGCCATGGTTCATCCTTCGTATGGTAAACTGGAGAAACCTCCATACACGTTCAATCGTCATGCATGGCAGCGGAATGTACTAGATATAGACCACATCCACTACGCTGCAATGGATGGCTACCTTTGCTTCAATATCTATAAGGGTTGGATGAAGAGCAACAACCAAGTGTGCGATTCAAGCAAAGAAGTATCGGCCAAGAGGAAGAGGGACAAGGACGAAGTCGTGGACGTGGAGGAGGACTCCGAGTAAGGTGGCAGTGTCGTTGCTCATGGTGATTCTAATGCAGTGTCTACCGGAATAGTTGCAAAGTTTAATTTCAAGTGTGCTTAATTTAATTTGAGGGTGTGTTGTGCTGAGCCCCCAGCAGAACTATGTTATGTTTCTTCTCGTTACTTTAACTCTTCAGTACGTACATACTAGTATTTCTTACATTCCATCTTTTAGTTGGTATAGTACTACCACTCGTTTCTTCACATTATATGCGTACAATATATATGGCCAACATCATATAGCCAGAAGTTTAGTTGTCAAAGAATTTCAGGGTGCTTAGTTTTGTCAAAGAATTCCAGGATGCTTAGAGGGTGCTTGGATCCAAGGGACTTATTTTAGTCTGACTAAAAATAGTCTCTTTAAGAGGCTAAAGTTCCAAGCACCCCTGGCTAAAGAGGGGCTAAAACTAGTCTTGAGACTAAAAATTTTTAGTCAGGGGTACCCCAACTAAAATGTGGATTAGTCCTCTCTCTACTCATTTAACTCCTCTCCTTTAACACAGGCGAGTTCTGGATTGGAGGGTTTGGAGGATAATAAATGCTCATTAACTTGATTTTAGCCTTTTAGTATTTGGATCCAAGCATGGGTGAGGCTAGCATGTTTTAGTCCCACTACTTTTAGTCATGGGACTAAAACGTATCCAAGCACCCTCTATTGTGACTAGCCTTTTTAATAGTACTATATGCATAATTTGGCGACGAGTGCTCTCTATATGTACCACCTTTTTTTAATTTCAAGTTTTGCTCCATGGTGCAATCCATCGATACTACTGCTGTACAAAAGTATACATTTTTTAAAAGGCTAGAGGGAGGGGCAGTCTAGCTTGGTCGGTTTCACGAGAGGCGAGGGCCTTTGTGATTTGATGGCTCATTACTGCTGGAAGGCAGGGCCTTGTGATTTTACTGCTCGTATAAATGCGCCGACGACCTGATCGAGGAGGAGCAAAGAACCGTGCAGTATACTCAAGTTTTCCACTTGAGTAGTACTGTGACGGAGGAGCACGAAACACGGCAGCCCAGTGCCATATGGCGATAAAAATGATCTAATTTGCTAGTCATCTCATTGTTAGCATTGTTCTATTCATTCCCTAAAAAAACCATTGTTCTATTCATGCCTCGCAGAGAACGTGACACGTGCGGCGAAACACCTGAAGCAAAAGATGAAACACGGGAGCAAAAGAAGAAGGAAGATTATCACCCCAAATGATCTAATTCGCCGCGGAGTCGTAACTGCTTCCTCATCGCCTCCACGACCTCCATTTCCTTGCGCGTCTCCTCCGCCATCATCTTCATTCTGTCCATGATGCGGGATTTCTCGACGCGAGCCTTCATCATTTGTTCCACGACCGTATTACGTACCTTGACAGCAGTCGGGTGCTCGATGCGGAGCTTCGCCAACTCCTCCTTCTGTTCCATGACGAGGGCATGCAGCATCTTCATCGAGGAACTACTATTCTCATGCATCTTCTTCCAGCCATCTTTCTTCTCCTTCAACAGGTCGATCTCGTGGAAGAGCTTCGCATTGTCCTCCCAAAGTCGCAGGATTTCGCCGATCGCCTTCTTCTCCGAGGCAATGCTCTTCTTCAGAAGCATCACCAAGCTGGCGGTCAACTCCCCCTGCTGATTGAGCTCAGCGGGCATGTCATCGAGGCTCTCCTTCAGCAACTCCATCAAGCCTTGGATGAACTCCTTCTGCTTATTGAGGTGCTTATTGAGCTGATCGGGCATGCCGTCGAGGGATAACGACTCCAGCTCCGCCGGCTCGGCATGTTCGCCTCCGCGGCTAGGGCGCTCCTGGGAGCCATCGCCTACCCATGAGAGATCTTTCGAGGTCTCCGCGTGGCGGCGAGCCCTCTCTTTTTTTCCGCAGCCTTGGTTGCCGCTCCCTTGTTACGAGTAGTTCTCGACCTAGAGCTCTGCTCACCGGCCATGGCAACGACGGACAAAGAAGAAGCACTTATGAGGAGGAAAGGTAGAGTAATTTTCGGTTAGGTAGTTCCCCTTTTTATAACCTAAGTACTAGCACTAGTACTAATACCTGCATAGTGGGAACACGTTTAGGTTTGGTATGTACTAGTAGGTGTGAGCAGGCTTTTGAATGTGATGGGAACAAGGTAAAGATTAATTGATGGTTTTGGTTTCGAGGCCCGAAATGGCTCCCGATGAGTTCAGCGGAACATAAATTTCAAGTACTACACTGCTTAAATGCGTAAATATTATGTTACTGTCAAAATTTGGCACAAAATACGAAGGAGACCAATGGAAGTACTACTAGCAACCCACGATTTAACTACTCGCATGCGCGCAGTGGAGTAATAATGTCTTTCTTCCGCCCTCACGTCCACTCAATTTGCATGCGCTGTATTAATTGACCATCAATGAAGTGAATGACTTTACACGCGTCAAATTATCACATGGGGTGGATCTTGGTACAAAATTGCGTCCGCCCGTGTACCCGCGCGTGCGTGCGAGGGAATGAGTGCGTGCGTGGCGTGCATGCACATCTTCGCTTCGTGCATGTACCGCCAGTATGGCTCAGGGAGGACGAGTACATTCTTCTGGAACCAGCAGCACGTCACTGTGATCAATCCACGCAAGGAGGTCACGGCAACGCCTCCACATGTGCCACGTGGCTTCATGAACTGTAAGAGAGACACTGTGTAGCGTGCCATTAGTATTCTAATTTACGTGTTTTGCACATACTCGAAGTACTAGTAAGGTACACGTGCATTGCACGCATCAGATTTTGCAACCAAATTATGAATAAATACCACACTATAGCATGTAAGCTCTGAGTCATATATGCCTGATGTAGCCCTTCGTTTAATTCTTATAGTTCATCTCATTCAAAATCAATTAGTTTTTATAAAAAAAACTAAGAACGCGGGAATAGGAAAAACATGGGATTATAGTGGAATGTCGTCTTGAATCCTACAGGATTGTACGAGTGTTTGATTGTGCATAGAAAAAACGCAGAATTCTTTCAAAGAGGTTTGAGTGGATGGGATGTTTCCTATGAAATCTAGTGCAAATGAATCATATGGAAAAATTCCTATGGTTTACAATCCTACGAATCAAACAACCAAGATAGGAAAAATTCCTAATGATTATAATCCTCCAAAATTCCTTTGAGAATCCTTTGAATCAAAGAAGCCGTTAATATATTTTATGATTCATGGAATTGTGCGTTGTAAAGCATAAAGTAAAAAACAAATAATGGCAATTCAACTAGAAAAAAAGTTTGGGCAGTTATGATACGGAAGATTCTAAAACAAAAGAGAACCACTGTTGTTTTGAGGTTTGTGCATTATGCTTAAGTTCAACCATGGAGTCTGCTAGATTGTACATGTGGCAAAATCTGGTGGGGGGCTAGAAGATGAAGCGAGGGGCCGAGTGGAGGGAGACTATGAAGGAATGCACAAGTGCGAGATCGATATTTAGAGAGAGGGGGGAACACATGCGCTGTTGCGCGCAATGGCGGAGCCATGAAAAATAAATGAGCTAGGGGGCCAAGCATTGCTAATCCTTTATGAGGAGGGTCATTTCATGAACTTAAACCATTTTTAGTAGCAATTGTCTAATGATCACATTCATATTAGCCTCGATATATAGTGATGTTAGGGGGGAGGGGGCAGGGCCCTTACTGCCCCCTGTCTTCGCCATTGTGCATGCGTCTGAGAGATGAAGCGGAAGGCATGGATGATGAGAGGGGGATGTTGGATATATAATTAATGTGGGTGTATTAGCTATATATGTTAATCCTATATAGAGAGGTATAGATTGATCGATGTGGACGTGGGAAAGAGGGTGAGACCTCACTGGATATATCGATTGATCGGTTTGTGTGGAAAACTATGAAATACCTAGCTATATACACACATACATAGAGGAACATCGATCGTTGCGCATGCACGCGTGAGAGATAAAGAATGCCCGATATGATGGAGAGGGGGATGTGTGTGGGTGTGTGCCTTCATGGGATACCAACCTGAAGAAAAAGATTGCATGCGTGCGATGGATAATGCCGACTGGTAGTGTGTGTGCATGCATGCACGAGAGAAAGTTAGTGGTACAATTATAAAGAGAAGACTACTTTGTGGGTGTAAAAGAATAGGTGAGGTCATAATCAATGTAAAGTTGAATTCAAATATTTGAATAAGAGATCCTGATGTATGAAACCCATGCATGCATGAATATAACAGAGATATGCGTGGTGTGGTTTGGAAACGAGCATGTTGTAATGTATACACATTGAACAATGTCAGACTGATTTGAATCTGAGATACCGATGGCAGATATCATTTGGCCACGTCGCATTCGTGCATGGACACACTATTCTAATTGGAGATGATGGGCGGCTTTCGCATCACATATCTATATCTATACTCCTATATATATTATATTTTATATTTTTTTATATTGTGTGCGGGTAACTTTAACTTTGAAAGATGGTCGCTGGATGAGGCGAATCCGATGGTCCAAAGATGGCAAATTTGAGCACTACTGGCTGTTGGATATCATCTAGATTCCACCAGATTTCGCCACATGTATAATCTAGAAGACTCCATGGTTGAACTTAAGCATAATGCACAAACATCAAAACACACGCACTTCTTATTTGTTCTAGAATCTTCCGTATCAGAATTGCCCAAATGTTTTTCTACATGATTTGCCATTATTTGTTTTTTACTTTATGTCTTACGACGCACAATTCCATGAATCATAAAATAGATTAGCTTTCTTATAAAAACTAGATGATTTTGAATGAAATGAACTATAAGAATTAAACGAACATCTACGTCATGCATATATGACTCAAAGCTTGCATGCTATAATGTGGTATTTATTCATAATTTGGTTGCCAAATCTCATGCGTGCAATGCACGTGTACCTTACTCTAGTATAAATGGTGTTTGTGTGTGTGTTGTGCGTGTTGAGGTGCAAATTGTCTTTTTTTTGGTACACGTTAAGCTTGTTCTTCCGAAATTTCAAGCCACGCCTTGTTATGCCGAAAATTCAAGCTAGCGTCTCTATCTATCATGCTGCAAAACTCCCGCCTCTTCAACCCGCGCCTTGTTAGCCTGAAATATTTAAGATATATCTTTGTCTCATTGTGCTCCAACAACTCCCTCCATCTCAACCCGTGCCTTGCTATTCCGAAATTACAACGCGCGCAAAAACTCCCACCTTCTGTGGAATCCCGACACGCGAAATGCCCGTGGTACCCCTAAACCGAAAGAACCACCTCCAATCGGTGGGGGTACTTTCGTAACTTACCCCACATTTCGGACAAGTGCGTCTCTAAGGCATGGTTCCCCACTGCCATCCCATCCGCCCACCCATTCATACACTGAGGCCGCGAAAACCCGTGACGAAACCCCACACCCTACTCCGTCCGCCACCCAGCAGGAGCCTCTTCCCCGACGACGTCGTCCACAGCAACACCTCGACGTCCCTCATCCACCGTACCGGATGAGGATTCGTCGTCGATCTCATCGTCCCGCTGGTTCAGCCACCCTGTCCTCCACCTCCAAGGAGCTGCCCCGACGTTCCCCTCATCTTTCGCGCCACCTCCATTCCCACACAGCCGTCTTCACCTGCACCACCGAAAGAGCATCATCATCACCGTTTCCTCGGATGAAGTTGCGGCCTAATCAGCGCCACCAAAGAGGTTGTACACTAATCACCGCATTTTCTTCTTGATTCGATCTCACGATGCTGCCGGCGCTCGGTCCCGAGCCGACACGGCGCGGCTCAATCCACGGCGGCGTCGCCGGCCACTTCCTCCACAGCGTCGCTCCCTCGGCGGCGACGTCCACATCAGTAGGAGCTGTTGCTGCTTTAGCTCTCGCTCGCGCTGCTGCTCTGCTCTTGCTCTCAGTCACCTGCCTGGTCTGCTCTTGCTATTTCTCTTGCTCGCGCTGCTGCTCGCGCTCTTGCTCTTACTTGCGATGCTGCTCCGATTTAGCTACACTTCAGTCGACTGAATCGACTTTTGGGTCAGTCGATTTTCAGGGGGTGGGGGGCTCAACGAGGTGAAGGAAGAACCAGCCGCAGCGGAGAGGGGGGCTCGCCGGAGAGGTACCCCACTATCTATCTTAGGGTTCAGGACGGGGGCGGTGGTCGCTGGCGGTGGCGGGGCGTTGGCGGGGCGGTGGCGTGAGGATCGCCGGAGAAAAAGCTCGGCACGGGGGGGCCTAGAGGGATGGCCGGGGCGACGGCGGACTGGCGGTGGGGAGTGTTTTCGGGGCGGGCGGGGCGGCGCACCACCGGCCGCGGGCGGCGGGGGGCTACTGTTTGGCCGGTGGTGGCTGGCGGCTCAGGGGGGTGGAGGTTGAAGATGAACCGCATGCCCTTGATTTCGTATCCAACGGCTGCAAAATCGACTGGCCAGAGATGAAAAAGTTAGTCGACCGACGTGTAGCCTCACCTTGCTAGTGCGTTCAGTTTCGACAGCAAAATTCAGTTTCGACAGCAAAATTTAGTTTTGATAGTTAAGTTCAGTTTCGACAGTTAAGTTTAGTTTCGACAGTTAAATTCAGTTTCGACAATTAAGTTCAGAGATGAGTGGCTGATGTATTTTACATCTAGCACTTTGTGGTTATGTATTTTACGTCATGTATTGGAGGTGCTATTAGAATTCCACTCAGGTTAACGTTGTTCGTTGTCTCTCTTGTCCTGCTTCAGCCTCGGCATCGTACAACTCACTGGAGCTGCTCCAACGATGAAACCCTCCATCACAGCGGAGCAGTACCTCGGGCTCCATCTCCAGACGCCTAAGATCTTCTTCCCCTCCTCCGATAGCCAAGTCAGTCGGAGCATCCTCACCGACCAACCCAATCACACTAAGATCGACATGGCTTCGCCAAAGAGGTTGTACACTTGTTGCATCTCTTTTTTACTCTACATGTTATATATATTGTCCACTGAGCACTCGTAGTAACAGGAAATACGATTATTTTATCCTACTATTTGACAAGCAGTGAGGTACCAGGCAACTTAGCTATCCGTGATGGACTCTCTTGAACACCATCATTATTTATCTCTGCGCGTTTGAGCTGTGCATTTGTCGATGGGCCTGGGAGTTGAGCTAGTATGGTAGTGGCCTGGGTCCAAAGTAATAGAAGTAGCACAAAAACTTTTTTTAGTGTAGGATTTTCCTTGCTCAAGCCTGCCTACTAGAATCACCAGTGCTTGAAAGGAAAAGTGAATGAAAAACATCGGAATTGGAAAGTTTCCTATGGTACTACTTTTCATGAATTTGGTGCAAAGGAATGGAGCAAAGGAAAACTGTAGGATTTGTTCCTTTAGTGTCTCCTTGAAAGAAAAACCGTAGGAGTTCTAATTTCCACTTCTCCTCTTTTTCATATTCCTATTCATCAAGCACAAGACTAAGAGATAGTAGCATAATAGCATTATAACCGTACATTTTCTTGTGGTTTGACTTAATCTCACCATGCTTTTTTGCATCCTGTGATCTTCCAATTGTTGTGAATCAAACACCCAGATTGGCAGAAATCCTGTGTTTTTAAATTCTCTGTTTTGCACGTGCATTCCTATCCTATTCCTGTCTATTCCTATCCCTGCATTGTTAGAATCCTCAAATTCAAACAAGCCCTTACTCGATTACTTCTGTTACAGATATGTGTCAAAGAAAAACTTGTGTGGTTTGTCCTGCTCCTGCGGCGTTGTGTTCCACCCCAGCTCAGCTGCTCCAACGACGGAAGAGTTCACCACAGCAGGGATCCGCTCTCCAGACTGTCTTTCGCCGCCTCGGATCTTCTTCCCCGTCGCCGGCAGCCACGATAACTGCATTACCATCATCAACTAAGCAAATGACCTTGAGGACTACACGGGTCCGCAAGAGAGGTCGCACTCTTTCGTGTCTGCTTAATATGATGACATGCTACATTATCGTCATGTTCACCTATTAGACTCCGAGTCAGGTCCAAACTAATGCAGAAACTTGAGTTTTTAAATGGTTGTGGGGTACATATTGTGGCAGCAATCAGTACTATCTGTCTACTGTCTGGTTAATCTCCGGTGTCTACTATGAGTTTCATGTTGGGTGCAAACAAACATTAAAGGAGCCATTATCTATATTTTTTAACTAAAGCTATTATCTGTCTGCTATCATTGGTTTTGGGTCTATCCACAGTTTGCTACCATCACTCTGGATTTGTGCATGCACTCCTTACATAATCTCACTATGTTTTATTCCTGTGCATGCCAGTTATTGTACACAATGGAACTGATCATGTAGAGCAAAAGAGACGAGCCTTGCGTGGCAATAAAATTTCATGCAGACGTCGTTCCATGGTGGGAGCAAAGGCAGCCCCCCTCCACCCATTTCGGATCGTAATCAAGAGGAAGATAACTGTTATGAGGGGGATTCAGAAGGAGAATACCACTCCTATTTACCCCATGAGGTCTTCGCTCTAACTTGGCATGCTGATGTTGGTAATATCATGCATATGGTGCCTTGCATTGCTTACTGTATACATTAAAGATGTCATCTGCTTAGTTTAGACATGCTTTGTGTCAATGTCATCTATTTAGTTTCTTTATCGTATATGTGAATCATGCAATGCCATCTTGTCTAGCCAGGCATCATATATGTGAATTTTGCAATGCCACCCTGGTTAGCCAGTCATCTTATATGTGAATTATATCATGCCATCATTTTTTATTACGTGTTAACTTTGTCAACAATTTTAGTACATTCAATTACTCTTCCTGTGCATCAGCCATTTGGCACGGTCATGGAAAAATATGGAGTGGAAACAAGGTCTTCAAAGCAGACAATGCTATCTGACGAAGCGCATGTCTTGTTGGTTACCGATACCTCCTCAGAGGAGGATTCAGAGACAGATGACCAGTCATATTTCCCCCCGAGGTGCATGCCCTAACTTGGCAGGGTTATGTTGCTCATATCGTGCGTATGGTATCTTGCATTGCTATGTCATTTGCTTAGTTTAGACATGCTTTGTATGAATGCCACCTGTTTAGTGTCTAATTACCATATATGTGAATTATGCAATGCCATCTTGTTGCAAGACATTATATATGTGAATTATGCAATGTTATCTTGTTGCAAGGCATTATGTATGTGAATTATGCAGTGCCATGCTGTTTAGGCAAGCGTCATATATGTGAATTATATCATGACGTCCTTTTTTTGTACTTCTCATTGCTTTTGTCGACAATGTTTGTATATTCAACTGCTCTTCCTGTGCATCAGACATTTGAATTGGTGATGGAGAAATCTGGAGTGAAAACAAGGTCTTCAGAGCAGACAATGTTACCTGCTGAAGCAGATATCTTGCTGGTTACAGATAGCTCTTCAGAGGAGGATTCAGAGGCAAATGACCAGTCCTATTATCCCCCTGAGGTGTATGCTCAAACTTGGCAGGGTTATATTACTCATATAATGCATATGTTGTATTGCAATGCTTAGTTTTTACATCATATACACAATATTGAATGCCATCTCCTTAGTTGACACATCATATATACAATTGCCCTCTGCTCACTTCCTTAGTATATAAATCATATATTTGAATTATGTCATGCCATGATATTTACATAGACAGCATGTATCTGAATTATGGCATGCCAACCCATTTTCTAAAGACATAATATAGTTACATCATCTCATCTTGTTTACATAGTCATCATATTTTAAATTATGTCATTCTATCCGTGAATTATATCATGCCATCATGTTTCCGTCGACGGCATGTTTGTGATTTATGGCATGCCAACCACTTTAATAGACACATCGTATAGTTATATCATGTCATCCTGTTTACATAGTCATCATATTTTGAAGTATGTCATTCTATCCTGTTTAGTTAGCCATCATACATGTGAAATTGTGTCATGCTATCCTGTTTAATTAGCCATCATATATGTGAAATTATGTCCTGCTATTCTGTTTGCTTAGACAACATAAATGTGAATTATTTCATGCCCTGTTTTCTTCCCTACTATCCATTGCACCTGTCTATCTTACAATGTCTGTACATTCAATTACTTTTCTTGTTTATCAGCCATTTCAATTGGAGGGAGTGATGGAAGTATCTGTGGGAGTAAAAACACGGTCTTCAGAAAAGATCGTGCTACCTGTCGATGTAGATAGAACCATGGTTGTACTTGCCCAAGAACCAGCCCCACCACACATAACCCACACTCATGCAGATTGTACCCCTACCCAGTTAGATAGAGAACCAGCTACACCCCTTCTAACCCCAACCCCAGCAAATAGACACCCAGTTCCCGTTGACACAGCACTGTCTCCACAACAGAGCACCCAAACACGAGCAGTTAGTAAGGCAACTGCAGTGCCCAAATCACGAGGACCACCACTCCGAACCCGAAGTCAACACTTAAAGCAGAAGAAGAATTGTTCCCAGGTCAGGTTTCGTAGCTATGGTTCATACTACTTTGCTCTTGCATCACTGTATTTACTGATACCAACTAATTTCAAATTTGAAGGATGCAATTGAAACTCCAATGGCGCAACAGGTATGTTTTAAACCTGTTTCTTCAATGTGTTTGGCTGTTTGCTGTTGTAACTTGCTCTATGTTGATTTCAGTTTCAATTGAATAAACAGTTATGTTCTCATGCCATGCACATTACAAGTGTTGTTATTGTTGTGTAGTTTCCCACACTTATATTCTGTCTATGTTGCTTTGTCTTAAATAGATACGATTCGAACTGTATCTATCTTGATTTGGCAACATAAACTAGAATGATATAGACCATACAGTGACCATACTACATAGATATATGTTTGTTTCATGTTGTTATCCTGTCCACCTTACTACTGAACTGGTTTACCAAAATGAGTTTCATATACTACATTGTAAACCTGAGATGTGTTTGTTTGTTTCTCTTTTAGAACGCGGATAAAATATTGGAGAAGAGTACCCTATTATGCAATGGTAAAGGAAGTAATGCAGATAAGGTTCAAGATAGTGAGACATCCCTGTTGGTCTCCAAGAAAGCTGATAAAAACTATATTGAAGACACTGAGACAACCCCAAAGTCATGTCTTGATGTAATGTTTGAGTTACTACTGGCTACCACTGCTGGCACCAGCTCTTCGAATTCGTTGCCTGAATCAGTTCGGCTTCTTGAGTCTCAACTTCAAGTTGAAAGACATCGATCAGATGTTATGCGACAGGAAGTCGAAGGACTGAGGAAGTCCCTGCAGAATTCAGATGCATACTTTCTGGTGCAACAGCAAGCGCTGGAGGACTTAAGCGCCAAACAAGAGAAAGTTAATAAGCTTGCTAAGCATCTTGCCAGCATTATGGGTACCCAGGATATTGTTTCTTGAGCTCTTCTGAAGTGGTTTTAGTTCTGGACTTGTTTTGCTGCGGCGTTTATATGTTGTTGTGTTCCCTATATTTGCACTGGTGGCGAACTTTGATGCCCAGTGGATGTAATATGTGTAATAGCCGTGATAGCCTAGCGTTAGTTGTTTACTTATTTATTTCCTTGTTGTCTTGTTTATTTGTTTGCTTGTAGTCATTGCAGTTCTTTTTCCGCGGTTAGCTAGTGGCTGCAATAACCTATTTTTTAAAACTAGGCCACAATAACCATGGGCTAATATTTACTGTAGTGACACTAGGCCTCCTACTAGCCGTAGAAACAGTGGGCCTTCTACGGGCCGTAGAAACAATGGCCTTCTACGGGCCGTAGAAACAATGGGCCTTCTACGGGCCGTAGAAACAATGGGCCTTATACGGGCCGTATGATCGATTGGCCAAACATGGGCCAAATAGACCGCATTATGGCCGTAAACGGGCTAGAGTTGGAATCGTCCGTTCATGGGCCGACCATAACGGGCCATCATTAATAGGCCGTATTTGATGATGCTATGAAAACGGCCCAACGTATTAACGGACCACAAACGGGCCGACTGTAACCACATGCTGAATTTGGCCCACAAGCAGAAAATGACAGTAACGAGCCGTAAGTAAACGAATGCTGGAAATGAGCCCAAGATTAAATGGGCTCTGAGAAGGCCGAAAGATAACATGGGCTGGAAACAACCCAACGAAATAACGGGCCGTTAATGGGTATAAAGTGATACACTGTTCATTACGGGCCAGTTTCACCACGGGCCGTTAATGGGTGTAAAGTGATACACTGTTCATTACGGGCTAGTTTCACCACGGGCCGTTAATAGGCCAAGAGTTACATAGGGCCTCATATGGGCTGAAAGACGTCATGGGCCATACATGGGCCAGAAGTGAAAACAGGTCGGAATCATATTGGGTGGCCCAGATGATGCTACTGGGCCTAATTCGGATAGGGCGTAACAGGCCTTGGGTTAACGGGCTGTAAATGGGCTATATGCGAATAGGCCGTTAACAGGCTTTCCATGGGCCGGCCCGCCACCTTTTGACCAAGTCAAACGGGCCGACCTTTTCACAGGGATGGGCCTCTGCTGGGCTGTGCCACGTGTCGACGTATCATAGGCGCCTTCCGTCCAATGAGTGGATGACATCTGTCCCAACGATGAGCCGACACGTGCTTCCTCCAGCCAATGATGATTTCACACGTGGAAAATCCCCATTGGTCGGGTCTGTTAACGGGTTATCGGATCCAAAACCCGACCCGATAGCTTAACGGCGTTCCATTACGGTGGATGCCATGTGTCGGTCACCCTTGATGAAAGCACTTCTGTGACGCGCGATTTATCATCATGGAAGTGGACACTTCCATGATGATAATTTTGGTAATGTCATGGAACACTTCTATGACAGCACAGGTATGACTATCTTGATTCTGTCATAAATTTGTCATGGATGTACATGCATGACAAAAAACGCGACCTACTGTGACAAACACGTATCATCACGGAAGTGTATTTTTTTGTAGTGTTGCTTGCCATTATTCTTGAAGTACCCTTTCTTTCCCTTGCCCTTTTTATTGAAACTAGTGGTCTTTGTTAACCATCAACACTTAATGCTTTTTCTTGATTTCTACCTTCGCCAATTTCAGCATCGCGGAGAGCTCAGGAATCGTTTTCGTCATCCCATGCATATTATAGTTCATCATGAAGTTCTAGTAGCTTGGTGATAGTGACTAGAGAACTTTGTCAATCACTATCTTATTTGGAAGATTAACTCCCACTTGATTCAAGTGATTGTAGCACCCAGACATTCTGAGCACATGCTCACTAGCTGAGCTATTCTCCTCCATCTGGTAGGAAAAGTACTTGTCAGAGGTCTCATACCTCTCGACATGGGCATGAGACTGAAATACCAATTTCATCTCTTGGAACATCTCATACGCTTTGTGGCGTTCAAAACATTTTTGAAGTCCCGGTTCTAAGCCGTAAAGCATGGCGCACTAAACTATCAAGTAGTCATCATAACGATCTTTGTCAAACGTTTAATGTCTGCATCTGCTCCTGCAGTTGGTCTGTCACCTAGCGGTGCATCAAGGACATAAGTCTTCTGTGCAGCAATGAGGATAATCCTCAGATCACGGACCAAGTCCGCATCATTGCTACTACCATCTTTCAACTTATTTTTCTCTAGGAACATATCAAAAATAGGGGAGCTACAACGCGAGCTATTGATCTACAACATAATTTGCAAATACTATCAGGACTAAGTTCATGATAAATTAAGTTCAATTAATCAAATTCCTTAAGAACTCCCACTTAGATAGACATCCCTCAAGTCATCTAAGTGATACGTGATCCAAATCAACTAACCCATGTCTGATCATCACGTGAGATGGGGTAGTCATCAATGGTGAACATCCCTATGTTGATCATATCTACTATATGATTCATGTTCGATCTTTCGATCTCCAGTGTTCTGAGGCCATGTCTGTACATGCTAGGCTCGTCAAGTTTAAACCAAGTATTCCGCATGTGCAAAACTGTCTTACACCCGTTGTATGTGAACGTAGAGTCAATCACACCCGATCATCACGTGGTGTCTCAACACGACAAACTGTCGCAATAGTGCATACTCAGGGAGAACACTTATACCTTAAAATTTAGTTAAGGGATCATCTTATAATGCTACCATCGTACTAAGCAAAATAAGATGCATAAAAGATAAACATCACATGCAATCAAAATATGTGACATGATATGGCCATCATCATCTTGTGCTTTTGATCTCCATCTCCAACGCATCGTCATGATCCCCATTTTCACCGGCTCGACACCTTCATCTCCATCGTTGCGTCGTGGTCGTCTCGCCAACTATTGCTTCTACAACTATCGCTAACGCGTAGAGATAAAGTAAAGCAATTACAGGGTGATTGCATTGCATACAATAAAGCGACAACCATATGGCTCCTGTCAGTTGCCGATAACTCTGTTACAAAACATGATCATCTCATAAAATAAAATTTAGCATCATGTCTTGGCCATATCACATCACAATATGCCCTGCAAAAACAAGTTAGACGTCCTCTACTTTGTTGTTGCACGTTTTACGTGGCTGCTACGGGCTTCTAGCAAGAACCGATCTTACCTACGCATCAAAACCACAACGGTGATTTATCAACTTTGCTATTTTAACCTTCAACAAGGATCAGCCGCAGTCAAATTTGATTCAAGTAAAGTAGGAGAAACAGACACCCGCCAGCCACCTTTATGCAAAACTAGTTGCATGTCTGTCAGTGGAACCGGTCTCATGAACGTGGTCATGTAAGGTTGGTCCGGGCTGCTTCATCCAACAATACTGCCGAATCAAAATAGACATTGGTGGTAAGCAGTATGACGATCACCGCCCACAACTCTTTGTGTTCTACTCGTACATATCATCTACGCATAGACCTGGCTCAGATACCACTATTGGGAAACGTAGCATGCAATTTCAAAAAAAATCCTACGCTCACGCAAGATCTATCTAGGAGATGCATACCAACGAGAGGGGGAGAGTGTGTTTATGTACCCTCATAGACCGAAAGCCGAAGTGTTTGACAACGCGGTAAATGTAGTCTAACTTCTTCTTGTTCCGACCGATCAAGTATCGAACGTACGACACCTCTGAGTTATGCACACGTTCAGCTCGATGACGTCCCTCGAACTCTTGATCCAGCAAAGTGTCGAGGAAGTAGATGAGTTTCGTCAGCATGACAGCATGGTGATGGTGATGGTGAACTGATCCGCTTAGGGCTTCGCCTAAGCACCGCGGGAATATGACCGAGGGTGTAATCTGTGGAGGGGGGCGCCACACACGGCTAACAGATGTTGTTGTTATGTTCTAGGCGTGCCCTCCCCATGTATATATAGGTGGGAGAGGGAGGGGAGCAGCAAGCGGGCATCCCAAGTAGGAGGAATCCTACTTGGGCGCCTCCCCAATTCGGCCTCCCCCTTCCATAAGTTCCAGAGGTGGAAGGAAAAGGAGGAAGGAGGAGGGAAGGAAGGCGGAGGTCGAATCCCTCCCCTTCCTTCTCTCTTCCCCTCTTTACTTCTCCTCTAGATTGGCCCATATGGGGGGCGCATCAACCCCTACTGGCTACCGCGTTTCCCATCTTGGCCCATTAGGCCCATATCTTTTGCCGGGGGTGCCCGGAACCCCTTCCGCTGACCCGATATGTATCAGGTACCCTTCGGAACACTTCCGGTGTTCGAATACTATCGTCCTATATATCAATCTATACCTCTCAACCATTTTGAGACTCCTCGTCATGTCCATGATCTCATCCGGGACTCCGAACAACATTCGGTCACCAAATCACATAACTCATATAATACAAAATCGTCATCGAACGTTAAGTGTGCGGACCCTACGGGTTCGAGAATAGACATGACCGAGACACCTCTCCAGTCAATAACCAATAGCGGAACCTGGATGCTCATATTGGCTCCTACATATTCTATAAAGATCTTTATCGGTCGAACCCTTATGACAACATACGCAATTCCTTTGTCCATCAGTATGTTACTTGCCCGAGTTTCGATTGCCAGTATCTTGATAACCCACAAGTATAGGGGATCAATTGTAGCCTCTTTCGATAAGTAAGAGTGTCGAACCCAACGAGGAGCTAAAGGTAGAACAAATATTCCCTCAAGTTCTATCGACCACGATACAACTCTACGCACGCTTGACGTTCGCTTTACCTAGAACAAGTATGAAACTAGAAGTACTTTGTAGGTGTTGTTGGATAGGTTTGCAAGAATATAAAGAGCAAGTAAATAAAAGCTAGGGGCTGTTTAGATTAAGACACAACTAACTTAGTTTTAGTAGAGAGCTTTTTGTTACGAGAAAGTTATTTGTCCCTAGGCAATCGATAACTAGACCGGTAATCATTATTGCAATTTTATTTGAGGGAGAGGCATAAGCAAACATACTTTATCTACTTGGATCATATGCACTTATGATTGGAACTCTAGCAAGCATCCGCAACTACTAAAGATCATTAAGGTAAAACCCAACCATAGCATTAAAGTATCAAGTCCCCTTTATCCCATACGCAAACAACCTACTTACTCGGGTCTGTGCTTCTGTCACTCACGCCACCCACCATAAGCAAATCATGAACATATTGCAAACCCTACAGTGGGAATCCCTCACGCTTGCGCGACACGGAGAGCACCATAGGACAGCACCAATAATAAAACATGCAACTCAAACCAATCTTGATCATCAAATAACCCATAGGACAAAACGGATCTACTCAAACATCATAGGATAGCCATACATCATTGGGAAATAATATATAGCGTTGAGCACCATGTTTAAGTAGAGATTACAGGGGGTAAGAGAGAGGTTACACCGCTGCATAGAGCGGGGAAGAGTTGGTGATGATGGAGGTGAAGTTGTTGGTGAAGATTGCGGCGATGATGATGGCCACGGCAGCGTTTCGGCGCCACTGGAAGAGAAGGGGAGAGGGGGCCCCTTCGTCTTCTTCTTCCTTGACCTCCTCCCTAGATGGGAGAAGGGTTTCCCCTCTGGTCCTTGGCCTCCATGGCGTGGGAGGGGCGAGAGCCCCTCCAAGATTGGATCTGTCTCTCTATCTCTCTCTGTTTCTGCGTTCTGTTTTCTGGCCCTTCACCGTTTCTTAAATTCCGGGAGATCCGTAACTCCGATTGGGCTGAATTTTGGACACAATCTCTATCAGGAAATTATCTTTCTAGTGGTGAAAGAAGGGCTCCAACCGCCTTATGGGGTGGCCACGAGGGTCCAGGGCACGCCTCACCCCCTGGGGCGTGCCCCCCTGCCTCGTGGCCCCCTCGAGCACCGTCTCGCGTTGATTTTACTTCCCAAAAATCATAAATATTCCAAAATAACTATCCGTCCATTTTTATTCTGTTTAGACTCCGTTTGATATTGGGTTTCGGCGAAACATAAAACATGCAACAAACAGGAACTCGCATTGGGCACTGGATCAACGTTAGTCCCAAAAATAATATAAAAAGTTGCCAAATGTATATGAAAGTTGAATAATATTGGCATGGAACAATCAAAAATTATAGATACGATGGAGACGTATCAGCATCCCCAAGCTTAATTCCTGCTCGTGCTCGAGTAGGTAAATGATAAAATAGATAATTTTTTATGTTGAATGCTACCTAGCATAATCTTGATCATGTATCTAATCATGGCATGAATATTAAGACACGAGTGATTCAAAGGAATATTCTATCATTTGACATAAAAACAATAATACTTCAAGCCTACCAATAAAGCAATCATGTCTATTCAAAATAACAAGGACAAAGAAAGTTATCCCTACAAAATCATATAGTCTGGCTATGCTCCATCTTCACCACACAAAATATTCACATCATGCACAACCCTGATGACAAGCCAAGCAATTGTTTCATACTTTTGACGTTCTCAAACCTTTTCAACTTTCACGCAATACGTGAGCATGAGCCATGGATATAGCACTATAGGTGGAATAGAATATGATGGTGGAGGTTGTGTGGAGAAAACAAAAAAGGAGAAAGTCTCACATCGACGCGGCTAATCAACGGGCTATGGAGATGCCCATCAATTGATGTCAATGTGAGGAGTAGGGATTGCCATGCAATGGATGCACTAAGAGCTATAAGTGTATGAAAGCCCAAACTCGAAACTAAGTGGGTGTGCATCCAACTTGCTTGCTCATGAAGACCTCGGGCATTTGAGGAAGCCCATCATCAGAATATACAAGCCAAGTTCTATAATGAAAATTCCCACTAGTATATGAAAGTGATAACTCAAGAGACTCTCTATATGAAGGATAGTAGCATTGCCCCTTCTCTCTTTTTCTCTCATTTTTTCCTTTTTTTATTTTTTTGGTGGGCTTCTTTGGCCTCTTTTTTTTATTTGGGCTTCTTTGGCCTCTTTTATTTTTTTTGTAAAGTCCGGAGTCTCATACCGAATTGTGGGGGAGTCATAGTCTCCATCATCCTTTCCTCACTGGGGAAATGCTCTAAAAATGATGATCATCACACTTTTATTTACTTACAACTCAATATTACAACTCGATATCTAGAACAAAGATATGACTCTATATGAATGCCTCCGGCGATGTACCAGGACGTGCAATGATCTAGCGTAGCAAAGATATCAAAAAAGGACAAGCCATGAAAACATCATGCTAGCTATCTTACGATCATGCAAAGCAATATGACAATAAATGCTCAAGTCATGTATATGATGATGATGGAAGTTGCATGGCAATATATCTCGGAATGTCTATGGAAATGCCATAATAGGTAGGTATGGTGGCTATTTTGAGGAAGATATAATGAGGTTTATGTGTGACAGAGCGTATCATATCACGGGGTTTGGATGCACCGGCGAAGTTTGCACCAACTCTCGAGGTGAGAAAGGGCAATGCACGGCACCGAAGAGGCTAGCAATGATGGAAGGGTGAGAGTGTGTATAATCCATGGACTCAATATTAGTCATAAAGAACTCACATACTTATTGCAAAAATATATTAGTCATCAAAACAAAGTACTACGCGCATGCTCCTAGGGGATAGATTGGTAGGAAAAGACCATCACTCGTCCCCGACCGCCACTCATAAGGAAGACAATCAATAAATACCTCATTCTCCGACTTCGTTACATAACGGTTCACCATACGTGCATGCTACGGGAATCACAAACCTCGACACAAGTATTTCTACAATCCACAACCACCCACTAGAATGACTCTAATATCACCATCTTTATATCGCAAAACTATTGCAAGGAATCAAACATATCATATTCAGTGATCTACAAGTTTTATGTAGGATTTTATGACTAACCATGTGAATGACCAGTTCCTGTCATCTCTCTAAATAGATATAAGTGAAGCAAGAGAGTTTAATTCTTTCTACAAAAGATATTCCCACGCTCTAACAAATATAAGTGAAGCAAAAGAGCATTCTACAAATGGCGGTTGTCTATGTAAAGAGAAACAGGCAATCCCAACTTCAAATGATATAAGTGAAGCACATGAAGCATTCTATAAAGCCATACTCAAAGAATATAAGTGAAGTGCAGAGAGCATTCTATAAATCAACCAAGGACCATCTCATACCAGCATGGTGCGTAAAAGAAAAATGAAAACTAAATGCAAAAGACGCTCCAAGATTGCACATATCGCATGAACGAAATGAATCCGAAAACATACCGATACTTGTTGAAGAAAGAGGGGATGCCTTCCGGGGCATCCCCAAGCTTAGACGCTTGAGTCTACTTGAATATTTACTTGGGGTGCCCCGGGCATCCCCAAGCTTGATCTCTTGCCTCTCTTCCTTCTTCTCACATCGAGACCTTCTCGATCATCGAACACTTCATCCACACAAAACTTCAACAGAAAACTCGGTAAGATCCGTTAGTATAATAAAGAAAATCACTACTCTAAGTACTATTGAAAACCAATTCATATTTTTTTTGCACTGTGTCTACTGTAATATAAATTTTTCATGGCTTAATCCACTGATATAAATTGATAGTTTCATCAAAACAAGCAAACTATGCATCAAAAACAGAATATGTCTTAAACAGAACAGTCTGTAATAATCTGAACATTCACCATACTTCTGATACTTAAAAAATTCTACCAAAATTAGGAAAAATAAACAATTTGTACATAAAGACTGTTCAAAAAGAATCAGAACCATTTAACATTCCAGTAAAAAACGTAAAATCGCGCACTATAGCCAAAGTTTTGTCCCACACCGCACAAACCAACAAGCATTGTAAACGTCCTAAAGGCAAACCTTGGCACATTATTTTTATAATACAATGGAATTGTACAAGGGGATAATTATTTTTGTTGAAAAGTTTCTGTAATCAAGATTCACTAAGTTTCCGTGAGCATGAACAAATTTCAAGGCTAGCTCCCACTTCAACAATGCTTGTCTCTCTCACTTTCACTTTCCTTTTTGAAAAAGTTTTAGGTTACCCTCTTTATTTTTTTGTTTTTAAACTATATGAAAGTACTCAACAGAAATAAATGACTCTCTAAAACTTCCGGGTTGTCTCCCTGGCAGCGCTTTCTTTAAAGCCATTAAGCTAGGCATATAGTGCTCAAGTAGTGAATCCACCCGGATCCCAAGGTATATCAAAGCCAATTTTAATTAGCAATGATTTGTAATTTAGTAGTGAGTACAAAGCAACATATATCATGTAATTACGAAGTCTAACTCTCTTTCTATGCATCGGCATGTCATAAAAGAACAATTCATGCACACCTAGTAAAGGCCAATGCATAGTATAAACAATTTCTTGCAATTTTGTCGTATTGGAAACATAGAGAGGTGGAGATATAGTTTCTCTGTCATAATAATTGCAAGTAGGAGTAGCAAGCACATGCATATTATACTCATCAAAATCATCATATGTAGTATTAAAAGGCAACCCATCAATATAATCCTTAATAAGTGCAAACTTCTCCGATATAGTGTAGTTGGGAGAATTCAAAAGGATAATAGGACTATCATGCGTGGGTGCAATAGCAACAATTTCATGTTTGACATAAGGAACTATAGCAAGTTCATCTCCATAACCATAATTCATATTGGCATCTTGGCCACAAGCATAGCAAGCATCATCAAAAAGGGATATTTCAAAAGAATCAACGGGATCATAGCAATTATCATAGCATTCATCCTTCGGTAAGCATGAAGGGAAATTAAACAATGTATGAGTTGAAGAGTTACTCTCATTAGAAGGTGGGCATGGGTGATCAATCCGCTGTTCCTCCTTTTGTTCTTCGCTCTCCTCCTCATCTTTTTCATCCAATGAGCTCACAGTTTCGTCAATTTCTTCTTCCATTGATTCCTGCAAAATATTAGTCTCTTCTTGGACAGCGGAGACTTTCTCAATAAGTGCATTAATATAGGCATTATATTCACAATTCTCATAACAGTATTTAAGTATAGCAAGATTTTCATATCTGTAAACAACATCATAAAGATTTTAACACTCTTTGAACATAGCTTCAATTTCATAAGCACCCATAAAAGCAACGAATTCTTCTATTTGTTCCACATCATAGTAATCATATATACCATTAGCATAAGAAGCCAAGGTTTTATCATCATTAAATTTGCATGAAAAGGGAAGGTGTGGAGCCTTCATCCTAGAGCAACAAGTATAATCATATCTCAAACAAAGTTGTCGAGCATACAAATGCAACATATGAATTTGATCCCATAATATTTTCCCTTTTTGAGTCAAGCGATAATCCCTAAAGTATTCACGTTGATCCAACATTACTCCCATTACATAATTGAATGGGGTTTTCTCAGGATTATCAAAGTAGTACATAATATCTTTCACATAACGAGCATCGAGGGTTTTAGGAGGTTCCCCGTCTCCATGAGTAGCAAGTACACCTAATTTTTTTGGTATTTCGTGTTCCATATCCATAACTAAAGATAAAGACCAACTAAGAACAGCAAATAAAAATTCCTTAGTGATAAAGCAAACAAGCACACACGAGAATATTCACCCCATGCTATGACTCCCTGGCAACGGCGCCAGAAAAGGTCTTGATAACCCACAAGTATAGGGGATCAATTGTAGCCTCTTTTGATAAGTAAGAGTGTCGAACCCAACAAGGAGCTAAAGGTAGAACGAATATTCCCTCAAGTTCTATCGACCACCGATACAACTCTACGCACGCTTGACGTTCGCTTTACCTAGAACAAGTATGAAACTAGAAGTACTTTGTAGGTGTTGTTGGATAGGTTTGCAAGAATATAAAGAGCAAGTAAATAAAAGCTAGGGGTTGTTTAGATGAAGACACAACTAAGTTAGTTTTAGTAGAGAGATTTTTGTTACGAGAAAGTTATTTGTCCCTAGGCAATCGATAACTAGACCGGTAATCATTATTGCAATTTATTTGAGGGAGAGGCATAAGCTAACATACTTTCTCTACTTGGATCATATGCACTTATGATTGGAACTCTAGCAAGCATCTGCAACTACTAAAGATCATTAAGGTAAAACCCAACCATAGCATTAAAGTATCAAGTCCCCTTTATCCCATACGCAAACAACCTACTTACTCGGGTTTCTGCTTCTGTCACTCACGCCACCCACCATAAGAAAATCATGAACATATTGCAAACCCTACAGTGGGAATCCCTCACGCTTGTGCGACACGGAGAGCACCATAGGACAACACCAATAATAAAACATGCAACTCAAATCAATCTTGATCGTCAAATAACCCATAGGACAAAACGGATCTACTCAAACATCATAGGATACCCATACATCATTGGGAAATAATATATAGCGTTGAGCACCATGTTTAAGTAGATATTACAGGGGGTAAGAGAGAGGTTACACCGCTGCATAGAGCGGGGAAGAGTTGGTGATGATGGTGGTGAAGTTCTTGGTGAAGATTGCGGTGATGATGATGGCCACGGCAGCGTTTCGGCGCCACCGGAAGAGAAGGGGAGAGGGGGCCCCTTAGTCTTCTTCTTCCTTGACCTCCTCCCTAGATGGGAGAAGGGTTTCCCCTCTGTTCCTTGGCCTCCATGGCATGGGAGGGGCGAGAGCACCTCCAATATTGGATCTGTCTCTCTGTCTCTCTCTGTTTCTGCATTCTATTTTCTGGCCCTTCACCGTTTCTTAAATTCCCAGAGATCCGTAACTCCGATTGGGCTGAATTTTGGACACAATCTCTATACGGAAATTATCTTTCTTGCAGAGAAAGAAGGGCTCCAACCGCCTTATGGGTTGGCCACGAGGGTCCAGGGAGCGCCTGACCCCTGGGTCGCGCCCCCTGCCTCGTGGCCCCCTCGGGCACCGTCTCGCGTTGATTTTACTTCCCAAAAATCATAAATATTCCAAAATAACTCTTCATCTGTTTTTATTCCATTTGGAATCTGTTTGATATTGGGTTTCTGTGAAACATAAAACATGCAACAAACAGGAACTGGCACTGGGCACTGGATCAATATGTTAGTCCCAAAAATAATATAAAAAGTTGCCAAATGTATATGAAAGTTGAATAATATTGGCATGGAACAATCAAAAATTATAGATACGACGGAGACGTATCATATCTTCATACCTAGTTCAATATCGTTACTGGCAAGTCTCTTTACTCATTTCTGAAAGTGCAACTAATCCCTGGGTGGTTTTGGTAATTCTTAACAACATATAGCTCATTGAACTAACACTCTTTCAAGATGATCATTTCAGAAAGTTCAATGATTGGCATGGCATGGACTAGAGATGTGGACCCCTCAAGATGCTAAGGACACATATTGGCTCAAGCTCAAGGCTCTATATTTTCATTTTAGTGAACTAAGATCACATTGAGTCCATAGGAAAAGCCAATACTATTAAAAGGGGATGAGGTGCTGCTTAATGGCTTGCTTGCTCAAAATTCTTAGTGATATGCTCCAAAAGCCCTCAACCACTTTCTCATTTCCACATATCTCCTAAACCTAAAGTCAAACTCGGCCCCAGCGATTTGATCTATCCGGCGCCACCGAGTTCATTTGACATAGCCATAGCCAGAAACCCTAATCGGTTCGGTCTCACCGAGATGGGATTGCAAACTCTCTGTTTCCCTTCATAACGTTTCGGTCTAACTGAGATGAGCGATCGGTCCCACCTAGTTTGCAATGCAAACATTTTCTTTTCATAACGTTTCGGTCTCACCGAAATGAGCGAATCGGTCCCACCGAGTTTGCCTGACCAACTCTCTGTTTGCCTATTACAGAAATCGGTCTCACCGAGATTACATTATGCCCTAACCCTAATGAAATCGGTCCCACCGAGTTGACTTGTCAGTCCCACCAAAAATCCTAACGTTCACATTTTGAACTAAATTGGTCTGACCGAGTTTGAATATTTAGTCCCATCGAGTTTGGTAAATTGTGTGTAACCGTTAGATTTTGTGTGGAGGCTATATATACCCCTCCACCCATTCTTCATTCGTGGAGAAAGCCATCAGAACGTGCCTACACTTCCAGCATTCATTTTCTGAGAGAGAACCACCTACTCATGTGTTGACACCAAGATATTCCAATCCAACAACAAGAATATTGATCTCTAGCCTTCCCCAAGTTGCTTTCCACTCAAATCATCTTTCCATCAAATCCAAATCTGTGAGAGAGAGTTGAGTGTTGGGGAGACTATCATTTGAAGCACAAGAGCAAGGAGTTCATCATCAACACACCATTTATTATCTTTTGAAGAGTGGTGTCTCCTAAATTGGTTAGGTGTCACTTGGGAGCCTCCGTCAAGATTGTGGAGTTGAACCAAGGAGTTTGTACAGGAAAGGAGATCGCCTACTTTGTGAAGATCTACCCTAGTGAGGCAAGTCCTTCGTGGGCGATGGCCATGGTGGGATAGACAAGGTTGCTTCTTCGTGGACCCTTCGTGGGTGGAGCCCTCCGTGGACTCGCGTAGCCGTTACCCTTCGTGGGTTGAAGTCTCCATCAACATGGATGTACAATAGCACCACCTATCGGAACCACGCCAAAAATCTCCGTGTCTACATTGCATTTGCTCCCTCCAAACTCCTCCCCTTTACCTTCATATGCAATGATTTACATTCCCCTGCTATACTCTTAGAATTGCATGTGTAGGTTGATTGCTTGACTTGTGATAAGTTGCTAAAATCTGCCAAGACTTAAAATTGGGAAAAGGCTAGATTTTTATTTGGTCAAGTAGTCTAATCACCCCCCTCTAGACATACTTTCGATCCTACAGTTCCGTAATACATCATCCTGTAACTAACTCATTAGTCACTCTGCTTGCAAGGCTTCTTATGATGTGCATTACCAAGAGGGCCCAGAGATACCTCTCCAATACTCGGAGTGACAAATCCTAATCTGGATCTATGCCAACCCAACAAATACCTTCGGAAATACCTGTAGAGCATCTTTATGATCACCCAGTTACGTTGTGATGTTTGATAGCACACAAGGCATTCCTCCGGTATTCGGGAGTTGCATAATCTCATAGTCGAAGGAATATGTATTTGACATGAAGAAAGCAATAACAATATACTGAACGATCATTATGCTAAGCTAACGGATGGGTCTTGTCCATCACATCATTCTCCTAATGATGTGATCTTGTTCATCAAATGACAACACATGTCTATGGTTAGGAAACTTAACCATCTTTGATTAACGAGCTAGTCTAGTAGAGGCTTACTAGGGACACAGTGTTTTGTCTTTGTATGCACACATGTATCAAGTTTCCGGTTAATACAATTCTAGCATGAATAACAAACATTTATCATGATATAAGGAAATATAAAATAACAACTTTATTATTGCCTCTAGGGCATATTTCCTTCACAAAGCCCAACGGCCCCAAAGACCCAAAGGTGAACCTGAATATGTGCTTATGTGTGGCTAACCCTAGCCAGCTAACCTTCTCTGGAGTCCGGACTCATCCATATGTGGATGTGTCCAGGATGTCATGGCCTCCCTTGTGCACAACTGCACACACAACCACTAGCTAGCCACGCACACAATGCCAGCAAGCGCAACCCCGACAATCCCCATCTAGACATGCACATGTTGGTACTATGCTACTTCGGTCTTAACCAAACTACCATGAGTGACGAGCCCAATAGTTGTCCCCAGGCGCCTCTTTTTCAGCCATATTTTGATATCTTACTTTTATGCGTCACTTGTTGTAACATGACTAAGATTTGATCGTGGTGTGTAACTTTTGGCTATGTGAGACCATTTATTTGGTGGTGACCCGTTGCTGCAATTTTGTATCAGAAATGAGTATTTACTATATTTATGTTGTGACGTTTGTGCGAGCAAGTGAGATAGTTAAGTATATGTATTGTTCTTATGTTGTGCAAGGTTAAATATTTTATTTTCATATATGACTTTTACTGTTGTTGTTGCACTATGCATGTTGTGTACACAACTACACGTTGTTATGGATGCTTCTTTTATTGCTCAATGAGTATATCCATGGATACTTGAATATCCAATATGTATGTATGAATATTTGCAGAATACATGTCCCGTTGATAATATCAAGTGTGGGGAATGGATAGACACATGGATTTGCAGAGGAATTCTACCCTTCCAAACCACCCCGTTGTCATTTGTATGAGTTGTACTCATCCAAACTATCCACCATCATTCTTTAATGTTAAGCTCTAAGAGATAATCTCCTAGCCGGTAGAAAACATTCATTATTTTGCCATTTATCTTCCTTTCACATTGCCTATCGTTGTATGCGACACCTCTAAAAAGAGGTTGACAACTTTGACAACATCCTGTTGTGTGTGCATCTAACTAAAATAATCTCGTGATATTCCCTAAGAATTAAGACAAAGCGATTTTGATCTCCATCTATTGCATTAGATGCCATATCCTAACAATATTTGTTTGCTATTTACCTTTGATCGTCACATAAAATTCAGGAGCATGCAAACATTAACTGATAAATATAGCACCAAGCGATAATCCATTCTATAATTTGTTTTTACCGTCTCTATGTGACATAGAGGGGCTTCATCTACCTTTTATTTTTTTGCGGGAAGGCTTCATCTACCCTTTTTTTTTCGCAGGAAGGCTTCATCTGCTTTTTTTGCGACAATAACTCTTCCATTACTCAAATGTTCAAGTGATAACAATCTCGCAATACAATATCTAGGACATCCTCGGGACCCGAACCAAGCCAGACCATGGTTCGGCCCTGAGTTCTAACAGAATTTGCTAAAACATGACTAGCACAATTGCCATTGCGATGAATATGAGTAATGGAAGAGTCCCGTTCCGCCATACTTTGCTTAATCTCTCTGATCATGAAAGAAAACTTTGACATGTTACCCTCAGCGCTCTTCAACATAGTCACAACTTCTAGGCAGTTGGATTCAATATCGATAGGTAAGGTGCTCCACTGCAGCGCAAGGTTGATCCCTTCCCGAACAACCAGAATTTTAGACTCTAGTGCATCCTCACAAAGCTCAACATGCCTGCACGCACATAATATTATGTTTCCTAGATGATCACAAAGAACCATGCCTGTCCCGGCCACACCATTTAGAACCGAGCCGTCTGTATTAAGCTTCACTCGCCCATGACTTGGAGGTAGCCAACTGTAACACCCCGGATGTAACTTGCCATATTTGTAACTCCAACTCTTGCCATTTTCGGCAATGTGTTATGATATTCCCTCGTGGTTGGGTTCTTCTTCGTTTTTGCTTTTGTCCGTGTCATGCATTCCTTATCATGTCATCATGTGCATCGCATTCGCATGCGTGTTCATTTCATGAATCCGAGCTTTTTCCCCGTTGTCCGTTTTGCAATCCGACGCTCCTATGTTCCCCGGCGTCCCCTTTTACATTTCTCCGTGAGCGGGTGTTAAACATTCTCGGAATGGACCAAGGCTTGACATGTGGCCTTGGTTTACTACCGGTAGACCGCCTGTCAAGTTTCGTGCCATTTGGAGTCCGTTTGATACTCCAACGGTTAACCGGGTAACCGCAAAGGCCTCTTTGGTAATGCAGCCCAAAACCCCCTTCAAAGTGGCCCAAAACCCATCCTAACCCCCTCCATATTCTCGGTCGTTCGATCACGATCGCGCGACCGCAAACCACACCTCATTTGGAGCTTTCTAGCCCCCTCTACCTATAAATATGTGTCTCTCCCCGAAATTTCGGGCAGATGAAACCCTACCATCTTCCTCCCCGCGCCACCGGACGAAAAACCCCGCCGCCGGACATGTCCAACCCCCGCCGCCACGTCGCCCGGACCAATCCCGGGGCGACACGTCACCTCCGCCACCTCCCGCGTCCACTCCGGAGCCGCCATCTGTCCCGCGCGCCTCCCTCTCTCCCCTCCGCGCCCGCCGTGGCCCGCGGGGCCCGAGCTCGCCGCCGTCCGAGCTGCCCGCGCCCGGGGCACCGCGCCCCGCCGCCTCGCCGGCGCCCTTCGCCGCCGCCTCCCGCGCCATGGCCGCCGCCGCACCCCCACCGGCGCCCCGCGCCTCCTCGCGCCCGGATCCAGCTGGATCCGGTCGGGGAGAGGCCCCGTCGCCGGATCTCCCTCGCCGGCGCCCCCGCGGCTGTTTTCCGGCGAACTCCGGCCAGATCCGCCCCCGCATCGTTTTCCGTGCAAGCCCGAGGTTGACCCCGAAAATATCCTAAGTCCCTGATTTCTAACATTTTGTTGCATGTTCATCGCATCATAACTTGCTGCATACTGCTCCGTTTCATGCGTATAATATGTCAAATTGTTCGTCTCGATGAGTCATCATTTCATCTCATTGCATCATTTTCATTTGAGTTCATCTTGATGCCCGAAATGCTGTTAGAAGAGGGCTATGTGATGTTAGTTTCAGATTCTTATCAGAACATGCACTTTTGTCATTTTTGCCATGATTGATGTGTGCATCCTATGATCTGGTGTCCTACATGTGTTTTGTAATATGCCATGCTATCTTTCAGGGGTGTATGCCATGTATTTTTGTGATCCTTGTGGTGACTAGCACAAGCATGCAAACTAGGTATCATATTGTTGCTGATTTCAGGGACTTAGTAATTTCACTAAGTCATTCCCTGCTGTTATTTTTATGCCATGTGTTCATGTTGTTTCAAAGAGATCTATGCCTCTTTTGAGCATGATCAGTAAGGGTGTTTTGAACATATGGATGTTCTCTATCCATCCATGCCTTTGTTTGTAATTATGGAATGCCATAGCTTGAGTCAATCGAGCTCTACTTTTGCTATAAAATGTTACTGGCAGATTGTTTACATGTTATTCGATTTTGCCAAGCTTGTTGTAGTTGATCCTTGCATGCTATGATGTTATTCTTGCCATGTATAGCTTCTATGCCATGTCTTCTTGATGGATGTATGCTTAGTTTATCATGCAATGCTCTGTAGTGAGTGCATCGAGCTCGTAAACATGCCTACTTGTTATCTGTTTTTGACATGTCCAGTTTTCTGCTGTCTGATAACGGTAACGAAACTTGCTTAATTGACATGGGTGCCATCGTATTTTCTGGTCCTCTTTGGCTCATGGTCAGTAAGGAACTTTTGTTCTATGCTTTGAGTAGATTCATGCCATGCCTTATTTTGCTATATTGTGTTCCTGTAGCATGTTGTTTGCTTGCTCTAAACATGCCATCCTGATGTTAATTTCTGGCATGTTTGTTATTTTCACCGTCTGTGAAGCGGATATGTTTTGCACTTTTGCCATGCTTGTTTGAACATGCTATTTTGTGATTTAGCCGTAGCTCAGTGTTCATCTTTTGTCAAGTATCTTGAGTAGTTCACTGTCATATGCTTTGTTGGTACGTTTGGGTGCAGTAGCTTAATTTTTTGTTGCTTGCTAAGTAGCATCATGCTGTTAATGGCAGAATCTTGTCATTCTTGTTTTGCTTGTCATTTGCAAACCGTGCATCCGATTCCGGTGATCTTTATATTGATTTCAACCGAAATCACCTCACCTTTTCAGTGGCATACTTGGTTTGCCAAGATTATGCCTTGTTCATCTTTTCCCTTCCGGAGCACGCATATGCATTACATATCACATCTCGCATATCATGCCATGTTTTGCATCATGTTGTTTGTGCATTGCATCATGGTTGATAGTTGTTCCTTTGCTCGTGTTCTTGTTTTGAGTAGATCTGGGAGACGAGTACGTGACCAAGGAACCTGTTGAGAACACTTACGAGGATCAAGTTTTCAACAACCCTGAGTACTTTGCAGGCAAGATGACCATACCCTCGAAATCACTTATATCTTTGCTTGCTAGTTGCTCGCTCTTTTGCTATGCCTATGCTGCGATACCTACCACTTGCTTATCATGCCTCCCATATTGTTAAACCAAGCCTCTAACCCACCTTGTCCTAGCAAACCGTTGTTTGGCTTTGTTACCGCTTTGCTCAGCCCCTCTTATAGCGTTGTTAGTTGCAGGTGAAGATGAATTTTGTTCCTTGTTGGAACATAGAGATGTTGTTCCTTGTTGGAACATGTTTACTTGTTGGGATATCACAATACCTTATATATTATTAATGCATCTATATACTTGGTAAAGGGTGGAAGGCTCGGCCTTATGCCTGGTGTTTTGTTCCACTCTTGTCGCCCTAGTTTCCGTCATATCGGTGTTATGTTCCCGGATTTTGCGTCCCTAACACGGTTGGGTGATTTATGGGACCCCCTTGACAGTTCGCTTTGAATAAGACTCTTCCAGCAAGGCCCAACATTGGTTTTACATTTGCCTCAGCCTATTACTTTTTTTCCCTTGGGAGTCGCGCATCCCAATGGTCATCTTTATTTAGCCCCCCCCCCGGGCCAATGCTTGTCTAAGTGTTGGTCCGAACCGAGCCGCCTGCGGGGCCACCGCGGGGAAACTCGAGGCCTGGTTTTACTCGTAGCCTGTCTCATCCGGTGTTGCCCTGAGACCGAGATATGTGCAGCTCCTATCAGGATTGTCGGCGCATCGGGCGGTCTTGCTGGACTTGTTTTATTACTATCGAAATGTCTTGTAGCCGGGATTCCGAGACTGATCGGATCTTCCCGGGGAGAAGGAATATCCTTCGTTGATCGCGAGAGCTTATCATGGGCTAAGTTGGGACACCCCTGCAGGGTTTGAACTTTCGAAAGCCGTGCCCGCGGTTATGTGGCAGATGAGAATTTGTTAATGTCTGGTTGTAGAAAACCCGAAGTTGGTCTTAATTAAAATACATCAACCGCGTGTGTAACCTTGATGGTCTCTTCTCGGCGGGGTCCGGGAAGTGAACACGGTATTGGAGTTATGCTTGACGTAAGTAGTTTCAGGATCACTTCTTGATCATAGTGTTCGACCGTGCTTTTGCCTTCTCTTCTCGCTCTCATTTGCGTATGTTAGACACCATATATGCTAGTCGCTTGCTGCAGCTCCACCTCACTACCATGTCCTACCTTTAATCTTAAATAGTCTTGATCTCGCGGGTGTGAGATTGCTGAGTCCCCGTGACTCACAGTTACTTCCAAAACCAGTTTGCAGGTGCTGATGAAACTGTGCAGGTGACGCATCCGAGCTCAAGGAGGAGTTCGATGAAGATCTTGTTCATTGTGTTGTTACGTTTCAGTTGATCAGTAGTGGAGCCCAGTCGGGACGATCGGGGATCTGTGTAGCATTTGGGGTAGTCTTCTTTTATTTTTGGTTCCGTAGTCGGACCCTGATTGTATCTGTATGATGTATTGCTTTACTCATGTATTGTGTGAAGTGGCGATTGTAAGCCAACTATGTATCTCTTTCCCTTATATATTACATGGGTTGTGTGAAGATTACCTCTCTTGCGACATTGCTTTCAATGCGGTTATGCCTCTAAGTCGTGCTTCGACACGTGGGAGATATAGCCGCATCGAGGGCGTTTCACCAACCTATGCTCTCAGCCATTCTGTCAACACATACGTCCTGTAATAATGGGAAGCAATGGTTGACAGCCATTTTGCCTATAAACAAATCTGCATTGGGATTCACTCTTATGCTGGAGAGTGTGTCGAGGTAACTTGACAGGAACCTAACTAAAACATCAATAGGTGGAGTTGGTTTAGCATGTACGACCTCATTTCTGACGTACCAGACTCTCCAAAGCAGCATCAATACATGGACTCGTGTCTGTTCATTTGCTTCAATTATCAACTGTAGGAGCCAGTCATCATGCCGCTTAATGTTTGTTAGAGTCGGTAATTCCCAGACTTTGGCCATTGCCCTCCAAAGACGCTGAGCGTTATGACATGCACAAAGAACATGGAACAGATCTTCTTCCTCTCTCCCACAGACCGGGCAACCTGCATGTAACTCCAGAGTTCTACACTTTTTATTTAGCCACGTAGCCAAAGAATCAGTAGCAGCACGCCATGCAAAAGAAAGGACTTTTGGTGGCACTCGGCAAGACCATATCAATCTCCAAATGTCCCGGCGTCCATTAGGAGCGCTGCTGGTGGAAGGAATTGAGGCACAGTTCACTTCATCCGCTGCTAGCCAGTAGGCACTTCGTACTGAAAAGTGGCCGTTCTTCTCCGGCGCCCAGGCTAAAAATCTTCGCCAAGTCAAGGCGATGTGTGGATCATTCGTATGGCACGAACGTCCACAGGCAAGAAGAATTGATTCAGTCAATCAATATCCTAGTTACCATTATGATCGAGCAGATTGGACACCCATTTGAAACGACATCTCCCTCTCTAGAAAGCATTTCGCCTGTAGTAACCCGGACTAGCCATCGATCACACCAAATGCGTACTTTCTGTCCATTAGCTATACGCCATACCATACCCTTCTTCAAGAGTTCAAGACCATGGCACACAACTTGCCAAGTTGTGGAGGGATTTCCTGTGAAAACGGTATCCTCAAGCCTCCCACTAGGGTAGTATTTGGCTTTAAGCAATCTTGCACACAGACTGTCTGGAAAAACAAGAAGCCACCAAGCCTGTCTAGCCAATAGAGCTTGGTTAAAGATCCGGAAGTCCCTAAAACAGAGGCCACCTCGGGATTTTGGCCGAGTCATCTTGTGCCAAGCATACCAGTGGGTTTTCCTCTTGCCTTTTTCAGCTCCCCAATAGTAATTCCGCACCATGTGATTCAGGTCATCACAAACACCTAAAGGCACTTTAAACACACTCACAATAAAGGTTGGAATTGATTGTGCAACGGACTTGATATGAACCTCCTTGCCAGCTTGAGTAGGGTGGCCATCAAAAGCAAACAAGCGTTTTGTTAACTTTACTTGCAAATTTTGAAACTTGCCTTTTGTCATTCGGCCATCAGGAGTGGGCCAGCCCAAATACTTCTCTTCGAATCCCGAAGTAGTGACTCCTAGCTCAGCTTTGATCATGTCCATAATGGATTCCGGGCAGGAACTACCAAACAAAATAGATGATTTTGAGGGGTTCAAAAGTTGTCCCGTGGCCTGCCCATACACCTGTAGGATTTGTTTAACATAACTTGCCTGTTGCACATTTGCTTTAAAGAACAGTAGTGTGTCGTCCACAAACAGAAGATGAGATATCCCATGGGCTCTCCTTGTAATTCTTAAAGGAGATAAATCACCAGAGGTTATACCCTTATTGAAAAGAGCAGAGAGACCATCAGCCACAAAAAGGAATAAGTATGGGGATAATGGATCACCTTGCCGAAGCCCACGCAACAGTGCAAACGAATCCGAGACGACTCCATTAAATTTTACGGAATACCTCACCGAGGTTACACATGACATGATCCAATCAACCCAACGGTGAGCGAAGCCAATCTTTTGCATCATTTTCTTAAGGTAGTCCCAGACAACCCTATCATAAGCCTTAGAGAGGTCCAGCTTGTAGGCACAAAAACTTTTGGTGGGATCCTTCTCTTGCTTGATATGATGAATACACTCAAACACAATTAAAGAGTTATCGGTGATCATATGTCCAGGGATGAAAGCACTTTGTGTTGGTGAGATAATGTCATCGAGCACCGGCCTCAACCGGTTAACCAAGCACTTAGAGACCACTTTATATATGACGTTACATAAACTGATAGGCCTAAAATCAGTAATCTTAACCGGGTGTGGAATTTTCAGAATCAGCACAATAGTAGTAGTATTTACCTCCGCTGGCATGACTCCGGACCGGAAGAATTCCTTAACCGCAGCAACAATACTCTCCTTCAGAGTGCCCCATTTGCGCTGAAAAAAACGTGTCGTGAAGCCATCAGGGCCAGGGGCCTTCAAAGGACCAGGTCTGAGATCTCCTTCTCAGAAAAATAAGCACACAGGGAAGCATTTCTAACATCATTTATAACAGGAGCAAAGAGATCAATAATGGGCGCTGGATCCAAAGATGGGTCCATAGAAAAAATGCCTTTGAAGTACTCTCTAGCCACACGCCCCATCTCATCATTCTTAGTGAACAGATTACCATTTGTATCTTCTAGTTTCTTTATTCTGTTTTTTCTTGCACGGCAAACAGATTTTGATTGGAAAATTTTTGTATTACGACCCCCATCTTTTAGCCATGTAATGCGAGATCGTTGCATCCACATGAGTTCCTCTCGGTACAACAGCTCATTCATCCTATCCGTCACTCGACGGATCTAGCACCTACCCGCATTCATTAACATAAGCTCCTCTAATTGCATGCGAGATTTTTCAATTTCCTGCACTGCATTGCCAAATTTTTCTTTGCTCCAACTATACAATTTGTGCATTGTTCCTCTAAGGGCAGCATGAACGTCCCCAAGAGAATGCTTCTCCCCTGCTTCTCTCCATGCAGCTGCAATTACTTCCTGGAGGGCGGGCTCACGTTCCCACATAACTTCATACTGTCGAATCCTTGGCTTAACTTGTCGATCCTCCAAAACCTCACATGAGACATGGACTAGTACATGATCAGAGCAAGGCGAGGTGAGGTGCCTAACAAAGACATTGTCAAACATATTTCTCCAAGTTGGGTTTGCAACTGCTCAATCGAGCCTAACTCTAACATTTGCATTTCCACTCCTCTTGTTATCATAAGTGTAGGCTTCATCTGCTTTTGGTTGCCTTACTCTATGTTACCCTTACACTTTATTATCGTAGAGCTGTACTCCCATGTGGTTAACGAAACAATTGATCAATGTTTTCCTCTTCTTTTCCGACATAACGGGAGTAATGGTCTTATTTGCTAAACATATCTGCAAGCTTGAAATATTGAATCAATTCCCCACATAATTAAATGATCTGTGCATTAAGCTGTTCCCTGGACCAAACAAGGCTCATAATCAGATTACACATCTCAGGAAATGATGGTGTTCTAAGGAAACTTAATGAGCAGCCGAGAAAATCAGGACATGGTACTCGTACTAGGCATGAATAAATGAAACGCGTACGATCGATCATCAAGCTGCCTTTACCCACCTACCGCTTTCTCCTCCCCTGTGAAGCGTGAAGGACTACCGTTAGTAAAAGAAAGAAAAGAATGGGCTCCCGTTTCAAGCTCTCATTTTTCTACATGACGGAAGATCCACATTTTGAGTGAGAATAAACGGAGTTTTTTTACTGCATTCAGAGGTCCTCATCCGCAACGGATGCTAGCAACATTCTCGCAGATTAACCACAAGGTAAAACTTAACATCGCCGATCCTCTTTGACTGATGCACCAGTGCCAACCTCCGCCCTTGACTTTTCCACTAGAGAATCAGTAAAAGTAATAATAATACAAAGTACAGTAACAAAGTGGGTAACGAGTGTGGCAGAGGGAGCACTGCACCACACCTAGGCACTGTTCATCCTGACACCCTGTTCCGGAGTAGCAAAATATACTGTCCCTCCTCAAGATCGTACCGCTAATCCGCCTTAATCTTTGTCCTCACCTTTAACACTATTTATCTATCAAATTAGTAATAAACAATTAATAATACCCATCACGCCGCCCGGACCCTTTCCTCCTCCCTCCCCCCCCCCCCCCCACACACACACACTAGCACTGCTACTTCCCTCTGCTCCTCCATGATTGCATTCACTCCTGTCCGTCCAGGAAGCACACACTCTCTTCTCCTCTCACACTCCCCCCCTCCCCTCCTCCTCGGGCGTCCGTGTACGGGGTTCATTCACGTGTAGGACGATGATGGCGGCCTAGGCTAGGGTGAGATGGGGAGCGGCTGGATCTCCGCAATCCTGAACGGTTCGCAGCTGCGGCGGCGGCGCTGAGGGGTTCAAGATCTTGTGCTGCTCAAGGTACGTCTCGATTTGGGCGCCGCGCAATCTTAGGCGGCAATGTGGAGATTGTGCCGGGGAAACATAGATTTTCTCGTGGATTTCGTTCGCGGGTGCTTTTGGCTATTTTTGGCCGCGGGCTGCGCTGCCCGCCCTGTTTCTTGGCCGGGGCCGTTCGCTCCTGGTGTTCCTCGTGCGTGCCGTGCCGTGCCGTGACGACGATATCTTCCCAGATAATCCCATTCCCAGAACGCGAACTGCCCATCTTTTCCTGCCAAAAAGGCTGTGGTTTTAGTTCCAGTGAGGAGGGGGCTGGGTTGCTTCAGGGCGCCTTTTTCTCTCGTTGTGGTGGTGGTGGGCTTCTTCTCCGTCGTCGTCGTCTTCTTCTTCTCCGGGATGGATGTGACGCGGGGATCTCGCTCTCTGCCACATTAGGAAATGCGGCGATTTCTCCCCTTTCTCGGTAATTTGTTTCGAGGACCCACATCTTGCAAATATCTCGAGATTTTCTTCTTCTTTCCTTGGATTTGCCCTTGATGGCGCTGCTGATTCCGGGTTCGTTCGTCCCCTTTTTTATGCCGCTCGCTTGTGATGCCTATCACTGCTGCGGACGGTCAGTTTCCCCCTCTTTGCGGTCGGGTGGGTGTGGGTGGGTTTCTTGCTGCGTTTCTCCTTTCTGTATTTCTGTTGGTTGGGTTCTCTTCTCTTTTCCTTCCATCTACCGTTGCTGCATTCCTTGGATGCTTTTGGTGTGTGAAGTGGGATCCCAGACATTCTTGTTTCTTGGGGTCAGGCTTCTGCTGCTTCTTCCTGATGAAGTGTTTGTTTTCCAATCTTGCTTCACTTCTTCCAATCTTGTCTTGCAGCAGCAGTGTTCTGGTAAATCCATGCCCCCTTTTCTCCGCTTCAACTTTTTCTCCGGGCATTGCTTGGATCATCAACAAGCTACTAGAATCCATGAAAAATTCGTGTCTATCCCCCCACTGAACTTAGGGGCTCGTGGCTGCAATCTTGGCACGTTTCTGAGCTTGTTGGAGAAATCCTCTGCAGATGTGGGTGATCCAGCTGTGGCTGATGCCCTCTGTTTTGTCATCGCTTCATCCCAAACCAAAAGTCATTAATGGCCTTAATGGCGTTTCCCTCTTACTGCAGCCATACGTAAAGATACTCCTAACAAACAGCTGGGCCGTTTCAGAAAGATGCTATTTTTTTGGAAACAATTTACTGCCTTACCGTTTACCCAGTCATAGTTTTTTACCGTTGTGCGCTACTGCTGGCCGGTTTGTTTCGAAGATGTCTATATATAGCAGAATACAGCCACCCCCAACCCTCATACTTCAATTTCTGTCTCCAGAGAGTCTCTTGGTTTCCTAGGGTGATCAGTTCAGATCCATCTTTTTGTGTGTGTGTGTCTAGTTTTGGTTTCGTTCATAAGAAATCTTCTGCATATAAGACACTGACTAACTTTCAGTGTTTCTGTTGTGCCGCAGGTTGTTGGCCGGGAATAGATCTTATGTAGGCTGATTTCTGGTCGATTTGAATTTCACAACAAGTTCCCTTAAGGATCCAAGGAGCGCTGTTCTGCTGCGCTCTCTTGGTCGGCTCTGATGTCGAGGACGAAGATGGCGGCGAACAATCCGATGCGCAAGTACTCGTGGTGGTGGGACAGCCATATCAGTCCCAAGAACTCAAAATGGCTCCAGGAAAACCTCTCAGGTAAACATGTTGGGTCACTGTGGTCATATCTGTTGAGATCTTCATAGAAAACACCAACCATATGAAATATACTTGAACCTGAATTATTGTTGGTCCTCTGTCAATTCAGTTTGGAAACAGTTGTTATCCTTGCTGTCTCTCTTGCGTCGGTTGGTGTAGGCTGTGTTGAACCCCAAGCATTTTCTTGCCTTACCACGTCATTATCTTAGCAGCGTGTTGTGCATGTTCAAGTTCAAGGGTGTAAATGCGAGGGCGGACTGGTTTTAATTATAAAGGACAAATTCAGTTGAAGCCTCTGCCTGTTATATTGTTGTACAAAAATGGCCCATCTCCTCATGTCTCGTTCAAAGTCATCAAAGTTATTGAGGAAAGGCACATGGGCAAGTTCAATGCCCTTGTACAAGAAAACGCTACTTAAATGGGCAATCTTTGTTGGGAGTCACATGTCCCTGTGCTGGATTAGGTTGTTTAGGCAGGCACATGGTAAATTCTTGTGAGGAATCAATATAAGTTGAATTGGCCTGTCAACAATCTGGACTAGTATAGCTCCTATGGTGAATATTAAGTTCAGGTTCAGTAGGGCGACATTCATTAATCTTTTTTTTCAACTATGGATATTTGATGCTTGTACCACATGTGACACTGTTCTATAATATAATGTGGGCACCGCATCAATGCCACACCTGAACTAACAATTTGATATACAAGTATGATAATTAAACCTTGCTAAACTTCATATGAAAATACAGTAGTAAAATATAATACAAGTACAATAGTTAAAACTTGCTAAATTTCATATGAAAATACAGTAATAAAATACTTAATGTAAGAATAAACATTGTGAGCTTACTGTTTTGTTTGGGGAGAATAGATTGAAAATTATATCAATTTCATTTTTTGTGTGTTACTTTCTGAAATTATTAGATCAAGTGTATGCCGCGTCAAAGTGTATCAGTAGATAACTATTTGTCCTTTTGCAACATTTACGTGGATTGTATACTGAACCAATCTCCATTAATGCATGATTACACAGATACGGATAGCAAAATCAAAGTTATGATCAAGATCATTGATGAGGACGCCGACTCGTTTGCAAAAAGAGCAGAAATGTACTACAAAAGGCGCCCAGAGCTGATGTCCCTGCTTGAGGAATTATACCGTGCTTACCGAGCTTTAGCTGAAAGACATGACCATGCAGCTGGGGAACTCCGATCAGCTCATCGGAAAATGGCAGAAGCATTTCCGGATGAATACCAGTTAGATTTGGATGATGACCTGCCATCTGAAACTGCATCCTCTGAAGCTGACTCTGACAGCCGTGACATGACACCCTTTTTCCGCTCTTTCATCAACACCGGCGACTCGAGAAAACGTAGCAAAGGTATCTGTACAAACTCACTTCTTTTGTAGATGCAATATCCAAACATGAGTGAGATAAAACTAATACACATGTATTTGTGTTGCAGATGATCAGGACCATGAGAAGTTACAGAAAGAAATTTCAAGCTTGTCACAGGAAAATCAAGACCTTAAGAAGAAGATTTCATCTGTGTTAGAAAAGAGTGAAAGTGCTGAATCTGAAGTTCGATCCCTCAAGGAGGCCCTTGCACAACAAGGATCCGAGAAAGAAGCCGCGGTTTCACAATGCCAGCAATCCAGTGACAGGTTGCAGAACCTCAAGTCTGAAATATCACATACCCAGGAGGAATTCAAGAGGCTAAAAGAGGAGATGCAAAATGGCCTGCAGAATTTAAGCACTGCAGAGGAACAGTGCCTTATGCTTGAGAGGGCTAATCAGGATTTGCATGTGGAGCTAGATAAGCTGAAGTATGCTTCAAAAGAGAAGCATGAAGAGCTTAATGAGAAACAGATTGAGCTGGAAAAGCTCAGCATCTCTATACAAGAGGAGCAGCTCAAGAGCATGCAAGCGGAAATGGCACGGCTGTCTTTAGAGAAGCAATTGGCACAAGTACAGGAGAAGCTGCGGCTTTTGTCTCTTGAAAAGCACGGTGAAACAAGTAAGTTTAAGGATGTTGAAGCAAGCAAGCTTATGCTTCAGAAAGAATTGGAGATGATTCGAGAAGAGAACCGTAAACTGGATGATCAAAACCACTCCTCGACATCCGTGATAATACGTCTGCAGGATGAGATAATTTCCTTGAAGAATGCACAACGGAAACTCGAGGAGGAGGTGTCTCGGCATGTGGAGGAAAAGAAGGTACTTCAAAATGAGCTTTCACACATAAAGAATGACAGAGGTGATGTTGAGAGGAAGCACTTCTCAATCAAGGAGCAAATACAAGTGGTTAATTTCAATGTGGAGTCACTCCAAGCAATTGCACAAGAGATGAGGGATGGAAATGTTGAGCTAAAGGAGACTATCAAGAATCATGATGGCGTGAAAGCGTTGTATGTTGAGAATCTGATGCAGCTGGAGAGAACGATGGAGAAAAATGCTCATTTGGAGAGATCTTTGTCAGTTGCTACCACGGAGGTTGCAGGATTGAGACAGAATAAGGCCACACTGGAAGAATCTTGCAAACAGCTTAGCTCCAAGATTAATGGCTACCAGTCTGAACGAGCCATGTTCATTGCGCGGATTGAGGGGATTTCTCATACCATGGAGAAGCTATCAGAGAAGAACGTGTTTTTGGAAAATTTATTATCTGAAAACAATACTGAGCTTGAAAACCATAGGATGAAGCTTAAAGACTTGGAAGAGTCTGCACAGGCACTCCGCAATCAGAATTCTTTACTTCGATCTGACAAGAGAACTCTTGTGCAGGAGGTACAATGCCTGATATCTATTTTACTTTGTTAGCTCATTGTAATGCTAAAAGCGATGTAACTTCATCTAAAATAACATGTAACTTGATGCCTGGATTCTTTGATGTTGTCTCAGGTGGATAGCATCAATGGTGCTCTACTTGATTTGGAAACCCAGTATGCAGAGTTAGAAGGAAGGCATTTGGATCTCCAGCAGGAGAAAAACATGGTTCGTAATGAAGCAGTCAAACTACAGGAACTGTTAAGGCTAGAGAGAGAGAAGAGCAAAGAACTCACCCACTCAGACAAGGCTCAGTTCAGTGCTATACAGAAGCAGATAGCCCTACTTCTAGAAGATGGACGTCATAAGGAGAACCAGCTTCAAGAGGAGGAGCACAAAATTGTTGAAGCTCAGATTGAGATTTTCATCTTGCAGAAGTGCTTAGGTGACATGGCAGAAGCAAATTCTGATGTCTCAGGGCAACTGCAGAAGCAACAAGAGGCACACAAAGTTCTTGAGGAGAAATTGACATATTTGACACAGAACAACCAGAAGCTTACTGAAGGGATTGGTTCTGTGATGGAAGTACTACAGTTTGATGAGAAATATGGATCCTTGGATCTGATGAAGGTTGACGTAGTTGTGCAGCTCATCTTGCATGAGATTAAGTGCCTGCTGAACACCATTTCTGATGCCCAGGATGTCAAGCAGAACCAGATCCTTGAGAAGTCGCTTGTTGTCACCCTCCTGGAGCACTTTGGACGGGAGGTGGCGGATCTGAGGTCAGAAAGGAGTGTTCTGAGGCAAGAGTGGCAAGCGAAGAGCGAGGAACTGCTACAACTGCAGAGTGAAAGACATGACCTTCTAAGGACCAGCTGCGACTTGCGCAAGGATGTGGAGGCCCGTAACCGCAAAGTGGATGAGATGAAAGCCGAGTCAAAGTTCTTGGTTCGACAACTCTCAGAGCTGCAAGGATCACGCCAGTCATTGCAAGCTGAGATTATTAAGCTGATAGAAGAGAATTCCTCACTGGCAGGCAAACTTTATGACTCAAGGGAGAAAGAGAAGTCGTCTGAAGATGATTTCAGTAATCTGATTGGCGAAGCAATCAGGACAGATATCCTTGGTGTTGTTTTCAAAAGCCTTCACGATGAGAGGACATCGGAACTGCAAGCTTTGCATGATGATTTCGGTTGCCTCCATGCGGCAGGCAACGAGCTTTATCAAGAAATCAGGCTGATGAACAAGAAGCTTGGCGATCTGCAGCTCGAGAATAACTACCTTGAGAAGGAGCTCAGTAGAACTTTAAGCATCTGTGACGGATCTAGTCCAGAGATTGGTTCTGCAAGAAGGCGTACCATGCGAAGAGATACCAAGCTACTGAAATCTGGCAGGAAGAGCCTACAGGAGAGTGCGGTGAACGTGGAGCAGCGCAAAGAAGTCGACAATGCTGGTCTTGAGAAATCAAATGAAATGTTAAGGGAGGAGCTTCACAAGCTGCAGAGTGAAATGCAACTGCTTAAGAACAACAAGCAGCCAGTGATTGATGTCAGGTCTTGCGACGCAGAGATCTCGAAATTGCTGGCCAACATGCAAATTGCCACTGCCAACGCAGCTCTCTTCAAGGAGAAGGTCCTTGAGCTCATCGTAGCATGCGAGAGCTCTGAGATAAGTGAAATAGTACAGAAGGAGGTGTTGAAAGAGGAGATCAGTCGAAGGAACTCTTACGTGGACGCACTGAAGGACAAGCTAAATGCTGTTGAGATTGAGAACAGAAGGCTGAAGGTTGACCTGAATGGTGACTTCACGGTGCTAGGCGCATTGCAAACTGAAGTCAGTGCCTTAGAGAAACAGACCCTGTCACTGGCCAAGGATTGCGTACCTTCGAACAAACTCAAGAAAGAGGTATACAACTATCCATTTTATCTGTACCATGTTCTTTTTGCTTCTTCCCCATTTGTGTTCATGTTGAAGTATGATGCCAGTTTATTCAACTCTTTTTGCTAGACTTTTTTTTCTCCATATTTGTGTTGTAAATGCAAATAGTATGCATTTTTTATTGATACAATATGTGATTTTTTTTCACTCATATGGGTCTCATTTCACTTGCCCCTTTGCCAGGAATTTCTTTTGTCACCTCAGCTCTCAAAGATTGCTGTGAGACCAAGCGATGACCAAAACTCGCCGAAGCTGGTGAAAGACATGGAGCTGCACAGGTTGCATGGAACCATCAAAGCACTCCAGAAGGTGGTTACGGACACCGGAGTCGTTCTCGAGCAAGAAAGGCTTGACTTCAGCAGCAACCTCCAGGACGCCAGGAAGCAGATCGAAATGCTCAAGCTCAAGGACGCCCTGGACAGCGACGCGAGCGACGCAAACTACGAGAGAATGCTCAAGGACATACAGCTTGACCTCGTCCAGACCCCCAGCCGTCGTGCCATCGGCTCGCACCGCCTCAAGAAGAAGATCACAGCCCAGCCCGACGACAAGATGCTTGCGCTGTGGAGCGTGGTCAGAACAAGCAGCGGCAGCGGCAGGCACGACGATCTGCGGCCGCCGCAGAGCGAGGCGGCGTCCGAGAAGGACAAGGGTAGACGGTCCACCTCCGAGCTGATGCTGGTGAAGGACCTGGTGGTCGACAAGCAGGACCTGCCGAGGCCCGTGGTGACCACCACGGAGCCGCACCGCGAGTGGAAGAAGAAGGTGATCGAGCGGCTGTCCTCGGACGCGCAGCGGCTCAGGGACCTCCAATCCATCCTCCAGGAGCTGAGGGCGAGCGTGGAGGCGTCCGGGGAGAGCGAGCTGGAGAGCGTGCGGGCGCAGATGATCGAGTCCGAGGAGGCCATCACGCAGCTCATCGACACCAACGGCAAGCTGCTGACCAAGGCCGAGGAGTTCACCTCCGCCGACGGGCTCGACGGCGGGGGCGTGGACCTCCGGAGCCGGAGCCAGCGCAAGATCCTGGAGCGGGTGAGGAAGATGTCCGAGAAGGTGGGCCGGCTGGAGATGGAGATGCAGAAGTTCCAGCAGGTCCTGCTCAAGCACGAGGAGGAGCGTGCCAGCCGGCGAGCCGCCAAGACGGTGCAGCGCCGGTCCAGGGTGCAGCTGGTGGAGTACCTCTACGGGAAGCGGCGCGGCGGCGGCGACGGTGGCTCCCGCCGGCAGAAGCGCGGGCCCTCCTGCTGCATGAGGGCCAAGGCCATCGACGACTGACTGACGTCTCCAGTTGTTTTATTATCCAAAAATGCTAGAAAGGCGCCAAGTTTTTTTTCCCCTCTTACCTACTTAGTTTTAATCTTCAGAAAATGCAGCAGACTTTGCTCTTGTTTCATCATTTTATTGTGCTGCTCTAGGTAAATAATCATGTGAACTGTCTATCCTAGTTTCTTCATTACCCCAAAGTAAGGATGTAAATGGTAGTCGTCAGGACAGCGGTAAACTGTTAATCTTTCGTCTTATAAACTGTTAATCTTTCATCGTAATTTTGTTGTTCGCTCATGTACAATTCTGATGCTGTTTTTCATTCCTGTTGGTTGATCAGGTTCATGTTCTTCGGTTATACTCCCTCCGCGATTACTATAACTTTGTACTAAATCAGCTATACTTATTTTGGAACGGAGGGAGTAGTATGAATGAATAAGTAATGATCACCGTAGTTGAAAATATTTTGCAATGAAATTGCAGGCCAAGATCTTTGGAGTTTGCCATGATGTAGAAAAGCTACAAAATGAACTCACAAGTTTGGGCTTAAGGGTTGTTTAGAACGACCGCCGGTTGGGCTTGGGCGCAACATTGTCAACCATGTAACTATCACACGTCTCATTGACCTCCTTGATGCGGCTCTTGATGTCTTTGATGTCAATGGGTACCTTGCCCTTTATTGTCACGTTGAATCCTGCACCTATTTTTTGATGAGTCCCGCACCTGTTTCTGTCAAAAATGATGTTTCGTCTCGTGGAGAAAGCGAAAATATGTGTGTGTTGCGTAGTGTGGCCGGGGAATCAACCTTATTAGAACTTTGATTATTTTCTTATTATGTTTGCCACGACTTTGCTTTGCCATTTTACTTGCATCCAATATCGATAGCTACAATACCAAATCAGTGTCTGACTTGTTGTATATTGCTTATTTTGTGTCACGTAGCTATTAACTTATTTTCTTTAAATCATACTCCCTCCGTTCCTAAATATTTGTCTTTTTAGAGGTTTCAAATGAACTATCACATATAGATGTATATAGACATATTTTAGAGTGTAGGTTCACACATTTTGCTCCGTATGTAGTCACTTGTTAAGATCTCTAGAAAGACAAATATTTAGGAACCGAGGGAGTATATCGCTATTATTCATATCTGATTCAAATCAAGTAAACATTCGATACATATTCGTATACTGGAGTAACATTCGATCCGCATATGTATTCTTATTCATATTTGTTTAGAAAAAAATATGAAAAGTGAAGTGGCGAGCCAATCCGCATTTGATCCCAAGGCAATCAAGGCCGTTTCTGGGCTATTGTACTTTTGTGCGGACTGATTACGGCAAGCCCGGCCCACCCCAGGAGTCCCCTCCGTCTCCGTCCACAACACTTCTCCGTCCGTCTCCTTTTCCGCGAGCCGAGACGAGGCAGCCCGCACGCCACCTCCTGTTCTCCCCCGAAAAAAAAAAACCTCCTCGCCGGCGGGACCTCTCCGTGCCCCTCGATTCCCCACCTCCGCTCGCCGGCCGTTCCCCCGGCCGTCCATGGCGGCGGCGGCCGTCGGCATCAGCAGGACCAGCGCGGCGGGGGCGGGAAGCAGCAGCAACAGCAGCGAGTTCCGCTTCTTCCTGTCCTGCGACATCAGCCTCCCCCTCACCTTCCGCGTCCTCCAGGCCCCCATCCCGCCCCCCGCTCAAGGCGCTCACTCGCACTCCCTCCCCTGCCCCCTGCCCAAATCTCTCTTGTATTCACTTCTGACCTTCCTTTTTTTTTTTTGCTTCCTCGCAGATGGTCTCGACAAGAAGGTCTCCGAGCTCTTCGTCGAGTGCAAGCTCTACATCGACGGCATCCAGTTCGGGCTTCCCGTCAACACAAGGTACTCTCGTTCTGCCCCGTCTCTCCATACGATCTGTATCTACTATACTAGATGGTCTGTAGGAACCTGTGGATGAATAAAGTTCGTTAAATGTGGAGTTGCAATCTAAGATAAATTCTCCTGGGATAAATTTGGTAAACTGAATTAGGAGGCCCGTACAATAGCCAAGGTATTCAGAAAGCACAAATGAAAAAAACAGTATGTTATGTCTAGATAGCACAGGTAAAGACTGCCATGTTGAAGTAAATGGGACGGGGAATAATTTTACTTTTGCCTAACTACGATGCAATCTCATTAAGCAAAACTTGGGCAATTCCGTGTGTCAGTAGTGGGAAGTGTTGATTCCGAACAGGACAATTTGGAAGGAAAATAAGATGCAAATTCAATCTTTTAAGCTAAATTTTTCGCAAAAAATGTTCTTTTAAGCTAAAAAGGGAGTTAATAAAAGATTTAACTTGTGATTTCTCCTTCCTAGATGTAGACATAAAAAAACATAGGTAAAAAGTGTTTCAATAGTGGTGAGCAGTAAGCATTTTTAGCAAAAACAATTAAAAGGATTTGGAATGGCATACGTTTCATACAATATTGAAGAGGACAGCAGCCAGCAGGTTAGGTTACTGTTACACTGTAGCAACCCAGAAACTACAGATGATATCATCATTATTCCATTACTTACCAACCAAAAGTATGTAATTACCTCTTATTCACATCGCCACCATTAGTAACTTCTTGTAACCTTGGTTCCAGGCTCGAATCGTCAGGACCGCCATATTGCTGGAATGAACTCATCACGCTGTGCACCAAATACAGGGATCTAACCTCCCTCGCGCAGCTCGCATTCACGGTATACGGACTTTGATGATTTTGAATTATAACAAAATGAAACTATCTTGACAGGTTGATATAGCTCGTTAGTATGTTGTTTGACTTTTGAACTGTGCTTTTGTATTGTTGATTGATGTAGGTTTGGGACGTGTCTTCTGGTGAGGGCAAAAGTGTTGTTGGTGGAGCCACCATATTCCTGTTCAACAGCAAGAAACAGCTTAAAACAGGGAAGCAGAAGCTGCAGCTATGGCCCCAAAAGGAGGCAGATGGAAGAGTACCTACCACAACCCCTGGCAAGGTGGGCAACCTTTTTCTCTGCGTCTGTTGTTTGCTTCTATCACCTCAAGGCGAGCTTAACTTTTCGTATCGGTTAGTACCTGTAGGTTCCTAAGAATGAGCGAGGGGAGATTGAGCGGTTGGAGAGGCTCGTTAACAAGTACGAGAGGGGGCAGATACAACATGTGGATTGGCTGGACCGTCTGGCCTTCAGTGCGATCGACAAAGTTAAGGAGAAGGAGTGTGAAAGGCTGGAGAATTCTTTCCCGAGCCTAGTTGTTGAATTCTGTAGTTTCGAACACAGAGTTGTCTTCCAGGTTAACATCGATGCTCCGTTCAGTTTCTATGTGTCTTCTCTTCATTCTGCATGTTACCATTTTTTTGTATGTGTGTTCTTTTCATTCTCTGGTAACTGTTCATAGATAAAGGAGAAAAAAAACTCTTTTTGAAATGTTGAGTAATCTGATATTTATTTAAATGCAAGAAATTTCATATAGTGATGTTCACAATAAATTCTACTCTGATTTTTTTTCCTGCTCAGGAATCCGGAGCGAATTTCTATGCACCAACCCCTGTATCATTATCAAACGAGCTTGTTACCGTGTGGGATCCTGAACTTGGACGAACCAACCCATCTGAGCACAAGCAGTTAAAGCTTGCCAGGAGCTTGACTCGTGGAATAATTGATAAAGATCTGAAACCGAGCTCAAATGAGCGAAAGTGAGTGCAAGCTGCAGCATATTTTTTCTTTCATTTGTTGTTTCCCTGTCACCTTATGATCTTCATGTGGTACCACCATCATGCCGTAGTAGCACTCACAGAATAGAAAGTCCCATGATGAATGCTGCTAATTGCAATGGTTGCTAATATCTTGATTTTCTCAAATGAATTAATGAGGCAAAAACATTTTTATGTTACATGCATGAATCAGAAGTGGCAAGAAGCACAATTCAGGTGCTTAGCTTAACAGGAATATACAATTGACGGTTTCTAGCTAAATAACTTTGTGCTTTGTGGGCAGGTCACTTCAAAGAATCATCAAATGTCCTCCTACACGGACTATACTACCAGATGAGAAGCAATTGGTGTGGAAATTCCGTTTCTCTTTGATGTCTGAGAAGAAGGCTCTTACAAAGTTTCTCCGCTCAGTGGATTGGAGCGATATCCAAGTTAGTAAAAATATCAATATCTCAATTTATTGTCATACTTCATATGTGCATCAGAGGAAACCAGGGGATGTTTCTTTGCTTGCATGTGCTCTAAAGGACCTGGCAGACTGTTAAAGCTTTTGGAGATACTAAATCCACATACCCCGATATAAATTATCTGCAGCTTCTTATGTTTAGTATGTTATAATGGGCAGGAAGCTAAACAAGCTGTTGAATTGATTGGAAAGTGGGAAACAATTGATGTGGCTGATGCATTAGAGCTTCTCTCATCAGATTTTAAAAGCGAGGAAGTAAGCTATCTAGGCACCTCTGTCCGTGCTTCTGTTTTTAATAATTGTATGTGAGGTTGTTTTTGTATTGCTCTTTCATTGATAGAGGCTTTTGTTTGTTGCCCTTTCTTCTGTTAACTGAATTAGTCACTAATAATTATGCAATTCTCATTCTAATTTTTTTTGTAAAAAAACGTTGGTATGACATCTAGAAGACATGTGTTCCTTTTGTCGGGTCTGTTTATTCAGTTTTGCCATCACTTACACATACTTCTCTCATATATCGCTTGCTCTGGTGCAGTAGAGACACTGTCTGCTCTTTTTGTCTTGTATATTAGATTTATGTAGCTGTCCTATTCTGTGTTTGGGATTGGCATGGTATATGAAAAATATTACCGGTGCTGCTGGCTTTTTACCTGGAGTACAAAGATGAGTTTATTTTTTTCTATTTTAGCCTGTGAGCTTTCATTTCTTTACCTTCTTTAAAAGAACTTTCTCCTGCACCGCTACCAGTACATTTTTCTTTCCGGCCAAAAAGGTTTTCTTAAGGTTATACTCCCTCTGTCCCAAAATATAAGAACGTTTTTAACACTACACTAGTGTCAAAAACTAAAAACGTTCTTATATTATGGACGGAGGGAGTAGATGATTCTCCCACCTCTTAGTAACTAAACAATGATCGAGTAACTCGTCCATGTGACTCTGGATGACAGATCTTATCATCTCGTGCCCTCCTAAATATTATATCCTAAGTTGTATTTTTTTGTGCAAAGGTCCGTGCTTATGCTGTGAGCGTACTTGAAAGGGCTGATGATGAAGAATTGCAATGCTACTTACTCCAGTTAGTGCAAGCTCTTCGATTTGAACGATCGGACAAGTCACGTCTGGCACACTTTCTTGTAAACCGCGGTATGGTCTATCCTTCTAATTAAATTCTACAATGAATGTGATCATGACTCCATTTGTCACATCTGGTTACTGTGATCAGCATTTCTTTGTTATGTGACTGCTGAGAAAACTCAAGCATGTGTAATGATCTTTTGTCCATTTCAGCTTTATCAAACATTGAAATTGCTAGTTTCCTTCGCTGGTATGTCGTTGTTGAGCTCCATGATCATGCATATGCAAAACGATACTACAGTACGTACGACATGCTTGAAGATGAAATGATGAAAGTATGTTCCCTTCCTTTTTGGACACATCATGTTAGCTCTATCCTCCCTGTTCCTGATACCTAATCTTTCATTATGTACCATTGTTTCTGTTAACAGATGGTTGCTAGGGAGGATGGGGATGAAGATGGGTTTCGACTGTGGCAGAGTTTATCACGTCAAACGGAACTCACTGCTCAATTATGTTCTATTATGAAGGATGTAAGAAATACTCGTGGTAATGCAGAAAAGAAAATCGAGAAACTGAGACAGTTGTTATCAGGAGTTCACAGTGAGCTTACCCACTTTGATGAGGTAAAACTTGTTACAAATGCTCACATTTACTGTTCTTCAATGCTAGAAAAACAAGGATTGTGTAGATTAACTTGTCTTAGTTGCTTGGATTGACTAATTCTGATAAATCCTTTCCAGCCAATTCGTTCACCATTAGCACCTACACTTCTCCTAACTGGTGTTGTGCCTCAAGAGTCATCTATATTCAAGAGTTCCTTAATTCCATTGCGCCTTACATTTAAGACGGCAAATGGGGGAACATCCAAGATGATTTTCAAAAAGGGTGATGACCTCCGCCAGGATCAATTGGTAATTATTCAAGTCTGATTCTCATTCAGTGGAAATCATTTTTGGCTTTTGTTATAGTCTGTATTTCGGCATGTATCACCATCTTTACATACTGGATCTTACATTCTGAACTAGTGGTTACATTGTGATATTCCTTTGAAGCAGGCCAGTCATATCTTCAATCCTTGCTAACTTGCCACTTAAGCTACTGTATAAAAAAATTGAACATTACGCATTGTATGTGATTGCATGCTGACTTGAGTCTTCTTTCAAAGGCACATAACTGTGTCCAATCATTGTTTTAAATCAGTGACACTTTCTGCTTAAGCATTGATCTTAGGTCGCTCTTCTGTGTTACTCAGTCATGTTGAGAATACGGTGGTTATAGTTCCTACAAGAGTACTAACCATGAGCTGCATATCACATTCCTGTTTTTGTGGTGCATGTATATGTAAATTTCAATGCATAGATAGCCTATGTTTAGCATAGGCACCATGCCATTGTATAAATAGATACATCCTTTTTACAATAGTGGAGCTGCATACGAGGCAACATGCAGCATATAGATGCTTAAAGATATGGTGACCATTCTTGTGCTATTATTTAAATATTGGTGTCAGTGTACTCTCAGTACCTACCTACTTGTATGGAAGGTAGAGATATCATGACTAATTCGTGATTCACTTTGTAGGTCATTCAAATGGTCTCTTTAATGGACCGATTGCTCAAACTAGAAAACATGGACTTGCACCTTACTCCATACCAAGTTCTTGCAACTGGACAGGATGAAGGGATGGTTGAATTCATTCCTTCCAGCCCGCTTGCACAGGTAATTTGAGTATTTGAAGATCATGGAAGCCAGTAGCTGATGTCGGTTTTTAGAAGACTGGTTATGTTTTACACTGTAACAAAATTTTCTACATATTGTAGATTCATTCTGAAGTAGTTTGTTGATTTAAATTGTTGTTTGTTCGCAGATTATATCAGAACATCGCAGTATTACAAGTTACCTGCAAAAGTTCCATCCTGATGAAGATGGTCCTTTTGGTATAACTGCCCAATGCTTGGAAACTTTTATAAAAAGTTGTGCTGGTTACTCTGTCATTACATACATTATGGGTGTTGGAGACAGGTTGGTGCCTTCTCTTTTTAAGTACTCCATATCTGTATAAGAATTAGGATAGCTAATCCTTTATGCTTAGAAATGAATATACAGAAGCATTTATTTCTGTTTTCTGTACATTCAGCAATCTTCAACTGTGATGCTGCATATCCAACTCCATTCATTTTCATTTTAGAGGAAACTGAATTTATTTGAGTGCCCCACTTCATTTTTATTTTTCTTGATTACTGTTCAGCGATGAATATGGTTGTTTTTCGTGTACCATTTTGTAAGGATTATATAGCTCAACTAGGTGTTTATTAATTGTGACCAATATTCTGGTTTATAGCGCCAACAAGATGAAATGCTCCTCATTCTTGTAATCTGTCTATTGTCGGGGTATTTCTATAGAAACTTTTATCAATAGCAAGGGTCTGGTTGGCTGACAATGGCATCCAGTTCTTTTTTTCCAGTCCATTTGTCTACATGAGCTATATGCAGTTTGCGAGGAATAACAAATTGCTGATTTCCCCTCCCTCCCTATTTCTCTCTAGGCATCTAGATAATCTTCTTATAAGAGATGACGGGTGCCTTTTCCATGTGGACTTCGGTTTTATTCTGGGTCGAGATCCAAAGCCATTTCCACCTCCAATGAAACTATGTAAAGAAATGGTCGAGGCCATGGGTGGCACAGAAAGGTAATTTGTTGATCCGTTCTGTCAATACTTGAATTATTATTCATTTGCTACAGCTCTTTGAATCGCTGCAACTTGCCTTTTGGATTTCAGCCAATACTATACAAGATTCAAGTCCTACTGCTGTGAAGCATACAACATTTTAAGGAATAACAGCAGCCTTATATTGAATCTATTCACGCTGATGGAAAGATCAAGTATTCCAGATATCTCTACCGAGGAAAATGCGACCCTTAAGGTAATTAAATTTGTTTTATGAGTGGATTTTTTTCGTCACAAAGAGCAGAGCAACCTATAATCACATACCGTTTCCCCCTTTTATGGTGTGCATTGGTCAGGTTCAGGAGAAATTCCGGCTGGATCTGGACGATGAGGAGGCTATACATTTCTTCCAGGGTCTTATCAACGATAGTGTCAGCGCATTGTTCCCTCAAATGGTTGAGACCATCCATAGATGGGCTCAATATTGGCGATGACCACTTATCCTTGTTTGTATAGGGTGAGTTTGGTGATGATGTCTGGCTGTTGACATGATATTATCGCATAATAACATGCTCTTGCAATGTCCACTAATGACCTCCACTCTTTTATTTAATCTTCACCTGTTGCAGCGGACTATTAACAACAGGTGTCAAGCAGAGACTGAATGGTAAGAGGAAACAAATGCGATAGATTTACAGCATAACGTGGAAATAATGGACAAATGAGCACACGTACTTTATTTCCTCGTTGGATACTTCTAACTTACGAAACGCAAATTTGTGAATATGTGTTCTTCATGTAAATCGTCTTGTGTGATGTAATTAACAAGACAGTGAAGTGCAAATTTGTGAACATGCTAGTATTTAACTTGGTCTATGTGTGATGTAAATCAGCATATATAATATGTGGTGGCAATGTGTTGATAAGCCTAGGAAAAAAGATTGTAACAAGCGGGTGCTTATTCTAGTTTACCAAACAATGGGGTGCTCATTTGTTGCCATCTGAAAAATTTCGTGATACTGCGTCGACTCATGATGGCTCATGCCACATTGTTTCTTCTTCGAGAAGAAAAAGTTGATGACCCGTAGGCCCTAAGGCAGGTATGTTGATAACCTGAATGGATTGCAGGCTACATGAAGTGTTTGGCCTGAATGGTTGCATCCACCTTTTGTTATGCCTGAATGGGTCTCACCAGCCAAGATGGAAAGTTCACATCGAATACGGATTGTTGGATTTGGAAGGATCTTGAAGCAGAGAAGAAGAAGAAGAAGAAGAATGATCTGGTGAAAGTGCCTGACGTTATTTGACTCAGGAAGATAACAAAAGCTTAGAAGAGCATAAGCAAGAGAGCACATTATCCAGTTCCCTTGCGTACATAGCACATTGAAATAAATACAAAATCAGCCACAGTTAATATGGATCGGAGAGAGTAGCAATTATTATGACAACTACCAACACTACAACAAATCAGATTAACCGCAAACTTGTTTGTCTTATCACAAGCAATTCGTTTCACTCAGAAGTCACGGCAAGAGGCGAATAGCTAAGAATCTTTGTGTAAAGAACAACACACGGGAAACACAAATTTGACACATTTGTTGCCCTGGTCTGTCGGTAGTTTGGCCTAGGATCTCAAGTTCTAAACCATTGACTCGAGCAGGGGGTGCAAATCCCTGCACCGAGGTCCTCTCTCCCTTGAAGGTCTCGGTGCTGGCTGGCGGCAATAGGAGACGTGGTGCCGGCATCCCCATAAATTCTAAATGAGAGGAGGGGTGGGGGGCTAAACCGTGCAAACTTGGATACTCCATGGCATCTTTTTTTTGGGGGGGGGGGGGGGGGCACGGCACGGTGCTAGAAGACTTGCGATGATGACATACGACAAACGTTGAGGGGGAGGGGGGGGGGGGTTCTACCTTCCCCTCTCAAGAAGCGTGGTGGTGGTCTCTGGTGACATGCATCATCTGGAGCCCCAATACCTTTCTAGAACCGGCCATGTAGTTTTCAGGTGAAACCATATGATCTGACTTTCCGGATTGGACGATGGCATCTTGTCCCACGTCGCCACCAGACGTCGCTTTGGAAGACCTTCAATCCTTTTTACGAATTCCCTGTGCGGTGGAATTGTGGTTAGCAGGATATTGGCAGGCGATGTTGGTTGCTATCGTTGTGACTTGTGCGGCAACGATGTTGATGACACACAATGTTCCAAGTCGTATCAATACTTCGTAGTCGAAAATTGAACTTAATAAACCAAATATATATTTTTTGTAAGTTTGAATGGACGGAGTAATATAAATAAAAGAAGCTTGCAATTTGAATCCAGTTCAAAATTTGCAGCTCCATGGCTACTTGCTAGTGTACACTTCGCGATGTATGGGCGTGTATGTGTTAGAAAATGAAAAAAAAAAGAGGAAAACTAGGCACGTGCTTTCTAGCCCGAGGAGAAAAAAATGGAGGACTAAAAACTGAAAGAAGACGAGGAGCTCGCGACCCCAAAACCCTAACCCCTGTAACCCTCGGCGGCGGCGGCGATGGCGGACGGAGGCGGTGGACGGGCGGCGGAGCTCAAGGACCAGGGGAACGAGCACTTCAAGTCGGGGAACTACCTCAAGGCCGCCGCGCTCTACACGCAGGCCATCAAGCTCGACTCCGACAATCCCACCCTCTACAGGTACCGCCTCTCCCTCCCTTCCCATCTCCGCTCGTTCATTGCGCGAAACCCTACTGCTCTGATCGATCTCCTCGAGAGGAAATGGGTTCAGATCGTGCGTGCGCTTGTTTGGTCAGCTGGTCAGCTGGGACGAGGAAATGCGCGGCGGTAGCACATATGTTGCGGTGTTGTGGATTTAGGCTTTGGGATCGATGTGCCCCGAGGTTTGATTTGCGTGTTGCCGCCTGGCGAGGATTGCAAATGGCATCTCTTTTCCTACAGGAATTGAGACATATGCCATCTCATTTCATATGGTTTTCCTATTCGTATCCTATGGATCAAAGGAGGCCTAAGTTCTGGAGCTTTGGACTTAAATAGCTGTATTGGTGTTGAAACTACATTAACAGCTAATAAGCCTTCCGTGTGGTTGTTTCGATGTCAATGGAAATTAGCTTGTATGCTTCCAATAATCTGATCTTAGCGATTATTCATATTCCTGCGATATAGCCCATCGATGCACAGTGTTTGCTGTGCTTTACCCTGCCGCAGGTTACAAGACAAACCATTTCCAAAGTGCCTGTTATACAAGTCAAGGCTGAGAAAATATTCTTTCTATCATTGCCTTGGGAGGATTTACTTCTGGATGCAACTAATATTCACAAATGTAGGAAAACTTTCTATTCCCAGCACCTTTTGCTCCAAGCAAGAAGATGTGACTTCTTCAGTTGTAATGTATAAGCATTCTAAGAGTCCTTACTTCGCATAGCCGGTTATGATTAGGTTATACCTTACATGCTGTTGTTGTTGTGGAATCAGTGCTGTTGATTCTATCATAAACCCACACTTTGCCTGTTTGACATAGATTACAATATGACTATGAGGCACATGATGATCGGTGAGAATGAGTGTGGAAGAAAGTTAAGCAACCCTACTAACTGGTTTAGGCAGTCAGCACCTCAGCCCTCAGGCGAGAGACTGAATCCTAAACCATCCAATCACGAGGGGCGGGCAATGAAACTGCATTAAAAGAAATGAGGAGGATCTGATATTGCATATAGATTAAGGAAGCAATCAATCATGTCATGTGATGTGTGCTAGACAAATCATTCGGTATTCTGTTTGAGAAGTTAAGTTGGGATCTATTATTGACAGAAATTCACAACATAACTCAGAAAACAAAGCTAATAAATTTGGTACCAATATTGATAATAGGCCATTTTTACAGCCTTACATTAGGTACTATTCAGAGTTGAATTTGTCAAAAGGAAATCTTGACCTGTGTTATGAATGTTGATTTGAAATTTTGTGACATGTTAGGTACCAATATTATCTGTGTCATGTATATAGTTTTCAGAAATTTTTGAAACTTTAAAGGATGCCAACCGGGACTGGGTCACCTGGTGCACCAGATATTCTCCCAGACGTCAGGTAGAGATACTGAATCCTAAACCATCCAATCATGAGGGGCAGGCAATGGAACTACATAGAGGGAAGCGAGGAGGATCTGTTATTGCGTATATAGATTAAGGAAGCAATCAATTATGCAATGTGTTCTAAACAAATCATTCGGTAAATTCTATTTGAGAAGTTAAGTTGGAATCTATTATTGACAATGTTTTTCTAGGCTTACAATAATCAAACGATTTGGGAGGCCTTATTTGCTAACCAAAAACAGAGTTAAGAATGATTGTGTTGTCTTCTTAAAGCTGACAAAATTTGGCAACGGCAACTTGAGGGTATCTATGCCGCTAAGCAAGTGTCAAATTAATTGGTCTGAAATCTCAAAAGAAAAAGAAAAAGGTCTGAGAGCTAAGCCAACTTTCAAGTAGTAAAAAGCACACATTAAGTTGGAGAGTTGTGATGTATTGATTTCATTGAAATAAACTTTTTGGAAACTTCTGATATCCTTTTTATTTAAATCACTGCCAGCAACCGAGCTGCTGCATTTCTGCAGCTGGTTAAGCTTAATAAGGCACTTGCTGATGCTGAGACGACAATAAAACTGAAACCAGAATGGGAGAAGGTATAGAAATGCCAAATCGCACTCTGCTTCACCTACTGTCATTTATTTTGCTATCAGGATTTACAGCCTAACTTCTTCCACAATACAGGGTTATTTCAGGAAAGGATGTGTTTTGGAGGCCATGGAGCAGTATGAGGAGGTTAGAGTAAAAGGCAAATGACTTGCTACTTTTGATCGACGGGGGAGAGGGATTTGGTCACACCCTCTCTTTTTCCTTAATGTTCCGCAAAGTGTACACTTTGACCAAGTGTCCATGTCAACTATGTTGTAGCAAGTTGAGAAACAATCACATTAAAAAATTCGTGCTTTAAGTAGTGTTTCTATTGATTGCAAGTATGGAAAATAAAGATCTGAGGATGTAGATCAGATGACTACTCAGTTGATACCCTTTGTGGTGAAATTGATAAATAATGGGTGAACCAAGGTCTTAAGCTTTTTGAAAATGTTGTCTATTTCACTATATTACGTTATACTTGCTATTGTTCCAAAAGATATAAGATGCATCTTGTTCTTGAATGTGATTATTTTGTGTTGAGGTTTTATATGAACCATACAATGGCATTGCTTTATTGTTGCTATTTGCATGCATCCACTTACGAAGCCTGTTTTTTGTGGCCAAATTGTTTAACTATGGCCCATGTTCTCCTTTATCTGACCGAAATCTGGAAAGTATCTGCTCAAACTGTATATTTCTGTATTGAGATGAACCAGTGTTAAATTCATAACTAAGATTATGTTACGTTATGTTCTCGTGCAGGCAATATCTGCTTTTCAAATAGCTTTGCAGCACAATCCACAAAATACAGAAGTCGCGAGAAAGATCAAGAGGCTTACTCAGTTAGCAAGGGAACAGAAGCGAGCTGTTGATGTGGAGAACCTGCGTTCCAATATTGACATCGGGAAGAACTTGCAGTCATTGAAAAAGGAGCTGGTGAGTTTTTTTATTGCAGCAATTGCTACCCTCATAAAAGTGCAGAAACAGGAACCAAGAAGTTTTATCAGCAAGGCAGTCCATGAATAGTTTTTTCAATTCCTTTTTATTTAATTTCATGCTTCTACACTTTTAGCATTCCAATTCAGATGCACTTGAATGCTTCTCTCAAAATTCGAATATGTATACAGATGCACGTTGTAGATTATATCACCTGCATAAAATATTTAATGTTATGAGTTTGATTGTTGCATAAACTACAGAAGATATTGACATCTGTTGTAGACAAAACATGGCCTGTCATGTATGTTCCATGATTTATGTAATTCCAATTGCAGGTTACAAAGTATGGAGATGCAGAAATTGGACAAAATATATTCTCATTTGTTATCAGTGTGATTGAATCAGCGGTAAAGGCTTGGCATGACACAGGAAAGGTGGATGCTAAGGTCAATTTTCTTCTTGATGATCAGAAGACTGACACTGAAAAATATGCCCCAGTGGTTAACATTGAGAAGGTATTATGCTGCTTCAGGACTCTTTGTTTGCTGCTTCTCAAACTTATACCGTGCATAAGCAATGGAAAATCCTTAAGTTTTATAGTACTAAGGATCTGGTTTTATTTGAGATATCTATTTGTTTCTTTACCATTATAACTTATATCCCAAATTTTCGACTTGTCAACACTTATGTGCTCTCTTTCCTGGTAGGCCTTTGAGTCACCCCATACCCATGGCAGTTGCTTCGCATATTTGAGGCAATACTCGGAGGAGTCTTTTTCAAAGGCTGCCTGTATGGTAGCACCTAAGAGCATCATCTCTTATCCACAGGTTTGATTCACCTCTTCTCTGTGTTGGTGTGATCTGCATTTCTATAGTGTGATGTTGCGTCCCTTGAATGTATAGTTTTTCTTCTTGACAATTCAGTTTGTTTCATCCTTGATAAGTAATGATATCATGCATGGTATCTTTGGCGCTACAATGAACAAGATGAGACTAACATGACCCGTGTCATATGCAGGTCTGGAAAGGGCAAGGATCAAGAAAATGGAAGCTTGACCAGAGTGATGGGTTCTTTGTACAATTTGAATCACCAATTTTACGGAAGATATGGTTTGTTGCTAGCGCAGCAGAGAAGGGACGAGCATTGTGCAGGTAATTCTCCTTCTTCAGCCCAAAGATCCGTATATATTCATCTACCTGTGACTTGGCAATTTGAAAGCTGTCAAGTCAAAATCTTATCCCAATATGTCTCTATTGTAGCTCCTGCTGTCATGATTGCCTATTTATTAATGTTGCTTGTGCTAAAGTTTTGCTGGTCCTTTAAGATTCCTCGTAAATTCAAGATAGACATCGACAACATTAGTAAGTCAACACGGCAATCAAATAATCAACTAGTTGTACCACCGCATTATTAATTTCGTTAGCAAGACTCAAGCAACCCAGGATACGAACATAATGCACTCACATGGATATTCTTCTAGAAGTCTACCGGTATTTCTACATGCTTAGAAAGGAAACTGCTAGCCTTCCATTTTAGCTGGCATGTACCCCTGTTACGCATCGCAATCTTGTGATGCTCAACAAGTCAACAACACCTTTCTTGTGAACTTTAGATGCATCTGCTGTTGCACCGCTGAGTACTTTCCAACCTTGAGTTGATGCCTTTGGGGGTTGCTTTCGCAACCTGTTGGATAACCATCACTCTTGCCTGCCCTTTATGGTAATCACAAGCTTTAATAGCGTACCATGCCTCTTCTTTGGCACTTTTTTTTTGGCAGGAGCCCTGAGCCCTTGGACATTACCATCCATGAGATCCTTCCTCGTATATTCAAAGAGAACGAAACCAGTGCTTGAGCAACAGGTGCACCGTCGATGAGATCTTGATTCTACCACCCCTGACTGCGTGATCTGTATTGCTCGCGGTGGTTTACGGTTGAGAAGGGGGCAGGTATTTTCTCACACAGGAAGAACTGAATGCCATATATCTTGTAAACCGACGATCCTGTGTCGGTGTCATGTACACCCAGCCACTCCAATTTTGTTGCTGTGCGGTTTTTCGCTGTATGCAGTGTATACAAGCTTTGGTGGGGTTATGCTAGTTGCGTTTCTTTCGTTCGTAAAGAGATATATTCCAGTGTGCATTAGATGCTTGTGCTCTGATTTTATTGTGTTATGGCTGGCCGCGCACATTTTTTTAATAGATATAAGCCCCACATTGTTGTGATGTTGAAGCACACCGAAATTCTCTCCTGAGCAATCTGCATGGATGGATAATGATGAAACTGTACCCTGGAAATATGGCAAGTGATGCATCGCCATCCGTTGCTTTTCAGGCGCATGATGGTGTGATATAAAGATTGTAGAGCCGTACCCGCATCGAGACCTAATTAAACTAAACTAAACCCGTGAGCAATTTGGTGATATATATGTATTGGATCTTTTGTCTAAATCATCAGATACTCGAGTGCGTGTGTAAATTGACCAACTAAAATGTATACAGCTGCAATGATTAGCATTTAGCGTCCAAACTATATGCTAGTATATCTTTGTATACGTTATAATAAATCTGGCCCCATCTAAGAATAAGAGGTACGTGGATCACTCCAGTCGACACGCCAAATATTTTGTACGTACTAATTATGATACAAAATAGCAGTATGTCAGGTCGGTATCTGGTTAATCATTGGGGAGGTAGCAAAGCATCAGCAAGAGTCGCCCTCCATACAAATAAACGCTGTGGGAGTAGCGTTGTAGGCAAATAAAACACTGTCACACATGTACAAAGGCAAGCCTGAGATGTACTGTGCTATGCTGTGTCGATCAGCTGCTGCTGCTGCAAGCGATGGGCGGCTGCTTTCGGTGGCCACCTTCCTCTCCGTTCCCGCCATGCTCCGTTTCCGGCGAGAGCGACGCCGCCAGCAAGCAAGCGAGCAAGCGAGGAGCATGTGACCAGGCCAGGCTCGCTGGATCGTAAGTGTAAGCGTGACGGGTATTAATGGGCGGCGTGGCGAGGCGCGTATTTACGGCGTCACACGCGACCGATGCAGCTGCAGGCAGAGGCTGCCCAGGCCTAGGCGGAGGGGGTGGGTGCTTTCGCTGTAGTGATGGATGAGATCGCTCTGTTCCGTTCAGTTCACCCAAGATCCACTCAAGATCCAATACAATCGGATCGGTGCCAGTGTCAGGACAAATTACACCAAAACAGTACACGATCCATAGTTTCTTTTTGTGTTTGTGTGTGTGAGAGAGAGAGTTCAGTGACATACCATGTGTGCACAAATACACGTATCCGTGTGTGCGCTGGCGCAAACTAACCTTGCATAGTTTTGTTTCTTGAGGAAAAAAAATATCAAGTGCGCTGAGGGCAAATTGTGCGTAGAAAGGACTGTACGTACGTTACGTACCATGCGTGGACGAGAAAGAAAAAAAGGAATGGGTAAACGCATGAGAGGACCCAAAGCATCGTAAAAGAAGACGCATGAGGCGGCATATGCATGCGCCAACGCGACACAGCCCAAACTCACCCAATGGGTTTATGGATGCCGCGACGGGCGACGTGACCGCATCTGCGCGCCGGCCGGGATGATGGATAAAACGAGAGAGCAAAAGGTACACATGCACGCATGCATGCATATGCCGCGAAAGTACGCGCAACACAACCCGAACACTGTTCCAAAGTAAAAGGTGCCGCACAACACAACGCAAACACATCCGTGAATGCCCATCCGTCGATCCATCAGAAACTCAGGATCGTTCGCATGATCATCATGAGTTCATGACCGTCAGCTTTAAATTTCGCTCCTCCTTTTGACGCACTTCCGCTCCTTTCCCGTTCTTCGTTGCTACTCTCTACTCTGCTTTCTTGCATGTGGTAAAATGGCCATGCGAAGCCCCCCAAAAAACATAAACCCTTGCGAAGCAGAGCACGATGTGAGATTAGGTGAGGTGTCTGAATGCCGCAGGACCTCCGGAGATAGCTACCACTTCTGCAAAAGAGAAGTTAGGGCTTTTTTTTTTTTGCAAGGAACCCGTCCGCGGTCTACAAGGTCATGCCGGCTCCATGTGGGAGCGGCGGCGGTGGCGTGCCTCCGGCTCATCTAGGAGTTTGTGGTGGGTCGGAGCCCCAAGGACCCGGTTGTAATTTTGTTTTCTTTGGGGAGCTTGTATCACTAGTGTTCTTTAATATATGAATTATGATTTGGGGTCTTTTCTGCAAAAAAAAATACATTCATTAGATACATCAGGAGACTTATTTTTACACTGTCCTAGCAATGTGCCCGTGCGTTGCAACGGATCCAAATTAGGATAAAAAAAGTTCACAAACTTGAAAAAAAACACTCTAGTTTTGATATACATATATCACTAAAAATACATTATGTTCCACTTAAAATATATCCCTCGGGCTGTTTTGATGAGGTGAGTGAGTGATGTGGTTGGTTTCAAGGTACTTAGGTTTTGGTCTAATGGTCAGAAATGATGGATGGCAGACACACTATCATCACCAACCGAGTCTTTTATAGGAGTAGAGATATTTCATATTTCACAAAAATAAATTTTATATGTTTGATACTTTCAATGGTAGTAGGTTATATATATATATTGACACTTTTCTCTATAAATTTGTTTAAAGAATGCAATTTTGTCTTAAAAAATCCTTTATGCACTACATCATGTAACCGAAGGATCATTAAAACATATGACATGTGGGTCCGTCTACCATTGAAAGATAAAGGTAAAACAAAAGAGAGGACGAAGAATAAAGGTGTGGCAATGGTAAAAAAGTTTTTTATACACTCATATAAAAACTCAATGAAAGACGAAAAAGTTATATTTCTTGTCTTTTTCCTTCCCATGATAAGAGGTGGCTACGGCGAACCCATCCCCTCCGGGCACCATCGACGAGTTCATGGTTCGTTTCCCTTCCACCTACAGCTCCGGCTGCGTATGACGGGGAGGAGAATCTCGGTGCCTTGACCGAATCTAGTAGTGTAGGTTTAAGGTTTTCTACTCCTCGTAGAGATGACACTTCTTCGTTAAGTTGGTCTTCCAGACTATGATCCCGTGCGAGTCCGTCCGTCTGTACAGAGTCGATGCACTAAGAGGTCAGGCCGACTCGGTACAAAGGTGGTGACAAAGACTTAGTTGCTGTGTTTTTTTTTGCGGTTGAACTTAGTTGCTCGTTTTGACCGTGGCAATGGTCGTTCGCTAGTTTAGGGACCTTGATAAATTCTATTACCCCTAAAATGCCCCCTTGTGACGGAGAACATCACAAATCGGGTTTTTGTCAAATTTTTATTACTAATTTTAACATTCCTTCACATTTTAATTTGCTTGTGGTGCTTTATTCTCTAATAATAATGGCTGCAGGTCTTTTCCAAACAAGATAAAAAAGTTTATATAGAGGAATATGATCCTCAAAAGAAAATGAAAGAGGAATCTGCATGCGGCACGGCCGCGTACTGCGCGCCGGCCAAACTAACCGATGGATTTATGACGCCGCGACGCGTGACGTGACTGCCTCTGCGTTCGCCTGGGGAGGACAAAATTACTGTTCTGACCCTTAAGGCAAACTAAATCCCGATTTGACCTCGTCTCGAAAAAAATTTCGTTTCTGACCTTTTTCGGTGACGCCAAGGTCCCTGGCGTCTGGGTTACGAAGCAGACGCCAGGGTCCCTGGCGTCTGGACCCTGGCCCGCACTGCCCGGCTGCCCGTTGACTTGCTGACGTGGCAAAGGGGCCAGACGCCAGGGACCCTGGCGTCTGGCCCTGGTAAGTGGATAACCCTTGGGGAAAGTGTGTGGGACCCATCCCACACACTTTCCCCAATCCAGCCCGAGGTTGAAGAAGCTTTGCTGCCCCCCCCCACTCTCTCTCACCCCTCAAGCTCCCCCCTCAAATCCTCCCCAAAAGGTGCTTCCCTTAGGTGGATCTTTCCATCACTTTGTTGCTTGTGGTAATCTCCCTCAAATCATCCAATTATTTTTTGTCAAATCTTGTTATTTTGGTTGCATTTTATACATGTTGATGGAACCCTCTAGTTCATGTTTTCTCCCTTATGTTAGTATGAATGGCTTGGTTAACTTTGATAATATAGTGCTATGCATGGTGTGTAGTAGTAATATATGCTTGTTGAGTTGAAAGATTTGGGGTTAGGGTTAGTTAGTGATTAGGGTTAACTTAGCTTAGTGTGTGTTAATTAGTGATACTTTTATGGACATCACCAATAATTTAGTCTTGATATGATTTGGATATAATTAGATGTATTTGGATGAACACACCAATTCTCATTAAAGTCTTAAATGCATTCATGTTATTTTTAGATGGAGAGACTTGTTAATGTTCATTACATGGACAAGGAGGCATTCTTGAGTAACAATGCCGACACGGGTGAGGAACCATTGGTTTTTGATACAAGCCCTAGCTATGAGGATGTTGTTGCAAAAGTGAGACAAGTCTTAGAGTGGATGGACACCAATGTTGATGTTAAGTTAATAGGAAGGTATGATGTTGGAGTTGGAGCCAAATCTCGCTTGAAAAGTGTGCCTATCACCTCGGATTTGCATTGGGATGTATACAAGGAAAAAGTATCCCAATCGGAAGACAAGTCACTTGAATTGTTTGCCACCAAGGTTGAATCTCCTCGGTTGGCCTTTGATTTGAACCGGCATGTCTCTTCCCCAATGGATGACATGAGCGAGAGGACAATGGTGCCACTTGTTGAGCATAGGGTTGTGGTTTATGCCCCCAATGTTTATCCCCGCCCACGTCCCCGTGTACCATCTATCAAAGCAAATGAGGTTGAGTTGTATGGCCCCAATGCTTCTAGCCAACCACCAACTAGCCAAGCAAATGAAGTTGAGGTGATTGCTAGTGACGAAGTAATTCAAGAGGATGAAGATGCTTATGATGATGACGAAGAGCAAGAGGAAGGGTTTCATGGTAATGATGTTGGTGACTTGGATGCGTACATAGCGCAAAAGGACATGGATCATGACTTGCCTTTTAGGCGTCGATGACGAGGGTCCAGTTGAACAGTTGGACGAGGATGGATTCACAAAGGAGGAGAACCAAATCCACTTTGAGCTGACGGGCTTACAAAAAAGAACTCACTTGTTTAAAGATCTGAGCCTTGCCCATAAAGCTGTTGTTGATGGTGGAATGAGAATGACGGCGATTGAGCCAACACCATGCCCGGATCCAGGAGAACCAAGGGTGGAGAATGAGGACGAGAATGCTTATTTGAAGGAAGGATTGAAGTTTCTGAGCTTGCCTATGCTGAAGTTTTGGTTGGCTGACTATGCCATTCGAAACCATAGGCCAATTTATGTTGAGCACTCCGACATGAAGTTGCGTTACACCGTGGTGTGTGAGCAAAAGGATTGCACATGGAAGGTTCGTGCAAGGAAGCTTAAAGAAACCGAAGAATGGGTGTTAAAAAGTTGTGATACCACTCATAGATGCAAACCGCCATCCAAACGACTTAGAAAGACACACCGTCAACTCACATCTGAGTATCTTGGATACAAATGGATGAAAGACATAGCCTTTGATCCCACTGTGAAAGTGAGGTTTCTCATGCGGACGGTGAAAAAACAATTTGGTTACGAAGTCAAGTATGGGAAGGCATGGAAGGCAAAGGCAAATGCTATTAGGATGTTGTACGGTGGATATGAAGAAGCATACAACCAGCTCCCAAGGTTGTTGGCCGCGATTGCACATAGGAACCCGGGCATGTTTCATGTGGTCGAGGATCACGAGGGAGTGTTCCACCGTGCCTTCTGGAGTTATGGACAATGTGTGGAGGCGTTTCAGCATTGTCGTCCGGTCTTGTCTATAGATGGCACGTTCTTGACCGGTAGATATAAGGGCACACTAATGGTAGCAATGGCACACTCATCAAACGACAATGTGTTGCCGTGTGCATTTGCTTTGGTGCCTTCCGAGCACCAAGACAACTGGGAGTGGTTCATGGGTCATGTTAGGCACAACGTGATTGGGGCTAGGGAGGTATGCATCGTATCGGACCGGCATCATGGCATACTCAAGGCAATGGACATTGTTATTTCAGGATTTCCAAAGCTTCACCACAGATGGTGCATGAGGCATTTCGTGGCCAACTTTTACCGGGCATGTAAGAGCAAGGAGCTCAGCAAAGACCTTACCCATGTATGTGTGGCATTCACCACCCAAGGTTTCGATGCTCGGTACAACAAACTCTTTGCAGCGGTGAACGAAGGGGGAAAAGACTTCTTAACTAGGAATTTAAGCGAGAAGCACAAGTGGGCACGCGCTCATGACGATGGTGGTTGGCGATATGGTGACATGACGAGCAATCTCGTAGAATGTTTCAACAATGTGTTGAAGGGTGCTCGTGCATTGCCGGTGACTGCAATAGTGGAGTACACCTTCTTTAAGCTTAATGAGTACTTTCAGAGGCATTCTGAAGAGACTGCAAAATGGATAGGTGAGAAAAAGGATTATCCGGAAAAGGTTGATGAATGGTTGCAGTTACAAGCAAGCAAGTCTTCACGGCAACAAGTTATCATATTCGATAGGCTTGAAATGATCTATCAAATTGATGAGCCAGGTGGCACAACACGAGACGGTAGACAATATGGTGGTGCTGCATTTGAGGTGAAACTAAAGACTCGGTGGTGCCAGTGCGAGAGGCCTAGTAAGTATCATTGGCCATGCTCGCATTTGATAACGGCGGCGAAGGCGAGAAACATACATGTTAATGATGGAAAAACCGTGAGGATGCAAGAGTTCCATGTGGAAGCTACTAGGTTGACATGGGCGCCAAGATTTCACCCTTTCTTGGACCAATCACAGTGGCCTGAGTACCATGGCCCTCATATTAGGCCAGACCCTCTTCTGAAGGTGGAGACGAAGGGTAGAAGGAGAACTAAGAGGTTCAGGGGTGATATGGATGACCTGGCTGGATACACTGGCATGAAACAATTTGGTAGCGGTCATTTCATGGAGGCTCCTGACATCATCAACTATGGGGTGTGCGGTGAAGGGGGACACAATGAGCGAACATGCAAGAAAAAGAAAACCAAAAAAAGAAAAACAAGTCGTGGAGGCGGCACCGATGGTGAACGAGGTGGAAGAGGTGACGGTGGTGGTGGTCGAGGCAGCACAAGTGTCAGAGGTGGTAGTGGCGGTCGTAGAGGGAGCACAGGTGCTAGGGGTGCCAGTGTTGGTCGAGCTAGCACAAGTGCTAGAGGTGGTGGTCGAGCTAGCACAAGTGCTAGAGGTGGTGGTCGAGCTAGCACAAGTGCTAGAGGTCGTGGTGGTCGGAGAGGAAGCACAAGTGCTAGAGGTGTTGGTGGTCGTAGACGAATGGTTGATAATGGATCGGCCTTTGGTTATTTGCATAATCCAGATGGTTGATCTAATAATAATGGTATATTATTTGTTCATACAATTCCTAGCATTTATTCATTTACTGTATTTACGCATTTACTATCTTTATGTCTTGTGCTAACAATTGGTCTTTTTGTAGGCATGGCTTCATCCGGTTCCAGGACGAGGCTGGCGTGCGCGGACCAAGAGGACATGCCGAAGACGTGGTTGGAGGCCAGTTTGGACAAGGAGAAGGAGAAGGATGTGCCCACACCACCATGTTGGTGTGGTGATGTTTGCAAGCTGAAGGTGTCCACTGACCGCAACAAGTCATGGACAGAAGGTAGAAGGTTTTTCGTGTGTCCCAACTATGCACATGATCGTCGAAGGCCAACTAACGCATATGACATACCACCGGTATGTTAGGTGTACATACAAAAAACATCAACAAGTTGTCACTCATATGTTTAACAAAATCATGGTTTATATGTAGTCCCCCCCTCCACTTTGCAAGTACTTCACTTGGATAGATCACGAGGTACCAAAAGATGTCCAAGAGGACCAACGTCGAGATTGGTTACGGAGGCAGCGCCTGTTCGAGGAGTCCTATGCACGGGGATTGGATCGGGAGCGTCGTGAGAAGGAGGCTCGTGAGCGCAAGAAGCGTGAGCAAGAGAGGGCACGCAAAGAGAAGGAGGCTCGTCAAGAAGAGAGGGCAAGAAAACTTGCAAGGGCTCGCGATGCACGAGAGGAGGACGAGGCACGTGACAAGAAGGGAAAGTGGCCCCGTACTACTCAGTAGACAAATGGAAAGGCACCGGCGTCGATGACGAACTGTCAAGACTTTGTTTAATGTATGAACTTGTTGATCGAGATCTTGTGTGCTCATGAACTATTTATGTCATTCGAGACATCGTGTGTGAACTTGTTATTCGAGACCTTGTGTGGTCATGAACTATTTATGTGCAAACTATGCTTTGTTTGAAATTATGTACAACCTATTCAATGTTTAAAATCTGTTTAAAACATAGCATTTGAAAGTGCTCTCTGGTTAGGGACCCAGACGCCAGGGACCCTGGCGTCTGGTTCCCTAACCAGAGAGCATTTTCAAAAGCTCTCTGGTTAGGGAACCAGACGCCAGGGACCCTGGCGTCTGGCTCTCTATCCAGAGAGCTTTCGAAAATGCTCTCTGGTTAGGGAACCAGACGCCAGGGACCCTGGCGTCTGGGTCCCTAACCAGAGAGCTTTTGAAAATGCTCTCTGGTCAGGGAACCAGACGCCAGGGACCCTGGCGTCTGGGTCTCTATCCAGAGAGCATTTTCAAAAGCTCTCTGGTCAGGAACCAGACGCCAGGGATCCTGGCGTCTGGGTCTCTATCCAGAGAGCATTTTCGAAAGCTCTCTGGATAGAGACCCAGACGCCAGGGTCCCTGGCGTCTGGGTCTCTATCCAGAGAGCTTTCGAAAATGCTCTTTGGTCAGGGAACCAGACGCCAGGGTCCCTGGCGTCTGGGTCTCTATCCAGAGAGCATTTTCAGACACCTGTCTGATCTGTCTGATGGCCGATCCAGAGAGCTTTTTGCAAGTGTGCACATGCAGACGCCAGGGACCCTGGCATCTGGTTCCTATCTTATCCAAAGTGCAAATATCGCGTGGATAAGATTTTTTGGGCCCACCTCTACCCCTCTCATCCATTCATCTCCACCTCTACCCCTGTCATTTCTTTCATCTCCACTCACTCTCACTCTCACCTCTAGCCCTCTCGTCCTCGTGGTTTAATGTATCATATGTTAGGTACTAAGAGATTTGTGTGTTGTAGATGGCTAATGGTACTCAGTGGGTGCTTAGCCCTGTTGTTCATGTCCAAGGCTTGTCTCCATGTGTTGTGCAAGTTAGTGAAGTAGACCTCACTTTTGATTGGTTGAAGACTAAATTCATGTTGAAGCAAGGGTTGAAGGAAGATGATTTTGTGTACTACGTCAGCAGGAGGCAGGCAGATGGCCCCGGGGAAAGAAAATTGGTTGACATAACTGATGATGACAAGATTCAACAAATGATGCAAGAATGGAAATGGAAAAGGATTGTTGACTTGCATTGCTACAGGAAACCGAGTTATATGTGATGTTCATGTCGTTTGAACTATCGTGGACCATCGTGGTCATGAACTACCTATGTTATTCGAGACTATTTGTGTAATTTGAGATTATGTGATGAACTTCTCATTCGAGACTATTTGTTTAATTTGAGACCTTGTGTGCTCATGAACTACCTATGCTCATGAAACCCTGGCGTCTGGTGCCCTGTATTTTACTTTGAACTTGCTGTTTGACACAAGAAGCACATATATATTCATATGATAGGTTCATACAGCATAGAAGATAGCACATTTCACATAACTTTCAGCACGACAAATTCTTGCATACAAACGACAAGTTCATAGATTTTTCATCACGACAAATTCAAGCATACATAAGACACCAAGTGCATACATAAGACACCAAATTTATGACAACCAAGTTCAAGACAACCAAGTGCATACCACGACACCAAATTCATGCACTTCCAAACAAGAAGCTCACTTCCTCCTTCCTCTCTTCACAATGGTTCCCCTTGTAGGCTCCTCCTCTTCGCTAGCCTCCTCCTCCTCCTCTTCGTTGTATGCCTCCTCCGCCGCCTCAATGTTGGCCTTATATCTTTGCATTCCTGTTGGGATAAGCTTAAGAGGATACTCCGGACTATGGAATTGTGTGTTCCATGTCTTCTTTCTACCTTTCTTGCCTGCTGTCTTAGCAATGGATTTGCCTTTCCTATCGCGAGCATTGCCTTGTGTCGGTTGTGATGGTTGTGGAGCATCAACATCATACGCACGATCCTCTTGTTGTGTTGCATCATACTGATGCTCCTCATCATGTGTTGGCTCCTCTTGATGCATTGGCTCCTCTTGATGCATTGGCTCCTCTTGATGTGTTGCCTCCTCCTCCATGTCATCATCATCCTGGAGTAAACGCCGTCTATGAGCTCTCGCGGCGCGGGTACCAGGTGCGTACACGTCACTGGACTTAGCACCATGGCAAGAAAGCATTGCTGCCATCTTATGGAACCGCTTCTTAAACTTCTGCAACAACACAAAATATGCTATGATATGAGATGCAAATAAATAATCCGTGAAAAGAAACTTTTCTAATATATTTGTCACACCTCCATCGTGCTCCTAAGAGTTCTCTCAGATAATCCACCCCAACTGGATGACTCGGTGCAACATTGGCATCGTTGATGCACAAAAGCAACTCTCGGCCCTGCAATTCATGAACACACCAATATTATGTATTTCAAAGAAGACAACATGATGCAAGTATGTTAGAATAGGTCAAAAAGGCTACCATTTCGTCATGCATCGGTGCGTAGTCAACATGAGCCCCTCTGGTTTCTCTCACAGCCATGTTGAAGGTACTATAACCTTCTGCAGTCTCCGGGTCTTCAGACACCAACTCCGACCACTCGTCGTGAGTCCAACCTGGCTTCAGCTTCAACCGGTAACGATCCGCATACCACACTTGATACTTCTGATATGCTATCTGATTGTGAGGTCTATTCTCTGATTGCACTAGCGTGTCTCTTTGATTCCAAATTTCTATCCATGCACGGTGTTTGTTTGCCCAATCTGATATATCCTGATTGTTCCTTCGATCGAACCTACAAATGATGCACGGGACAAAGCTTTAGCAAACATTGACTTATTCAATGCTCTACTACGTACTCAAGGCATGCTTTCTTACCGATGCAGAGATAGCATTTCCTCCTTGCTCTCCTCAATTGGAATACCTTGTCTTTTTCCAAATTGTCTTGCCACACGGTCTACAAAGTGCCACTCGACTGCGAAGAAGCATATCATTGGACACCTCGACCGCCAAAGATGGCTATCACGCGTGCACATCTCATTAAGATCAAAGTCACGATCTTCCACATAAGGCAACCAATATACCTGCAAAACAAAGAGATACATTGTTAGCTACATAAGTTTTATTCTTGACTAAATTTTATCTCATCGAACTTCTAAAAACCTGCTCAACAGTCAAGGTGTCCAGCTCGTTCATATAGCACTTGTATCGCACTTGCGAGCTTCCTGTGTAGACTGTCACTTGTTCCCAATAGTAAGCAAGCGTAGGGCGCCGATATGTATCATCATCATGCAACCCGTCATGATTACACCGTGGGTTTGGCAAGAGGGGGTTCTTGAAATCGGGCCGTCCAACCAGGATCCGCTCCCACATCCACACGGATAGGCTCCAAACAAACCCAGACAATGAGGATGTATCTCCCTTTCTCCGACACGCCATGTCAAGCTGCAATCAAACAAACATGTTAGATATGGAGGCGCATGACAAATGCAAGATAAATGGTTGCAAATATCTCTTACCTGACGATACAAATATGCTAGTGCGGCCGAACCCCAGCTATACTGGGTATCCCAGTTATTGAGTAGCTCCAAGAACATCCAGAGGGCTGAGTTCCCGGTTGCATCGGAGAAGACTACCTTCGTTAGTACATACCAAAGATAGGCCCGCGCGTACTGCTGCACAACCATGTCATTGGCATCCTGAGGGCACGGATTGGTGTTTCCTCTGACCATTTTTAGCCAAGAATGCTTCACTTTCACGGTATCGGCCTTGCCTTCCTGACGGCCCTCGGGCTGAACACCAATTAAATCGGCAGTCCATTCTCGCCAATTACCCACGCTGACACGACCGGTAACAGCTTGTCCGTTGATAGGAAGGCCGCTTATCATAGCCATGTCCTGTAGGGTCATCGTCATCTCCCCAAATGGAAGGTGGAACGAGTGAGTCTCCGGCCTCCAACGATCCACAAGTGCGGTCAGCGCCGCGTGGTTCACCGGCGGAGCGCGTTGCTTAAACTGCAACACGAATGGGAGAAGACCCAATCTCCGAATGTAAGGCTCATACCGCGGGTCGTAATCAAAGTCATCAGCGGAATGACCCCTCATGCGCATAGCAACTACTTGCTGCAAATAAAGTGATGTTTAATAATCAATACAAGAACACAAATGAGAAACAACGAAAATTGACCCAGTCTTGCTTCTTACCTGTCCATTCTCAATGGCACGAGCACGATGCTCCTTATCCCACTCATCGATTAATCCGTCATACCAAGGTCCATCACCATCCGCCATCCTACAAAACAAATCACAAACATCTATGAATACATGAACAATATCAAACAATACAATTTTCTTCTCCAAGTCATGCATTCTTTTTTCCATATGACCACATCATTCTTCTCAAATATATGCACATCATCTTTCAATCAAATAAAATTCTCAAACAATATGGTGTCACATAACCATATGCACAATTTCATCATATGCAACATCTCTCTCTCTCCCTTAAAACACTCATATTCAAAACATATGCAAATACATAACATCTAATTTATACAACCCAATCTGTGGAACAAATCATGTCACATACAACCATCAATTTCATCATCTCTTTTGCAAAAAAATAAGCAAATAGGATAATCTACATATGAACCAAAAAATCTCTAATTGCATACATATTCAACAACACATCATCTACTATCTACAAATCAACTATACCATCTAACAACTACAGAAAATTTACTAAAACAAAAACAACAAGTACTCATCTAACATCTCCCAATGATGAATAATGCAACCAAAAAGAGATGTTCTAATAAAAAAAATTGGAGGGAATGGGGGAGAATACGTCAAAGAAGCTTGGGGTGGGGGGCTCAGATCTGTGAGTTTGAGGGGTTTATGGAGTAGATCAAGGGGGGTTGGTGGTGGGAGGGAGAGAAGGGGCGACGAACTGCCCCCTGTTCGTCGAACGGACGCCAGAGAAGATGAGATTGGGATGGGTGGGCTGGCCCCGCGGGCGTTATCCACTTACCGGGGCCAGACGCCACGGTCACGTCAGCAGGTCAACGGGCAGGCGGGCAGTGCGGGCCAGGGGCCAGACGCCAGGGACCCTGGCGTCTGCTTCGTAACCCAGACGCCAGGGACCTTGGCGTCACCGAAAAAGGTCAGAAACGAAATTTATTTTGATACGAGGTCAAATCGGGATTTTCTTTGCACTAAGGGTCAGAACAGTAATTTTGTCCGCCCGGGGATGAGAACAAGAGAGGAAAAGTACTGCACATGCATATGCCGGCCGGCACAAAGTACGCACAAAGTAAACACATCCATGAGTATGGATGGATCCATCAAAAACTCAGAAGCGTCGCATGACCCGTCGGCTTTAAGTTTGCTCCTCCATCTCTTCTTTTGACGCCCTCCGGTCACGAATGCCGTGCTAGCCACAGACACACACACATGTTCTCCGCTCTTTTCCCATGTATTCTCCGTGCAAAATTGCTAACCGTAACATTTCTCAGATTTTCACCGTGAACCAACTACCTCGTCCCCTGATTGATTCATCAGCCAGTAAAAAAGAAACTTTCTGTAGACGTAGCATGCTGGTTCTCTGTGGTTGCTTTCTTACGTGCAAGTAGCACCGGCACCGGCATGCATGATCCTGGAAATTCTTCGAGTTCGACGGACGGTGCTGACGTGCTATACCTGGATGTGATCCGTAGCAGTGTGCCGGGGAGGTCTTGGTGTGGGGTCTCCGTGGCAGTGGCCCCGGGACCGTCCGATTATATGTCATCCCATCTGTCGAGCAAAGCGAGGGCAAAATAAGTAAAGCGCACGCGGTCAAAGCTTGAGAACCAATTCGGCTTTGTGAACCCTGGTCAAAGAGAGCCAAAAAGTCCAAGCAATAAAAAGGAGAGCCAAAAAGGATAAGAGCGTCTAAGGCCGGACTTGGCAAATCCGGGACCTCAACCGCCCGCGGACACTGACCGGTCACGGCTCAAATAATGCATTTCACATCCACGTACCTCATATCCGGTGCCCTATATCCATGCTACGCGTACAACGTGATGAACTATTCTACGTGATCAAACAACGGACAACGAAAGATCAACCGTCCGTGTCCGCCGTCGTCAGCGACCGGCGGTAGACCCAAGCGAGGAGCCGCTTGTTCTCGTCAGGCTCCGCCGGCAACCCGCGGCAGCGCCGAATGGACTGCTCTGCCGCGTCCCTCTCCCTTGCCTGCTACCTCTCGTGGCGGGCGGCGTGCACCTCCGATTCTGGAGTGCACGTGCGGGCCAGCGAAGCGGGCACTAGCACCAACCGCCTGGCCCTAGCACCAACCGCTGCCCCGCACGGAGCAGCGGCTGGCGGGGGAAGGGGAAGGCGCGGGGGCGAAGCGGATTGCGCTGCCCTGGCAGAGCTGCGCGCGGGCCGGGAGGGGCCAGCTTCAGCGTCCGCTCTGCGCCGACGTGGGAGCGGCGACGGTGCAGATCCGGAGCTGCCCCCTGTATCCACCTTCGACCGCTCCAACGCAATGCGGAGGGCCATCTCCTCCTCGACGTCGAGATCGGAGCCGGAGTGGCTGCCGGAGCTCAACATGTCACCATATTGGATCGAAATCGAAGAGGGGAGAGAAAGGGACGAAGCGAGAGAGAACATTTAGTGAGCTAGGTTCGGAGAGGGGACATATTGGGGTTATTTTGTGAGACAGACGGCGGTCGGGGGTGGGCCGGGTGGACACGCCCGGTCCGTCCCATATTCGTCCTTCATTTGGGATGGATATGAGGGGTTTCGAACAACCCGGGTGTTTGAGGCCTGTTTGAGGCACCCGGGTGGGTTGTCTTTTTTGTGACCGATCAGTGACCAGTCCGACCGGCCGGGCATTTGAGACTAGTTTGTGGGATCTTGAGAAGATGTGTCTAGGGGGGGGGGGGTGATTAGACACTTAGTGCTAAAGTTACAGTTTTTAAACTTTTTCGGTTTAAGTGGAGTTTAGTCACAATTTCAACATACACAATACATATCAAGCAAGCATGCAAAGAGTATATGAGCAGCGGAAAGTAAAGCATGCAACTTGCAAGAATGTAAAGGGAAGAGTTTGGAGAATTCAAACGCAATTGGAGACAAGGATGTTTTTGTCATGGTTCGGATAGGTGGTGCTATCCTACATCCACGTCGATGGAGACTTCAACCCACGGAGGGTAACGGTTGCGTGAGTCCACGGAGGGCTCCGCCCACGAAGGGTCCACGAAGAAGCAACCTTGTCTATCCCATCATGGCCATCGCCCACGAAGGACTTGCCTCACTAGCGGTAGATCTTCACGAAGTAGGCGATCTCCTTGCCCTTACAAACTCCCTGGTTCAACTCCACAATCTTGTCGGAGGCTCCCAAGTGACACCTAGCCAATCTAGGAGACACCACTCTCCAAGAAGTAACAAATGGTGTGTTGATGATGAACTCCTTGCTCTTGTGCTTCAAATGATAGTCTCCCCAACACTCAACTCTCTCTCACATGATTTGGATTTGGTGGAAAGAATATTTGAGTGGAAAGCAACTGGGGGAAGGCTAGAAATCAAGATTCATATGGTAGGAATCGAATATCTTGGTCTCAACACAAGAGTAGGTGGTTCTCTCTCAGAACATATGAGTTGAAAGTGTAGATGTGTTCTGATGGCTCTCTCCACGAATGAAGAGGAGGTGGAGGGGTATTTATAGCCTCCACACAAAATCCAACCGTTACACACAATTTACCAATCTCGGTGGGACCGAATCAACAAACTCGGTCGGACCGATTTAGTAAACCTAGTGACCGTTAGGATTTTCGGTGGGACCGACATGCAACTCGGTAGGACCGATATGGTTAGGGTTAGGGCATAACGTAATCTCGGTGAGACCGATTACACAAACTCGGTGAGACCGATTTTGGTAATTAGCTAACCAGAGAGTTGGTCAGGCAAACTCGGTGGGACCGATTACTAAACTCGGTTAGACCGATTTTGGTAATAGGTTAACCAAAGAGTTTGCATTGTAATCTCGGTAGTACCGATTGCCTAAACTCGGTGAGACCGATTTTGACAATGGACATACACAGTGAGATTGCAACCCCATCTCGGTGAGACCGAGATCCCTATCGATAGAACCGATTTTCTTAGGGTTTGGCAGTGGCTATGACATGTGAAACTCGGTGGCGCCGGATAGAAAGAATCGGTAGGGCCGAGTTTGACTTTAGGTTTAGGTCATATGTGGAAGTGGGAAAGTAGCTGAGGGTTTTGGAGCATATCACCAAGCACATGAAGCCAGAGGCTCATTAAGCAACACCTCATCCCTTCTTAATAGTATTGGCTTTTCCTATAGACTCAATGTGATCTTGGATCACTAAAATGTAAAATGAAGAGTCTTGAGCTTGAAGCTTTAGCCAATCCTTTGTCCTTAGCATCTTGAAGGAGTTCCCACATCCTTTAGTCCATGCCACTCCATTGTTGAACTTATCTGAAACATACTAGATAAAAGTGTTAGTCCAACAAGAGATATGTTGACATTAATTACCAAAACCACCTAGGGAGCACCCGGGTGGGTTGTCTTTTTTGTGACCGATCAGTGGCCAGTCCGCCTGGCCGGGCATTTGAGACTAGTTTGAGACGCCCGACTGTACATGCTCTAAGGCTTTCTTTGTAAGGGCCTCTCCAATGCCTGTCCTCAAACCACCCGCAATTGTCTAGACTGGGCCGTCCAGACGTGTTTTGTCATCCAACATGATCCTCTATCGGTCCGCTCTGCGCTTCGGACGTCCTTTTTCCACAAAACGGAAGCAAACTGGGGGAGCGACTCGGGACTATTCCTTCAATTGTATAAAATGATAACCATTGCGCTAAAGCGACTTTGAAAACCTTAATCATAATATTAATAACCGTAATAAAAATCCAGCCATGTTGGCCATTCAAGATAATATAATCTCGTATGAAAACCTTTATTCATCCAATATCATAATGAAAATTCAGCCAAGTTTGGCTATTTGAATAATATAATCCAATAATTTATAAGCGCATGATTCCAATGGCGCAATCCAAATATATACTGGCGACTTATAGCCCAAAGCCAGACCGGTTTAATAAACACTGGATAATTTATCATCATACTGGCGACTTATTGTCTTAAAGCCAGGCCGGTTTAACAAACACCGAATAATTTATAATCATGCTTTATTCAACCTGTTTCTGCATACAACAAGTTTAAAGTGTCCTGGCGGTTTACCGCCGGACGGGTCATAATGCTCAACATATAACCTGGGTTTATAACCAGGGCTGCACTTAAAAATATGAAATATATCATACCTGTGACATTGAATCACATCGTTGGTTTACCAACTTTTTGTAGTAAGAGTGATAACCCCAATCTTGAATAATGATAACTCCTTCCATATTGCGCCGATTTATGATAAAACCGTACCGGGTTGTGATAAACACCGGATTAACCATATATATACTGGTGACTTGTAGTCAAACCAGACCGGGCTGATAATCTCCGGATTATAATTTGATCATGCACTCACAACTTGTAGTTGAAAGCCGAGCCGGGTTGATAAACACCGGTTTACTCCATAATAGGATGGCAACAGAAAATTAAACCGGGCAGATAATCTCCGGTCTAAAAATGGACCGTGTTCCGCCAATTTAGTTGTTTGAACCAGTACAAAATACTGTCGGTTTAAAAAACGCAAATAAAATAGCAACTTCTCAAGAAAGGCTATTAAAGCAAAAGCAATGGCAACAATTTTTTGCAAAAGAAGAGCTCTACTGAGCTTGGTCAGATGGAATTACCATGGTCAGACGCAACCAAGCCGCCCGAAGGCATAGCAATGGTGCCAGTCAGCCAGGACCCCAAAATGACGCGTGGCGTTACGCCGGCCAAGTGGCATTGCATTGGTTCGGATTCGACCAAGCCCCCAAGTGACTCAGTGGCCTAGGGCCGATCAAGTGGCATTGCATTGGTTCGGACACGACCAAGCCCCCAAATGACTTATTGGCTGTTTAAAAGCCGATCAGAAGGCATTACCATCATCAAGACATGACCGAGCTCCCATAAGGTGTAACTACGGTTCAAGTCGATTAGGTCCCCAACTGACTTAGTGGCAAATGTGCCAGCCAGAAGGCATTACCGTCGTCAAGACATGACCAAGCTCCCAGGAGGTGTAGCTACGGTTCAAGTCGACTAGGTCCCCAACTGACTTTGTTGCTCTTCTGTGAAGCGACCTCAAGGGGTAAACCGGAGGTTGCCCTAAAGCGAATCCACTCCATGTAACCACGCATGATATAAGGAATAGATACCCCGCTTTACAAAGCGGGAGCCCCCATGTGATAAATAATATGTCAAGCCAATAAGGCCGGATACCCATGTTTGAACCGCGCATCATGGCAGCAGGTCCTCTTCGGTACTTTTTTGCAAGAGGTAAATTCTTCTTGAACCGGGATCTTGAACCGGATATTGAAAGCTTCAAAGCTGTGGGAGACATCTTCCCCTTGACCCGGATTTTAAACCGGAATCTTCATTTTCAGCCGGAAATTTTCTGACGGCCTTTAAACTCGAACTTGCGAGAAGTTAATTCCTTTTTTGAACCGGACATTGTTAACCAGATCTGAGCGCTTCAGAACTTTGTGGGAGAATAGATTTCTCTTGAACCGGATTGTAAACCGGATATTTGAGAGCTTCAGTGATACTGACTTCCCTTCAGCCAGGTTTCAAACCGGAATCCTTTCTGATGATCCGAAACTTCTTCATTGAGTCGGGATTTTGTAACTGTCATATACTTTCTAAGCCGGAAATTTTCTGACGGCCTTTAAATTTTCATTAACATAAAAGTAGCCTCCGGGATCGGGTTATCTTTCCCTCCATCGTCCTCGGGTTCTTAAACCGGCTGAAACTGGCAAGACCTGCTGCGTCATATCATCGTAGCCCCCAAGTCTCAAGGTGACTCGAGGAGTTGGCTTGAGATTCTCCATATTTGACCGTGATATAAACCGGTATAACTTGTATATCATTGGTGTTGATAACACGATGTGAATACACAGAAGGTTGAGGTGACTGCGGCGGGTTGTAAATGATCCCGTATGAACCGTGCCAGCAACTCGGCCAATGGTTCCTTCCAACTGGTGATTTGAAGTTAACCAAACTGCAGCGGCGGTGACTTGTGCGCCTGCCCATTGATCCATCCAGTGCAGACGGCGGTTGATGATAATTTGCCTCCAATTTGAAAGAAAACCAGGCTACCCAAGCTGTGACTTGTTCATACTCAATAAATGGCTCGCGTAGACAGGTGCGGCTCGGTATGTTGATGTAGACCGGACTGCGGGGGATGGCAGCCTGTGCATGCGCTATTGGGTAATTCGCATGGTCCTGACGAGTTGACGATCACCACAGTGAAACTGAAATCAATCATGGCAAGTCAGCCATGCGAACAGACAGATGAACCGGTCGCGGCATTGTAAACCGGTGCGGAGCAAGTAGTCCTCCGCGCCGCAAACCAGCACGGTCGCGGGAGACGGCCACGGTGTTGTAAACCGGTGTGATCGCGAGAGTCGGTTACGACGCTGTAAGCCGGCACAGACGGGCGAGTCAATCGCAAGTGCGGTAAACCGCACCGCGGTCCCGGTAAGCTGATGTAACCGGACCACAGGGATGGCGACTTGCGCATGCTCATTCATCGGGTGGTATGACACGGACGAAACGCCGATGCAGAATATTGCTAGCGCGTGCTCCGTGCCCGTAACATAGCGCCTCATTTGTAATGAACAATTGTCCTGCATAAACAGTATTGCAGACCAAGGCAAAAGATAAACTGCTCTTTGATATGTGCTAATAAAATATATCTTAGATGGATATCACCTGATGTGTTTAGGCCGGAAATAATCCACCATGAAGTTGATGATAACTGTATGAAGCTGAAATTAACCACGGGTGAACCAGCCTCATTGTGGTAAACCGGTGCGGACGGGTGAGTCGGCCGTGATGTTTGTAAACCGGCGCGGACAATGAATCATCCGCATGCGTTGGACGGATGTAAACCGAACAGCGGGGGCGGCGATTTGCATGTGTATCTGTCGAGCAGCATGGCCCGAAAGAACGCCACTGCAAAACTATACTGGCACGCGCTCCATGTCCGCGGTATAACAATACCTTTGTCATAAGTAATTATCCTGCATAAAAATATTTACAGTGCAAAGTAATTGTTCTTTTGACAAAAACAATAAGTATTAATAAGAGAAATTTAGATGGATATCACCTGATGTTTCTGAACGACAGATGATCTGTACGTGAATACTGATAATCCTCTATCTGATTTGATGTGACCTTTACCTCATGTAGCCTTCTCTTTATCTTTCTTTTTCCTTTCTTTTGATTTCCATATGGGACAGAGAGTAACAGTACTTGGTTTCAATGACAACAAATCTATCCGTTTCCGGGTCGCGGCCTTCTCTTAACCTTTTTTTTTACTTGGGCGGGCCATGACCCACTCTGCCTTTGTAGAAAACTCCGCTAGTAAGGAGGATCGCTCTGTCCGTGCCGGAGACCGGTGGGTCAAGATGGCCCTCAAACGCCACACACGGTGGACTCTGGCGGAAAAATCTTCTTGTCCTATTCCCTAGTATTTTCATCTCCAGTAGATTTGACTGATGTACTGAGCTCTTGCCTTGCTATATAGATTATTCCTTTCCAAAATCTGAGTCTTCACGTGGCTATAGCAATTGTCCTGATTGCGGTTTGTACTGGCAGATGAAGCAGGTGATCCATGTTGACTGTCTCTAAACACCTTGGATTTGGATAATTTTCCATGGAACAACGATGGTGACTCGCCGATTGTCCCGGTTTAAAGAGGCTTGGACGAGGATCGACCTCACGTATCCACTTCCATAGACGAAACCGGCTCTTGTTGATCCGACGGGTCGCGATCTTCTCAAAACCCTAGGAAAGATCCCTGCAAGAACTCATCACCACCGTGCGCAGGCCCCACGGTGGGCGCCAACTGTCGTGGTTTTGTCACGGCAGATGTCCTTAGTGTCAGGACTTAGTCGCGAGGCCAACGCATCTATGTGGTAGCTTGAGAGGGGTTGAGTGGGACGAGAGACGCAGGGCGGATCAACACGCAAGACAAGGGTTTAGACAGCTTCGGGCCCCGGGAAACATCATCCGGTAATAACCCTACATGCTGTTTGAGGTTAGGTCTCATTATGCTCACGAGGGAGACGCCGTAAACCGGCTCTTGTGTCTAGCCCTAGAGATTATTGATTGTTCTCTCTAGCTTCTAACTTCTAACCTCCCCTCTTTGGGGAGCCCTGCCCCTCCCTATATATGTTGAAGTGGCGGTTTACATGTGGAGTCCTATTGGAATTAGGACTAGTCTATCTCTAATACAAACCGGATACAAGTCCTGGCTTTAACTCCTTGTAAGGCAAATATTCCTTTCCTCTTAAACCGGCCCACAATAGTTGAACCGGCCTTCATGAACCGCCAGACGGGCCACCGGGACTTGTCGCTCCTCTGACCCGTCCGTCGGGTTACCAGTGAATTACAACGTCCCGACGGGTTGCTGGTAAACCGCCAGGTCTGGGCGGGTCACCAGACGAATATCGCCAAGTCCGGCCGGGTTAACTTCCGGCCAGTTTACACCGCGGGGTATATCCCCGACAGGTGGGTTGTCTTTTTTGTGACCGATCAGTGGCCAGTCCGCCCGCCCGGGCATTTGAGACTAGTTTGAGACGCCCGACTGTACATGCTCTAAGGCTTTATTTGTAAGGGCCTCTCCAATGCCTGTCCTCAAACCGCCCGCAATTGTCTAGACTGGGCCGTCCAGACGTGTTTTGTCATCCTACATGATCCTCTATCGGTCTGCTCTGCGCTTCGGACGTCCTTTTTCCACAAAACGGAAGCAATCTGGGGGAGCTATGCGGGCGTCCGGACCGCTACCATGCAAGCGTATGACAAATCTGGCCCACCCCAAAACTCTCCCTCGCCCGCTCCCTTTCCCGCTCGAAGCGGTCAGCGACGTTCAGTGACACATTCATGTTGGCTCAGAGCGGACGCGGCCTCTCACATCGGTCCGGCTGAGAGCTCCGCCCGAGCCGCTTTCTGATGCATGCAACTGTTTCGTGTTCACACGATAGCCCTTCCACTTGCCTACCTGCATTAAACATGTGCGGATGCCGAGGAACCTACTCCAGTGCCACCTGTCTATCCGTCTGTGGCCCACCATTAACTACCACGCCGGTTGTCCTGCCATCCGCCCGTTATTGAAACCTCAGGCCAAGTCATGACAGCATCCACAACATCCTCCGCTCCATTTCTCCTTTCGGCACCACAACCGACATGTCCTCCTCGGGCTTAAAAGCTGTCTGGGACAACCTCTCGTCCGAGCAGAAGTAGGAGATCGCCGCCATTGCAGTCGGCTGGCAGGACGGCAGGCAGACGGAGGCCAACACTGCAGACGTGCCAATGGAAGAGGTGCCCGAAGATGAGCCGATACCCCCATCCTTGTCGGCAAAATGCCGGCATCACCTGTTGGGGAACGCAGTAATTTCAAAAAAACTCCTGCACACACGCTGAAGGAAATATGCCCTAGAGGCAATAATAAAGTTATTATTTATTTCCCCATATCATGATAAATGTTTATTATTCATGCTAGAATTGTATTAACCGGAAACATAATACATGTGTGAATACATAGACAAACATAGTATCACTAGTATGCCTCTACTTGAGTAGCTCGTTGATCAAAGATGGTTGAGTTTCCTAGCCATAAACATGAGTTGTCATTTGATTAACAAGATCACATCATTAGGAGAATGATGTGATTGACTTGACCCATTCCGTTAGCTTAGCACTTGATCGTTTAGTTTATTGCTATTGCTTTCTTCATGACTTATACATGTTCCTATGACTATGAGATTATGCAACTCCCGATTACCGGCGGAACACTTTGTGTGCTACCAAACATCACAATGTAACTGGATGATTATAAAGGTGCTCTACAAGTGTCTCCGATGGTACTTGTTGAGTTGGCATAAATCGAGATTAGAATTTGTCACTCCGATTGTGAGAGAGGTATCTCTGGGCCCTCTCGGTAATGCACATCACTATAAGCCTTGCAAGCAATGTGACTAATGAGTTAGTTGCGGGATGATGCATTATGGAACGAGTAAGAGACCTGCCGGTAACGAGATTGAGCTAGGTATTGAGATACCGACGATCGAATCTCGGGCAAGTAACATACCGATGACAAAGGGAACAACGTATGTTGTTATGCGGTTTGACCGATAAAGATCTTCGTAGAATATGTAGGAGCCAATATGATCATCCAGGTTCCGCTATTGGTTATTGACCGGAGACATGTCTCGGTCATGTCTAAATAGTTCTCAGCACAAAGCAATGGATAAAACTGTGATGCTTGTAGAGGACAAGATTCATTGAGTGGAGCTGGATTAGAAGAAATATAGAACAAGTGGCAAACTGTTTTTCCTGTTGTGAAATCGGTGGCACCGAGTGGCATGTTTCGGTGGTACCGAAAGGATTCGGTTGGACCGAAAACTACAAGTCGGTGAAACCGAGTTCATCACAGAGAAAAACACTTGTCACCTCAGCTCACTAGACAATTAAGATCTCACAAAGATTCGCAATGAATTAACTGAAAGATTTACAATGAATTGGATGTAGAAAATGCAGAACAAAAAGCAAAAAGTAAAGAATGAAAGTTCTAGATGAAGTTTTTTTTGTTTGAAAAAGGGAAACAAATATGCAAGGGACAAATGCAATAACACAGAAAAAAAACACTAGAGAACTTCATCTAGAGTTGGGCGGTGACATGGTCACCTATGTTAGAGTATATTGACTTAGGAGTCAAGTGAGAACACTTGATCATAGGTCATACTCATCGTTTAAGCTCAAAATGGGGTTACCATTTTTCGTTTAAGCATCTTGATGTATTCACATCTTGTTGAGTTGCTTTGACTCATGACTTGGAGTAAAGCTTCTCTAAGATGGAATAACATACCTTGGGTGGTGGTGTGGATCTTGCTCATGTGGTTGAACTTGTGTGGGTGCTCAAGGTTGATGTAGTTCATCAAGAGTTGGGAGCACCACTTGGAGTTTGAGTTCATCTACCTACATGGGTTAGTCTTGCAAGGAAGAGCACTTGTGTATCCTAAAATGACAATCATGAAGCTCAACATAGAATTTGTCAAAGGATATGTTTGAATGGTTTTGTGCTTCCTTGTCTTCAACCACCATTGTGTAGAGACTTGGTGATGTAGAGATTGCTCAAGATGTGAGTGAGTTGCAATCTCATAAAATTGGATCCAACCAAGTACCTACACGGGTTAGATAACATGCAAGATGCAAATATATCCAAGACATATGAATAGCATCATAAGAGAAATATCAAGGATTAGTCATAAGCTCATGTCTTGCATGTATCCAATGGAGTTCCTACTCCAAGTTTGAAGCATCAATGATGTTCAATTCACCTCTCAACCTGCAAAACACTTTCTCATCAAGTGGTTTAGTGAATATATCTGCTAATTGCTTATCGGTGCGAACATGCTTAAGATTAATGTCACCCTTAGCAACATGATCTCGAATGAAATGATGACGAACTTCAATATGCTTAGTTCGAGAATGTTGTACAGGATTATGACCAATTTTGATAGCACTTTCATTGTCACAGAGCAATGGAACATGTTTCACATAGATCCCATTATCTTTAAGAGTTTGGGTCATCCAAAGTAATTGAGCACAACATGAACCACCGGCAATGTATTCCGCTTCGGCGGTGGATAAGGATACCGAGTTTTGTTTCTTGGAGGACCAAGACACAAGAGATCTACCAAGAAATTGACAGGTACCCGAAGTGGACTTTCTATCAACCTTGTCTCCGGCATAATCCGAGTCTGAATAACCAACAAGATCAAAAGAAGACCTCTTAGGATACCAAATGCCAAAATTTGGATGTAACTTTTCGAGTAGATGATTTTTCATATAAAAAACTTTTTCATCCGAGTTAGTATGCAAAAGTTATGCCCATTTTTACAAAATCTCGAGAGATTTTGCAAATGAAGTCGAAATTCATATTTGCAAATTTTCCCAACAACTAGAGCACATATCACATGGGAAACTTATTTTCTTTTATTTTTTTGACATTTTTATCATTTTCTTTTATTTTTTTAAAACTGAAAAGGCGATCCACGGGGGGGGGGGGGTGCATTCGGTGGAAGTGGTGGCCAAGTTACTAATGGCGCACCGTGGCATGGTGCGCCATTACTAGTTCAACTAGTAATGGCGCACCACTCCCACGGTGCGCCATTAGTAGTTTTGAAAAAAAAAATCAAACAATTTTTTTTATTAGTGGCGCACCGCGGATGTGGTGCGCCATTACTAGTTCAACTAGTAATGGTGCACCACTCCCACGGTGCGCCATTAGTAGTTTTGAAAAAAAATTAATTTTTTTTACTAATGGCGCACCGTGGATGTGGTGCGCCATTAGTATTTGGACACTAATGGCGTACCAACACATGGTGCGCCATTAGTATATAGTAATGGCGCACCACATGTCTGGTGCGCCATTAGTGTCAATTTCATCTATAGCCCTTTTTCTAGTAGTGACGCGAGCTATTGATCTACAACATAGATATGCAAAAACTATCCGGACTAAGTTCATGATAAATTAAAGTTCAATTAATCATATTACTTAAGATTCCCCACTTAGATAGACATCCCTCTAATCATCTAAGTGATCACGTGATCCAAATCAACTAAACCATGTCCGATCATCACGTGAGATGGAGTAGTTTTCAATGGTTCACGCTCGACCTTTCGGTCTTAGTGTTCCAAGGCCATATCTGCATACGCAAGGCTCGTCAAGTTTAACCCGAGTATTCTGCGTGTGCAAAACTGGCTTGCACCTGTTGTATGTGAACATAGAGCTTATCACACCCGATCATCACATGGTGTCTCGACACGACGAACTATCGCAACAGTGCATACTCAGGGAAAACACTTGTACCTTGAAATTTAGTGAGAGATCATCTTATAATGCTACCGCCGAACTACGCAAAATATGATGCATAAAGGATAAACATCACATGCAATCAATATAAGTGATATGATATGGCCATCATCATAGTGCCTTTGATCTCCATGTCCAAAGCACCGTCATGATCACCATCATCACCGGCGCGACACCTTGATCTCCGTTGTAGCATCGTTGTCGTCTTGCCAACTATTGCTTTTACGACTATCGCTACCGCTTAGTGATAAAGTAAAGCAATTACATGGTGATTGCATTTCATACAATAAAGCGGCAACCATATGGCTCCTGCCAGTTGCCGATAACTCTGTTACAAAACATGATCATCTCATACAATAAAATTTAGCATCATGTCTTGACCATATAACATCACAACATGCCCTGCAAAAACAAGTTAGACGTCCTCTACTTTGTTGTTGCAAGTTTTACGTGGCTGTTACGGGCTAAGCAAGAACCGTTCTTACCTACGCATCAAAAACCACAACGATTTTTCATCAAGTGTGATGTTTTAACCTTCAACAAGGACCGGGCGTAGTCACACTCAATTCAACTAAAGTTGGAGAAACATACACCCACTAGCCACCTGTGTGCGAAGCACGTCGGTAGAACCAGTCTCGCGTAAGCGTACGCGTAATGTCGGTCTGAGCCGCTTCATCCAACAATACCACCGAATCAAAAGTATGACATGCTGGTAAGCAGTATGACTATTATCACCCACAACTCTTTGTGTTCTACTCGTGCATATAACATCTACGCATAGACCTGGCTCTGATACCACTGTTGGGGGACGCAGTAATTTCAAAAAAAATTCTACGCACATGCAAGATCCATCTAGGTGATGCATAGCAAGAGGGGAGAGTGTTGTCTATGTACCCTCGTAGATCGAAAGCGGAAGAGTTATGACAACGCGGTTGACGTAGTCGTACGTCTTCACGATCGGAACGATCCTAATACCGAAAGTAAGACACCTTCGTGATCTGCACATGTTCAGCTCGGTGATGTCCCATGAACTCTCGATCCACCTGAGTGTCGAGGGAGAGATTTGTCAGCACGACGACGTGATGACGATGATGATGAAGTTACAGACGCAGGGCTTCGCCTAAGCATTGCAACGATATGACCGAGGTGGATTATGGTGGAGGGGGCACCGCACACGGCTAAGACAATGTCAACTTGTGTGTCAATGGGGTGCCCCCTCCCCCGTATATAAACAAGTGGAGGAGGGGGAGGGCCGACCCTCTATGGCGCGCCCTAGAGGAGTCCTACTCCCACCGGGAGTAGGATTCGCCCCTTCCCAAGTTGGACTAGGAGAGGAAGGAAGGGGGAGGAAGGAGGAAGGAAGGGGGGGGGCGGCCCCCCACCCTATTTGGATTAGGCTTGGGGGGGCCCTCCTAGGCTCCCTTCTCCTCTCTCCCACTTTGGCCCAATAAGACCCATATACTTCCCGGGGGGTTCCGGTAACCTCCCCGTTCTCCGTTAAATGCCCGAACTCACCCGGAACCATTCCGATGTCCAAACATAGTCATCCAATATATCGATCTTTATGTATCGACCATTTTGAGACTCCTCGTCATGTCCGTGATCATATCCGGGACTTTGAACAACCTTCGGTACATCAAAACACATAAACTCATAATACCGATCGTCACCGAACGTTAAGCGTGCGGACCCTACGGGTTCGAGAACTATGTAGACATGACCGAGACATGTCTCCGGTCAATAACCAATAGCGGAACCCGGATGTTCATATTGGCTCCCACATATTCTATGAAGATCTTTATCGGTCAAACCGCATAACAACATACGTTGTTCCCTTTGTCATCGGTATGTTACTTGCGGGACACTACTGGAATCCACTTCTTTGTCGTCAGCTAGCGGACGACAAAGAAAGGCTTTGCCATCAACCACCAGGAAACTGACGGCAAAGAGGCAGCGGACGGCAAAGAGGCTTTGCCGTCCGCTAGCTGACGGCAAAGAGGGTGGGTGGCGGGCGTACGGGGGCGACCTAACGGCCATCTTCTTTGCCGTCCATCAGCAGACGACAAAGAAGATGGCCGTTAGTTCGTCCGTTTCCCCCCGGCCCCACCCCACTAGGCACGCTCTTTGCCGTCTGCTGGCAGACGACAAAGAGCTGTGACCTAGACGATAAGGGGCCGCGCCCGCGCCCGATCTGTCCATTCCCTTTCTCTCCCTGCCCGAGCCGCCCCGACCCCTCACCCCTGCCGCCGCTCGCTCCGACCCCTCACCCCTGCCGCCGCCCGGCCGCACCGTCGGCCGCCCCGCCCAGCCGAGCCGCCGCCGCCGGCCGCCCCGCCCCGCCCGTCCCGAGCCGTCGCCGCCTAGACGAGCCACCGCCGCCGGCCACTACGCCCCGCCCGCGTGGACGCACCGCCTCCGTCCCGAGTCGCCGGCCGCCCCGCACCACCCCGCCCCTGTCCCGAGCCGCCGCCGCCCGGCCGCACCGCACCACCCGGCCACACCGCCCGGCCCTGCGCCCCGCTGCCACCCCGCCCCTCATCGTGGTGAGTTTTTTTCTTGTTTTTTAGATTTAGTTCATATTTGTTTACTTTAGGTTAGTTTAGTTTATTTAGGTTAGTTTATGTTAATTTGGTTTATTTTAGGTTACATTTAGTTTATAGTTTTGTTTAGGTTTTTTTCCTGTTTTTAAGAATAATCAAGAAAGATGAAAAAAAGAAAAAGAAGAAGAGGAAGAAGAAGAAGAAGAAAAAAGAACTATAAGTAGTAGAAGAAGAAGAAGATGAAAAAAATAAGTAGAAGTTGAAGATGAAAAGAAGAAGAAAAGAGGGCGCCCGAGGACGAGCGGGTTAGGGGGTTCCTCGCTGTCGATGGAACCCTAAATAGCAAGTATCGTCGGTGCGAGATACATGTGGCCGTCGATGTCGAATACTACATCCACGTCCCACAAGTGACACCGACGTGTGGCGTCCCAAAGCAACTGTTCTCGGCATCGATGGCGGTCGAACACCATTGTGAATTTGTCTGGCAGCCTTTGCGATGACGATTAAAAGGCAAGTGTTGAAACTTGAAACACCCAAACTGACTCAAGTCGCTTTGGTTGTTTGAAATTTCAAAACTTGGCTTTAATCCTCATAACAGAGGCTGCCAGACAAATTCGCCAAGGTGTTAGACCGTCATTGGCCACCAGAACTGCGAGGATCTAGTGTTCGACGAGCTCCGCCCCTCTGTTCATTGGTGAGCACAAATGACATCTCTCGATGAAACTTGCTAGCTATAGGTGTCAATCATCAGTATGCGTAACCACTATGCGTCTCCCGTTCGAAAGGGTTACATCTATAAATATGCATGCACTTGCATATTTATAATCATGATTCTTTCGAATTGTCCAACGTTATCCATGGACAGCCCGAGTATGTGTAGATTGGGTTCGTTTTCCCATATGCTTAGCTCCGGATCCGACGTAGAATTTCGCCAGTGCCTCCCTGTTGTTCTTCGTGTACACATTCTCTCTGCTTATTGCCGAGACGTGTATCAGGAGGACAGCCGGGAGGTGCTGCCGAAATTTTGCGTCGGATTCGGAGCAGAGCATGGGAAAACGAACCCGATCTACACATACTCGGGTGGGATTAGGACCTATCTTTACCTATTAGCGTGTAGGTTGCATGGACGTAATAAAACTGACAAACTCCATTAACTGATGGATATGGTTTGCTTAATTATGTATATATTTCTTGTGTGTCCAGTAGGAAGTCAATATGAGTGATCGTGCATGGATGTACACCGGTTACACTAGTCAGAAAGTTTGGACCGAGGAATGGTTAACAAAAACTAAGGGGTTTGTTAGAGCCGCATTTGCAAATGGCCAGGAATTTAGCTGGTGCCCCTGTGCCCGTTGCGACAACTATAACAAGAGGGACGAGCTTGAAATGAGTAAAGACCTGCATAAGTTTGGTTTTACGCCTGGTTACACGGTCTGGACATTACATGGTGAGTCTGCCCAACGTGCCATAGCCGAGGTTCGTCGTCGCACCGACGAGCATGGTACCAGGACCGCAGACATGGTGCAAGACTTTGTTGATGCTTGGGACTCGGACGAGAAGATGGAGGAATCTGCAAAGGCCTTCATGAAATGTTGGAGTCCTCAAAACGTCCTCTCCACGAGCACACTGAGCTTTGTCAGCTAGATGCCATTTCACAAATAATGGCTTTGAAGGCTCAATTCAACTTGGGCAGAGAATGCTACGACGCGATGATGACAGTATTTGGACGATTTCTACCCGAAGGCCATGTGCTACCTCCAAATCTATACCAGTCAGACAAAATCCTCCGTGCTCTTAAGATGCCCTATGAGAAGATACATGCCTGTGAGAAAGGATGTGTCTTATTTAGGCTTCAGTATGAGGACTTGAAATATTGTCCCATTTGCAATTCTTCCAGGTATGTTGTGGTAGACAACGGTATGGGTGAGAAGATGCAGATCAAAATACCCGTTAATGTTCTTCGATATATGCCAATCGTACCAAGACTTCAACGTCTTTTCATGGTCGAAGAGACGGCCAGACAGATGACATGGCACAGAACGAGCAAAAGAACCAAACTAGATGCAGATGGGAATGAGATGATGGTGAAGCGTGGAAGCGCTTCGATGCATTACATAAGGAAAAAAGGCAGATGGCAGATGGGTTCAGTGTGTTTGGTCAGATGGCAGCCCCATACAGCTATTGGCCCGTGTTTGTCATTCCACTCAATCTCCCCCCCCCCCCCGGGCAGATTTTGCAACGAAAGAATATTTTCCTGACGTTGATAATTCCAAGGCCCAACTATACAGGGAAGAATATGAATGTGTACGTGCAGCCGCTTAAGGACGAATTGCAAGAAGCTTGGGATAATGGGTTCAAGACATACGCCGCCTTTAGCAAATAGAACTTCATAATGCGTGCCTGGTACATGTACTTGGCTGGTGTGTGCATGGAAGGTTCCCGTGCCCCACATGCGAGGGAGCTCTTGAGTTTCGTTGGCTGACGGCAGGGCGCAAGTATAGTTTCTTCGACTTGCATAGACCGTTTCTACATCCTGGCCATAAGTTCAGGAAAGACAAGAAGAACTTCATCAAAGGTAGAGTTGTCAAACACTCTGCACCACCTGTGTTGACAGGCCAACAGACCCTAGATCAGTTAAACACTCTCGAGCCAGATCCAGAGCGTCCAGGGTATTTCAAGGGGTATAATAAGGAACATGCCTAGACTCACAAGACATGCTTCTGGGATCTGCCTTACTTCAAAGACCTCCTTTGCCCACACAACATCGACGTGATGCACACTGAAAAGAATATCGCCGAAGCCATTTTTGGTACATTGTTCGACATAGAGGGGAAATCAAAGGATAATACTAAGGCTAGAGTCGATCAAGAGGAGCTATGTGATAGACCGTTGCAAAACATGAAATAATTGAAAGGAAAGGGGATAAACTGGACGAAGCGAAAGGCATGGTTCAATCTTGGAAGGCCAGCTATGAAGGAAATTATTTTGTGGGTGAAAATGCAGTTGATGTTCCCCGATGGGTATGCAAAAAATCTAAAGAGGGGAGCGAGTCTTCAAAAATTGAAAATATTTGGTCTAAAAAGTCATGATTGGCACATATGGATTGAGCAGATAATGCCGGTGATGTTGCGTGGCTTCATCCCTGAGGATGAATGGCTAGTACTGGTAGAGCTGAGCTATTTCTTCCGTGGTCTTTGTGTGAAAGAACTATCGCCTGGCCTCCTAGAAGAAATGGAACAGTTGGCGCCGGAGTTGATCTGCAAGTTAGAGAAGATCTTTCCGCCAAGCTTCTTTAATCCAATGCAACACTTGATTTTGCATCTCCCGACCGAGGCACGATTGGGGGAGCCCGTGCAAAATCGTTGGTGCTACTCAACTGAGAGGATGCAGAAGACGCTTCGAGCGAAATGTAAAAATAAACGTAGAATAGAAGCATCGATGGCGGAGGCATTCATCACTGAGGAGGCGGCAAACTTCGTGACAGCACACTACGAAGCCAAAAATCGTCATTTACATTATCAGAAACCTCGGTACAATGCTGACGAACCTCAAAAGGGTCAATCCAACCTTAGCCTATTCAAAGGGAATCTCGCACCAGCCAGTGGTTGGAAACCAGTAAGGTTGGATGTTGAAGAATGGCGGACCATTTCGCTGTATCTCTTCAACAACCTAACAGAAGTGTGGCCGTACATCGAGTAAGATCTCGGTACATTGTTTCACAACTTCTAATTCCTTTGAACTTCTCTTATTCCTGGATATTTGATGCACTCGATATGTCGCCATATTCTCATAGGGAGCGGTGATACAAAAGGATTCCGTCGAAGAGTATGAGCTTGTGGCAAAACAAGGAGCCGGATATCCCAGTTTCATCTCTTGGTTCAAAAAACAGTAATTTCCATTAGACCCTTTCTTTTCTTTAGCTAATTTGCGACTAATGCAACAATCCTTTCGTATTAAAGTTGTAGGCTAATTCAGAGATTATGGATGCCGAATTGAGACAAGTAGCTAATGGTTTTGATTATAAGGTCCGTTCATTTGAGAAATACGACATCAACGGGTATCGCTTTCGTGCCTATGGCAAAGAGCTATCTATGACCGACCAAAAGTCTACAAATTGTTGTGTCTCTGCTATCGGCGAAGGAGGTATCGAGTATTATGGAAGAGTTGAAGCAATTTATGAACTTGAATTCTATGGTGAAAACCCATCAAACGTCATAGTCTTCAGATGTTATTGGTTCCAGCCGAGGGAGACTAGAAGGACTCATGAACATATAGGGCTAGCCAAAATCAAACAAAGCACCCATTTGGATGTTCCCAATGTCTATATTACGGCTCAACAGGCAACCCAAGTTTTCTATCTACCGTGGGCCTGTCAAAATGATCCAAATCATAGCGGTTGGGACGTCGTTTATGAAGTGCTGCCATGTGTTAGACCACTTCCCCCCAATGAAAAGGATTATGAACCTCACATTAACCAGGACACATATGACGAAGGAGAATTCTTCCAAGAAACACGTCTTTCCAGAAAACGTTTCAAGAACCGCTCTACTCCACCCCAGAACATTGAAGTAGACAACGATAGTGAATCCGACTTCACCCCTGAGCCGGAACAAGAAGAGCCGGAAGAAGAAGAAGTTACTGCTGCAGATGACCTGTCAATGCTTGAACGATTACGTAAAGGTGGCCTTCCACATGATGATGCATTTATTAATGATGATGATGAGCACGTCATTACCGATAGTGTTGATGATGATGCTTTTATTAATGATGATGACGAGCACGTCATTACCGATAATGATTATTAGGTATTCACATTTTTATGTTGTACTTGATTTATATAGTTACTTGTATGATTGTATGATTTATATAGTTGGTATTTATAATTTTCTTACTTTGTATGATTGTTTTTCTTATACATAGTGCCATAGTCTTGATTTCCGTCCCGGTCGGCCCTCGTCCGCTTTATGATTCGAATGTGGTAAATTCTCTTTCATAACTATTTGTTGCATTTCGCATTTATGCAAATTATGGCCATCAAGTTGACATAGAGATACTTTAATCTAGGAGGTATGTGAACCGGAATTTGAAACGGACCCTCTTGTCGAGAAGTTAAATTTAGTTGAAAAAGAAAATGAGTATTTGAAAGAAAAAATTAAAAGAATTGAAGAAGAGAAGATGACATTGGAGTTGTATGTTGCCGATGCCATCGATGATCACAAGATGAAGATGAATGCAATGCGCTTGAAGATAGATGCAATGCGCCTGAAGCTTAAGAAGATTAGAACATATGCCATTGATAATGAGGCTTGGTATCATTATGCCGTTGGATCAATTGTTACCTTAGTTGCGATCTTCATCACACTTGTTGTGATGAGGGTAAGTTTTCTCTAGTGTTTTGCTTTACAAATGGATACTTAGCTTATTTTCCTCCTAAATGGCATAATTACCTAAGTTAGATAAAAAATAAGCTATACTTAGCTTATTCAGTTCATTTATGACATACTTAGCATACTTATTAGGTAAAAATGGCATGATAATCTTTGTTAGCTCCAAAATGATATAGACTTAGCTTATTTTCCTCGAAAATGACATAATAACCTTACTAAGCTCCAAAATGACCTTTTTACCTACCTTAGCTCTAAAATGACCTACACTTAGCATTTTTACCTAGCTTAGCAATAAAATGACATTTTTACCTACCTATCTTCTTCTTCTTCTTCTTCTAACTAGTCTTCTTCTTCTTCTTCTTCTTCTTCTTCTAATTATTCTTCTCCTTCTTCTTCTAACTTTTATCTTTCCAATTTGCAGATTTGCTTTACATGAGGAAGCTTGGATTCATGGAGTGTACTATGCATGGATATGTTGTTGGAAACTAGTTTCTCGTAATGCATGTATATATGGATATGTTGGACTTTGTTGAACTATGTTGGATTTGATGAAATATGATGTTGGATATATATGTTGTTGGACTTGATGAAATATGATGTTGGACTTGTTGTTATATGTTGTTGGATATGTTCCATATGTATGCATGTATATCTGTGTTTGAAACCCTGTCAAATTAAATGGATTGAAATAAAATCAGGGGATGTGTAGCCTCTTTGCCGTCTGCTAGCGGATGACAAAGAGCTTTGCCGTCCGCTAGCAGACGGCAAAGAGGACACGTGGCAGTCACTTGTGCAAACTAGGAACACTGGCGGCCTATTTGGTCATTTTGCCGTCTACTAGCAGACGGCAAAGTGACCAGCTATGCCGTCAGCCAGCAGACGGCAAAGATTCACACCTCTTTGCCGTCTGTCGGCGGACGGCATAGCTGGACACATGGAAACTTCCCAGTTTTGCCTAGCTGAGCTCTTTGCCATCCGTTGGCAGACGGCAAAGAGCACCGTTAAACCCCTAACGACTCTGACGCCACCGCACTGTCGTCCGTAGTCATTGCCGTCTGCTGGCCTCGGGTGGCGGACGGCGTAATCCTTAGCCGTCCGTTTCCGAGAAGCGGACGACAAAGAAGGCCTTTGCTGGCATGCGTTCATCCGGACAGTTTGCCGTCCGCTAGCGGACGGCAAAGAGGTTTGCCGTCCGTGAACCATGCCTTTGCCGTCCGCCATGGCAGACGACAAAGAAGCTCATTCCAGTAGTAGGAGATTCGATCATCGGTATCTCAATACCTAGTTCAATCTCATTACCGGCAAGTCTCTTTACTCGTTCCGTAATGCATCATCCCACAACTAACTCATTAGTTACATTGCTTGCAAGGCTTATAGTGATGTACATTACCGAGAGGGCCCAGAGATACCTCTCCGACAATTGGAGTGACAAATCCTAATCTCGATCTATGCCAACTCAACAAACACCATCGGAGACACCTGTAGAGTACCTTTATAATCACCCAGTTACGTTGTGACGTTTGGTAGCACATAAAGTGTTCCTCCGATATTCGGGAGTTGCATAATCTCATAGCCATAGGAACATGTATACGTCATGAAGAAAGCAATAGCAATAAAACTAAACGATCATTATGCTAAGCTAACTGATGGGTTTTGTCCATCACATCATTCTCTAATGATGTGATCCCGTTCATCAAATTACAAAACATGTCTATGGTTAGGAAACATAACCATCTTTGATTAACGAGCTAGTCAAGTAGAGGCATACCAGGGGCACTGTGTTTTGTCTATGTATTCACACATGTAATAAGTTTCCCGTTAATACAATTCTAGCATGAATAATAAACATTTATCATGATATAAGGAAATGTAAATAACAACTTTATTATTGCCTCTAGGGCATATTTCCTTCATCACCATGGGTGAGGCTCGTGCTCACTACATCGAGATGGTGTTGGAAGATCGGCTGGTGCGTTCCGGCAGGCGCAGGCCGACCTGGAGTACAACCTCCGCCTCCTCGACGATGTCGGATTTCGGGTTCCGGCAGACCCTTGAGGTTCAAACTCTGGGGTGCGCGCGGAGATTACGCCCTCTACCTCTCCGCCTCACAAAGATATAAACTACTGAAAGAACAGCACAAGAGACACAGGGTTTATACTAGTTCGGGCCACCATTGTGGTGTAATACCCTACTCTAGTTTGTGGTGGGTGGATTGCCTCTTGGGCTGATGATGATGAACCATACAAGGAGAACAGCCTCGCGAGGGTCTGCTCTTGGCTGGGACGATGAACTGCTAGGAGGAGTTCAGCCGCCCTTCTCTCTCTCTCTCTCTCTCTCTCTCTGATTTCTTGATGATTCGATCGATAGATCGATAGATGCCTCTACCCTGGGGGTGGCTAGTCGTATTTATAGGCAAGGGCCCTGGGCCTCTTCCCAAATATTGAGCGGGAAGGGCGCCAACAATTGGCCATTTTGAAGGGGAACATCTGGTACACTTATCCTGACTAAAGTTGGTCCTCGCCTGCCAAAGGTTCTGTGGTGACGCCGTCCTGGGCTCCATGATGACCTCCTTCCCACCGTTGGACTGGTCTTGGTCTAGTTGCACCGAAATGGATGCCTTTGCTTGATCCTCTCGCCTGCACTTGCCCCCTTTGCACCAAAGAGGAAAGGAGGACACTGCGCAGGCCGGCGCCCGCCTGGCGCCCTTGGTCGTCATGGCTTGCGTCATGGGCACCTCGTGAGGTACCCCGCCTTGATCTCTCCGCCTCCTCGTGAGCCAGTCTGATGAGGCCGCGCCTGAGGAATCTCCGCGTCGTCCGCCCCGTGAGGCTTGGCCCCTCGCGAGGGTCTTGGGTCTTGTGTTGATGAAGATGGACCGTGCTGGTCCCCCTTTAAGCCACGCCGCAGGCCGCAGGCAGGCAAGTGTGGGGACCCCCATTCCCAGAACGCCGACAGTAGCCCCCGGGCCCAAGGCGCGCCCGGACTTGGCCGTGTTGAGAGGCGAAAGTGCAAGGGCGAAGCGCCGCTGGCCCTAATAGCCTGCGGCCTTGGGCGCCGCGTGGCGGTTGATTGGACGTGAGTGCTTCAGCAACCGCGCAGGTCGATAAAGGAGCGGCATCTGCCTAAGCTTTGCTTTTCTCTTTCTCCGGTTGCTGCTCAGATCCCCTTTCTTGCGCCTCTCCTCTCTTCCTCCAAATTTCCAGATCCGCTTGACCTAGGCAGTCATGGCGCCTCATCAGTCTCCGGCCGAAGCTTGGTACTCGCCTGCTCTGGACTCGCCGAATGTGTTGGAGGCGGGCTTTGCCCGGCTGCGCCGGATGGCAAGGCATCGACGAGGCGCAGATGTTCAAGGCCGGCTCCGCTACCCCTGAGGGCCGAGGGAGCACCTTTTATCCTCTCTTTGTAAGCTCCATTGCTACTGGCCTGGTGCCTCCCTTCTCCGAGTTCTTCTTCTCTGTCCTCCGCCATTACAACTTACAGGCTCTGCATCTCCACCCCAACTCCATCCTTCTTCTGGCGATCTTCGCCTACTACTGCGAGGCTCACGTGGGGGTGCAGCCCTCAGTGGCCTTGCTGCGCCACTACTTCTCCCTCCGGGTCACTCGCGGTTCTCCTTTCGCGTGCGCGAGCTTCGTCGCATATGGCGGCACCATTGCCATTTCGAAGGCCGGGAAGAGGATTGAGGGCTTCAGGAGCAAGTGGGTCTTGGTAGATGCCGGGCGCATCCACCCTCGGCTGATCTTGCCCGCGGAGCAGCCCGCGAGCTCCAGCGACTGGTGCCGAGCGGAGCTCACGGACCCCCGCGCGAAACCGGTGTTGGAGAAGATGGAGGCGAACCTGAGGCCGGTCAGCTTGGCGGCAGCGAAGCTGACCGGCGTGTCACTGCTGAGGGAGTTCCTAGAGCACCAGCTGGCTCCACTTCGGTAGTACTCACCCCCGATGTGGAGGCCTCATCCGAGCCCCGCGGCCTTGGGCGACGAAGATTTGGCCGCGGTCCTCCAATCTCTGGTCGGGGGCGAGGTGGCAAGGTTGGAGGGCGCACCTACGCCCTTGTTCCTCCGCGACGACTGGGAGCAGGTGGTGGAGTCCATGCCCGTCTTCAACGGGGACGGGCCTGTGCCCGTGGCGGCTCCCGAGGGACTCGTGGACGTGTCCTCCAGCGACTCCGGCGAAGAGGAGGACGAAGAGGAGCGAGAGAAGGGGCCTGACTCCGAGGCGACCAACGGAGATTCAAGGGCTCCCCTACCTCGGCACAGGTCCCACACTCTCCGCCTTTCTTCGAGTGATGATGACGAGGATGGGGACGAGCAGGTCAGCAGGGGCTTGCCCCTGATCCTGAAGAAGGACAGGACCGGGCTGATCCCTCGCGGGTCTGCCCTGTTGGAAATATGCCCTAGAGGCAATAATAAATTGATTATTATTATATTTCCTTGTTCATGATAATCGTTTATTATCCATGCTAGAATTGTATTGATAGGAAACTCAGATACATGTGTGGATACATAGACAACACCATGTCCCTAGTAAGCCTCCAGTTGACGAGCTCGTTGATCAATAGATGGTTACAGTTTCCTGACCATGGACATCGGATGTCGTTGATAACGGGATCACATCATTAGGAGAATGATGTGATGGACAAGACCCAATCCTAAGCCTAGCACAAGATCATGTAGTTCGTATGCTAAAGCTTTTCTAATGTTAAGTATCGTTTCCTTAGACCATGAGATTGTGCAACTCCCGGATACCGTAGGAGTGCTTTGGGTGTGCCAAACGTCACAACGTAACTAAGTGGCTATAAAGGTACACTATAGGTATCTCCGAAAGTGTCTGTTGGGTTGGCACGAATCGAGACTGGGATTTGTCACTCCGTGTGACGGAGAGGTATCTCTGGGCCCACTCGGGAGGACATCATCATAATGTGCACAATGTGATCAAGGAGTTGATCACGGGATGATGTGTTACGGAACGAGTAAAGAGACTTGCCGGTAACGAGATTGAACAAGGTATCGAGATACCGACGATCGAATCTCGGGCAAGTACTATACCGCTAGACAAAGGGAATTGTATACGGGATTGATCGAATCCTCGACATCGTGGTTCATCCGATGAGATCATCGTGGAACATGTGGGAACCAACATGGGTATCCAGATCCCGCTGTTGGTTATTGACTGGAGAACGTCTCGGTCATGTCTGCATGGTTCCCGAACCCGTAGGGTCTACACACTTAAGGTTCGATGACGCTAGGGTTATAAAGGAAGTTTGTATGTGGATACCGAATGTTGTTCGGAGTCCCGGATGAGATCCCGGACGTCACGAGGAGTTCCGGAATGGTCCGGAGGTAAAGATTTATATATGGGAAGTCCTGTTTTGGTCACCGAAAGAGTTTCGGGTTTTATCGGTAACGTACCGGGACCACCAGGAGGGTCCCGGGGGCCCACCAAGTGGGACCACTGGCCCCGGAGGGCTGCATGAGCCACATGTGGGAGGGAACCAGCCCCAGGTGGGCTGGTGCGCCCCCCACAAGGGCCCAAGGCGCCTAGGGTTTGGGGAGGGGGCGCCCCACCTAGCTTGGGGGGCAAGTTTCCCCTCTCCACCCCCTTGGCCGCCACCCTAGATGGGTTTGGGGCAGCCGCACCCCTTGGGGTGGAAACCCTGAAGGGGGCACACCCCCTTCCCTCTCCCCTATATATACTTGTGGGTTTTGGGGCTGCCAACAGACGAGTTCCGATCTCTCCATGGCGCAGCCCTGCTTCTCTCCCTCCTCCTCTCCCGCGGTGCTTGGCGAAGCCCTGCAGGATTGCCACGCTCCTCCACCACCACCACGCCGTTATGCTGCTGCTGGATGGAGTCTTCCTCAACCTCTCCCTCTCTCCTTGCTGGATCAAGGCGCGGGAGACGTCACCGGGCTGTACGTGTGTTGAACGCGGAGGTGCCGTCCGTTCGGCACTAGGATCATCGGTGATTTGGATCACGGCGAGTACGACTCCATCAACCCCGTTCACTTGAATGCTTCCGCTTAGCGATCTACAAGGGTATGTAGATGCACTCTCCTTCCCCTCGTTGCTGGTTTCTCCATAGATAGATCTTGGTGACACGTAGGAAAATTTTGAATTTCTGCTACGTTCCCCTACAGTGGCATCATGAGCTAGGTCTATTGCGTAGATTCTTTGCACGAGTAGAACACAAAGTAGTTGTGGGCGTTGATTTTGTTCAATATGCTTACCGTTACTAGTCAATCTTGATTCGGCGTCATTGTGGGATGAAGCGGCCCGGACCGACCTTACACGTACACTTACGTGAGACAGGTTCCACCGACTGACATGCACTAGTTGCATAAGGTGGCTAGCGGGTGCCAGTCTCTCCCACTTTAGTCGGATCGGATTCGATGAAAAGGGTCCTTATGAAGGGTAAATAGCAATTGACATATCACGTTGTGGTTTTGTGTAGGTAAGAAACGTTCTTGCTAGAAACCCACAGCAGCCATGTAAAACATGCAAACAACAATTAGAGGACGTCTAACTTGTTTTTGCAGGGTATGCCATGTGATGTGATATGGCCAAAAGGATGTGATGAATGATATATGTGATGTATGAGATTGATCATGTTCTTGTAATAGGAATCACAACTTGCATGTCGATGAGTATGACAACCGGCAGGAGCCATAGTAGTTGTCTTTAATTTATTTATGACCTGCGTGTCAAACGTAAACGTCATGTAATTACTTTACTTTATTGCTAACCTTAGCTGTAGTAGTAGAAGTAATAGTTGGCGAGACAACTTCATGAAGACACGATGATGGAGATCATGATGATGGAGATCATGGTGTCATGCTGGTGATGACGATGATCATGGAGCCCCGAAGATGGAGATCAAAAGGAGCAAAGTAATGATGGCCATATCATGTCACTATTTGATTGCATGTGATGTTTATCATGTTTATACATCTTATTTGCTTAGAACGACGGTAGTAAATAAGATGATCCCTCATTAAAATTTCAAGAAAGTGTTCCCCCTAACTGTGCACCGTGGCGAAAGTTCGTCGTTTCGAAGCACCACGTGATGATCGGGTGTGATAGATTCTTACGTTCGAATACAACGAGTGTTGACGAGCCTAGCATGTACAGACATGGCCTCGGAACACATGCGAAACACTTAGGTTAACTTGACGAGCCTAGCATGTACAGACATGGCCTCGGAACACAAGAGACCGAAAGGTCGAGCATGAGTCGTATGGTAGATACGATCAACATGAAGATGTTCACCGATGATGACTAGTCCGTCTCACATGATGATCGGACACGGCCTAGTTGACTCGGATCATGTAATCACTTAGATGATGAGAGGGATGTCTATCTGAGTGGGAGTTCATAAGATGAACTTAATTATCCTGAACATAGTCAAAAGATCTTTGCAAATTATGTCGTAAGCTCGCGCTTTAGTTCTACTATTTTAGATATGTTCCTATAGAAAATATAGTTGAAAGTTGATAGTAGCAATTATGCGGACAATAGAAGGCTTATGTCCTTAATGCAACGCTCGGTGTGCTGGACCTCGAACGTGGTCTGTGGGTGTTGCGAACATCTGACATACACGATTTGATGACTACACGATAGTTCGGTAATGTTAAATGGTTTAGAATTGAGGCACCGAAGACATTTTTGAAATGTCGCGGAACGTATGAGATGTTTCGAGGGCTGAAATTGGGTTTTCAGGCTCGTGCCCATGTCAAGAGGTATAAGACCTCCGACGATTTTCTTAGCCTGCAGACTAAGGGAGAAAAGCTCAATCGTTGAGCTTGTGCTCAGATTGTCTGAGTACAACAATCACTTGAATCGAGTGGGAGTTGATCTTCCAGATAAGATAGTGATGTTTCTCCAAAGTCATTGCCACCAAGCTGCTAGAGCTTCGTAATGAACTATAACATATCAGGGATAGATAAAATGATCCTTGAAATATTCGCGATGTTTGACACCGCGAAAGTAGAAATCAAGAAGGAGCGTCAATTGTTGATGGTTAGTGAAACCACTAGTTTCAAGAAGGGCAAGGGAAAGAAGGGATACTTCATGAAACGGCAAATCAGTTGCTGCTCTAGTGGAGAAACCCAAGGTTAAACCCAAACCCGAGACTGAGTGCTTCTGTAATAAGGGGAACAACCACTGGAGCAGAATTACCTTAGATACTTGGTAGATGAGAAGGCTGTCGATAGAAGTATATTGGATATACATTATGTGAATGTGTACTTTACTAGTACTCCTAGTAGCATCAGGGTATTAGATACCGGTTCGGTTGCTAAGTGTTAGTAACTCGAAATAAAAGCTACGGAATAAACGGAGACTAGCTAAAGGTGAGCTGACGAGATGTGTTGGAAGTGTTCCCAAGGTTGATGTGATCAAGCATCGCACGCTCCCTCTGCCATCGAGATTGGTGTTAAACCTAAATAATTTTTATTTGGTGTTTGCGTTGAGCATAGACATGATTGGATTATGTCTATCGCAATACGGTTATTCATTTAAGGAGAATAATGGTTACTCTATTTATTTGAATAATACCTTCAATGGTCTTGCACCTAAAATGAATGGTTTGTTGAATCTCGATCATAGTGATACACATGTTCATGCCAAAAGATATAAGATAGTAATGATAGTACCACCTACTTGTGGCACTGCCATGTAAGTCATATTGGTATAAAACGCATGAAGAAGCTCCATGTTGTTGGATCTTTGGACTCACTCATTTTTGAAAAGGATTGAGACATGTGAACCATGTCTATTGGTATATACGCATGAAGAAACTCCATGTAGATGGACCGTTTGGACTCACTTGATTTTGAATCGCTTGAGACATGCAAATCATACCACATGGGCAAGATGACTGAAAGCTTCGGTTTCAGTAAAATGGAACAAGAAAGCAACTTGTTGGAAGTAACACATTTTGATGTGTGCAGTCCAATGAGTGCTGCGGCACGCAGTGGATATCATTATGCTCTAACTTCACAGATGATTTGAGTAGATACTGAGCATATTTACTTGATGAAACACAAGTCTGAATTATTGAATGGTTCAAGTAATTTCAGAATGAAGTTGAATATCATCGTGACAAGAGGATAAAATATCTATGATATGATCATAGAGATGAATATCTGAGTTGCGAGTTTGGTACACAATTGAGACATTGTGGAAATTGTTTCACGACTAGTACCGCCTGGAACACCATAGTGTGATGGTGTGTCCGAACATCATAACTGCACCCTATTGGATATGATGCATACCATGATGTCTCTTATCGAATTACCACTATCGTTCATGGGTTAGGCATTAGAGACAACCACACTCACTTTAAATAGGGCACCACGTAATTCCGATGAGATGACACCGTATGAACTATGGTTTAGAGAAACCTAAGCTGTCATTTCTTAAAAGTTTGGGGCTGCGACGCTTATATGAAAAGTTTCAGGCTGATAAGCTCGAACCCAAAGCGGATAACTGCATCTTCATAGGACACCCAAAACAGTTGGGTATACCTCCTGTCTCAGATCCGTAAGCAATAGGGATTGTTTCTCAAATCAGGTCCTTTCTCGAGGAAAAGTTTCTCTCGAAAGAATTGAGTGGGAGGATGGTGGAGACTTGATGAGGTTATTGAACCATCACTTCAACTAGTGTGTAGCAGGGCACAGGAGTTGTTCCTATGGCACCTACACCAATTGAAGTGGAAGCTTATGATAGTGATCATGAGACTTCGGATCAAGTCACTCCCAAACCTCGTAGGATGACAAGGATGCGTACTACTTTAGAGTGGTACGTAATCCTGTCTTGGACGTCATGTTGCTAGACAACAATGAACCTACGAGCTATGGAGAAGCGATGGTGGGCCCGAATTCCGATGAATGGCTCGAGACCATAAAATCCGAGAGAGGATCCATGTATGAAAACAAAGTGTAGACTTTGGCAGAACGGCTTGATGGTCGTGAGGCTGTTGAGTATAGATGGATTTTAAAAGGAAGACGGACAATGATGGTAAATGTCACCATTAAAGCTCGACTTGTCGTTAAGATGCTTCCCGACAAGTTCAAGGAGTTGACTACGATGAGATTTTCTCACTCGTAGCGATGCTAAGAGTCTGTTGGAATTATGTTAGCAGTTACTGCATTACTTATGAAATCTTGCAGATAGGATGTCAAAACATTGTTTCCTCGATGATTTTCTTGAGGAAAGGTTGTATGTGATACAACCAGAAGGGTTTGTCAATCCTGAAAGATGCTAACAAGTATGCAAAGCTCCAGCAATCCTTTTAAGGACTGGAGTAAGCATCTCGGAGTTGGAATGTACACTTTGATGAGATGATCAAAGATTTTGGGTTTATACAAAGTTTATGAGAAACTTGTATTTCCAAAGAAGTGAGTGGGAGCACTATAGAATTTCTGATGAGTATATGTTGTTGACATATTGTTGATCAGAAATGATGTAGAATTTCTGGAAAGCATATAGGGTTATTTGAAAAGTGTTTTTCAATGGAAAACCTGGATTAAGCTACTTAAACATTGAGCATCAAGATCTATAAGGATAGATCAAGACGTTTAATGGTATTTTCAAATGAGCACATACCTTAACATGATCTTGAAGGTGTTCAAGATGGATCAGTCAAAGGAGTTCTTGCCTGAGTTGTAAGGTATGAAGTTAAGACTTAAAGCTCGACCACGGCAGAATAGAGAGAAAGGACGAAGGTCGTCCCCTATGCTTTAGTCGTAGGCTCTAAAGTATGCTATGTTATGTACCGCACCTGAAGTGTGCCAAACCATGAGTCAGTCAAGGGGTACAAGTGTGATCTAGAAATGGATCACAGGACAACAGTCAAAGTTATCCTTAGTAACTAGTGGACTAAGGAATTTTCTCGATTATGGAGGTGCTAAAAGAGTTTGTCGTAAAGGGTTACGCCGATGCAAGCTTTGACACTAATCCAGATTATTCTGAGTAGTAAACTGGATTCGTATAGTAGAACAGTTATTTGGAATAGCTCCAAATAGAGCGTGGAAACTGCATCTAGGATATGACGTAGATATTTGTAAAGCACACACGGATCTGAAAGATTCAGACCCGTTGACTATAACCTCTCTCACAAGCATAACATGATCAAACCCAGAACTCCTGGGTGTTAGTCACATAGGGATGTGACCTTGAGTGTTAATCGCATATCGATGTGAACTAGATTATTGACTCTAGTGCAAGTGGGAGACTGTTGGAAATATGCCCTAGAGGCAATAATAAATTGATTATTATTATATTTCCTTGTTCATGATAATCGTTTATTATCCATGCTAGAATTGTATTGATAGGAAACTCAGATACATGTGTGGATACATAGACAACACCATGTCCCTAGTAAGCCTCTAGTTGACTAGCTCGTTGATCAATAGATGGTTACAGTTTCCTGACCATGGACATTGGATGTCGTTGATAACGGGATCACATCATTAGGAGAATGATGTGATGGACAAGACCCAATCCTAAGCCTAGCACAAGATCATGTAGTTCGTATGCTAAAGCTTTTCTAATGTCAAGTATCGTTTCCTTAGACCATGAGATTGTGCAACTCCCGGATACCGTAGGAGTGCTTTGGGTGTGCCAAACGTCACAACGTAACTGGGTGGCTATAAAGGTACACTACAGGTATTTCCGAAAGTGTCTGTTGGGTTGGCACGAATCGAGACTGGGATTTGTCACTCCGTGTGACGGAGAGGTATCTCTGGGCCCACTCGGTAGGACATCATCATAATGTGCACAATGTGATCAAGGAGTTGATCACGGGATGATGTGTTACGGAACGAGTAAAGAGACTTGCCGGTAACGATATTGAACAAGGTATCGAGATACCGACGATCGAATCTCGGGCAAGTACTATACCGCTAGACAAAGGGAATTGTATACGGGATTGATCAAATCCTCGACATCGTGGTTCATCCGATGAGATCATCGAGGAACATGTGGGAACCAACATGGGTATCCAGATTCCGCTGTTGGTTATTGACTGGAGAACGTCTCGGTCATGTCTGCATGGTTCCCGAACCCGTAGGGTCTACACACTTAAGGTTCGATGACGCTAGGGTTATAAAGGAAGTTTGTATGTGGATACCGAATGTTGTTCGGAGTCCCGGATGAGATCCCGGACGTCACGAGGAGTTCCGGAATGGTCCGGAGGTAAAGATTTATATATGGGAAGTCCTGTTTTGGTCACCGAAAGAGTTTCGGGTTTTATCGGTAACGTACCGGGACCACCAGGAGGGTCCCGGGGCCCCACCAAGTGGGACCACCGGCCCCGGAGGGCTGCATGGGCCACATGTGGGAGGGGACCAGCCCCAGGTGGGCTGGTGCGCCCCCCCCCCACAAGGGCCCAAGGCGCCTAGGGTTTGGGGAGGGGCGCCCCACCTAGCTTGGGGGGCAAGTTTCCCCTCTCCACCCCCTTGGCCGCCACCCTAGATGGGTTTGGGGCAGCCGCACCCCTTGGGGTGGAAACCCTGAAGGGGGCGCACCCCCTTCCCTCTCCCCTATATATACTTGAGGGTTTTGGGGCTGCCAACATACGAGTTCCGATCTCTCCATGGCGCAACCCTGCTTCTCTCCCTCCTCCTCTCCCGCGGTGCTTGGCGAAGCCCTGCAGGATTGCCACGCTCCTCCACCACCACCACGCCGTTGTGTTGCTGCTGGATGGAGTCTTCCTCAACCTCTCCCTCTCTCCTTGCTGGATCAAGGCGCGGGAGACGTCACCGGGCTGTACGTGTGTTGAACGCGGAGGTGCCGTCCGTTCGGCACTAGGATCATCGGTGATTTGGATCACGACGAGTACGACTCCATCAACCCCGTTCACTTGAACGCTTCCGCTTAGCGATCTACAAGGGTATGTAGATGCACTCTCCTTCCCCTCGTTGCTGGTTTCTCCATAGATAGATCTTGGTGACACGTAGGAAAATTTTGAATTTCTGCTACGTTCCCCTACATGCCCCTGCCCCGAGGCAGTCTGCAGACGCGCCTTCTGCTTCTGAGGTTGACCCTTCCAGCCGGCTGTCAGGCTTCATGTTCGGCCGGAGGCTGCCCGAGCTCACCGGCAATGACCCGTAAGTGCTTGATCCTTGTCTTTATTCCTTGTTCCGCTACCGAGGCTTGACCTTCGCATCTCTTGAATAGGCTGGCGCCCGCGGCGAAGAAGCCGAAGGGGGCTCCTAAGGCTCCATCCGCGGCAGCGCCTCCGCCTATGGAAGTAGATGACCGCCACGCACGGGCTTCTCCTACCCGGTCATCCTCGCGTGGCCTGGCTGAGCTGGCTGGGGCGAGCTCAGCCCCCATGGCCCAGGTGGCTCCTGAGGTGCCTTTGCCTGCTGCCGCCGCCACGGTCGTTGGGGCGCAGCAGACTCCGCCTCAGGATGCTGTGGTTTCGCCGCCACTACCTTCTCCTCCTGCTCCACCAACTGCTGCTTCTCCAACTCCTCCTGCCGTCCTGGAGCGTTCTGTTGTTGGACTGGACCGGCTGCGGTAGGATCTTCTTGGCGCCGACCCTCGCCTGGTGGCCGGGCGCTTGGAGCTGGCTTTAGGATGGATTCACTCCGACGCCTCGATTCGGGCGGTGCTGGTTCAGGCCTTGACGGCCTACGATGAGGAGAGGGAGGCCGTCCTCGAGGCGAAGGCTGCTCGAGACGCAGCCCTGGGGGAGGTGGTCGAAGTCCGCGGTCGTTGCAAGGCGCTGGAGGACGAGCTGCAGGGCCTGCGGGACCAGCTCACGAAGGAGGTTCGTCTTCGCCAGGAGCAAGAAGAAGGCATGAAGGCTCGCGATGTGGCCATCGAGGGCCGGGAGGCCAAGCTCAAGAAGCGCCGCGACCGTCTAGGCACGCTGAAGGAGCTGGAGGCGACGAAGGTTGAGCTGGACGGCAAAGCCCGGGTTCTTGCCGAGGATCGCGAGGCCTTCGCGGACATGGAGAAGAAAGCTCGTTCCTTGCTGAAGACGCTTTACGAGAGCGGCCTGGAGAGCCCGCTGGCTGGCTCCGAGGACGGCCCCGCCAAGTTGCTTCCCTTCCTGGTGCGTGCTCTTGAGGATGTCACCCTTGGCCTTGGCCCCACGGCCGAGGCCGAGGCGCGGGTCCTGTCTTCTGCTGCGCTGACGCGTGTCTTCACCCACATCTACCTTCGCGACCCCAGCGTGGACCTCGACAGCCAGTTGGAGCCAGTAAGCGGCGAGGGCGCTGCTGCCGCTGCCGAGGCCATGAAGGGTCGCACGGAGGCTCTGCTGGGGAAGTTCCGGGCCTTCAGTACCAAGCCGAAGCAAGGCACTGCCGGCCCCGCTGCTCCACGAGGCGAAGCCACTCCGCACTGCTCCACCGCCGACAAGTGACTCCGCTACTGCCCCTGTCATGCTTTTAATTCCTGCACATGTATCATGCCTCGGGGAGGCGTTTAAACTCGCGCTTGGTATTAAGACGACAGGATGGACTGTAATATTTGCTTTTAAATTCCTTGAATTTTATGTATTTCCTCCCTACTTGCTTGTGTTCTACGCCGGCAGAGCCCGGCCCCGCGCGTACCTCACCCAGCATTAGCCCCGACCAGAAACCAGGACGGGACCAAAGGAGTGAGGGGCTACGTGGAAAGTTAGGCTCCTGAGTCGCGATGCTCAGGAGTCCCCCTTGGCGCACGAACAACAAGTAGGGAGGTGTGATGTAGGTGGATCTTCCGTTCTTCGTCTGTAGAGCCCGGCCCCACGCGTACCTCACCCAGTGCTAGCCTTTCGGAACTAGGGAGTGAGGGGCTACGGGACCGGTTAGGCTCCTAAGTCGCGATGCTCAGGAGTCCCCCTTGACGCGTAAACAGCAAGTGATGAGGTGAGATGCAAGTGGGTCTATCGTTCTACGTCTGCAGAGCCCAGCCCCGCGCGTACCTCACCTAGCGCTAGCCTTTTAGAACTAGGGAGTGAGGGGCTACGGGACCAGTTAGGATCCTGAGTCGCGATGCTTAGGAGTCCCCCTTGACGCTCAAACGTCCTTCGTACCTTGGCTCCGCTCGGGTAGATACGCGCGACGAACCAGGCCCGGGGGGCCTGGCTGGGTGGCGTGCGTCTGGGCGTGACCTAGGCGCAGCCCCCGTGCCCAGCCCCCTCGCGCAGCGCTCCCGGGGGGAGGCGTTGCGATGAGGCCAGACACTAAGGTCTGGGCTCCCTGAGGTTGATGCGGCCCGGGGGCCACCCTCAGTTGTTTATCACCAGCGCGGAGCATGGCGCTTCCGTATGTGTACGGGCATAGCCGCTCCTCGGCAGTGTCGTCAGCCAGCATGGAGCATGGTGCTTCCACTGGTACGTGGGAGGGGGCTCCCCTTCGGGAGGAGCCCCCGGGGCGTGTACAGCCCCGCCCTGACACGTGGCCGGCACGGTAGGGCTAGGTGAGGTGTATCTGGGCACCCGTGAGCCAGCGCGGGACTCACGGGACCCTACCTCTAGGCGGGTTGCGCCTGGCACTGGGCCTTATCTTGAGATGTGTTCCTGCAAATTTGGTTAGATGCCGGCACTCTACGTCCTCGGGTCCCGGCCCTCAAGCTGGTCTCAGCCGTCGCTGGTATGCCAGGTCGCGATACCGTGGACAAGGCCAGAGGGTGAGGGCTGGAGTGCCGGTAAGAGCCCTGAGTCGCGATGCTCAGGTACCCCCCCCCCCTTTAACGTGCAAGTGGTCGACATGGAGAAGAAGAGGTGCTGTGGACAGGCATCAAGTAATCAAGCATGATAGGCGAATGCATAGCCGGAAATAAGTGCAAGGGAGATACATGCCGCTGGGCCTGGCCCAAGCGACTTGGGGATGATGCAGCCCGAAGGGCGCCCTCAACAAAGCGAGCTAATGACTGGAAATAAAAAGGGATACATGCCACAGGGACGGACCCACGCGGCCTGGGAATGATGCAGCCCTGGGGGGGCGCTCCCAGCTGGAAATGAAACTTGGAAGATGTCACCTGACGATGTCGAGGACGAAGGGGTGTCGGTGCAGCAGACTCGATGGGCTGCGGAAGCCGGTCCTCACGAGCCCCCAGGCCCAGGGGCCTCGGGAGGCTCCGGAGGCACTGGTGGCTCTTCGCGAATCATCTCCATCTCCGACAAGGCTGCGGAACGTGTCTTCTTGAGCCCCCATGATGCCCCTCATGAGGCGCTGGTACGTAGCAGCCGCGCTCGGCAAGCCGTAAGGCATGCGAACGTAGCTGTGGGGCGGACCCCCGCAGCGCCCCACTTGCGAGGGCAGAGGTGCTCCATCGTGGCGACTTGGTTGAGCCCTGGTACGTCGATGCAGACGCGCAGCCCACCATCCTCGCCTGGATGGGGAGCCACAGCCGGTAGACGGCGGCAACCTCTCATGATTCTCGATTCCTGTAGTTCTTGAACGGCCTTGTTGACGAACTCCTGCTGGTCTGACCTTCCTTGCCTTGCTCCTTCTTGAGGGAAACATGCTTTGAAGCACGCCTCCACGTGGTGCCCAAGCGCCTCCCTCGTAACCTTGGCTAGGTCGGTGGCCCTCCAGGGGAGAGCCTCCGAGCCCTGCCTGAGGAGGGCGCCGGGCGCGGTTTCCTATGCGATGGAGGGAGGTTCCCCTGGGCAGACGCGGGCCCTGAGAGGCCTGCCTCCTGAGGAGCCGGTCTGGACGTTGTCTTCTTCTTCTTGGGGGTGTGAGGGAGTCATGGATTAGGGGGTGTTCGGATAGCCGGACTATACCTTCAGCCAGACTCCCGGACTATGAAGATACAAGATTGAAGACTTCGTCCCGTGTCCGGAAGGTTCTTTCCTTGGCGTGGAAGGCAAGCTAGGCGTGCGGATATTCAAGATCTCCTACCAATGTAACCGACTCTATGTAACCCTAACCCTATCCGGTGTCTATATAAACCGGAGGGTTGTAGTCCGTAGGACGATCATCATAATCATCATAACCATCACCATACTCATAGGCTAGCTTCTAGGGTTTAGCCTCCTTGATCTCGTGGTAGATCTACTCTTGTACTACCCATATCATCAATATTAATCTAGCAGGAGTAGGGTTTTACCTCCATCGAGAGGGCCCGAACCTGGGTAAAATAAAGTGTCCCTTGACTCCTGTTACCATCCGACATTGACGCACAGTTCGGGACCCCCTACCCGAGATCCGCCGGTTTTGACACCGACATTGGTGCTTTCATTGAGAGTTCCTCTGTGTCATCGCCTTTAGGCCCGATGGCTCCTTTGATCATCAGCAACGATGAGGTCCAGGGTGAGACTTTTCTCCCCGGACAGATCTTCGTCTTCGGCAGCTGCGCTCTGCGGGCCAACTCGCTTGGCCATCTAGAGCAGATCGAAAGCTACGCCCCTGGCCATCAAGTCAGGTTTGGAAGCTTAAACTACACGGCAGATATCCGTGGAGACTTGATCTTCGACGGATTCGAGCCACAGTCAAGCGCGCCACACTATCCCGAGGGGCATGATATAGCTCTGCCTCCGAACAGTGTCCTGGAGGCCGCATACGCCCCGGCCCCGATCCTCGACTCGGAGCCCGCTGCGTCCTTCGAGGATGAACGGTTAGACGTCACCTCGGGGGCTGCGATCTTAAAAGCCATTGAGCCGAACGCAAGCCCCGCACTCCGCATGGCCCATGACTCCAAGGAGCCGGACTCTTTTCCGAACTCCAGGCCTCCCACGCCCCTGCCAATCGAATCAGATTGGGCGCCTGTAATGGAGTTTACCGCCGCGGACATCTTCCAGTGTTCACCTTTCAGTGATATCCTGAATTCTCTCAAGTCTCTCTCTTTGTCAGGAGAGCCCAGGCCGAACTACGGCCTGCGAGGTTGGGATTCGGACGACGAAGAAATTCAAAGCCCACCCACCACCCACTTAATAGCCACTGTCGATGATTTAACCGACATACTTCACTTCAGATCCGAAGACTTCAACAGTATGGACGACGAAGACGAAGACGAAGACGAACTGGAACCAGTACCCGTAGGGCACTGGACCTCCACCCCACCTAATGACATATTCATGGTGGATACACCTGAAAAAACTGACAATGAGGAAAAAGGAGGCGAAAAGGGGGGTAAACCCTCCGAAAAGCACTCAAAGCGGCGACGTAAACGCCGAGCTAAGCCCCGCCTCGATCAAGACCCAGCCATAGAGCAGGACGAGCCGGTAGACGACGAGCTTGTCTCAGAACAGCCGTCCGAACAGGGCAAAACGGATAGAGAGGACAGACAGCCCTCCCCCGGCCATAACAGAACTCCGGACGATACCACGCCGGACAAAATCACGGAGCAGAAGAATCTCCAAGAAAGGCTCGTCGCAATAGCATGTAGCCTGAAAAAGCAGAAGCAGAAGCTAAAGACGGCGGAAGATGCACTCAGAACAAGATTGAGCAAAGTAATCAAGACCGCAGACAAATACGGCGGCAGCCGCCGCACCAAAGGCTACCCGAAGAGAAAGCTACTGCTCGAATTCGACCAAGAGGCCTTAGAGCCACCACACTTGAAAAACAAAAAAGCCACACGGTTGGATAGACGACCCCACGGCCACCATGAAACGACAAGCGGCACCGCACTTGATGCGGCATGCGACCCAATGAAAGATTCGCATCATGGCCCAGCCAGGTCCATTTACGGGCCAAGAAAGCAAGCTCTCACAAGCAATGCAAAAAATCCACTATCAGAATCCGGCACACCCAAATACAGGGGCGCCGCACACCCCCTATGCTTCACCGATGAGGTCCTGGAATATGAATTTCCAGAGGGATTTAAACCCGTCAACATAGAGGCGTACGATGGAACAACAGACCCTGGAGTCTGGATCGAGGATTATATCCTCCACATACACATGGCTAGAGGAGATGATCTCCACGCCATAAAATATTTACCTCTTAAGCTTAAAGGGCCAGGCCGGCACTGGCTTAAAAGCCTTCCCAAAAACACAATTGGAAGTTGGGAAGAGCTCGAGGATGCTTTCCGAGCAAATTTTCAAGGGACCTATGTCCGACCCCCGGATGCAGACGATCTCAGTCACATAACTCAGCAGCCCGGAGAATCAGCTCGACAGTTCTGGAACAGATTCCTCACTAAAAAGAATCAAATAGTGGATTGTCCGGACGCCGAAGCCCTAGCGGCTTTCAGGCACAATGTCCGAGACGAATGTCTCGCCAGACACCTCGGCAGGAAAAGCCAAGAACAATGGCCGCACTCACAAGCCTCATGACCCACTTTTGCGCAGGAGAGGACAGGTGGTTGGCACGATGCAGCCCCAGCGACCCAAGTACATCAGAAATCAGGGATGGAAACGGGAAACCGCGACGAAATAAGGACCATCGCCGAATTAAAAGAAAAAGTCCGAAGAGCACGACAGTTAATGCCGGATTCAAAGGCTCACGGCAAAATCAGACAAAACCACCCCCTCAGGATAACAGGGAAGATCCGTCCAGCCTAAAGAGAATCCTGGATAGGATATGTCAGATACACAATACTCCTGGGAAGCCTGCTAATCATACCCACAGAGGCTGTTGGGTTTTCAAACAATCCAGAAAGCTTAACGCCGAACACAAGGGGCTCGACACACCAAGTGAAGAAGAAGACGAACCCCAAAAGAAGCACACCAGGAAGCAAAAGAACTTCCCGCAAGAAGTCAAAACAGTGAACTTACTTCACATAACAAGGCGTGGGACACCCATAAAGGTCCGCACATTCAAGCCTATCCCTCAGGAGTCCCGCCACTGGTCACTAAAGCCAATCATTTTTGATCAGCTAGATTATTCTCGAAATATCAAACACGCAGGCCGGACTGCCCTGATACTTAATCCAATAATAGACGGATTCCAGTTTACCAATGTCCTTATGGACGGTGGCAGTGGACTAAACCTGATATATCAGGATACAATTCACCGCATGGGCATAAACCCAACAAGAATCCGTCACAGTAAAACCTCCTTTCAAGGGGTAGCTCCAGGCCCGGACACCCATTGTATGGGTTCTCTCCGGCTCGTAGTCATATTTGGCTCCGCCAATAACTTTCGTCGCGAAAAGCTGACCTTCCACGTAGTCCCGTTTTCCAGTCGCTATCAAGCACTAATGGGACGTGGAGCTTTCGCTCGCTTTAACGCAATACCACATTATGCATCCCTCGCGCTAAAGATGCCCGGTCCTCGTGGCATCATCTCTTTAAAGGGAGCGTACTAAAATACGTCTCCTCCAAACGGAGGATTGCGCGGCCGCCTAAACAGCCGCACAATAAAATGGCCTCGCCAGCCAAAGGACTTTTTCGATGTAAGTCATTAAAGGCCACGGACCCGGACTCAACGAGTTCGGCACAAGCCCAGTATCAACATAGGCTTAGTATGCCATACCAGGGGTTGTACGCAGAGACAATAAAGCTCCACTCCATTTATTTTTTACTCTTATATTTTGTTATCCTTTTTGATCCGCACGACCCTTTTTCAATTTAATTCCTCTCTTTTACAGATGAACGTCGTACGGCGCCCGTCCAGGACACGGCACAACGGAGACACAGGCGCAGACGTGCAGTAGGGACCCGCCCCAAAGGATTCTTTTTAGATTAAGACCCTGCGTAAACCTTTTTTACTGTCTCTTGCTGCTACACATCCCCTGGTTTATTTCACTATAACCAAGGAGGAAGCTGGCGTTTTGGCATGTGGCCACGCCAGAATTCTTGCTCGTACCTGGACATGAGGGGCTTTTTTCTTTCTTAAGGGTGTTGTTCCACACACATCCACAAAGACCGAACGCCTTAGGGAGTGTTCGGCGTTGCGAGTTTTGGCACTATATGCATCAGCTCCGAGTCATGATTTTGGTCACATGTTGGGTTGCCCGGCTCCTGAGTTCGGCCACCTTACATTCCATTCTGTCGGCTAAGGTAGCACCAGGAGAACTACTGCGATTGTGCCCCGGTTCGGCCGGGCGAGCACCTCAGTAGAGAAAGCCGAAAATCGACTGTCATGATGTAGCGTGAGACTGGTCGCCACTCGATGACTTATAGGGGTTTATCAAATTCCAACGTTTTGACGAAGGGCCGCTTCCCAGTCAGGCTCACGTGCACCCCGAATTCGGGTAAACGCAGTCGCCACTAAAGGGCTACCTAAAGAGTCCCACTGTCAAGCTCCTATGGCTAAGTGAAAGTGTTAAAGCATTATAGTCCGGTTGCCTAGCCCGCTGCGCTATCACCTCCTTTGTAGGACCAAGACGTTGGGTTAAGTGTGAAAATGCGTCTTCTGCGCGCACCCCCGCACTATGTGCATGGGGGCTGAAGCCAACGACTGCAATCTTTCAGAATTTATATATTTAACGGCCGCACAGGAGGTGTTCTCAATACTTGAAGGCACAAGTCTAAAATGTGCCACTACATTTTATCAAAATACTGTTTTATAATTACAGATGGTGTCATAACATAGCATCCTTTGAGCACTGCGTCTCTATTATGCGAGCGCCTTCGAGGACTTCCTCAAAATAGTGCTCGGAAGGTATTCGGCCTTTCTCCGAATCTCGGGACGAAACAACGGTGGGCTCCATATCTGCCCAGTATGTCTTGACACGGGCAAGAGCCAGACGAGCGCCCTCTATGCACGCTGACCTCTTCAGAGCATCGACACGGGGCACCACGTCAAGAAATTGCTGCACCAAGCTGAAATAGCTTTTCGGCTTCGATTTCCCCGGACACAGGCGATCCATGGCGTACTTCTTGGCGAGTCCGAACAACCTATTCAGCTCGGCCCATTGGGCCAGGCGATCGTCCATAGCCAGTGGACGCTCTGGATTGGTGAACTGCGACCAGAAGAGCTTCTCCACTTCATGACCTTCCTTATCTTGAAAGTACATGATCGCATCAGCTGCACTAGCCGCCAAATCCAGATAGGTGTCCTTCACGCTCCACGCTCGGTCCAATGGGGCGAACTTCGGATCATAGAATTTTCTCCGCAGCAGGAAGGGCTTTCCATCCGCAATTAGTCCGGCTTGACGTAGCTCTTCCCTTGTCGCTCTCATTGCAGAGCGGGCGTCCTTGGCGTCAGTAAAGGCCTTCTCCAAGTCCGTCTGCCTTGCTCGACCTTCCTCTTCAAGAAGCTTGCAACGGTCAGTAGCACTTTTTAACTTTACAGCAATATCAGCCATCTCCTCCCTGCCTCGGCAATGGGAAGCCTGTTCGGCTTTCAGCTCTTCTCGGGCTTTTCCGGCAGCTGCATCGCTTTTTCTGGCTTGTTCCTTTGCTTTGGCGAGTTCGGCCCTTAGACCTTCCACGGCAGCCGCACCATCTGCATCAAGCATACACACGGTAAGATATTGACATGAAGCTCCTCTTACTAAACAATCGCCAAATAAATTCAATACCTTGAGCATCATCAAGCCCCTTGTTAACAAGCACAATGTCGGCTTCTGCCTCATCAAGTTGCCGCTTCATTTCGGCAAACTCTCGAGTCCGGCTTGACTCCGGACAATCTGCCACCTACATACAAAGGTGCCACTTAAAGGACCTTGGATTTAGATCCTCTGCACGCCGCACACCTCTGCGATGCACAGAGTCTCAGGGGCTACTATCTACACAGGGCGCGCGTTATTACGCACAACTAACACTAATATTCGTTATTTAAAACGTACCTCAAGGCCCGCCAGTAAACTCTTGACGGCCTCGTTCAGTCCGCTTTCCGCGGACGAAATCTTTTCAATCACCGTGTTCATCAACACACGATGCTCATCCGAAACAGAGGCTCGCCCCAGCAGAACCTTTAGCTCCTCCGACTGAACACCAGATGGTGCCAGACTTGTCCCATGGCCTTCTTCGAAGGCCGGACGCGGAGAACCTCGGGGGGCCGCACGGTCACCTTCTGCCTCTGGCAGATTCGGAGAAATCCTCTGCGACGACACTTCGGCGTCGCCCGCCTTGCTAGGCGATATAGAAGGAGGAGGCGTTCCGCTCTCCATCATCTCCGGAAGAAGATCCCCCAACGACGAGCTCTGCTGAGAAGGGTCGAGGTCCGAACTACAAGGTAAGGTTTCGGTTAAAACTTCTCAGATACAAATCAAGGATTTCTCTTAAAAGAACAACTCTCCTTCTACTTACGGCTCGTTGGAGGCCTGCTCCCTTTGAGGGTTTAGTTCGGCCAAGGGGCTCCCCGGCGTTGGGCCCTCTGACATGGATTCTTTCCCCCGCTTTGGAGCTATGGCTTCCGGGTCGTCAGAGGCGGCCCTTTTCTTCCCCTTGGGAGAGGAATCATCGATTCCCCCCTTCGGGATGACCTCTTTCGAAGAGGCCACGATTTCCTTGTCCGCTCCTTCATTTCCCTCCAGAGGCGTCACCTCCAACATCTTGACTAGCACGGGATCTAGCCTGGTCTCAGGAAGGGGAGCCGGACACCGGATCAGCTTCGCCTTCGCTATCCACTCCTGCGGAGAAGTGCTGTTAAAAAAACAAGTCAATTGTGCGGATAGAAGGTCCGGGCGCGGGGTCACCTACTTTGGTATCCGGGCGGTTGCGGCTTAAACCAGCATCCTCGGTCAAATCCGGACTCACTTCTGGTAATCCGAAGAACAGTTTATACATCTCCATAGGCGTCATGCCCATGAAATTTCGGAGAGCCCGCGGCCCCTCTGGGTTGAACTCCCACAGGCGGAGGGGGCGACGTTGGCCGGGCAATGTCCGGCGAATCAGCATAACTTGAGTCACCTTGACCAGGTCGAGGTCTCCTTTCAAGAGACCCTTTATACGGCCTTACAACAGGGGAACATCTTTGGGCAATCCCCGGTCTAACCCTATGTTGATCCACGATGCTAAGCGTGGTGGGGGGCCTGAGCGAAAGGCTGGAGGCGCCACCCAAGTGGTGCCCCGAGGAGAGGTGATGTAGAACCACTCCTGTTGCCATGAGCTGAGCTCCTCTTGAAAAGCGCCCTCAGGCCATGGAGCATCGGTATTTCTTTTTATAACAGTGCCTCCGCACTCTGCGTGACGCCCCTCGATTATCCTTGGTTCTACCTTGAAGGTCTTGAGCCATAATCCGAAGTGAGGGGTGATATGGAGGAACGCTTCGCACACGATCTCTGCTTCGACAAGACGTGCCAAGGAAACCGCCTCGTTGAACGTGCTGCGGTGGAACAACAAAAAATAATCCATACAGAAGGCTTGGTCGCAGTGTTATGACGCACTACGGAATACGTCAGCAGATTTGATTTGTGTTTGTATTATTCTCTATATGGCAATACGTGGAAACTTGTTTTGCAGAGCCGGACACTATTTTGGGTGTTTATTATCTTCTTGAAGAACTTGGAGGAGGAACCCGCCTTGCAATGCCGAAGACAATTTGCGCGCCGGACTCGTCGTCATTGAAGCCTGGTTCAGGGGCTACTGAGGGAGTCCTGGATTAGGGGGTGTTCGAATAGCCGGACTATACCTTCAGCCGGACTCCCGGACTATGAAGATACAAGATTGAAGACTTCGTCCCGTGTCCGAAAGGTTCTTTCCTTGGCGTGGAAGGCAAGCTAGGCGTGCGGATATTCAAGATCTCCTACCAATGTAACCGACTCTGTGTAACCCTAACCCTATCCGGTGTCTATATAAACCGGAGGGTTGTAGTCCGTAGGACGATCATCATAATCATCATAACCATCATCATACTCATAGGCTAGCTTCTAGGGTTTAGCCTCCTTGATCTCGTGGTAGATCTACTCTTGTACTACCCATATCATCAATATTAATCTAGAAGGAGTAGGGTTTTACCTCCATCGAGAGGGCCCGAACCTGGGTAAAATAAAGTGTCCCTTGTCTCATGTTGCCATCCGACCTTGACCCACAGTTCGGGACCCCCTACCCGAGATCCGCCGGTTTTGACACCGACAGGGTGGTCTCAGGAAGCCTCCTGCTTCCGCGATCCGGGTCTTCCAGTGACGCGGCCTGAAAGGCTCGCTCCAAGGAACACACTGCATCCTTCTCTTCACAGGGCACCGTGATGACTCCGCCACTTCCTGGCATCTTGAGGACGTTGTAGCCATGCTGAGTTACGGCCATGAACTTGGCCAGCGCTGGGTACCCCAGGATGGCGTTGTACGGCAGGCGGATGTGAGCGACGTCGAAGTCGATGAGCTCGGTGCGGTAGTTGTTGCGTGCCCCAAAGGTGACAGGGATGCGGACCTGCCCAATCGGGACCGTGGAGCCGTCGGTGACTCCGGAGAAAGGCTTGGTTGGCTGGAGCTGGTCATAGGGCACTTGGAGATTATTGAATGTTTCCACGAACAGGACGTTGATCCCTGCCCCACCATTGATGAGGGTCTTGGTGACCAGTACGTTGCTGATGACTGGGGAGCAAAGCATCGGGAGGACTCCGGCTGTGGCCGCACACTTGAGCTGATCCGCTAAGCTGAATGTGATGGCACACGCCGACCACCTGAGAGGGCCCGTTGCTTCGAGCTTGGGGAAGACTGCATTCACTTCACGGGCAAACTGCTTGAAGATGCGTTGGGAGGCTGGGGCTTGAGCTCCGCCCAGGATGCAGGCGATTGCGCGTGGCTCCTGGAAGCCCCCAGCCCCTTCATCTTGATGGCGGTCCTCGTTCCTCCTTGGCTGAGGCGGCAGTGGAGGGAGGCCTGTGTTGCCTTGTGAGCGATCCTCACGAGGCTGATCCCTCCAGTCCCCCTCGCGAGGCAGGTCTCGCCAGTGATCCTCGCGAGGTTGACCGCGCCACCCTTGGCACGGGCCGCGGTCTTCCCAGCGTCCTGCGTTTCTTCCTCCTCCTCGGCCGTAGCCCCAATCAGCACGGTCAGGATGACGGCCGATCCTTCCTTCTCGCACGGCCCGGAGTTCCTGGCATTTGTTGGTGTTGTGGGTGTGGAGGTCGTGGTACACACAGTACCGGTTTCCCCTGGAGGATTCAGGCAGATCTTTGCCCCGCTTGGTGTCTGGTTCTGCCGCGAGCACGGCAGCCCCCTTGCGCTTCACGTCCTTGGCCTTGGGCTTCTTCTCTTCTGGGTCTGCGGCAGGCAGCTCGAGGAGGGAGAGACGTCCTTCCTCAGCCCTGGCGCACTTGGTCGCCAAGTTGAACAGCTCCAGGGAGGTGCACATGTCTTCATGCATCGCCAGCTCCTCCTTCATCTTGACGTCGCGCACACCGTCGGAGAAGGCTGAGATGATGGCCTCCTCGGACACCTTGGGGATCTTGAGGCACGCGCTGTTGAAGCGCTGGATGTACTTTTGCAAGGTCTCTCCGGGTTGTTGCTTGATGCGCCGCATGTCGCTCACGGCGGGCGGCCGGTCGCGAGTACCTTGGAAGTTGGCGATGAAGCGGGTGCACATCTGGTCCCAGGAAGAGATCGTGCTTGGAGCGAGATTTAGGAGCCAGGTGCGAGCTCCTTCCTTGAGCGCCATGGGGAACCAGTTCGCCATGACCTTCTCATCCCCGCTGGCAGCTTCGATGCCCAGCTCATAGAGCTGGAGGAACTCTGCGGGGTCGGTCGTGCTGTCGTAGCGAGGAGGCAGGTCTGGCTTGAACTTGCCGGGCCACGCGACGCTACGCAGCTCGATGGTGTAGGCACGACAGCCTGCGGTGGCCACGAGAGGCTTTGCCTGGTGGAGAGCTTGGTCTTGTGGGTCCCCAGGCGCTACAGCTGGGAGCAGCGCGGGGTCTTGACGCGCGGGAGCAGGAGCAGGGTCGCGACGTGCCGGAGCAGGGAGCGCCCGGGCAGCTTCTTGCGGGCGAGGGACTTCTTGGCAGCTCTGTTCTTGCTGCGCTAGCACCTGACGGAGCAGGTTCCGCCCAGGGGCCACGCGCCTTGGAGCCATGGCGTCTTCTTGGAGAGGAGGCGGCTGGTACGCCCCCGAAGCTTCGTTGCCCGCGCGGGGCGGGGTGCAGCGCAGCGGAACGGACGACGCGGGAGAGCCTCCTGCGGCACGAGCGAGCTCGGCGACGTGGTCAAGCCACTCTTCGTAGACGTCGTCGACGGGACGGTAGCGCAGGAGCTCGTTTGCCGCGATGAGCGCAGCTTGGGCCTCCAAGGGTGCGCGGAACGCGCGGGACGAATAACCAGCTAGTGTGAGTGACGGAGTATCGGTACGGCCGTCTTGCCACACGGACGGATGCTGAGACGACGCATGCTGCTCGTTCCACGCCGGGCCGGCGGCGGCGTTGATGGCGGGCGACGGGGAACGACGAGGACGCCCGCCGACGGGAGCCGTCTGGGCGACGCGGGAAGCGATGGCGGCCCGGTGCTCAGCGCGGGCCCGACGAGTGTCGGACATGGACGCGACGGTCGGAGGAGAGCAGAGCGGTGGAAGACAAATTCCGGCGCACCCCTACCTGGCGCGCCAAATGTCGGATTTTGGGTTCCGGCAGACCCTTGAGGTTCGAACTCTGGGGTGCGCTCGGAGATTACGCCCTCTACCTCTCCGTCTCACAAAGATCTAAACTACTGAAAGAACAGCACAAGAGACACAGGGTTTATACTAGTTCGGGCCACCATTGTGGTGTAATACCCTACACTAGTTTGTGGTGGGTGAATTGCCTCTTGGGCTGATGATGATGAACCATACAAGGGAGAACAGCCTTGCGAGGGTCTGCTCTTGGCTGGGACGATGAACTGCTAGGAGGAGTTCAGCCGCCCTTCTCTCTCTCTCTGATTTCTTGATGATTCGATCGATCGATAGATAGATCGATAGATCGATAGATGCCTCTACCCTGGGGGTGGCTAGTCCTATTTATAGGCAAGGGCCCTGGGCCTCTTCCCAAATATTGAGCGGGAAGGGCGCCAACAATTGGCCATTTTGAAGGGGAACATCTGGTACACTTATCCTGACTAAAGTTGGTCCTCGCCTGCCAAAGGTTCTGTGGTGACGCCGTCCTGGGCTCCACGATGACCTCCTTCCCACCATTGGACTGGTCTTGGTCTCGTTGCACCGAAATGGATGCCTTTGCTTGATCCTCTCGCCTGCGCTTGCCCCCTTTGCACCAAAGAGGAAAGGAGGACACTGCGCGGGCCGGCGCCCGCCTGGCGCCCTTGGTCGTCATGGCTTGCGTCATGGGCACCTCGTGAGGTACCCCGCCTTGATCTCTCCGACTCCTCGTGAGCCAGCCTGATGAGGCCGCTCCTGAGGAAGCTCCGCGTCGTCCGCCCCGCGAGGCTTGGCCCCTCGCGAGGGTCAGGGTCTTGTGTTGATGAAGATGGGCCATGTTGGGCCCCCTTTAAGCCACGCCGCAGGCCGCAGGCAGGCAAGTCTGGGGACCCCCGTTCCCAGAATGCTGACAGACGAGCACCGACACAGAGGAGCAACTTGCCGCCGGCATGGCCGTCGCGCGGGATGTGGACATGCCCGAGCAGGAGGCGTTGCTCACCTCCTATGACTCTGCCTGCAACATCCGCCGCGACCACTAGCTGTACCGCCTCCATCAGGGGGGTTAGAAGTTGCCTTGGAGATTGACGAGGCGACCAAGCGTACAACAACAGTGATGACGAGGATGAGGTCGCCAACTCTGCCACGACCGCGCTCTGCCGCCACGACCACGATGTAGGGACGTCCGCAGGCGCCATCAGCAGCGAGGAAGAGTAGAGCATGGGACATCGCCGACGCTCGGGTCCCAGGAACGCCACCACTCCCCCCTCTTGATGAAGCCAAGCTTGGCGGGCTCACCATCATCGTCCAATTAGCCACTTGTAGGCCGTGGAGGCGGAGCTTCGGTTCCCGAGGCTCATGGCCTGTCGGACATGGGGAACCAGCGTCAACGGTCATTTAGACTAGATTTAGAGTATGGTTTACTTAAAATATATTGAAATGTAATGGATTTGCTCCAGTTTTATATAAAATTTATACAATTATGAATGAATATCGTCTGATTTTTTTAGATATGCATCAAATTTGTTCACTTTTATTAAATTTAGACTGAAATGCAATCGAACTTATGCGGATAGCTTTGGATGACCATCTCTCGCATCCATGTCCGTAGACTAGCCCCCCTTGTTTGCGGGCGAATGTGGTGTACGGTTTGAGGGTCGGCATTGGAGATGCCTTAAGGGCAACTTCAACACGGATCCTCAAACGGACAACATCAAACGTCCGTGGACATGTTCGTACATGTCTGCAGACAGCCACACCATCTAAATGTGGTCATCAAATCCCGACAGGGGGTTATGACCGCAGTGGGTTAGGCGGACCGATTGTAAAAAAGGATTAGTGGAAGACATAAGGTGTAGAAAGATGAGGACCAACTAACAATGGGCCGGACGGGGGTCTGAACTCCCCAAAGCTCCCTTCAATCTGAGGATAATTTAATAAAAAAATCAGTTGTCCATACCTGTCAAGAGACATTTGGTGATTAGCGTTGGATTACCAAAAGTTTCTCGATAGTTCATGTCTCGCCGTTAGGTGATCCGCGTTGTACACAAAATTTTGGAAATTTTCGAGCCATATAAATTCTTTTTTTGAACTTCAAAATAACAGGCACAAAGTGCGTGTGCTCAGATGCCAATTTTTGTATATACGCATTCTACTTGGGCATGGGGTTTAATCACCTTCACAACATATGTCGTAAAGTACGTAAAACCCCTAAATTAAGTGTTACTCCAAATTGAGTTTCACCGGCCCATCAACATTTTAGGAAATGGTTCTGCTTGAAGATTCTAGCTCCATGATTTTGGCGTCCTATCTCCCGCTACCACCATGTTATGGCAACTATATTATATTTCATGTTTGTTAGATCTCCCAAACTTTAGAGAGTAGTGGAGGCACCGGTGAAGAGCATGTTGATAGCTTAGGGTCTGTATGGAAACTAACAACTTTGGATGTCACATATCATGAATTCCTCTCGAGTGGTTGGAGTTGAACTACAACTCTACAACATTTTCTTCTTTGAGCATTAACAATATTGCAACCTATTTGATCTTCTCATGGTGGTTTCACTTGAGGTGAGCTACAACATTGCAACATTTTCTTCTTTGAACATGAACAACATTGCAACCTTGGCTACTTAAAAAAGCAAATATGTGTATTGAAAAAGGGTGTAAACACAAGATGCTCACGAAACTCACTCCAGCTCAGGACTAGCCCAGCCAAACCGATAGATCCAACCTGAGGTTGACTTTCTTGTTTCTACTATTATGTGTAAGGACAGTGGTGGCAATAGTAGTGGTTAAGTAGTATGGGTCACTTTCTCGTATTTATTCACCTAAATAACCCTTCTTTACTTAAGCGCACCCATGGCCCCGCCGAAAACTTATTTGCACATCTAGCCCCCCTGAAAAAATGACTACCCGTTAGCCGTGCCTGTCACACGTACAGAGGCCAAACCGGTTGTCGTCTTTGACCGCTAACGGTCAACGGTCGTCGGTCAATAATCCGACATGGCTCCCCACGTAGACGTCTTGCCGCTAGATGTCATACCGTTATCACCACTAACAATGTACTCCAGAGCATGTTAGTTACAACCTAGTCGTGTTGTTGCTACTAACATTGTCAATCTCACTAGAATCTTGTTAGCTCACCTGACGTCCATGTCAAGCGGCAATCAAATAGTCGTGTCACCGACATGTGGCACGGTTAGCAAGTAGAGGTGTTTGTTTTGTTTCCGGCGGCATACAATGTGTCATGACAGTCATGGAAACGTGTCAAACAATTAGTCGTCATTCCTCATAGGCAACAGAGAGTTGTTAGCCTTGTTCTTTATCGTTAAGGCGATCATCGATAAGTTGTCTATCTGGCGGCATGCCATCATCTGGGAAGTCATGTCCAAAACCTCACAGTCCAGGGGCATGGTGGGCATTCTCTGACGGGCCGAGGGGTTTGTAGGAGGCTCCACGCTTGCTCGACTTCACGCCTCGGGGAGCATGGGAGACTATACTTATGATGGTCATAACTACTCACCCCTACCATACGCCACACCTCATATTCCCTAGGCCCTTCTCATACACCAACTGCCTCCCTTCTCTGACCACCGCTCCTCCTTCCTGTAAGTGCATCTAGTGCCACCCCTAGTTGGTTTTGGAGTATTGACGACAAACCTGGTTGAGGGACTAATGTGTTTGTGAGAATTGCAGGATAACACAGGTAGTAGTCCCTCATTGATTCGGTTTACCTACCGGAGATGACCCCTAAAAATGTATGAAGACATTGACGACAAAGGTGGTATGTGAAGATATTCACAGTGAAGACTATGACATGAGAAGACATCGCGTGAAGACTATGGAGCGTGAAGACTTAGTTGTTTCGTTGTTTCCTTTTCTTCTTTGTTGAGTCATAGGAACCACCGTACTGTTAAGTGGGGTCCCAGTGAACAAAGTCAGAGTGACTGAAGTGATGCTCAACCAAATCCTATGTCTTCGAGCGAAGACAATGAGAGCAAATCTTATCCAGAGCTGGATGAGTCAGCTTTACTTGTAGCCCAAGTCAAGCTGCCGCGTGTGTTTGAAATCTGAACGTTGGAACACGTGTCAGTTCCTTAGTGACCCAGGGTCATTTCGGACAAATCAGGTCGGGTTGCCTAGTGGCTATAAATAGCCCACCTCCTACACCATAAATTGGTGGCTGCTCAGAGTTAGTGCACGATTTTTGTCGTTTGAGAGCAACCCACCTCCGAAGCTTTTAAGAGAGAGAGAAATTCTTGCGAGGACAAAGCCCAAACACCCAGAGCCAAAGAGTGTTAGGCATCACTGAAGTCTTTCTGTCTGCGTGACCTGAAGACTTGTTACACTTGAGGATTGTGAATCCTCTAGCCGGTTAGGCGTCACGTTCTGAGCATCCAAGAGTCATTGTGGATCGCCGGTGAACAAAATCTGTGAAGGTTTGGAAGTCTACCTTGAAAACTTATCAGAGTGATTGGGCGAGGACTGGGTGTCCTTAGCTCAAGGGGAATAAGGTGAAGACGTGGTCTTCTGAGTTAAATCTCAGCCTCGCTAACCAGATGTACGGTTGTCACAGCAACTGGAACTGGTCCAACAAATCATGTGTTCTCTCCAAGTGACTGGTTCTATCCTCTGACTCTCTTTACTTACAGTTTGTCTTCGTGAAGTCATTGCCTGCTTGCACTACCTGTTTGACTTCACTGTGTGACTACTATCATTGCTTGGCTTCATACTATCTTCCATCATGTTCTTTACTACCTAGCTGCTATTAGTCTTCGTGCTTTCAGTTCATTGAATACTTGACTATGGCTTGCTTAGTGTAGTCTACCTTCCGCTTCATATCAATAGGATCATTTATATTGTTAGTCTTCAAAACTCTCATGTTTTGAAGACTTTCATAAAAATCGCCTATTCACCCCCTCTCTAGTCGATAACTAGCACTTTCAATTCGTATCAGAGAAAGGTACTCCCTTGTTCTGTGTGATTCGGTTTAACCACCTGGAGTTTTAGCTATGTCGACTGCAGGGATAATCAAAGTCTCCGCTGCTTGCCCCGTCTTCGATGGAACTTAATATCCCTACTCGAAGTGTGCATGCATCTTGAAGCCATTGATGTCGACCTCTGGTATGTCATCAAGAATGGCGTTCCCAACACTGGTGAAGGTGTCACCCCTGCGGATGTCAAGAAGTTCATTCAACTGGATTCTACTGCCAAGAGCATCAACTATGGTCAAAGGACAGTATGGCCGTGTGAGCACTCTGGAAACATCAAAGCTAGTCTGGGACTGGCTCTCCAAGGTCAACAAAGGCGTCTCAACCCAAAGAGATCAAAGGATCAATGTTCTTCGCAACCTCTTCAACCACTTCAAGAGAAATGACGATGAGAACGTCCAGCTCACGTTTGATCGCCTCACTGACATCACAAATGAGCTTCGTGCTCTCAGCGCCACTGAGATTACCAAGCATGAAATTGTCAAGACACTACTGAGATCACTTGACAGCTCATTCGACACCCTTGCCCTGATGATACAAGAACGCCCTGACTTCAAGACACTCGATCCGTCTGATATACTTGAGAGGCTCAACACACATGAGTTCCAGCTATCTGAGAAAAGAGATATCTATGGTCCCAACTACGGCCGAACTCGTGCTTTGAAGGAAAATGTTGTTTCCTCATCTGAAGAAGAATCTGACAGCAGTTCTGGTGATCTTGAAGATATTGGAAAGGAGCTTACTATGCTTATGAAGAAGTTCCAGAAGTTCACTAAGAAGAAGGGCTTCAGAAAGTCTTCACGATCCAGCTCAAGAAATGATTAAGCTTCCACTCATGACTACAAGAAGAGAACATGTCACAAGTGCAAGAAACCTGGACACTACATCTCTGAGTGTCCATAGTGGGACAATGAGAACAACAAGAAGAAGAAGATCAAGGAATATGATTCTGATGACAACAAGAAGAAGAAATCCTCAAAGTCTTCTTCCAAGTCCTCATCCAAGTCTTCATCTCATAAGAAGAGCTCATCTGGCAAGGCTCGTGCTTTTGTTGGCAAGGAAATGGATTCAGAGTAGGAGTCTGCTTCTGAGGAGGCGGAGGTGGAGTCTGAGGAGGAGTCTGACTCTGGCGTTGCAAGTTTGGCTCTAGCTACAGCCTACGTTGCCAAGTCCATCTTCAACACTGAAGACAATGGCCCCATCAACAACGTTGAAGCTAATGACAAGGACGACTCTGCTCCCACCTACTGCTTCATGGCACGTGGTGCCAAGGTAAAATCACACGATGCTTACTTTCAAACTTCAAGTGAAGATGACTCTGATTGTGAATCCAAACCCATCTACAAAACACTTGCTAAAATTGCAACAGAACAACAGAAAGCTATGGAACATACTCAAAAACTGTTAGACAAAAGCGATGACATGTTGGACGCTGAAACGACCCGTTCTCAGTCCTTAATTGAAGACATAAAAAATCTTCATGTTAAGTACCAGGAACTTGAATGTCATCATGAAACGCTCTCAACCACTCATGAAAAGATCTCCTATGATTATCTTCAAAGGAAGCAAGAGCTTGAGAAATTGAGAGCGGCTCATGAAGATCTTCAAAAAGAGAATCAGTCACTTTGTGCTCAACAGATCAGTTCCTCTCAGGAAGGATTTGAACCACCATGTCTAAAATGTCTTGAGCGTGATAACTCTACTTCTGTTGTTGAATGTTCAACTGCTGCTACTGTTGCAATATCTTCAACTGTTGATGTGGTAACTAACTACTCTGCTGAGGATACCACTACCATTGCTAATGAAAATGCTAGGTTGAAGACATTGCTTGAAACAGGGATGTACAAAAGTCTCAAACAGCATCAGACACTGTGCGATGTCCTCAAAAAGCAGATTCTGAACCGAAACCCTAGGAAAGAGGGTGTTGGGTTCGAGAGGAAAATGAATGTTGATGGCTCCTACTGGAAGCCTGAGCAGTACCCCAAAACCACATGGGTTGCTGCAAAGGGACCTTCAGTGGATCCATCCACCTTATCTGGCTTCACTTGTGCTAACCCTGTTATCATTGATGAATCCTTTGATGCAAACTATAAACTGTTTAAGAATCATAATGGTGAAGTGTTTGCCAGGTATATTGGTACTAACTACAGGAATGGGCCACCTATGAAGAAGATCTGGGTTCCCAAAAGTTGTCTTGAGAATCTTCTTGTGAATGTCATCATGACACCACCTGGGAAGAAGACAAATCCCAGACCAAAGGCTTCATATGGTCCAAAGGCTTCATACAGACATAGGACTCACCTGAGTCACCCTAACGCCAATGTTTTGCAGGGAAATCATACTCAGACTTATGAATATGAGTGTGTTACTTCAAACTGCTATGTTCATAAAACTAAGAACTTTTCTGCTTATTCATATGAGTATCATTCATCTCCTGCAAGGCTATTTGCTATGGCTCCAAAGCCGAAGTTCTCAGATGCTACACTTAGACGCATTGCTTCTAAGCCACCCCTGAAGATGTGGGTGGTTAAGAAGAATTAACTTTCTTTTGCAGGGAAAGGTCTCCAGCCGAAAATCAAAGGCGTCTGATGCTATTGCTGGGGACCTAAAACATCTTTTAGGGCGCAAGATCAAATGCCCAAATGGTCTTACTATGTATTTTGTTCCTCAATCGCTTGCCAATCATCCTATCAGTCCTAATCTTGATCTGAGCTTTGATAATCCTCTTACCCGTCAAATGTTTATGCTTCACAATACTCTTGGTGAAGCCTATCCCCCTAACTGTACTGTAGGGTATGACACCTCATGCTTCAGAATGGATTATGGACAGTGGATGTACTAATCATATGACTGGCGATCAAAGTATTCTCATGGACTCAACCTTACGTCCATCTGACAGGAGTCACATCACATTTGCTGACACTGGTAAAAGCAAGGTATAGGGTCTAGGTAGAGTTGCAATCTCAAAGGATCAGCACATGGATAAAGTGATGCTTGTTGAATCCCTTGGTTTCAACATAATGTCTGTCTCAATGCTTTGTGACTTGAACATGATTGTGATATTTGGAAAATATCGTTGCCTTGTACTAATGGAATGTGACAAGTCTCTAGTCTTTGAAGGGTATCGGAAAGATGATCTGTATATGGTAGATTTCTCAGCAGGGCCACAGCTTGCCGTATGCCTTCTTGCAAAAGCTTCAGAGTGCTGACTCTGGCATCGGAGGCTAGGGCATGCTGGCATGAGGAACTTACACACTCTCGCAAAGAAGAAGCATGTCATAGGCATCGAGGGCGTCAAGTTCAAGAAGGATCACTTCTGCGGTGCGTGCGAAGCTGGAAAGATGACTAGGGCCAAGCATCCGTCGAAGACAATCATGACGACATCTCAACCCTTCAAGCTGCTACACATGGATTTATTTGACCCTACTCACTACTCTACTCTCACTACAACTGCTTGTCTCTATGGTTTTGTTATTGTTGATGATTATTCAAGATATACATGGGTGCACATAATTCTCTACAACACTGAAGTGCAGGATGTCTTCAGACGCTTCGCCAACCGTGCCATGAACAACTATGGCATCAAGATCAAGCATATCAGGAGTGACAATGGCACAGAGTTCAAGAACACCGGCCTCGATCTGTACTTGGATACATTAGGCATCACTCATGATTTCTCTGCTCCGTACACCCCTCAGCAGAATGGCATCATGGAGCGCAAGAACAGAACACTCATTGAGATGGCTCAGACGATGCTCGATGAAGACAAGACACCAAGAAAATTCTGGCCTGAAGCTATTGATACTACATGCCATGTCATCAACAGTGTTTATCTTCACAAGCTTCTGAAGAAAACATCCTATGATCTCCTCACTGGTAAGAAGCCAAATGTCAGTTACTTCAGAGTATTTGGTGCTAGGTGCTGGATCAAGGATCCACATCACACATCAAAATTTGCACCGAAAGCACATGAAGGTTTTATGCTCGGTTACGGAAAGGATTCGCACTCCTAAAGTGGTTGAAACTATGGATGTGTGGTTCGATGAGACTAACGGCTCGCAAAGAGAGCACCTGCCAAATGTGCTAGATGAAGTTCCACCCAGTGGATCCATCAAGCTAATGGGAACAGGAGAAATCATACCGTCTGAAGCATAGCCTGAAGAGGAACTTATCATTTCTGCACCTAATCAACCTGAAGACAATGCTTAGCCCGAAGACAATCCTCCCAACGATGACAATGATCAGCAAGAGCAAAATCTTCGTCCAGTTCATCCTCGTGTTGCAAATGAAGTACATATTGAGAAGATAATTGATAGCATCAATGCGCTTGGTCCACTGACTCATTCAAGAGCAACACAACTAGCAAATTTCTGTGGGCACTTTGCTTTTGTCTGAATATCTGAACGCAAGAAAGTTGCTGAAGCCTTCATGGAACCTGAATGGATTCAAGCTATGCAAGAAGAGCTTCAACAGTTCAAGTTGAACAATGTCTGGGAACTTGTCAAGCGTCCTGACCCTCGCAAGCACAACATAATAGGCACAAAATGGATATATTACAACAAACAAGATAGCATGGTCAAGTTGTTAGAAACAAAGCTCGTCTCGTTGCTCAAGGATACACTCAAGTTGAAGGGATTGACTTCGATGAAACATTTGCTCCTGTGGCTAGGCTTGAAGCTATTCGCATATTGCTAGCCTATGCAAACCATCACAACATCTTGCTGTATCAAATGGATGTGAAGAGTGCATTTCTCAACGGCAAGATTGAAGGAGTGTATGTTGCACAACCTCCTGGCTTTGAAGATCCAAAACATCCTGATATGGTGTACAAGCTAAACAAGGCACTATATGGCCTCAAACAAGCCCCTCGTGCTTGGTATGACACACTCAAAGACTTCCTGAAGAGCAAAGGCTTCAAACCTGGTTCCCTGGATCCCACACTCTTCACGAAGACATATGATGGTGAACTGTTTGTGTGCCAAATATACGTGGATGACATTATCTTCGGCTGCACCAACCAGAAATATAGTGATGAATTTGGACACATGATGCAAGAGCAATATTAGATGCCCATGATGGGTGAGCTGAAGTTCTTCCTTGGTCTTCAAATTCGTCAGCAAAGAAATGGCATCTTCATATCTCAAGAGAAATACCTCAAAGATTGCCTGAACAAGTTTGGAATGCAAGACTGCAAAGGTTACACGACGCCAATGCCAACCAAGAGTCATCTGGGTCCTGACGCCAATGGTAAAGAGTTCGATCAAAAGGTATACCGCTCCATGATTGGTTCCTTACTTTATCTATGTGCATCTAGGCCAGATATTATGCTTAGTGTTTGCATGTGTGCTCGATTCCAAGCGGCACCACAGGAATCGCATCACTTAGCTGTGAAGCGAATTCTTCGATATTTGGCTTACACCCCAACATTAGGATTATGGTATCCAAAGGGCTCAGAATTTGATCTAGTTGGATTCTCGGATGCTGATTATGCTGGTGACAAGGTGGATCGCAAGTCTACATCAGGCACATGTCACTTTCTGGGACGATCACTTGTCTGTTGGTCTTCAAAGAAGCAGAACTGTGTATCACTCTGCACTGCTGAATCTGAATACATTGCTGCTGGATCTTGCTGCGCTCAGCTTCTATGGATGAAGCAAACACTCAAGGACTATGGCATCCATCTGAAACAAGTACCACTCTACTGCGACAACGAAAGCGCCATCAAGATTGCCAACAACCCAGTTCAGCACTCGAAGACAAAGCACATTGAAATTCGTCATCACTTTCTCAGTGATCATGTCATGAAGGAAGATATTGATATCATACACGTTAACACTGAAGAGCAACTGGCAGATATCTTCACCAAGCCCTTGGATGAGAAAAGGTTTTGCAAGTTGCGGTGTGAGCTAAATATCTTGGAATCCTCGAATGTCCTGTGATCAGGCACACATCCTAACACTTATGCATGTTGATGACTTAGATGTGAAACACACGAAGTAAAGTATATCTTCAATAAATGAAGACTTACATTCTAAGTGTGAATACATTAACGCGGAATTTGACTTCACAGCGCCATGATAATTGTGCGTCGTGTCTGGGTCTAATACTTACTATACGGTGGGTAACGCCACCACCAAATTCTTATGTTTGAAGTGTTTTTCTCATGGCGTTACATTTCCTATGTCTTCGCATTTGGTTTGTCTTCAATTTCAACATGTCTTCATAATTATCTTCACTATGTTGATTTGGTTGTATACCGATATATACATATATTAGTGTTCTGTCCTCTACAGCATTCACTTATAGCTATGTCTTCTCGTTTGAATCTTTTGAACTAAGTGAATGTGATCGGACCCTAACCTCTCTATGCTTTCTACCTCAAACTCTATCTATCCAAATCATATGCATTCTGTTGAAACTGTCGAATGTCTTCTCTGGGTCCTTGTCAGAAGAAGATACAGAGACAAACATTAAATCTATTTTAAATGCTCAATTCTTATTGCCTGAAAACCGGAGAAGCCGGAACGACCATCCGACAGTCCAGGCGGGCGTGGGAACGTGGGACAACTCCAAATGTGTTGCATGTTCGCCACATGTCCCTCAGATGTCAACCGCCAGGGGCACCTGCATAATTGCGCTGTGCCGTCCCTTTCCCTTTAAATACACATCCAATCGCGGTCAAAAACCTTCTTCCACCTCAACAAACCCTAGCGCCACCGCTAGCTCTCGACGACGCCGGCGACGAAGTGCTTCGCTGCCGCAACCTCACCAACACCGTCTTCGCGCCGGCCGCGGACATCGTCTTCTCCGCCGCCGCTGTAAGTGTCCTCCGTCGCCAAGTTAGGGCACGGAAGATCGAACTGCTCGGCCTCATCTTCTACTCTGTCTAGCAGTTCATCATGTGGTAAATTAAAACCCTCTTCTTACCGTCTTTTTGATCCTATAGATTCATTCTTTCTACCAAAAGTTGTTTCTGCCTCCACAAATTTGTATCTACCCTGTCTGCATCTCATATGATGCCTAGTATATTCACTTATGCTTCACACGTAGTTAGATTCCTCACTTGTACTTATTCTTGGATTCGTACTAATCTGGAACCAACTCTCAACATATAAGTGAATGTCTTCGCGCTCTGAGGTCAATGTCTTCTAAACTGATTTATCTTCAAAATCTTCTGAGAATGCATATGACCTCTTCCCCTTCCCTCGCATCTCTAATGCTGTCATAGGTACATGTCCGTGGGATAATCCCTTGGTTCTCATAGTCTGCATTCATTTGTAGAATTCTTACAGCAGCACATCAACTCTCCCGAAGCCAGTTCCTGTCTGACCAGCAGACGGAAGCCTTTGACAGTGTTGAAGCCTTTCAGTCTGAACCTCATGGCAACAGAGAAGTCTGCAAGGAAGGGTGGTAGACAGCACCGTGGGAACACATCAAGAGATTTGCCTCCTGACTGTACAGGACAGATCCAGAGGAGGACTACAATCAGTGAAAAACCCGAATCCAATGGATTCGAAGATATTGGGCAGAACAATGGTACAAGTACAGGTTCATGACCCAGGAATATACTGAGAAGAATGCCATCAAGCGACCCTGGGGAGACATCTTGTACAAGAATCTTCCACCCAGGTCCAGAGTTGAAGCCATTGAACAAGGCTTCTACCCTTGCATGGTCCATGGACCACAACCTGTAGATGCCGACCCATCTTCTTGCTATGGTGTCGAGACGGCAATATGTTCAAGCGCAACTTCCAGTTTGCCAAGAACTCGGCCAAGGAAAACAAGAAGTCGCGGGGTTTAGACTTCAACCCAGGTCCCTCAGCTCCTCGTGCCGATGGCACACGCGAAGCTGAACCCAATCTTGTTGGGCCCTTCTACAACCTAGAAGGTCTCATCACGCATATTATGGTTCAAGGGACATATGTGGATCAACCTGCAGATGAAGCTGATTCGGATTAAGCGCCTGCACCACCGAAGCCTAAGAGCTAAAGAAACCTAAGGCTTCGAAGCCTTCCCCTGCACCAAAAGCTTCGCGAGTGAAGCCTCTGGCCACTGCTCCTCCTGCACCAAGTGTGCAGTCTGAAGATCTCTCACGCATCTCCAAGTCTGAGAAAAAGAAGAAGAAGCCCATGCACTCCACTGGTCCAGCTCTGACCCCTACTGCTGTTCTGAGGAACGAGAATGACGCCATTGATCTGTCAAGTGACGACAATCTTGCTGATGACGCTCTTGAGCAGCTGATAAGGAGCAAGCAGGAGGCAGAAATCTTCAATGATTTGCCTCTCTTTGATGTGGAAGTATTGAACAACTTCATTGATGAGTGGTTTGACACCCCCAATCTCAGCTTTGACGATCTGCGACTTCCCATTGGCCTCAGCGTCTCCTTCCATGGCGCCATTGCTCCTGAGCTGGCACTTGCTCAGAAAATTGCTGAGCTGAAGCACAAGATTGATTATGAAAAAGCTCAGTTCAAGAAGCACATGGCCAAGCTCAGCGTGGCAGACGTCCAAAACTTCAAGGTCATGCTGCATGAGCTCAAGGAAGCGTTTCACAAGAAACGTCTGAAGCCAAATGTTCTCGTGAGCGCATTAAGATTCTTGCTGCCAAATGTGTTCAAGCTTACAATGAAGCTGAGAAGCGCAAGGCACTTGGGCGTCCTGGCATCGACCCCAAGATGGCTGCCAAGAAAAAGAAGCCTACTATGGACCAAGCTGAACCATCCAGTCGGGAAGAACCTCGCATTGTCTTCCCCGCAAGTATGACAGGCGTGAAGCCTAAGGTCCCCACAGTGGCTTCAGAACTTCAAAAGACAAGGGCAGCTGAAGCCAAAGCTCGAAAGCGCAAGACCAAGAACACCACTGATGATGCTCCACCCACCAAGAAGCGCAAGACCAAGAAGAGAGATCGGGTTGCTCCCACAGAGCTCCTTGTCGTCGAGCCAATTTCTGTTGCTCGTCCTGATTCTGCACAACAAGAACGTCGAATGATAGTTCATGAGCTTGCTTACACAGAGGCTCTTGAAGCTGAAGACATTCCAGCTGTTGACCCCACCGCAACCGAAGACATTGGTCATCAAGACAATGTTGAAGATGATGAAGTCCTTCCTTAGATCGAGCACAATGTGGTATCATCGCCTGTTCTTACGAACAGCGAATTCATCAGCATTGGTCGTCCATTGACGCCAATTGCTCAGGATGACTCATGGGCTGATCACCCACAAGACTCCCCCCGTCAAGAAGAAACACCAGTTACTCCCCCAACTCAAGTCACCACTCCGGTGATTGAAGATGAAGACTTTGTGGCCCAACCAACTCCATCTCCACAAGCGTCACCAGCGTTCCGTAGGCTTCGCAAAGGACCAAGGCCACAAGTCTCTCTGTCAAGTGTTCCAGAAGGAGAAGAGCGCCAATCGGTTTCACGCCAAGTTTTTCGTGAAGCCTCTCCAACTATGAACAACCCTGAGTCTGAAGCCAAAGCGGCTGGAGATATTCTGGCTGCATCAGCCGATGATCAAGAAGAACCCAGAGAAGAAGAAGAACGTGTTGCTACACCCCCAACCAACCAAGTTGTTCTCGAGGAGAACGTGTCTGACCCTCCAGCTACTCAAGTGGAGGTTAACAACATTGAGGCGACCACCAACACCAACACTGAAGCCAATGACGTTGTCATGGCTGAAGCTAATGTGACGCCTGAAGTCAAAGTGGTGCCCGAAGTGATAGCATCTGAAGTCAATGCTGCACCTGATGCCAATCTGCAGCCTGAAGTCACTGCCACTGCCACTGCCACTGCTCCTGTACCGCCTCCCAGGCCACATACTATTGAGCAAGCATTCAACTATGGTCAGCTGGTCACTGTCAGATGGCCTATTCTGGTTCCTCCACCTACTGTTGGTCCGCAATTTGACTATCATGTCGAGCACAGGCCTCAGGTCTAGAAGCTTAAGCCAAGACTGCCCAGGTTTCCAGGTACTGCCACTTCACCAGGGCCCTTCAATGCAAATGGCTTCAAAGCGCACAACAATTTCTTTGATAGTGCCAAGAACCCCTATTCAAGGCCAAGGATTTCATCTGATCGGTTCTCGAGCTATCAGCAGCGCAGCTACTACTCATGTGTTCTCTATGATCAAGGGCGCATCTTTCCTCATGTGTGTCTTGACTGCGAAGCCATTTCTGGATTGCCATGCCTTGAAGAAGCCCTTGAGTGCTTCCGTGACGTTGGATTGCTAAACTTTGTGACTGATAAGGAGCATTGGAATGAAGAGCTTCTGTTGCAATTCTATGCCACCCTCCACATTCGCGGCTACAACAGGGATTCGAAGACATGGGTCCTTGAGTGGATGACAGGCAATGTCCATCATGAAGCTAAAGCTTTTGACATTATTGAGCTTACTGGCCTGCCCACTCCAGGTGAATTATATGAACCTGGTTGTCAGCTTCACCGCAATGCTTTGGAGAGCATCTTTCAGAAGCCAGAGCCCAACATGAGCCAAATGCTGAGCATGATGAAGCCATTGCCACATGACGCTGATTACCCAAAGGAGTTCTTTGTCGAAGACCTAGAGTATCTGCCCCGTACTGTCGGTGTACTAAAGTAGGGGTACCTTAGTACCCCGAACTTGTGCATGGGCAGTAGTAGCGTCCCGCGGCAAGGCTTGCCAGGGGAGCGACAAGAGTCTCCACGGCCCTTTCTGGGCCGGACGAAGGCCAAGTGATCGAGCCGAGAAGACCAAGCCCCGGCAAGAGGAGCTTGCCGGGCCAAGAAGGCGAGGGCCGGCAAGAGGAGCTTGCCGGGCCAAGGCGACAAGGCCCGGCAAGAGGAGCTTGCCGGGACGACTAAGCCGAAGCACCAAGGCCCGGCGGGAGGAGCTCGCCGGGACGGCCAAACCAAGGCACCCCAAGAGAAGCCCGCCGCGGCGCGCCGCGCGCCCCGGCAAGGCCTGACGAGCGGCAAGCTCTCGGGTGCGGCAATACAACCACCGCGGCAAGCCACTTGCCGCGGCGAACCACCACCTCAGGCGTGCGCTCCAGCTCACCTGTCCACGCGTCACTCTGGAGCTTCCCCAGAGACACGTGGCGGGGCGCCGCGCAGCCTGGGGCGCGCGCGTGGCATGCGACGTTGGCGGAGTCGCCCCCGTGGCAAGCGGAGGCGCCCCTAACGGTCCGCCTCGGCACTGTTCAGGCGATCCAGACGGGCATTTAATGCCTTTGTCCCCCGCCGTCAGAGTTAGGTGCGATAGCACTGTGCGGCCACTGTTCGCACAGTTCCTTGCCATTTTTACCCTCACCTGCGTCGCTACCTGTGGAAAACCCCTTAGCATATAAAAGGAGGCCCATGCGCACGTAGGGGAGGGGGACCGAAGGAGAGAGGGGAGATCCATACCGGAAGAAGGACACCTAGTAGACCCTCGTCTACGTCCAGCTCCAACTTACTGTAGCTTCTTGCGCTCCAGAGCAAGAACTCGAATCAACCAGACAAGCAGCAGTAGGGTTTTACGCATCCATGCGGCCCGAAGCTGGGTAAAATCGTTGTGTGTGTGTGTCGCCTCGATCTGCTCTTTGTGCAACCTCCGCCCCCCGCCGAACCGACAAGGGGCTCCGTCCCCATAGGTGCTCGTGGAGGCCGATATCCCCCGACATCTTTGGCGCGCCAGGTAGGGGGTGCGTCGAGGTTGTGTGAACCAGATCCGGCATCCGCGCGAGCCAGACTCTCATTGTTTGCGCCGGCATGGCGCCGAAGAAGAAAGCTCCAGAGGTGACCGGTCCGTCAGCGTTGAACCCACCGCCCCTGGAGCAGACGGGTGGTGGGAAGGACGCCGGCGGAGGAACGGGCGCCATCGAACCAGTTCTTGGTCCCGCGACGTCCGAGCTCGCCCCGCGCCCTTCTCAGGAGGCGCGAAACCAGCAGCGTCATGGTACCCATGGTACCATACGCTCGCTGGACCAAGACCGTGCTGGTGGCTCCCAAGGCGCTCAGAACCAGCATGCGATCCAGCGTGCCGGAACGAGCGTCGCGCGGCTGCCTGGACCGGGTGCTGCTCCTTCTAACATAGTTAGGAGTTCGAGCACATCCCGCTCCTCGCGCCGTTCGCCGCCTCTGCCCGCCACCCCAGCGGAAGCTCTCGCGCGAGCTCAGCTACTCCTAGACTACCCTCCAACGGCGGACAAGCTCGACGACTGGAGGGCAACCATCCAGAGCCTCATCGGTTTCGCCAACGGCGACACTCCGCGGCAGCACAGCGCGTCGCAGCCGCGGCCAGTCACCCAGGCGAGAACCGATGGCGCCAAGAATGGCGGGGGTGCGACCACCGTGCACTCCCTGCCCCAGAAGCCGCGGTCGCCGACTCGCCGGGCTCACCTCGACAACGACTCCACCGCGTCGTCGAACCCGCGAACTCGCCGCGACCAACGCCAAGTCCTTCATGAACGAAGGGAAGAAGACGCTCGAACCCGCATCGAGCGCAGAAGAAAGGCGCGGTGTCAATCAGACCAGCGCTTTGAGCCCTCTGGAAACATGCACGCACCGGGGGAACCAGGCGAACTGCCGTATTCGGTAGGCTGCCCCGCGTTCACCCGCGAGCTGCGGCAAGTCCAGTGGCCCAGCACGAAGAACTTCAAGCCCGACGTGCCCGAGAAGTACGACGGCAAGTCGCATCCGTCGGAGTTCCTCAGCATCTACACCATTGCGGTGCAGGCTGCCGGGGGACGGGACGACAAGATCCTTGCCAACTACTTCCCGCTGGTACTCAAGCCCAACGTCAGATCCTGGCTCATGCACCTGCCGGACGGCTCCATCTCCTCCTGGCCAGATCTATGCCATCAGTTCGTTGGCGCCTTCACGGGCGGCCACAAACCCCATGGCCAGGCAAGCGACCTTCATCTGCTTGTTCAGAAGGAGGGGGAGCCTTTGCGCAAGTTCATCTAGAGGTTCAGCCGTGTGCACTACAACATCCCAGACGTCCACCCCACCGCGGTGATCAGCGCGTTCCATCAGAACGTGCGCAACCGCAGGATGCGGGAGGAGATGGCGATGTGCAAAATCAAGGAGGTTAGCGAGCTTTACGCCCTGGCCGACAAGTGTGCACGCGCTGAGGAGGGGAGGAAGCTCCCCGGAGAAAGTGTTGGAGAAGTAGAATCCGACAGTGAAGGTACCGCCCCGGCAAGGAGAGGCCGGCGGCGGAACGGCAAAAAGAAGAAAAACCCAGAGGTACTGGTTGTCAAGAAGTCCGGCAGCGAGGGCTCCGCCAAGAAAGCCCAGGCGGGAGGCCCCGGCAAGGAGGTTGTCGGGTGCGCCAACTGCCGGGCGGTGGCTGCTGCCGATAAGCGAGACGGTACCGACAAGAAGTACTGCAAGATCCACCGTACCAGGGGCCACGACCTCCAGAGTTGCAAGCAAGTCGAGCAACTCGTCGACCTGCAGAAGGCCGAGTACGCACGACGCGACAAGGAGAGAGCCCAAGCAGGCGGCGGGGGATCCGGCACGAAGCGTCCCGGCCCGGGGGAGCGCCGCGCAAGGACAAGCAGCGGCAAGCAGACAGACCTCCCCGGGGACGTGACAAGAGCGAAGACGATGACGACGACGAAGACATGGAAGACCCCGAGACCAGCGAGCAGGAGTTTCAGAAAGCCACTGAGGTCTTGTGTGTGGACGGCGGTGCCTCCCTGCACGCTTCCCACCACCAGCTTAAACAGTGGGTGCGGGAGGTCAATGCAGCGGAGCCACCCGTCGAGTCACGCAGACCCCTGAGATGGTCCAGCACGCCTATCATCTTCGACATTGAGGACCACCCTGATCGCACAACCGCGGTCGGGTGCTTGCCGATGTTGGTTTCCCCAACGATCCGCAACCTCAAGGTCACTAAGATGCTAGTTGACGGCGGGGCCGGCTTGAATCTGATCTCCTCTGCTGTTCTCCGGAGACTCCAAGTTCCCGATAGCGAGCTCGAAGAAACCGGCACATTCCAAGGAATCAACCCGGGAAGGAGCAAGCCGAAGGGAAAGATCACGCTGCCGGTAACATTTGGCAGCGAGCTGAATTTCAAGACTGAGAAGGTCACCTTTGACGTCGCCGACTTTCCGTTGCCTTACAACGGGATCCTCGGCCGACCAGCGCTCGCCAAGTTCATGGCGGCCTCTCACTACGCGTATAACATGCTCAAGATGCCTGGCCCGATAAGCGTCATTTCTGTCCCCGGTGACAAGAAGGATGCCCTTATCTGCGCCGACCAAATATACCGGGACGCGACAGCAGCAACGGCCCGCGGCCCACTCGCCGCTGGAGCTTCCGGGGGAAAGAAGAAGTCCGGCAAGTGCTCTGGCGCCCACTCCGGCAAGCGCGCCTCTTCAGAGTGCTGCGCTGCCGTCGAGGACGTGCCATCGAGCCCCGCCGGCAAGAATACCAAGCCCGGCAAGTGCTCTGGCGCCCACTCCGGCAAGCGCACCTCTTCGGAGTGCTGCGCTGCCGTCGAGGACGTGCCATCGAGCCCCGCCGGCAAGAAGGCCAAGCCCGGCAAGTGCTCTGGCGCCCACTCCGGCAAGCGCGCCTCTTCGGAGTGCTGCGCTGCCGTCGAGGACGTGCCATCGAGCCCCGCCGGCAAGAAGGCCAAGCCCGGCGAATGCTCTGGTACCCACTCTGGCAAGCGCGCCTCTTCGGAGCGCTGCGCTGCCGTTGGGGACGCACCATCGAGCCCCGCCGGTAAACACAAGGAGACGACGGCTGCTCCACCAGCGACCAAGAAGGTGCCCGCCAAGGAGGACGGCACTGGTGGTACCTTCACCATCAGTGCCACTCTCGGGCCCCAAATAGGAAGGCGCGCTCGTTGCTTTCCTGCGGGCGAATGTCGATGTGTTTGCCTGGCAACCATCTGACATCCCCGGCGTTCCCAGGGAAGTGATTGAGCACCACCTTGCCGTCTGTCCTCATGCGCGGCCCGTCAAGCAAAAGGTCAGGAAACAAGTGGTGGAGCGCCAGGAGTTTATCGCGGAGGAGATCAGGAAGTTGGAAGCGGCAGGCCTCGTCAGAGGCGTGCTCCATCCGACGTGGTTGCCCAATCCTATTGTCGTGCGCAAAGCGAACGGGAAGTGGAGGCTTTGCATCGATTTCACCGATGTCAACAAAGCCTGCCCTAAAGATCCATTTCCCTTGCCGCGCATCGACCAGATTGTTGACTCCATGGCCGGATGTGGCCCGCTTTCATTCCTCGACGCCTACTCCAGGTACCACCAGATTTTCATGACCAAAGAAGATGAAGAGAAGACTGCGTTCATCACTCCATGCGGCACGTACTGTTTTGTGTGGATGCCTTTTGGACTGAAGAACGCAGGCTTGACATTTGCGAGGGTTGTCCACACTGCTTTCGAGCCACAGATCCACAGAAATGTGGAGGCCTACATGGACGACATTGTGGTCAAGAGCAGAGACAAGGCAACCATGGTTCAAGACTTGGAAGAGACCTTTGCGAACTTGCACAAGATCAGCCTCAAGCTCAACCCCGAGAAGTGCGTGTTCGGAGTTCCCTCCGGCAAGCTTCTCGGGTTCTTCGTGTCTCAGCGTGGGATCGAAGCCAACCCCGACAAGATCAAGGCCATCGAGAAGATTGAAGCACCAACGCGTGTCAAGGACGTGCGAAGACTTGCCGGCTGCGTGGCGGCTCTCAGCAGGTTTATTTCCAGGTCTGCGGAACGCGCCCTGCCGTTTTTCAAAATCTTGAAAAAGGCAGGTCCAGTAAAATGGACTCCGGAAGCGGAGGCTGCGCTGCAAGACTTGAACAAATACCTGTCCTCTGCTCCTATACTTGTCGCGCCTAGACCGCAAGAGAAGTTGCTGCTCTACCTAGCGGCAACCAATCAAGTGGCTAGTGCTGCGTTAGTAGCGGAGAGGGAAGCTGATGACGAGCCAGCAACCACGGCAAGCGCGTCCGACGACAAGCAGGGGGCTTCCTCGACAAGCTCTGGCCCCGGCAAAGGCGGACCCGCGCAAGCGCAAGGGGAAGTGCAGAAGAAGAGGATGGTGCAGCGCCCAGTTTACTTCGTCAGTTCCCTCCTGCAGGGGGCTAGGTCGAGGTACTCTGGTGTGCAGAAATTGCTCTTCGGCCTCCTCATGGCCTCGAGGAAGCTGCGCCATTACTTCCAAGCACACGAGATTACAGTGGTCACTCGCTTTCCGCTTAAGAGGATACTGCAGAATCCCGAAGCAACAGGCAAGATTGTCGAGTGGGCACTAGAACTGTCAATCTTTGGCCTCAAGTTCGAGAGCACATCGACCATCCAGAGAAGAGCATTGGCAGAGTTCATAGCAGAGTGGACGCCGACACCGGACGAAGAAATTCCAGAGACGAGCATCCCCGGCAAGGAAGCAACCAAAGAGTGGCTGATGTACTTTGATGGTGCCTTTTCGCTGGAAGGCGCCGGTGCCGGCGTGCTGCTCATCGCGCCCACCGGAGAGCACCTCAAGTACATCATCCAGATGCACTTTCCCAAGGAGCAAGCAACCAACAATACGGCAGAGTATGAAGGTTTGCTCGCCGGTCTCAGGATCGCGGCGGAACTTGGGATCAAGAAGCTCATTGTCAGGGGTGACTCGCAGCTCGTCGTCCGCCAAGTGAACAAGGATTACCAGTGCCCGTTGATGGAGGCTTACGTTGATGAAGTGAGGAAGCTGGAAGAGCGCTTTGACAGCCTGCAAATGGAATACGTTCCAAGAGCAGAGAACGACATCGCCAACGGCCTGTCAAAATGCGCCGCACTAAAGCTACCTGTGGAACCAGGGACTTTTGTGCTCAAGCTGACTCAGCCATCCGTGACACCATCGACTGGGCCAAGCAAGAAGGGAAAATCGGTCTCTGGTGACTATCTCCCGGCAGAGCTTCCCGAGGCCGCCGCCAAGAGAGTCCCCAAGATCGACGCCAAGAGTGCTGAGGAGCTGCCCACTCCGGCAAGCCCCAGGGTTTGTCCCGACGAAGCAGGAGCTCCCGGCAAGCCACGCCCCGGCAAGCTTGCCGGGGAACGTCAAGCTCCGGCTGAGCCCCAAGTCCTCGCCGTAGAAGCTGATGTTCCTGCAGCCGCCGACATGCCTTTGGTCCTTGTCGTCGAGCCACAGGCTCCGACGTGGGCACAGCAGATCGTCCGTTTCCTCCAGACAGGAGAACTTCCCGAAGAACAAGAAGAAGCGGAAAGAGTAGCCCGGCAGTCCAGTATGTACCAGTTCGTCGACGGTGCACTGTACAGAAGAGGACGCAATGGGGTAAAATTGAAGTGCATTCACTGGGAAGACGGACAGGAGCTGGTGGCGGAGATACACGGAGGCATATGTGGACACCACATTGGCGCCAGAGCGCTTGCCGGCAAAGCGTTCCGGCAAGGTTTCTTCTGGCCCACAGCCCTCCAGGATGCAACTGCACAAGTAACCAAGTGCTAAGCGTGTCAGTTCCATTCCAAGAAGATACACCAGCCAGCTCAAGCTCTCCAGATGATCCCTTTGTCCTGGCCCTTGTCGGTCTGGGGGCTCGATATCCTCGGCCCCTTCCCCGATCCGTCGGGGGCTTTGAGTACTTGTTCGTTGCCATCGACAAGTTCACAAAGTGGCCAGAAGTGGAACCGGTGAGGAAGGTGACTGCCCAGTCCGCGATCAAATTCTTCAGGTCGATTGTTTGCCACTTCGGGATCCCCAACAGGATCATCACCGACAACGGTACGCAGTTCACAAGCCACGCTTTCATGCAGTACACCCAAAACCTCGGCACCAAGGTCTGCTTCGCTTCTGTTGCTCATCCCCGCAGCAACGGTCAAGCGGAAAGGGCCAACGCCGAGGTACTGCGCGGGCTCAAGACCAGAAGTTTTGACAAGCTGCTCAAGCGTGGACGGAACTGGATCGAGGAGCTGCCGGCGGTTCTTTGGTCGGTCAGAACGACGCCAAATCGAGCCACCGGCCAGACACCATTTGCTCTAGTCTATGGAGCAGAAGCAGTTACCCCCACGGAACTCGTATACGGGTCACCTCGAGTGCTTGCTTATGATGAGTTTGAGCAAGAGCGGTCGCGTGAAGATGACGCACTGCTCCTCGAGGAGGATCGTCTCCAGGCTGTTGTGCGATCCGCTCGCTACCAGCAAGCTCTGCGTCGCTATCATAGCCACAAAGTTAAAGCCAGGAGCCTCGAGGAAGGCGACCTTGTTCTTCGGCGCGTTCAGTCGGCCAAGATACACAACAAGTTGACGCCGAAGTGGGAAGGCCCTTACCGGGTGAAACGAGTCACGAGGCCCGGCGTCGTCCGCCTCGAGACTGAAGATGGTACTCCGGTGAGCAATTCCTGGAACATTGAGCATCTTCGCAAGTTTTACCCGTAAGGCGTGGTTGTCGGACCCCGTCCGGCAACCAACTCTTTATACAAAAGTCTTGTCGCAGTTGCATGTAATCCTTTGTACAAAGCCAGGCGCAGACCCTGGCAGCAATGAAGCGCTGGCGCCCCCAAGTTTTAGCATGCATGCTGAGTCGAGTCTCGTCCTTGGTTAGGGTTGATAGTGCCTAACAGTCGCTAACCCCTAACTTAGAGGTCGGGTCCGCGTCTTTTTCCCGTCCTTTCCCTTTGGCTCGCAGGAGTTGCATACCCTTGCCGAGCCGCTTAAGGACGAAGAAGGGGAGAAGGGCGAGCCAGCACCCGCGCCCCGGCAAGCAGGAGTTGCCGGGGGCTGCAACCTCAGATAAGTCTTTACATCCCTTATCATGCATTCTCTCGTGAGCTGCGGAATGCGAAAACCTTGCTTCCTCCTAAGAGCTGCCATGCTCTCTTAAGCGACAAACCCCGGAGCGCGTTCCCGGGGCCCGCTTCTGATAGTAGCCGCGGCGACAAGAGGAGGAAGCAAAGGGCCAGAACCCGCCTTCTCCCTGCCTCCGCCAAGAGCGTGAGGAGGGCCAAGGGGCGCGGGGAGACGGCAGGGTCCGTTGCCGGGCGGGGAAGTGTCTATCTTAACGATGCAAAGGGTTCGCCCCTTGCCGCGGGATGTACCCGCGAGACAAATGATCCGACAAACATCCCCTTTTCATTAAAAACATTCCACTCAGGTACAGCTCAGAGAGAATGAAAAATATGAAAGATGGGATTACAAGATTTAAACACAATTAAGGCCCGAGGGCTTACAAGATAAAAAGAGATAAGGTGCCCGTAATCCCTTTCTTGTCTCTCTCCTCAGGAGGTAGGGCAAGGAGGCAAGAAGGGCAAAAGGGGCGCCTAGACGAGCTACGGGTGGCAGAAGACGCCAAGAGAGCATCCGGGGCTCCGCCCGGGGGGCTCCGGAGGCTGGGTGGAGACGGCGACGCCGGAAGCGGAGCTCGAGAAGGAGGTGGCGGGACGTCAGCACGCTGTCGAGGGCATCTAGCCCTCGTACTCCGAGTTGACGGCCTTGCCGTCGGCCTCTTCCGCAGCCTCGCCACTCCGGCCGCCCGAGAAGACGAAGCCCCGCAAGAGGAGCTTGCCGGGACGGAGAGAAGACCCCGGTGGTCGTCGCCGCGAGCAGGGGCGGTGACGGCGTCTGGGGCGAAGTTGGAAGACGAGGCAGCGGCCTTGCCGCCTGCCCTCTTCCTCTTCCGCAGCCTCCCTACGCCAGCCGCCCAAGCAGACGACCCCGGGGAGTTCACGGCGCCAGCGACACGGACGATGGGGGTCGCCGGTGCCACGCGGAGCTGCGACCGGCACCTAGTCGGACCCGTCATCCCGGCGACCGCTCCCCTCGTCGTCGCTGTCGCTCCCCTCCTCGCCACTCTCGCTCGAGGAGGTGCCTTCGCTGTCGGAGGAGCTATCCACGCAGCACCGGGCCCGGGTGCCGAGGTCCCTGAAGGCCTTGACGGAGAGGAGATCACGCTCCATCAGCTTAAAATGGAGGGTGAACCCCTCCATCAAGCTGTGGATCCGGGCGAACGACTTCCACCCTCGGCCAAGACACATCACGCCGGGGGCTCGGGATTCGACGTGGACTCGCATACCACTGATCCCGCAGCCCCTCATGCGCAGTCTCAGCGTCTCATGTTGCTCCGCTTCCAGGACGTCCGTGAAGGGAGCCGGGAGGCGGAGGCGACGGCGAGGCGCCCGGCGCAGCCTGATGATGAACTCGCAGGGGTCGTCCCCGAGATGAACCGCCGGGGGAAACGGAGCCGCCGGCGGAGGCGAGGCCGGCGCGCCGCCCCGCCCGCCTCGAGCGCCTCGGCCTCGTCCACGACCTCGCCCCCTCCCCCTTCCCCTTACGGTTGGCTCTGCCGCCACGGGTGCAAGGGGAGGAGGGGCGCGCTGCCTGGCGGCAACCCTTGCCGCCACCGAAGAAGGACCAGGGTTCCCTTTCTCCATGACGGTTGGGGAGAGGGGACCAGGGATCTAACAGAAGAAAGAAGGAAGGAGTGCGGACCCTCGTCATCCCCTTCCGCTCCTTATAAAGGGGCGGAGTAGGGGCTCGGCCGCCCCGCCCGGCCAATCAAAGCAGAGGAAGGGCAGGCGACGGGGCCGACCCTCTACTTCGACCCGCGTCGGCCCGGCTTCCTGCCTCCACCACCGCAACCCCAAGCGCATGGAGGACGCGTGGCGGGCGAGCAGGGCCGGGGCGACAGATGAGGCGACCTCTTCCCCCCCCCACGTGAAAGTGAGGGCGGACGTTTCGCCTTTCCAGATGAAGAAATCGTGCCCGACGTGATGCATGCCTGCGGGCCTCAAGCCCCGCGCACGCCACCCACGTCACGCACGCCTCGCACGCCTCGCCCCCCACGACGCCGCGATAAGCGCGCGCCACTTGGGGAGGGCGCGACGAGCACAGAGTTAAGGAGCAGCGCAACCCAGGCCACGCGTGCCCGTGCACTGTTAGGGCCTGGCCCAACAACGCTCGGCACCGTGTATGGCCCAGACCCGGGGGCTCCTGTCGGTGTACTAAAGTAGGGGTACCTTAGTACCCCGAACTTGTGCACGGGCAGTAGTAGCGTCCCGCGGCAAGGCTTGCCAGGGGAGCGACAAGAGTCTCCACGGCCCTTTCTGGGCCGGACGAAGGCCAAGTGATCGAGCCGAGAAGACCAAGCCCCGGCAAGAGGAGCTTGCCGGGCCAAAAAGGCGAGGTCCGGCAAGAGGAGCTTGCCGGGCCAAGGCGACAAGGCCCCGGCAAGAGGAGCTTGCCGGGACGACTAAGCCGAAGCACCAAGGCCCCGGCGGGAGGAGCTCGCCGGGACGGCCAAACCAAGGCACCCCAAGAGAAGCCCGCCGCGGCGCACCACGCGCCCCGGCAAGGCCTGACGAGCGGCAAGCTCTCGGGTGCGGCAAGACAACCACCGCGGCAAGCCACTTGCCGCGGCGAACCACCACCTCAGGCGTGCGCTCCAGCTCACCTATCCACGCATCACTCTGGAGCTTCCCCAGAGACACGTGGCGGGGCGCCGCGCAGCCTGGGGCGCGCGCGTGGCATGCGACGTTGGCGGAGTCGCCCCCGTGGCAAGCGGAGGCGCCCCTAACGGTCCTCCTCGGCACTGTTCATGCGATCCAGACGGGCATTTAATGCCTTTGTCCCCCGCCGTCAGAGTTAGGTGCGATAGCACTGTGCGGCCACTGTTCGCACAGTTCCTTGCCATTTTTACCCTCACCTGCGTCGCTACCTGTGGAAAACCCCTTAGCATATAAAAGGAGGCCCATGCGCACGTAGGGGAAGGGGACCGAAGGAGAGAGGGGAGATCCAGACCGGAAGAAGGACACCCAGTAGACCCTCGTCTACGTCCAGCTCCAACTTACTGTAGCTTCTTGCGCTCCAGAGCAAGAACTCGAATCAACCAGACAAGCAGCAGTAGGGTTTTACGCATCCATGCGGCCCGAAGCTGGGTAAAATCGTTGTGTGTGTGTGTCGCCTCGATCTGCTCTTTGTGCAACCTCCGCCCCCCGCCGAACCGACAAGGGGCTCTGTCCCCATAGGTGCTCGTGGAGGCCGATATACCCCGACACGTACTATTTATCATATCATCATGCGAACTCTATGGCCTGTCAAAGGACATTCTTTAGAAGCAAAACTTGAAGGAGCAATGAAAACTTTGGTCTTTTATATCTTCAACAGCATCAACTTCAATGCTCAAGACTTCTTTATCAGGAAGTTGGCTGCATCAGGCTCTGATCTCTTTGGACTAAAGTTCTACGCTCCATGGGTCATGCGCCTCATCGAGTTACATTCTGCTGTCAACTATCTCTGCTCGCAACCATCTAATCTTTCTGCCAGAGGTTGATATGTCAGTTGAAGCCATCTACCCAGAGCCTGCCAAGGAGCCTGTTTGTCTTCACAATGCTGATCACCAAAGCTTCACACAACCCATTGAGGGAGTCCAAGCAGTCACTCGTGTTTATCCCTTGGCTGGCAATACTCGCTTACCTCACAGTGCTCAAACTGAAGCCACTGAAAGCACTATTCCTCCAAGGCCTCAGAAGCGATCTCGTGTTCTCAATGACCGAGAACTTCTCGTTGCCCTGCATCAGAAAGAGGATAAGCATCACTACTGGCTGAAGTGGCAGATGAAAAGCCTCTTGGTGGACGCCAATCGCATTCGCAATCTTGCCACCAAGAATGCCATTGTCACGCATGAAACCTGTCGGAGGTCCTGGAAGAGTTTGACATTGCTGAGTGCTGAAGTAGATCTTGTGGATGATGGCTTCACTAAAACATTCAAGTTTGACACCACTCCTCCAAGGAATGTTGTTTTGCGTCGAACTCCGTCTCTTGAAGATTCTGATTATTCCTCCTCCGCTGCAACGGTGAATGCCAGAGTGATAGATGATCAAGATGATGCTACTTCACCACCTCCAACTTTAGAGCGTATTGACACTGCTCCAAGTTCTTCTGCACCGCCAAACCCTGACGCTGACCCAGAAGCTTCTCCTACTCCTTCTGGAAATGAGTAAAGGATCTATGTCTTTAAACCTTTTTGGTCCTTACTGACAAAAGGGGGAGAAGCATATGAGTTGATAGTCTTCAAGCGGGTCCAAATGGGCGGTTGCTTTATATTTTGCCTAGTGTTTACAACTCTCGCTTTTGATATATTTGGTTCTTTGAGTTGTAACACTTAAACTTGATGGTCGTCTGCTACTTGTTTGCTATTCTATGATGCGATGATAAATTCCGCATATGCGATGATAAATCCCGCACGAAGTCATATTGCAGACGTCCATTTTTCATTATGCATATCATTATCTAGTTATATCTAATCTTGCATGATGAATTGTCTTCATAAGTTGAAGAGGATCTCCACAAGTAGAACCTGCCATGTGCATTTGCATTCCAAAAGCAAATTACTTATATGCACATCTTCAGGGGGAGCCTTTTGCTACTTATGAAGAAAATACCTAAATCCTTACAATTTCACATATTTTTATCCCCGTTGAAAACTTCAACCAGTTTGTCATCAATCACCAAAAAGGGGGAGATTGTAAGTGCATCTAGTGCTACCCCTAGTTGGTTTTGGAGTATTGACGACAAACCTGGTTGAGAGACTAATGTGTTTGTGAGAATTGCAGGATAAAACAGGTAGTAGTCCCTCATTGATTCGGTTTACCTACCAGAGATGACCCCTAAAAATGTATGAAGACATTGACGAAAAAGGTGGCATGTGAAGATATTCACAGTGAAGACTATGACATGAGAAGACATCGCGTGAAGACTATGGAGCATGAAGACTTAGTTGTTTCATTGTTTCCTTTTCTTCTTTGTTGAGTCATAGGAACCACTGTACTGCTAATCCCAGTGAACAAAGTCAGACTGACTGAAGTGATGCTCAACCAAATCCTATGTCTTCGAGCGAAGACAATGAGAGCAAATCTTATCTAGAGCTGGATGAGTCAGCTTTACTTGTAGCCCAAGTCAAGCTCCCGCGTGTGTTTGAAATCTGACCATTGGAACAGGTGTCAGTTCCTTAGTGACCCAGGGTCATTTCGGACAAATCAGGTCGGGTTGCCTAGTGGCTATAAATAGCCCACCCCCTACACCATAAATTAGTGGCTTCTCAGAGTTAGTGCACGACTTTTGTCGTTAGAGAGCAACCCACCTCCGAAGCTTTTGAGAGAAAGAAATCCTTGCAAGGACAAAGCCCAAACACCCAGAGCCAAAGAGTGTTAGGCATCACTGAAGTCTTTCTGTCCGCGTGACCTGAAGACTTGTTACACTTGAGGAATGTGAATCCTCCAGCCAGTTAGGCGTCGCATTCTGAGCATCCAAGAGTCATTGTGGATCGCCGGTGAACAAAGTCTGTGAAGGTTTGGAAGTCTACCTTGAAGACTTACCAGAGTGATTGGGCGATGACTGGGTGTCCTTAGCTCAAGGGGAATAAGGTGAAGACGTGGTCTTCTGAGTTAAATCTCAGCCTCCCTAACCATATGTACAGTTGTCACAACAACTGGAACTGGTCCAACAAATCATGTGTTCTCTCCAAGTGACTGGTTCTATCCTCTGACTCTCTTTACTTACAGTTTGTCTTCGTGAAGTCATTGCCTGCTTGCACTACCTGTTTGACTTCATTGTGTGACTACTATCGTTGTTTGACTTCATACTATCTTCCATCCTGTTCTTTACTACCTAGCTGCTATTAGTCTTCATGCTTTCACTTCATTGAATACTTGACTATGGCTTGCTTAGTGTAGTCTACCTTCCGCTGCATATCAATAGGATAACTTATATTGTTAGTCTTCAAAACTCTCATGTTTTGAAGACTTTCACAAAAATCACCTATTCACCTCCCCCCCTCTTGTCAATAACTAGCACTTTCACTTCCCCCATGGCGCTGGCCGCCGACGATCGAAATCCTCGGCCGCGCACTCCATCCCCTTCTCGCTGCCGCACTCCATCCGCTCCCGCAATTGCTGCCACTGGCAACTATAATGGCTGGGTCTCTAGAATCGAGGATTATGCCCATGAGGTGCTACAGAGGTGGATAATGTCGCCTATCCCGATCTATGGCGGTAGTCGTGAGCGCTCGTCGGTGGCAGGTCCTCCTAGGCAGGCGTCTGTCACTCTCCTTGCGGGTTCACTGGCACCGGTGCAGCAGCAGTACGGCTCGCCGTCATCCTCCTCTGTCGTTGTACGGACCAGGACATCCATTCCCCTGGCGACATCCGCTCGTGTTACACCCACTGTGCGTGCGCCGTACACTGTAAGTGCATCAATCTCCGAATCGCTTCTCCAGCAGCCGCTACTGTATATTTATTCATTCTTTCGGTTTGGGTGGAAGTTTAGTAGTTCGATTAGGGTGTGACATCAAAATGAGAGTGGATCGAATTGACCGGAGGACCATACATGTGGCTTGATAGCAATCTAGTTACACTTCCACCCTAGTAGTACCACGGTCATTGTAGTATTGACTTTTGACTGTTATTATGATGGAAAGCTTCATGTATAGTACTATTATACTAGTTGCAATGGTAGATTTGTAGTTACACAAGCATTGGACATTTGTTACTTAGCGAGTAGTGCTACAAATTTGCACTGCTATGTTCATGTCCATTTGTACAAACAGCGTATGTTGCTTGTACACGGACTTACAGATATTCCAGGCTTCATTGATTTGATCTCAATTGACAGTAATGCATGCTTGACTAAATTACATGTATTTTAATGCATGTTTACGTTTATGATCATCGCTAGACTGCTATACTGCTCATGTTGTATTGGTGGATTCCCCATTTATGCTAGGCACAATGTGCGCTATTTGGTAATAATGTTGACACTGTGTGTGTGTATGACGTTCATCAATAAGATCCCTTCCCGAACGTAATCCCTCTTATCAGTTGGGGAATGAAGACCACCGTGCCCGGGAGGAAGGAGGCGTAATAACCCATGATACGTCTTCGTTGTATCTATAATTTTTGATTGTTCCATGCCAATATTCTACAACTTTTACATACTTTTGGCAACAATGTATATCATTTTCTTGGACTAAAATATTGATCCAGTGCCCAGTGTCAGTTCCTGTTTGTTGCATGTTTTTTGTTTCGCAGAAAATCCATATCAAACAGTCCAAACGCGATAAAAACTAATGGATAATTTTTTTTGGAATATATATAAATATTGGGAAGTGGAATCAGCGCGAGACGATGCCCGAGGCAGTGGCAAGGCAGGGGGCGCGCCCCAGGGGGTAGGGCGCACCCTGGGCCCTTTTGGCCACCCATAAGGCGGTTGGCGCCCTTCTTCAGCTGCAAGAAAGCTAATATCCGGATAAAAATCGTGTTGAAATTTCAGCCTAGTCGGAGTTACAGATCTTTGGGAATTTAAGAAGCGGTGAAAGGCAAGAATCAGGGAGCGCAGAAATAGAAGGAAACAGAGAGAGAGAGAGAGATCCAATCTCAAAGGGGCTCTCGCCCCTCCGCCACCATGAAGGCCATGGACCAGAGGGGAAACCCTTCTCCCATCTAGGGGGGAGGTCAAGGAAGAAGAAGGAGGAGGGGGATCTCTCCCCCTCTCTCCTGGTGGTGCCAGAACGCCGTTGGGGCCATCATCGTGACGACAATCTACACCAACAACTTCGTTGTCGTCATCACCAACTCTCTCCCCCTCTTTGCAGTGGTGTAATACCTCTTCTCCCCACTATGATCTCTACTTAAACATGGTGCTCAATGCTATATATTATTTCCCAATGATGTATGGCTATCCTATGATGTTTTAGTAGATCCATTTTGTACTATGGGTTAATTGATGATCGTGATTGGTTTGAGTTGTATGTTTTATTATTGGTGCTGTCCTATGGTGCTCTTCGTGTCGCGCAAGCGTGAGGGATCCCCACTGTAGGGTGTTGCAATACGTTCATGATTCGCTTATGGTGGGTTGCTAGAGTGACAGAATCTTAAACCCGAGTAAGTAGGTTGTTTGCGTATGGGAGTAAAGAGGACTTGATGCTTTAATGCTATGGTTGGGTTTTACTGTAATGATCTTTAGTAGTTATAGATGTTTGCTAGAGTTCCAATCATAAGTGCATATGATCCAAGAAGACAAAGTATGTTAGCTTATGCCTCTCCCTCATATAAAATTCCAATAATGATTACCAGTCTAGTTATCGATTTCCTAGGGACAAATAACTTTCTCTCGTGACAAAAAGCTCTCTCCTAAAACTAACTTAGTTATTTCTTTATCTAAAACAGCCCCTATCTTTTATTTACGTGCTCTTTATTATCTTGCAAACCTATCCTACAACACCTACAAAGTACTTCTAGTTTCATACTTGTTATAGGTAAAGTGAACGTTAATTGTGCGTACAGTTGTATCGGTGGTCGATAGAACTTGAGGGAATATTTGTTCTACCTTTAGCTCCTCGTTGGGTTCGACACTCTTACTTATCAAGAAATGCTACAATTGATCCCCTATACTTGTGGGTTATCAAGACCTTTTTCTGGCACCGTTGCCGGGGAGCAATAGCATGGGGTGAATATTCTCATGTGTGCTTGATTGCTTTATCACTAAATAGATTTTATTTGTTGTTCTAAGTTGTTCTCTATCTTTAGTTATGGATATGGAATACGAAATACCAAAAAAATTAGGTGTACTTGCTACTTATGGAGACGGGGAATCTCCTAAAACCCTCGATGCTCGTTATGAGAAAAATATTGAACACTAATTTGATAATCCTGAGAAAACCCCGTTCAACTTGATAATGGGAGACACGTTGGATCAATGTGAATACTTTAGGGATTATCGCTTGACACAAAAAGGGAAACTCTTATGGAATCAGATTGATATGTTGCATTGGTATGCCTGGAATTTATGCCAGAGATATGATTTTACTTGTTGCTCTAGGATGAAGGCTCCACACCTTCCCTTTTCATGCAAATTTAATGATAATGAAACCTTAGCTTATTATGCTAATGGTAGATATGATTACTATGATGTGGAACGAATAGAAGAATTTGTTGCTTTTAAGGGTGCCTATGAAATTGAATCTTTGTTTGAAAAGTATGAAGCTTTTGATGATGATGTTTATAGACCTGAAAATTTTGCTATACTTAAATATTTCTATGAGAATTATGAATATAATTCCGATATTGATGCGTTTATTGAGAAAGTCTCCGCTGTCCAAGAAGAGACTAATATTTTGCAGGAAACTATGGAAGAAGAAATTGCTGAAACTGGGAGCTCATTGGATGAAAAAGATGACGAGGAGAGCGAAGAACAAAAGGAGGAAGAGCGTATTTGCTACCCGTGCCCACCTTCTAATGAGAGAAACTCTTCAAATCATACATTGTTTAATTTACCTTCGTGCTTACCGAAGGATGAATGCTATGATGATTACTATGATCCCTTGGATTTGTTTGAAATATCCCTTTCTGATGAAATTGATGCTTGCTATGCTTGTGGCCATGATGCCAATATGAATTATGCTTATGGAGATGAACTTTCTATAGTTCCTTATGTTAAGAATGAAATTGTTTCTATTGCACCCACGCATGATAGTCCTATTATCTTTTTGAATTCTCCCAACTACACTATATCGGAGAAGTTTGCACTAATTAAGGATTATATTGATGGGCTGAGTTTTACTACTGGACATGATGAGCTTGATAGATATAACATGCATGTTCTTGCTGCTCCTACTTGCAATTATTATGTGAGAGGAACTACATCTCTGCCTCTCTATGTTTCCAATATGATAAAATTGCAAGAAACACCTTATGCTATGTATTGGCCTTTACTTTGTGTGCATAAATTGTTCTTTTATGACATGCCGACGCATAGGAAGAGAGTTAGACTTCGTTGTTGCATGATATGTGTTACTTTGTGCTCACTACTAAATTATAAATCATTGTTAATTAAAATTGGCTTTGATATACCTTGGGATCCGAGTGGATCCATTACTTGAGCACTATATGCCTAGCTTAATGGTTTTAAAGAAAGCGCTGCCAGGGAGACAAACCGGAAGTTTTAGAGAGTCATTTTATTTTGTTGTGTGCTTTTATAAAGTTTAAAAACAAAAAAAATATAGAGGGGAACCTAAAACTTTTTTAAAAAGAAAAGTGAAAGTGAGAGAGACGAGCATTGTTAAAGTGGGGGACGTCCTTGAACTTTGTTCATGACCATGGAAACTTTGTGAATCTCAATTACAGCAACTTTCAAAAAAATAATTATAATCTTGTACAAATCCATTGTATTATAAAAATAATGTGCCAAGATTTGCCTTTAGGATGATTAGATCGCTTGTTCAGTATGTGCAGTGGAAAAACAGAAACTTTGGCTATAGCGCGTGAATTTACATTTCTTTTTACTGGAATGTTAAAAGCTTCTGAAACTTCTTGCATAGTACTTCTATACAATTTTTTATTTTTTCCTAATTTTTCAGAATTTTTAGAGGTACAGAAGTATGGTTGATGTTCAGATTACTACAGACTGTCCTATTTAAGACAGATTCTGTTTTTGATGCATTGTTTTGCTAGTTTTGAGGAAACTATCGATTTTATCGGTGGTATAAGCCATAGAGAAGTTATAATACAGTAGCTACTATGCAAAAACAAAGTATGAATGAGTTTGCAATAGTACTCAAAGTGGTGATTTGTTTTATTATAATAACGGATCTCATGAGGTTTTGATAAGTTTTGTGTGATTGAAGTTTTCAAGTTTTGGGTGAGATCACGATGGATGAAGGAATAAGGAGTGGCAAGAGCGTAAGCTTGGGGATGCACGAGGTACCCCAAGGTAATATTCAAGGACTCCCAAGCAACTAAGCTTGGGGATGCCCCAGAAGGCATCCCCTCTTTCTTCCTACGATCAACGTTAATTTTACTTGGAGCTATATTTTTATTCGTCACATGATATGCGTAAATCTTGGAGCGTCGTGTGCCTTTTTATTTTTATTTTAATAAATGCACCATGCTGGCATGAGATAGTCCTTGTTTGATTTATAGAATGCTCTTTGCACTTCACTTATATCTTTTGAGTATGGCTTTATAGAATGCTTCATGTGCTTCACTTAGATCATTTGAAGTCTGGATTGCCTGTTTCTCTTCACATAGAAAACCACCATTTGTAGATTGCTCTTTTGCTTCACTTATATTTGTTAGAGCATGGGCATATCTCTTGTAGAAATAATTGAACTCTCTTGATTCACTTATATCTATTTAGAGAGTCTCCAGGAATGGGTCGTTCACATGGTTAGTCATGAAATCCTACATAAAACTTGTAGATCACTGAATATGATATGTTTGATTCCTTGCAATAGTTTTGCAATATAAAGATGGTGATATTAGAGTCATGCTAGTGAGTAATTGTGGATTGGTAAGAATACTTGTGTTAAAGTTTGTGATTCCCGTAGCATGCACGTATGGTGAACCGTTATGTAACGAAGTCGGAGTATGATCTATTTTTTATTGTCTTCCTTATGAGTGGTGGTCGGGGATGAGCGATGGTCTTTTCCTACCAATCTATCCCCCTAGGAGCATGTGTGTAATACTTTATTTTGATAGCTAATAAATTTTTGCAATAAGTATGTGAGTTCTGTATGACTAATGTTGAGTCCATTGATTATACGCACTCTCACCCTTCCATCATTGCCAGCCTCTTCGGTACCATGCATTGCCCTTTCTCACCTCGAGAGTTGGTGCAAACTTCGCCGGTGCATCCAAACCCCGTGATACGATACGCTCTATAACACATAAGCCTCCTTATATCTTCCTCAAAACAGCCACCATACCTACCTGTCATGGCATTTCCATAGCCATTCCGAGATATATTGCCATGCAACTTCCATCATCATCATATACATGACTTGAGAATTAATTGTCATATTGCTTTGCATGATCGTAAGATAGCCAACATGATATTTTCATGGCTTTTCTATTTTTTGATATCTTTGCTACGCTAGATCATTGCACATCCTGGTACACTGCTAGAGGCATTCATATAGAGTAATATTTTATTCCAGTATCGAGTTGTAAGTAAATAAAAGTGTGATGATCACTATTAGAGCATTGTCCCAGTGAGGAAAGGATGATGGAGAGTGTGATTCCCCCACAAGTCGGGATGAGACTCCGGACAAAAAATAAAAATAAAAAAGAGGCCAAAAAAGGAGAGCCCAAAAAATAGAGAAAAAAGTGAGAGAAAAAGAGAGAAGAGGCAATGCTACTATCCTTTTACCACACTTGTGCTTTAGAGTAGCACCATGTTCTTCATATAGGGAGTCTCTTGAGTTATCACTTTCATACACTAGTGGGAATTTTCATTATAGAACTTGGCTTGTATAATCCTATGATGGGCTTCCTCAAATGCTCGAGGTCTTCATGAGCAAGCAAGTTGGATGCACACCCACTTAGTTTCATTTGCGAGCTTTCATACACTTATAGCTCTAGTGCATCCGTTGCATGGCAATCCCTACTCACTTGCATTGACTGTTGGGGAACGTAGTAATTTCAAAAAAAATCCTACGCACACTCAGGATCATGGTGATGCATAGCAACGAGAGGGGAGAGTGTTGTCCACGTACCCTCGTAGACCGAAAGCGGAAGCGTTAGCACAACGCGGTTGATGTAGTCGTACATCTTCATGATCCGACTGATCAAGTACCGAACGTACGACACCTCCGAGTTCAGCACACGTTCAGCTCGATGACGTCCCTCGAACTCCGATCCAGCCGAGCTTTGAGGGAGAGTTCCGTCAGCAGGACGGCGTGGTGATGATGATGATGTTCTACCGACGCAGGGCTTCGCGTAAGCACCGCTACGATATTATCGAGGTGGATTATGGTGGAGGGGGGCACCGCACACGGCTAAGAGATCAAGAGATCAATTGTTGTGTCTAGAGGTGCCCCCTGCCCCCGTATATAAAGGAGCAAGGGGGTGAGGCGGCCGGCCAGGCGAGGGCGTGCCAAGGAGGAGTCCTACTCCCACTGGGAGTAGGACTCCCTCCTTTCCTAGTTGGAGTAGGAGAAGGGGGGAAAGAGAAGGTGGAGAGAAGGAAGGAGAGGGGGGCCGCCGCCCCCTTCCCTTGTCCAATTCGGACTGGGGCAAGGGGGCCATGCGCCACCTCCTGGCTATCCTCTCTCTTCTCCACTAAGGCCCAATAGGCCCATTACTTCCCCGGGGGGTTCCGGTAACCCCCGGTACTCCAGTAAAATCCTGATTTCACCCGAAACACTTCCGATATCCAAATATAGGCTTCCAATATATCAATCTTTATGTCTCGACCATTTCGAAACTCCTCGTCATGTCTGTGATCACATCCGGGACTCCGAACTACCTTCGGTACGCATAAACTCATAATATAACTGTCATCAAACTTTAAGCGTGCGGACCCTACGGGTTCGAGAACTATGTAGACATGACCAAGACATGTTTTCGGTCAATAACCAATAGCGGAACCTGGATGCTCATATTGCATGGAGTGAGGGCAGTGGATACATAGTATACCGGCTTTTGAAGTGGGAACTTATGTGCGTCCATCTCTCGTTCGACGACGAGCACTACGCTTACAACTTGGTGTGTTGCCGCTATATATAGCAGCATTGGTTCACTGACGTTTGGCGAGGCCAAGATTGGGTTTGTGGACAAAACGGCTTTTATTTCTTCTAATCCGGCCGTGGCCGCATCCGTCCACTCGAAGTGTTTGGTGCGTCGAAGAAGGCGATAAAGAGGCAGTGCCTTTTCTCCTAATCGGGAGATAAAGCGGCTTAAGGCAGCCACGCATCCAGTTAGTTTCTGGATTTGCTTGAGGTCTATTGGGATGGCCAACTGTGACAGAGCTTGGATTTTAGCCGAATTTGCATCGATTCCTCTCTTGGAGATGATGAAGCCTAAGAGCTTTCCAGCAGGCACGCCGAAGACGCATTTTTCCGGATTGAGCTTATGTAGTATGTTCGAAGATTGTCGAACGTGAGCCTCAAGTCGTCTATTAAGGATTCGACGTGTCTGGTTTTAATGACCACATCATCTACGTATGCCTCCACTATTTTGCCAATCTGTGTCTCCAAGCATGCCTGAATCATGCATTGATAGGTTGCACTGGCGTTTTTAAGCCCGAAAGGCATGGTGTTAAAACAGAAAGGGCCGTATGGAGTGATAAATGATGTTGCGGCTTGATCGGACTCCGCCATCTTAATTTGATGGTATCCGGAGTATGCGTCGAGGAAACACAATGAGTCGTGTCCTGCAGTAGCGTCGATAATTTGATCGATGCAAGGGAGGGGGAAGGGATCCTTTTGGCAAGCCTTGTTAAGGTCCTTCAAGTCGACGCATAGGCGCCAGGATTTGTCCTTCTTTGGTACCATCACCAGGTTTGCCAGCCAGTCCGGATTTTTTATTTCTCGAATGAATCCGGCCTCCAGTAACTTGGCTAGCTCCTCTCCCATGGCTTGTTGCTTAGGCTCAGAGAAGCGTCGGATGGTTTGCTTGACCGGCTTGAATCCCTTTAGGATGTTAAGACTATGCTCGGCCAGCCTGCGTGGGATTCCTGGCATGTCTGAAGGATGCCAGGCGAAGATGTCCCAATTCGCGCGCAAGAACTCCCGTAGCGCGGCGTCTACTATGGGGTTTAACTGTGCCCCGATGGATGTTGTTTTTGTAGGGTCCATTGGATGGACTTGGAATTCGACTATTTCATCATCTGGTTTAAAAGAGGTGGGCTTGGATCTTTTGTCGAGTATCACGTCGTCCCTGTCCACTGTGGAGTGCAGCATAGTTAATTCCTCGACCGCGAGGGCTTCGGATAACGCCTCGAGGGCCAGTGTGGCTGTTTTATTTTCGGCGCGGAGTGCTATGTCCGGATCACTAGCTAGAGTGATGATTCCATTGGGCCCGGGAATTTTGAGCTTCATGTACCTGTAGTGGGGTATAGCTTGGAAGATCGTGAATGCCTCCCGCCCTAGAAGGGCGTGGTATCCGCTATTCAACGGGGCCACTTGGAATGTGATTTCTTGGGACCTATAATTCTCTGGCGTGCCGAATACCACATCTAGTGTGATTTTCCCAGCACATCGTGCCTCCCGACTAGGGATGATTCCTCTGAAGGTCGTGCTGCTTTGCTCAATGCAGCTTTTGTCTATTTCCATTTTTCGAAGAGTTTCCTCGTAGATAAGGTATAATCCGCTGCCGCCGTCCATGAGCACTTTAGTAAGCCAAAAGTCATCCACAATTGGACTAAGGACCAAGGTGGCTGGTGCTCGGGCTATTAGGAATTTAGCTTCGTCACTGGCATTGAAGGTGATAGCCGTATCGCTCCATGGATTTATTGCTGCCACGTGGCAGACTTCGGCAAGGCTGCGGAGTGCTCGCTTACGCCTATTATTTGAGGCGAAGGTCTTGAAGACTGTCAATTTTGTATTGTTGTTCTCCACGGGATGGTGCTCTGCGGTATTGTTGATGAGGAGATCCTCACCGCTCTTGGCCACCTGCCGGAGTACCCAACATGCTCTAAGGCTGTGTGTTGGCATGGTATCCGCTGTGCTGTGAATTTTGCATGGCCCATTAAGCCATCCCTCCAATACGGTTCCATGTCCTGTAGTGGGCTTTTGCTTCTTTTTAGTTGGATCGGATGACTTACGAGAGTACACCTATCGGTGTCAAAACCGGCGGATCTCGGGTAGGGGGTCCCGAACTGTGTGTCTAAGGCGGATGGTAACAGGAGGCGGGGGACATGATATTTACCCAGGTTCGGCCCCTCTCAATGGAGGTAATACCCTACTTCCTGCTTGATTGATCTTGATGATATGAGTATTACAAGAGTTGATCTACCACGATATCGTAGAGGCTAAACCCTAGAAGCTAGCCTATGGTATGATTGTTGTTGTCCTACGGACTAAACCCTCCGTTTTATATAGACACCGGAGGGGGCTAGGGTTACACAGAGTCGGTTACAAGGGAGGAGATCTACATATCCGTATTGCCAAGCTTGCCTTCCACGCCAAGGAGAGTCCCATCGGGACACGGGACGAAGTCTTCAATCCTGTATCTTCATAGTCCAAGAGTCCGGCCAAAGGATATAGTCCGGCTGTTCGGAGACCCCCTAATCCAGGGCTCCCTCAGTAGCCCCCGAACCAGGCTTCAATGACGATAAGTCCGGCGCGCAGATTGTCTTCGGCATTGCAAGGCGGGTTCTTCTCCAAATCTTGAATACCTGCTGAGTAGTGTCTGACTTCCCATAAATGTCGCACTTCTTGGCTTCCGCGTCCAATAATGGCTATCCTCCACGTGTCGAGCGAATGCGAGAAGCCAAGGCATTTTTACATTTGCCACCCTAGCCATGTGAGTAAACTGTCTATTAAAGAGACGGGGATTCTTAGATCCAAATCACACCATCCTCCCACGCCGAGTATCCATCGGAGCGCGCTCGGAAAAATCCATTCCAGCATGGCCGGCCATCGCAGCTCCTCCTCTCGCTCCCGTAGCCCTAAGCCCGGAGATTGGAAGAAGTGATCCGTCCCGCACAGCTAATTAGTAGAGTTACAAACCCAGGGATTCCTCCCTCCAGCGTATATGGTCCCCGTTCGAGCCGGGCTTGCTACCTATAATGGCGGGGAGCAGGCGGAGAGCTTTCCCAACCCCTCCAAGGGGGAGCGGGTATGCCTCGTCCCTTATTTATAAAGGGGACTCGGATTTCCAATCCATCCGTTCCTCCGCAGACTCCTGGAGTTTTACGGCCTCCAGATGCATAATTTCACCCCTGCTTCCATATTACACATTGCTGGTTACGTTGCCCTTTGCAAACTGTTTCTGGGCTGCGAAGCTCATTCCGAGCTGTGGGAGAGGCTATTCTGCCTGGTGCCCCGTACACAGAAGGGGTCAATATATCAATTGGGCGGAGCCGAAATATGGCGCATCACCGGGACCGGATACCTGTCCGGTGATAACCCACAAGTATAGGGGATCGCAACAGCTTTCGAGGGTAGAGTATTCAACCCTAATTTATTGATTCGACACAAGGGGAGCCAAAGAATATTCTCAAGTATTAGCAGCTGAGTTCTCAGTTCAACCACACCTGGAAACTTAGTATCTGCAGCAAAGTGTTTAGTAGCAAAGTAATATGATAGTGGTGGTAACGGCAATAAAAGAGTAGTGCGGGCAATAGTAAATATTTTTGGTATTTTGCAGTGATTGTAACAGTAGCAGCGGGAAAGTAAATAAGCATAAACCAGTATATGGAAAACTCATAGGCACCAGATCAGTGATGGATAATTATGCCGGATGCGGTTCATCATGTGACAGTCATAACATAGGGTGACACAGAACTAACTCCAATTCATCAATGTAATGTAGGCATGTATTCCGTATATAGTCATACGTGCTTATGGAAAAGAACTTGCATGACATCTTTTGTCCTACCCTCCCGTGGCAGCGGGGTCCTATTGGAAACTAAGGGATAATAAGGCCTCCTTTTAATTGAGAACCGGAACAAAGCATTAGCACAAAGTGAATACATGAACTCCTCAAACTACGGTCATCACCGGGAGTGGTCCCGATTATTGTCACTTCGGGGTTGCTGGATCATAACACATAGTAGGTGATTATAGACTTGCAAGATAGGATCAAGAACTCACATATATTCATGAAAACATAATAGGTTCAGATCTGAAATCATGGCACTCGGGCCCTAGTGACAAGCATTAAGCATAGCAAAGTCATAGCAACATCAATCTCAGAACATAGTGGATACTAGGGATCAAACCCTAACAAAACTAACTCGATTACATGATAAATCTCATCCAAACCATCACCGTCCAGCAAGCCTACGATGGAATTACTCACGCACGGCGGTGAGCATCATCAAATTGGTGATGGAGGATGGTTGATGATGACGACGGCGACGAATCCCCCTCTCCGGAGCCCCGAACGGACTCCAGGTCAGCCCTCCCGAGAGGTTTTAGGGCTTGGCGGCGGCTCCGTATCGTAAAACGCGATGATTTCTTCTCCATGATTTGTTTCTCTCCGAAAGCACATATATAGAGTTGGAGTTGGCGTCGGAGGGCATCCAGGGGGCCCGCAAGGTCGGGGGCGCGCCCTAAGGGGGGGCGCCCCGCTCCCTCGTGGACAGGGTGTGGGCTCCCTGGTCTTCATCTTTGGCGAGGATTTTTTTATTTTTTCTAAGATGTTCCGTGGAGTTTCAGGTCATTCCGAGAATATTTGTTTTCTGCACATAAAACAACATCATGGCAATTCTGCTGAAAACAGCGTCAGTCCGGGTTAGTTCCATTCAAATCATACAAGTTAGAGTCCAAAACAAGGGCAAAAGTGTTTGGAAAAGTAGATACGACGGAGACGTATCAACTCCCCCAAGCTTAAACCCTTGCTTGTCCTCAAGCCATTCAGTTGACAAACTGAAAGAAAGAAAGAAAAACTTTTACAAACTCTGTTTGCTCTTGTTGTTGTAACTATGTCAAGCCAGCATTCAAGTTTTCAGCAAAGATCATAACTAACCACATTTCAAATAATCCTCAGGTCTCATAATTACTCATATCAATAACATAATCAACTAGCAAGCCATAAAAATAAATCTCGGATGACAACACTTTCTCAAAACAATCATAATATGATATAACAAGATGGTATCTCGCTAGCCCTTTCTGAGACCGCAAAACATAAATGCAGAGCACCTTTAAAGATCGGGGACTGACAAGACATTGTAATTCATGGTAAAAGAGATCCAATCATAGTCACACCCAACATAGATTAATAGTGATGAATGCAAATGACAGTTGTGCTCTCCAGCTAGTGCTTTTTAATGAGAGGGTGGTGACTCAACATAAAAGTAAATAGATAGGCCCTTCGCAGAGGGAAGCAGGGATTTGTAGAGGTGCCAGAGCTCGGGTTTGAAATAGAGATATATTGCATTTTGAGCGGTATACTTTCATTGTCAACGTAACAACTAAGAGATGGCGATATCTTCCATGCTAAACACATTATAGGCGGTTCCCAGACAGAATGGTAAAGTTTATACTCCCCCTCCACCAACAAGCATCAATCCATGACTTGCTCGAAACAACGAGTGTCTCCAACATACATCAGGTCCCTGGGGGAGTTTTGTTTGCAATTAATTTTGATTTAGTTTGCATAAAGCATGGGACCGGGCATCCCGTTGACCAGCCATTTTCTCGTGAGTGAGGAGCAGAGTCCACTCCTCTTGAGAATAACCCGCCTAACACGGAAGATAAGGACAACCTTGGTTGATACATGAGCTATTCGAGCATACAAAACAGAATGTTTACTTGAAGGTTTAGAGTTTGGCACATACAAATTTACTTGGAACGGCAGGTAGATACCGCATATAGGAAGGTATAGTGGACTCATCTGGAATAACTTTGGGGTTTAAGGGATTGGATGCACAAGCAGTATTCCCGCTTAGTACAAGTGAAGGCTAGCAAAAGACTGGGAAGCGACCAACTAGAGAGCGACAACAGCCATGTACATGCATTAAAATTAATAAACATTGGATGCAAGCATGAGTAGGATATAATCCACCATGAATATAAATATCGTGAAGGCTATGTTGATTTGTTTCAACTACATGCGTGAACATGTGCCAAGTCAAGTCACTTAAATCATTCAAAGGAGGATATCACCCCATCATACAACATCATAATCATCTCAATAGCATGTTGGCACAAAAGGTAAATCATTATAACTCATAGCTAATCAAGCATGGCACAAGCAACTATGATCTCTAATTGCCATTGCAAACAAGTGTATTCATAATAAGCTGAATCAAGAACGAGGGGCTCATCATATTTACAAAAACAAAAGAGGTCGAGTTCATACCAGCTTTTCTCATCTCAGTCAGTCCATCATATATCATCATAATTGCCTTTCACTTGCACGACCGAACGATGTGAATAATAATAAGAGTGCACGTGCATTGGACTAAGCTGGAATCTGCGAGCATTCAATAAACAGGAGAAGGCAAGGCAATATGGGCTCTTCGTTAAATCAACAATAATGCATATAAGAGCCATTTCAACAGTTTAATTATGGTCTTCTCCTACTGACCCCAAAGAAAAGGAAAGAAATAAAACTATTTACACGGGAAAGCTCCCAACAAGCAAAAGAAGAACAAGAAATATTTTTTGGTTTTCTTTTTAATTTCTACTACAGCAAGAAAGTAAACTACTGCTATTTTTTTTGTTTTTCTTAAGGTTTAACAAACACACAAGAAGAAAGCAGGAAAAAGAAAATAAACTACCATGGATATTACAGTGAAAGAGTATGAGCACCGACATCTAGCAATGAGTGTGTGTGAACATAAATGTAATGTCAGTGAGAAATACGTACTCCCCCAAGCTTAGGCTTTTGGCCTAAGTTGGTTTATTGTCAGGGATAGCCTGGCAGATACCCGTAGGTGTAGCTGGGGTCGTACTGCGACGAGGAATAGTTAGGATCATACTGATGTGCAGCGGTTATTGCCTGCTGAGCTACAGCGTGGAGTCGGGCTGCCTCCGCTCTCCTCTCGTACTCATCTGCCTCCTCTCTGGTGATAGTGTATCTTCTTTTTGCCTGAGCATCAAAGAAGGCAGGAGCAAGGAGAGTAATACGAACAACGTGTCGTTTGTTAAAAATTAAACGATATAAGAGGGGTGATTCAGGCCTCTCAACAAACTGGTGGGAAGCCATAGAGTTATAATCTAAATAGGCAGGAGGCAACTCTGTATCACCCTCACGAATGTCTATCTCAAGAAAATTAGCTAAGCGGGTTGCATAAATTCCTCCAAAGAAATCTCCATTATGTCTATTATGATGCAACCTACGAGCTACAGTGGCTCCCATATGATAAGATTGGTCTCCTAACACAGCACTCCTTAGAATGCTAAGGTCAGGGACATACATGTGACATGCTTCATCCTTAGCATTTATGCATCTACCGATGAAGAGAGCAAAATAATGTATGGCAGGAAAGTGAATGCTCCCTATGGTAGCCTGCGTTATATCTCTGGATTCCCCTACAGTTATACTAGCAAGAAAGTTTCTAAGTTCAGATTTAGGGGGATCTCTAACACTACCCCATGATGGAAGTTTGCAAGCTAAAGTGAAATCCTCTAAGTCCATCCTATAAGATTTGTCATAAAGATCAAACATGACTGAAGGAGAATTACGCGAAGATGAATACTCAAACCTCATCACAAAGGAACTTGTGAGATCATGATACTGGGGGCATTTGTTAGCCTCAAAATCCTCAAGACTGGCATTGCGCAAATATGCTTTGAATTCTTCTTTAATTCCCGCATGGTCCATAAAATTTTCCGACGGCCATTCGCAAGGCCGTATAGGAGCGTCTCTTGGTGGATCCTCGTCAGCATCGCGCATAGCAATCCTGGCTCCTTGCTTCTTAGAAGAACCACCTTGGAACATCTTCCTAAGCATATTGTTTTTCTCTAAAAAAAATCTGAAATTTTTAGTAACTTCAAACAAAAGTGAACCAACTTCAATAAAACTGATAGCAACTACTCCTACAAGTGCCTAGAGCCTATATCAAGTATTAGAACTACTTGGAACCATATAAATTTGATATGCAAGCTCAAGAACATGGTCAGCTATGCAGCACAAATTTGCAAAGAATAAAGCACTAGAACAAAAACTAATTAGACCAATGGAGGAGTCACATACCAAGGAACAATCTCTCCAAGCAGTTTTGCGAGAGGTGCTTCGAGCAAGGAGATCGAAAATCACAGCAAAAGTGGCTGGAACTCGTGCTTGAGTTGGTTTTTCGTGTTTGTGTGAGATAGAGGAAGAAGATGGGTGCTGGGATAAGTGGAGGAGGGCCACCATGGGCCCACGAGGCAGGGGGCGCGCCCTAAGGGGGGGCGCGCCCTCCACCCTCGTGGCCAGGTGGCAACTCCTCCCGCGGTAATTTTTGCACAGTAAATCCTCAAATATTCCCGAAAAAATCATATTAAATTGGCATGGCATTCTGAGGACTTCTATTTTTGGGATATTTTTATATTGCACGGATAAGTCAGGAAACATACAGAAAAATACTATTTTTACTTTATTTCTACTAAATAACAGAAAATATAGAGAGGGTACAGAAGGTTGTGCTTCTAGTTTCATCCATCTCATGCTCATCAAAAAGAATCCACTAACAAGGTTGATCAAGTCTTGTTAACAAACTCATTCCGATAATCTGAAACCAGAGAAATTTCGAATAAAACTAAGTTACCTCAACGGGGATATGCACATCCCCAATAATAAGTATATCATATTTCTTTTTGACAGTAGGAAGAGGAAATTCAAAACCTCCAATTATAATCGATGGAATTTTTTTAATGGAGTTGATACTATGAACTTTAGGTTGTTTCCTCGGAAAGTGTACCGTATGCTCAGTACCATTAACATGAAAAGTGACATTGCCTTTGTTGCAATCAATAACAGCCCCTGCAGTATTAAGAAAAGGTCTTCCAAGAATAATAGACATATTATCATCCTCGGGAATATCAAGAATAACAAAGTCCGTTAAAATAGTAATGTTTGCAACCACAACAGGCACATCCTCACAAATACCGACAGGTATAGCAGTTGATTTATCGGCCATTTGCAAAGATATTTCAGTAGGTGTCAACTTATTCAAGTCAAGTCTACGATATAAAGAGAGAGGCATAACACTAACACCGGCTCCAAGATCACATAAAGCAGTTTTAATATAATTTCTTTTAATGGAGCAAGGTATAGTAGGTACTCCGGGATCTCCAAGTTTCTTTGGTATTCCACCCTTAAAAGTATAATTAGCAAGCATGGTGGAAATTTCAGCTTCCGGTATCTTTCTTTTATTACTGATGATATCTTTCATATATTTAGCATAAGGATTTGTTTTGAGCACATCAGTTAATCGCATACGCAAAAAGATAGGTCTAATCCTTTCAGTAAAGCGCTCAAAATCCTCATCATCCTTTTTCTTGGATGGTTTCGGAGGAAAAGGCATGGGTTTCTGAACCCATGGTTCTCTTTCTTTACTATGTTTCCTAGCAACAAAGTCTCTTTTATCATAACGTTGATTCTTTGATTGTGGGTTATCAAGATCAACAGCAGGTTCAATTTCTACATCATTATCATTACTAGGTTGAGCATCATCATGAACATCATCATTAATATTTTCACTAGGTTCATGTTCATTACCAGATTGTGTTTCAGCATCAAACATAGAGATATCATTTGGATTATCAGGTGGTTCAGCAATAGGTTCACTAGAAGTTTGCACAGTTCTATCATTTTTCTTTTTCTTCTTTTTAGAGGAACTAGGAACATCAATATTATTTCTCTCAGAATCTTGCTCGATTCTCTTAGGGTGGCCTTGAGGATACAAAGGTTCCTGAGTCATTCTACCAGTTCTAGTAGCCACTCTAACAGCATAATCATTTTTCTTACTATTCATTTCATCAAGCACTTCTTTTTGAGCTTTAAGTACTTGTTCTACTTGAGTGGTAACCATAGAAGCATGTTTGCTAACAAGTTTAAGTTCACCTCTAATATTAGCCATATAATCACCCAAGTATTTAATCATATCGGAATCATATTTCAATTGTCTACCAAAATAAGCATTGAAATTTTCTTGTTTGACAATAAAATTATCAAACTCATCAAAGCATTGCCTAGCAGACTTATAGTGAGGGATATCACCTTCATCAAATCTATAGAGAGAATTTACCTTTACTACCTGTGTCGGGATATCGGGATCAGGAGGCTCTACAGTAAATAAAGAATTGAGATCATATGTTTCTTCGACAGGCGGTAGATTAAGACCATGTATTTCTTCAATAGGAGGCAAATTCTTAACATCTTCAGCTTTAATACCTTTTTCTTTCATAGATTTCTTTGCCTCTGGCATATCTTCGGGACTGAGAAATAAAACACCTCTCTTCTTCGGAGTTGGTTTAGGAATAGGCTCAGTAATTGGAGCGGGAGCTGGCTCAAGAGTTGGCTCAGGAGGTGCCCAATTATTTTCATTTGTCAACATATTATTCAATAGAATTTCAGCTTCATCCGGTGTTCTTTCCCTGAAAAGAGAACCAGCACAACTATCCAGGTAATCTCTGGAAGCATCGGTTAGTCCATTATAAAAGACATCAAGTATTTCAGGTTCCTTAAGCGGATGATTAGGCAAAGTATTAAGTAACTTGAGAAGCCTCCCCCAAGTTTGTGGGAGACTCTCTTCTTTAATTTGCATGAAGTTGTATATTTCCCTCAAAGCAGCTTGTTTCTTATGAGCGGGAAAATATTTAGCAAAGAAGTAATAAATCATATCCTGGGGAATACGCACACAACCAGGATCAAGAGAATTAAACCATATCTTAGCATCACCCTTTAATGAGAACGGAAATATTTTGAGTATATAAAAGTAGCGCGATCTCTCATCATTAGTGAACAGGGCAGCTATATCATTTAACTTAATAAGATGTGCCACAACAGTTTCAAATTCATAGCCATAAAAAGGATCAGATTCAACCAAAGTAATTATATCTGGATCAACAGAAAATTCATAATCCTTATCAGGAACACAGATAGGTGAAGTTGCTAAAGCAGGGTCGGGTTTCATTTTATCTCTAAGTGATTCTTTGTTCCATTTAATTAATAACCTCTTGAGCTCATATCTATCTTTGCAAGCTAAAATAGCGGCAGAAGATTCCATATCAAAAACATAACCCTCAGGAATAACAGGCATATTTTCATCATCACTTTCATCATCGTATTCAGATTCAATAATTTCTTTTTCTCTAGCCCTAGCAATTTGTTCATCAAGAAATTCACTAAGGGGCACAGTAGTATCAGGCATAGAAGCAGTTTCATCATAAGTATCATGCATAGCAGAAGTGGCATCATCAATAACATGCGACATATCGGAACGAATAGCAGAAGCAGGTTTAGGTGTCGCAAGCTTACTCATAACAGAGGGTGAATCAAGTGCAAGGCTAGATGGCAGTTCCTTATCTCCCCTTGTAGTTGAGGGATCAATTGTTGTCTTAGCGTCTTTCAAGTTCTTCATAGTGTCCAACAGATATAAATCCCAAGTGACTCAACGAATAGAGCTATGCTCCCCGGCAACGGCGCCAGAAATTAGTCTTGATAACCCACAAGTATAGGGGATCGCAACAGCTTTCGAGGGTAGAGTATTCAACCCAAATTTATTGATTCGACACAAGGGGAGCCAAAGAATATTCTCAAGTATTAGCAGCTGAGTTGTTAATTCAACCACACCTGGAAACTTAGTATATGCAGCAAAGTGTTTAGTAGCAAAGTAATAAGATAGTGGTGGTAACGGTAACAAAAGAGTAGTGCGGGCAATAGTAAATATTTTTGGTATTTTGCAGTGATTGTAACAGTAGCAGCGGAAAAGTAAATAAGCATAAACCAGTATATGGAAAACTCGTAGGCACCGGATCAGTGATGGATAATTATGCCGGATGCCGTTCATCATGTGACAGTCATAACATAGGGTGACACAGAACTAGCTCCAATTCATCAATGTAATGTAGGCATGTATTCCGTATATAGTCATACGTGCTTATGGAAAAGAACTTGCATGACATCTTTTGTCCTACCCTCCCGTGGCAGCGGGGTCCTATTGGAAACTAAGGGATATTAAGGCCTCCTTTTAATAGAGAACCAGAACAAAGCATTAGCACAAAGTGAATACATGAACTCCTCAAACTATGGTCATCACTGGGAGTGGTCCCGATTATTGTCACTTCGGGGTTGCCGGATCATAACACATAGTAGGTGACTATAGACTTGCAAGATAGGATCAAGAACTCACATATATTCATAAAAACATAATAGGTTCAGATCTGAAATCATGGCACTCGGGCCCTAGTGACAAGCATTAAGCATAGCAAAGTCATGGCAACATCAATCTCATAACATAGTGGATACTAGGGATCAAACCCTAACAAAACTAACTCGATTACATGATAAATCTCATCCAACCCATCACCGTCCAGCAAGCCTACGATGGAATTACTCACGCACGGCGGTGAGCATCATGAAATTGGTGATGGAGGATGGTTGATGATGACGACGGCGACGAATCCCCCTCTCCGGAGCCCCGAACAGACTCCAGATCAGCCCTCCCGAGAGGTTTTAGGGCTTGGCGGCGGCTCCGTATCGTAAAACGCGATGATTTCTTCTCCCTGATATTTTTCTCTCCGAAAGCAGATATATAGAGTTGGAGTTGGAGTTGGCGGGCATCCAGGGGGCCCACGAGGTAGGGGCGCGCCCTAAGGGGGGGCGCGCCCCCCACCCTCGTGGACATGGTGTGGGCCCCCTGGTCTTCATCTTTGGCGAGGATTTTTTTATTTTTTTTCTTAGATGTTCCGTGGAGTTTCAGGTCATTCCGAGAATATTTGTTTTCTGCACATAAAACAACATCATGGCAATTCTGCTGAAAACAGCTTCAGTCCGGGTTAGTTCCATTCAAATCATACAAGTTAGAGTCCAAAACAAGGGCAAAAGTGTTTGGAAAAGTAGATACGACGGAGACGTATCATCCGGTACCCCAAAGAAGACGTCCGAAGACTGGCCTTCGGAGTGGTTTTACATGGAGTATGTCCCCCTTCCAGATCCTATTCGGATAGGTCTTCCTGAGTTCCACAATGCCCCTTTGAAGAAACGCCGAAGCTGGCGCCCCCGGAGCCCTCAGGAGGAAGATAACGGAGAAGTCATGTACCTGATGGGTCGGATAAAAGTGCTGGCTCAATCAGGACTGACAATAACTAAGGTTATGTCAATATGTATAATGCGGGGGGTACAGCCACTTCAGTATCGAGGGCATCCCATGTGGAATTTTAGCGAGGAAGATGATGCCACCCGCTGCGGGCGTAAGGGACCGGACTCAGTTTCTGCTCTAGCAAAAATTCTGTCCGATTTGTTCAAGAGAGAGGAAGAGGAGTTCATCCGCATTAAGCCACGGGATGGATTCTCCATGTACAACCCTCCAAGCTGGGTGAGCTGTCACTTTTTACTCCCATCCTTCCCGCATTTGTCGTCATAAGTATTTACCTTGCTGTTTCATGGCAGGAACTGTGAAAAGTTGTAAGGGAGGTCAACAGCCCGCCTCCACAACCAGAGGACCCTGAACGGGCCCTTGATCCCGGACTCGAAGAGGATCCGGACATATTTTTGGAGCTGATCGATAGGATATTCTATCAATTGAGCTGCGATGATGCCATGGTGGCCTTCACGCCTGACTATCCGGGGCTACTCCCTGCGTCGCATGTAAGAAAAACCAGAGTCTCAACGTCCGAGAAGGACCCCCTTACATGCACCTCACCTGCCGTACATATATGGTGTTTTATAGGGAAGGCCGTCGGGACACCATGCCGAACCCGCAGTGACCCGCCAACAAGGGGCACCGAAGCCGGGTAGGCTAAAAAGGAAGGCGGTCAGGACTGAGACGCCGGCGCAGAGGTATGATGCAGAACCTCGCTTCGTGGTTTAAAATATAATAACGTCCGTGTTTCCTAGTAGGAAAAACGCTCGCCGGACTATATCCGGAGAAGTTGACGATCACGCTTCCACAGTCGGGCTCCAAGGCTGGACATAGAGGCAGAAGCTAACACGGGGCGAACCCCAGATGCTCCTCCTACAGAGGATGCGGATAGAATATCTGCTACAAATTCCGAAGTGGAGAGCACCATGAATCACAGGCGTCGCTAGGCCGTACTTCGTGACGCTTGTTTCTCCCAAGAGGAGTTTGATGCCTTCAACTCAGGAGACGCGTACATCCATGCCGCTCAGAATGGTCTTGCCAGAGCTACGGACCAGTATGTAAAGGATATAGGGGTAAGAAAAACAGATGATTATATATATCAGTAGCCCCTGAGACTTGAAACAGTTGACACAACTGATTTAAGGATCGTTATATATTTGTGTAGGTTCTTACAGAGAAGAATACCCAATTGTCTCAAGAGCTGGAAGAGTGCAAAGCCCAGCTACGGGCCGCAGTTGCCGCGTTGAAGGAGTCCGAGAAGGCCCCCCTCTGGTAACACTTGTTTCCATTGCCCAGAATGACCGGTACCAGAGCGTATGCGGCATGCCCGCAAATCTAACAATAGATATTGCAGATGACTCCGGAGTGAATCCGGAGGCTGTGCCAGGGAATGGGCAACGTGCTAATCGATAGCTAAATGCTGGCGAGCGCATTCTTACGTGGGTCAGGCAGGAGAAAAATGATCTCCAGGATGTCAATATCCAGCTGGGCGTGGAACTGAAAGATGTCCTAGCCCAGCTTGCGGACTCCGTGAAGGAGAATAAGCGGCTTCGACGCGACATTTTCAGTAAGTGCTTGAACGAACTGTTGAAACAGTTTGGCGAAGAAGCCGGCTAATGGAGTTATGTCTGTAGGTATGCTGACGGGTCGTCCTGCGGAGGAGATGCCCGGGTCTGCGGGTGATCTTCTACCAGAGCTGTCACAACTGCACGAACAAGTTCGGCAGGTGATGCAGGGTATTGCCCAAGCCTTGTGGCCATCCGCCCCCATGCCAGGAGGCATGGGGGAGCTTATAGAGAAGCTCAAGGGAGCGCAGCGGCGCTTCCGATTATGGAAGATATCAGCCTGCCGACAAGGCGCAAGGGAAGCCTGGGCCATGGTGAAGACGCGGTATACCAAAGCTGACCCAAACCACATGGCCGAGGTCGGACCTGTGGGACCCGATGGGAAAGAGATCCCCATCAGTTTGGTGTATAACCAAGTAGGATTAGCCGCAAAGTACTACCAACAGGATTGTAGGCTAGACAGCCTTTTGCATGGTATAGAAGAAGAATTTAGTCAATCTAAGTGACTTTGTACTTTAACTGACATATATAATGTCCCTAGCCGGATTGTAAATCATTTGTCATGGCGAACCTTTTCGCTTCGACCTCTGGATCCGATAGTCCGGAGTGTATCCGAATACTCGCTCGGTTATGTAAAAACCAGGGTATGCGTGGAGACCAAGCGTAGGGGTCATAAGTGCTTGAACAGACAAGTATCCAACTAGCTATGTTATATTACATGGATAGTAAGAAACATCTTCCAGGGAGAATAGTTCCGTTAAGGGTTCCTTTCCCTGGGTACGCATGCCCTAATGTGCATGTCTGAACTGCGAAAAGGGACGCAGGCTATAAACATCTGGGGGCATGTATCAAAAATAAATAAAAGTCATCTTTTGTTCACCGAGCGAATATTCCCTTAAGAACGCTAGCTTTCGGCTTCACCCAGTCTGAGGTACACATTCGGCTTACCCAGCAGTAACAATCGCAGAGGTGCTCCCCTTATGCCCTAGCCGAATTAACGGGAACGTAGGGCATAAACACAAGAGCCAGGCAACCCAGCTTGGCCAAAACTTAAGTCATATCGATGCATATAATGGCGAAAAAAGGTACATGCGGAAGAATATCACATGTGTGGGGCATAAAGCCCAGAAGAATAATTATACTAAGCTTCTGTGTAAGAAGCCCCCAGGTATAATGACCATGGTTAACGCGTCAAGATTGTGCAGTCAAGACACAAGTTAGCCTTTTAAGGCTTTAAGGAAAAAGAGGGAAGAAAGAGAGAAAAGACAGATAACGGAAATGCAAAAATTTGACGGGGTTAAGGAGACGAACATAGAGTCCGGCACTAGGCGTAGAATCTTTGGAGTCTGGCCGCATTCCATGGATTTGGCTCGAGTCGATTGTCCGATGCATCCCGCAGACGGTACGCTCCACCGGTCAGAACCTGGTCAATAATGAAGGGACCTTCCCATTTGGGCTTGAGCTTGTTCTTTTTCTTCTCCGGCAGGCGTAGAACTAGTTCGCCAACGTTATAGGTTTTGGCCCGTACTTCTCTGCTTTGATACCTTCGAGCATGTTGCTGATAGAATGCGGAACGGGCTTTTGCCACATCTCGCTCCTCCTCCAGGGCATCCAAGTTGTCCTGTCGATCGAGTTCGGCCTCTTTTTCTTCGTACATGCGCACTCGAGGTGAGTCATGAATTATGTCGCAGGGCGGAACCGCCTCTGCCCCGTACACCATGAAAAACGATGTGTATCCGGTAGTGCGATTCGGCGTGGTCCGCAACCCCCATAGCACGGAGTCGAGCTCCTCTACCCAGTGTGTGTTGGATTCCTTTAAAGACCGCACTAATCTAGGTTTGATGCCGCTCATAATAAGACCATTTGCTCGCTCAACTTGACCGTTAGTTTGCGGGTGATAGACAGAAGCATAATCGAGCTTAATGCCCATGTTGCTGCACCAAAGTTTTACCTCGTCATCTGTAAAGTTCGTGCTGTTGTTAGTGATGATGATGTGGGGGATGCCATAATGGTGTACGACCCCATATATGAAGTCTATCATCGGTCCGGATTCAGCCGTTTTAACGGGTTTGCCTTCTATCCATTTGGTGAATTTATCCACCATGACCAGTAAGTATTTTTTTCTTATGTGTTCCCCCTTTGAGGGGTCCGACCATATCAAGCCCCCAGACCGCAAAGGGCCAAGTGATGGGGATTGTTTGGAGAGCGGTAGGCGGCATATGGCTTTGGTTTGCAAAAAGCTGGCAACCGACGCAACGTTGGACTAGATCATGTGCGTCTGCTTGGGCCGTCGGCCAATAAAAACCTGTACGGAAGGCCTTGCTTACAAAGGCCCGGGCTGCGGCGTGATGGTCGCCGAGTCCAGCATGGATTTCTGCCAAAAGCTTCCGCCCTTCCTCTTCGGAGATGCACCTTTGAAGGACTCCGGTAGTGCTTTTCTTATAGAGCTCTCCCTCGTGGAACTTGTAGGCTTTAGATCGCCGCACTATGCAGCGTGCCTCATTTTGGTCCTCCAGTAGTTCCTGCCTGGTTAGGTAGGCCAGGAATGGTTCTGTCCACGGGGCGATAACGGCCATTATCACGTGGGCTGAAGGTGTTATTTCGATGGCAGAGCCTCCTATTGTGTCAGAGTGTTCGGTATCTGGTGTTGTGGCCGGGTCCGGACTATTATTACCGGTGTCCCCTTCCCATACCATGGATGGCTTAAACAGCCTTTCCAAAAAGATGTTAGGTGGGACAGGGTCGCGCTTAGCACCGATACGGGCCCGCCTGATTGTTTTCCCGAGCCACATGGTGGAATTCAAGCCCCTCGAACCAAGCTGACATTTTGAGGACGGCGTTGCGATATGCCTCCATTTTCGGATCCTTGGCATCGAAGTCTCCATTTATTTGAGATATTGCGAGGTTCGAGTCTCCACGCACCTCCAGGCGTTGAATGCCCATGGAAACTGCCATCCGGAGACCATGTAATAGGGCTTCGTATTCGGCTGTGTTGTTGGAGTCTGTGTATAGTATTTGGAGTACGTATTGGACTGTATCTCCGATGGGGGACGTTAGGACGACGCTAGCCCCTAGACCAGCCAGCATTTTAGAGCCGTCGAAGTGCATGATCCAATTGGAGTACGCGTCGTACTCTTTAAGGAGTTTGACTTCTGTCCACTCGGCGACAAAGTTGGCCAGTACTTGCGACTTAATGGCTCGCCGAGGTCTATATGTTATGTCAAACGGGAGGAGCTCAATGGCCCATTTAGCAATCCGGCCCATGGCATCGCGGTTTTTTATTATGCCATTGAGTGGTACTTCCGAGGCCACCGTGATTGAACACTCTTGAAAGTAGTGTCGTAGTTTCCGGGATGCCATAAATACTTCGTATGCTATCTTTTGATAATGCGGGTACCGTGATTTGCGTGGAGTGAGGACAGTGGATACATAGTATACCGGCTTTTGAAGCAGGAATTTATGCCTGTCCATCTCTCGTTCGACGACGAGCACTGCGCTTACAACTTGGTGAGTTGCCGCTATGTATAACAACATTGGTTCGCCGACATTTGGCGCGGCCAAGTTTGGGTTGGTGGCCAGGATGGCTTTTATTTCTTCCAATCCAGTCATGGCCGCGTCCGTCCACTCGAAGTGTTCGGTGCGCCGGAGAAGGCGATAAAGGGGGAGTGCCTTCTCCCCTAGTCGGGAGATAAAGTGGCTTAAGGCCGCCACGCATCCAGTTAACTTATGGATTTGCTTGAGGTCAGTTGGGATAGCCAACTGTGACAGAGCTCGAATTTTGGCCGGATTTGCTTAAATTCCTCTACTGGAGACAATGAAGCCCAGGAGCTTTCTGGCGGGTACGCCGAAAATGCATTTTTTCGGATTGAGCTTGATGTCATATGTTCGGAGATTGTCGAACGTGAGCCTCAAGTCCTCTATTAAGGATTCGACGTGTTTGGTTTTAACGACCACATCGTCTATGTATGCCTCCACTGTTTTGCCGATCTACTTTTCCAGACATGTCTGAATCATGCGTTGATACGTTGTGCCGGCGTTTTTGAGCCCGAAGGGCATTGTGTTAAAACAGAAGGGGGCGTATGGAGTGATAAATGTCGTTGCGGCTTGATCGGACTCCGCCATCTTAATTTGGTGGTAACCGGATTATGCGTCGAGGAAGCACAATGAGTCATGTCCTGCAGTAGCGTCGATAATTTGATTGATTCGGCGGAGAGGGAAGGGATCCTTAGGGCAGGCCTTGTTAAGGTCCTTGAAATCGACACATAGGCGCCAGGATTTATCCTTCTTTGGTACCATCACCAGGTTTGCTAGCCAGTCCGGATGTTTTATTTCTCTAATGAATCCGGCCTCCAGTAACTTGGCTAGTTCCTCTCCCACGGCTTGTCGCTGAGGTTCGGAGAAATGCCGAAGAGTCTCCTTGACCGGCTTGAATCCCTTTAAAATGTTAAGGCTATGCTCGGCCAGCCTGCGTGGGATTCCTGGCATGTATGAAGGATCCCAGGAGAATATGTCCCAATTCTCGCGCAGGAACTCCCGTAGTGCGGCGTCTACAGCGGGGTTTAATTGTGCCCCGATGGATACTGTTTTCGTAGGGTCCGTTGGGTGGACTTAGAAGTTGACTATTTCATCTGCTGGTTTAAAAGAGGTGGAGTTGGGTCTTTTGTCGAGTATCACGTCGTCCTTGTCCACTGTGGAGCGCAGCGCAGTTAATTCCTCGGCCGTGAGGGCTTCCGATAATGCCTCGAGGGCCAGTGCAACTGTTTTGTTTTCGGCGCGGAGTGCTATGTCTGGATCACTAGCCAGAGTGATGATTCCGTTGGGCCTGGGCATTTTGAGCTTCATGTACCCGTAATGGGGTATGGCTTGGAAGATCGTGAATGCCTCCCGCCCTAGAAGGGCGTGGTATCCGCTACTAAACGGGGCCACTTGGAATGTAATTTCTTCGGACCTATAATTCTCCGGCGTGCCGAATACCACATCTAGTGTGATTTTCCCAGCACATCTTGCCTCCCGACTAGGGATGATTCCTCTGAAGGTCGTGCTGCTTTGCTCAATGTGGCTTCTGTCTATTTCCATTTTTTGAAGAGTCTCCTCATAAATGAGGTTTAATCCGCTGCCGCCGTCCATGAGCACTTTATAAGCCGAAAGCTGTCCACAATTGGACTGAGGACCAAGGCGGCTGGTGCTCGGGCTGTTCGGAATTTAGGTTCATCATTGGCATTGAAGGTGATAGCCGTGTCGCTCCATGGATTTATTGCTGCCACGTGGCAGACTTCGACAAGGCTGCGGAGTGCTTTCTAGCGCCTATTATTTGAGGCGAATGTCTCGAAGACTGTCAATACTATATTGTTATCCGCGGGATGGTGCTCTGCGGTGTTTTGAATGAGGAGATCCTCACTGCTTTTGGCCACCTGCCGAAGTACCCAACATGCTCTCAGGCTATGTGTTGGTATGGTATCCGTTGTACTGTGGATTTTGCAGGGCCCGTTAAGCCATCCCTCCAATATGGTTCCACGCCCTATAGTGGGCTTTTGCTTCTTTGTGATTGAATCGGGCGATTTATGAGAGTGTACCCTTTTAATTCGGACTGGGGGGTCTATCAGAGCCGGATTATCCCAAAATTTTGTTTGGGTTTTCCAGACGCTTTCCATCGTACAATACTTCTGTACTATGGCCGCCAAGTCTGCAAGATGTGTTATGTCACGGCGACTTATGGCGTTGAGGATTCCCTTGTCCGTGCAATTATTGCAAAAGAATGAAATTGCATCCTCCTCGCGAAAGTCCTTGACCTTGTTCAATACAAAGAGAAATCTGGCCCAATAGTGATGTACTGTCTCCTGGGGCTCTTGTCTGATGTGGGAAAGATCGTTTATATCTGGGTGGGTGGGTGGATTTAAGTCCAGACCTTGACCCGGTTTGAGACCCAAGGGAGGAGGAATTTCCGATCTTGGAAGTTTGGGCTCCGGTTTACTGCCTGATTCTAGGTTCAGGGTTTGGGCGATGTCCTCCTATAGACAGGTATCCGGCTCGGAGAGCTCGGGAATCCGGACATATCTAGTCCTCAAGTTAGAGGAATAATCGCCGCATTGTTCCTCCACCACCGCTATCTGATGGGTGACCGACGGAGAGTTAATCTCCCTTTGGTCGGGTTTAAGCCCAATCAGATCATAGTCCATAGCGACTCCCAAAGCGGCGATGCGATCCAAGAGCTTGTTCAAAGAGGAGAGCTCCATTGGATTCATCCTCTTGGTAAGCTCCGAGCCGATGTGGAGGCTGTTTTCGATGACCCGAGAAGTCATCGTCGGCGCGGCGGCTGAACGGGCGGTCATGACGAAGCCGCCTAGTCGGAGAGTTTGGCCTACAGCCAGGGCTCCCCCAGAGGTGATGTTGTCCCTGACAACGAGACGAGGCATCCTTCCTTATGACGATGGCATAGTGGAACTCTCAATGAAAGCACCAATGTCGGTGTCAAAACCGGCGGATCTCGGGTAGGGGGTCCCGAACTGTGCATCTAAGGCAGATGGTAACAGGAGGCTGGGGACACGATATTTACCCAGGTTCGGGCCCTCTCGATGGAGGTAATATCCTACTTCCTGCTTGATTGATCTTGATGATATGAGTATTACAAGATTTGATCTACCACGAGATCATAGAGGCTAAACCCTAGAAGCTAGCCTATGGTATGATTTTTGTTGTCCTATGGAACTAAACCCTCTGGTTTATAGAGTCACCGGAGGGGGCTAGGGTTACACAGAGTCGGTTACAAGGGAGGAGATCTACATATCCGTATTGCTAAGCTTGCCTTCCACGCCAAGGAGAGTCCCATCCGGACACGGGACGAAGTCTTCAATCTTGTATCTTCATAGTCCAACAGTCCGGCCAAAGGATATAGTCCGGCTGTCTGGAGACCCCCTAATCCAGGACTCCCTCAACACCCTTTTAGTTCGGACGGGGGGTTTTGTCAGAGTCTAAGGATCCCAAAATTTTGTTTGGGTTTTCCAGGCGCTTTCCTTCGCACAGTACTTTCGTACTATGGCCGCCAAGTCAGCGAAGTGTGCTATGTCACGGTAGCTTATGGCGTTGAGGGTTCCCCTGTCCGTGTAGTTTTTGCAAAAGAATGCGACTGCGTCTTCCTCGCGACATTCCTTAACCTTGTTCATTACAAGAAGGAATCTGGCCCAATAGTGGTGTACTATCTCTTGGGGCTCTTGTCTAATGTGGGAAAGATCACTTATATCTGGGTGGGTGGGTAGATTTAGATCTGAACCCTGACCCGATCTGAGACCGAGGGGCGGAGGAGTTTCCGATCTTGGAAGTTCGGGCTCCGGGATGTTGCCCGCTAGGTCTGGCCCGCTGCCTGATTCTAGGTTCAAGGCTTGGGCCGTGTCCTCCCGTAGACGGGTATCCGGCTCGGAGAGCTCAGGAATCTGGACATAGTTCGTCCTCGAGATAGAGGAAGAATCGCTGAGTTGCTCCTCCACCACCGCTATCTGATGGGTGACCGGCGGAGAGTTAATCTCCCTTTGGTCAGGTTTAAGCCCAATCCGATCATAGTCCGTAGCGACTCCCAAAGCGGCGATGCGATCCAAGAGCTCGTTCAAGGAGGAGAGCTTCATTGGATCCATCTGCTCGGCGAATCCCGAGCCGACGTGGAGGCGGTTTTTGATGACCCGAGAGGTCATCGTCGGCACAGCGGCCGAATGGGCGGTCATGATGAAGTCGCCTAGTCGGAGAGTTTGGCCTACATCTAGGGCTCCCCCGGAGGTGATGTTATCCTTGCCAACAAGACGGGCCATCAAGCCTTATGGTGACGACACAGTGGAACTCTCAATGAAAGCACCAATGTCGGTGTCAAAACCGGCGGATCTCGGGTAGGGGGTCCCGAACTGTGCGTCTAAGGCGGATGGTAACAGGAGGCGGGGGACACGATGTTTACCTAGGTTCAGGCCCTCTCGATGGAGGTAATACCCTACTTCCTGCTTGATTGATCTTAATGATATGATTATTACAAGAGTTGATCTACCACGAGATCGTAGAGGCTAAACCCTAGAAGCTAGCCTATGGTATGATTGTTGTTGTCCTACGGACTGAACCCTTTGGTTTATATAGACACCAGAGGGGGCTAGGGTTACACAGAGTCGGTTACAAGGGAGGAGATCTACATATGAGAATTGCCAAGCTTGCCTTCCACGCTAAGGAGAGTCCCATCCGGACACGGGACGAAGTCTTCAATCTTGTATCTTCATAGTCCAACAGTCCGGACAAAGGATATAGTTCGGCTGTCCGAGGACCTCGTAATGCGGGACTCCCTCAACAGTTACCTCATCAAGTTCTACTTTCCTCCCACTCACTTCTTTCGAGAGAAACTCCTTCTCTAGAAAGGATCCAAATTTAGCAACAAAAGTGTTGCCTTCAGATCTGTGATAGAAGGTGTACCCAACAGTTTCCTTTGGGTGTCCTATTAAGACACATTTCTCCGATTTGGGTTCGAGCTTATCAGGTTGAAGCTTTTTCACATAATCATCGCAGCCCCAAACTTTAAGAAACGACAACTTTGGTTTCTTGCCAAACCACAGTTCATAAGGCGTCGTCTCAATGGATTTTGATGGTGCCCTATTTAACGTGAATGCAGCCGTCTCTAAAGCATAACCCTTAAATGATAGCGATAAATCAGTAAGAGACATCATAGATCGTGCCATATCTAGTAAAGTACGATTACGATGTTCGGACACACCATTACGCTGTGGTGTTCCGGGTGGCGTGAGTTGCGAAACTATTCCACATTGTTTCAAATGTAGACCAAACTCGTAACTCAAATATTCTCCTCCACGATCAGATCATAGAAACTTTATTTTCTTGTTATGATGATTTTCCACTTCACTCTGAAATTCTTTGAACTTTCGAAATGTTTCAGACTTATGTTTCATTAAGTAGATATACCCATATCTGCTTAGTCATCTGTGAAGGTGAGAAAATAACGATACCCGCCGCGAGCCTCAACATTCATCGGACCACATACATCTGTACGTATGATTTCCAACAAATTTGTTGCCCGCTCCATAGTTTCGGAGAACGGCATTTTAGTCATCTTGCCCATGAGGCACGGTTCGCAAGTACCAAGTGATTCATAATCAAGTGGTTCCAAAAGTCCATCAGTATGGAGTTTCTTCATGCGCTTTACACCAATATGACCTAAACGGCAGTGCCATAAGTAAGTTGCACTATCATTATCAACTCTGCATCCTTTGGCTTCAATATTATGAATATGTGTATCACTACTATTGAGATTCAACAAAAATAGACCACTCTTCAAGGGTGCATGACCATAAAAGATATTACTCATATAAATATAACAACCATTATTCTCTAATTTAAATGAATAACCGTCTCGCATCAAACAAGATCCAGATATAATGCTCATGCTCAACGCTGGCACCAAATAACAATTATTCAGGTCTAAAACTAATCCCAAAGGTAGATGTAGAGGTAGCATGCCGACCGCGATCACATCGACTTTGGAACCATTTCCCACGCGCATCGTCACCTCGTCCTTAGCCAATCTTCGCTTAATCCGTAGTCCCTGTTTCGAGTTGTAAATATTAGCAACAGAACCAGTATCAAATACCCAGATGCTACTGCGAGCATTAGTAAGGTACACATCAATAACATGTATATCACATATACCTTTGTTCACCTTGCCATCCTTCTTATCCGCCAAATACTTGGGGCAGTTCCGCTTCCAGTGACCAGTCTGTTTGCAGTAGAAGCACTCAGTCTCAGGCTTAGGTCCAGACTTGGGTTTCTTCTCCTGAGCAGCAACTTGCTTGCTGTTCTTCTTGAAGTTCCCCTTCTTCCTCCCTTTGCCCTTTTTCTTGAAACTAGTGGTCTTGTTGACCATCAACACTTGATGCTCCTTTTTGATTTCTACCTCTGCAGCCTTTAGCAATGCGAAGAGCTCGGGAATCGTCTCATCCATCCCTTGCATGTTATAGTTCATCACGAAGCTCTTGTAGCTTGGTGGCAGTGATTGAAGAATTCTGTCAATGACGCTATCATCCGGAAGATTAACTCCCAGTTGAATCAAGTGATTGTTATACCAAGACATTCTGAGTATATGCTCACTGACAGAACTATTCTCCTCCATCTTGCAGCTGTAGAACTTATGGGAGACTTCATATCTCTCAATTCGGGCATTTGCTTGAAATATTAACTTCAACTCCTGGAACATCTCATATGCTCCATGACGTTCAAAATGTCGTTGAAGTCCCGGTTCTAAGCCGTAAAGCATGGCACACTGAACTATCGAGTAGTCATCAGCTTTGCTCTGCCAGACGTTCATAACATCTGGTGTTGCTCCTGCAGCAGGTCTGGCACCTAGTGGTGCTTCCAGGACATAATTCTTCTGTGCAGCAATGAGGATAATCCTCAAGTTACGTCACAGTCCGTGTAATTGCTACCATCATCTTTCAACTTTGCTTTCTTAAGGAACGCATTAAAATTCAACGGACCAACAGCACGGGCCTTCTATCTACAATCAACATAGACAAGCAAAATACTATCAGGTACTAAGTTCATTATAAATTTAAGTTCAATTAATCATATTACTTAAGAACTCCCACTTAGATAGACATCCCTCTAATCATCTAAGTGATCACGTGATCCAAATCAACTAAACCATGTCCGATCATCACGTGAGATGGAGTAGTTTCAATGGTGAACATCACTATGTTGATCATATCTACTATATGATTCATGCTCGACCTTCCGGTCTCTGTGTTCCGAGGCCATATCTGCATATGCTAGGCTCATCAAGTTTAACCTGAGTATTCCGCGTGTGCAACTGTTTTGCATCCGTTGTATTTGAACGTAGAGCCTATCACACCCGATCATCACGTGGTGTCTCAGCACGAAGAACTTTTGCAACGGTGCATACTCAGGGAGAACACTTTTATCTTGAAATTTAGTGAGAGATCATCTTATAATGCTATCGTCAATCAAAGCAAGATAAGATTCATAAAAAAGATAAACATTACATCAATCAATATAAATGATATGATATGGCCATCATCATCTTGTGCTTGTGATCTCCATCTCCGAAGCACCGTCATGATCACCATCGTCACCGGCGTGACACCTTGATCTCCATCGTAGCATTGTTGTCGTCTCGCCAACTTATGCTTCTACGACTATCGCTACCGCTTAGTGATAAAGTAAAGCATTACAGGGCGATTGCATTGCATACAATAAAGCGACAACCATATGGCTCCTGCCAGTTGCCAATAACTCGGTTACAAAACTTGATCATCTCATACAATAAAATTTAGCATCATGCCTTGACCATATCACATCACAACATGCCCTGCAAAAACAAGTTAGACGTCCTCTACTTTGTTGTTGCAAGTTTTACGTGGCTGCTACGGGCTGAGCAAGAACCGTTCTTACCTACGCATCAAAACCACAATGATAGTTCGTCAAGTTAGTGTTGTTTTAACCTTCTCAAGGACCGGGCGTAGCCACACTCGGTTCAACTAAAGTTGGAGAAACTGACACCCGCCAGCCACCTGTGTGCAAAGCACGTCGGTAGAACCAGTCTCGCGTAAGCGTATGCGTAATGTCGGTCCTGGCCGCTTCATCCAACAATACCGTCGAACCAAAGTATGACATGCTGGTAAGCAGTATGACTTGTATCGCCCACAACTCACTTGTGTTCTACTCGTGCATATAACATCTACGCATAAAACCAGGATCGGATACCACTGTTGGGGAACGTAGTAATTTCAAAAAAATTCCTATGCACACACAGGATCATGGTGATGCCTAGCAACAAGAGGGGAGAGTGTGTCCGCGTACCCTCGTAGACTCAAAGCGGAAGCGTTAGCACAACACGGTTGATGTAGTCGTACGTCTTCACGATTCGACTGATCAAGTACCGAACGCATGGCACCTCCGAGTTCTGCACACGTTCAACTCGATGACGTCCCTCGAACTCCGATCCAGCCAAGCTTTGAGGGAGAGTTCCGTCAGCACGACGGCGTGGTGACGATGATGATGTTGCTACCGACGCAGGGCTTCGCCTAAGCACCGCTACGATATTATCGAGGTGGACTATGGTGGAGGGGGCACCGCACACGGCTAAGAGATCCAAGAGATCAATTGTTGTGTCTATGGAGTGCCCCCTCCTCCGTATATAAAGGTGGGAGGAGAGGACCGGCCAAGGGGAGGAGGCACGCCCAAGGGGGGAGTCCTACTCCCACCGGGAGTAGGACTCCTCCTTTTCCTATTTGGAGAGGGAGAGGGAAGGAAGAGGAAGGAGGGAGGGAGGAAAGGGGGCCCGACCCCCTCCCAATTCGGATTGGGCTTGGGGGCGCCCCCTCCCTTGCTCCTTTCCCCTCCTTTCCACTAAAGCCCACTAAGGCCCATATACCTCCCGGGGGGTTCCGATAACCTCCCGGTGCTCCGGTATTATCCCGATTTCACCCGGAACCATTCCGGTATAAAAATATAGTCGTCCAATATATCGATCTTTACGTCCCGACCATTTCGAGACTCCTCGTCATGTCCGTGATCACATCTGGGGCTCCAAACTACCTTCGGTACATCAAAACACATAAAGTCATAATATAACCGTCATCGAACTTTAAGCGTGCGGACCCTACGGGTTCGAGAACTATGTAGACATGAATGAAGAACAACAACAACGGAAAGAGCGAAGACACTGAAAAAGTTGAAGAACTTGAACAACTGAGGAATTTCAAAAATGAAGAAAAACTCAAATTGAAGATTTTCAACTTTTGGTGGTGGCGTGACCCACCGTATAAGAATGATGATTTCAGACACTGCGTACAATTGTCGTAGGGCTCTGAGAATCAAACTCTTTGTTAATTTCTTCACACTTAGAGTGTTAGTCTTCATTGATTGAAGAAAAACGTTTCTTCATGTGTTGCACATCTAAGCCACCAATTTTGCATAAGTGTTAGGATGTGTGTCCTTTTCAAAGGACATTCAAAAATTCTAGGATATTTAGCTCACACCGCAACTTGCTAAATCTCTTCTCATCCAAGGGTTTTGTGAAGATATCGGCTAGCTGTTCTTCAGTCTTCACATGCTCAATAGAGATGTCGCCCTTCAACACATGATCACGAAGAAAATGATGACGAATCTGAATGTGCTTTGTCTTCGAGTGATGAACTGGGTTATGAGCTATCTTGATAGCACTCTCATTGTCACAGTAGAGAGGCACATTCTTCATGTTGACGCCATGGTCCTTGAGGGTTTGCTTCATCCATAGCAATTGGGTACAGCAAGAACCAGCAGCAATGTACTCAGCTTCAGCAATAGACAGTGATACACAATTCTGTTTCTTCGAGGACCAATAGACCAAGGATCGCCCGAGGAAATGGCATGTGCCTGATGTTGACTTGCGGTCCACACGATCACCAGCATAGTCAGAGTCCGAATATCTAATGAGATCAAAAGCCGAGCCCTTGGGATACCATAATGCAAGTGTTGGTGTGTGAGCTAGATATCGAAGAATATGCTTCACAGCCTTATGGTGTGATTCCTTCAATGTAGCTTGAAAGCGGGCACACATGCAAACACTAAGCATAATATCTGGCCTAGATGCACATAAATACAATAAAGAACCAATCATGGAGCGGTATACCTTTGAGCGAAGTCAATACCATTTTCATCAGTGCATAGATGGCCATTTGTGGGCATAGGGATTTTGACGCCTTTGCAGTTTTGCATGCCGAATTTCCTCAGTACATCCTTGAGGTATTTCTCCTGAGATATGAATATGCCATTTCGCTGTTGACGAATTTGAAGACCTAAGAAGAATTTCAATTCTCCCATCATAGACATTTGATATTCTTCACTCATCATATAGGAAAATTCATCACTGTAACGTTGGTCAGTACAGCCAATGATGATATCATCAACATATATTTGGCACACAAACAATTCACCATCATAAGATTTAGTGAAAAGAGTTGGGTCAAGTGAACCGGGTTTGAAGCCTGTCTTCATGAAAATTTCCTTCAAGGTATCATACCACGCCCGAGGGGCCTGCTTGAGGCCATAAAGGGCCTTATTGAGTCTGTAGACTTGATCAGGATGCTTTGGATCTTCAAAACCTGGTGGTTGAGCAACATATACTTATTCCTCAAGCTTACCATTGAGGAAAGCACTTTTCACATCCATTTTATATAAGATGATGTCATGATTGTTAGCATAAGCAAGTAATATGCGAATAGCCTCAAGTCTAGCAACAGGTGCAAAAGTTTCATCGAAATCAATTCCTTCAACATGTGTGTAGCCTTGAGCCACAAGTCGTGCCTTATTCCTCAGCACGGGGCCATTTTCATCTTGCTTGTTGCGGTAGATCCACTTTGTGCCAATGATATTGTGCTTGCGAGGGTCTGGACGTTTGACCAGTTCCCAGACATTGTTGAGTTCAAATTGATGTAATTCCTCTTGCATGGCTTGAATCCATTCAGGCTCTAAAAATGCTTCATCTACCTTAGTGGGCTCTGTGATAGAGACGAAAGCAAAGTGCCCACAAAAGTTAGACAAATGTGAAGCTTTTGAGCGTGTAAGAGGACCTGGTGCATTGATGTCGCTGATGATTTTCTCAATCTGCACTTCATTTGCAACGCGAGGATGAGCGGGTTGTTGTCGAGGAATTTGATCAGTATTTTCTTCAGCACCATTTTCCTCAGGTGCATCAGCATGATGTTCTTCACGTTCTGGAATGATTTCTTCAGCAGATTCTTCGGTAGGAATGACATCCTCAGTGGCCTTGAACTTGATGGTTTCCTCAGGTGACTGTTCATCTAGCACAGGAGGTAGGTGCTCTCTTTGCGAGCCATTAGTTTCATCGAACCGCACATCTACAGTTTCAACAACTTTGTGGTGAACGTTGTTGAAGACTCTGTAGGTGTGCGAGTCCTTTCCGTAACCAAGCATAAAACCTTCATGTGCTTTCGGTGAAAATTTAGAATTGTGATGAGGATCTCTAATCCAACATTTGTCACTGAAGACTTTGAAATAACTCACATTGGGTTTCTTGTCAGTGAGGAGTTCATAGGCAGTCTTTTTGAAGAATTTCTGAAGATATACCCCGTCGATGATGTGGCACGCAGTATCAATTGCCTCAATCCATAAGTGACGAGGCGTCTTGTATTCATCAAGCATAGTATGAGCCATCTCAACAAGAGTCCTGTTCTTGCGCCCCACGACGCCATTCTGCTGAGGAGTATAAGGAGCAGATAACTCATGAGTAATACCAAGTTCATCAAGATAGTCATCAAGACCAGTATTCTTGAACTCAGTTCCATCGTCACTCCTGATGTGCTTAATCTTCACACCAAAGTTGGTTGAAGCCCTCGAACAAAATCGTTTGAAGACTTCCTGCACTTCATGTTTGTAAGTGACAATATGCACCGATGTGTAACGAGAGTAATCATCAACAATAACAAAGCCATATAGAGATGCTTCATTTGTGAATGCAGAGTAATGGTTAGGACCAAAGAGATCCATGTGAAGCAAATCAAAAGGTCAAGTGGTAGTCATGATAGTCTTTGTTGGATGCTTGGCCTTGGTCATCTTTCCAGCTTCACAGGCTCCACACAAGTGATCCTTGAGGAATTTGACATTCTCAACGCCAATGATGTGCTTTTCTTTCGCGAGCGTGTGCAAGTTCCTCATGCCAGCATGACCTAGTTGTCGATGCCATAGCCAGCCTACTGAAGCTTTTGCAAGTAGACATATAGCTGGTTGTGGTCCTGTAGAGAAATCAACCATATACATATCTCCTCTCTAAAGCCTTCGAAGACTTTGGAATTGTCAGCTTCCATAATCACAACACAATGATTCTTGCCAAAGATAACAACCATATCAAGATCACAAAGCATTGAGACTGACATGAGGTTGAATCCTAAGGAATCGACAAGCATGACTTTGTCCATGTGTCGATCCTTTGAGATTGCAACCTTACCTAGACCCAATACCTTGCTTTTTCCTTTGTCAGTGTAGGTAATGTGCTTCAGATGCGATGGAGATAAGGGAGCATCCATCAATAGATTCTTGTCACCAGTCATGTGATTCGTACATCCACTATCGAGGACCCACTCAGTGGCTTTGGGTAGATCATCCTTGGCACCTTTTCCCATGAAGCAATAGGTGGGAGCGTAGTCCTCGTCGTCATCAATATCCTTGTTGCGGAAGCCATTCTCTTCAGTGTTGAAGATGGACTTGCTGACGAACGCAATAGCGAGGGCTAGGCTCGCCACACCAGATTCTGACTCCTCAGGTACCTCCTCTTCCTCATGTTCCTCAGACTCGGCCTCATAGTCCATTTCTTTGCCAATGAATGCCCAAGCCTTCTTGGAGCTGCTCTTCTTGTGAGATGAAGACTTCGAGGATTTTGATGACGAGGACTTTGAAGACTTCTTCTTCTTCTTAGAATCATCAGAACTGTAATCCTTGTATTTCTTCTTCTTTGATTCCTTTTCCCACTGAGGACAGTCTTGAATGTAGTCACCGGGTTTCTTGCATTTGTGGCATAGCCTCTTCTTGTAGTCACAGGAAGAGGAATCATCATTTCTTGAGTATTTTACAAAACGAGCACGCCTTGAGAACTTCTGGAATTTCTTCACGAGCATTGCTAGCTCCTGGCTCAGTTCTTCAGGATCACCAAGGCTGCTACCAGAATCTTCATCTTCAGATTCAGACACTGCCTTGGCCTTCAGGGTGCGTGATCTGCCATAGCTCGGACCATAGAGATCTCTCTTCTCAGCAAGCTGGAACTCATGAGTGTTTAGCTTTTCGAGGATATCAGCGGGATCGAGTGACTTGTAGTCTCCACGTTCTTGTATCATCAGTGCCAGAGTGTCAAATGAGGAATCAAGCGATCTCAGCAATTTCTTCACCACCTCATGGCCGGTGATATCAGTGGCACCAAGTGCTTGAAGCTCATTCGAGATGTCAGTGAGGCGATCAAAGGTTTGCTGAACATTTTCATTGTCGAGTCTTTTGAAGCGGTTGAAGAGATTGCAAAGAACGTCAACTCGAGAGTCACGCTGTGTTGAGACTCCTTCATTTACTTTGGACAGCCTATCCCAGATAAGATTAGCAGTTTCCAAAGCACTCACTTTGCCATACTGACCTTTACTCAGATGGCCACATATGATGTTCTTCGCTTGAGAATCGAGTTGCTTGAATCTCTTCACATCAGCAGCGCTCACAGAAGGTGTGACAGAGGGAACACCCTTTTCCACAATATACCAGAGATCGTTATCAATTGCCTCAAGATGCATTCGCATCTTATTCTTCTAGTAGGGGTAGTCCGTCCCATCGAAGGTAGGACACCTAGCGGAGACCTTGATCATACCTGCGGTCGACATAACTAAAACTCCAGGCGGTTAAACCAAAATCACATAGAACAAGGGAATGCCTTGCTATGATACCAATTGAAAGTGCGTTAAGTCGACTAGAGGGGGGTGAAGGTGGTTTTTATGAATTCTTCACTGGGGAATTTCTGAGTGAGGAAATCCCTAAGAGAAGAACTACTTGCAGCGGAATAAGTACTCAGATGTAAACATAACAGAACATAAGCATGGTCATCATGGTGAAAAGAAAACACGCACAGAGTACAGAAAGCGTAAACACAGGATAAACAGGATGAAGACAAACAGGCTGAAGAAACTGAACTGAGGAAATTGAGAAAGTCTTCAGTCAAGGTCTTCAAACAGATATGAACAAGCACACAACACAGTAATGAGGAAATGAAAGATTTGAGGAAATAGAACCAGTAGGCTTGGTGAAGACAATGATTTGGTAGACCAGTTCCAACTGATGTGACAGTTGTACGCCTGGTTGGAGCGGCTAGGTATTTAAACCTGAGGACACACAGTCCTCACCATATTCTCCTTGAGCTAAGGTCACACAGACCTCGCCCAATCACTCGTGGTAAGTCTTCAGGTGACTTCCAAACCTTCACAAACTCGGTCACTCGGCGATCCACAATTTCCTCTTGGATGCTCTAGACCATGACGCCTAACTGTCTGGAAGATGCACAGTCTTTAAGGTAAAAAGCGTCGGATCCACGCAGGGTCAATCTCTTCAGTGATTCTCAATCACTTTGGGTTGTAGGTGTTTGGTTTTTGGGTTTTCCTCACTTGATGATTTTCGCTCAAAGTCCTCGGAGGATGGGATGCTCTCAAATGACAAGTGTCAGTTTCTCTCGGAGCAGCCAACCAGCTAGTGGTTGTAGGGGGCGGCTATTTATAGCATAGGGAGCAGCCCGACATGATAAGACATAAATGCCCTTCAATGATATGGCCGTTAGGTGGGTAGATATTTTGGGACAGCTAGCGCGTAGCACAGCAACGGTCGGAAATTTGACTATCAAATTCCTCAGGGCTATCATGTTTCTCACTCGTAGGCAATCCGCACTAGCGAATTCCTAACTCCTTAGTCAGAACAACTCAGAGACCAGAAGAACTTCGTCTCTGTCACAGAAGAAATTGACTGAACTGTATGAGATTTCTAATGGCTTCACTCGAAAGGATTGGTAGGTGTAGGATTTTGAGTTGAGCATCACTTTGAAATTTTTCCTTAGTATTTCTTCGACCCCCTTTAACAGTACGGTGTTTCCTATGACTCAAGAAAGAGAAAATGAAACTACGAAAACAAAAGTATTCACACTTCATGTTCTTCGCATGAATACTGAGTCTTCATGGTCACACCAATTTCTTCACTTTCAAAGTCTTCAGAAATCCAAAATCTTCAGTCGAAGAACTTCATTTTTAGCGGTCGACTTTCTCTATAAATATCAAACTCCTCATAGGCTTATAGACCTGTGTACACTCACAAACATATTAGTTCCTTAACCTATAAGTCTTCAATACACCAAAATCACTAAGGGGCACTAGATGCACTTACATCATCGTTCCTGATTCGGCCTATTATGAATGAAACATGTTTGCAATGACAATTAGAGATTATAGTTACTTATGTCATGCTTAATTAGCTAGGAGTTTATAATGGTTTACCTTGCGTGCCAACATGCTTTCAAAATGGTTGTGATATGGTATGATAGGATAGTATCCTCCTTTGAATGATTTAAGTGGCTTGACTTGGCACATGTTCACGCATGTAGTTGAAACAAAATCAACATAGCCTCCAAGATATTTATGTTCACTGTGATTTATATCCTACTCATGCTTGCACTCAATGTTGGTTAATCTCAATGCATGTTTATGACTGTTGTCACTCTCTAGTTGGTCGCTCCTCAATCTTTTGCTAGCCTTCACTTGTACTAAGTGGGAATACTACTTGTGCATCCACTTCCATAAACCCAAAGTTGTTCCATGTGAGTCCACCATACCTTCCTATATGTGGTATTTACCTGTCGTTCCAAGTAAATTTGCATGTGCCAAAATCTAAACCTTCAAATAATAACTTGTTTTGTATGCCCGAATCGCTCATGTAGCGACTGGGGGCTGTCAGTATCTTCCATGCTAGGTGGGTTATTCTCGCGATGAGTGGACTCCGCTTGTCATTCATCAAAAAGTGGCTGGTATTCGGGATGCCCAGTTCCATGCTCAAATCAAATCAAAATATAACTTCAAACAAAACTCCCCCAGGACTGTTGTTAGTATGGATGGTACCCGTTGTTTCGGACCAGCCGTGGAGTGTGCTTGTTGGTTGAGGGGGAATAAAAACTTAACCATTCTGTTTGGGAACCGCCTATAATGTATCTAGTATGGAAGATACCGAGATCTCTTGGTTGTTATGTTGACAATGAAAGCATACCGCTCAAAATTATATTCATCTCTGTTTCAAAAAGCTCGAGCTCTAGCACCTATGCAAATCCCAACTTCCCTCTACAAAGGGTCTATCTATTTACTTTTATTGCCGAGTCATCATCCTCTTTTAAAAAGCACCGGTTAGAGAGCAGCATTGTCATTTGTATGCCTTGTTATTAATTGATATTGAGTATAACTGTGACTGGATCTCTTTTACCATGAATTACAATGTCTAGTCAGTCCTTGATCTTCAGGGCTGCTCTGCATTTATGTTTTGCAGTCTCAGAAAGGGCTAGCGAGATACCATTTTGTTATATCATATCATGATTGTTTTAAAAAAGTATTATCATTTGAGATTTATTATTACTGCTTGCTAGTTGATTATGCCATTGGTATAAGTAAATGTGAGACCTAAATGTTATTGTGAATATGGTTAGTTCATAATCTTTGTTGAAAACCTGAATGCTAGCTTTACATATTTGCAACAACAAGATCAAATAGAGTTTGTAAAAGTTATTATTTATCAATTTCAGTTTGTCAACTGAATTGCTTGAGGACAAGCAATGGGTTGAGCTTGAGGGAGTTGATACGTCTCCATCGTATCAATTTTTCCAAACTCTTTTGCCCTTGTTTTGGACTCTAATTTGCATGATTTGAATGGAACTAACCCGGACTGACGTTGTTTTCAGCAGAATTGCCTTGGCGTTATTTTTTGCAGAAATAAAAGTTCTCGGGATGACCTAAAAATCCACGGAGAATATTTTTGGAATATATAAAAAATATTGACGAAAGAATCAATCGGAGGGGACCCACCTGCTGTCCACAAGGGTGGAGGGCGCGCCCCTGCCTTGTGGGTCCCCTAGACCTCCATCGACCTCAACTCCAACTCCATATATTCACATTCGGGGATAAAAAATCAGAGAGAAGGATTCATCGCGTTTTACGATATGGAGCCGCCGCCACCTCCTGTTCTTCATCGGGAGGTCAGATCTGGAGTCCGTTCGGGGCTCCGGAGAGGGGAAATTGATGCCATCGTCATCATCAACCATCCTCCATCACTAATTTCATGATGCTCACCGCCGTGTGTGAGTAATTCCATCATAGGCTTCCTGGACAGTGATGGGTTGGATGAGATTTATCATGTAATCGAGTTAGTTTTGTTAGGGTTTGATCCCTAGAATCCACTATGTTCTGAGATTGATGTTGCTATGGCTTTGCTATGCTTAATGCTTGTCACTAGGGCCCGAGTACCATGATTTCAGATCTGAACCTATTATGTTTTCATGAATATATTTGTGTTCTTGATCCTATCTTGCAAGTTGTAAACACTTATTATGAGTTACGATCTGCATACCCCAAGGTGACAATAATTGGGATTCTTCCAGTGATTACCGTAGTTTGAGGAGTTCATGTATTCACTAAGTGCTAATGCTTTGGTCCGGTTCTCTATTAAAAGGAGGCCTTAATATCCCTTAGTTTCCATTAGGACCCCGCTGTCACAGGAGGGTAGGACAAAAGATGTCATGCAAGTTCTTTTCCATGAGCACGTATGACTATATTCGGAATACATTCCTACATTATATTGATGAATTGGAGCTAGTTCTGTGTCACCCTAGGTTATAACTGTTGCATGATGAATGACATCTGACATAATTATCCATCATTGATCCATTGCCCATGAGTTTTTCACATATTGATCTTTGTTATGTTACTTTGCCGCTGTCATTGTTACAATTGCTACAAAACTCCTACTGTTATTTTTGCCATTGTTACCGTTACTTCCATACTACTTTGCTACTAAATACTTTGCTGCTGATATTAAGTCTTTCAGGTGTGGTTGAATTGACAACTCAGTTGCTAATACTTGAGAATATTCTTTGGCTCCCCTTGTGTCGAATCAATAAATTTGGGTTAAATACTCTACCCTCGAAAACTGTTGTGATCCCCTATACTTGTGGGTTATCACTTACCTAGTTGGAGGCACCGGCGAGAGGCATAACAACAGACCAAGAAAGGGCCTCCCCATAAAGGCAAATGTGATTGCACTTGGAAGCTCGATTCGGTAGCACCATGACTCGATCAACAGCATGTTCAAGTTGAATTATTATCAAGTTTTAACTTGCAAATAAATATTTCCGAGCCGTAGTATGCCATGAAAATGCAACGATAGTCATATGCACCATTTCAACATAATGCCGGTATTAATCTACTCATGCTTATGATCACATTACCCTACTGCATAATCTTAACCAAACAACTCAAATACCACTAAAAACATAACAAGCATGGCATGAATATAAAACTAGAACATGTGAGATTATTTAATTAACTATAGGCATTATATGAGACCATATTCAAGTAAAAAATTATAGTCATTGAAATGTCACTCTTGCAAATATTTGTGATGGCTGCCTTAGTGTAGAGGAGGGTCACGATCCTCCTGGTTCTCCTCAAGGCAGCAAGTTCCTTCTGAAAACAATTAAAATAACAAAAAGAAAATGTCACCAAACACATTTAAATGCACCAGAAAATATCTACAGCAAGAAAAAATCTCAACTTTTCATGCTGATAGAGGAGTTCAAGACAAAACCAATGAAAAAAAATCAACTGATTTGGACTTATAGAATAAAAGTTAAAGCTAGTCAAAGTTGGTCAAATTTATGAATTAAAATTGTTTTTTGAATAAACAAAGAGGGGGTGGCGTCGAAGGCGTATTTGAGGAATACGCTTCCACTTATACCGCTTCGGTGGATGAACAGAGAGGCTGACGGGTGGGACCCGCCGTTAGGGTTGAGAGAGAGAGAGAGAGAGAGAGAGAGAGAGAGAGAGGCCGGGGACATCGGCTCGGTCGCCGGTGGTTCTCCGGCGAGGAGGCCACGGCTGCCGCCGATGAGTGGATGGATGGACGTAGCACTGCACGGCGAACATGCACGTACCCGTAGCTTGGTCGGAGGTTGACGGACAGCGTCCCGACGATCTTCTCCAGAGGCGTTGGCGAAGGAGGGCTCGTCGGAGTTGGGGATTCCGATGAGGCAGAGGCGCTACAGCAGCTCCAGCAGCACGGGCACGACCAGGAGAACACCACGAGCACGTCGGAGGGGTTGGAATAAGTCGAGGAGCGCCAGAGGAACCAGAACACCGAGAGGGGATCGGCGGCGAACTCCGGTGCAGAACGGCGGCCAGAGGCCCGCCTGGCCTGGCTGTGGTCTTCTACGTGCAGATTTGTGGTCAATCGAGGTGGGTGGTGTGGCCAGAGAAGCTCAAGAGGGGCACTATATATAGGCGCGGCCGAGGAGGGGTTCGAGATAGCCGGAGAAGGCTCTGGAGCGGCGAGCAGCGATGAACGGGGCTTAGAGTGGATGGGAGAGGTCGGGGAGCTCACGCGGCCATAGTAGAGGCAAGGAGCCAAGCACGGGGCGCAGGGGGGAGACGGCATGAGTGCACGAGCCCACTGTGCTCACAGCCCCGTCATGTCCGTATGGGCAGCAGCTGTCGCCAGCGTCAGGAAGCTCCAGCGACTGGTCAGGGGGGACGAGATGAGATAGAGGAAGATGAATGACACGCTAGAATGGCCGGAGGCGAGCGCACGAGCCGAATAGAGAAGCTATCGGCGCTTAGAGCACGTCGAACACCAGCCTGGCATGTTGGATTCACGCGGTCACCGCGTGCACTAGTGCAACGCGGTGCGCCCGTGAAGTTAATAATGTCTGGTGGCTTGTTCTTGCAAGGTTTAGTCACCGTGTGGTGTTAGATCAAAGCCAGGTCGACAGGAATAAACTTGAGCTCCTTGGCAAGTTTCTGGACAAAAACTTGTGAGGTCATTTGAGAGAATTCTAGAGAGAGTTAGGAGCTAAAACTTGGGGGTTAATGGTTAGTTAGGAAGGTCATCAAGTCATAAAAATTTCAGCTCAAGGAGATCAGCCAAAAATATACTTCCTTCACAAAGTAACATTTCTGGCCAGAATGGAAATGATTTTCTACAGCAAAAATACTCCTAATAACCATAGGATATTTTTGCATTGGATGATGAGGCATGGTCCAAAGAATATTTGGGAATTTTCTCAGATTTTTTGAAGCAAGAAAAATGGGTGTTGCTTTGGAGCAGAAGAGAAAATCATTCATTTTCAGAGAGAAAATGAATATTTTGCTTTCGAGAAAAATATTCCCAAGGCAATGTTTTGAGATATCAGAGAGCAATAGATGTTTTTGGGAGTGAGAGAAGTCACTTGGGTGAAAACCAAAACAATGCCCAAGTGTTAAGTCCAAATGAGTTAATTCAAAAACTCAGTTTCAAACCAAATTTGCAATAAACTCCAGAGAAAGAAAAATGGCAAAAACCAAGGTGTCACAAGACGTATCAGGGACCTACGGGAGATAGAGTTGGGGAGCTGGGGCAAAGCTTTTACTATTGAAACAGCCCACATGACTCGCAACGAACGGCCCACATGGTGACGATCGAGCGCGTTGGTGGTCCCACGTTGAGCGTTGGCCAAAATTAAAGTATCCATGCCACCCTAGTGCTACAGGAGAAAATATTTTAGCTGTTTGTTGGAAGCAATCTGTAATTTCTGGAAAGCACTAATCTTTTGTGCAACCTTCGTTCCAAAGATTTATTCAGATACAGATGTATGTAACACTAAAGCGTGTCTAGATACATCCGTATTTAGACAAATCTGAGTCAACTAATTTGGGATTTTGGGAGTATATTTCTATTTCAAGCAATCACAACTTACCAAAAACAAAAGAAAAAAATAGGAAGCAATCACGACTTACCAAGGAAAACAGAATTTGAGTATTTTACATGATTTCTGGAACCATTAATTAAATTTATATTGATTTGGTGGAAGCAAATCATGACTTACCAAAAATAGCAGATAATACAGCTGTTACCGCAATTTTCTGGAAGCAGTTTTCTGCATGCACGTTTCTGTGGCTCGGCCGGATGCTGTAAAAGATTTCCATCGTAAGCTAGGGCCCACAACTTCTTTCTTTCTTTGCTTGTGTGAGCAAAAGCCCCATGTTATTTGTTTAGAAATTCCCCAACCTCGCTGAAATCCTAGCCCCACCATGTCGCCAGGCCCAAGATGGGCGGACCTGCTACCGGAGCTTGTCTGCCGCATCGCCGACGGCCTTGACGACCTCAAGTGCTACGCCAGTGCACGGGGCGCCTGCAAGACATGGCGTCACACGCTCGTGCCGCCATCACCGTTGCTGCTCGTTGACCACGCCGACGACCCTGCCAAGCGTTGCACCGCCGCTGCCATCAAGCGTCGTACCACTGCGGCCTCAATCCTCGCGCGTCACTCCTTCGAGCTCAACGCCATCCCTTCGGGCCAGCTCTGCCCTGCGGCGCGTCGCTCCTTCCAGCTCGTCACCATCCCGTCGGTCAGGACTTGTCTCGGCTGCTGTAGCGGATGGCTCGCCCTCTCCGTCCGCATCGACGATGTTCGTAGCCTACTCAGCCTCTTCCACCCCATCACAGCCGCCGAGATCCTCCTACCCCCGCTTGTCTATGACAGCCGCCTCGTCTCCAAGATCGTCTTCGCGCCCAACCCTGCCACTGACGACTTCATGGCCGTTGTGATCTGTGACATCAATAGGGTTGCCTACGTCACCGCAGGGGCCAGGAGGTGGGCAGTCCTCGACCCCATTCGCCTCACCATTGGAGACCAGCTCGCCGACCTCCTCTACCATGGAAATGGTAGGGTCTACTGCCTCACTCGGTTTGGAGACGTCCATGTGCTCCTCCTGCCGCAGCGTTCCCGCCGGGAACCTATCATCCTCGAGGGGCCCACATCAATATATCCTGCGATGCATAATAGACAAATCATCCAGATGCATGGGATAGAACCGGATCTAAATGCGCCAGCCACCATTGAGACGTTGTTCTCGTCTGTGGGAAGCAACCTATCATTCGACGACGCCACCGGTTTCGCCCCGCCATATAACACAATCTCAACTTTCACTAGTGTCAAGAACCTAGTGTTCTGCAATGGTAACCTGTACCAAATCTGGAGGAATGCGTCCTGCACGGTTACTTTGCAGCTGCCAGAAGGGGGTCGATGCCGTGTAGCACATGATGAAATATTTGTTCTGAGGTATGACCCCCAGCTTCGACCATGTTGGGACATTGTGGCCGACTTAGGGGGATACTCAGTGTTTATTGGGAGGAACAATTCAGTGTCGATATATGCAGAAGGCGTGCCGGGACTTAAGGGTGATTGTGTGTACTGGATTGGTGGGAGGGGTAGGGATCAGGGCATGGTCTTTGACATGAAGACTGGCAGGTCAACACCTTGCATTCCCCTCGTGGATGGTGTTCTTCTGGGGTCTCCACAAAGCACAATCTGCTGGTACTTTCTAAGCGACGAATGAAAGAAGAGTTTACCTGACCCGAGCAAGGAACCGGGCTGAATCTGGATAAAAGTGATGCGTCGCCGGCCACATAGTGATGACGACTGCCAACCACCTTGGTGAAAGTTATGCTATACAATCGGTAAAGGGTTTTGTTTGTGTTTTTGTATACTACATTTGAACTTGATACAATTCTTGTGGTACCGTCGGTAAAGGGTTTTGTTCGTGTTTTTGTATACTACATTTGAACTTAATTTAATTCATGTGGCACCGTCGGCCTGTCATTTTGATTCACTATTCCCTGCATTTGTAGTAAAGTATCCAGTTGATATTTAGGTAGTTGCTCATTCATTTCATTTTGTTTTAGTTCTCTAACATTCTTTCATGGTAGATTTACATCATGTAGTCGTTAATGGAGACTGTTTTTGAGGAAGACAAACTATTCTTTTGTGTTTCCACCATGTCATCGTGGCTAAGTGAATATTGGTGGGATGCAACCTGAATTATGAATATGACAAGTGTGGATAGAGAACCCACTAGTATATTACTAGTTAAATTCTCGTGCGTTGCCACACGCCAACAAATGAAACTATAACGAGCCTCTGGGATTTAGCTCTTCGGTCATCGTGTCGCTTTGCTATGTTATCACTCCACTCCAATTCCTATTTAGTTTTATTTCACCAATTTCGGATGGCTTGCAGCATTCGCCACTCCCACCTCAAAGATATGACAAATTCAGTGGTTTCTCAAAACAATTTTTCAATGTTATACATCAAAAATACCAAAGTCTTCTCGTTTTCCCTTTTTAGCATTACATGAGAGCTGATAGTTCCAGATGTACAAACGCACCTACCAAATGATTGAAATCACACATACAAAATAATAGCCTAAGGCCTCGTTTGGATGTCTGTTTTGAGGCCTGGATTTTGGAATTGGTATTGGGCCTCTCGAATACGTCTGTTTGGACGGCCTCTAAATTGAGATGTGGAAAAAAATCTCAATACCAACCGATATTGAGCAACACTACCATGCCCCTGAAATGATTGACACATCGTACGCCCCATATTCGCTGAAAACAGCCTCTAGTCATTCATCTATCTCTTTCCCCTTCCTCTCGACACAAGCCAAACCAAGCTGACCGCCATAACCTTAGGAGAAGATTCACGTCCGCTGTCAGTCGCTGCCGCTACCAGAGTTCCCCATATTATTTCCCATGGGCGGTGTGGCTCTATCACCGCTCGCGCATGCCCGACTGCCCGCCGTGGACAGTTGCGTCCACTACTCCTCAGCTCATCCCCATGGAGATGGGGACCCCTAGCTCCTCCCCTGCGGTGGATTCGGGGGGGGGGGGTCCACGGCGTCTCCTCGGCAATGGCTCACATCGTCGTTAGTGCCTCCCCAACGGCATAATCCCTAGCAATTTGAAAATGTCATACTACTTCATATTGTTGGAGATATGCCCTAGAGGCAATCATGTATGATGATATTTCCTATGTGTTTATGAATAAAGATAGTCCTTGGACATTATCAATGATGTGTATCAGTAAGTACGTGACTTGTTTGTGGGACTATGCATTGTATGATGACTGTCCTAAAAGGTCCCTAGTCTAAAGGGTTGTGTGGACGCGCAGCCAAGCATATGACACGGTTGATGGCTTGGTCTCACTAGCCATGAAGCATTGGATGCTAACCGGATAATATGGTCTTGGAAAGGTCTGGTCAGATTCGACATAGTCGGATCCGAGTTGAGATAAGGTCCGAGTCGGACAGACACAACTATGAGACGCAGCGATATGTCATCTGTGAGTCTCTAGTACAACATACGTTCTATGTCCTAAGACCTGAGCTGGCGCATGTACTCGGGATGGATAGACTTTCTTTGGGCCGACCAAACGCTACTCCGTGACTGGGTAGTTACAAAGGTAGGTTTCGGGCTTGTCCAGACCCATGCTGCGAGACATGGTCGAGCAAGATGGGATTTGCCCCTCCGACCAGGAGAGATATACTCTGGGCCCCTCGTGTGATCCGACCAGGATAAGCATGGCCATGGGACAAGGATTATGAGATAATCCGGATAGTGGTTGGCATCACTGGAACGAGAAAGAGGTCGGGCTAACACAAGGATGACAGACTCGCCTTGAGCTCGACAACATATATCGTGTGGTAAAAGGAATGGATGTGTGATGTACAGGTTCGCCTAACCAGCTTCATAGTCTGCTTGGTGTTGGGCATGCCTTGCTAGAGGCCGCTACCAACTGTGCGGTTTGGAGGTGATCCGAACTGCGACCAAGCCGGCTTGAATCTAAGGGGTCGCGCGCTTAAGGGAAGGAACCTACGAGGTCCGATCCGGGGACACTGGTCGGATGTGATCCGAGTTGTATCCGGATTGTGACCGAGTATACTTATGGGCTTTAGGGTCCGTGTGAGGCCTAAGTGTTGAGCCTGCGACGGACGCCTATATAAAGTGGAGGTGTCGCACACTCATGAGGCTGATCGCTTCGGCGCTGTCACTAGGGTTTGCATGTGTTGCGAATAGACACCTATGCTTGCCGCCGGTTGTGTGATCGGACCTAGCAGTCCGCCGCACGACGTTCTTCCTGCACGCGCGGATACCGTTAGAGGCGGTGCACTTGCGCTGCTCCGGCGAACCTGTACGTGGGAACCGGCGACCAGCTGCTCGAGGGAGATCGGACGAGGAGGAGACGATCCACGCAGACGCATTTCCCAACTCTTCTTCCGCTGCACGGCACTGCGCGTCTAGTGGTAACAAACTGTGATCCATCTCCCGTAGCATGTTCTTGGTCGTTCTGTGCGTAGGGAAATTTTAATTTGCAGTCGACGCACCCTACCGTAGAACCCAACACATACTACACTTTTTTACAATTTGCCCCCTTTCTAAAGTAAAGAATATAAACTATCCTAATATATTTTTGGTTATTTCTTGGTACTGCAAATCAATTACATTACATAGTTACAGAGGGGGTAGTATTTTTTGCATATGGTTTTCATTCTAATTCTCCTACAGTTCCTTCCTAGTAAACAAAACCTACTAGTGGTTCTTAATATGAACAACTGAGAGTTATTCAATCCTATGAACGGATAGTTAATTACTCTACTGTTTGCTTGGACCTATTCAAATTAATACATATCATAATAACATGTACCTAGTTTCATGCACAAATATGAGGAGGGTTGATACATATACAAAAAGAGCACATATATTGAAGTGAAAATGGAGATCATGTATAATTAAACATAGATGTGACGTATCCTTAACACAAGCCATTGAGAGCATGGTTGCCTCAAAGTTCCTTCTGTAGTAGTTATAAACTCGACCATACTCATGCTCTGTTTGTTTGGGCTTTGCTTCTGCTTTTGCAGCTTTTCCACTTTGACAAAAAAAACAAAAACTCCTAAATAGGGTTTTTTTTGCCTCGGCTTTTGGCTTATGAATCAATATTTTTCATATGATGGTATAAGCCAAAAGTTGAAACAGAAAATAACTACTCCCTCCGTTCCAAAATATAGTGCGCCCACGCTTCCCGAGGTTCAACTTTGACCATAAATTTAACCAACGAGACCGACTGCGGCGGGAGGAAAAAAAATATAATTGGAAACTTCTTTTGAATACGAATTCACTGGTATAACTTTTGCTCCTGTCATAGTCGGTCTCGCTGGTTAAATTTGTGGTCAAAGTCGAAGCGCAAGAATCGAAGACACACTGCATTTTGGAACGGAGGGAGTATTAGAAGCTTTTTTGGTTTTCTTTTTGCCAAAGTGAAAAAACTGCAAAAGTAGAAGCAAACAAACAGGGCCTCAAATGACTAAAATTCCTTCTGTAGCAGTTATAGATTCAAAGCATGGCTTGGGTTGAACCACAATATTGCAACACAGACCATGCGCTCATCCCGATCAACTGGCCTGAATTAAAAGGAATAAAATTTATTTTAAACATTGATCTTGTCGTGGTGGTTTCACTTGAGGTGAGCTACAACATTGCATCCTTGGCTCTACTTTAAAAAAGCAAATATGAGTATTGAACAAGGGCGTAAACACAAGATGCTCACGCTATTCACTCCAGCTCAGGACGACCTGAAGTTGACATTCTTTTTTCTACTGTTATGTGTAAGTACAGTGGTGGCAGCAGTAGTGGTTAAGTAGTACGGGTCACTTTCTCAGGTCAGGCCATCAATATCATGTGACGCGCGTCTAATTTGCGGTGGTATTTAACTCGATTCGTCGTGCATTGGATTCCACTGCACTGCTCCCTCCACGTGAGACCCGCTCCGGTCCCTGTCCGATTTCATTTCCTGCATCTGTATATTTACGTACAATTATGTGTACAGTAGTGCAGCAGACAAGAAAAATGATCCACAAAATGATCCACATTTTTTTTTCCTATTTTCTTTTCTCTCCGTCCTGTTAGGCCAACTTCACCGCACGATTTCAAACGAACATCCGCTTTGTTCGGATTTTGTCCGTTTGGGACGGCGATGGGTGTGAAAGCGGACATGTGTGTCTGTCTTCTATTCGAGTCGCCCACCGCAGCAACTTATCCCAAACTGTTCGCTGCCGTCCGCGCCCGCCGTGGCATGCCATAGCCACTCGCGCTTGCTCTACCACGCCCTGCTCCTGTCCAGCCCGCAGCCGGCGCCACGCCTTGCCGCACTTGCGTCGCCCCGCCGCCGCTGCACGCCACGCCCGCGGCCGCGCCCGCGCTGCCCCGCCATCGCTGCACGCCACGCCCGCGCTGCACGTCGCGCGCGCCTGTACGCCCGCGCTGCACGTCGCGCGCGCCTGCACGCCCGCGCCCGCACGCCGCGCTGCCGCCTCGCCCCGCCGCGCCCGCGCTGCCGTCCTGCCCACGCCCGCCTCGCCCCGCCCGCCCCGGCTCGCCGCGCTCGGCCGCGCCTCGCCGTGCAACCCCGCCTCGCCCCGCGCGCGGCCGCCTCGCCGCGGCTCGGCCCCGCGCCGCTCGCCCCCGCACGCGCGCCCCCGCCTGCCTCGCGCGCACGCTCGTCCCCGCCCGCGGGCGCTGGCCCGCGCGCCCCCGCCTGCAGCCGCACGCTCGCCCGCCCGCACGCCCCTGCGCGCGCCTCGCCCGCACGCCCCCGCTCGCGCCAGCCTTGCTCTCGCCCCGCCAGCGCCATGGTCGCCCGCAGCCACGCCCCGCGCCCGCCTCTGCACGCCTCGCTGGCGCCGCGCACGCCTCTGCCCCGCCCGCGCGCTCGCGCCGTAGCCGCTCGCGCGCAGCTCGCCTGCACGCTGCGCCGGCCGGCAGCAGCGCGCGCTCCGCCCCGCCTCACCTGCTCCGCTCCGCGCCTACGCCGCTCCCCACTCGGGCCGACGCGCTCCGCTCCGGCCTCGCATGCTCGCCGTCCCATGCAGCTGTGCGTGGGTAGGTGGGAGAGAGAAAAAGGAAGAGAGAGAGTGATGGGGGGTGAGTGGGTGACAAGTGGGGTCACCCCGGACGGGCGCGGACGGAGAGGGTGCAGAACGCGTCCGGTTCTGTCCGCTTTGGCCCCAAATCCAGCCCAAGTTTGGTCTGAAAATAGGGTCAGACGGACATAAAACGGATAAGATGGGTCCAGTTTATTGCGCGCTGGGTCGTGGGGTTTGTCCGTTTTACCCCAAACGGACACAGGCGGACAAAATAGGGTCTTGCGGTGGAGTTGGCCTTATGCCTGAGATCCAAAACGTCTCCCGGACACGGAGTGTCTCCTCCTGACCTCCTGGGTGCACATAGATCCGGATGGATGGAAAATAAGAAAAATAGCAAAAAAGTATGTATTTTTTATGAAAAACATGGCTGAGTGTTCTATGTCTGGGCAAAGTTCCGTGAAAAAGATAACATTACTAATACTTACAACAAAAAGAGCTCAAAAATGCTACTCCCTTCGTTTCTAAATAGAAGTCTTTTCTAGAGATTTCAATATAGATTACATATTGATGTATATAGACATATTTAGAGTGTAGAATCATTCATTTTGTTTTGTATATAGTCCATATTAAAATCTCTAAAAAGACTTATATTTCGAAACAGTGGAAGTATTTTTTAAAGCATTTTGGAGTATTGGTTGTTTTACTCCGACCTGCATGAATGTCATTCAATCATCAGTTTTCCTAAGTCTAAGTCGACTGAGACTTCGTTATGTGTCAGTCGATGCTATCTTCCTTTGATTTTGCATGGAGATTCGTACAGAAATTTTATTCTCAGTTTTTCTTTTTCTTCTTACATACTATATCACTTGAGTGAGACTTGGTGAAGTCCCATTTGACTGAGACCTAGCCACACCCTTTAATCATTGAGGAAAAAAATCATTTTCCTGGTTTTCTATAATCTGGATTTTTCACTATTCACCCCCGGTGCATATGCATCCGTGAGCAGAACTACACTTTCGAACGTCACCCTCTCTTTTCGTACATAAAGATTCGATGAAATTTCACAACATATGGCGCAAGCATGCCCAACATCCGACGAACAAACTCGAGGAGGACAGTACCCGAAAGACAAATTCAAAGAAGAAACGTAACCATCCGCCTACGCGTCGCACCTGTGAGGACTAAAAAGACTTAATCTAAACTACTAATCAGAGCAGAGGCACCGGGATTCCCTCCTATCTAGTAAGTCAGAGGGAGGGGCGAATCCACGGGCTCACAGGCGAAGCCTGAAGGGGAAAGTTTGCCTTATCCACTAAAGGATATGGAAGGAAAGGCTAAACTGTTATTTCCAGCTAATCCAACTTAGGGAGACAACAAACGGAGATATCCAAACGATAGAGAACCTTGTTAGCCAATAGTTGATCCATTAATATTTGCCTTTTTTAAGCGAGAAATTTCGAATCTATACATCTTCAAACATGGCAGTACAAAGAACAACGGTAATAATAAAAATTGCAATCATGTCTGTGGACCATCTAACGACGACTACAAGCACTGAAGCGAGCCGAAGGCGCGCCGCCGTCATCGCCCCTCCCTTACTGGAGCCAGGCAAACCTTATTATAGTAGACAGTAGGAAAGTCATCGTGCTAAGGCCCCATAGGACTAGCGCACGATAGCAGCAACCATCACCGATGAAGAAAGTCATAAATCAGAAGGATCAAACTTGTAAACACCCAAACGAAGATGAACGAAGATCGGATCCAAACAGATCCACTGAAGACCATCACCGACCGAATCCTGCGAGATGTGATGGAGACACGCCTCCACACGCCATCCCATGATGCTAGATGCACCATCAGGACGGGGATAGAACATGGAAGACATTATTCCTATTAAGGTCCTCCCGCCCCTCTTCTCCCCTCGTCGCCGCCGATCCGCGCGGTCGGGCAAAGCCCGGTAGGTACCGGCAGCGGCGGGGCCCCATCTCCTCCTCGTGTGAGGGCTCGACGTGGGTGTGCGTCCTCGGGCGGCGATGTTGCGTTCATCCTGGGAGCGGCGGCGCGCGGGTAGGTCCGGCGGCTGTGTTGCGGTGCCTCGTCCTGCGCTTGGAGGGCCAGACACGGCTGGGGCTGCGGGATCACCCGGAGGCGACAGGGGCGACTCCGGTGTTGGATCCGCGAGTAACAAGTAGGGCGGCGTCCCTTGCCTGTGCGGCGGCGGCCAGATCCATGGCCGGCATGGTGCTCTTCCCCTCGGTGGAGTCTATGTCTGGAGATGGGTGTCGGAAGCTACGGATCTGGTGTCCTGATGCGGAGCATCCCAAGGTCATCCCCATGCACCTACCTTCATCTCACCAAGTGCCTAGTGGACCCATGACTCGATCACGTGCAAGAGCTCTTAAAACCGAGGTGACATCTCTCCTCTCACAATTCCACTCCGATGAACATGAGACATGGCTACTACCTCAAACGGAGACATTGTGCATACTCAGGTACCAAGGAGTTAGCCATGGAGACGCCAAGGAACAAGAAGAATCCAAAGAGGAAGATGGACGTGAAGACGGAGAAGGAAAAGGGCTAAGTCAGCAGAAGCCCGGACGATCTGGACTGCCGTCCGGGCGATCCGGCCCCAGCCCGGATGATCTGGACCCTGGCCCGGACGATCCGGCTACAACACCCGAAGCTTCAACCTGAAGCCGGATCATCCGGACCCAGGCCCGGATCATCCGGCCACACCCGGACGTCCGGACCAGGACCAGGACATCCGGACCTCCCGCAGCTGCTCCGACACAGCCGGATCATTCGAACACCGACCCGGATCATCCGGACCCCCGTAGCCCGGATCATCCAGACCAACTCCCGGATCATCTGCCCACCGCCTCGTGCGTGACTTGGGCCGAGGCCCGTGTACCCGTTTCGTCCCCTCACATACCCCTTCGCCCCTTGGGCTATAAATAGACCTCCTCCTCCCCATTTTTAGAGTTAGCAAAGTAGTAGCTCATATGTGAGGATAGCTTTTGCTCATCCATATGGATCATCTCCTCGAGAGAGACCGCGACCACTCTACGGAGAAGATCCCCTTGGATTCAAGACCCCCTCTTGGGTGGCCCCATCAAGACCTCCTCACGGAGAAGAACCGGTTACCGTTTGCATCATCCGTTGTTAACTTTGGATTGTGTAATCGCACCTGTGTTTCGAGGATCTAGCATATGTGTGACTATATCTTGTTGGTTTAGTGATTTCTCTTGTGTTTTCCCTCGTTTCCCCCCTCGTGTTCTTCGTGATCTTGGACGGGATCCGCTCCTTTCGTGAGAGATTGGCCGTTTAGGGTTCCACCCTACATCATCTTGGTATCATGAGCCACGTTGATCACGATTTCGGAGCCTCCCCTCTTCGTTTTCTAGCTTGATTTTGTTGTTTTTCGTCCTAATCCGAAAATCCCCACAAAAATAGCCCCAAAAAATTTTCTTGTGATTTGTGAGTTTTGATGATGTTTTGTTGGTTTTGATCCGTGAATTTGTTGTGTTGCAAGTGGATCTTACCTTCCCCCACCACCTCCACCTCGCAATCCCTCCAAAATCCGTGAAGTCCTCTAATTTGTGGTCGTTTTCGTGTTCATCCCGAGCCCTTCCCAAGCGAGATTGACCCGCCCGGATCATCCGGCTGTTGGCCCGGATCATCCGGATCCGCCCGGATCATCCGGCTCCTGGCCCGGATCATCTGGCTTCCTTTGACAAAACTGCATTTTCTGCAGTTTTTGACCACCGCCACCTACGCCTCCACATACCCCCCTTCGACCACCACCACCTAACTTCCGCAAACCCAAACCATACCACCACTTGACCGCTACCAACTCCGCTACACTTTGCCGCATTTGGTTTTGAGAATTTGAGTTGTGGCTCACCGTTTCCTAACGTGTTTCGGCTACTTAGGGACGGTTTGACATCAACATCACCACCGCTCATCTTCGCCAAGGACTACTACGAACCGCTACACCATTGTGGTATCAACCTCACCTTGGTATCATCTTGGTATCGTGATATCTTCACACTCTCTTGCATTTGCATTGATAACCCCATAGCCTTACTTTCGCGTCACTTACCCATCAAGACTAGCCGTTGAGTATTGCCGGCAACTTGACTTGTGCACATTAGTGATCATACTTTCCATAGCATACATACTATCATCGTGTTGCATATCTCGGAATCATCTCTTGTGTCACAAAGTTGTCATCGCATACACAATTGCTATCTTGGTTCGTTAAGCATTGCATGAGAAAAGAGCTCAAACAACAAAGAGCCAAAAAAGCTTTTAAGCAAAAGGAAAGATAAGCAAAGAGCTTATAAGCAAGAACCATAGCATCATACAACATTAAGATTGTCATACTCGATCATCTTGGATCATATCATCGGAACATCATACATAGAGCATACTTGGGATAGAAGTCGTTGCGTTTTTGCTTAGTAGGTTGTGCACAAGTTCGTATCCGCCTATTGTGCAATCGTGCTAGCATCTCTCTAGTGTTGTGCAACAAGAGCATTTTCATGGATTCCACATTTTCGCTCACCCTTGGTTGCACGACCCCACTTATCTTTTTGCGTGTGTGTTTCTGTGTACCTATCTTGCTATTGGTCTACTTGTTGCATTTACAACTTGCGAATCTTTTCCAACATTATTGAATCTTGCTTACTTTCACATCAAAAATTGTGCCACCATCCTAACCAAACTTCACCATAAGCTTTTACTTGTGTAGGTGTGAGAAACCGACAAGCATTGGTACCAATTGTGCTATTTCCTTGTTACACATTGGAGTGATCATTGATTCATCTTCAACATCGGTCAAGATACATTTGGTATTGGTTCTTCTCTTTCTCCCACTCACATATCTTTGTTTGGAATGATGGATAGGCCAAGTACTTCTACAAACCCACTCTTCCTTGAGCAAGATGACGACCCGAACAACTACGTCACCAAGCTACACCTCTTTGGTACTCAACGAGCCTTGCATGAAGAGCAACTAGCAGTGAGCGACCGCATCGACAACCTCGCCACCGACTTGCGACTCTCCGAGCAACGTACAAGAGACTACTTCGATAACAAGCTCGACGAACACAAGCACGATAATGACGCAAGAATGGATGAGATTCGTGCCCTGTTGGTCCACCGCTCTTCGACCACGTCGTCCTACTCAAGACGGAGCCGCTCAAGTCGACACTCTGACAACACTATCGCCGGCTCAAGTACCCCGAGATCGAATACTCTTTGTCGTGCCACGCGTCAAGATCGTCAAGCAAACCGCAATCCTCTACACGACACCGACTCTCAAGAGCATCGACATCGTCAAAACCAAGCTGCATTCGCGCAAGCACAAGAACGGCAACGCCAACGACAACAAGAACAAGAGGAGCGAGTGCGACAACATCAAGATGCTCAAGACGCCGAGGCACAACGCCAAGAACAACAACTTCGTGAAGCTCAAGCACTTGAGGCGCAACGTGCCCTTCGAGATTCAAGTCGAGCCGTAGCCAACCGAGGCCTACAAGCTCGCCTACAACAAGAAGCTCTTCGCGATGAAGTCCAAGAAAGGATTTTCCAAGCACGTGTGCATCAACAAGGTCCTCCTCAAGATCGACAAGCTCCTCCTCTAGCGAGACAAGAACATCAAGTCCATCGAGAGCATGAAGACAATAGACCTCCTCCAAGACAAGAGCATCATGAGTTCGACAACCCTCCTCGCCAAGAGCAACATGAGATTGTCAATCCTCAACGACATGGGCGTCATCATCCTCGACCCCAACACAATGAAGAGCAACGATACGGCAAGCTAAAGTTCACCATGCCCAAGTTTACCGGAAGCAATGACCCCGAAGAGTACATATCATGGGAATTGAAGGTTGACAAAATCTTCCGCTTGCACAACTACGACGAAGAAAAGAAGATAGCGATGGCATCCCTTGAATTCCAAGACTACGTCCTCATTTGGTGGGAACAAGTCATTGAGCGCCGAGAGGCAAAAGGTGAACCACCCATCACTACTTGGGCGCAAATGAAGGATGTCATGAGAGCACGATTTGTGCCAAACTACTACAACCGCGACCTCTTCAAGAAACTCCAACTCCTCAAGCAAGGAACCAAGAGCGTTGAAGAGTACTACAAGGAAATGGAGATTGCCATGATACGAGCCAATGTCACGGAAGATGATGAGCAAACTATGGCACGCTTCTTGAATGGACTCAATCACCCTATCAAGAAGATTGCCGACTTCCAACCATACTCGAACCTCATCGAGCTAGTGCATCAAGCTACCAAAGTAGAACGCCAAGTGCAAGATGATCTCAAATATGCCAAGTTCTCATCCAAGTCATATGGCTTCTCCAACAATCAAGCATCAACGACTACAACACCTTCTACCTCAACCAAGCCATCTACAAGCAATGGCGACAAGTCAAGTTACAAGAAAGCTTCAACAAGCCAAGTCGTCCTCCTACTACAAGCAACTTCAAGACGAAAGCTTCATCATCATCTACCCCAACCGATGAGACCATCAAGACAAGTTCCTTCAAATGTTTCACTTGCGGCTGCCGAGGCCACAAATCCTTTGAGTGCACCAACAAGCGCACCATGATCCTCAACGATGACGGAACCTATGAATCAATGAGTGAAGGAGAAATGGAAGCCCTTGAGCAAGTGGCCATGCACCGCCAAGTGAACAATGAAGATGAAGATGATCAAATCTTTTGTGACGAAGATTCAGGCCTCGCTCTTGTTGTCTCCAAGGTCTTGACTCTTCAACATAAACAAGACAAAGACCAAAGATGCCATATCTTCCACACCAAGGCCGGAATCAATGGAAGGTCCGTCAAGGTCATCATCGATGACGGGAGTTTCCATAACTTAGCAAGTGAAGAACTATGCTCCAAGATCCAATTGGTCAAGATGAAGCACCCACACCCCTACAAGGTTCAATGGCTAAGCGACACCGGCACCATCCAAGTCGAGCATAGGGTACAAGTCTCTTTCAAGATTGGAGCTTACGAAGACACTTTGGAGTGTGATGTCATCCCGATGACCGTGTGCCACCTACTTCTTGGACAGCCATGGCAATATGACCAAGGCGTTATCCACAATGGTCGTACAAACCACTATAGCTTCAAGATGAAAGGGAAGGAGTTTGTGCTATGTCCTATGTCTCCAAGCCAAGTGATCGCCGATAAGCAAGAAACCCATCGTGGAGAGAATAGTGAGAGAGTGAGCCACCAAAAAGAGAGTGAGCACCACAAGCCCAAATCGAGTACCTCCACGATGAGCGACAAGAAAAACTTAGTTCTATTTGCCACCAAACGTGAGATGAGAGAAGTGTGTGAGAACCCATCAAGTGTCCTACACTATGTCCTATTGTGCAAGGACGAGGCACCAAAAACTAACACCTCTCACAATCTACCCTTGGTGTTATCATCTTTATTGCAGGAATTCCAAGATGTTCTCCCCGACGAGCTACCTCTGGGTCTACCTCCACTACGAGGCATCGAGCACCGCATCGACCTCATCCCCGGAGCGCCACTTCCAAACAAGGCTCCCTACTGAGTAAACCCCGAAGAACCCAAAGAAATACAAAGGCAAGTAAAGCATCTCATAGACCATGGACATGTGCACGTTATTTTGAGTCCTTGTGCCGTACCGGTCATTCTTGTGCCAAAAAGAGACGGTAGCTTTCGCATGTGTTCTGATTGTAGACCCATCAATGCTACCACCGTTAGATATAGGTACCCCATTCCACGCCTTGATGATATGCTTGATGAACTTAGCGGTGCCATTATTTTCTCAAAAATTTATCTTAAAAGTGGTTACTATCAAATACGCATACAAGAGGGTGATGAATGGAAAACCGCTTTCAAAACAAAGTTTGGTTTATATGAGTGGTTAGTCATCCCTATGGGTTTATCGGAAGCACCGGGTACTTTCATGCGTCTTATGCATTATGTGTTTCGCCCTTACATTGGTGAATTTGTTGTTGTCTACTTCGATGATATCCTTCTTTTTAGCAAATCTCTCAAAGAGCATGTCACCCACCTTCGCACCGTGCTACAAACTCTTCAAAAAGAGCAACTTTATGCTAATATGGAAAAATGCCTCTTTGGTGTTGATAAGCTTGTTTTCTTGGGTTTCGTAGTATCTCCTAAGGGTGTTCATGTTGATGACTCTAAGATCAACGCTATTCAAACTTGGCCCCAACCAACTAACTTGCAACAAGTGCGTAGTTTTCTTGGTCTAGTCGGTTTCTACCGTAGATTTGTGAAGGATTTTAGCACTATTGCTTCACCTTTGCATGCTTTGAGTACGAAAAATGCACCTTTTGTTTGGGGATCATCCCAAGACACCGCTTTCAATGAGCTTAAGAATCTGCTTACTCATGCTCCCGTGCTTGTATTACCCAACTTTGACAAACCTTTTGAAATTCATTGCGATGCTAGTGGTAATGGCATAAGAGGTGTGTTAACGCAAGAGAAGCGCCCCATCGCATACTTTAGTGAGAAACTTTCTGGAGCGCAACTCAATTACCCCATCTATGACAAAGAGCTATATGCTTTAGTGCGAGTTTTGCGTGAATGGGAACATTACCTTCGCCCTCATGAATTTGTCATCCATACGGACCATGAAACGCTTAAGTTCTTAAGGGTCAAACTAAGTTGAACAAGCGTCATGCTAAGTGGAGTGAATTTATTGAGTCTTTTCGTTATGTCATCAAGTATATTAAAGGTAAGGAAAATGTTGTGGCAGATGCACTTTCCCGTATATGCATGCTCGTTACTCAACTTGAATTAAATGTCATTGGCTTTGAGCATATAAAAGACTTGTATGAGCATGATCCTACTTTTGTTATTCCTTATGCCAAATGTTTGACGCATACATCTTGGGAACGCTATTACCTCAAAGATGGTTACCTTATGAGAGCTAACAAACTATGCATCCCCGAGTCTTCTCTTCGTTTGTTGCTTTTGCAAGAATCTCATGGCGGAGGACTAATGGGACATTTTGGACGCGACAAGACACTCGCTACGCTCTCCAAGAACTACTTTTGGCCTAAGATGTTCCTTGATGTCAACCGCTTCACCAACTGATTCTCTACATGTCGCAAAGCTAAGTCTAAAGCTCAATCTCATGGACTATATATGCCTCTTCCAATTCCGTATCAACCATGGGAAGATATTAGCATGGATTTTGTGCTTGGTTTGCCTAGAACTAGAAATGGCAAGGATTCCGTTTTTGTTGTTGTGGACCGATTCTCCCAAATGGCACATTTCATTCCCTGCAACAAGATAGAAGATGCTTCACATGTTGAAAATTTGTTTTGTAGGGAAATCTTGCGCCTTCACGGAGTGCCAAAGACGATTGTCTCGGACCGCGACGTCAAGTTCTTGAGTTACTTTTGGAAGACCTTGTGCGCCAAGCTCAGAATCAAGCTTTTGTTCTCTTCGGCATACCATCCACAAAACGACGGCCAAAAAGAGGTGACGAACCGCACGCTCTCCACTCTACTACGCATGTTGATAAAGAAGAACATCAAGGAGTGGAAGGAGTGCCTACCTATCGCTGAGTACGCCTACAACCGTGCAAGACATTCGACTACCGGCAAGTCCCCCTTCGAGGTCGTCTACGGGTTCAACCCGTTGTCACCATTGGACATTCTACCTCTACCGCTACAAGAGCGCACAAACATGGACGCGAGTGCCCGAGTCAACTACCTCAAGAAGATGCATGAACATACAAGGCACACCATCGAGCGCCAAGTACAACGACTCACGACCAAGCTCAACGTCAACAAGCAACCCATGATATTCAATGTTGGCGATCTTGTGTGGCTACACCTTCGCAATGACCGCTTCCCCAACGAACGCAAGTCCAAACTTCGACCACGAGCGGATGGACCCTTCAAGGTGCTTGCACGCTACAACAACAACGCCTACAAGTTCGACATTCCACGTGACAAGTACGCCGTGAGCGACATCTTCAATGTCAAGAATCTCTCGCCCTACCATAGTGATGAAGATTTCGATCCGAGGTCGGATCTTTACCAAGGGAGGGGAGATGATGCGGAGCATCCCAAGGTCATCCCCATGGACCTACCTTCATCTCACCAAGTGCCTAGTGGACCCATGACTCGATCACGTGCAAGAGCTCTTGAAACCGAGGTGACATCTTTCCTCTCACAATTCCACTGCGATGAACATGAGACATGGCTACTACCTCAAACGGAGACATTGTGCATACTTAGGTACCAAGGAGTTAGCCATGGAGACGCCAAGGAACAAGAAGAATCCGAAGAGGAAGATGAACGTGAAGACGGAGAAGGAAAAGGGCTAAGTCAGCAGAAGCCCGGACGATCCGGACTGCCGTCCGGATGATCCGGCCCCAGCCCGGACGATCCGGACCGCCGTCCGGATGATCCGGCCCCAGCCCGGACGATCCGGCCCCAGCCCGGACGATCCGGCTACAACGCCCGAAGACACCCGAAGCTTCAACGCCGGATCATCCGGACCCAGGCCCGGATCATCCGGCCACACCCGGACGTCCGGACCAGGACCCGGACGTCCGGACCAGGACCCGGACATCCGGACCTCCTGCAGCTGCTCCAACACAGCCAAATCATCCGAACACCGGCCCGGATCATCCGAACCCCCGAAGCCTGGATCATCCGGACCAACTCCCGGATCATCCGGCCACCGCCTGCGTGTGTGACTTGGGCCGAGGCCCGTGTACCCGTTTCGTCCCCTCACTTACCCCTTCGCCCCTTGGGCTATAAATAGACCTCCTCCTCCCCATTTTTAGAGTTAGCAAAGTAGTAGCCCATACATATCATCTCCTCAAGAGAGACCGCGGCCCCTCTACGGAGAAGATTCCCTTGGATTCAAGACCCCCTCTTGGGTGGCCCCATCAAGACCTCCACGAGAAGAACCGGTTACCTTTTGTATCGTCCGTTGTTGACTTTGGATCGTGTATTCGCACATGTGTTTCAAGGATCTAGCATATGTGTGACTATATCTTGTTGGTTTAGTGATTTCTCTTGTGTTTTCCCTCGTTTCCCCCTCGTGTTCTTCGTGTTCTTGGACGGGATTCGCTCCTTTCGTGAAAGATCGACCGTTTAGGGTTCCACCCTACATCACGTCCCGTCCAGATTCGCCCTGGTGTGGCAACCGGTGGCGCGTGGAGGACTGGTGAGGGGCGGTTGGAAGCTCCCTGCCGGCGTGCTGACGGCGGCTTTGGTCTTCACGGCGAAGCTCCGTTCGGTTTCAGTCAGCTGCGAGATCGGGGGGGGGGGGGGGGGGGCGTGATTTCCGCTGAAAATCACGCCGACTACGGTCATGGCGGACAATGGCGGCGTCTATGACGTCGTTCCCTTCTAGAGGCATCGTTGTTGTAGGTCATGGCGCCCCCACTCGTGATGCTCCAGGGGATACCCTAGATCTGGGTCTACCGGATTGGACGATGATGACACCTTCGATGTTGTTGTCCCTCCCGGGGGCATCGTTTTGGAGCACGTGCTGGCTGAAGGGGGCAAGAGGAGGAGCGGTGTTACCTCTACCACAAGGCCAACGCCGGATTCCGGAGGCATGGCGCCGCGAAGGTTCGGCGATGGGCGTGTATTGGAGATGGACTCGCGCAGGAGGAGGAAGTTGTCTGGCGTCATGGTGGCGTTGATGCAAGAGAGGCCTGGCAAGGTCGGTGCATCAGTTCTGCTCTAAGGATGGACCAAGGGAAGATGGAGGTGACGACCCTTGCAGCGTGCGGTGCTCACTGGGAGTGTGCTAGACCGGTGTGGGACCCAATTCAGGTAGTGGTTTGGATGGGACACCCGGCTTTAGATGTTAGGCTTTGGTGCGATGTGTGCTTGGTATTAGGCCCGGACATTCGACACGTCTTCATCAAGGGGATAGGAATAGCAACGATGTTGCCAAGATGATGGCTTCAGGCTTATTGATGTATCACCTTGTATGGTCTTTATGAATAATTAATAATATGGCTGCATGCATCGTCCAGATGCAGAGGCCGGGGGTACGTCCTCCTTTTCTACAAAAAAAATTATTCCTACTAAGGGACATTGCTGCTGTCACACAATCCCAACCATAATGTTGAACCTGATAAGAGCGAGAACGGGTCCCTCGTGCCGGTGGGGGGCGAGATCCTTGGCACCTCCATGGCCTAGAGGCCATCAGAGATGGGGCGGACCGGCGGCGGCGCCGACAGGAGTAGAAGGGGCTTTTCTTGTGGAGGAGGAATACAGATATATTGGCATTGGTTTTGTATCATATATATTATTTTGTCTTAACCAAGCAATTAAAATATAGTGTCTTGTATTTCCAGGCAGGGAGAGTACGTCGAGAGGGAAAAGGATTCGCTTTCCATTGTCCGGGTTCGTGCTCCTACGGCCAAACACCTCCTTTATTTCACACACAAGCCAGCTAGTTTTTCCCAACACAAACGGGGACTATATCCATCCATGCGGCATGCATCTCATCTCAAAGTCAAAGTCAAAAGAGAATAGAACCAAAGACACTTTTTTCATTACATGGCATGTTACGAGAAATCAACACTTGTAGAGGAGAAAGCCGCACCTAACGGAACGGAGATAACAGACTAGATGGTCCATTTTGGCGCTCGTTTTTTAAGCAGCGGACGATGGCGACTTACAATAACCACCGTTTTTGTGCAAGTATGATATTTAGAGCATCTCCAATAGCATGTGTATATTTGGATGTCTGTATATTCATATAGACAATGGTCTAAAAAGATTCCCTCATATACACATCCAGTTTTGCATCAAAACGTCTATATACAAGGACCATGACATCAAGTATGATATTTAGGCCCTATCCGGAATCCCTCCATGGAGTTGACTCCGTGGAGTTGTAGAGCTCGATTTTAGCCACTCTTTGAAAATTAGCTAGAGACTGATCCGCTCCGAGAGCGCGGTCCACGGAGCGGAGAGGAGCCGAACGCGGCCTTATAGGCTCTGTTTGGTTCGGTTGTGGATTTCTAAAAGCAGCTGTGAAAAATCTGTTGTGGAAAAACAGCTGTGAAAAATCTGATGTGAAAAAGATGTAGGTCATTTGGCAAACCAGCTGATACAGTTTTTTCAGATTTTGGCCCGCAGCGAAATCAGATTTTGGAAAGCACGTCCTGGGCTGCTTCCGCTTTTGGTTCAGATTTTGGCAACGGATTTCTGGAATTGAATTTTGCTGGGTTCGCCCTTTGGTTCAGATTCTTCTGCGTGGCAGCGAAATCCGTCGATAAAAGCTAAACCAAATAGGGCCATAGTGTAGATACTTTGGCATTGAGAGCAACCGGCCTAGAAGCTAAATAAAAGTATATTTGCATTTTCCGCGTCAGCTAAACAGCATTAATTAATTTATATGTGAATGCGATCGGGCAGCTTTAGCAAGCAGCATCAGATGATGCATCAAAAGGAGGCGATACAAGCGCAGATGGCAATACAGAGAAAAGGGTCCATGGCATGCAACCAGAGAAAAGCGCCTACGTAGAAGGGGCGAGACTGCAAAAGGGAAAGGGAAAGAAGAATGTCACCAGCTCTGCTTGGATCCGAGGGATTCCATGGGATTTGTGTAGGGTTCCGATCCTTTGAGATTTTCCTGTGTTTTGTCATGTTCGATTTTATTTTTACTTTTGCATTTTGACTTTGTTAAGAGATAATTTATTTTCGCCACAGTGGTGTTGTACTTACGCTTGCACTACCTCCGTACCTAGATTAATATTTATGTTTATGGGTGATATTCTTTACTTTTTTGCATATTCATTTGCAGAGACCTAGAACTAAACTCTTATTATGTAGTTGTATCTCTTCGATCAGCCGATAAGATTACCAAGACCTTTTTGTCAGCTTTGCGCATCCATGAAAAAGATGAAAAACAAACGTTAAATTTCCGTGTCCTTCGTTCTAGACTTATTTATTTATTTTTGCAACCTGAAGGGACTTTGAGCATTCGCTTTTCATTAATTGGATGATTCTTTTGGAACCTAGATTCTTTCATGACCTTTCTGTCATATCATTCACATATCATGGGTCCATTATTGGTTAAATTTGAACTTGAATTCTCAAGATGCCAACAAAAGGCTGCATCCAATGGCCTTGCTCTATTACACATTCATGTTTTATTCTTCATGAAAACAATAACAGGGCTCGTGATACATATATTTATACATTTTCTTAGAAAAGTAAAAAATCTAGGAGTGACTAGTAGTCAATCCACTGGGAACTCGCAAATCCGTAAAAGAAATAGTATTATCCAAAGCAATCAAATCCATGTTAGAATTGCCCTAAATAACATGTTAGGTTCCTCTTTAACTCCTCTTTAGATATGTCCTGCACCCCTAGAGATTGGGTGTACTCTTGTTGAAAATGAAGTCATTTTGATTGGTCCAGGATGCCTATAAATCTGTGTGGGTTATAAAGATGTTGTGGACTAATTGTACAATAGTGCAAGTTGTGTTAGTGTTGGTTGCATAAGAAAAACGATTCTCTTGTAGTGTGAGACCCAACCTTACACACCCTAATGTCATTAAGAATGGTTGTAGATGGGCATCTCCTAAGAAAATAGTAAGAAACAAATGCAGAGTCGACGCAAACTGTTCCACGTCTAGCTAAGAGCATCTTTAATACATGATGTAAAGTACATCTTCAAATTGTGATTTGAGTAAGATTTACATCATCAAGAAGTGGGTTTTTGCATCACCAAAAACCTCCAACTCCAATGGATGATGTAAAATAGGTGTTACAAAATACATCAAGATTTGTCTTCTTGTGGATGCCTTATTTTACAACATCTGTTCAAACACTTGGTGATGCAAATTTTGCTCCTGCCGCATGGTCCACGGGTGATGTGAAATTTGATCTAGAGCATCAAGTGATGCAAATTTGCATCACTTGGTGGCCTATTTTACATCACGCCCTATCCCCCGAGTAAAAATATTTACATCTACACCATCTCTTGGAGCAGTGCTTTTGTCCTCTCGTGATGCAAAAGTGGTTTTGGCCTATTTTACATCATCTATTGAAGATGCTCTAAATAGTACTATCACACATGTTTGTAAATAGAGGCCAAAACCACTTTTGACCCTTTGGGGTAAGTTTAGCACAAAATGAACCCCGTTGTATTTTTTAGCACGATGTGACCCCTATTTGGCAACGTCAAACTGCCCGCCGTTGCTACTGCACTAAGAAATGCCACCACTCATGGTGTTTCACCTAGAGAAACACCACAACTCATGGGGGTCACCGCCCAACCGCAGTGATGGTGGGTGGTGGTACATGCCAGAAATGCCAACAACTTTGGTGTTTCTGTGTGAAGAAGAAACGCCACAAGGCTGTACTTTTATCAAAAGAGTCAGATCATGCTAACTTTTTTTGAAGAGAGTCAAATCGTGCTAAATTTACCCCCAAAGAGTCAAAACAGTGATTTAGGCCGTAAAAAAATGGCTTCCTAGAAATTGTGTACTTCAAAATTTAGAACTTTGACTAATAGTGTATACAAAACTATTTTTATCAATTAAATAAAAGCAACGTCATTAGATTTGTCATTAAAACATGTTTTCAAACTTGTAAAAAATTATGATAAAAGATGCATATTGGAGACTATGCCAATGCATAAGATGTCATCTGCCGACGAACTTAGGGAATATAATTCTTTATTTTCATTGTTTTGTTCAAATTATATAAAGTCCAGTTTATTCTTTTTTCCCAACGGTTTGATTATAGATGAGCAATGCTAGGGTGACAAACAGATTTTACAGACTTTACGTATTGGTGCATGGTAGTTCTTGATTGGACATTAGACCAGGAGGTGGGGCCTACCGCATGAAATTCAGGTAATTACTATGAAGGCCCCGTAAAACCCTCCGTTGCTATCCGTGTGTTTAGAATTATCGATTATATATACTCTAAGAGAAAATTGTAGCATAACAATCAATGCATGATTGCTCGTTACCCTATAGATAACCATGGTAAGTTCCTCTTTAAAATATGCCATTTTCACAAGAAAATGCTTTTTCTGTAGTGTGAGCCCCAACCCTGCCTCCCTAGTGTCATTAAAAATGGTTGAAGATTTCTGCATATCTTTCAAGAAAGTACTATGAAAGATATGTGGAGTTGATGCACATTGCTCCACATCTAGCTAAATAGTACTGCTACATCCGATTGTAAATACAGAGATGATATGCATACAACGATCTCTATACGACCCTTTGTACGAAAAACCATCTGCACCACAAGCTTGTTCCATTTTTTCAATCAGTTTGGTTTGGATTGGTATCGTACAAGAATTAGATGTGGTCTGGCTATTCTATTGTAAATATACGACTTTCTTGAAACTGTGTTGTAATTTTTTCAAACTTTGACTACTAGTGTTTACATTTTCTTCATTGGTAAGATGAAAGAAACGTCACTAGATTTGTCATTGCAGAAATATTTCCAAACTTGTCTAAAATAATGGTCGAAGATGCATATATGAGATTATGTCAATGCCTAAGGCACTTGTCGACGAACTGAGAGAGTGGAATGCTTTAATTTTATTGTTCTGTTCAAATAATAGCAAGTCAAGTCCATCTAATTTTTTCCTCCTAAGGTTTGATTGTTTGAAAAAATTGCAGCATAACATCAACAAGGCCAGTTTGTAAATTTTTCTCCTAAACCATGTCGAAATTCGATTGCCTCATGGGATTTATGTAAATTCATTCATGTCCTCGACATGCCTCAAAACAACATGAATTTGTCATCTGGTTGTTTGAGAAAATTGCAGCATAACATTGATCCGAATCTTTGAAGACGTCAGTACGCGACGCCATCTGGCTTGGTGGAAGAGGACGTGTGGTGATGAACTTGAGCAGTTGCATGTAGCGCTTCCCAAAAACATAATTCGTCCTCTGCCGATGCAGGATCATAAGGACAAGAGGTACCAGAAACATGCTCTCCTTCTCGCCGATGCATGCTAGTGTTCAGGATGGAGTAGTCTAGGATGACGGCACAAGTAGTGAGAGGAGGCAAACCCTGGCTTGATTCAATGTATTTTTGGCTGTGGCCAGTAAGTCGTCTTTAAATAGGAGAACCCAAGCGGCATCGTGTCGAGATCAAGATCTCAAACAGACTTGGTTTTCAAGTTGTAACTTACCGGACAAGAAAACAATCAACTTGTGTGTCAAGAAACCAAAAAAATAAAACGGCAAAAAAGGCGCGGTACTGCAAGGTTACAAACCCAATTTTGTCACATGCCCATGCCCTTCACTCCAACCAGACCAGGCGAGATGATCACATGCGTGTGGTGTTTTCTTTCTCTCCTCACACTCATCAGTGTAGTGGGGAGACTCTACTATTTAAGTTGGTCTCATGCCTCCTTCACTTTCAAGGTGGGACTGAAGATTAAACCTTCACTGCTTGCCATTTATACATGGGCCTCTGAGATTTACATTAGGAATTTCACAAAATCTTCATGGCCAAGCCCATTTATTCTAACACGCTACACCCTTTCCTTTTTCCTTATTTGTGTTTATAGACGATATTCCTATTGGGTGACGGTTATTGTAGTTCTTTGCGTATTCATACAAAGAGACTGAGAAGGATGGGTCAGTAAAAGACTAACAAAACCTTTTGTAGTGAAAACTAAATGTTAAATTCTAGTGTTCTTCATTCTACATTTATTTATTTATGCAGCCTAGAGGGGCTTTGAACATTTTCTTTTCATCAATCAGATGATTCCTTTGGAACTGAGATTCTTCACATATCCCGAGTCCATTCTTGGTTAAATTTGAAGTTGAATTCTCAAGACGCCAACGAAGGCTGCATCCAAGTGCCTTGATGCATATATTTATTTTACGATGGCTTGTGATACATATATTTATACAATATTTTTTAGAAAAGCAAAAGAAAGCTAAGAGTGACTAGTGCTCAATCATTAGAAGAGTAGGACTTGCTGGTTGCCCTACAGTTAACTCTTCCAGTTAAGTTCCTCTTATTAAAAATGAAGTCATTCCGATTGGTCCATGATTCCTGTAAATCTGTGTGGGTTATAAAGATGTAGTAGACTAATTGTACAATAGTGCAAGTTGTGTTAGTAGTATTGGCGGCATAAAAAAGGATTCTTCAGTAGTGTGAGCCCCAACCTTACACACCCTAGTGTCACTAAAAATGGTTGTAGTTGGATCTTCTAAGAAAATATGAAAGAAATGCGGGGTCGAGCAAATTGCTCCATGTCTAGCTAAATTGTAGTATCACATGTGTATGTAAATAGATGGCTTTCCAGAAATTGTATAGTTAAAATTTTAAAACTTTGACACAAAAATTATTTTTATCCGTAAAATAAAGCAACCTCATTAGATTTGTCATGGAACATGTTTTCAAACGCCTACAAATTAATGATCAAAGGTGCATAGGGGGGACTATGTCAATGCATAAATGTCATCTACTGATGAATTGAGGGAGTGGAATTCTTTATTTCTGTCTTTTTTTTTCAAATTATAACCTGTCATGTTTATTCTTAATTTTTTTATGGTTTGATTGTACTCCCTCCATCCCACAATATAAGATGCAAAAACAGCTTGCAAAATCATCTTGTATTATAGTAGAACGAAGGGAGTAGATACTATAGAGGCAATTGCAGTACAACTATCAATCAATGATTGCTGGTTACCCAACAGATAACCATGGGAAGTTCCTCTTCAAATTATGTCCTTTTCATAAGAAAATGCTTTTTCTGTAGTGTGTGCCCCGACCCTATACACCCTAGTGTCATTAAAAATGATTGTAGATTTGTGCATATCTTCCAAGAAAATACTACTACTATGAAGATATGCGGAGTCGATGCAAACTGCTCCACATGTAGCTAAGCAGTACTCCATCTGATTGTAAATATAGAGATGTTTGTACATACCATAGTTTCAATACGATACATGTACAACGAACCAACTGCACCACATGATCGTTCCATATTTTCAATTAGTTTGGTTTAGATTAGTATATTGAATGTCTGTGGTATGCATTTTTTTTTGGGTGCATATATGACTTTCTTGAAATTATGTACTACTCCCTCCGTTCCTAAATATTTGTTTTTTTTAGAGATTTCAAATGGACTACTACATACGGTTGTATATAGACATATTTTAAAATATAGGTTCACTCATTTTGCTCCATATGTAGTCATTTGTTGAAATCACTAGAAAGACAAATATTTAGGAACGGAGGGAGTAGTAAAATTTTGTTTGGAATCTTTGCTCTAAAATGCTTTTGTAATGTTGCATTGTGCTATCATGGAGTAGCAAAGATGCCATCAGCCCATAAGCACTCACACTAATGCCTCCTTTTTGTTTCTCATCATATCATGGATGCAATCCAAGAAACTAAAAAAATACACTCTCCAATTTTTTTTTAAAAATACACCCAAGTTGACCATACCAGGAGGGCCCACACACCCCTCCCTACCCCCCCCCCCCCTCCCCCCTCTCTCTCTCATCAGTCATCACATTTTCTTCTTCACTGCCATCGCCTTCCCAGTTCACACCCCTCCCTCCCTCTCTCTAGCCCTGTTCTTTTTCTCTCTCCTCGGGGAGGCTTCTCCCCGAGCTCTCCTCCTCCTCCTCCCTTTACCTTTGGGCTATATAAGCTTTGGGGATTGGAAAGCGGCAGCGAGCGGGCGGGCGGGGCTCTCGCCGAGTTTGAAGTTGAACCCACCCCAAGCCAAAACCCCCATCTTTCTCTCTCCTTCTCCCCGCCGCCGCCCCTTCAAATCGCAGCCGCTCCCCCCCGCCTCCGTCCCCGATCAAATGCGGCGAGATCTGCGCGCGTGACCCCGTAAGTCCTCCGCGCCCTGCCCCCTCCCGTCCGGCGGCCTTTCCGCTGCCCGTGGCGGGGTTCTTGGAGCTGGCATTTCAGCCTCCGAGCTCGGATTAGATTGGATTGTTCTTCCGTTTCCCCCCCTCTGTTTTTTTGGGCTCGGAGCCGTGTTCTTGCTTCCTTGGGTTGGATCGAGAGCCGCGCTGTGCGCCGCCATTTCGCATCCATTTTTATGCGCTCATGGAGTTGGCATTTGGGATTCGTTCGTTGATTACAAAAGAAAAACAAATCATTGGGGTGGCTTTGATTCGGAGTTGGTGGCGCTTGGACCCGGGGCTGATTATTTTTCTCCCCCTGCGTCTTGAATTCTGATTTGCTCCTTGAGTTCCGATTTGACATTTCGGCCCAGAGCTCCACCGTTCCCTCTTTCTTCTTTTCTCACAACAGTTTAGTGGGGCTGTCGGCAGGTTTTGTCACCGAGTGCTTTGCTTTTGCATCCGTAATTACGGGTCACTTGTCTTTTCTTGTGTTTTCATGTGAGCTCATGCTTTTGGTCTTCTCCTCCCCCTCAACCCCAAGATATATCTCTTGGAGTATTGGCAACTTTGCCATCCATTTTGATTTCTTTTCTCTGGACAATACTGCCTTTTTTCACTCTGGACAATTTTTTTTGGTGTGTGGAGTTGTTTGGTAGTTCAATGCACTTATTCTTCACCATTGCTTGACAGACGCACTGATTTGTTTTTGTTCTTTTTTTACCCCCCAGGATAGTTTGAAAAGAGCATATCTTGCTGTGTGTGAGCTGCAGCAGACTCAACAAGGATGGATCAGTATGAGGTATTGGAGCAGATTGGGAAAGGGGCATTTGGCTCTGCTCTGTTGGTGAGGCACAAGGTGGAGAAGAAGAAGTGAGGCTGACTATGACTAGCACCCCCTTCACTCGCCTTCTAGGATCAGTTTTGTTTCAGTCATTTTGATGCTCTGTGTCTCTTGCGTGCAGGTATGTGCTGAAGAAGATCCGGCTTGCGCGACAAACGGACCGCACTCGCCGGTCTGCCCACCAGGAGGTAAATCTTCTTCTGCTTCATCTTCCCAAGCTACACAGTTCATTTTTTGTTGCCTAGTTATGATTTGAAGGGAAAAAACCTTTTGTTCATCAAGACCAGCTTATTGATGTCATTTTTGGTACAAACTATAAGTAGATGTGGTGCAGATATGGTTATGTAAATAAATTACCACCTGATGGTGCTATTGAGTTTAGCTGGCTAGTGATGAATTGATCTGAATCGTTGAACTTGCAAGATATGTTGTCTTGTGTCGTGCTTTCCTTTCACTGAATTGTGCGGAAATGTTCTTCATGCAGATGCAGCTTATTGCAACTGTGAGAAATCCGTTCATCGTGGAGTACAAAGATTCTTGGGTAGAGAAGGTAGGTAAAAGGACAAAAAAGGGTTAAACTGGCAAGCAGGAAGGCAAAATTGATTCAATTTTACTTAATATATGTGTTATGTTCATTCTGTTTATTTGAACTTTCAGGGTTGCTATGTCTGCATTGTTATTGGTTATTGTCAGGGAGGAGACATGTATGTTACCCTGTGATGTCCTTTTAAACAGTTTTTCGCAAACTTTAGTCCCTGTAGTTAACACAATATGTATTGGTCCAGGTCTGAAGCTATTAAAAGAGCTAACGGTACCTATTTCTCTGAGGAGGTGCAGTTCTGGCCCTGCTTTTATTTTGGCATCTTTAGCTTGTTTTGTCGAGGAATGCACTTTTAACTGTTCTCATTTTGCAGAAGCTTTGCAAGTGGCTTGTGCAGCTCCTCATGGCTCTTGATTACTTGCACACAAACCACATTCTTCACCGTGATGTGAAGGTCAGTGACAACTGACAGTGCTCAAATTGGAGCATATGATGGTACTTATATTTGTACGGCGTGATAATAATGTGAACTGAAGCTGCTAATTTGTTTCAGTGCTCCAATATTTTCATTGCGAGGGACCAAACTATAAGACTTGGTACGTAGTTTAGTCCCAGAAAAAGTGCAATACTTTATGTATGAGTTATGCAATCCTGGTAATGATGTGATTTCAAATTTAATAACATGCAGGTGACTTTGGGCTTGCAAAAATATTGACTTCTGATGATCTGGCATCTTCCGTAAGTGATCAAAATATCTTTTGTCTTTCTTATGCATATTCGATGGTGTACTTGGTACTATATTGCTCTGAACCTAGGTGGTAGGAACGCCAAGTTATATGTGCCCAGAACTTCTTGCTGATATACCATATGGTAGCAAGTCTGATATTTGGTCTCTAGGTATGTATCACTTCTATGCGATAAATCACTTTCCTGAACCTAGACAGAAAACTTGTGATTCCATACTTATATATTTTTCTGTTTCAGGATGTTGTATTTACGAAATGACTGCTCTCAGGCCTGCCTTTAAAGCTTTCGTAAGTCTGTACATTGCCTTCTTTTTTGTGCCCATGGATGTAATTAGTTTATAGATTATTGCAAATCGTTGGTCAAACTTCAAAACTACAAGTAACATTATTGTTTACCTGCTGAGCACTTTATGCTCTTTAAGTTAGATTATTTGACACGTCTAGGACGTTTATGTTCTATTATTAGTAAACCTGCATTGTCCTAATTACTAGGTTCACATTGTACTAACCATGTAAGGCCCCAGAAATTAATGAGGGTTTGGTTGTCATTAATTCATGGCAGGACATGCAAGCTTTGATTAACAAGATCACGAAGTCAATAGTATCACCATTGCCTACCAAATATTCTGGTCCATTGTAAGTTAGCAAGCTTTTTTGTTTCTCACTCAATTTTGCTTGTCATCTTACCCGAATGGAGCATGCTTAACTTTTACTTCCTTCATGCAGTCGGGGACTTATTAAGAGCATGCTGCGGAAAAGCCCAGAGCACAGACCAAGCGTAATTCCTCAGTGCCCTCTTAGTCATTTGCTAATCTACCATTTATTTTCATACAAATTTGTTCTCTGATGCACATACTCATGTAATACCTGTATAGGCTGGGGAACTACTGAAGCATCCTCAACTTCAGCCTTATGTGTTTCAAGTCCAATTGAAGTCTAGTCCTACTCGCAATATACATCCCATCAATGAATCTCTGACCGACAAAGTTAAGAAGATGACAGTTCCTGATGATGTCCCTGATTCTGCGCGCAGAAGAATGGTTAGGAGAAACTCTTTGGGAAGTCATAGGATTGTAACATTTAGCAAACCATCACCCGAGCGGAATTCTGTTAGTTCTACTCGGAGCATCAAGGAGTATACAACTACTCAGAGTTGCAAAGAGTTATCCATTGACAGCAGTCAGGCTGAGGAGGACGAGGTTACCAGTAAAGCCATGATAACCAAGACATCAAGCATCCTAAGGACTCCGAAGAGTAATCCAGTGAAGACATTCACAAGTAGAAACAGGCTTGAAACTCCAAAAACATCTTATAACAGAACAAACCGTGCTGAGGTATTTTTCACCATTGATTCTTTATGCTCTAAATAGTACTGATAAAATTGTTCACCATTTGTTAGTGAAATGCCATAGTCCTCAATTATAGGTATAGCTTTATAGCACATTGTAATTTTTTGGCTGTAACATGCATTTGCATTCTTCAGTTTTGCATGTCTCGCTACATACTTAAACAGATGTTTGAATATTCATTGAGTGTCTAATTTCTTCTGTGCAGCCGCCCTCAGTGACACCTGTGAACAAGAGTGCTCGACTGGCTCGAAGAGTATCCCTCCCGCTGTCGACATACGAAACGCCAATCAAGCGCAGCATCAGCATTCTTGACCAGCTAGGCTCTCCTGATGTCTCCATGAACGCGCCTCGAATCGACAGGATCGCAGAGTTTCCACTGGCTTCATCAGAGGACCCCTTCCACTCCATCCACAAGCTGTCTTCAGCACATGGCTCATGCTCCACCCCTCCCTTCATCAACCGGTCGATCACCAAGGACAAGTGCACGATCCAGGTGCTGCGCGCGGACGGCGGGGACAACGGGAGCGATTCGTCGGGCCGCAACGCCACGGCGGCGTCGAGCCGGGGCTCCAACGACTCGAGGCTGCAGCGGTTCGACATGTCGTCGTTCCAGCAGCGCGCGGAGGCGCTGGAGGGGTTGCTGGAGTTCAGCGCGCAGCTGCTGCAGCAGGAGAGGTACGACGAGCTGGGGATCCTGCTGAAGCCGTTCGGCCCCGAGAAGGCGTCCCCCAGGGAGACGGCCATCTGGCTCTCAAAGAGCTTCAAGGAGACGACGTAGTCTCCACGGTGTGTCGGTCGGTCGCCATTTTTGTAACGTGATGCGCGACCGACCGGCGTAGCTGAGGTAGTTGGATTAAGTCAGTGTTAGGCCTGAAGTTTAGCTGCTGGGACGACCTAGGCAACACCATCTCAGTGTTGCTGTTGCCCTAACTTGTTAGCTATAGCTAGTAAGTAACCCCAGTTCACTAGTAGCAGCAGTAGAAGCACTAGTAGCAGCAGTAGTAGTAGTTAGTAGAATTGTACTTCTAAGTTGGAACCCTGGATCTGGCATTATCTTGAACCCTTGTAGCCATGCTGCCTGCCTTGCCCCATTTCAAATCAATCATGCCATGATCCTCTATCTATGCCTATGCCATGATCTGTGTCCTGGTTGGGTCAATGCAAGAATCCTATGCTTCCCTACGAACCTAGCTGGTAAGTTTAAAAATGCTGAAATGGAAGCTTTCATGTTATTCTGACTTGAAAAAATTCATGCGTGGATGGGTAGATGCCATGTGATGTACCTAACCTAGCCCTGTGTGTGCGTGATTCCAAGCTGAATTTAAACCATGGCTTGTCCTTAAACAAGCGAGGATCTCAGCCGGGGCAAGCTGCCAAACGGGGGCGGCGTGGCCATGTGGTGACGAGAAAACAAAAACAAGAACCTGGGGGCTTGGCACGGGCCCGAATCTCCCCATGTGCCCAGCTGCCTTTGATAGGAGACGTGAGAGGAGAACGATGGCGTGGATCTCGGGAGCACGGCGCACGGGGCATGTCTTGGCGCCATGCGGGCGTCGCAGAGGCAACGGTACCGTGTAGATGGAGATGGAGAACAGTCTCCTTGTCGATCCATTGCATCCGTCTTGGGAGATGGCAGCCGGTGGCGTATGCTCTTGAGTCTTTGCCAAGCAAACACCCTTTGCCTTGCATTGGTAACCTGCCACACAACAATCAAAATGTGCTTTTATTTAGAGATAAATACACTCATGGTCACTTTATTTGAAGCAAAAGCACGATACAATCACTAAACTTTAAAATACGCTCATTACGTTCACTGTATACGTGAAGCGGTGATTATACGGTCACCGACTTGCCGTATAGCATCGTATTGAAATCTGTTGACCAATCAAATGGTCTAGCTCTGTTGACCAGTCAAAGGCTTATGTGGCTAATTTTGCAGTGGGCCCAGTCTGTCAGTGGGTCAAAGAAATAAACTGGACACAAACGAAACAGCCCCTCGACCATTAGCGCACCAGGCGCGCGCGTGGTAGCCAAGCCAATGCACCCATCGTCACGGTTTGTTTCCGCTTAGGCGCTGACGTTTATATAAAAATAAAAAGGCATGCACGCAGCCTCGTCACCGTGATTTCTTTCTGTCCTGGGTCCGACCTGTCAATGAACAGAAGAAATAAAGAAAACCTAATAATAAAATAATTTAGCGCGGGTGGAGGTTCGAAACCAGGTCCTCGCGCAAAAAAACGAGGAACGCCGGCACACATGCAGAAGCTTAGTTTATTGATTTGAAACGGCACACATGCACGCAAGCATGTGCCACGCAAAATAATTCACAAGCAAAAAATATTCACGCTAACTCATAATTGATTAAAAATATTCAATTTTATATTACTATATTGATATTTATGTAGTCTAAAAGGTGTTTCTTTAATTAAAAATGTTCATCGATTTTAAAACTTGTGCAAACATTTTTAGAAATACTCATGTAATGTAAATTTCTTTTGCGAGTAATACTCATGTAATGTGAAGTAGTGTTACTTTTATAGGAATGTCCGTCTGTTTCCTTAAAAAATCATGTATTTTTAAGAAATATTTCATGAATTATATATATATAATTACAGAAAGTTTGACAAAAAAAATACGCAAACATTTGTTTTCAAAAATTGCATGATTTTTTTTAAAAAGATGCAAACACTTTTAAAATTTGAATGAAAAAAGATTTCATTGCTTTGGCACAGTTATATAATTTTGTTAAACGAAAATAATTTTTTAGAACTGCTTGGATGTGAACTGTCCTGTTTAAAAAGGAAACCGCCTACCAAATGACAACGTGATTCATCTAGCACAGTGGTTCTCCGCGGCTTCTTTCGGGAGAGGGCACCGGTTCGAATCTCTTTGCTCGCACGCGCACTGTTTTTGTTTCTCTTATTTAATTTCTTGACCCACTGACAGGCATGGCCCACTACAATATTTGCCACTCTGATTATTTGCCCGGTCAACAGAGCCATTTGACTGGTCAACAAATTTCAATACGATGCTATACGGTGAGTGGGTGACCGTATAATCACCACTTTGCGTATACAATGACCGTAATGAGCGTATTTCAAAGTTCAGTGACTGTATCGTGCTTTCGCCTCAAATACAGTGACCTCGAGTGTATTTAACTCTTTTATTTATCATATCAGGGCCTCTCGTTTCTTGAGAGGAGTTTTGGAATACATTATGTTCATCTTTCCCCTTGATTCTTTCTTGAGGGTTTATGGGCATAGAACTACAGTAGGCAGCATGAGTTTCGACTTTCGAGTGTGGTGACTGGTGAGCCATTCCGACTGCTAGATGTGTTTTGGGCTGAGTTCTATCAGAAATTATGTATGTTAGTAGAGTTATACAATGAAAATTTACCGGAAGTGAATTTTTGGCTCTTGGGTGCTGGCGTACCCTATATGCGCACATTATTTTAATAATTTTAACAAAAGTAAAAAAAAAATCTGAATCTTTTTCCGAATCAAATATAATCAACTATTCTACTCATATAAAAAGTTTGGCCAAGGAATGATTCTCGTTGACTTCAGGGCAAGCAAAAAAAATGACGATAATATAGCATGAATAGTACTTGTATATAGCCTTTTTTTTGGTAAAATCTTTGACTCGGGATACAACGAAACTCATCCCCTGGCGAATCCTTTTATACAAGTACAATACCTGATCATGTTTGATTTCAAAAAACTTTTATTTTTTTATTTTTTGTATTTACTTAATTAATTTTTGCATATAGGGTGCGCTTGCACCCGAGAGCACCAGTGTGTTTCCTGAATTTACCCTTGTATAAGCTAAACTTCGGCATTATCACCCTTCTTTCTAAAAAACAAGTCTAGTTAGATACATTAGTCTCATCCAATTTCTTTACTCAATGTTAGCTTTAAGATTTTCATCACACGATTAGTTGGGACTTTGAGGGAGAAAAGTCGCAACTATTGTTAATACAATTTCAAAATTTTAGGCCCGACGAGCTGGGCTGAAGGGGCAATCTTACTGGGCTTTACGGGAGAAAATGGCCAAAGTAAAAAATAAAGAAAAAGGGGGAAAAGTGTGAGGAGAAAATGAGGAAAGCTTAAAGATTTTTCACAGTCCTGATGGAGGGAAAAGATCAGTGATCTGACTGAACTAGAAGCCTAGATTAAAAACACAAAAATAAAATTCGAGTTTTAAAATATGATAAAATCATATGTGGCCCAAAAATAATCAAATCAACTCTAAAAGCAATAATAATTGAAAGTACATCATGAAATTTAACTAATATCATCTTGAAAACATTTTAAATCCCCAAATGCTAAGTTTTACAACATACAATAAATGATAATTACCTTCATAAAATACTGTTAACACTCAGAAAAAGTGATGCAATTCAATGGTGTGTAGCTAAATATATATGAAAGTTCCTTTTAATATTTTTCGTCATACTTCAAGCTTAAAGAGATGCGCGTCGGACTAATTAAATTTTTACGGCTTTAGGGACCAAAGATAATACAAGAATTAAACCATTCAAGTTTAGTAAAACAAAGTGCAATACGAAAATACCAAATAAAATTTAAAATGCAACAAACCTTCACGAGTTCACAATTTAATATGCAAGGTACAAAAACTATCTTCCGATATATCTTGAAATATGAATTAAAGATGACATCATAATTTTGATATAACCCTGAAACAAAAATTTATCTATAGTACAAAAAAAACAAGCATCTGCAACTACACGGATGGACAAATAGAAACTATATATGGTGTGAAAATGTGTTTACACGCATGCTGTAGCAAATTGAACATATAAACCCTAAAAAACTGCTAGGAAGGAGAAAGCCCTCCACGTCGCTCCCTGAATTGCTATGGACAGTGATGTGCCACCGCTGTAAATTCTGCACCCCGCCGAGGGCATTTTAGTCTTTTCATGTGCAGGGGTATAAATCACAGCCGCTGCCATGGAGAAACCCTTGCCGCCGCCTCCCGTCCCACTCGCCCCCTCCTCGCCGCCCTCCTCTCTCTCTCTCTCTCTCTCTCTCTCTCTCTCTTTCTCTCTCTCTCTCTCTCTCTCTCTCTCTCTCTCTAACCCCTCTCTCTCCCCATCGCCCCTACCCACGCCGGCCAGTTCCGGCAAGCTCCGGCCTCCACACGCCCCCGAGTTCCCCAAGATCCATGCGTCCAACCCTTCGTACAGATCCGATGCCCAAAGTCTCCACCCTCCCCCACGGCTAGGATTCGGGCGCCTCCCCAAAACTTCGTCGGGATGCGCCACAACCGGCAACAACGAGGTCAAAGGTGACCGGGTGCGGCACAGGTTGGTCTCTCCCCTCCTTCTTCGCCCACCCTCTCCTCCTCACCTCACGCCATCTTGTCTTCCCTTTTTTGCAGGTTGCCACGGCACGGACGCCGATGACGACATGAGGGGCGCGCACATCCATGCGACGGGCCGCCGCCATGGAGATGGAGCTCCTTCTCCACACCATGCAAAGGCCCCATGAGCCCCCTCCTTCTCCGGTGACTCTTCTCAGGCCCGACCCCCTCCCTCTCCTGTACTTTGAGCTGTACCAGCTCTGTTTCAGATTCTGAAGGCCTCTCTACTTGAATCTGAAACATGGTTAATCCCTTCAGGGTATATATGGCAAGTTAGGTGGTTGCTGCAGTCTGAGATTAATCCCTTTATTGGCTGTTGTTTAGGGTTGATTAGATTATCCTTCTCCAAGGAAATCTGTTATATATTTTTGACAGCTACGGATATGCTTTTCTAATTGTAGTGTGACAGCTTTAACCAAAGTCTGTTTAGTTCACCCAGCCTTCTATTCATTGATTTTGTATATGGTTCTTGAAAGTAGAGCCTGCTAAGCATTTGAGAGTGTTCCAGTTTGCTTAATCATTGTGACTATGTGCTCTGGGTTAAAATTCTAAATTTTCTCTTTGTAGGAGCTTCAGAAGGGTTGCTCACCAACGAACTAGAAGATTGTTTTGTCCTGGGCACTGGCATGATTAAGGAAGAAATTGCTTATTCTTGGATGTGCTATGCAGATCAAAGGTGAGCTCATCCTATTTTCTTTCTTTTTTTGATAGAAAGACTGTAAGGGAACCCCCTACAGTATAATTGGTGCAACAAACCCAAATTGCAAGTACCATGCCTTGAACCTGGGTGGGTGGGAAGGCATGAACCCCTCCCCACCACTAGGCTATGCCTTAGTCTGCCCTATTTTCTTTCTTCAATCTCAGCCAAAGATTTATCTCTGGTTTCCTTGCATTTGTCATGCTGGTTCTTTGTGTAGATGTGCCAGCTAGCTTAGAATCTGTATCATCATCTTTGTCTTTGAGTAGAACTGAACTGGGATTTGCTTTTTGCATCTTAACTGTGTGTCCTTTGGTGTGCTTTACTCTATAGAGTTATTACCCTGAACTGATGAAAGGACTTCTAGAGAAAATTATTGATTGCTAGGGCCTCGATTTATTAACTATTCTATCTTACAAACTGAAAGCCAAATCATTCCTCTTTGGGATAAAACAGATCATATATGTGGCGTTGAAAAAAGACCGCAGTCTGATCATACAAGACCTTATTGATTGTTTATCCTACTTGCATGGTCTGATCTATCCGAGGTGCAACCAAGATCAGGAGAGAACAATGTTTCGGTTGTTCTGACTACTTCCTTTTTAGTGCTTATTATTTTCCATTGCATGATCTGCAGTTTAAGGTATACAAATAGTCATCCATGGTCCAGGTGAGGTGCTTCATACTATGAAGCATAATTGAGGTGCTTCTTTATTGGTTAGCTCATGCCTGCATTTTGGTGCTTGGATTGTGATCCTTTGTTCTATGCAGGAATCTCGAGGTAAGCGTTGGTTCCAGGCTCAGGCTTGAAAGTGCGTTATATCGACTAGAGAGGGGGGGTGAATAGGCGATTTTTACAAATTCGTCACTGAGGAATTTCAGGATGAGGAAATTCCTAAGTCATGAACAACTAGCATCAGAATAAGTACTCAGATGCATGCATAACAGAACAGAAGCACGGTCGTCATGATGAAATGAAAACAAATAATGAGTACAGGAAGTGTAAACACAAGATAAGCATGCTGAAGATAAACTGACTGAAGAAATGGAACTGAGGAAATTGAGAAAGTCTTCAAACAGTATCGATCAGGTACAACAACACAGTAATGAGGAAATGAAAGGGTTGAGGAAATAGAACCAGTTAGCTTGGTGAAGACAGTGATTTGGTAGACCAGTTCCAACTGCTGTGACAATCGTACGTCTGGTTGGAGCGGCTAGGTATTTAAACCTGAGGACACACAATCCTCACCGTATTCTCCTTGAGCTAAGGTCACACAGACCTCGCCCAATCACTCGTGGTAAGTCTTCAAACTTCCAAACCTTCACAGACTCGGTCACTCGGCGATCCACAATTTCCTCTTGGATGATCTAGACCATGACGCCTAACCGTCTGGAAGATGCACAATCTTCAAAGGTAACAAGCGTCGGTTCCACAAAGGAACAATCTCTTCAGTGATGCTCAATCACTTTGGGTTTGTAGGTGTTTGGGTTTGGGTTTCCTCACTTGATGATTTTCGCTCAAAGTCCTCGGAGGATCAGATGCTCTCAATGACAAGTGTCAGTTTCTCTCGAAGCAGCCAACTAGCTAGTGTTTGTAGGGGGCGGCTATTTATAGCCTAGGGAGCAGCCCGACATGATAAGACATAAATGCCCTTCAATGATATGACCGTTAGGTGGATATAATATTTTGGGACAGCTGGCGCATAGCACAGCTGAAAGGATCGAGAAGAGGTGTCTAGAGGGGGGGGGGGGCGGGGTGATTAGACACTAAGTACCAAAAGTTGCAGTTTTTAATTTCTCTAAGTTGAAGTGGAGTTTTGGCACAAGTTTAACAAACACAATACATATCAAGCAAGCATGCAAAGCGTATATGAGCAGCGGAAAGTAAATCATGCAACTTGCAAGAATGTAAAGGGAAGGGTTTGGAGGATTCAAATGCAATAGGAGACACGAAGATTTTCGAGACGTGGTTCCGATAGGTGGTGCTATCGTACATCTACGTTGATGGAGACTTCAACCCACGAAGGGTAACGGCTGCGCGAGTCCACGGAGGGCTCCACCCACGAAGGGTCCACGAAGAAGCAACCTTGTCTATCCCACCATGGCCGTCGCCCACGAAGGACTTGCCTCACTAGCGGTAGATCTTCACGAAGTAGGCGATCTCCCTGCCCTTACAAACTCCTTGGTTCAACCCCACAATCTGTCGGAGGCTCCCAAGTGACACCTAGCCAATCTAGGAGACACCACTCTCCAAGAAGTAACAAATGGTGTGTTGATGATGAACTCCTTGCTCTTGTGCTTCAAATGATAGTCTCCCCAACACTCAACTCTCTCTCACAGGATGTGGATTTGGTGGAAAGAAGATTTGAGTGGAAAGCAACTTGGGGAAGGCTAGAGATCAAGATTCATATGGTAGGAATGGAATATCTTGGCCTCAACACAAGTGTAGGTGGTTCTCTCTCAGAAAAATTAAGTTGGAAGTGTAGGTTCGTTCTGATGGCTCTCTCCACGAATGAAGAGGAGGTGGAGGGGTATATATAGCCTCCACATAAAATCTAACCGTTACACACAACTTGCCAATCTCGGTGGGACTGAATTGATAAACTCGGTCGGACCGATTCAGCAAATCTAGTGACCGTTAGGATTTTCGGTGGGACCGACATGCAACTCGGTAGGACCGATATGGTTAGGGTTAGGGCATAACTTAATCTCGGTGGGACCGATTACACAAACTCGGTGAGACCGATTTTGGTAATAAGCTAACCAGAGAGTTGGTCAGGTAAACTCGGTGGGACCGATTCGCTCCTTTCGGTGAGACCGAAATGGTACGGAAAGGAAACAAAGAGTTTACATTGCAATCTCGGTGGGACTGATCGCTCATCTCGGTGGGACCGAAATGTTACGAAGGGAAACAGAGAGATTACAATCCCATCTCGGTGAGACCGAGATCCCTATCGGTGAGACCGATTTTCCTAGGGTTTGTGGCAGTGGCTATGACATCTGAACTCGGTGGCGCCGGATAGAAAGAATCGGTGGGGCTGAGTTTGACTTTTGGTTTAGGTCATATGTGGATGTGATAAAGTAGTTGAGGGCTTTGGAGCATATTACTAAGCACTTTGAGCAAGAGCCTCATTAAGCAACACCTCATCCCTCCTTGATAGTATTGGCTTTTCCTATAGACTCAATGTGATCTTGGATCACTAAAATAGAAAGTGTAGAGTCTTGAGCTTGGAGCTTGAGCCAATCCTTTGTCCTTAGCATCTTGAAGGGGTTCCACATCCTCTAGTCCATGCCACTTCATTGTTGAACTTATCTGAAACATACTAGGTAAAAGTGTTAGTCCAACAAGAGATATGTTGACATTAATTACCAAAACCACCTAGGGAGCACTTGTGCTTTCAATCTCCCCCTTTTTGGCAATTGATGACAACATACATCAAAGCTTTATATAAAGATATAGAGAATAGTAAGTAAAGCTTTGGAAAGACATGTAACATGCATAGGCTCCCCCTACATGTATGCAATCATGTGAATATGGAATATAGGAGCATGTGAGTGCATAAACATGACAGAGTAAGCAATGTGTTACGTGTATCTTGGCTATATGCATCAGAGCAAATGATGTGAATATGAGAAATGTACCTTCATGCTCATGAGTCCTTCTTGCAAACAGTATGTACATCAGCAAGAATTTCTCATACACATGACCGTGATGCATATATTTACCTTGTGGTCTTGAGTTGGCTTAGGATGGGATGAACCTGCGTAAACAAGGTTAGATAACATAGATACACCTACTAGCCAGAGCAAACAAAAGAAACCACAAGAGTACCAAGACTGGGATGACATGTAGAGTGAGTACTAAGTACCACATTGGATATAGACATGTCCCCAAAGGTAAAGATGTGCAATAAATTCAAGGATTTCCTTCCCTTAGATGTCTTGCTCCCCCTGAATCTAGCATGGGATACTGTGAGAAGATAGGGAACAGAAAATTAGAGCTCAAAGGAAATAAACAGAGCTAATGCAAACGAGCAAATATGAACATGTATTTCCCCTCTTGAAGACATGTGACTTCTCTCCTCTTGAACACCAAGCATCTGGGGTCCTTGATGATTACTCTTTCTTCCCTTGAGTATTCTCTCCCCTATAGATATGATTAAGCTTTGATGTGATCTCTCTCTCCCCCTTGGACATCAATTTCCAAGAAGGGTTCTTCTGGATTTTTGTCATGATGGGTTTGGTCCTTGAGTCACAGAACAAAGCAGCAAGTTGAATGGGATGCTGGTCGAGGACAAGATTCATTGAGTGGAGCTGGATAAAAAAGAATGCAGAAACAAGTGGCAAGATGTCTTTCCTGTAGTGAAATCGGTGACACCGAGTCGTATGGTTCGGTTGTACCGAGAGGATTCGGCTGGACCGAAAGCATCAGACCGGTGAGACCGAGTTCATCGCAGAGAAAACACTTTTCACCTCAGCTCACTAGACAAGTAAGATCTCACAAGGACTTGCAAGGAATTAACTGAAAGATTTGCAATGAATTGGATGCAAGGAATGCAGAACAGAAAACAAAAGAGAAGAAACTAAAAAGGAGTCTAGATGAAGTTTTTTTTAAGAGGGAAACAAATATGCATGAGACAAATGCAAGATCACAGAAAAGAACACAAGAGAACTTCATCTAGAATTGGTCGGCGACAAAGTCACCTATGTTAGAGTATATTGACTTAGGAGCCAAGTGAGATCACTTGATCATAGGTCATACTCATCGTTTAAGATCAAAATGGGGTTACCATTTTTTGTTTAAGCTTTTTGATGTATTCACATCTTGTCGAGTTGCTTTGACTCATGACTTTGAGTAAAACTTCTCTAAGATGGAATAACATACCTTGGGTGGTGGTGTTGATCATGCTCATGTAGTTGAACTTGTGTGGGTTGCTCAAGGTTGATGTAGCTCATCAAGAGTTGGGAGCACCACTTGGAGTTTGAGTTCATCTACCTACATGGGTTAGTTTTTGCAAGGAATAGCACTTGTGTATCCAAAATGACAATCATGAAACTCAACATAGAATTTGTCAAAGGATATGTTTGAATGGTTGCGTGCTTCCTTGTCTTCACCCACCATTGTGTAGAGACTTGGTGATATAGAAATTGCTCAAGATGTGAGTGAGTTGCAATCTCATAGATTTAGATTCATCCAAGTACCTACACGGGTTAGATAACATGCAAGGTGCAAATATATCCAAGACATAAGGTAGTCACCATAAGAGAAATATCAAGGATTAGTCATAGGCTCATGCCTTGCATGTATCAAATGGAGTTCCTACTCCAAGTTTGAAGCATCAATGATGTTCAATTCACCTCTTAACCTGAAAAACACTTTCTCATCAAGTGGTTTCGTGAATATATCAGCTAACTGCTTTTTGGTGCAAACATGCTTAAGATTAATGTCCCCTTTGGCAACATGGTCTCGAATGAAATGATGACGAACTTCAATATGTTTAGTTCGAGAATGTTGCACGGGATTGTGAGCAATCTTAATAGCACTTTCATTGTCACAGAGTAATGGAACATGTTTCACAGATATCCCATAATCTTTAAGAGTTTGGGTCATCCAAAGTAATTGAGCACAACATGATCCAGCGGCAATGTATTCTGCTTCGGCGGTGGATAAGGATACCGAGTTTTGTTTCTTGGAAGACCAAGACACAAGAGATCTACCAAGAAATTGACAAGTACCCGAAGTGGACTTTCTATCAACCTTGTCACCGGCATAGTCCGAGTCGGAGTAGCCAACAAGATCAAAGGAGGCCCTCTTTGGATACCAAATGCCAAAATTTGGTGTATGGATTAAGTATCTCACTATTCTTTTCACGGCCTTAAGATGACATTCTTTAGGAGCGGCTTGATATCGTGCACACATGCACACACTTAGCATAATATCGGGACGTGAGGCACATAGATATAACAATGAACCAATCATAGAGCGATAAACCTTTTGATCAACCGGTTCACCATCTTTGGTTAAATCAAGATGTCCACTAGTAGGCATGGGTGTAGTCATACCTTTGCATTGCATTCTTGCATACTGAACTTCTTGAATATGTCCTTGGTGTACTTCGTTTGAGAGACAAAGGTACCTTCCTTAGTTTGCTTGATTTGCAAACCAAGAAAGAATTTGAGTTCACTCATCATCGACATCTCAAATTTCTCCGACATTAGCTTTCCAAACTTTTCACTAAAATGAGGGTTAGTTGATTATAATATCATCGACATAAATTTGTCACACAAATAGTTCTCCATTAACCCTTTTAGTGAAAAGAGTAGAATCTATTTTTCCAATTTCAAAGCCTTTTTAATAAGGAACTTGTTCAAGCATTTATACCATGCTCTAGGAGCTTGTTTAAGACCATAAACAGCTTTGTGAAGTTTGTAAACATGATTAGGTTTCTTAGGATTGACAAATCCGGGAGGTTGCTTAACATAAACTTCCTCCTCTATTTCACCATTTAGAAAAGCACTTTTAATGTCCATTTGGTACAAGGTGATATCATGATGATTAACATAGGAAAGTAAGATGCGAATGGACTCAAGTCTAGCAACGAGGGAATATGTCTCACCATAGTCCATACCTTCGACTTGAGTGTAGCCTTGGGCGACGAGACGTGCTTTGTTGTGAACTACTTGTCCATCTTCATCTTGCTTGTTGCAAAACACCCATTTGGTACCGATGATGTTGTGGTTGTTGTCGGGCTTCTCAACTAATGTCCAAACTTGATTTCTCTCAAAGTTGTGTAGCTCTTCATGCATGGCACTTATCCAATCCAGATCTTCCAAAGCTTCTTCAACCTTCATAGGTTCAATGCTAGAGATGAATGAATAGTGTTCACAAAAGTTAGCTAAACGAGTTTTTGAGCGAGTGATTCTCCCGGTTTGGATATCATTGTAGATTTGCTCGACGGGATGGTCTTTAGCAATTCTTGCTCGAACTTGTGAAAGATTTTGCTTGGATCTTGGTTGAACATCTTCTTCATCTTCTTCTTCTTCTTGGCCTTTTTCGTTGTTGACGTTGTGGTTCTCTTGTCGTGGTGGAGAAGGAGGTTGTTGGCGTTCATCTTGGTGCACTTCCTTGTTTTCTTCATCTTGGTGTGTCCCACTTGTGGATGCTTCTGTATCAACTCTTGGTTCACCTTGTCGTGAGGTAGAAGCTTCCACTTGGATGGACGAGGTACTCTCCTTCACCTCCTTTGGACGAATCTTGCCAATAGACAAGACTTGGATTGCTTCCGAAGGGTCTTTGTCCCTACATCAATTGGAAATTGCTCTACTTGCGAGCCGTTAGATTCATCAAACTTCACATCTACCGTCTCTTCAACCTTTCGGGTGAAATTATTGTAGACACGGTATGTGTGAGAGTTTGAGCCATAACCAAGTAGGAAACCTTCATGAGACTTAGGAGCAAATTTAGAACGACGATGCTTATCAAGAATGTAGCACTTTGAGCCGAATACTCGTATGCCGTTTTGCCGAGTAGCTTGTGAAGATACAAGCTATTTGTTGCATGACAAGCTGTCTCAACCGCTTCCGCCCAAAAGTGCTTCGGCGTCTTGTACTCATCAAGCATCGTTCTCGCCATTTTGATGAGTGTCCGGTTCTTCCTCTCAACAACTCCATTCTATTGAGGTGTGTACGTAGCCGAGAACTCATGTGAAATCCCTTCTTCGTCAAGAAAGGTGTCCACATTTGCGTTCTTGAACTCTGTTTCGTTGTTGCTGCGAACCTTCTTGATTTTCACTTCAAATTGATTTTGGGCCTTCCTGGCGAAGTTTTTGAAGATCTTTTGGACCTGCGATTTATCATCGAGAAAGAACACCCACGTAAATCTTGAAAAATCATCAACTATAACTAGACCAAAAGAATTTCCACCGAGACTTTTGTAAGCGTTAGGACCAAAAAGATCCATGTGAAGTAGCTCGAGTGGCCTCCTTGTGGTCATGATGTTCTTCACGGGATGCCTTCCTCCAACCTGTTTACCTGCTTGACAAGCGTTGCAAAGTCTATCCTTATCAAATATGACATCGTTAACGCCAAGGATATGATTTCCTTTAATAAGCTTGTCAAGGTTTCGCATTCCAACATGACCTAATTGTCTATGCCATAACCAACCTTTAGAGGATTTAGCAATTAAGCAAGTTCTAGGTTGAGCCTTTTTAGTGAAATCAACAATGTAAAGATCACCTCTGCGTATACCGGTAAAGACTATTTTATGATTATCTCTACGAAACACTTGGCAATCTACTTCAGCGAATAGGACATTGAAACCGAAATCAGCAAGTCTAGAAACTGAAAGTAAATTGTACCCAAGATATTCAACGAGCATGAAATTTTGTATGGAGCTATCATGTGATATGGCCACCTTACCGAGGCCAACCACCTTACCCTTTGAGTTGTCACCGAAAGCGACATACTTTCGAGGACCATCGTTTTCAGCAAGCTCACAGAACATGTCTTTATCTCCGGTCATGTGATCGGTACATCCACTATCAAGCACCCATTCCTTTCCTCCTGCCATATATCCCCGAAGATTTGCCATAAGACCAAAGTGTCTCATTGCATCATCAAGATCAAAATCACTATCATCATCCTTGTCATAGTATCCATGTTCAACATTGTCATGTGGTGGATCAAATCCTAGAGAGGGTGATTCGTTAGAGTGAGTTTGACAATGATATTCTTTATGAATTTTAATAGCTTCGAAAATAATGTCACTAATAATTCCAACATCTCCTTTGGCACGCATAAGGTTTGTAAGCTCAAATAGACAATCACCAAACATAGGATCATTGGAATTCATCTTACTCAAGGCAATAGACTTATGGAGAATTTCATCTAGATTTTTCAAGGAATAATTTGAAAGCGTTCCTCCAGAAATTTCCATATGGTGTAGGCACACTTAAGAGTAGGCAAACATCCAATCAAATTTCTAGGCAAGCCTCTAGTGATAAGATTAACAGTTCTAAGATTGTGAATCATGTCAATTGACTCATCAAGGGTAGGATGCATGGGATCAACATGAGGTGCACAAGGGCTAGCAATATACTTGTTCAAATGATATTCATTGAAAATCACAAGCATCTCATTTTTCCACTCATGAAAAAACTCTCCATCAAGTATAGGCACTCTATGTCTAAGACTCCCCAAAGTAGACTCATCCATCTTCCCCCAATGGTGTTTAAACCAAAGCAATGGAGACCAATGCTCTGGTACCAATTGAAAAGATCGAGAAGAGGTGTCCAGGGGGGTGATTAGACACTAAGTACCAAAAGTTGCAGTTTTTAATTTCTTTAAGTTGAAGTGGAGTTTTGGCACAAGTTTAACAAACACAATACATATCAAGCAAGCATGCAAAGAGTATATGAGCAGCGGAAAGTAAAGCATGCAACTTGCAAGAATGTAAAGGGAAGGGTTTGGAGGATTCAAACACAATAGGAGACACGGAGATTTTTGAGACGTGGTTCCGATAGGTGGTGCTATCGTACATCCACGTTGATGGAGACTTCAACCCACGAAGGGTAACTGAAAGTGCGTTATATCGACTAGAGGGGGGGTGAATAGGCGATTTTTATGAAATTCTTCACTAAGGAATTTGCTTGTGAGGAAATTCCTTAGCGAAGAAATACTAGCAGCGGAGTAAGTACTCAGAAGTAAACATAACAGATTACATGCATGGTCATCATGATGAAATGAAGACAAACACAGAGTACAGAAAGCGTAGGCACAGGATAACTCTAGATGAAGACAAACAGACTGAAGAAATTGAACTGAGGAATTTGTGAAAGTCTTCAGTCAAAGTCTTCAAACACAGATATGAACAAACAGACAACACAGTAATGAGGAAATGAAGGTGTTGAGGAAATGGAACCAGTAAGCTTAGTGAAGACAATGATTTGGTAGACCAGTTCCAACTGCTGTCTCAGTTGTATGTCTGGTTGGAGCGGCTGAGTATTTAAACTCGAGGACACACAGTCCCGGACACCCAGTCCTGAGCACGCAGCTCGGGACACCAAGTCCTCACCGTATTCTCCTTGAACTAAGGACACACAGTCCTCGTCCAATCACTCGTGGTAAGTCTTCAGGTGACTTCCAAACCTTCACAGACTTGGTCACTCGGCGATCCACAATTCCTCTTGGATGCTCTAGACCTTGACGCCTAACCGTTTGGAAGAAGCACAGTCTTCAAAGGTAACAAGCGTCGGATCCACGCAGGATCAATTTCTTCAGTGATGCTCAATCACTTTGGGTTTGTAGGTGTTTTGGGTTTGGGTTTGGATTTTCCTCACTTGATGATTTTCGCTCAAAGTCCTCGGAGGATGGGTTGCTCTCAAATGACAAGTGTCAAGTTCACGCGGAGCAGCCAACCAGCTAGTGGTTGAAGGGGTGGCTATTTATAGCCTAGGGAGCAGCCCGACATGATAAGACATAAATGCCCTTCAATGATATGACCGTTAGGTGGACAAGATATTTTAGGACAGCTGGCGCGTGGCACAGCAACGGTCGGAAATTTGGAGTACAAATTCCTCAGGGCTATCATGTTCCTCACTGTGTAGGCAATTCGCACTGGCGAATTCCTAACTCCTCAGTCAGAGCAAAGTCCTCAGTGACCAGAAGAACTGCGTCTCTGTCACTGAAGAAATTGACTGAACTGTATGAGATTTCCAATGGCTTCACTCGAAGGGATTGGTAGGTGTAGGATTTGAGTTGAGCATCACATGGAAATTTTCTCCTTAGTATTTCCTCGACCCCCTTTAACAGTACGGTGTTTCCTATGACTCAAGAAAGAGAAAAATGAAACTACGAAAACACAGTCTTCATGCTTCACGTTCCTCGAACGAATACCATGTCTTCAAGGTCACACCAATTTCTTCACTTTCAAAGTCTTCAGAAAGTCTTCAGAAAGTCTTCAGAATATCAAAGTCTTCAGTCGAAGAACTTCATTTTTAGGGGTCGACTTTTACTGTAATTATCAAACTCCTCATAGACTTATAGACCTGTGTACACTCATAAACACATCAGATGCTTAACCTATAAGTCCTCAATACACCAAAATCACTAAGGGGCACTAGATGCACTTACAATCTCCCCCTTTTTGGTGATTGATGACAATATAGGTTAAGTTTTCAACGGGGATAAATATGTGAAGTGTAGAAACTAATATTGAGGAATTTGATTGCAAGATATAGAAGAACCCCCCCTGAAGTTGTGCATAGTGAGGAATTTGCTTTTGAAGTAATGCACACTTGAAGAGTTAAATCATGGAGATCTCCCCCTATATCTTGTAAGTCATACGCGCATTTGATATATGATATGAAGAATTTGAAATGCATGATGAAATATGGTGCCTGATGCAATTCAGCATGCGTGCGATAACATTAATGAGGAATAAGCATGCAGAATAGTGCATCAAAAGTATCAGAGCTCAAGCATGTATCGATCTATCAGAGCATAGATCGACAAAAGTATCAGAGCACCGAGCACCATAGGGTTTAAGATTACAACTCGATCCAATAAAAGTTTCGGAAGAACGAGAGTTGCAACTTAAAAAAAATATGCCCTTATTATTGACCCGCTTGAAGACTAACTCAGATTTCTCCCCCTTTGTCATCAAATGACCAAAAGGATAGAAACTGAGGACTAACGCCCCTGAAGATATTCAAGTTGATGGAGGAGCGCCAGTGTTGTTGGGGTCGGTTGTTGAAGTAGGGCCTGCTGTAGTGTCGTCCAAGTCTTCATTTTCATCAGCTAAGGAAAATGTCCTTTTGAGGACTTCAATAGGAGGCAAGTAGCTGCAGTGGTTGAGAGTGTCAGCCTTGTAGTTGAGTGAAGACCTTGTCCTGATGAATCTCATAATCCAAGGTGCATAAGGCTTCAGCTCAAATGGTGACATAGCAATGTTGGCTAGAGTCCTCATGAAGAAATCATGGAAGTTTATGGGAACGCCATGTATGATATTGAAAAGCATATTCTTCATGATGCCAACAATTTCTTCATCAGAAGAATCGTGTCCTTTGATGGGACATATTGTCTTTGTCAGAATGCGATAGACAGTCCTAGGCACATACATCAATTCCTTGACGAGGAATTTGGTACGAGGTGATTGCCCTGGCTTCAGAGGCTTCATGAGCACTTGCATATAGTGGTTTGACAGTTCAGGTTCATCATACACGCAACGCGCATCTTCAGTGGGTGGACTAAGAGAAAGGCAGCGAAGCAATTCAGTTGCTGGGGCCTTGTAATGTGTATTTTCAGTCATCCAGTCCAGAACCCATGAATTGACGTCTTCAGAGTTGCCAGTGATGTGCAGTGTAGCATAGAACTGAAGATTAAGTTCTTCATTCCAATCGCATATATCTGTGCAGAAGTTGAGTAGCCCAGCGTCATGAAGAACACTAAGGACTGGCGTAAAGCACGACATTGATTCCATATCCACGTGAGGAATATGTGCATGGTCGAAGACTTTGTCTTTGTTGTAAAGCACTGAGGAATAGAAATTTGCTTGGCTGGCAGTCCAGAAACGCCTCTTCCTTATGCGAGCAGAGTCATAAGGATTGTATTCAGTGAAGAATACGTGCTCGCCATAGAAGTCTTCAGCCTTGAATTTCTGTTTGCGTGAGAATGAATCCTTTGGCCTTGGCAGAGGAGTGTCAGTGAGTTGCATCACGACCTCAGGAATCACAAGCTCAGGTTCTTCAGGCTGAGGAATTTCAGTATTTTCCTCAGGTGCAGTCACCTTATCTGTTTCAGCAGCAGTTTCTTCAGCACTAGTGGCTGGAATTTCTTCATTCACAGAAGCAGTGGGATGAGTTGCATCAGAGCCCAATTTTATGGTTGGTGAAGAAGAGTGAGGAATTTGCTGCAGGGGAGTGAAGAGTGGGGAATTGGGATGCTGACTTTCCCAAAAGTCGTCATTCATTACTGGAGTTGTGCTTCCAATATCCACATCTTCATCATCAATTTCTTCAACACCAGCCTCTTCAGCATCAAACTGAGGCATTGGTGATGAGACTATTGGGGTTGAAGGGATTGTATCCACTTCAATTTCTTCATCAATCTGCTTTGAGGAAGCAGCAGACTGAGTTTCTTCATCTGATCCACTTGGGATCTCATAATCTTCACCAAAAGGAACAAGGTCCTTTGATGGCATGGAGGAGATAGGAACAACATCAATTGGATTGGCAAATGAGCTGGTCATGGGCTTCATCTTCTTTGGGACTGAAGATTCTGAAGCACTTGATGCTTTCCTTTTCTTCACTGCAGCTCGCTCTGCAGCCTTGGTTTTCTTCACATCTAAAGCAGAGGGAAGAATTGGAGTTGGAGTTGGTGCAGGTGGAGCTGAGGAATCTGGTTCAGTTTCTTCAGGCACAACTGATGCAGTTGCCCTGGTCTCTTCATTTTCTTCAGGCGCACCACTAGTGGATGCCCTGGCAATTTCATCAACGGCTGGAGCAGAGTCATCAGCCTTGGAACTAGCATTTTCTTCAGCAGCCTGAACTTCATCAGCGGTGCTGGCATGTTCTTCAGTTTGCTGAATAGATGCTTCAGCTTGAGGAATTTGTTGCTTTGAGGCAGTACCCTTGGTGAAGGTATCAGTCAGCCTCACAAATCTGACCTTGGCTTCTTGCCAATCAGCATAGTACGAGTCAAAGTTGTCGCCGAGGGCTTTGATCTCAGCCTGCATCTTGACAAGTTCCTCAGGCTTCATTTTGAGAACATTTTTCTTCAGCAGCTTCTCTTTGCGGTACTGGGATTTCTTGATCTCTCTGGCCCTATCATATTTCCACTTCTCCTCTTGGATGAAGTGAGTCAGCATGTGACTTTGGCCAGGTGTCAGCTTGAAATCAGGCATAGGAGTGTTGGGATCCTTGTGCCAGAGATCAATATAATCTAGGATCGCCCTTGGATCCAAAAGCAGGGGCACAGGTATGCCTTTGGCTTTAGCAGCCCTTTCTTGGCGGTCTCTGATGATTTCAGCGAATTCTTCTTCATCAGCTTCATCATCATCAGAGGGCATAGTGAAGACCACTTGCTTCTTTGGACTTGGGCGAGTGCCGCGTCCAGCGGTAGCCTTTTTCTTCAGTAACGAGGGTCCAGCTGAGGATTTTGGTGCAGCTGAGGAACTAGCTGAGACACCAGAGGCAATAGAGATGCCAGTTGTCCTTTGGCATGAGTCCAGATGCACAGGAGCTGAGGACTTTGTGGGAGCAGGAGCAGCATGAGGAATTTTCTTTGAAGATTTTGAAGATTTTGGCCATGAGGGCGCAGCTGAGGAACTTGGCCGTGAGGGCATTGAAGGTGAAGCACTTGGCTTACGAGCAGGCTTCTTCATCATTGATTTCCTCGGCTTGGCAGAAACCTCAGTGGCAGTAGCAGCAGCAGATTCTTCATTGAATTTCCTCACTGCTTCTTTTGCTTGCTTTTGCAGTTTACGCTGGCGCTTAGCCCATTCTTGAGGAAATTCCTCACCTCTTCTGATGCTAGAGGGATCAGCCACTTGGCCAGGTGCCAATGGAGGTCTTGGGCATGGAGGGTTTACTGCGAATTTTTTCATGTACTTGGGAGTGACGTATCTGTACTCCCTCCACTCACGTGCCCATCTCCGTTCAATCCTTTGGATGCGCACCTTGCGCTGATTTTTGTCTTCTTTACCAAATTTGGATTCATCAGGTGTGCAATACCCAGCATAAATGTCCTCAGGGATTTCAAATGCAGTCATGACCTCTGGTCTCTTTCCTCCTTTCTGCGGCCTTTTACCTTCAGCCATTTTCTTCAGATGTGGAATTTGAACAATGGAATTCTCTGAAGAAGTATGCAACTTTTCTTCGAGGAACGCTGCAAATGAGTTAAGTTGATGAGAACCTAAGGATTCAGCAGCGGACATGTGTACCTGTGAACAGAGTATAGTTGCGAGGAATTTGAAGAGGTCATATGCGTTCTCAAAGGGTTTTTCATAAAGAACAAGTTTTGAGGAATTTGACCAGATTCGTCTTGAGGAATTTCACTAAGCTCCATATATATCTTAGGTTCCAGAGTTGTATAGATTGAAAATCCACACAATTGAGGAATCTTGAAGAAATTTAGACTTAGGGAAATGAATCAAGAACAGAGAATGAGTGAGGTGTTTTGTGTGTGAGGATTTGAAGAATAAAAACACCATTGAAGATTTTGTAGAGAAACTTCGAATCAAAGAGGGCAGTAAAAATAGCTTTTAATTACCCTGAATGAAGAACACGACGAACTATGAGTTGGAACAGAGAAGTTCGTCAATGCAGATCTTCCACGCCCTAACTTGGCGGAGGAAGACGTCTACGGCGGCGGCGGAGGTGAAGATTTCTGCAGTCGGCGCGAGTACGTCGGCGTCGAGGTCGAGGCAGTGAAGCTCTTCCTCACCGGCGACGATGGAGTAGCGGCGGCGCTAGGGTTTGGAAGCTCGAGCGGGGGAAGTGAGATCGAGCGGAGTAAAGAAGTGAGGATGGCGACGGAGGGGTATTTATAGCCGCAGTAAAAACTGCTCGGCCGAAGATTTAGGACTAACATGCCCCTGGCCGTTCTCCTTCACTTGACATGTGTCACCCACGTACTATGTAGTGGAGATCGTGTAAGATCGTGGGTGAGTAAAATAATCCATCGTGGGAAGTGGAACGGATTGAGCGGCAAAACCAAAGGTTTGGATAAGATTAGTTTTAACGTTCCGTTCGCAATTTCTTCAGCTGACAGGACACAGTGAAGAATTTGAACGAGTTTCAAATAGAACGCACATGAAGAATTTGTGAATAGACTGGATTGAGTATAGCATAGAAGGGAAGGGTCCGATCACATTCACTTAGCAAAAAAAAATTCCAACTTGAAGAAATAGCTATAAGTGAATGCTGTAGAGGACATAAACTCATATATATATATATATATATATATATATATATATATATATATATATATATATATATATATATATAGCAAATGAAGAAAAATGACGGCACAAGTGAAGACTTTGTAAAGTTTGAAGAATTTGAAAAACTGAAGAATTTCAAAAGTTGAGGAGAAACTCAAATTGAAGACTTTCAACTTTTGTGGTGGCGTGACCCACCGTGTAAGAATGATGATTTCAGACACCGCGTACAGTTGTCGTAGGGTTCTGAGAATCAAATTCTTCATTAATTTCTTCACACTTAGAGTGTTATTCTTCATTGATTGAAGAAAAAACGTTTCTTCATGTGTTGCACATCTAAGTCATCAATTATGCATAAGTGTTAGGATGAGTGCATTTTCAAAGTACATTCGAAGATTCTAAGATATTTAGCTCACACCGCAACTTGCTAAATCTCTTCTCATCCAAGGGCTTAGTGAAGATATCGGCTAGCTGTTCTTTAGTCTTAACATGCTCAATAGAAATGTCGCCCTTCAACACATGATCACGAAGAAAATGATGACGAATCTGAATGTGCTTTGTCTTCGAGTGCTGAACTGGGTTGTGAGCAATCTTGATGGCACTCTCATTGTCACAGAGGAGAGGCACATTCTTCACGTTGACTCCATAGTCCTTGAGCGTTTGCTTCATCCATAGTAGTTGAGCACAGCAAGAACCAGCAGCAATGTACTCAGCTTCAGCAGTAGACAGTGATACACAGTTCTGTTTCTTCGAGGACCAACAGACCAAGGATCGTCCGAGGAAATGACAAGTACCAGATGTTGACTTGCGATCCACACGGTCACCAGCATAGTCAGAATCAGAATATCCAATGAGGTCAAAGTCTGAGCCCTTGGGGTACCATAATCCTAGTGTTGGTGTGTGAGCTAGATATCGAAGAATATGCTTCACAGCCGAATGGTGTGATTCCTTCGGTGCAGCTTGAAATCGTGCACACATGCAAACACTAAGCATTATATCTGGCGTAGATGCACATAAGTACAATAAAGAGCCAATCATGGAGCGGTATACCTTGTGATCGAAGTCAGTACCATTTTCATCAGTGCAAAGATGACCATTTGTGGGCATAGGAATTTTGAGACCTTTGCAATCTTGCATGCCGAATTTCTTCAGGACATCCTTGAGGTATTTCTCCTGAGATATGAATATCCCATTGTGCTGTTGATGAATTTGTAGACCTAAGAAGAATTTCAATTCTCCCATCATAGACATTTGATATTCTTCACTCATCATATAGGCAAATTCATCACTATAACGTTGGTCAGTACAGCCAAAGATGATATCATCAACATATATTTGGCACACAAACAGTTCACCATCATATGATTTAGTAAAAAGAGTGGGATCGAGTGAACCAGGTGTGAAGCCTTTCTTCATGAAGAATTCCTTCAATGTTTCATTCCACGCCCGTGGGGCCTGCTTGAGGCCATAGAGGGCCTTGTTAAGTCTGAAGACTTTGTCAGGATGTTTTGGATCTTCAAAACCTGGTGGTTGAGCAACATATACTTCTTCCTCAATCTTACCATTAAGGAATGCACTTTTCACATCCATTTGGTATAAGATGATATCATGATGGTTAGCATAAGCAAGTAATATGCGAATAGCTTCAAGTCTAGCAACAGGTGCAAAAGTTTCATCGAAATCAATTCCTTCAACCTGTGTGTAGCCTTGAGCTACTAGTCGTGCCTTATTCCTCACCACAACACCATTTTCATCTTGCTTGTTGCGGTAGATCCACTTTGTACCAATGATGTTATGCTTGCGAGGATCGGGACGATTGACCAGTTCCCATACATTGTTGAGCTTGAACTGATGTAATTCTTCTTGCATGGCCTGAATCCACTCAGGCTCCAGAAATGCTTCATCTACCTTAGTGGGCTCTGTGATAGAGACAAAAGCAAAGTGCCCACAAAAGTTAGATAGATGTGAAGCTTTTGAACGTGTGAGAGGACCTGGTGCTCTAATGTCATCGATGATCTTCTCCATTTGCACTTCTTTTGCAACGCGAGGGTGAGTTGGTTGCCGTTGAGGAATTTGATCAGCATTTTCTTCAGCATCAATTTCCTCAGCATTTTCTTCAGGTGCATCAGTTCGACGTTCTTCACGTTCTGGAATGAATTCTTCAGCAGATTCTTCAGTAGGAATGATATCTTCAGTAGCCTTGTGCTTGATCGTTTCCTCAGGTGCTGGTTCATCTAACACAGAAGGTAGGTGCTCTCTTTGCGAGCCATTAGTTTCATCGAACCGCACATCTACAGTTTCAACAATCTTGTGAAGAACATTGTTGAAGACTCTGTAGGTGTGCGAGTCCTTTCCGTAACCAAGCATGAAACCTTCATGTGCTTTCGGTGCAAATTTAGAGTTGTGATGAGGATCTCTAATCCAGCATTTAGCACCGAAGACTTTGAAATAACTCACATTGGGTTTCTTGTCAGTGAGGAGTTCATAGGCAGTCTTCTTGAAAAATTTGTGAAGATATACTCTGTTGATGATATGGCATGCAGTATCAATTGCATCAACCCAGAAACGACGAGGGGTTTTGTACTCATCGAGCATAGTGCGAGCCATCTCAGCAAGAGTCCTATTCTTGCGCTCCACGACGCCATTCTGTTGAGGAGTATAAGGAGCAGATAATTCATGAGTAATACCAAGTTCATCAAGATAGTCATCGAGACCCGAATTCTTGAACTCAGTGCCATTGTCACTTCTGATGTGCTTGATCTTCACACCAAAGTTAGTTGAAGCCCTCGAGGAAAATTGTTTGAAGACTTCCTGCACTTCAGTTTTGTAAGAGACAAGGTGCACCCATGTGTAACAAGAGTAAGCATCAACAATAACAAAACCATATTGAGATGCCTCATTAGAGACAGAGGAATAATGGTTAGGACCGAAGAGATCCATGTGAAGCAATTCGAATGGACGAGTAGTGGTCATGATAGTCTTCGCTGGATGCTTGGCCTTGGTCATCTTTCCAGCTTCACAGGCACCGCATAAGTGATCCTTGAGGAATTTGACATTCTCAATGCCAATGACATGCTTCTTCTTCGCAAGCGTGTGCAGATTCCTCATGCCTGCATGACCAAGTCGTCGATGCCATAGCCATCCTTCTGAAGCTTTTGCAAGTAGGCACACGGCAGGTTGTGAATCTGCAGAGAAATCAACAATATACAAGTCTCCTCTCCTAAAGCCTTCGAAGACTTTGGATTTGTCAGATTCCATAATCACAACACAACGATACTTGCCGAAGACAACAACCATATCGAGATCACAAAGCATTGAGACAGACATAAGATTGTATCCTAAGGACTCAACAAGCATGACTTTGTCCATGTGTCGATCCTTTGTGATGGCAACCTTACCTAGACCCAATACCTGACTTTTGCTTTTATCAGCGAAGATGATATGCTTCATGTGTGATGCTGATAAGGGAGCATCCATCAACAGATTCTTGTCACCGATCATGTGATTTGTACATCCACTATCAAGTACCCATTCAGTGGCTTTGGGTTGATCATCCTGCAGATGAATTAGTGCAACTTACGAACCTCATATACTTCAGTAGTGAAGAATATGATATCACAATTCATCAGATCAATTTCATCAAGCAGTAGAATCGATAAAACAGAGGGAGGACGTGTGAAATGAAAGTTCATTTCATCATGGTTAGCCTGCGTCCTTTCAGGCATTTCTGTCAGGTCCCCAGCAAATTCTTCAGACGTTACAACACGTCTGGAGACCTGACCCTGCAGAAGAGATTAGTTCTTTTTCTTCACCACCCACATCTGAAGGGGTGGCAAAGAGTTCATCACTCTGCGAGCTCCATATGAGAATGGTGGCAAAGCAGCCAAACCATTTCGTTTCACATAAGAGGGGTTAGGATAAGCATATGAATAAGCAGAGAAATTCTTCGAGGACTTATGAACATAATAATTTGAAGAATAATGCTCATATTCATAGCCCTTGGCTCTTCCCTGCGAAACAGAGTTGTTAGCACGATGATGTTCATATGAGGACTTTGATCCATATGAAGAATTTGGTCCATATGAAGAATTAGATCTGGGGTTCCTTTTCTTCACAGGTGGTGTCATGAGGACATTCACCTGGAGACTTTCAAGGCAGCTTTTGGGAACCCATATTTTCTTCATAGGGGAACCGTTCCTGCAGTTAGTGCCAACATATCTAGCAAATACTTCACCATTCTGATTTTTGAACAGTTTATAGTTGGAGTCAAATGACTCATCAGAAGAATGAGAAGATTCACACGTATAGCCAGATAAATCAGATGGATCAACTGGAGGTCCCTTTGCAGCAACCCATGAGGTTTTGGGGTACTGCTCAGGCTTCCAATAAGTACCATCCGCATTGAGTTTCCTCTCAAAGGCAATACCCTCTTTCCTAGGGTTAGATTCATCAATTGGAAATTGCTCTACTTGCGAGCCGTTAGATTCATCAAACTTCACATCTACCGTCTCTTCAACCTTTCGGGTGAAATTATTGTAGACACGGTATGTGTGAGAGTTTGAGCCATAACCAAGTAGGAAACCTTCATGAGACTTAGGAGCAAATTTAGAACGATGATGCTTATCAAGAATGTAGCACTTTGAGCCGAATACTCGTATGCCGTCTTGCCGAGTAGCTTGTGAAGATACAAGCGATTTGTTGCATGACAAGCTGTCTCAACCGCTTCCGCCCAAAAGTGCTTCGGCGTCTTGTACTCATCAAGCATCGTTCTCGCCATTTTGATGAGTGTCCGGTTCTTCCTCTCAACAACTCCATTCTGTTGAGGTGTGTACGTAGCCGAGAACTCATGTGAAATCCCTTCTTCGTCAAGAAAGGTGTCCACATTTGCGTTCTTGAATCTGTTTCGTTGTCGCTGCGAACCTTCTTGCTTTTCACTTCAAATTGATTTTGGGCCTTCCTGGCGAAGTTTTTGAAGATCTTTTGGACCTGCGATTTATCATCGAGAAAGAACACCCATGTAAATCTTGAAAAATCATCAACTATAACTAGACCAAAAGAATTTCCACCGAGACTTTTGTAAGCGTTAGGACCAAAAAGATCCATGTGAAGTAGCTCGAGTGGCCTCCTTGTGGTCATGATGTTCTTCACGGGATGCCTTCCTCCAACCTGTTTACCTGCTTGACAAGCGTTGCAAAGTCTATCCTTATCAAATATGACATCGTTAACGCCAAGGATATGATTTCCTTTAATAAGCTTGTCAAGGTTTCGCATTCCAACATGACCTAATTGTCTATGCCATAACCAACCTTTAGAGGATTTAGCAATTAAGCAAGTTCTAGGTTGAGCCTTTTTAGTGAAATCAACAATGTAAAGATCACCTCTGCGTATACCGGTAAAGACTATTTTATGATTATCTCTACGAAACACTTGGCAATCTACTTCAGCGAATAGGACATTGAAACCGAAATCAGCAAGTCTAGAAACTGAAAGTAAATTGTACCCAAGATATTCAACGAGCATGACATTTTGTATGGAGCTATCATGTGATATGGCCACCTTACCGAGGCCAACCACCTTACCCTTTGAGTTGTCACCGAAAGCGACATACTTTCGAGGACCATCGTTTTCAGCAAGCTCACGGAACATGTCTTTATCTCCGGTCATGTGATCGGTACATCCACTATCAAGCACCCATTCCTTTCCTCCTGCCATATATCCCCGAAGATTTGCCATAAGACCAAAGTGTCTCATTGCATCATCAAGATCAAAATCACTATCATCATCCTTGTCATAGTATCCATGTTCAACATTGTCATGTGGTGGATCAAATCCTAGAGAGGGTGATTCGTTAGAGTGAGTTTGACAATGATATTCTTTATGAATTTTAATAGCTTCGAAAATAATGTCACTAATAATTCCAACATCTCCTTTGGCACACATAAGGTTTGTAAGCTCAAATAGACAATCACCAAACATAGGATCATTGGAATTCATCTTACTCAAGGCAATAGACTTATGGAGAATTTCATCTAGATTTTTCAAGGAATAATTTGAAAGCGTTCCTCCAGAAATTTCCATATGGTGTAGGCACACTTAAGAGTAGGCAAACATCCAATCAAATTTCTAGGCAAGCCTCTAGTGATAAGATTAACAGTTCTAAGATTGTGAATCATGTCAATTGACTCATCAAGGGTAGGATGCATGGGATCAACATGAGGTGCACAAGGGCTAGCAATATACTTGTTCAAATGATATTCATTGAAAATCACAAGCATCTCATTTTTCCACTCATGAAAAAACTCTCCATCAAGTATAGGCACTCTATGTCTAAGACTCCCCAAAGTAGACTCATCCATCTTCCCCCAATGGTGTTTAAACCAAAGCAATGGAGACCAATGCTCTGGTACCAATTGAAAAGATCGAGAAGAGGTGTCCAGGGGGGTGATTAGACACTAAGTACCAAAAGTTGCAGTTTTTAATTTCTTTAAGTTGAAGTGGAGTTTTGGCACAAGTTTAACAAACACAATACATATCAAGCAAGCATGCAAAGAGTATATGAGCAGCGGAAAGTAAAGCATGCAACTTGCAAGAATGTAAAGGGAAGGGTTTGGAGGATTCAAACACAATAGGAGACACGGAGATTTTTGAGACGTGGTTCCGATAGGTGGTGCTATCGTACATCCACGTTGATGGAGACTTCAACCCACGAAGGGTAACTGAAAGTGCGTTATATCGACTAGAGGGGGGGTGAATAGGCGATTTTTATGAAATTCTTCACTGAGGAATTTGCTTGTGAGGAAATTCCTTAGCGAAGAAATACTAGCAGCGGAGTAAGTACTCAGAAGTAAACATAACAGATTACATGCATGGTCATCATGATGAAATGAAGACAAACACAGAGTACAGAAAGCGTAGGCACAGGATAACTCTAGATGAAGACAAACAGACTGAAGAAATTGAACTGAGGAATTTGTGAAAGTCTTCAGTCAAAGTCTTCAAACACAGATATGAACAAACAGACAACACAGTAATGAGGAAATGAAGGTGTTGAGGAAATGGAACCAGTAAGCTTAGTGAAGACAATGATTTGGTAGACCAGTTCCAATTGCTGTCTCAGTTGTATGTCTGGTTGGAGCGGCTGAGTATTTAAACTCGAGGACACACAGTCCCGGACACCCAGTCCTGAGCACGCAGCTCGGGACACCAAGTCCTCACCGTATTCTCCTTGAACTAAGGACACACAGTCCTCGTCCAATCACTCGTGGTAAGTCTTCAGGTGACTTCCAAACCTTCACAGACTTGGTCACTCGGCGATCCACAATTCCTCTTGGATGCTCTAGACCTTGACGCCTAACCGTCTGGAAGAAGCACAGTCTTCAAAGGTAACAAGCGTTGGATCCACGCAGGATCAATTTCTTCAGTGATGCTCAATCACTTTGGGTTTGTAGGTGTTTTGGGTTTGGGTTTGGATTTTCCTCACTTGATGATTTTCGCTCAAAGTCCTCGGAGGATGGGTTGCTCTCAAATGACAAGTGTCAAGTTCACGCGGAGCAGCCAACCAGCTAGTGGTTGAAGGGGGCGGCTATTTATAGCCTAGGGAGCAGCCCGACATGATAAGACATAAATGCCCTTCAATGATATGACCGTTAGGTGGACAAGATATTTTAGGACAGCTGGCACGTGGCACAGCAACGGTCGGAAATTTGGAGTACAAATTCCTCAGGGCTATCATGTTCCTCACTGTGTAGGCAATTCGCACTGGCGAATTCCTAACTCCTCAGTCAGAGCAAAGTCCTCAGTGACCAGAAGAACTGCGTCTCTGTCACTGAAGAAATTGACTGAACTGTATGAGATTTCCAATGGCTTCACTCGAAGGGATTGGTAGGTGTAGGATTTGAGTTGAGCATCACATGGAAATTTTCTCCTTAGTATTTCCTCGACCCCCTTTAACAGTACGGTGTTTCCTATGACTCAAGAAAGAGAAAAATGAAACTACGAAAACACAGTCTTCATGCTTCACGTTCCTCGAACGAATACCATGTCTTCAAGGTCACACCAATTTCTTCACTTTCAAAGTCTTCAGAAAGTCTTCAGAATATCAAAGTCTTCAGTCGAAGAACTTCATTTTTAGGGGTCGACTTTTACTGTAATTATCAAACTCCTCATAGACTTATAGACCTGTGTACACTCATAAACACATCAGATGCTTAACATATAAGTTCTCAATACACCAAAATCACTAAGGGGCACTAGATGCACTTACAGTAACGACTGCGTGAGTCCATGGAGGGCTCCACCCACGAAGGGTCCACGAAGAAGCAACCTTGTCTATCCCACCATGGCCGATCGCCCACGAAGGACTTGCCTCACTAGTGGTAGATCTTCACGAAGTAGGCGATCTCCTTTCCCTTACAAACTCTTTGGTTCAACTCCACAATCTTGTCGGAGGCTCCCAAGTGACACCTAGCCAATCTAGGAGACACCACTCTCCTAGAAGTAACAAATGGTGTGTTGATGATGAACTCCTTGCTCTTGTGCTTCAAATGATAGTCTCCCCAACACTCAACTCTCTCTCACAGGATATGGATTTGGTGGAAAGAATATTTGAGCGGAAAGCAACTTGGGGAAGGCTAGAGATCAAGATTCATATGGTAGGAATGGAATATCTTGGCCTCAACACAAGTGTAGGTGGTTCTCTCTCAGAAAAGGTAAGTTGGAAGTGTAGGTTCGTTCTGATGGCTCTCTCCACGAATGAAGAGGAGGTTGAGGGGTATATATAGCCTCCACACAAAATCTAAATGTTACACACAACTTGCTAATCTCGGTGGGACCAAATTGATAAACTCGGTCGAACCGATTCAGCAAATCTAGTGACCGTTAGGATTTTCAGTGGGACCGACATGCAACTCGGTAGGACCGATATGGTTAGGGTTAGGGCATAACGTAATCTCGGTGGGACCGATTACACAAACTCGGTGAGACCGATTTTGGTAATAAGCTAACCAGAGAGTTGGTCAGGTAAACTCGGTGGGAGCGATTCGCTCATTTCGGTGAGACCGAAATGTTACGAAAAGGAAACAGAGAGTTTACATTGCAATCTTAGTGGGACCGATCGCTCATCTTGGTGGGACCGAAACGTTACGAAGGGAAACAGAGAGATTACAATCCCATCTCGGTGAGACTGAGATCTCTATCGGTGAGACCGATTTGCCTAGGGTTTGTGGCAGTGGCTATGACATCTGAACTCGGTGGCGCCGGATAGAAAGAATTGGTGGGGCGAGTTTGACTTTTGGTTTAGGTCATATGTGGATGTGAGAAAGTAGTTGAGGGCTTTGGAGCATATTACTAAGCACTTTGAGCAAGAGCCTCATTAAGCAACACCTCATCCCTCCTTGATAGTATTGGCTTTTCCTATAGACTCAATGTGATCTTGGATCACTAAAATAGAAAGTGTAGAGTCTTGAGGTTGGAGCTTGAGCCAATCACTTGTCCTTAGCATCTTGAAGGGGTTCCACATCCTCTAGTCCATGCCACTTCATTGTTGAACTTATCTGAAACATATTAGGTAAAAGTGTTAGTCCAACAAGAGATATGTTGACATTAATTACCAAAACCACCTAGGGAGCACTTGTGCTTTCAACATCAACGGTTGGAAACTTGAGATTTGAATTCCTCAGGGCTATCATGTTCCTCACTTGTAGGCAATCCGCACTAGCGAATTCGTAGCTCCTCAATCAGAACAAATTCCTCAGAGACCAGAAGAACTTCGTCTCTGTTACTGAAAAACTTGACTGAACTGTATGAAATTTCCAATGGCTTCACTCGAAGGGATTGGTAGGTGTAGGATTTTGAGTTGAGCATCACTTGGAAACTTTTACTTAGTTTTACCTCGACCCCTTTAACAGTACGGTGTTTCCTATGACTCAAGAAAGAGAAAATGAAACTACAAAAACAAAAGTCTTCACGCTTCATGTTCCTCGCATGAATATCAAGTCTTCGTGGTCACACCAATTTCTTCACTTTCAAAGTCTTCAGAAAGCCAAAGTCTTCAGTTGAAGACATTCATTTTTAGGGGTCGACTTTCTCTGTAAATATCAAACTCCTCATAGACTTATAGACCTGTGTACACTCACAAACGCATTAGTCCCTTAACCTATAAGTCTTCAATACACCAAAATCACTAAGGGGCACTAGATGCACTTACAAGCTCCCCTTTTTTGGTGATTGATGACAATATAGGTTAAGTTTTCAACGGGGATAAACATATGAAGTGTAAATACTGATTTTGAGGAATTTGATTGCAAGATATAGAAGAACTCCCCCTGAAGATGTGCGTATGTGAGGAATTTGCTTTTGAGTAGCAATGCACATTGTAGAGTAGAATCATGGAGATCTCCCCCTATATCTTGTAATTCATACACGCATTTGACATAGGATATGAAGAATTTGAAATGCATGATGAAATATGGTGACTGATGTAATTCAGCATGCGTGCATTAACATATATGAGGAAATAGCATGCAGAAAAACATAGCAAAAGTATTAGATAACCATCCGACTTAAGTTTACAACTCAATCCAACAAATCTTCAGAAGAACGAGAGTTGTAACTTTGCAAAAAAAAACGCCCATATATATAGACCCGCTTGAAGACTAACTCAAATTTCTCCCCCTTTGTCATCGAATGACCAAAAGGGACGAAAAGTGAGGACTAACGCCCCTGAAGAATATCATCACAAAGTCGATGGAGGAGCGCCAGTGTTGTTGGGGTCGTTTGTTGATGTAGGGTCTGCCGTAGTGTCGTCCAAGTCTTCATGTTCATCAGTCTCGCCCAATGAAGAATAGGAGTTGGCCACCAGGTGAGGAACTTTGACCTTCTTGAATTTCTTCGAAGGTGGCTGAGACCAGTCAAAGTCCTGCTTGAAGCCCATCTGCTTGAGATCTTCACCGTAGAGATGAGACAGAACAGCCCAGGTGCGATCAAACACTTCATGCAGATAGTAATGGTTCTTCTTCGCTGAGTTTTGAGTGATTGTCATGTTCTGAAGAATTGAACCAAACTGTCGCTTGACCCATTTGTGGTTGGGATCGACCTTCTGATGAATACTGAGGAGAAGCTCATGATCAGTCATCACCCTTGGAGCAGTGCCTTGAGGATTTGGCTTTGACGCATTTGCGGTAGTGTCATGAGTGGCAGAGTCATCATTGTGGAGTAGGATGCAGCTTTGCAAAACTGGCCATCCAATGGATGAGTGCCTTCAACAATGACAGCGGCCTTGCCCTTCTCATCGGCTGAGGAAATAGTCCGCTTGAGGACTTCAATTGGGGGCAAGTAGCTGCCATGATTGAGAGTGTCAGCCTTGTAGTTGATTGAAGCCCTTGATCTGACGAATCTCATGATCCAGGGAGCGTAAGTCTTCAATTCAAACGGTGAAAGAGCGACATTGGCCAAAGTCCTCATGAATAAATCATGGTAGTTGATAGGCACACAATGTATGATGTTGAAAAGCAGATTCTTCATGATGCCAACAACCTCTTTATCATTAGAGTCGTGGCCCGTGATTGGACTGAGGGTCTTGGTCAATATCCTATAAACTGCCCTTGGCACATAGAGCAATTCCTTGACAAGGAATTTGGTCCGAGGAGCTTGGCCAGGCTTCAAAGGCTTCATTAGCACTTGCATGAAATGATCAGATAGTTCAGCGTCATGGTAGATGAGCCTTGCACCTTCAAGGGGAGGACTGACTGGGAGGGCATAAAGTAATTCAGAGGCCGGAGCTTTGTAGTGAGTGTTTTCAGTCATCCAGTCCAACACCCATGAATTCACATCTTCAGCGTTGCCGGTGATGTGCAATGTAGCATAGAACTGAAGAATGAGTTCTTCATTCCAGTCGCAGATGTCGGTGCAGAAGTTGAGCAGTCCAGCGTCATGAAGAACACTGAGGACTGGGGTGAAGCAGGGCAGCGACTCCATATCCACAGGAGGAATGTGCTCATGGTCAAAGATCTTGTCTTTATCGAATAGCAGTGAAGAATAGAAATTCATCTGACTTGCTGTCCAGAAGCGCTTCCGTCAAAGACGAGCAGAGACATAGGGATTGAAGTCAGTGAAGAAAATGGGCTCATTGAAAGAAATCTTCAGCTTTGAACTTCTGTTTCTTGGAGAAGGGATTCTTGGGCTTGGGCTGAGGAGTGTCAATCAAAGTCTTCACAGCCTCTTGAACCACATTCTCTAGAGCCGCATGCTGAGGAATTTCACTTGCAATGTCATCAATGGCAGCCTGGGTCTCCATTTCTTCAACAACATTTACATCAGCGCTAGTGGCTGGAACTTCTTTAGGGATGGTAAGAAGAGAAGCTTGAGGTTCATCAGAGCCCATGTGAATTTCTTTGGTCTGAACAGGGGACTGAGGAATCTGTTGCAGAGGTGTGAACATTGGTGAATTGAGGTGATGACTTTCCCAGTAGTCATCATTCAGAATTGGAGTGGTGCACCCAATGTCCACGTCTTCATCTTCCTCATCAATTTCTTCAACGCCGGCCTCTTCAGCAGTGAACTGAGGCATGGGCGAGGATACTAGTGGGGTTGAAGGGATGTTATCCACTTCAATTTCTTCATCCAACTGCTCTGTCAAAGCAGTAGTAGGATCTTCTTCATCTGATTCATTGGGAATCTCATATTCCTCACCAAAGGGTACAATCTCCTTTAATGGCATGCTTGAAACAGGAACAACACCGATAGGATTTTCATATGAGCTTGTCAATGTCTTCATTTTCTTTGGAGCTGAAGACTGTGAGGAAGCAGATGCTTTCCTTTTCTTCACAGCTGCTCGCTCTGCAGCCTTGGTTTTCTTCGCTTCTGATGCAGAAGTAAGGATAGAACTTGTCGTTGGTGCAGAAGGAGCAGAGGAATTTGGTTCATTTTCCTTAGGCGCAACTGATGCAGTTGCCCTGGCATTGTCAGTGTCTTCAGGCACAACAGAAGATGCTTCAACTGGCTTGGATTGATCCTCAGGCGCAACACTAGAGGTTGCCCTGGCAGTTTCTTTAGCGGCTGGAATTTCTTCATCAGCCCTGGTGGTTTCAGAATCATCAACAGTCTGATTGTCATCAGCTGTGCTTGCATGTTCTTCAGTTGGCTGTGCAGAAGCTTCAGCCTGAGGAGATTCATGTTGCATTGGGGCTGCAACATTTGAGGTGATTCTTTCTACCATCTTGACGAATCTGACCTTAGCTCCTAGCCAATCTGCACGGTAGGAGTCAAATTCATCACCGAGGGGTTTGATCTCAGCTTGCATGGTCACAAGTTCATCAGTTGTAATCTTGACGACTTTCTTCTTCAGGTAACACTCCTTCTTGTACTGAGCTTTCTTTAGTTGCCTGGCCTTTTCAAATTTCCATTTTTCTTCGCCTATGAAGGCTGTCAACATGTGACTTTGGCCAGGTGTGAGTTGAAGTCAGGCATAGGAGTGTTGGGGTCCTTGTGCCAGAGATCAATCAAATCTAGGATCAACTTGGGATCCAACAGAAGAGGCACATATGTGCCTTTGGCTCTAGCGGCCCGTTGCTGTCCGTCTCTGATGATTTCAGCGAGTTCTTCATCATCAACTTCGTCTTCACTGGACGACACATGAAAGGCAACCTGCTTTTTGTGAGGGCTTGGTCTAGTGCCTCGTCCAGCAGTGGCCTTGGTCTTTAGCAATGTTGGGCCAGTTGAGGACTGCGGAGGAGCTGAAGAACTTGCATATGCTCCTGAAGCAATTGAGATGCCTGTGGTCCTTTGGCAAGAGGCGAGATGCGCATGTGCCGAGGACTTTGTAGCAGCAGCTGAAGGTCTTGGAGCAGAGGGTACTGGTGCTGCTTGAGGAATTTGCCGTGAGGGCTTTGACGAGCTTGGCCGTGAGGCCATATCTGGGGAACTGGGCTTGCAAGCTGGCTTCTTGGGCATAGCCTTCTTAGGCTTGCTAGCATAGGCCTCAGCAGCGGCAGCACCAGAGTCTTCGTTGAATTTCCTCACTGCTTCTCTGGCCATTTTGGCCAATTTAGCTTGCCGTTTGGCCCATTCATCAAGATAGTCCTCACCGCGCTTGAGGCTAGTGGGATTAGCAATTTGGCCAGGTGCCAATGGAGGTCTTGGGCAAGGAGGGTGTAGAGCGAATTTCTTCACATACTTAGGAGTAACATATCTGTACTCCCTCCATTCCCGTGCCCATCTTCTTTCGATCCTCTGAATGCGCACCTTGCGCTGATTCTTATTCTCCTTGCCACGTTTAGCTTCATCAGGAGTGCAATATTCTGCATAAATGTCATCACAGATCTCAAATGCTGTGTTAACTTCTGGTCTCTTGCCTTCCTTCTGAGGTCTCTTGCCATCAGCCATTTTCTTCAGCTGAGGATTTTGAATAATGGAATTCTCTGAAGAGGTGTGTAACTTGTCTTCGAGGAACACTACAAATGAGTTAAGTTGATGAGAACCTAGTGATTCAGCAGCGGACATGAGTACCTGTGAACAGAGTATAGGTGCGAAGAATTTGGAGAGGTCATATTCGTTCTTAGAAGTTTTGCAAAATGAACAAGTTTGAGGAATTTGACCAGAGCTGTCTTGAGGAATTTCACTAAGCGTTCTTTGACTTAGGTTCCAGAGTTGTATAGATTGTAAAATCCACACAATTGAGGAATCTTGAAGAAAAACGTTGCTTAGAGAAATAGATCAAGAACAGATGCTTGTGGGGTGTTTACTTCTGTGGAAGTTGAATAATAAACACCTTTTGAAGATTTTGTGGAAATCAACAGAATCAACAAGGGCAGTAAAAATAAATTTTATTTACCCTTGATGAAGAACACGATGAACTGGGAGTTGAAGATTGGAAATTTGTCCGTTCAGATCTACCATGCCCTAACTTGGCGGAGGAAGACAGCTACGGCGGTGGCGGAGTGAAGATTTCCGCGATCGGCGCGAGTACGACGGCGACGAGGTCGAGGCAGTGAAGCTCTTCCTCACCGGCGATGATGGAAGTAGCGGCGGCGCTAGGTCAGAGAGCTCGAGCGAGGGAGTGAGGTCAAGCGGGGTAAATGAAGTCCGAGGAGGGTGAGGGGTATTTATAACAAGGTGAAAAACCGCTCGCCCGAGGAAAATGGACAAACGTGCCCTGACCCTTCTCATCCTTGTGACATGTGTCACCCACGTACAGAGAGGTGGAGATCGTGCGAGATCGTGGGTGAATAGATAAGTCTTATCGTGGGAATTGGAATGGTTTGAGTGGCAAAAGCGAAAAAATCAGATAAGATTATTTTAAAGTTGCGTTCTCAAATTCTTCAGCTGACAAGGACAAAGTGAAGATTTTGAATGGGTTTCAAATAGAACGCACATGAAGAATTTGTGAACAGACTGGGTTGAGTTTAGCATAGAGGGGGAAGGGTACGATCACATTCACTTAGCGGAAGACTCAACTTGAAGAATTAGCAATAAGTGAATGCTGTAGAGGACGTAAAACTCATATATATATATATAGTCAATGTACAACAAAGACAGAAAGAGTGAAGACAATGCAAAAAAGAACAACTGAGCAATTTCAAAACTGAGGAAAAACTCAAATTGAAGAATTTCAACTTTTGTTGGTGGCGTGACCCACCGTATAAGAATGATGATTTCAGACACCGCGTACAATTGTCGTAGGGCTCTGAGAATCAAATTCTTCGTTAATTTCTTCACTTTTAGAGGGTTAGTCTTCATTGATTGAAGAAAAATGTTACTTCCTGTCTTGCACATCTAAGTCATCAATTTTGCATAAGTGTTAGGATGTGTGTCCTTTTCAAAGAACATTCGAAGATTCTAAGAATTTAGCTCACACCGCAACTTGCTAAATCTCTTCTCATCCAAAGGCTTTGTGAAGATATGGCTAAATGTTCTTCAGTCTTCACATGCTCGATAGAGATGTCGCCCTTCAACACATGATCACGAAGAAAATGATGACGAATCTAGATGTGCTTTGTCTTCGAGTGCTGAACTGGGATGTGAGCAATCTTGATGGCACTCTCATTGTCACAGTAGAGTGGCACATTCTTCACATTGATGTCATAGTCCTTGAGGGTTTGCTTCATCCATAGCAATTGAGCACAACACGAACCAGCAGCAATGTACTCAGCTTCAGCAGTAGAGAGTGATACGTAGTTCTGTTTCTTCGAGGACCAACATACCAAGGATCGTCCGAGGAAATGGCATGTGCCTGATGTTGACTTGTAGTCCACATGATCACCAGTATAGTCAGAGTATGAATATCCAATGAGATCAAAAGCCGAGCCCTTGGGATACCATAATCCAAGTGTTGGAGTGTGAGCTAGATATCGAAGAATATGCTTCACAGCCTTATGTTGTGATTCCTTCAGTGTAGCTTGAAATCGGGCACACATGCAAACACTAAGCATAATATCTGGCCTAGATGCACATAGATACAATAAAGAACCAATCATGGAGCGGTATACCTTTTGATCGAAGTCAATACCATTTTCATCAGTGCATAGATGGCCATTTGTGGGCATAGGGATTTTGACGTCTTTGCAATCTTGCATGCCGAATTTCCTCAATACATCCTTGAGGTATTTCTCTTGAGATATGAAGATGCCGTTGCGCTGTTGACGAATTTGAAGACCTAAGAAGAATTTCAATTGTCCCATCATACACATTTGATATTCTTCACTCATCATATAGGCAAATTCATCACTGTAGCGTTGGTCAGTACAGCTAAAGATCATATCATCAACATATATTTGGCACACGGATAATTCATCATCATAGGTTTTGGTGAAAAGAGTTGGGTCAAGTGAACCGGGTTTGAAGCCTTTCTTCATGAGGAATTCCTTCAAAGTGTCATACCACGACCGAGGAGCCTGCTTGATGCCATAGAGGGCCTTATTGAGTCTGAAGACTTTGTCAGGATGCTTTGGATCTTCAAAACCTGGGGGTCGAGCAACATATACTTCTTCCTCAATCTTACCACTGAGGAATGCACTTTTCATATCCATTTGATATAAGATGATATTATGATGGTTAGCATAAGCAAGCAATATGCGATTATCCTCAAGTCTAGCAACAGGTGCAAAAAGTTTCATTGAAATCAATTCCTTCATCCTGTGTGTAGCCTTGAGCTACAAGCCATGCCTTATTTCTCACCACAATGCCATTTTCATCTTGCGTGTTGCGGTAGATCCATTTAGTGCTGACGATATTGTGCTTGCGAGGGTCTGGTCGCTTGACAAGTTCCCAAACATTGTTGAGCTCGAACTGATGTAATTCATCTTGCATCGCTTGAACCCACTCAGGCTCCAGAAATGCCTCATCTACTTTGGTGGGCTCTGTGATAGAGACAAAAGCAAAGTGCCCACAAAAGTTAGACAGATGTGAAGCTTTTGAGCATGTGAGAGGACCTGGTGCGTTGATGTCACTGATGATTTTCTCGATCTGCACTTCATTTGCAACACGAGGATGAGCGGGTTGACGACGTTGAGTTGGCTCAGCATTTTCTTCAGAGCCATTTTCCTCAGGTGCATCAGCATGATGGTCTTCACGTTCTGGAATGACTTCTTCAGCAGATTCTTTGGTAGGAATGACATCCTCAGTAGCCTTGAACTTGATGGATTCCTTAGGTGACTTCTCATCTAGCACCGGAGGTAGGTGCTCTTTTTGCGAGCCATTAGTTTCATCGAACCGCACATCTACAGTTTCAACAACCTTGTGATGAATGGTGTTGAAGACTCTGTAGGTGTGCGAGTCCTTTCCGTAACCAAGCATAAAACCTTCATGTGCTTTCGGTGCAAATTTAGAATTGTGATGAGGATCTCTAATCCAACATTTTGCACCGAAGACTTTGAAATAACTCACATTGGGTTTCTTGTCAGTGAGGAGTTCATATGAGGTCTTTTTGAAGAATTTGTGAAGATATACCCTGTTGATGATGTGGCACGCAGTATCAATTGCCTCAGGCCAAAAATGACGAGGCGTCTTGTATTCGTCAAGCATAGTGCGAGCCATCTCAACAAGAGTCATGTTCTTGCGCTCCACGACGCCGTTCTGCTGGGGAGTATAAGGAGTAGATAACTCGTGAGTAATACCAAGTTCATCAAGATAGTTATCAAGACTAGTATTCTTGAACTCGGTCCCATTGTCACTTCTGATGTGCTTGATCTTCACACCAAAGTTGGTTGAAGCCCTCGAGGAAAATCATTTGAATACTTCCTGCACTTCATATTTGTAAGTGATGATATGCACCCATGTGTAACGAGAATAGTCATCAATAATAACAAAGCCATATAATGATGCAACATTGGTGAATGTGGCATAATGAGTAGGGCTAAAGAGATCCATGTGAAGCAATTCAAATGGACGAGTGGTAGTCATGATGGTCTTTGAGGGATGCTTGGCCTTGGTCATCTTTCCAGCTTTACACGCTCCACACAGGTGATCCTTGAGGAATTTGACATCCTCGATGCCAATGACATGCTTCTTCTTCACGAGCGTGTGCAAGTTCCTCATGCCAGCATGACCAAGTCGTCGATGTCATAGCCAGCCTTCTGAAGCTTTTGCAAGTAGACATGTAGTAGGTTGTGGTCCAGTAGAGAAATCAACAATATACAAGTCTCCTCTCCTAAAGCCTTCGAAGACTTTGGAATGGTCAGCTTCCATGATCACAACACATCGATACTTGCCGAAGACAACAACCATACCAAGATCACAAAGCATTGAGACAGACATGAGGTTGAATCCTAAGGACTCGACAAGCATGACTTTGTCCATGTGTCGATCCTTTGAGATAACAATCTTACCTAGACCCAATAACTTGCTTTTGCCTTTGTCAGCGTAGGTGATATGCTTCAGATGTGATGGAGATAAAGAAGTGTCCATCAATAAACTCCTGTCACCAGTCATGTGATTTGTACATCCACTGTCGAGGACCCACTCAATAGCTTTTGGTTGATCATCCTATAGATGAATTAGTGCATCTTACAAACTCATATACTTCATCAGTGAAGAATATGACATCAAATTCATCAGATCAATTTCATCAAGCAATAGAACAGATATAGCAGCAGGAGGACGTGAGAAATGAAAATTCATTTCTTCATGATTATCTTGCATCCTTTCAAGCATTATTCAGGTCTCCAGCAAATTCTTCAGATGATTAGTACGTCTACAGACCTGACCCTGCATAAGAGATTAGTTATTTTTCTTCACCACCCACATTTGGAGGGGTGGCAAAGAGTTCATCATTATGCGAGCTCCATAAGAGAAAGGTGGCATAGACGCCAATCCACTTCGTTTCACATAAGAGGGGTTAGAGTAAGCATATGGCTAAGCAGAGAAATTCTTCGAGGACTTATGAACATAATGGTTTGAAGAATATTGTGAAGGAAATATGCCCTAGAGGCAATAATAAAGTTATTATTTATATTTCCTTATATCATGATAAATGTTTATTATTCATGCTAGAATTGTATTAACTAGAAACTTAGTACATGTGTGAATACATAGACAAAACAGAGTGTCCCTAGTATGCCTCTACTTGACTAGCTCGTTAATCAAAGATGGTTATGTTTCCTGACCATAGACATGTGTTGTCATTTGATGAACAGGATCACATCATTAGAGAATGATGTGATGGACAAGACCCATCCGTTAGCTTAGCATTATGATCGTTGAGTTTTATTGCTATTGCTTTCTTCATGACTTATACATGTTCCTCTGACTATGAGATTATGCAACTCCCGAATACCGGAGGAACACCTTGTGTGCTATCAAACGTCACAACATAACTGGGTGGTTATAAAGATGCTCTACAGGTGTCTCCGAAGGTGTTTGTTGGTTGGCATAGATCGAGATTAGGATTTGTCACTCCGTGTATCGGAGAGGTATCTCTGGTCCCTCTCGGTAATGCACATCACTATAAGCCTTGCAAGAAATGTGACTAATGAGTTAGTTGCGGATGATGCATTACGGAACGAGTAAAGAGACTGGCCGGTAACGAGATTGAACTAGGTATGATGATACCGACGATCGAATCTCGGGCAAGTAACATACCAAACAACGTATGTTGTTATGCGGTTTGACCGATAAAGATCTTCGTAGAATATGTAGGAGCCAATATGAGCATCCAGGTTCCGCTATTGGTTATTGACTGGAGATGTGTCTCGGTCATGTCTACATAGTTCTCGAACCCATAGGGTCCGCACGCTTAACGTTCGATGACGATTTGTATTATGAGTTATGTGATTTGATGTACCGAAAATGGTTCGGAGTCCCGGATGAGATCACGGACATGACGAGGAGTCTTGAAATGGTCGAGACGTAAATATCGATATATTGGAAGGTTATATTCAGACACCGGAAGAGTTCTGAAGTGTATCGGATATTTATCGAAGTACCGGGAGGTTACCGGAACCCCTCGGGGAGTCAATGGGCCTTAATGGGCCCTAGTGGAGATAGGAGGTAGCGGGAAAGTGGTGGGGCGCGCCCCCTAGGCCCAAACCAAATTGGTTTAGGGTTTGGGGGGCCGGCCCCGCCTTTCCTTCTTCTCTCCTCCTCCTTCCTCCTTCTCCTAATAGGAATAGGAAAGGGGGGAGCCAAACCTACTTGGAGTAGGACTCCCCCCCTAGGCGCGCCCTATGAGGGCCAGCCCTTTCCTCCTCCCCTCCTTTGTATACGGGGAAGGGGGCACCCCATAGACACACAAGTTGATTGTTTAGCCGTGTGCGGTGCCCACCTCCACAGATTTCCACCTCGGTCATATCGTCATAGTGCTTAGGCGAAGCCCTGCACCGGTAACTTCATCATCTCCGTCACCACGCCGTCGTCCTGACGAAACTCTCCCTCGGCCTCAATTGGATCAAGAGTTCGAGGGACGTCACCGAGAAGAACGTGTGCAGATCGCGGAGGTGCCGTGCGTTTGGTACTTGGATCGGTTGGATCACGAAGGTGTTCGACTACATCAACCGCGTTACTAAACGCTTCCGCTTTCGGTTTATGAGGGTATGTAGACACACTCTTCCCGCTCGTTGCTATGCATCACATAGATAGATCTTGCGTGATCGTAGGTAAATTTTTGAAATACTACATTCCCCAACAGTGGCATCCGAGCCAGGTCTATGCGTAGATGTTATATGCACGAGTAGAACACAAAGAGTTGTGGGCGATAATAGTCATACTTCTTACCAGCATGTCATACTTTGATTCGGCGGTATTGTTGGATGAAGCGGCTCGGACCGACATTACGCGTACGCTTACGCGAGACTGGTTCTACCGACGTGCTTCGCACACAGGTGGCTAGTGGGTGTCTGTTTCTCCAACTTTAGTTGAATCAAGTGCGACTACGCCCGGTCCTTGTTGAAGGTTAAAACAACAAACTTGACGAAAAATTGTTGTGGTTTTGATGCGTAGGTAAGAACGGTTCTTGCTAAGCCCGTAGCAGCCACGTAAAACTTGCAACAACAAAGTAGAGGAAGTCTAACTTGTTTTTGCAGGGCATGTTGTGATGTGATATGGTCAAGACGTGATTATATAAATTGTTGTATGAGATGATCATGTTTTGTAACACAATTATCGGCAACTGGCAGGAGCCATATGGTTGTCGCTTTTTGTATGAAATGCAATCGCCATGTAATTGCTTTACTTTATCACTAAGCGGTAGCGATAGTCGTAGAAGCGATAGTTGGCGAGACAACAACGATGCTTCGATGGAGATCAAGGTGTCGCGCCGATGACGATGGTGATCCTGACGGTGCTTTGGAGATGGAGATCAAAGGCACAAGATGATGATGGCCATATCATATCACTTATATTGATTGCATGTGATGTTTACCCTTTATGCATCTTATTTTGCTTAGTCCAGCGGTAGCATTATAAGATGATCTCTCACTAAATTTCAAGGTATAAGTGTTATCCCTAAGTATGCACTGTTGCTACAGTTCGTCGTGCCAAGACACCACGTGATGATCGGGTGTGATAAGCTCTATGTTCACATACAATGGGTGCAAGCCAGTTTTGCACATGAAGAATACTCGGATTAAACTTGACGAGCCTAGCATATGCAGATATGGCCTCGGAACACTAAGACCAAAAGTTCGAGCGTGAATCATATAGTAGATATGATCAACATAGTGATGTTCACCATTGAAAAGTACTCCATCTCACGTGATGATCGGACATGGTTTAGTTGATATGGATCACGTGATCACTTAGATGATTAGAGGGATGTCTATCTAAGTGGGAGTTCTTAAGTAATATGATTAATTGAACTTTAATTTATAATGATCTTAGTACCTGATAGTATTTTGCATGTCTATGTTGTAGATCAATAGCTCGCGTATAGCTCCCTCGTTTTATTCTTGATATGTTCATAGAGAAAAAGTTGAAAGATGTTAGTAGCAATGATGCGGACTAGCTCCGTGATCTGAGGATTATCCTCATTGCTGCATAGAAGAATTATGTCCTTGATGCACCGCTAGGTGACAGACCAACTGCAGGAGCAGATGCAGACGTTATGAACGTTTGGCAAAGCTCGATATGATGACTACTTGATAGTTTAGTGCACCATGCTTTACGGCTTAGAACCGGGACTTCAAAAACGTTTTTGAAACGCCACGAAACATATAAGATGTTCCAAGAGTTGAAATTTGTATTTCAGACTCATGCCCGAGTCGAGAGGTATGAGACCTCTGACAAGTACTTTGCCTACAAGATGGAGGAGAATAGCTCAACCAGTGAGCATGTGCTCAGATTGTCTGGGTACTACAGTTGCTTGAATCAAGTGGGAGTTAAAATTCCAGATAAGATAGTGATTGACAGAGTTCTCTAGTCACTATCACTAAGTTACTAGAACTTCGTGATGAACTATAATATGCAAGGGATAACGGAAACAATTCCCAAGCTCTTCGCGATGCTGAAATCGGCGAAGATAGAAATCAAGAAAAAGCATCAAGTGTTGATGGTTGACAAGACCACTAGTTTCAAGTAAAAGGGTAAGGGAAAGAAAGGAAACTTCAAGAAGAACGGCAAGCAAGTTGCCACTCCCATGAAGAAGCCCAAAGCTAGACCCAAGCCTGAAACTGAGTGCTTCTACTGCAAAGGAAATGGTCACTGGAAGTGGAACTGCCCCAAATACTTGGCGGATAAGAAGGATGGCAAAGTGAACAAAAGTATATTTGATATACATGTGTACTCTACTAGTGTTTATAGCAACCCCTCGGTATATGATACTGGTTCAGTTGCTAAGAGTAGTAACTCCAAATAGGAGTTGCAAAATAAACAGAGACTAGTTAAGGGCGAGGTGATGATGTGTGTTGGAAGTGATTCCAAGGTTGATAAGATCACCATCGCACACTCCCTTTACCTTCGGGATTAGTGTTGAACCTAAAATAAATGTTATTTGGTGTTTTGCGTTGAGCATAATATGATTGGATCATGTTTATTGCAATACGATTATTCATTTAAGTCAAAGAATAGTTGTTATTCTGTTTACATGAATAAAACCTTCTGTGGTCATACCCCAAGGTGAATGATTGATTGAATCTCGATCGTAGTAATACACATATTCATAATATTGATGCCAAAAGATGCAAAGTTGATAATGATAGTGCAACATATTTATGGCACTCCGTTTAGGTCATATTGGTGTAAAGCGCATGAAGAAACTCCATGCTGATGGGCTTTTGGAATCACTTGATTATGAATCACTTGATGCTTGCGAAACATGCCTCATGGGCAAGATGACTAAGACTCCGTTCTCCGGAACAATGGAGCGAGCAACTGACTTATTGGAAATAATAGATACTGATGTATGCGATTCAACGAGTGTTGAGGCTCGTGGCGGGTATCGTTATTTTCTGACCTTCATAGATGATTTGAGCAGATATGGGTATATCTACTTGATGAAACATAGGTCTGAAACATTTGAAAAGGTCAAAGAATTTCAGAGTGAAGTGGAAAATCATCGTAACAAGAAAATAAAGTTTCTACGATCTGATCGCGGAGACGAATATTTGAGTTACGAGTTTGGTCTTCATTTAAAACAATGTGGAATAGTTTCACAACTCACGCCACCTGGAACAGAACGGCGTAATGGTGTGTCCGAACGTCATAACCATACTTTATTAGATATGGTGCGATCAATGATGTCTCTTACAGATTTATCACTATCGTTTTGGGCTTATGCATTAGAGACAACTGCATTCGCGTTAAATAGGGCACCATCTAAATCCGTTGAGACGACACCATATGAACTGTGGTTTGGCAAGAAACCCAAGTTCTCGTTTCTTAAAGTTTGAGGCTGTGATGCTTATGTGAAAATTTTCAACCTGATAAGCTCGAACCCAAATCGGAGAAATGCATCTTCATAGGATACCCAAATAAAACTGTTGGGCAAACCTTCTATCGCTGATCCGAAGTGTAACATCCCAAATTTTCAATTTGGATGTTATACATAGGTCATCATATGCATATCATATTTTATTTGCATTTTGTTTGTGATCCTAGAAATCTTAAGCAACTCAAGGACCCATGGAGAGAGTTGCGGATTTCATAATTTTCATATTTGAATTTTCTCAAATTTGAAAAGAGGGTCAATTTGGTTTAATAATTTTTCCTCCGAATATTTTCAAATATTAAAATAAAAGAGAGAAGATAATATGACTACTTCAAAAAGAGAGGAATATTGGAGGTAAATTTTTTAAAATCAAATATATATATATATATATATATTTGGATTTTATTTGATATTTTATTCAAATTAGAAAAATAGGTATTATTTCAAAAATTGCATTTTAGGCCAGAAAAATGTTCACTTTGTTCGAAATATTTTATTTAGACGGTGAAAATTATTTTTGACATTTTTAGAATTTTTTTATACTTTATTAGGTTTTTTGTCTTTGGCGGATCTTTTTAAAAAGCTCCCGCCTGACTGGGCCGAAGGCCCAGCCGAGCAGGCCGGCCCGCCCACGCCACAGCCTCCCCGCGCCGCGCCGCCGTGCCATTGCCGGACTCTGAAGGAGTCCGAGCGCGCCCCTCCCCACGCCGCCCAACCCCTACCCCAAGTCGGACACCGTCGTCGCCCCCCGACCTTTAAATAGGGCCGAGGCCCGCCGCCACCACCACCCCGCCGCCCGCCTCGCCGCCGCAAGCCGCCGTCGCCTCACCCCGCCGACGCCGCACCGCCGCAGCCCCGCCGGAGCTGCCGCCTCGCTGGACCTTGCCTCGCCACCGCCGGTCTTTTCCGAAGAAGCGGTAAAAAAACCGCCGCCGTCGCCTGTTTTTTTTTGGTTTTTCGTTTTGGATCGGTTAGATCAGTTTTTTTTGGGTTCCGCTAATTAGTGAACGTTCGCCCGAACGCCTCTGTTCACGAACGCGTGCGTTCGTTTGTCTCTGATAACGAACGTTCGTTGGTTAATCTTTTCTTTTTATTTTATTTTCGGCCAGGGACCTATCCGCGATTATTTTTATCACAGATTAGCCCTTGATCTTCGAACCCTCACAACTTTTTAACCGTTTATCCAAATCCAGTGAAACCAACACAAAAATCTTCGTCTCGAACCCCTCTTTCCAGTTCATCAACTTGAACATGGTTTTGAGAAGTTAAAATTTGGTTTCAAGCATATTTGAATTCGAACTTCTTTTGATCGTAGTTTGAGTTTCGTAGCTCCGATTTGATTGATTCTTTTTGCGAATCAAAGCTCTTCAGTTGAATTTTCAGTTTGGACTTTCTCATCTGAGTTTTACCTGTGCATCTATGCTTGAGTGCTTATCTATGCTATTGTTTGTTTGCGATAGAATTTCCATAGTGCGAAGCGTGCTACTACGAGTCTCTAGGGTTTGCAGATCGTCAGCAAGGCAAGTAACACTCTGATCATATCACTTATTACCCGATTTTTATGCATTAGTTCCAATCCTCAAACATTGCATGAGTAGGATCTAATTAACATGTGGGTTTGGTAAGTAGATGATGAGGTAGAACCTATTGTTCTTTATATCAAACCCTGGGAGTTACTTCTACGTTATGCTTATACTGCTATGCTATGCTAGTAGACGTGGATTGGTTGAGTGTATCCATGACAGATGTGAGAGTTGTTAATTAATGGTTAAACTTAAGGTGGCTACTTAAATACACATCTAGGTGGATTGGTTGAGGCACCCTGGAGCACCCAGTGGTTGTCCGAGCACCTGGAGCAATCCAGCGCTGTCGTGGGATATCCCGGAGTACCTGTCGTGGTTTTGTCACGGCAGATGTCCTTAGTGTCAGGACTTAGTCGTGAGGCCAACGCGTCTATGTGGTAGCTTGAGAGGGGTTGAGTGGGACGAGAGACGCAGGGCGGATCAACACGCAAGACAAGGGTTTAGACAGCTTCAGGCCCCGGGAAACATCATCCGGTAATAACCCTACATGCTGTTTGAGGCTAGGTCTCATTATCATCCCGAGGGAGACGCCGTAAACCGGCTCTTGTGTCTAGCCCTAGAGATTATTGATTGCTTGTAGCTTGTAGCTTGTAGCTTCTCAACCGTCCCTCTTTGGGGAGCCCTGCCCCTCCTTATATATGTTGAAGGGGCGGTTTACATGTGGAGTCCTATTGGGATTAGGACTAGTCTATCTCTAATACAAACCGGATACAAGTCCTGGCTTTAACTCCTTGTAAAGCAAATATTCCTTTCCTCTTAAACCGGCCCACAATAGTTGAACCGGCCTTCATGAACCGCCAGACGGGCCACCGGGTCTTGTCGCTCCTCTGACCCGTCCGTCGGGTTACCAGCGAGTTACAACGTCCCGACGGGTTGCTGGTAAACCGCCAGGTCTGGGCGGGTCACCAGACGAATATCGCCAAGTCCGGCCGGGTTAACTTCCGGTCGGTTTACACCGCGGGGTATATCCCCGACATTAGCCCCCAAGTGTCATGGTGCATGCTTGCAGCAACATGAGACTTGCATATTTGATGTAATCTCAATTTTGAATAATGTAGCCCCCAAGTGCCGGGTTGTAAGCCTGCAGCGACTCGGGACTATTCCTTCAATTGTATAAAATGATAACCATTGCGCTAAAGCGACTTTGAAAACCTTAATCATAATATTAATAACCGTAATAAAAATCCAGCCATGTTGGCCATTCAAGATAATATAATCTCGTATGAAAACCTTTATTCATCCAATATCATAATGAAAATTCAGCCAAGTTTGGCTATTTGAATAATATAATCCAATAATTTATAAGCGCATGATTCCAATGGCGCAATCCAAATATATACTGGCGACTTATAGTCCAAAGCCAGACCGGTTTAATAAATACTGGATAATTTATCATCATACTGGCGACTTATTGTCTTAAAGCCAGGCCGGTTTAACAAACACCGGATAATTTATAATCATGCTTTATTCAACCTGTTTCTGCATACAACAAGTTTAAAGTGTCCTGGCGGTTTACCGCCGGACGGGTCATAATGCTCAACATATAACCTGGGTTTATAACCAGGGCTGCACTTAAAAATATGAAATATATCATACCTGTGACATTGAATCACATTGTTGGTTTACCGACTTTTTGTAGTAAGAGTGATAACCCCAATCTTGAGTAATGATAACTCCTTCCATATTGCGCCGATTTATGATAAAACCGTACCGGGTTGTGATAAACACCGGATTAACCATATATATACTGGTGACTTGTAGTCAAACCAGACCGGGCTGATAATCTCCGGATTATAATTTGATCATGCACTCACAACTTGTAGTTGAAAGCCGAGCCGGGTTGATAAACACCGGTTTACTCCATAATAGGATGGTAACAGAAAATTAAACCGGGCAGATAATCTCCGGTCTAAAAATGGACCGTGTTCCGCCAATTTAGCTGTTTGAACCGGTACAAAATACTGTCGGTTTAAAAAACGCAAATAAAATAGCAACTTCTCAAGAAAGGCTATTAAAGCAAAAGCAATGGCAACAATTTTTTGCAAAAGAAGAGCTCTACTGAGCTTGGTCAGATGGAATTACCATGGTCAGACGCAACCAAGCCCCCCGAAGGCGTAGCAATGGTGCCAGTCAGCCAGGACCCCAAAATGACGCGTGGCGTTATGCCGGCCAAGTGGCATTGCATTGGTTCGGATTCGACCAAGCCCCCAAGTGACTCAGTGGCCTAGGGCCGATCAAGTGGCATTGCATTGGTTCGGACACGACCAAGCCCCCAAATGACTTATTGGCTGTTTAAAAGCCGATCAGAAGGCATTACCATCATCAAGACATGACCGAGCTCCCATAAGGTGTAACTACGGTTCAAGTCGATTAGGTCCCCAACTGATTTAGTGGCAAATGTGCCAGCCAGAAGGCATTACCGTCGTCAAGACATGACCAAGCTCCCAGGAGGTGTAGCTACGGTTCAAGTCGACTAGGTCCCCAACTGACTTTGTTGCTCTTCTGTGAAGCGACCTCAAGGGGTAAACCGGAGGTTGCCCTAAAGCGAATCCACTCCGTGTAACCACGCATGATATAAAGAATAGATACCCCGCTTTACAAAGCGGGAGCCCCCATGTGATAAATAATATGTCAAGCCAATAAGGCCGGATACCCATGTTTGAACCGCGCATCATGGCAGCAGGTCCTCTTCGGTAATTTTTAACTTTTTTGCAAGAGGTAAATTCTTCTTGAACCGGGATCTTGAACCGGATATTGAAAGCTTCAAAGCTGTGGGAGACATCCTCCCCTTGAACCGGATTTTAAACCGGAATCTTCATTTTCAGCCGGAAATTTTCTGACGGCCTTTAACTTTTCATCAACATAACAGTAGCCTCCGGGATCGGGTTATCTTTCCCTCCATCGTCCTCGGATTCTTAAACCGGCTGAAACTGGCAAGACTTGCTGCGTCCTATCATCGTAGCCCCCAAGTCTCAAGGTGACTCGAGGAGTTGGCTTGAGATTCTCCATATTTGACCGTGATATAAACCGGTATAACTTGTATATCATTGGTGTTGATAACACGATGTGAATACACAGAAGGTTGAGGTGACTGCAGCGGGTTGTAAATGATCCCGTATGAACCGTGTCAGCAACTCGGCCAATGGTTCCTTCCAACTGGTGATTTGAAGTTAACCAAACTGCAGCGGCAGTGACTTGTGCGCCTGCCCATTGATCCATCCAGTGCAGACGGCGGTTGATGATAATGTGCCTCCCATGCGCTAGGCCAAGTAGTAGTACAAGCAGATGATGCGTGTGACCCGTGCTGGGCGAATCGGCGGATCAGACAAAACATAGCAGAACTCTTGCCGACCGTCTAATTTTCCTACGATGGTACACCCAAAGACCAACTCGGTCTCCAAACTGATGATCACCTGGTAATAGTTTCCCATGGCAGATTCAATTGGCTTGCTCGAAATCCGTGCCATGCTAAATAATTCCTTTCTCCTTGGCTGCCATGAATCGATCTCATGATTCTGCATGTAGACAGACTCCATTAACTTTGTTTTGGCATTGAACGGTGCCTGTTTTAATCCGTCGTTTCTTTTTAGCTAATTCTTTCTATCACGCCTGTCTAATCCACTGCTTCAAGCAATAATTTTCTAGGGCTCAACTGATTTCGTCCAGACTTTGCAATCCTTAACAACCTCGAGTAACAGGTCCGCCCAGCGGTCGGTTCAAGAGGTTTTCGCCTGCTAGGGCTGCTTCAAATCTCGGCGCTGGTCTGCCATGGAAAATTTTAATCTCAACTAATGAAGTCGGATTCGATCACGATTCTTTCGTTCCTGTTCTTCTTCATCCAGCAACCGCGAACTTCTCGATCCCTGGGAGAGATCCCTTCAAGAACTCAACACCACCGTGCGCAGGCCCCACGGTGGGCGCCAACTGTCGTGGTTTTGTCACGGCAGATGTCCTTAGTGTCAGGACTTAGTCGCGAGGCCAACGCGTCTATGTGGTAGCTTGAGAGGGGTTGAGTGGGACGAGAGACGCAGGGCGGATCAACACGCAAGACAAGGGTTTAGACAGCTTCGGGCCCCGGGAAACATCATCCGGTAATAACCCTACATGCTGTTTGAGACTAGGTCTCATTATCATCCCGAGGGAGACGCCGTAAACCGGCTCTTGTGTCTAGCCCTAGAGATTATTGATTGCTTGTAGCTTGTAGCTTCTAACTTCTCAACCGTCCCTCTTTGGGGAGCCCTGCCCCTCCTTATATATGTTGAAGGGGCGGTTTACATGTGGAGTCCTATTGGGATTAGGACTAGTCTATCTCTAATACAAACCGGATACAAGTCCTGGCTTTAACTCCTTGTAAGGCAAATATTCCTTTCCTCTTAAACCGGCCCACAATAGTTGAACCGGCCTTCATGAACCGCCAGACGGGCCACCGGGTCTTGTCGCTCCTCTGACCCGTCCGTCGGGCTACCAGTGAGTTACAACGTCCCGACAGGTTGCTGGTAAACCGCCAGGTCTGGGCGGGTCACCAGACGAATATCGCCAAGTCCGGCCGGGTTAACTTCCGGCCGGTTTACACCGCGGGGTATATCCCCGACAGTACCCGTGTGATCATCCTATGGTTCGCCACCCCAGGCTCAAAGGGATCATAAGATTATTCATGCTAGAAACTTCCGTGTGCAGCCACAAGCCATTATGGGCTCTGGCATAGTTGAGTAAGTTGTGGGAAACCTTTCCATGATGGGCTAGCAGATGTAGGGGATTGTAGGTGTACCGGCCTATCTATCGGCTAAGGGGACCTCTTCAGAAAGACTATGTCTTGGTCATCCTTTTCTCAAACATCGTGTAGTGCGAGGAATCCAACGGAGGAGATCGAGTCTTGTGGGGAAAAGTGCGCAAACCTCTATAGAGTGTATAAACTAATCATGATTAGCCGTGTCCCCGGTTATGGACATCTTGAGTATCTGGTTCTTGAATTATTGACCTGATCTCATCACTCCTAATTAATTTGTTGGGTTATTAATATTATTTAATTGGGATTGAGTTGGAGGAACCTTCTCAGTGTTTATCAACCAACTTTGTAGTTAAATATGTTGTTGAATTATTTGTTGGAGGAACGCTCGGCACCATGTGTGGCCCAGGCCCGGGGGCTCCTGTCGGTGTACTAAAGTAGGGGTACCTTAGTACCCCAGACTCGTGCACGGGCAGTCGTAGCACCCTGCGGCAAGGCCCGCCCCGGAAGCGCCAAGAGAAGACCAAGCATCCAAGACAAGGCCCCCGGCAAGAGGAGCTTGCCGGGCCAAGAAGACAAGGCCCCCGGCAAGAGGAGCTTGCCGGGCCAAGAAGACAAGACCCCGGCAAGAGGAGCTTGCCGGGACGACTGAGCCCATGTAAGGCCATCCAAGAACAAAGTATAACGAGACAGAAGATCGAGCCCCCGACAAGAGGAGCTTGTCGGGAAGGCCGAACCCAGGCACCACAAGAGAAGCCAACCGTGGCGCGCCAAGCGCCCCGGCAAGGCCTGATAGCTGGCACGCTATCAGGCACAGGAAGACGACCCCCGCGGCGAGCCACTTGCCGCGGCAAGATCGCCACCTCAAGACTGCGCTCCAGCTCGCCCGCCACGCGTCGCTCCGGGGCTTCCCCCGAGGGCACGTGGCGAGGCACCGCGCAGCCTGGGGCATGCGGTGGCATGCAGCCGCCATCGTGGCGAACGGTGGCGCACCTAACGGTCCGCCTCGGTGCTGTCCGGGCGACCGTGACGGGCATTTAATGCCCTTGTCCCCTACCGTCAGAAGTAGGTATGATAACACTGTGCCGCACTGTAGCGCCACCGTTCCCGCACTATTACAGCTACCACCCCTTTTACACTTTTACCCCTTTCTCTTACGTTGACACCTGTCGGTGACCCCTTTGCGCTATAAAAGGAGGCCCGTGTGCAACGTAGAGGGGGTTCCGGGGTTCGGAGATTCGGCATCCAGACGGCCGTACGCTCGGTGCAGCTAGCTCCCCAAGCTCCCGAGCTCCCCAGTTCAATACAACCAAGCAGGAGTAGGGTTTTACGCGTCCATCGCGGCCCGAACCTGGGTAAACCGCTCGTGTGCCCGCTTCGATCTGCTCTCCGCGCTCCCTCCGCCCCCCTCGCCGGACAACGAAAGGGGCCCCGGCCCCATAGGTGCTCGCGGGGGGACGCCCGTCCGCCCCGACATCTTTGGCGCGCCAGGTAGGGGGACGAGCGCCAAGGGACAGCCCGCTCCTGCGGATCCCAGGATCCGTCCAGTCGAAGCAGGTGTCCCCGGTAAGCCTTGCTCCGGCGAGCAGACCGGCAGTCTGAACGCCGAGGAACAGTCCGCTCCTGCGGATCCGAGGATCCGTCCAGTTGAAGCGGGGGTTCCCGACGAGCTTTGGTATTCCTTCCCACGGGCTCGTGCGCGGCCCTCCTCGAGTATCCACTCGCGCAGAGACTGGGCAAGAAGCAGCTGCTCCTTGAGGAGGCCCGCCTTCTGGCCGCTGGGCGAACGATTCGCCTCCAGCGAACTCTGCGCCGCTCTCGCGGCCGCAGAAGTTAGCGCCAGAAGTCACGAGAAAGGTGACCTCGTTCCCCCGGCGCGCCTCGCCCGCCGGGGTGCCGAACGAGTTGACGCCGGCCGTGGGAAGAGTCTTTCCAGCGCGGTAGCCGGAACCTGTTTCCGCCAACCATCCCCTCTGCCCAAGTCTTGCCGCAGTTGCATGTGATCCTTGGCGCAGAGAGGGGCGCGGATCCCCAAGCATAGCTACGCCTAGCTCCGGAGGGTCGTGAGGCCCTGCCCCCTCACCTACCCCCAGGATGGGCTGGATGCTGCCCAAGGAGGTTTCACCCCACCGGGCGGCAAGCAATAAGAAAAGATAAGTTGCCGGAGCTCGAGCGATTGCTCCTTTAATTTTTAAGAGTTATCTCCCTCGAACGACCGGGCCTGGGTTGAGAGGCCTGAACGCGGAAGGACCGGCACGAGACTGGTTGCGCCCTCGTTTCGTTTCGAGTCCGCTCAACGACTCGAGTGTGCTACACCCCGAGTAGCGTCCTCACTTTGTTTCGAGCTCGCCCGGCACCTTAAGCGTGCTGCGACCGCAGTCGCACCGTTTACTTTGCCTCGAGCCTGCTCAACAACCTGAGTGAGCGGCAACCAGCCGCGGCGAGGTTTCTTGCCGGTGGCAGCCCCGCCAGCGGGTCGCTGACGTCCCGCACTCGGCACCCGTGGCAAGGCGGAGGCCTACGCCGGCAAGTCCCCGAAAGCGTAGGGCGGAAACAAACAAGGCGCCGGTCGAGTAGAGGGGATAACAGTGCGATGCATAGCCTAAGATGAAAAGTTATATTACAAAATGCCTTACTGCTGCCCTAACCAGCCGTTTCCGTGGCATATTTAACAGCGGCAGGGAAAGGGAGTACTTGTCCCTCAGCTCCACCGCACCGAGCTGGGGGGGGAACGTCGCCGCCCCCTTCCGAAGCACTTCAAGCCGTAGTGCCTCGGCCGATTTCGCAGGCTTCCCCTTCGCCTTGTCGCTCTTCGGGGCCATGGCGGGGGCGGGGGAGGGGGATCGTCGAAGCTGACGACGACGGGCGCTCCAAGAACAGATCGCCGCTGCCTCTGGGAGAAGGAGGTGGCAGAGGTTTTAGAGAGGTAGTAACCGAGGGAAAGGCGAACCGCCCCTACTTTCCTCCGCTATAAGAGGAAGAGGTGGGGGGGGACGTTTCGCCTCTCCAAATCAAGAGATCGTGCGCGACGTGACGCGCGCCTGTGCGGTTCAGCCCCGCGCACGCCACCCACGTCACGCTCACCCCGCACGCTTCGCCCCCACGACGTCGCGGTAAGCGCGCGCTGCCTGGGGAAGGCGCGGCGGATGCGGAGTTAAGGAGCAGCGCGACCAAGGCCATGCGTGCCCGTGCACCGTTAGGGCCTGGCCCAACAACGCTCGGCACCATGTGTGGCCCAGGCCCGGGGGCTCCTGTCGGTGTACTAAAGTAGGGGTACCTTAGTACCCCAGACTCGTGCACGGGCAGTCGTAGCACCCTGCGGCAAGGCCCGCCCCGGAAGCGCCAAGAGAAGACCAAGCATCCAAGACAAGGCCCCCGGCAAGAGGAGCTTGCCGGGCCAAGAAGACAAGGCCCCCGGCAAGAGGAGCTTGCCGGGCCAAGAAGACAAGACCCCGGCAAGAGGAGCTTGCCGGGACGACTGAGCCCATGTAAGGCCATCCAAGAACAAAGTATAACGAGACAGAAGATCGAGCCCCCGACAAGAGGAGCTTGTCGGGAAGGCCGAACCCAGGCACCACAAGAGAAGCCAACCGTGGCGCGCCAAGCGCCCCGGCAAGGCCTGATAGCTGGCACGCTATCAGGCACAGGAAGACGACCCCCGCGGCGAGCCACTTGCCGCGGCAAGATCGCCACCTCAAGACTGCGCTCCAGCTCGCCCGCCACGCGTCGCTCCGGGGCTTCCCCCGAGGGCACGTGGCGAGGCACCGCGCAGCCTGGGGCATGCGGTGGCATGCAGCCGCCATCGTGGCGAACGGTGGCGCACCTAACGGTCCGCCTCGGTGCTGTCCGGGCGACCGTGACGGGCATTTAATGCCCTTGTCCCCTACCGTCAGAAGTAGGTATGATAACACTGTGCCGCACTGTAGCGCCACCGTTCCCGCACTATTACAGCTACCACCCCTTTTACACTTTTACCCCTTTCTCTTACGTTGACACCTGTCGGTGACCCCTTTGCGCTATAAAAGGAGGCCCGTGTGCAACGTAGAGGGGGTTCCGGGGTTCGGAGATTCGGCATCCAGACGGCCGTACGCTCGGTGCAGCTAGCTCCCCAAGCTCCCGAGCTCCCCAGTTCAATACAACTAAGCAGGAGTAGGGTTTTACGCGTCCATCGCGGCCCGAACCTGGGTAAACCGCTCGTGTGCCCGCTTCGATCTGCTCTCCGCGCTCCCTCCGCCCCCCTCGCCGGACAACGAAAGGGGCCCCGGCCCCATAGGTGCTCGCGGGGGGACGCCCGTCCGCCCCGACAAGAACCAAGGCAACAACAACAACAACCCACCGCCACCACCTCCAGTTGACAACTTAGCCCGTTTTCTGAGGTTGAATCCGTCGGTGTTTTCCAGTAGCACCGAGCCGATTGTTACTGGTGACTGGCTACGCAGGATTGGAAGGCAGTTGACCACCGTAGGTTGCACAAATGCTGAGAAGGTGCGCTTTGCCGCACATCAATTGGATGGACCCGCAGCCTCATGGTGGGAAAATTACACAGCCACATTCCCTATAGCCAATGTCACTTGGGATCAGTTTCAGCAAGCGTTCCGCACTGCACATGTCTCAAATGGAGCTATGAGCATGAAGAAGCGTGAGTTTTGCAACTTACGCTAGGGAAATCGTACTGTGGGGCAGTACGTGGATGAGTTCAGCAAGTTAGCTCGCTATGCCCCAGATGACGTGGCCACAGATGCCGCGAAACAGGAGAAGTTTATGGAAGGGCTGAATGATGAACTAAGTATGCAGTTGATGGTGGCAACATTCACCAACTACCAGGACTTGGTAGACAGGGCTCTTATGATTAAAGGGAAGCAGCAGCAGATAGAGAGCCGCAAAAGGAAGTATGGACAAGGGAAGTATAATTCTGGAGCTCAGCAGAAGCCTTGTTTTACCCCGAACTCGGGAGGATATACCCATAACCATGGAGGCCCACTCACAATGGAGGAAGTTCACACAACCACATTGGTCCCAAGAATGGGAATGTGAATGGGAATGGAGGAAGCAGCAACCAGAACCGTTCCAACTCCACTACACCCGCCAAGAAGGATCTAAGTCACATTACTTGTTTCAAGTGCGGGAAGACTGGACACTACGCCACCGAGTGTTCTGAAGCAAAGAATGGAAATGGCAATGGAAGCTCTGGGAAGAAGCCCAACCCTTTCAACAGGGGACAGGTGAACCACGTTAACGTGGAGGAGGTTGAAGAGCAGCCAGATGCAGTTATAGGTAAGTTTTTGGTTAAGTCATTTACTGCAGTCGTTCTTTTTGATACTGGTGCATCGCATTCATACATTTTGAGGGGGTTTGTGGATAAGTATAAGTTTCCCACCAAAGTTCTTAAGACACCTGTGTTAGTAAGCTCGCCAGGAGCGGAGTATATGGCAAGCAGAGGATGTTTTCAGATGCCATTAACCATAGGTAGGCATGTTTTCCCCTCAGACCTAATAATTCTGGAGTCACAAGGATTGGATGTGATACTAGGCATGGATTGGCTATCGATGTATGGAGGAAACATCGATTGCGCTAGTAAGTTTATTCTGCTCACCACCCCGGAGGGAAAAAGGATTAAGTATGTATCCAGCATGCGTCAAGGAGGACCCAAGTAAATTCCCTCTCGGGAGTTGTTCAGGAGGAAGTGCCTGTAGTGAAGGATTACCCTGATGTATTTCCAGAAGAACTACCAGGCATGCCGCCAAGACATGGAATTTTTGATAGAGCTATTGCCAGGAATCGGACCAATATCAAAGAGGCCATACCGGATGCCTGCAAATGATCTGGAGGAAATTAAGAAACAGATTAAGAATTTATTGGAGAAAGGTTACATTCGACCAAGTTCGTCACCGTGGGGAGCCCCAGTACTCTTGGTTGAGAAGAAAGATGGATCTTTGAGAATGGTTGTTGATTATCGCGCATTGAATGAAGTGACGATCAAGAACAAGTACCCACTATCGATGATCAACGATTTGTTTGACCAGCTGCAAGGAGCGAAAGTATTCTCCAAGATCGATCTGCAATCAGGATACCACCAGCTGAAGATCTGAGAACAGGATATACCTAAGACAGCTTTTACCACAAGGTACGGGTTGTATGAGTACACGGTAATGTCATTTGGATTGACTAATGCCCCTGCTTATTTCATGAGCATGATGAATAAGGTGTTCATGGAGTTCTTGGATAAGTTTGTTGTGGTGTTCATTGATGATATTTTGGTATACTCGAAGAATGAAGAGGAGCACAAGGAGCATTTGCGATTAGTTCTCGAGAAGCTCAGGGAACATCAGTTGTATGCCAAATTCAGCAAATGTGAGTTTTGGTTGAAGGAAGTTGGATTTCTTGGACATCTTATATCAGGAGAAGATATAGCAGTAGACCCTACCAAGGTTCAGTCAATCACTGAGTGGTTGGCACCCACCTCAGTTGGAGAGATCCGCAGTTTTCTGGGACTCGCGGGATATTACCGGAGATTCATTGAGAATTTTTCCTAGATTGCGAAGCCCGTGACAGAGTTGTTGAAGAAGGACACCAAGTTCAAGTGGACCAAAGAATGTGAGGCTAGTTTTCAGGAGTTGAAGAAACGTTTGGTCACAGCCCCAGTGCTAATTCTTCTGGATATACGCAAGGATTTCCAAGTATATTGCGATGCTTCTCGCCAAGGACTTGGAGGTGTACTTATGCAGGACGGAAGAGTTGTTTCATATGCCTCATGTCAGCTTCGACCACATGAGTTGAATTATGCCACGCATGATTTGGAGTTAGCAGCCGTAGTGCATGCGCTCAAGACCTGGAGACATTTTCTTATTGGAGCCTTTGTGATGTGTACACGGATAACAAGAGTTTGAACTACATTTTCACTCAGAAGGAGCTGGATCTCAGGCAGAGAAGATGGTTGGAGCTTATAAAGGATTACGACATGAAGCTGCACTATCATCCAGGAAAGGCCAATGTCGTAGCAGACGCTTTGAGCCGGAAGAGTTAAGGAGTTGGCCGAAGATCTCAGGGAGCTACGTTCGGAGATAGTTCCTAGAGGTTTTGTTGCACCAATGGAGGTTCAGTCAACATTATTGGGAAAGATTCGAGAAGCTCAGAAGGATGACAAGGAAATTTCTGAGATAAAGGAGAAGATGAACAAAGGAAAAGCCAAGGGTTTTCGAGAGGATGAGCACGAAACCTTATGGTTTGAGGACCGTGTATATGTACCCAATAATGCAGAGATCAGGAAGTTAATACTTCAAGAAGCTCATGACTCGCCATACTCAATACACCCCGGAAACACCAAGATGTATTTGTATTTGAAGGAGCGTTTCTAGTAGACTGGTATGAAGAAGGATATTGCAGAGTATGTAGCAGTTTGTGATGTATGTCAGAGAGTGAAGGCAGAACATCAGAAGCCAGCAGGATTACTGCAGCCTATGCCGATACTCGAATGGAAGTGGGACAAGCTTGGCATGGATTTTATCACCGGATTACCCAGGACCCGGTCAGGTTATGATTCTATCTGTGTAGTAGTGGATCGTTTGACCAAAGTGGATCACTTTATCCCAGTGAAAACCACCTATACGAGTGCGAACTTGGCCAAGATATATATGACCAGGATCGTATGTCTGCATGGAGTTCCGAGGACCATCGTATCAGATAGAGGAACACAGTTTACTTCGAAGGTTTGCCATCAGTTGCACCAGACTTTGGTTACAAGGCTAGAGTTTAGTACAACCTTTCATCTGCAGACAGATGGACAGACCGAGAGAGTCAATCAGATTCTAGAGGACATATTGAGAGCTTGTACGCTGAATTATGGATCTAGTTGGGATGATAATTTGCCTTACGCAGAGTTCTCATACAACAACAGTTATCAACCCAGTTTGAAGATGGCACCTTACGTAGCTTTGTATGGGAGAAGGTGCAGGACACCGTTGATGTGGGATGAAGTTGGAGACCGTCAGTTGTTTGGACCAAATCTAATTAAGGAGTCTGAAGAGAAGGTTAAGTTGATTCGCGACAGACTAAAGGTAGCTCAGTCCAGGCAGAAGAGTTATGCAGACTCCAAACGCAAGGAGGTAATCTATGAAATTGGAGACAGAGCATATCTTCGTGTGTCACCGCTCCGAGGAGTTAGACAATTTGGAGTTAAGGGAAAGTTAGCCCCGAGATTTGTAGGACCATACCGAGTTTTGGAACGTATGGGAGAAGTGGCCAACAAGTTGGAGTTACCCGAAGGATTGTCAGGAGTTCATGATGTGTTCCACGTTTCTAGTTGAAGAAGTGCCATGCAGAGATGGCCGATATTCCTCTGAGAGATACAGTGCCCCTGGAAGCAATTCAGTTGGACAGTGACCTAACCTTCAAGGAGAAACCCGTCAAGATTCTCGAGTTTGCCAGCCGAGTTACACGCAGCAAGGTTATCAAGTTTTGCAAAGTTCAGCGGAGCCACCATACCGAGGATGAAGCCACCTGAGAACGAGAGGAAGACCTACGGAAAGACCACCCGCACCTATTTTCTAGCCAACCCGAATTTCGAGGGCGAGATTCATCTTAAGGGGGGTAGGTTTGTAACATCCCAAAATTTCAATTTGGATGTTATACATAGGTCATCATATGCATATCATATTTTATTTGCATTTTGTTTGTGATCCTAGAAATCTTAAGCAACTCAAGGACCCACGGAGAGAGTTGGGGATTTCATAATTTTCATATTTGAATTTTCTCAAATTTGAAAAGAGGGCCAATTTGGATTTAATATTTTTCCTCCGAATATTTTCAAATATTAAAATAAAAGAGAGAAGATAATATGACTTCTTCAAAAAGAGAGGAATATTGGAGGAAAAATTTTAAAATCAAATATATATTTTTATTTGATATTTTATTTTAATTAGAAAAATATGCATTATCTCAAAAATTGCATTTTAGGCCAGAAAAATGTTCACTTTGTTCTAAATATTTTATTTAGACGGCGAATTTTTTTTTGGCATTTTTAGAATTTTTGTATATTTTATTAGGATTTTTGTTTTCGGCGGATTTTTTTTTAAAGTTCCCGCCCGACTGGCCCGAAGGCCCAGCCGAGCAGGCCGGCCCGCCCGCGCCACCGCTTCCCCGCACCGCGCCGCCGTGCCGCCGCCGGACTCCGGAGGTCCGGAGTCCAAGCGCACCCCGCCCCGCGCCGCCCGACCCCTCCCCAAGTCAGACACCGCCACCGCCGGCCCCGCCGCCACCACACCCCCGCCGCCTGCAGCCGCCACCCGCCTCGCCGAGCCGCGCCGCCGCGCCGTCGCCTCACCCAGCCGACGCCGCACCGCTGATGCAGCCCCGCCACCCAAGCCGCAGCCCCGCTGGAGCCGCCACCTCGCTGGACCTCGCCTCACCACCGCCGGTCTTTTTCGAAGAACCGGTAAAAAACCATCACCGTCGCCCGTTTTTTTTTGGGTTTTCATTTTGGATCGGTTAGATAGTTTTTTTTCGGTTCCACTAATTAGTGAACGTTCGCCCGAACGCCTCTGTTCGCGAACGCGTTCGTTCGTTTGTCTCTGATAATGAACGTTCGTTCGTTAGTCTTTTCTTTTTATTTTATTTTCAGCCAGTGACCTATCCGCAATTATTTTATCGCAGATTAGCCCCTGATCTTTGAACCCTCGCAACTTTTTAACCGTTAGTCGAAATCCAGTGAAACCAACGCCAAAACGTTTATCTCGAACCCCACTTTCCAGTTAATCAACCTGAACATGGTTTTGAAAAATTAAAATTTGGTTTCAAGCAGATTTGAATTCGAACTTTTTTTTATCGTAGTTTGAGTTTCGTAGCTCCGATTTGATTCATTCTTTTTGCAAACCAAAGCTCTTCAGTTGAATTTTTAGTTTGGACGTTCTCATATGAGTTTTACCTGTGCGTCTATGATTGAGTGCTTATGTATGCTATTGTTTGTTTGTGATAGAATTTCCGGAGTGTGAAGCGTGCTACTACGAGTCTCTAGGGTTTGCAGATCGTCAGCAAGGCAAGTAACACTTTAATCATATCCCTTATTACCCGGTTTTTAGGCATTAGTTCCAGTCCTCAAACATTGCATGAGTAGGATCTGAGGTAGAACCTATTGTCCTTTATATCAAACCCTGGGAGTTACTTCTACGTTATGCTTATGCTGCTATGCTATGCTCGTAGACGTGGATTGGTTGAGTGTATCCATGACAGATGTGAGAGTTGTTAATTAATGGTTAAACTTAAGGTGGCTACTTAAATACACATCTGGGTGGATTGGTTGAGGCACCCTGGAGCACCCAGTGGTTGTTTGGGCACCTGGAGCAATCCAGCACTGTCCTGGGATATCCCGGAGTACCCGTGTGATCATCCTATGGTTCGCCACCCCGGGCTCAAAGGGATCATAAGATTATTCATGCTAGAAACTTCCGTGTGCAGCCACAAGCCATTATGGGCTCTGGCATAGTTGAGTAATTTGTGGGAAACCTTTCCATGATGGGCTAGCATATGTAGGGGATTGTAGGTGTACCGGCCTATCTATCGGTTAAGGGGACCTCTTCGGAAAGACTGTGTCTCGGTCATCCGTTTCTCAAACATCATGTAGTGCGAGAAACCCAACGGAGGAGATCGAGGCTTGTGGGGAAAAGTGCGCAAACCTCTGCAGAGTGTATAAACTAATCATGATTAGTCGTGTCCCCGGTTATGGACATCTTGAGTATCTGGTTCTTGAATTATTGATCTGATCTCATCACTCCTAATTAATTTGTTGGGTTATTAATATTGTTTAATTGGTATTGAATTGGAGGAACCTTCTCAATGTTTATCAACCAACTTTGTAGTTCAATAAAAATATATTCTTTTGCAGTAGGGAATAATTGGCTTTCCGCCAAAGCATGATAACCATAGAGCCTCCACCAGCCATATATGCATGTAGTGTTAGCATTTATCTTGTTCATTCCTCTACAGTGTTATTTTGCCAGCATATTCCATGTGCTGACCCGTTTCGGGCTGCAACGTACTATGTTGCAGACTTTTCAGACGAAGAGTAAGGTGCGCTAGGTCATTGTCGTGCACTCAGCTATGCCGTTGAAGTTGATGAACTCATTTATCTTTGATGCTTCCGAAGTTATCTTATTTAGATGTCCTTAAGCCATATTTGTAATAAGTTCTCTTTTGAGACATTCGATGTAATAAGTGTGTGATTGCACTCTGTTATAAATCCTTCAAGTACTGTGTGTGTCAGCATTACCGATCCAGGGATGACACTTATACACAGAGATTTGACCATCTGAGGTCGGATCGCTACATGAAGGCAAGATCTTTGTTGCTTAGAGTGGATCCTTTCTAGAGAAGGAGTTCCTCTCGAAAGAAGTGAGTGGGAGGAATGTAGAACTTAATGAGTTAATTGTACCTTCTCTCGAATTGGAAAGTAGTTCATCACAGAAATCAATTCCAGTGATTCCTACACCAATTACTGAGGAAGCCAATGATGATGATCATGAAACTTCAGATCAAGTTACTACCGAACCTCGTAGGTCAACCAGAGTATGGTCCGCACCAGAGTGGTACGTAATCCTTTCTGGAAGTCATGTTACTAGACCATGACGAACCTACGAACTATGAGGAAGCGATGATGAGCACAGATTCCATGAAATGGCTTAAGGCCATGAAATCTGAGATGGGATCCATGTATGAGAGCAAAGTATGGACTTTTCGATGATGGGCAAGCCATTGAGAATAAATGGATCTTCAAGAGGAAGACGGACGCTGATAGTAGTGTTACTATCTACAAAGCTCGAATTGTCACAAATTTTTTTCGACAAATTCAAGGTGTTGACTACGATAAGGTTTTCTCACTCGTAGCGATGCTTAAGTCTGTCCGAATCATGTTAGCAATTGCCACTTTTTATGAAATCTGGCAAATGGATGTCAAAACTGCATTCCTTAATGGATTTCTTAAAGAAGAGTTGTATATGATGCGACAAGAAGGTTTTGTCAATCCTAAAGGTGCTAACAAAGTGTGCAAGCTCCAGCTATGGACTGGTGCAAGCCTCTCGGAGTTGGAATATACTCTTTGATAGTGTGATCAAAGCATACGGTTTTATACAAACTTTTGGAGAAGCCTGTATTTACTAGAAAGTGAGTGGGAGCACTACAACCTTTCTGATAAGTATATGTGAATGACATATTGTTGATCGAAAATGATATAGAATTTTCTGGAAAGCATAAAGGAGTGTTTCAAAGGAGTTTTCAAAGAAAGACCTCGGTGAAGCTGCTTACATATTGAGCATCAAGATCTATAAAGATAGATCAAGACGCTTGATAAGTTTTTTCAATGAGTACATACCTTGAATTTTTTTTGAAGTATTTCAAAATGGAACAGTTAAAGAAGGAGTTCTTGCCTGTATTGCAAGGTGTAAAGTTGAGTAAGACTCAAAACACGACCACAGCAGAAAATAGAAAGTGAATAAAAGTCATTCCCTATGCCTCATCCATAGGTTCTGTAAAGTATGCTATGCTGTGTACCAAACCTATTGTGTTACCTTGTCATGAGTTTGACAAGGGGGTATGATATTGATCCAGGAGTGGATCACTTGACAGCGGTCAAAATTATCCTTAGAAGACTAAGGAGATATTTCTCGGTTATGGAGGTCATAAAGAGTTGGTCGTAAAGGGTTACGTCGATGCAAGCTTTGACACCGATCTGGATGACTCTGAGTCTCAATCTAGATACATATTGAAAGTGGGAGCAATTAGCTAGAGTAGCTCTATGCAAAGCATTGTAGACATAGAAAATTTGGAAAATACATATGACTCTGAATATGATAGACCCATTGACTAAGCTTCTCTCACAAGCAAAACATGATCACCCCTTAGTACTCTTTGGGTGTTAATCGCATAGCGATGTGAACTAGATTATTGACTCTAGTAAAACCCTTTGGTTATTATTCACATGACGATGTGAACTAATCACATGGTGATGTGAACTATTGGTGTTAAATCACATGGCGATGTGAACTAGATTATTGACTCTAGTGCAAGTGGGAGACTGAAGGAAATATGCCCTAGAGGCAATAATAAAGTTGTTATTTATATTTCCTTATATCATGATGAATGTTTTTATTCATGCTAGAATTGTATTAACTAGAAACTTAGTACATGTGTGAATACATAGACAAAACAGAGTGTCCCTAGTATGCCTCTACTTGACTAGCTCGTTAATCAAAGATGGTTATGTTTCCTGACCATAAACATGTGTTGTCATTTGATGAATGGGATCACATCATTAAAGAATGATGTGATGGACAAGACCCTTCCGTTAGCTTAGCATTATGATCGTTGAGTTTTATTGCTATTTCTTTCTTCATGACTTATACATGTTCCTCTGACTATGAGATTATGCAACTCCCGAATACCGGAGGAACACCTTGTGTGCTATCAAACGTCACAACATAACTGGGTGATTATAAAGATGCTCTACAGGTGTCTCCGAAGGTGTTTGTTGGGTTGGCATAGATCGAGATTAGGATTTGTCACTCCGTGTATCGGAGAGGTATCTCTGGTCCCTCTCGGTAATGCACATCACTATAAGCCTTGCAAGCAATGTGACTAATCACTTAGTTGCGATGATGCATTATGGAACGAGTAAAGAGACTTGCCGGTAACGAGATTGAACTAGGTATGATGATACCGACGATCGAATCTCGGGCAAGTAACATATCGATGACAAAGGGAACAATGTATGTTGTTATGCGGTTTGACCGATAAAGATCTTCGTAGAATATGTAGGAGCCAATATGAGCATCCAGGTTCCGCTACTGGTTATTGACCGGAGATGTGTCTCGGTCATGTCTACATAGTTCTCGAACCCGTAGGGTCCGCACGCTTAACGTTCGATGACGATTTGTATTATGAGTTATGTGATTGATGTACCGAAGGTTGTTCTGAGTCCCGTATGAGATCACGGACATGACGAGGAGTCTCGATGGTCGAGACATAAAGATCGATATATTGGAAGGTTATATTCAGACACCAGAAGGGCTCCGAAGTGTATCGGATATTTACTGGAGTACCGGGAGGTTACCGAAACCCCCCCCCCCCCCCGGGGGGGAGTCAATGGGCCTTAATGGGCCCTAGTGGAGATAGGAGGCAGCGGGCAAGTGGTGGGGCGTGCCCCCCAGGCCCAAACCAAATTGGTTTAGGGTTTGGGGGGCGCCCCCCTTCCTTCTTCTCTCCTCCTCCTTCCTCCTCCTAATACGAATAGGAAGGGGGGAGCCAAACCTACTTGGAGTAGGACTCCCCCCCCCCTTGGGCGCGCCCTATAAGAGCCGACCCTCTCCTCCTCCCCTCCTTTATATACGGGGGAGGGGGCACCCCATAGACACACAAGTTGATTGTTTAGCCGTGTGCGGTGCCCCCTTCCACTGATTTCCACCTCGGTCATATCATCATAGTGCTTAGGTGAAGCACTGCGCCGGTAACTTCATCATCACCGTCACCATGCCGTCGTGCTGACGAAACTCTCCCTCTACCTCAACTGGATCAAGAGTTCGACGGACGTCACCGAGCTGAACGTGTGCAAATCGCGGAGGTGCCGTGCGTTCGGTACTTGGATCGGTTGGGTCGCGAAGCCATTCGACTACATCAACCGCGTTACTAAACGCTTCCGCTTTCAGTCTACGAGGGTACGTAGACACACTCTCCCCACTCGTTGCTATGCATCACATAGATAGATCTTGTGTGATGGTAGGTAAAATTTTGAAATACTGCGTTCCCCAACATAATGCACAAATTCATAGCCCTTAGATATTTCCTACGAAACAGAAGTGTTAGCACGATGATGCTCATATGAGGACTTTGATCCATATGAGGAATTTCATCCACGTGAGGAATGTGGTCCATATGAGGACTTGGATCCATATGAAGACTTTGGTCCATATGAAGAATTTGATTTGGGGGTTCCTATTCTTCACAGGCGGTGTCATGATGACATTCACCTGAAGACTTTCAAGGCATCTTTTGGGAACCCAGATTTTCTTCATAGGGGGACTGTTCCTGCAGTTAGTGCCTACATATCTAGCAAATACTTCACCATTCTGATTTTTGAACAGTTTATAGTTGGAGTCAAATGACTCATCAGAAGAATATGAAGATTCACATGTAAAGCCAGATAAAGTAGATGGATCTACGGGAGGTCCCTTTGCAGCAACCCATGAGGTTTTGGGATACTGCTTAGGTTTCCAGTAGGTCCCATCAGCATCCTCTCAAAGGCAATACCCTCTTTCCTAGGGTTCCTGTTGAGGATCTGCTTTTTAAGCACATCACAAAGTGCTTAATGCCCTTTGAGGCTTTTGTACATGCCTGTCACATACAATTCCTTCAGCCCTGCATTATCAGTGATGCTAGTAGCATCCTCAGATGAGGAATTTGTGATAGCAGAGATAGTTGTTGCAGCAATAGAAGCATTTGAACTTTCAGGTGAAGAATTAGCAGATTCACGCTCGATGCATTTCAAACATGGTGGAATGAATTCTTCCTGAGTGGCACTGATCTGTTGAGCAAGAAATGAATCACATTCCTTCTCTTCATAACTCTCCCTTAGCTTCTCAAGATCTTGCTTTATTTGAAGAAATTCATAAGAAAGCTTCTCATGATCAGATAAGAGAGTGTTATGATGACTCTGAAGGTTATCAAACTTGGACTGAAGTCTCTGAAGATTATCAGTCAAGGTTTGAGTGCGATCCATTTCTTCACCCAACAGGTCATCGCTTTTGTCTAGCATATTTTGAACCTTTTGAAAGGCCTTTTGTTGTTTCACAACAATCTTAGCAAGTTTAGAGTAGCTAGGCTTGAGGTTTTCATCAGATTCATCCTCACTTGATTCAGAGGAGGATATTTGAGTACCTTGGCACCCATTGCCATGAAGCAATAGGTAGGAGCGTAGTCATCATCGCCATCGTCAGCAGTGTTGGGGAAGCCATTCTCCTCAGAGTTGAAGATGGACTTGCTGACGAACGCAGTAGCAAGGGCTAGGCTCGCCACACCAGATTCTGACTCCTCAAATGCCTCATCTTCCTCATTTTCCTCAGATTCAACTTCAGAGTCCATTTCCTTGCCAATGAATGCCCGAGCCTTTTTGGAGCTGCTCTTCTTGTGGGATGAAGACTTTGAGGATTTTGATGATGAAGACTTTGAAGATTTATTCTTCTTCGATTCCTTTTCCCACAGAGGACAATCTTGAATGTAGTGACCAGGTTTCTTGCATTTGTGGCAGGTACGCTTCTTGTAGTCACGGGATAAGGAATCTGATCTCACATCATCACTTCTTGAGGATTTGCCAAAGCGACCATGTCTTGAGAACTTCTGGAATTTCCTCACGCGCATTGCTAGCTCCTGGCTCAGTTCTTTAGGATCACCAAGGCTACTACCAGAATCCTCACCTTCAGATTCAGAGACTGCCTTGGCCTTCAAAGCGCGTGTTCTGCCATAGCTTGATCCATAGAGATCTCTCTTCTCAGCAAGTTGGAACTCATGAGTGTTTAGCCTCTTAAGGATATCAGCGAAATCAAGTGCCTTGTAGTCTCCACGTTCTTGTATCATCAGTGCAAGAGTGTCAAATGAGGAATCAAGCGATCTCAGCAATTTCTTCACCACCTCATGGTCGGTGATGTCAGTGGCACCAAGTGCTTGAAGCTCATTTGAGATGTCACTGAGGCGATCGAAGGTTTGCTGGACATTTTCATTGTCGAGTCTTTTGAAACGGTTGAAGAGATTGCAAAGAACGTCAACTCGAGAGTCACGCTGTGTTGAGACTCCTTCGTTGACCTTGGACACCTATCCCAGATAAGCTTAGTTGTCTCCAAAGCACTCACTCTTCCATACTGCCCTTTGCTCAGATGGCCACACATGATGTTCTTCGCTTGAGAGTTGAGTTGCTTGAATCTCTTCACGTCAGCAGCGTTGATGGTAGGAGTGATAAAGGGAACACCATTTTCCATAACATACCAGAGATCGTTGTCAATTGCCTCAAGATGCATTCGCATCTTATTCTTTCAGCAGGGGTAGTCCATCCCATCGAAGGTAGGACACCCAGCAGAGACATTGATCATACCTGCGGTCGACATAACTAAAACTCCAGGAAGTTAAACCAAAATCACATAGAACAAGCGAGTACCTTGCTCTGATAGCAATTGAAAGTGCGTTATATCGACTAGAGGGGGTGAATAGGCGATTTTTACAAATTCGTCACTGAGGAATTTTAGGATGAGGAAATTCCTAAGTCACGAACAACTAGCAGCAGAATAAGTACTCAGATGCATGCATAACAGAACAGAAGCACGATCATCATGATGAAATGAAAACAAACAATGAGTACAGGAAGCGTAAACACAGGATAAGCAGGCTGAAGACAGACTAACTGAAGAAATTGAACTGAGGAAATTGAGAAAGTCTTCCGTCAAAGTCTTCAAACAGTATCGATCAGTTACAACAACACAGTAATGAGGAAATGAAAGGGTTGAGGAAATAGAACCAGTTAGCTTGGTGAAGACAGTGATTTGGTAGACCAGTTCCAACTGTTGTGACAGTCGTACGTCTGGTTGGAGCGTCTAGGTATTTAAACGTGAGGACACACAGTCCTCACCGTATTCTCCTTGAGCTAAGGTCACATAGACCTCGCCCAATCACTCGTGGTAAGTCTTCAGGTGACTTCCAAACCTTCACAGACTCGGTCACTCGGCGATCCACAATTTCCTCTTGGATGCTCTAGACCATGACGCCTAACCATCTGGAAGATGCACAGTCTTCAAAGGTAATAAGCGTCGGTTCCACACAGGAACAATCTCTTCAGTGATGCTCAAGCACTTTGGGTTTGGGTTTTCCTCACTTGATGGTTTTCGCTCAAAGTCCTCGGAGGATGGGATGCTCTCAATGACAAGTGTTAGTTTCTCTCGGAGCAATCAACCGGCTAGTGGTTGTAGGGGCGGCTATTTATAGCCTAGGGAGCAACCCGGCATGATAAGACATAAATTCCCTTCAATGATATGACCGTTAGGTGGATACGATATTTTGGGACATAGCACAGCAACGGTCAGAAATTTGAGGTTCAAATTCCTTAGGGCTATCATGTTCCTCACTTGTAGGCACTCCGCACTGGCGAATTCCTAACTCCTCAGTCAGAACAAATTCCTTAGAGACCGGAAGAACTTCGTCTCTGTCACTAAAGAAATTGACTAAACTGTATGAGATTTCCAATGGCTTCACTCGAAGGGATTGGTAGGTGTAGGATTTCGAGTTGAGCATCACTTGGAAACTTTTCCTTAGTTTTACCTCGACCCCCTTTAACAGTACGGTGTTTCCTATGACTCAAGAAAGAAAAAATGAAACTACGAAAACAAAAGTCTTCACGCTTCATGTTCCTCGCATGAATATCAAGTCTTCATGGTCACACCAATTTCTTCACTTTCAAAGTCTTCAGAAAGACAAAGTCTTCAATTGAAGACATTCATTTTTAGGGGTCGACTTTCTCTATAAATATCAAACTCCTCATAGACTTATAGACCCGTGTACACTCACAAACGTATTAGTCCCTTAACCTATAAGTCTTCAATACACCAAAATCACTAAGGGGCACTAGATGCACTTACAAGGCTACCTGGTTGTAGGGCTGGTGTTGCTTGTTTGATTTTTTGAGATGCTTATTCGCTTGTTATCCAGTTGCAACTTGGCTTTGAAAGTTGCGGTCTATTTCCTTTTAAGGTGTTGCGATGGTTGGCTACTATAGGGAGTCTTCCTATGTTGCCTGCCTATTGTTTGCACTGTTTTTTTGTTTCTTCAGGCATGTCACTACAGATTGATTTGATGATTAAAGCATGTATCAGTGATGTAGTCCTATTGTGAAGATGCTTATTGTTTCATTTCTGTAATGTAGGAACATGTATATCCTTTCAAGTTCACGGATGTGGTTACCACTACAACACATGTCCCCCCAAGGACCAAGGGTGGGCATGATCTTCTACAAGGTTGTTGTGTGTGACTATTAGGACGGGATCAACGTTGCGGTGTCCCCATCGCTATAAGTCAAGCTAATAGAGCTAAATGGGTATCCAATTTTAGAAAGCACACTTAAGAAACATGCACACGTGTCTTTAGATCCTATGGAGCATGCCTAATAATGACCATCTATTTAATTATCTTGGATGATTACCATTACAAAATGCAGCATGGCATTCATAATGTTCAGTTATTCATAAATGTGGCATTTAATTCTTCTCCCGGCATGATATTTAAGCATGTTGCATATACCAATATGTTGATAATTCAATTATTGATTCTGATGTACAAACAGGCAAAACCATTGCATGTTTGGATGATGCACATGAGTATGTTTTCTTTAGTTTTCGATGATGTATGCCGTGAAGCGGGACGGGCGGACGGAGACAGTGCACTTCGACAAGATCACGGTGCGGCTTAAGAAGCTCAGCTATGGGCTCAGCCAGGAGCACTGCGACCCCGTGCTCGTCGCGCAGAAGGTCTGCGTCAGGGTATACATGGGCGTCACCACCAGCCAGCTCAACGAGCTCGCCGCCGAGACCGCCGCTGCGCTCACCGCCTCCCAGCATGACTATGCCTCCGTACGTTTCCTCTTTCGATCTGTCTCTCCCCTTCCGGTTCGTTCCGTTCCCCCCTCACGGCGCACGTGTTCGTGTATCCTGGCCTGACGTATGTGCGTGTGTGGTTCTTCTGCAGCTCGCGGCGAGGATTGCTGTGTCCAACCTGCTGCCAAGTGGAAATAGTATGTGTGGTGCTCGTAAATAGAGAGCATTCTGGTAGAAAGGTACAAGGAAGAATAGGGAAACTTCTGTCATTTTCTTTGGTCTCTGAAAAATAAATGGTGATATGGGCTGATACATTGCTAAATTACACGATACAAACTCACTTCTCTTTTTTGATTTTTGGTTTACTTCGTTGTGCTACAATGGCTCTCCTAGGAATGTTCTTCCATGCTTTGATGTGCACAATCCAGAAAGTCATGCATCCAGAAACCAAATATGATTTTTTGTGTGTTATCTTCTCATAAATCTTGTGCTCGTCCAATAAGAATAAGGTTTGGTGGTATTGCTTTTGTCTGTCACCCGGTAGATTTCAGACTTCAAGCTAGCTGCAGTTATTTCAAGTTATATGTGCAAATCCTTGGTGTGACATGATTGGTAACTGACCATGAATACGTTGCAATCCGGTATGTCTAATTCTTGATCTATGTGGTACCATGGTCTAAAAATTGGTCCTAAAGATACATGATGTTTTTGTACAAAGTTGAGACAGTTATTTTGGAACGGAGGGAGTATTAGATTATTTTGTTCCTTTTTAATTTGGCTCTAAAGATATAGTTTCAGAGTGATCATTTTGCATCAGCCAAGCTTGCCATTGTTACAAATAATTGTTCTGTTGTCCTCAATGCACTCTCTCGGTTTTTTAATGCTACAAGCATTTTTGTTTCGGTTTTTTTTAGTTATTGATCATGCCATTTTTCTTTCTGCCTTTGTAGTTGAAAGATTAGTGAGACTGACTAAATTCTGAACATGTTCTATGTGAGAGAAATAGCATGTTGATTTCATCTTGAAATAATCATAGCTGAGGGACGAGGTTCGTAACTGAGGCTCATGTGCAGAGCTGGAGGGAAAAGTTGCGAGGCATGGAACTATCCTTGTGAAGGGCTCAGGGACAGCATTGAGGACAATGCCTCTTTAGTTGTAATTGTGATACTCCTGATGTGCAAGTAAACACTCCTGTGATACTCCTTATGCTAAAATGTTGGTTGTTAGTACAGTGGTGGTGACATTATTTTGTTCTATTGTATTGATTTCATGATTTGTGGTTAATACATGATGTAATACAATCCAGATTGCATTATATTTCCAGTTACATCTCCTACTCTTGTGATACTACTAACATTCTTTCTAATTCGCTCCTTGCGCCATTGGCGTAACCGGGTCATCTAGTAGACTTTTAAAGAACGCACGGGTAGACTTGCAACGAGTAGACTGCTACTCCCTCCGTTCCGAATTACTTGTCGTAGAAATGGATGTATCTAGAACTAAAAAATGTCTAGATACATTCATTTCTACGACAAGTAATTCCGAACGGAGGGAGTAGTAAATACCAATTATAAATAGAATAATAAATTAGTAACAGTCAAAGACAAGGGGCGCAATTCAAGCATGGAATTCTTGTGGCATACGACCTTATGACAAACCTCCATGACAACGGAGGCAAAACTCTCCATTCCAGTAGACCGTGTTGCAACAGGGCATGCCATACATCAGAGCTGTTGCCCATGATTCTGACGGTAGTGTAGATTGAGCCATCGCACGCGGTTAAAAACCCCTTTTGCTGATACAGTTTTGAGCTCGCGCCTTACATGAATAACCACCATGCACCTTAGTTTTGACGAACGTGTGGGATTGTAATTGTTCATGAGACGCATACGGAGCATCAAGGTTAAACGTTTGCGAAATGATGGCTCGATCATCGGGCAAAACCCCAGTCGCCTGAGATATTCATGCGCCTCAGTTGGGCAAAAGGAGAGGTTTCATGCAGGTTAATTCAGGTACTCTGCCCACATATTCAACTGTTCTTGTGCATTTCAAGAGAAAAAAAGACTGTTCTCATGGGACAAGCAGTCATTTCTCTTCGTTTAAATCCCCCTTAGCTCGCTTTACATCGCCAGTGCACCAGACGGTTTATTACCGGCCGATATTGACAAGAGAGGCCTCACAATCAAGCAGTATATAAATACAAATAAATATACGTGACGCGCATCCTATACAGCAACACTATGCACACTTCACTGTACAACACACCACGCCTCTTCTCGGGCCGTCGTCAGTCCGAGCCGCCCCCGCCGCAGCACAGCTCCGTGCAGCACTCGAAGCAGCCGAGGAAGGAGAGGGCGGCGCACATCTGCACCAGCACGATGGCGCACCGGTCGTTCATCTTGCTGCAGCAGTTGATGAAGCACATGCAGCAGCAGCAGCTGTCCGCCACGCGGCCGCAGCAGCCGCCGACCGCCTTCCCGAACATCTCGAATTTATCCGGCGCCCTCGTGTCCCCGAACCCCGAGGTTAGGTTCTCCGTCGTCGCAGCCACGTTGCCAAAGCCGAGTGTCAGGCCCTGCAGCGGTGTCGCTGAAGGCTCCTCTGGTTTCTTTGGTTTCTGTTTTCCCTGCATAAGTGCAGCAGCAAGCTTGATCACACATTCTCTAAACTTTCTGTGAAGACACTAGAATGTAGCGTCTGAAGAATTACGTTAATAGGCAATGCAGCATACTGAGTTCTAAGCGAGACCTGCTCCGTTTGTTTTCTAGATCGAATTTAATCTTTGATTATTTTCTGAGTTGGCAATATAAACCAAGACATAATAAAGAAGGATGAATCTGTTTGGACAATATGATTACCTGTTGTGCTGGATCTATTTTTTCCATAATGGTTTGAAGTAGGACCGTCCGTGTGTACTCCGAAGGAATGCCATTTTGTATGCTCATTTTCGCCACCTGTTTGTTCAAATAATGTGAGCGCTGTAGCAGATTTTAGAAACAATGTTATTCATTAAGGTGAATATTCCAACTTTAAGCTTCCGAGCACATCGCAAAAGATAATTTCAAGCAAGGATATACTCCCTCCGTCCCAAATAAGTGACTCAACTTTGTACTCCCTCCGTCCGAAAAAACTTGTCCCTCAAATGGATGTATCTAGCACCAAGTTAGTATTAGATACATCCATTTGAGTGTCAAGCTTGGGACGGAGGGGGTACTAACTTTGTACTAAAGCTAGTATAAAGTTGAGTCACTTAATTTGGGACGGAGGGAGTATTAAACTTTGATTGCAGTAAAAAGAACGAAATGACTTCCGCAGAGAAAAGAAAGTTTGATGTCCTAGAATATGCAAGAGTATGCAGCGCCTTATATAGAGCTGCTTTGAGTTCATCTTGCTTTCCTACATGCTCCCACTCACCCACTTCTCAATTCAAAATACCTTCCTGATGTAGACTGGCTTTTAACCCAAAACCCACCCCCACCTGCTCAAATTTAGGCAGAAAACTCCCAATCTCAGTAAATTCTCTTTGATTTCTCGTCTTCCCTGCCAACCTCTGCCGAGATTCCGGCAACAATTTTTAGGGTAAGGGATAGCGCTTAGGACTTGTAGTACTCAACTAGCACTAGGGCTCTGCTTCGACTCTGACACAACTGAGTCACATATCCCTATTTCTTTAATCCGGCTACACTGCTGTAGTAACCAAACTGGACTCTAATTGTGCTAATAACACCACAACACTACAAGTACGCGATAACCATGTCTTGTGTTTAGTCATCCTCTCACATTTTGCTATAATTTATTCTCTAATCTTGACATCGAGTTCAGTGCAGTGGAGTACCCTTAAAGTAACCACTTGAACATTGTCATATCAAGTTAATACGTAACACTAACAGGCAGAGCTTAATTTAGGAATGTGAAGCCAGGATCAGACGTGATGAGAGGTATTAGCCCAGAATATACGTTACCATTTGCTCCAGTTGCTTGTTTTCAGAAAGCCATGCTTTTGCTGTTAGAAGGTCCATCTGTTGCTTTGCCAACACCTGAATTTGAAAATAAAATGGATTATAAAATTTTGAGTAATCTTTCACACAATATTTCCCAGTTACTACCCTCAACAACAATTCCACAAGCTTACTATTCGACGCACACTTAGAGCACATGTTGAGCTCAACGGCTCTGTAATCTTGTTAGGACAACAATGGTTCTAAATTCTTATGTGCAACTATTGTTTTCAAGTCAGACAAGTCGAGCCAAGGCACCACCCAACTGGCTAAGTGACTAGGCAACCACCAGTCAGTGCTACAAGGATTACGAGTTGACGAGTCGAGCCGTGTCTCCAGGATACCAACTCATGGACTAGTCGCAGACTCGCAGTACTGGATAGTCGTAACTAGTCACAGCTAGTCGAGGTATTCAGTTGGCAGGCAAGTGCTGACTTAGACTAGTCGACCGACTGTTATTGCCTAATAGTCAGGGAGTTCAGGCCAGCAGGAGGTTTCAAGTCACATAGTGTTGCCTAGGATTACTTTTAGTCGGACATATATTTTGGGGTTTCTAACTGACAACTCGACTACTAGTCGGAGGCTCGGAGCTAGCTGGTAAACCAGCCGACGAGTCATTTTGACTTCATCTGCTAGCCGAGTCGGTTTGGCAAAACTAGCTAGGTGAATAATAGCGGACCAGTCATCGATTTAAAAACAATGCTAATGTCTAGTTTTTGTCGCCCTCTCCTTGTGTCTGGTCACTGCGACGATAAACAATGGTCTTGGTGCACAAAGTGAAGGGTGACATATTTTATTTAATTGATTGACATGCCATTCACTCCATGGACAGTAAATCCTTTCAAAAAATCCATGGTCAGTAAATACTTCCAGAGATGTTCCAGACAAATTTTACCATTTTGGTAAGCTGACATGATATCTCGTTATTATAACTGCCGGTTGGGGTCAACAAGGTGCTTTAGATTGCATATGCAAGTAACTACCGGAGTTTCTTGTTCGTAAAAAAGAACTACTGAAGTTCCTCAGCTATTAGAACAAAGTGTGAAAAACTTACTTTGTCAAGAGGTATGTCCTTTATATGTTGGACCTTCAATTCAATCGATATCTTACTCATGTCAGACAAATAGCCCTCAGCATAAAGAGTCTCCGGCAGTTCACCTCGGAATCTTCCAGATACAAATAATGGATATTTTGCTGAAATGTCAGGAATATATTCACAATCCACCTGAATGGGGGAAAGGTTCAATTGTAAGAGACATGGATGATCCAGCTATGCTTATATGAAGAAAGAAAGATAGATGGTCTTAAATACCAAATACCAACCATTCATGCCTTTATATCAGAAGAAAATGAGCAAATGCAGGAGGGCATTTATTTCATAAAATTAAAGATGCAACATGCTGTTGAGTGCTCCCAAAATGAGCAGTCAACTGAATACCCCAAAACACAGAAGCACTTTATGCCCCCTCACTCTTCCTATCTCCCTCTCCACTCAGCATTTACACACAACTTACTACAAAGTGTTTTACTAATAGTACATGCATATGTCACCACAAGATTAATAATAAATGACTGTCACATGTTGCTTTTTCGTGACATGGCTAAAAGGTGACAGCCCGACAGGTTTGCTGGGATAGAACTCACTTCAAATTCTTGGGTATGCTTTGAGACATCAATTGAAATGTCTGCCACGATTGTGGATGAAGCTTTCTGGAACCATTGAAGTATTCGACCCTCAATTGATCCTGGTGTCAAAAATCAGAATGAAAAACATCAGTTTTGCAAAGTATAGCATTGGACTTTAGAAAGAACCCTGCAAATTCTAGTACAACCAAGACACTTATAAACAATTAAGTTTACTGCACATCAGAGATGCTGGATGAAATAGAAAAAAACAAATAAGTCAAAACTTGTGCTTTATAAAAAGCCATAGAACTAACTTTCCAACTTACTAAATCATATGATTCCATAATGCAACATGCTGTTGAGTGCAAAACTGAACAGGAACAAAATGATTCCATACACCTTTAAATCATCTCATCAAATTCCAGTCTCTGCTCAGCATGAATTCTAATAAGTTTGTACAATCAATATGCACGTCAACTTTTTTGGTTTGACTAGAAATAATGGTGAAGGGCCCTAATGAAAATGATCTTATTAACAAAGTAAGAATGTGTGCAAGGAGAGGAATCACAATGTACACAGTTTTTTTTTTTTTTTGCGAGAATCACAGTGTACACAGTTTATAAACCAAAAACCTAAGTTGGGAACAACAACAAAACCTGTAGTCCCAAAGAAGTTGGGTCGGCTAGAGCTGAAATCCGTAAGATTGTCCTAGCCGGAACTTGCCAAAGTTGGATCATTAGAGCATAATGCAGAGTTTTGAGTTTCAGTAGTGCGTAGAACAAAACACTGCCTGGTTCGAGGATTAAGGGGGCAATTTGTTCGTACCTGTATCAAACGCAGCATCGTAATGCCCCTTGCCAATTGATGCCAACATCCGCAAGAAATAGTGGTTACAGTATGAACCTAATATTGTTTCAAAGGGTAAGTACAAATAATAATAAACTATCCGGGTAAAAAAATTGGCAATCATACAAGTAAAATAAAATATTGATGTCTCCAATATCATCCCTCTTTACTGAACAAACTTGAGTAATCCAAAAGGATTTACACATAAGAATGGATACGTAAGAGAATGAAGTTAGATGTATTTTCAATATGGGAATGAATAACTTTCAATGGTGCAATCAACCCCTGACGTTCGTCGCCTCCTACATGTCATTCAAGACGAGTGCCGGGCCTGGTCCGGTGCGGGTGCCCTGGGATTGCTCAATCTGATCCCAGGATAGTACTTGTGTGTGTGTGTGTGTTGTTTTGGGTGTCCACAAAATCAAACAGTTGTTTCCTTTCAGTATATCTTAGAGCAATATGTTAAGTCGTAAATAAGAAAAATCATATTTGCTATTACCTAGTCCAAAAGTGGAAATCCGAGGGGAAATAGACCCTTTGTTTGTGAGCTGAGTTTTCACAGTGTGACAGATATTCCGTTCATCCTCAACTGAACCATCGGTCACAAGAAAGATTTGTGGAAGTGCGCCATCAGAGTTTGACAGCAACGCCAATGCCTTACAGCACGAGAGGTAATGTGAGCACTGAAGGTGGCATCAATCATATATAAATGTCAACTGGTATAGTCTTCCAAATATTGTACCTCGGTTAAAGGATGCATGATGTCAGTGCCACCCTGGGCGACGAAATTTAAGTTCATCCAGTTTATTGCATTCTCTGTTGTTTTGCCATTTACTTTCTCCAAACAGGATGAGAATGAATGAAGTTCATCATTAAATGTTACTATGTTGAAGTAATCTCCTTCCTCAAGCTCAGAAACAGCAGTTGAGATGGCACTCTTAACATTCTCAATAGGCTTTCCTTGCATGCTTCCACTTGTATCAACAATAAACACAACTGCCTTTCTGAAGATCTATCACACATAACTCGAATGAGATAAATATCCATTCACAGAAATATTTTATGAAGCACAAAAGCAGATAAAAAACATTTTGTCATGTTGAATTAGATTGGTAAATTTTTCACACATAAAGTAGGGCTAAAGGAATGTCAACATGAAAAACAGAATGAACACGACTCACGAGAAACTTAGTTAAGTACCTTAAATACTTTCAGTGAGTTACAAACTTTAAGTAAAGATGTTTCAGTAAAGTTATCTTCAAGCATCAAGTGATTTTTGCACTGATATAGTTTAGTTACTAGTGTCGAGATAACAAGACAATAAGTAAAAGGAACTACCTTCCTTTTCTGGTTATTTCCAGGTAAGAGGAAAATGCTGAAAATGTCTCTGTTATCATAGTCACGTAATGTTGAGCGCTGCACAAGCACTCCACCGGACACATCACCTGAGTAAACCTGCAGACATGAACGATGCATTAGGTAATGACACTGATCTCAATGGCACCCATGCAGTAAAAGCTGTAGTCACCATGTTAATAAAAGTTATTAATTAATAAAGTGTTTATTCGAAAAGGTTTGTCCTTCAACCCTAAAATCTGAATCTGTATGATTTGGGACCTCAAACAAATCAGTAAAGGGAGAGGGCCCACACTCATCGGACCGCACTCAGAAAAGACAGCACCGTGCAGTCTCGCCTACTGATGTGGCAGTGATGTGGCCCACTCCCTGTATTTGTTTGGTACAATGTTTTCCTTCGTTGCATTCTTGTAGCATGCTAATGACTAAACTACTAATATTAAGGTATTATTATGTCGTGTACTAGGGTTAGGAAGACTGGAAGAGGCTCTCGCCCCTGGATGCAAGATAGAAGAACTGTTCTTCTAGATCTTGCTTGCTTTACTCCTCATAGGGGGTCCTCTTTACATAGAGGTCTAACAATCCAATCTAAGTAACAAATCACAGATATTATCTCCAATTGGTTTGAGTCCCAAGCTAAAAAATATATTCTTAATTTAAATGATAAACTTTGTAACTCAGAGATCAAGGGGATCCTCTCCCTAACTCGCTGCTGGATGGGCCATGTACTGTATGTGCATAACATATTCATAAATTCATATTTGAACACATAGCACACGTATTGCTTTCAATATTCGCATATGAAAGGCCGTGGAACATAATGAGCACAAAATTATTTTAGAAGTACCGAAGAGAAGGTAAAGTTAACCAAATAAATAGATTACTGGAGAATAACTTACACTATATGAAAAGGTGAAATCTTTGATTGACCAATTCTCAACCACAGCTTCATGCAAGAAAAACAATTTCTCAGCCTGCCTGGTTTTTTCCTGAAAATGCACAAGAACATCTCATGGTAACCATGACATCGGACAGATTACCAAATGGTGCTTACAAAAAAGTTGATTACCTTCAAGGGATGGCTGGTCCCCTGCAATAAAACCTCTTTACTCACACCACTATTCACAGTTAACTGAATTTTCTCCTTTTTTGTGAAAAGTTTAGGTAAAGGGTTCACATAATGTGGAAACCGAAACGGAATATCAACAGAAAACTGTCCATTATCATACAACAACTTCTGTGACCATCTAATTGTGGCAAAGATGTCTTCTCCTCCTACAACCTTGCGGAATGAAAGAAAATAGTTAGCACAGGTAGATATGGCTGCTGAAAGCTTGAATCTTGACAAGCTAGCAGTTGGGAAACTGATGACTACAAAACAAGTACCTGTGGTATTGTCAATTGAAAAAACTGGCGCTTCAGAATACCACCACTCTCAGTTTTTACAATCTTCACAGGACTGTTACCATCTACATCAATTACATGAGTATTGTACGATTTTTTCCCAACAGTAACCTCAGCGCCTAGAATTGAACCCTGTTAGCCAAACTGTTGTTCTTAGACTGAGATCACCAGTAAATTCAAAAAAATAACTGCATTCTGGATATATACACATATGCATTAAGAAATATTGCAACATGAAACAGAATAGCAAGTGTATGTTTGCTTTTTAAAATGCACACAGTGATGACTGATATCACTTGCACTGTTTGTATTCGATGTTGACTAGAGAAGTAGTAGAGGTTCACTTTCGTTTTTGTAAACATCAAGTTGTTAAGTGATGAATATGTCACCACCATTGTGGTGATGTAGTTATCTGGTTATTCTAACTAATATTACACTGTAGTCGTGATGTAGTTAGCATGGTGTTAATAAACATAGGTCATAGTAGCAATGACCAACACACAAGTGATGCAGTTACCGAGGTGTTCTAGTAAACAATAACCATTATAGATGTGTGTTCTTACCAATTTATTCAATTCAAATTAGCAAACAAATTCAATCATTGCATTTGCTCATCATGGTAGGGTTACCACAAATGCTACAACGACTACTCATGATTTGATGACTACTCACATGCTCAACATGACTTGTTGAACTGCTATTCTTTTCTCGCTGTTTATGCACATATTTCCAGGTGATTTTCACCCTTGTATTCATGGCCGCATTGACAACATCCCAATATGTATTCAGTACTATGTAACTTCATAAAGAACATAGTTTCTTGTGAATATTTCTTTAGGAGAGCCTCTGCTGTAACCTGGAACAGATTAGGAATATCAAACATGTAGCATGACTGCTTCCTAATATCTTGTCGCCATGCTCTTATCTAAGCCGCCATATTTTTTATGTTCATATGCAGCAGAAATGGAGCATGTTTGAAGTTCCATGGTTGTTTGAGAGACAAATGATGTGTCAGTAATGGGCACACCTAAACCGAATTACAATCCAGAATACCAGTCTGATCAACATGTATTCAGTAAAAATAGCTAAAGTATCAGATATACCAAGGAAAAATAAGGCAAAACTGAGAGCCGGTATGGGCTGCGGGCTGAAACAGAAAGGTTGGGGCACTTCATGTTGTCAAGTGGGACAGATGTTAGTGGGCAGGTGGCCAAAACAGAGGAGACGCAGGAGAATACAGTCATGCATTAAGCCTGTTGCGCATGCTGTCACGCCCTATTTGTGCCTAAGTTCAATAAATCAAATAACAGAAACCTGAAAAATAGATAGAAATCAAGCTTCCATGAACTGCTCTCAGCCTCTCACTTCTGAGCTTAGACTAAAGTCTTTGCCAACTTACACCCAAATGCAACCAAAACAACGGAACCCTAACAGCATTTCGTAAACATTAACATACAAAACAAAGACCATAGACCATACAAATGCACTATTTAATATGCCATTCAACTTGCACTTCTCCAAAATAGCTGAAAGGAATGTTCTGTTTGGGCCGCCGGAAGATATTTGACTACGACGAACGGAAATGACAAGTTAAAAAACAATGCACTTCCTAAAAATAGTATGGCTGTACCAACTAATTAAAGCATTTAGTGGACAAGTGTACAAACTACAAGCAGAGTTATCCCTAGAAAGTCTGGTTACTTTCCTAGTCCAAAGCGAATATTTCTTTCTTGATGAAGCTTATTTCCATGATTGGTAAGCAAGGAATTGGTCTCGCTTGCTTCCAAAACAACGATGGAGCCCACAGCCAGCAGAGAGCTAGCTGCGTTCAAGAGCAAAGAGCTCCAAACGGAACCGTCTATAACGGCACCCCCAATGTTCCAGCAAGCATGACTATAATGAATAATGACACGCATTCGCAAGTGGCTGGCTACATGTGCGGTCCAGCGCAAATGATTTACGCGCACAGCCAAATTCATGGGCCCCGACCACCTAAAGCAAAGCCAAATTAACTAGAGAATAACCGCAAACTTTATCGGCATAATCATTCCAGCGCCTGACGGCAACAAAATCAAGCACAACGGCAAATTCCAATCGACGGCGAAATGGCAAAGGGGGAGGGGGAGGGTTCGAATCGGGTCACCTCCTCGCCCATGGGCACGACGAGGCAGCAGTCGCAGTCGCGGCTGCGGGTGAGGCAGTGCAGCCACCAGCGGGCGACGAGGGTGACCTCGGCCGTGGCGCACCCGGCGGCGCAGTCCACCCGCAGCTCGACCTCGCGCATCTGGAGCGGGATGAGCGCGGGCGGGCTGAGGCGGCCGTAGACGTGCGGCTGGTAGCTGGGCACGTCGGGGCTGTCGACGGCGGCGGGGTCCGTGACGACCGCGTACGCCATGGGCGCCACGGGCAGCAGCGACGACACCGCGGCGGCGTCCGGCGCGCCGTAGCGGTCCATCCCGGCGTGCGGGCGCGGCGGGGCCGCGCCGCCCGGGAGGACGAGCCGCTTGGAGAGCCTGAGGCCGTCCTCCACCGCGCGCTCGAAGTCCTCCTCCATGGCTGCTGCTGTAGCCCTGAAGCGGAGGAGAGGAGGCGGTGGAAATTAATGGCTGGGGATTCGTGGACAAGTGGGCGGAAGTGGGAGGGGGGTCGGTTTTTGGTGTGGTTTTAGTGGGGAAATCATGAGCTGTTGGGGTGGAAGACGAGCCAGATAGCGGGGGCAGCTCAGCTGCTGTGCCCCGCGGAGGTGAGATTACCGGGGGTGCCATGTGAAGGCAGCCGTTTGTCTCTCTCAACTTGTGCTGTGGTTTGCAGGGACTGGACGGTTATTTGTCTTGTTTTTTCCGTCTGTCTTCGTGGTTTCTGATGCCTGGTAGTAAGTGGTATAAATCCGATTATCGTTACCTTTACCCCTTTTTTGGAAAAATTAAGCTTTAATCTTTTTTTTCTTTTTTGAACAACGCAAGCGCTTATATACACACGTATACACTCATCCCTATGAACGCACACACGCATACCTTATCCCTATGAGCACCTCTTAAAGACTGAGCCGACATATCATCTTGAAATTTACGAAGTCATCGTAGGCGCCTCGTCGTCGACGGGAACGTCTCATCCCACTGAATGCGCATCACCGGTAATCCTGAAATAAATCCAGGAATAAATGCGAGCACCAAGATTTGAACCCTGATGGGCTGTGAATACCACAGTCCTTCATCTTTGATATGTTATACACTGTTAATCATAGGAGAGTTGGTCATGACAAATGATTGACTCATTGTTGTGTTGCGGTAGAAAAGTATGTCTCGTTTGTAGCGAAAAATTGCTTTTCGAGTTCGGTCTCCATGGTGGCTGGTTTTTGAAAAAATCAAAATTCAACAAAGTTCATGATTTTATATTTCAAAAGATTCTGAAATAAAATACAAACATACATGGAGGCATAACACACATGTGTGTAAGTTTTCAGAACGAGATACATTGAAATGAGAGGTGTGCAAAAAAGACAAATTTGTGACTTTTCAACACATGATACTATTCATCCCAAAAGTCCATGAATTTGTTCTTTTTGCGTAGATCGCATCTTAAGGTATTTCATTGTGAAATTTTACACACATACACATCACATCCTTATATATTTGTACTATTTTTTCAGATTTTTTGAAACTGAAAAGTATGAATTTTGATTATTATTTCCAAAAAATTCAGCCTCCAAGGAGGCCGAGCTCCGAAATGTCGTTCTCTGTTTGTAGTATATATAAACTTGATTTGTGTGATACAAAGTTCCTTTTTCATAGATATTTGTCGAACTATGTTTGTATGGGACTTAATTTCAAACATCTTGTCATGAGATACACATTTATGAAATAAAATTTTGTGCATGTTATTGACGTCAACAATAACAATAGCCAAAAAATGTGAAAGACTTGAGCACACACGAGAGACTAGGGCGCGCGACCAAGAGAGTGAGGATGAGGCAACCGATGTTCGCTTGTTGTCTTGCAGTTGGTGTGGACACGGAGAGAGGGAGGTTTGGGGTGCCTCCTCACGTCGACTTCGGTGGTAGCCTAGCCGAGGCGGGAGTTACCCACGTTGATGATGCAAGAAAGAGGGCTCCGGCGAGGGATGGATCGTACCTTAAGCGCAAGGTACGTTTGGGTGACAAGGGACAAGAGGGCATCAACGGCCTGGGCGGGTGCGATCTCGAGGCGTGGGAAGGTTGGGCGGGCTCGATGACGGAATGCATCTTTGCCTTAAGTTATGCGCTGCACAAACGTATGCCGCCATTGCTTCCTCTCCTCGGTCGTGGTCTTTGCGCACACCTCCTGTATGTCTTCTCGGATGGCTCATGTGTGCGCCTCCCCCTCAGCCGAGGTAAGGGTAGATGGGAGACCGACGCCGAGAGGGGAGATAGGGGCTCCGCTGAGGCGTCGGCCGACAGCGAGGCCCGGGAGGTGGCGTCGACAGGTGTAGAAGGAACAATCGGAAAGCCGAGAAAAGGATAAGATCATGGATAAATGGCCCACCATAATAGTTGGTAGAAAGAGGAAATACAGTGCAAAATGGACACAAGTATCGTGCCACCCTCCCCTGCATTTGAACGTAATGAAAAATAGAGTATTATTACAGTAAAACTTGTGTGTTTAGCAATTTTATAAGAAAAAAAAACAATGTCTATAGTACCAAAATTGTATCATTAGATTAAGCATGAAAAGTATTTTTCATATTTTTTATTTGATATCATGGATTTGATATTTAATTACTGTTTGACTTTTATAAAAATTAATACCCTTTTGTATTCCGAAGTGAAAGGCATGGGTGTTATGCGTTTGTAACTCTCAGTTTCCAGTAAGATATGCGCAAGTCAACAGAAAATTCTTGTACGTGCTCATACAGTAATTTGAGTTACAACGGCCGGAGTTCAATCAAATCTCTATCTCTACCTAATATGGGAAGGATTTGCTAGAATTCTTGTCTATTTAGGCCTAGCCCAATAGCAGTTTCAGAAATTCCTAATAAATTCTGGAGGCCCACGTAGCCCATTCGTGCAAGGCAAGAGGTGGAACTAAAGTTTAGTCTCACATTGTTAGTTTAAAGGGAGTTGAACCTCTTATAAGGGAGGTTCTTTCCCACATGTATGAGCATGAGAACAAGAGGGGCATCCGCGCGCGCTCCTCCTCCTCCGCCGCCCGCCCCGCCGCGGGTATAACGTTTTGCTATAATGGAGACTGAATACGAACGGCGCACCTGTTCGCTTCATCTCCCTCCATTGCTTCACCTCCCTGCCTATATAAGAGAGGTCGCTCCTCTCCAGAGATACACATCAGAAGGTCCTCTTCCTCTCGCCACATAGTTCTTGAGCACTGCGCTGCTGCTACAATCTTCCCCATCCCGGCTTGTGGCGTGCACCGCAGATCGGGACAGTAGGCCTTCGAAACCGCACCTTTTGAGTCCTGTACGGGAGAAGGGTGATAAGGTTTTTGGGGAGCGCTCTGCGCGACTACTGACTTCTTCGTCACGGACGCCCCGGACTCCGACGGCTACTTCCCCGACATCGACAACCTCCTCAACGACATGGAGGACACCGACCCCAAGTCCAGTGCCTCTGCTCCTGCTGCTGTCCCGTACGTGTTTGTCCCCTTTCTATTAGAGGTTCTGCTACAGTTTCTTGTTCTAGTATTTGCCCTAGATATGTTAGACTCTATTTCATATATGCAACCTACTATACTGTCTACTCTAGATATGTTTAGTTACGGTTCATATACGAACATGCTATTTACCTTTTCTTTGTCAAATCGCATGGCTTATTTTATCACTGCTATACTACCCATGCTTTATCTAGTATTTCTGTTAATAAAATCATTCGGTAAATTGCTCATATTTCCAACACTTTATCTAGTATTTCTGTTAATAAAATCATTAGGTAAATTGCTCATATTTCCAACAATCCAAAAACCTTATTATAGGCAATTTACCCCGAGTGGTTTTGCTGCTTTCATGAGACCTCCTATGTTTAAGGGTATCCACTATAAGAGGTGACATGTGAGAGCAGTCTTATGGTTTCAGACCATGAGCTGCTATGACGCCACTCTTGGCAAACCTGAAGGAGAGCAAGATGCCCAACAGGCACAAGCTTTTCAGAAAATGGATACCTTGTTTAAGGCTGCTCTCTTTAGTGTTCTTGGTGAGAACATAGTTGATGCTTATGCGTCAATTGATAATGGAAAAGATATGTGGGATGCACTCGAGGCCAAGTTTGGGGTCTCGGATGCTGACACTGAGCTGTACATCATGGAGCAATTCTATGACTACATGATGACTGAAGAGCGCTCTGTGGTTGAGCAAGCTCATGAGATACAGTCACCGGACAAGTTTATTGCCGGAGGTATCATCACTAAGCTTCCTCCCACGTGGAGGAACTTTGCTACCTCACTGAAGCATAAGAGGCAGGAGTTCTCCGTTCCGGATCTCATTGGTACTCTTGATGTGGAAGAAAAGGCGAGAGCAAAGGACAACCGTGCTTGAGGTATTGAGGGAGGTTCTAGTGCCAATCTGGTACAGAAGAAGAACTTCCAGCCTTGCAAGTTCAAGAACAAGGGCAAGTTTGATGGTAAAGCAAAGTTTGATGGGAAGAACAAGGCAGTGCAGCACACGAACTTCAAGAAGAAGAATGACAAGAAGAAAGGTGTTTGTCATGTGTGTGGAGATCCTGATCATTGGGCTCCTAGTTGCCCCAATCGCTATGACAAGCGTCATCCTGGGAAAGGAGGCAAGACCGCTAATGTTGTCATTGGAGACACTGACATGAAGGATGTTGGGTATGGTATATTTCCCACTATTCTTTCAGTATGTCATTCTCCTGATTGGTTGATTGACACGGGTGCTAATGTGCATGTATGCGGTGATATTTCCATGTTTTCCTCTTATCAGACCACAGGGACTTCAACCGTGCTGATGGGCAATGGTTCAAGTGCTTCTGTTCGTGGTGTTGGCACGGTCGATCTGAAGTTTACTTCGGGGAAGATAATGCGGCTGAAGAACGTGCATTATGTCCCCTCCTTCAATAAAAATCTTGTTAGCGGATCTCTTCTGTGTAGAGATGGCTACAAGCTTGTCTTTGAGTCGAATAAATTTGTAATTTCCAAGTATGGAACCTTTGTTGGTAAAGGCTATTGATGTCTACTACGCAACCTTCTTCTTGTAGACGTTGTTGGGCCTGCAAGTGCACAGGTTTGTAGGACAGTAGCAAATTTCCCTCAAGTGGATGACCTAAGGTTTATCAATCCGCGAGAGGCGTAGGATGAAGATGGTCTCTCTCAAGCAACCCTGCAACCAAATAACAAAGAGTCTCTTGTGTCTCCAACACACCCAATACAATGTAAATTGTATAGGTGCACTAGTTCAGCGAAGAGATGGTGATACAAGTGCAATATGGATGGTAGATATAGGTTTTTGAAATCTGAAAATATAAAAACAGCAAGGTAACGAGCGGTAAAAGTGAGCGTAAACGGTATTGCAATGATAGGAAACAAGGCCTAGGGTTCATACTTTCACTAGTGCAAGTTCTCTCAACAATAATAACATAATTGGATCATATAACTATCCATCAACATGCAACAAAGAGTCACTCCGAAGCCACTAATAGCGGAGAACAAACGTAGAGATTATGGTAGGGTACGAAACCACCTCAAAGTTATTCTTTCCAATCAATCAGGTGGGCTATTCCTATAAGCGTCACAAACAACCCTGGAGTTTTTACTAGAATAACACCTTAAGATACAAATCAACCAAAACCCTAATGTCACCTAGATACTCCATTGTCACCTCAAGTATCCATGGGCATGATTATACGATATGCATCACACAATCTCAGATTTATCCAACCAACATAAAAGTACTTCAAAGAGCGCCCCAAAGTTTCTACCGGAGAATCAAGAACGTGTGCCAACCCCTATGCATAGGTTCCCAATGTCACGAAACCCGCAAGTTGATCACCAAGACATACATCAAGTGTTCTCATAAAGACTCAATCCGATAAGATAACTTCAAAAGGGGAAACTCAATTCATCACAAAGGAGTAGAGGGGGAGAAACATCATAAGATCCAACTACAATAGCAAAGCTCGGGATACATCAAGATCGTGCCATAGAGGAACACGAGAGAGAGAGAGAGAGAGAGAGAGATCAAACACATAGCTACTGGTACATACCCTCAGCCCCGAGGGAAAACTACTCCCTCCTCGTCATGGAGAGCGCCGGGATGATGAAGATGGCCGCCGGTGATGGATCCCCCCTCCGGCAGGGTGCCGGAAAGGGGTCCCGATTGGTTTTTCGTGGCTCTGGAGGCTTGCGGCGGCGGAACTCCCGATCTATCTTCTGTTCTGGAAGTTTTAGGGTACGAAGGTATATATGGGTGAAAGGAGTACATCGGTGGAGCTACGGGGGCCCCACGAGGCAAGGGGGCGCGCCCAGGGGGGAGGGCGTGCCCTCCACCCTCGTGACCGCCTCGTGGCTCTTCTGACGTGGGCTCCAAGTCCATCAGGTGGGTTTCCTTTCAAAAATAACTTCTCTAGTTGATTTCGTTCCGTTTTGACTCCGTCTGATATTCCTTTTCCTCGAAATACTGAAATAGGCATAAAACATCAAATCTGGGCTGGGCCTCCGGTTAATAGGTTAGTCCCAAAAATAATATAAAAGTGGATAATAAAGCCCAATATTGCCTAAAACAGTAGATAAAGTAGCATGGAGCAATCAAAAATTATAGATACGTTGGAGACGTATCAGCTATGAGTCAGGAGGTCTATCTCGTTTATCCTTATCAGACGTTTGCAATAAAGTTGTTAATCATATATTCAACAATAGTGAATCAAATGTGTGGCATTCACGTCTTTGTCATGTTAACTTTGGTTGCATGTCGCGACTAGCAAAGTTGAACTTAATCCCTAGTTTCACCACTGTCAAGGGATCCAAGTGTCAAGTGTGTGTGTGTGTGTGTGTGTGTGTGTGTGTGTGTGCAAGCTAAGCAACCACGTAAGTCTCATGTGACTGCGGAAACGAGAAATCTTGCACCACTAGAACTCATACATTCAGATCTATGTGAAATGAATGGTGTTTTGACAAAAGTTGGAAAGAAATATTTCATGATGTTAATTGATGACTCCACTAGATACTGTCATGTGTATCTTCTGAAATGTAAGGACGAGGCTTTGAACTATTTCAAGATCTATAAAGCTGAAGCGGAAAACCAACTTGATCGAAAGATCAAGAGGCTTAGGTCCGATCGTGGTGGAGAGTATTTCTCAAATGAATTTGATTCCTTTTGTGCGGAACATGGTATAATCCATGAGAGGACGCCTCCCTATTCACCTCAGTCAAATGGGGTGGCCGAAAGGAAGAACCGTACTCTAACTGATTTGGTTAACGCCATGTTAGACACATCGGGTCTCTCCAAGGCATGGCGGGGGGAGGCGATATTGACATCATGTCATGTCCTAAACCGAGTTCCAACAAAGAACAAAGAGATAACTCCATTCGAGGAATGGGAGAAGAAAAGGTTAAAGCTCTCTTATCTATCAACCTGGGGTTGTTGGCGAAAGTCAATGTGCCAATTCCAAATAAGTGGAAGCTGGGACCAAAAACTGTGGATTGTGTTTTCCTGGGATATGCTTTTCATAGCATTGGTTATAGATTCTTGGTTGTAAAATCTGAGGTACCTGACATGCATGTCGGTACGATCATGGAGTCAAATGATGCGACTTTCTTTGAAGATATCTTTCCCATGAAGGATATGGCTACCTCATATAATCAGGAGATGCCTAGTTCACCGAATCAGGAACCAGTTAAAATTACTAAACCTGCCATTTTGATGGAACACTTTGAAAGTCATGTGGAGGAGAACAATGAAGTTCCTACTAGGAGCAAGAGACAGAGGACTGCAAAGTCTTTTGGTGATGATTTTCTTATGTATCTCATACATGACACTCCCAGTTCTATTTCAAAGGCCTATGCATCTGAAGATGCTGACTACTGGAAGGAAGCAGTTCGTAGCGAGATGGATTCCATCTTGGCGAATGAAACTTGGGAGATAAGTGATCGTCCTTATGGGTGCAAACCTATAGGATGCAAATGGGTATTCAAGAAGAAGCTTAGGCCTAATGGTACTATTGAAAAGTACAAGGCTTGGCTCGTGGCTAAGGGTTATACCCAAAAGGAAGGTGAAGACTTCTTTGATACTTACTCACCTGTGGCTCGACTGACCACTATTCGAGTTCTACTTTCACTAGCTGCCTCACATGGTCTTCTCGTTTATCAAATGGATGTTAAGACTGCTTTCCTAAATGGAGAGTTGGACGAGGAAATTTATATGGAACAACCAGATGTGTTTGTAATAGATGGTCAGGAAGGGAAAGTGTGCAAGTTGTTGAAGTCTTTGTATGGACTCAAGCAAGCACCCAAATAGTGGCATGAGAAGTTCGAAAGAACTTTAACAGCTGCAGGCTTTGTTGTGAACGAAGCTGACAAATGTGTTTACTATCGCCATGGTGGGGGCGAGGGAGTTATGCATTGCTTGTATGCTGATGACATACTGATTTTTGGAACAAATCTTAATGTTATTAAGGAGGTCAAGGATTTCCTATCTCGCTGTTTTGAGATGAAGGATTTAGAAGTGGCTGATGTCATTCTGAACATCAAGTTGTTGAGAGACGATGATGGTGGGATTACATTGCTTCAATATCACTATATGGAAAAGATCTTGAGTCGCTTTGGCTACAGTGACTGCAAGCCCTCTCCAACATCATATGATGCTAGTGTGTTGCTTCAAAAGAATCAAAGAATTGCTAGAGACCAATTGAAATATTCTCAGATTATTGGCTCGCTTATGTACTTAGCCAGTGCTACAAGACCTGACATCTCTTTTGCTGTTAGCAAACTGAGCCGGTTTGTCTCGAAACCAGGAGATGTGCATTGGAAAGCTCTAGAGAGAGTTTTGCGTTATTTGAAAGGCACTGCAAATTATGGAATTCACTACACCGGGCATCCAAAGGTGCTTGAAGGATATAGTGACTCAAACTGGATCTCAGATGCTGATGAGATAAAGGCCACGAGCGGTTATGTATTCACTCACGGAGGTGGCGCTGTTTCTTGAAAGTCTTGCAAGCAGACCATCTTAAGGTGGTCAACAATGGAAGAAGAACTTACAACACTAGATACAGCTACGGTCGAAGCAGATTGGCTTCGCCGGCTCTTGATGACTTGCCGGTTGTTGAGAAACCTGTACCGGGTATCCTTATAAAGTGCGACAATCAAACTGTGATCACGAAAGTGAACAGCTCAAATGATAACATGAAGTCATCAAGACACGTTCAGAGAAGGTTAAAAGTCTGTCAGGAAAATGAGAAACTCCGAAGTTATTGCATTGGATTATATGCAAACGTCTAAAAATCTGGCAGATCCTTTCACTAAGGGTCTATCACGTAATGTGATAGATAATGCATCGAGGGAGATGGGTATGAGACCCTCAATATGAGGTGTTGACAGTGGTAACCTATTCTTTGTGATCGGAGATCCCATGAATTAGATGTGGAAGACAAGTTGTTGGTCAACTAGGAGGAGAGTACCCTTACTGTTAAAAATACCACTCCATGAAGATGCAATACTCTCCTAATCTGCATGGCAGGTTGATGTGTATCTTAATGTGTTCTAAGTGGCTCTTTGAAGCAGAGATGTTGTGGCAGAACATCTTTTGAAGAACACACCTATATGAGTCTGATTGTTAAACGTCACAATCTATGAGAGTAGGCTTCTCTCTAGTAAACTCATGAAATGTCTCGGAGTATGACGCATAAGCTCCACCCGCGGGGAAGACCCACAGTAGCCACGTACCGGTCAAGGCTTTGTGTGAAGCTAGATTCGTAGAAAACTTGCAGTTCAAGGCCCGGTCCACTGTTCAATTTGCTTACTAGTGTAGCATAGAGTTCTAGGTGGAAGTTCAACTTAACAGTCTCCACTGCAGTACCGGTATATAAAACAGTGTTTTGGAACCAAAGGCAAATTTTGTGTGCCTCTGGAATCTGGTGGGGGATTGCTGGAGTTTTTGTCTATTTGGGCCTAGCCCAATAGCAGTTTCAGAAATTCCTAATAAATCCTACAGGCCCACTGTCGGTGTCAAAACCGGCGGATCTCGGGTAGGGGGTCCTGAACTGTGCGTCAAGGTCGGATGGTAACAGGAGACAAGGGACACTTTATTTTACCCAGGTTCGGGCCCTCTCGATGGAGGTAAAACCCTACTCCTGCTAGATTAATATTGATGATATGGGTAGTACAAGAGTAGATCTACCACGAGATCAAGGAGGCTAAACCCTAGAAGCTAGCCAATGGGTATGATTGTGTATGATGATGGTTGTCCTACGGACTACAACCCTCCGGTTTATATAGACACCGGATAGGGTTAGGGTTACACAGAGTCGGTTACATTGGTAGGAGATCTTGAATATCCGCACGCCTAGCTTGCCTTCCACGCCAAGAAAAGATCCTTCCGAACACGGGACGAAGTCTTCAATCTTGTATCTTCATAGTCCTGGAGTCCGGCTGAAGGTATAGTCCGGCTATCCGAACACCCCCTAATCCAGGACTCCCTCAGTAGCCCCCGAACCAGGCTTCAATGACGACGAGTCCGGCGCGCAAATTGTCTTCGGCATTGCAAGGCGGGTTCCTCCTCCGAATCCTGTGTACCTGTACGAATAATGTTCAATTCTCGTAGCGCTCCTCGGCTTCTGTGCCCAATAATGACCATATTCCACGTGTTGAACGAATGCGAAAAGCCTGGGGCGTTTTTACATCTACACCCTTGCCACATGAACAAGCCGCCTATTTAATGGGATGGGGATTTAGATCCAAACCACATCTTCCCCGCGAGTTATCCTCAGAGTGCCTCCAGCAAAGGTCCATTCCAACATGGCCAGCCGCCGCAACTCCTCCCCTCGCCCCTCCGGTCCTAAACCCGGAGACTGGGAGAGTTGTACCATCCCGCACAGTGAGTTAGTGTCGCTGCAAGCCAATGGATTTCTCCCTCAGGCGTATATGGTCCCGGTCCGAGCCGGACTCGCCACCTATAATGGCGGAAAGCACCCCCAATCCTTCTAAAGGAGAGCGGGTGTGCCTCGTCCCTTATCTATTAAGGGGACTAGGATTCCCGATTCATCCATTCCTCCGCGGGCTCCTGGAGTTCTACGGCCTCCAGTTGCACGATCTCACGCCCAGCTCTGTACTTCATATTGCGGGCTTCGTTGCTCTTTGCGAGCTATTTCTAGGCGTAGAGGCTCATTTCGCGCTGTGGAAGAGGTTGTTCTGCTTGGTACCCCGTTCTCAAGAGGGGTCTATATATCAAGTGGGCGGAGCCAAAATATGGCGCATCGCCGGGACCGGATACTTATCCGGAACCCCAAAGAAGGCGTCCGAGGACTGGCCTTTAGAATGGTTTTACATAGATGACGTCCCGCTGCCGGACCCTATCCGGGTCGGCCTCCCTGAGTTCAGCAGGGCTCCCTTGAAGAAACGCTTAAGTTGGCGTCCGCGGAGCTCTCAGAGAGAAAACAACAGAGACGTCCTTTACCTGATGGGCCGGATAAGACTGTTGGCTCATTCCGGACTAACCATGATTGGAGTCATGGCCGCATGCATTATGCGGGGGGTGCAGCCGCTTCAATATAGAGGCCACCCCTTGTGGGATTTCAACGGGGAGGATGACGCCACCCGTTACAGCCGTAAAGGACCCGGCTCAGCTGCCGATCTAGTAAAGATTTTAACATCTTCATACAAGGGAGAAAAGGAGGATTTCCTCCACGTGAATCCACGGTCCGGATTCACTATGTACGAACCTCCAAGTTGGGTAAGTGAATAATTGCACTTGCCCGTTTGTTTTAATACTCCCATGATTAGATGTGTAGTCTGACGACTTTAACGCAGGAACTGCGACAGGAAGTGAAGGACATTGACAGCCGCCCTCCACAGCCCGAGGACCTAGAACGGTCCCACAATCTAGACTCCGAAGAGGATCCGGACATAGCGGTGGAGCTTATCGACGGGGTGTTCCATCAGTTAAGCAAGGACAATACCTTGGTAGCCATTACGGCTGATTACCCCGGGTTAATCACGGCCTCCCAGGTGACAGAAACCGGAGTGTTTATTCCCTCAAGAGAGATTCCGTCCTAACATATTCCGGCGTTTCTAACGACAACCGTATTTTACAGGGGAGATTTCCGAGGAGGGAGGCCGAACCTGCGGCGGCTAGCCAATGAGGGGCCGCAGGGCCCCGTGGGGCAAAAAGAAATGAGGTCCGGACTGACATTCCGGCACAAAGGTATAACGCGCCCTCTGTTTCCCTGGCGTTATTCTGTCAAGGCATGTTAACATCCGTACTGTTTCCAGGACGAAGAGGCCTCGCCGGACTATATCCGGAGAGGCTGCCAACCGCGCCTCCACATGCCAGGCTCCAACGTCTGGTCCGGAAGCGGGGACGAACACCAGGCGTGCGCCGGACGCTCCTCCAACAGAGGACGCGGACCGGCTATCTGCCACAAATTCAGAAGTGGAGAGCGCCATGAACCACAGGCATCGCCGGACAGTTCTACGCGACGCTTGTTTCTCCCGAGAGGCCTTAGACGCCTTCAATTCGGGAGATGCGTATCTTCGTGCCGCTCAAGATGGCTTAGCCAGAGCCACGGAGCAGTATGTGAAAGACATACGGGTAAGAAAATTTTGCTTAAATATATATATATATACCAGTAGCCCCCGAGACTTGAAACAGTTAAAGTAACTGATTTAAGGATCATATATCATGTAGGTTCTTATAGAGAAGAACACCGTGCTGTCCCAGGAGCTGGAAAAGTACAAGGCCCAACTAGAGGCCGCACTAGCCGCAACAGGGGAGCCCAAAGGGACCCCCTTAGGTACGATACACTTCGAAAGATTAATATTGTGCGGCTTGTGTGCAAATCTGACAATTAATGTTGCAGATGGCGCCAGACTTGATCCGGAGAAGCAACAACTCTTACGCCAGTTAAAGGCTGGCGAGAGTACGTTGACAAGGGTGAGGCGAGAGAATAATGATCTTCAGGATGCCAACACCAAGCTGGATATTGAACTAAAAGACGTTCATGGCCAGCTCTCGAACTCCACAAAGGATAATCAGCGACTTCGACGCGGCATATTTAGTAAGTGCTTGAGCGAACTTTTACAAATGAGTTCGGCGAGGAAGTCGAATAACAGAGTATGGTCTGTAGGTATGCTTACAGGTCGTCCTGCAGAGGAGATGCCCGGTTCTACGGATGACCTTCTCCTCGAACTCCTGCAACTGCACGAGCGAATTCGGCAGGCGATGCAAGGCGTTGCCCAAGCCTTATGGTCTGCCCATTCCACGCCCGAGGGCCTTGGAGAGCTTGCGGAGAAGCTGAAGGGAGCTCGGCGGCGCTTCCGGTTGTGGAAGATATCAGCCTGCCGACAAGGCGCAAGGGAAGCCTGGGCCATGGTGAAGACCCGCTTTACAAAGTCTGACCCCAATCACATGGCCGAGGTCGGACCAGTGGGGCCTGGCGAGAAGGAGATCCCTGTGAGCTTAGTGTATGGCCAGGTAGAGTTGGCCGCAAAGTATTCCCAGCAGGACTGTAAATTAGACAGCCTGTTAGATGGTATAGAGGAGGAATACGATCAGTCAAGATGACTATGTAATTTATAATTGACATGTGTAATGCCTTCTAGCCGGATTGTAGATCATTTGTCGTTGCCGACCTTTTCGCTTCAACCTCGGGACCTAACGGTCCGGAGTGTGTCAGAATACCATAACGGTTATATAAGAACCGGGGTATGCATGGAGACCAGGCGTAGGGGTCATTAGTGCTTTATCAGACAAGTGCCCAACTAGTTATGTTATATTACATGGTTAGTAAGAAACATCTTACAGAGAGAATAGTTCCGTTAAGGGTTCCTTTCGCTGGGGTGGCGTGCCCTAAAGTGCACGTCTGAACTGCAAATGCAGAAAATCATCTGGGGGCATGTATAAAATAAAAAAGGTTCATCTTTAGTTCACCGACCGAATATTCCCTTAAGAACGCTAGCTTTTGGCTTTACCCAGTCTGAGGTACACATCCGGCTTATCCGGCAGTAGCAATCGTAGAGGTGCTCCCTTTACCGCCTAGTCGAACAATCGGGAACGTAGGGGTAAGCACAGGAGCCAGGCAACCCAGCTTGGCCAAAACTTAAGTCATATCGATGCATATAATGGCGAAGAAAAGGTGCATGCGGAAGACTGACGCATGCGTTGGGTGTGAAACCCATATAAACAAGCTTTTGTTAAAGAAGCCCCCAGGTTTAAGGAGCGCAGGTAGTGCGTCACATAATGAGCCTTTAAGGGCTAGAAAAGGAAAGAGTAAGAGGAGACAAGGTAAAAACAGAAAAATATATATGTAAAAAATGGACAGAGGAAGGAGACAAACACAGAGTCCGGCGCTAGGCATAGAATCTTCGGAGACGTGCGGCGTTCCATGGGTTCGGCTCGAGTCGATTGTCCGACGCATCTCGCAGGCGGTACGCTCCACCAGTTAGGACTTGGTCAATTATGAATGGACCTTCCCATTTGGGCTTAAGTTTGTTCTTTTGCTTATCCGGCAGGCGTAGAACTAGTTCACCAACATTGCAATTTTTGGCCCGTACTTCTCTGCTTTGATATCTTCGAGCTTGCTGTTGATAGAATGCGGAACGGGCTATAGCCACGTCGCGTTCCTCCTCTAAGGCCTCCAGGTTGTCCTGCCGATCAAGCTCGGCTTCACTTTCTTCGTACATGCGCACTCGAGGTGAGTCATGAATTATGTCGCAGGGCAGAACCGCCTCAGCGCCGTACACCATAAAGAATGGTGTGAATCCGGTGGTACGATTTGGCGTGGTTCGCAGCCCCCAGAGTACGGAGTCGAGCTCCTCTACCCAGTGCATATTAGATTCCTTGAGGGACCGCACTAGTCTGGGTTTGATGCCGCTCATGATGAGACCATTTGCACGTTCGACCTGACCATTAGTTTGTGGGTGATAGACAGAAGCATAGTCGAGCTTAATGCCCATGTTTTTGCACCACAGCTTTACTTCGTCAGAGGTGAAGTTTGTGCCGTTATCGGTGATAATGCTATGGGGGGCACCGTAACGGTGTACGACCCCGGATATGAAGTCTATCACAGGTCCGGATTCGGCCGTCTTGACAGGCTTGGCTTCTATCCATTTGGTGAATTTATCCAGCATGACCAATAAGTATTTTTTTCTTGTGGGTTCCGCCTTTAAGGGGTCCCACCATATCAAGCCCCCAGACCGCAAAAGGCCAAGTGATGGGGATAGTTCAGAGGGCGTTGGGTGGCATATGGCTTTGGTTGGCAAAGAGCTGGCAACCGACGCATCGTTTGACTAGGTCCTGAGCGTCTGCTCGGGCCGTCGGCCAATAGAAGCCCGTACGGAAAGCCTTGCTTACAAGGGACCGAGCTGCGGCGTGGTGGCCACCGAGTCCGGCATGAATTTCAGCCAACAGACTCTGCCCTTCCTCTTCGGAGATACACCTTTGAAGTACTCCTGTAGTGCTTTTCTTATATAGCTCTCCCTCGTGGACTTTGTAGGCTTTAGATCGCCGCACTATGCAGCGTGCCTCATTTTGGTCCTCGGGGAGTTCCTGCCTAGTAAGGTAGGCTAGGAATGGTTCCGTCCACGGGGCGATGACCGCCATTATTACGTGGGCTGACGGTATAATTTCGGTGGCAGGGCCACCGATTATGTCTGATTGTTCGGCGTCGGGTTGTGCGGTTATGTCCGGACTGTTATCCGAAGGTTCCCCCTCCCATGTTACGGATGGTTTGAATAATCTTTCTAAGAAGATGTTGGGGGGGACCGCATCTCGTTTTGCTCCGATGCGTGCCAGGACGTCCGCTGCCTGATTATTTTCTCGGGCTATGTGGTGAAACTCCAGTCCCTCGAACCGAGCTGACATTTTTAGTACGGCATTGCGATAAGCAGCCATTTTTGGGTCTTCGGCATCGAAGTCGCCATTTATTTGGGATATCGCGAGGTTTGAGTCCCCGCGTACTTCCAGGCGTTGAATGCCCATGGATACTGCCATCCAGAGACCATGTAGAAGGGCCTCGTATTCGGCTGCATTGTTGGAGTCCGTGTACATAATTTGGAGTACATATTGGACTGTATCTCTTGTAGGGGACGTCAGAACGACGCCAGCCCCCAGTCCGGCCAGCATTTTGGAGCCGTCGAAATGCATGATCCAGTTTGAGTATGTGCCGTACTCTTTAGGGAGTTCGGCCTCTGTCCATTCGGCGACGAAGTCGGCTAGGACTTGTGATTTAATGGCTCGCCGTGGTTTGTAGGTTATATCGAACGGGAGGAGCTCTATGGCCCATTTCGCTATCCGGCCCGTTGCATCGCGGTTGTTGATAATATCGTTGAGTGGTACTTCCGAGGCTACAATTATAGAACACTCTTGAAAGTAGTGTCGTAGCTTCCGGGATGCCATAAACACCGCGTATGCGATCTTTTGGTAATGCGGGTACCGTGATTTGCATGGTGTGAGGACAGTGGACACGTAGTAAACCGGCCTTTGAAGGGGTAGTTTGTGTCCGTCCGTTATCCGTTCGACGACGAGTACTGCGCTAACAACTTGATGAGTTGCGGCAATGTACAACAGCATGGGTTCGCCGGTATTCGGCGCGGCCAGGACGGGATTTGTTGCCAAGATGGCCTTTATTTCCTCGAGTCCGGCGGTGGCAGTGTCCGTCCACTCGAAGTGTTCGGTGCGCCTAAGGAGGCGGTAAAGGGGCAATGCCTTTTCTCCCAAGCGGGAGATAAAGCGGCTTAAAGCCGCCACGCATCCGGTGAGTTACTGTATTTGTTTGAGGTCTTTTGGCACATCCAATTGTGACAAAGCTCGGATTTTAGCTGGATTTGCTTCAATTCCTCTACCGGATACAATGAAGCCCAGAAGCTTTCCGGCTGGAACGCCGAAAACGCATTTTTCTGGATTGAGCTTAATGTCGTATTTTCGGAGGTTGTCGAATGTAAGCCTCAAGTCGTCTACTAGAGATTCGACATGTCTTGATTTAACGACCACATCATCTACATACGCATCCACTGTTTTGCCGATCTGGTTTGCCAGACATGTTTGAATCATGCGCTGATATGTTGCACCGACGTTTTTTAGCCCAAAGGGCATTGTGTTGAAGCAGAATGGGCCGTATGGTGTGATGAAAGCTGTTGCGGCTTGGTCTGATTCTGCCATCTTTATCTGATGGTAACCGGAGTATGCGTCGAGGAAGCATAGGGAATCGTGTCCTGCAGTGGCGTCGATGATTTGATCTATTCGAGGGAGGGGAAAAGGATCCTTTGGGCAGGCCTTATTAAGGTCTTTGAAGTCGACACACAGGCGCCAGGATTTGTCCTTCTTTGGTACCATTACCAGGTTCGCTAGCCAGTCCGGGTGTTTTATATCTCTAATGAATCCGGCCTCCAATAATTTGGTTAGCTCCTCTCCCATGGCCTGTCTCTTTGGCTCGGAGAAACGCCGAAGGGCTTGTTTGACAGGTTTGAATCCTTTCTGGATATTTAAGCTGTGCTCGGCCAGCCTGCGTGGGATTCCTGGCATATCTGAGGGGTGCCAAGCGAAAATGTCCCAGTTCTCTCGTAGGAACTCGCGTAGTGCGGCGTCTACATCAGGGTTCAGTTGTGCCCCGATGGAGGCTGTTTTATTGGGGTCCGTTGGGTGGACCTGGAATTTGACTATTTCGTCCGCTGGTTTGAAGGATGTGGATTTGGATCTCTTATCGAGTATCACATCATCCCTGTTAACCGTGGATCGTAGCGCCGTCAGTTCTTCGGCCGCTAAGGCTTCAGATAGTGCCTCGAGGGCCAATGCGGCTGTCTTGTTTTCGGCGCGGAGTGCTATGTCCGGATTACTAGCGAGAGTGATAATTCCGTTTGGCCCAGGCATCTTAAGCTTCATGTACCCGTAATGGGGTATAGCTTGGAAAACTGTGAATGCCTCTCGTCCTAATATAGCGTGATATCCGCTTTTGAACGGGGTCACCTGGAACGTGATTTGTTCAGACCTGTAATTATCCAGCGTGCCGAATACCACATCTAGTGTGATCTTTCCGGTGCAGCGCGCTTCCTGACTAGGGATTATTCCTCTAAAGGTTGTGCTGCTTCGCTCGATGCGGTTCCAGTCTATTTCCATCTTTTGGAGGGTTTCCTCGTAGATGAGGTTCAATCCGCTGCCTCCGTCCATAAGTAGCTTTGCGAGGCGACAGCCGTCCACTATGGGTCTGAGAACCAATGCGGCTGGTGCTCTGGCTGTTCGAAATTTAGGTTCGTCGCTCGCGTTGAAGGTGATAGCAGTATTGCTCCATGAATTTATTGTTGCTACTTGGTAGACTTCGGTGAGGCTGCGAAGTGTTCTTTTTCGCATGTTATTTGATGCGAAAGTCTCAGAGATTGTGAGAACGGTACTGAAATTCCCGGGCAGGTTTCCTTCGACCTCTGGAATTAGGAGATCCTCGCCAATTTTGGCCACCTGCCGGAGTTTCCAACATGCCCTGAGGCCGTGTGTTGGGGTGGCGTCCTCTGCACTATGAATCTTGCAGGGTCCATCTAGCCACTTTTCTAGTACGGTTCCATGCCCCCTAGAGGGTTTTGATTTTTTGTTTAATCCGGGCGCCTTACTGTGGTGCGCCCTCTTGGTTCGGACGGGATTGCTATTTAAGCCCGGATTATCCCAAAATTTAATTTCGGTTTTCCAAGCACTTTCCATCGCACAATATTTTGTACTATGGACGCCAAGTCAACAAAGCGTGTAATATTACGACGACTTACGGCGTTGAGTATTCCCTTGTCCATGCAGTTACTGCAAAAGATTGAAACTGCGTCTCCCTCGTGGCAGTCCTTTATCCTGTTCATAAGCAGGAGGAATCTGGCCCAGTAATGATGTACTGTTTCTTCGGGCATCTGCCTGATTTGGGAGAGATCGCTTAAGATCGGGCGGGCGGAACTCGTTAAATCTGATACTTCGCCCGGTTTACTGTTCGGAAGCCGAAGAACCTCCGGATTCTGAGATCCGGAGTCGTGGATGTTATCTGGTTTGCCTGGTTCTAAGCCCAGGTCTTGGATTGTATCCTCCCCTCCGCGGACATCCGGCATGGAGGGTTCCGGAATTCGGACGTAGCTGGTCCTTAGGATAGATGAGGGGTCGCCGCATTGTGTCTCCACCACAGCAACATGGTGGGTGGCTTGGGGAGAGTTGATTTCCCTTAGATCGGGTTTGAGCCCAACCTGGTTGTAATTTGTAGCGACCCCCAAGGCGGCGATGCGATCCAGGAGCTCGTTTACGGAAGAGAGCTCCACCGGATCTAGCTGCTCGGCAAATTCCAAGCTGACGTGGAGATTGCTTTCGATGACTCGAGAGGTCACCGTCGGTGCAACGGCCGAACAGGCGGTCATGAGAAAACCACCCAGCCGGAGGGTCTGGCCGACAGCCAAAGCTCCCTCAGTGACGGCGCCGTCTTTAAAGACGGGAAAAGGCATCCTTCCTGATTACGACAGCACAGAGGAACTCTCAATGAAAGCACCAATGCCGGTGTCAAAACCGGCGGATCTCGGGTAGGGGGTCCCGCACTGTGCGTCAAGGTCGGATGGTAACAGGAGACAAGGGACACTTTATTTTACCCAGGTTCGGGCCCTCTCGATGGAGGTAAAACCCTACTCCTGCTAGATTAATATTGATGATATGGGTAGTACAAGAGTAGATCTACCACGAGATCAAGGAGGCTAAACCCTAGAAGCTAGCCTATGGGTATGATTGTGTATGATGATGGTTGTCCTACGGACTACAACCCTCCGGTTTATATAGACACCAGATAGGGTTAGGGTTACACAGAGTCGGTTACATTGGTAGGAGATCTTGAATATCCGCACGCCTAGCTTGCCTTCCACGCCAAGAAAAGATCCTTCCGGACACGAGACGAAGTCTTCAATCTTGTATCTTCATAGTCCTGGAGTCCGGCTGAAGGTATAGTCCGGCTATCCGAACACCCCCTAATCCAGGACTCCCTCACCCACGCAACCCATTCGTGCAAGGCAAGAGGTGGAACTAAAGTTTAGTCCCACATTGCTAGTTTAGAGGGAGTTGAACCTCTTTATAAGGGTGGTTCTTTCCCCACATGTATGAGCATGAGAACAAGAGGGACATCCATGTGCGCTCCTCCTCCTCCGCCCGCCTTGCCACAACGTGCCGTGCCGCACCGCGGGTTGCGAGAATGAGCTGAGCTGATGTCTAAATTTTTGCCACGCACAACGGGTATACGAACGGTCACACGGTAGCTGAAACGTTTTGCTATAATGGAGACTGAATACGAACGGCACACCTCTTCGCATGCTGCCTGTTCACTTCATCTCCCTCTGTTGCTTCACCTCCCGTCGCAGCCTGTTCGCGTCCCTCTCCTGTGCCTATATAAGAGAGGTCGCTCTTCTCCAGAGATACACATCAGAAGGTCCTCTTCCTCTCGCCACACAGTTCCTGAGCACTGCGCTGCTGCTACAATCTTGCCCATTCCGGCTTGCGACGTGCACCGCAGGTCGGGACAGTAGGTCTTCGAAACCGCACCTTTTGAGTCTTGTACGGGAGAAGGGTGATAAGGTTTTTGGGGAGCGCTCTGCGCGACTACTGACTTCTTCATCACGGACGCCCCGGACTCCAACGACTACTTCCTCGACATCGACAACCTCCTCGACGACATGGAGGACACCGACCCCAAGTCCAGTGCCTCTGCTCCTGCTGCTGTCCCGTACGTGTTTGTCCCCTTTCTATTAGAGGTTCTGCTACAGTTTCTTGTTCTAGTATTTGCCCTAGATATGTTAGACTCTATTTCATATATGCAACCTGCTATACTGTCACGTCCAAGATGCGACCCTATCCTAAAGGAACTCGAAGGTCCCACCAAGGATAGCAGCGCATCTTGAAGACGCTTTTGCAAGGTGGATATCATTACATCAACATTACATAATAGATGGGGATACATACAAGACATACAATGTCACATGAATACAACAATACAACATACAAGATCAGCATCCGACTAAGGATGAAACATAAACAGGAACTCAAACGTCATCCACCCTGCTAGCCCAGGCTGCCGACCTGGAACCTATCCCCTGATCGAAGAAGAAGAAGAACTCCAACACAAGTAAAATCGCTCTCACGTCATGATCATCGCAGAACCTGTACCTGCAACTGTTGGTGTAGTAATCTATGAGCCATGAGGACTCAGTAATCCCATTACCATGGGTATCAAGACTAGCAAAGCTTAAAGGGTAAGGAGGGGTAAAGTGGTGAGGTTGCAGCAGCGGCTAAGCATGTATGGTGGCTAACTTACGCAAATAAGAGCGAGAAGAGAAGCAAAGCAAGCGGTCGCCAACTAGTAATGATCAAGAAGTGATCCTGAACTCCTACTTACGTCAAACATAACCCAGAAACCGTGTTCTCCTCTCGATCAACCAAGGTTCAAAATTGCGGATATCGGGTTCGTATCGGATTGCCCTCGACATATCGGATATCGGATATCGGGTGATATATCGGACGATATGTAGTTATATCGGAAATTAGAATTGGTCTATAATTTTCTATCTGAAGTGTTATACTTTCCATGCATTTTAAATATATTATGGAGTAAACTATGGAGATAAAATTGAACACACATCATGCATGCCAAATTCACATGTACGAAAAACTGGTTCTCAGGCATGTAATAACTAAAACAGTAAGAAAAAAGCATAGGATGAAACAAATTAACACATGCAGTCATAAACTCCTTATCCAGTTCAAGTGCATCATGATTCACGAGTAAATAGTTCAAACATATTTCAATTAAGTGCGTGTGGGCATAATAGTAAATATTGATCTAGTTGCTTCATTGTAGATTTTAGTCATCATCAAGGAAATTGTCCTCATTCTCTCCATCATCACTTGAAGAATCGTCCATCAACTGCATGGCTGTATCATCTTTGTCACAGTCGGAAGACTCTTCTTCAGCCTCCATGGTGCAGGCTCTCTTTGACTTGCTCGACGAACCTTTGCTCAGTGATCTCTTCTTCTCATTTACGCCATCCTGGGTCGGTTCATCTTGTTCACCATCATAATCAGATGCATTTTCTCCTTCTCCATCTTGTTCTTCAACAATATTTTCTTGCTGCTGCCCTTCAACACTCGCCTCCCCTTCAATCCACTCATTCGGTGGTTCATCATCAACAAACTTTACAGCTAATGGGTCTCTCTTCCTTTGGGCATACTTCCACTGAAGCCTCTTGTTAAACATGACATAGACAAGAGAATTCAATCTCTTCTGTGTTAATCTCGTCCTTTTCTTGGTATGGACCTACAATGAAGCAGCCATTAAGATCTAAGAAGCACAATACGCTACATGAAAAGGTAGTGCATAAAGTAAGTGATGTGCGTACCCTCTCAAATGCACTCCAGTTGCTTTCACACGTAGATGAGCTACACGTCAAATTTAGAATCTTGATAGCCATCTTTCTTAATTCCTTTGCATCCGTGCCATGTGCCGCCCACCAATTTGCTGTGAATATAACCGAATTTAAGTTAAAAATTTGACAAGATAAATATTGTTGAAACCAGAAAGAGAGAGAGCTTTTACCTGGGGTGATAGTTGTACTTTTCCTTTGTCGAATAGCCATTGCAGATCCAAAAGAATCAGTGCCATTAGTGTACGTATTTAGCTGGGCAACAATCATGTCTTGTAATTTGTCATTATCATGGTACACGCGACCTGCACACTGTACAACTGCTGCGACGAAAACCTCTTCCTCCAACTCTGCCTTGTTCTCATAATAAAAAATGGATTCAAGTAATATCCAGCTTTATGCAATGGAGCCTTGAGTTTGTCGTTCCACCTTTCGTCTATAATATCCCAAATGAAACCATATTTCTTTGCATTTCCATCAAAACGGACATCAATTTCCTTTTTTGCATTTTCAAGATCACCATAAAGGTAACCCATAGCAGGAACATCTCCATCCACCCTTCTAAGTACAAATGCTAGTGGCTCAAAATAGTTTATAAGTCGCAAAATTGATGACCAAAAATCATTGCCCATGACCAACTTAGCAATAACTTTTCCTGCTTTTTGCTTAGCAAACCTAGAGTCGCTCCACTTTGTTGATCCGAACATTTCTTTCAGTTCTTTTCTTTTGTCATACAGACTTTTCAAATTAAGGTAGCAAGTGGCAAAGCGAGTCGTTCCAGCTCGAACTAAATCACGATCACCAGTAAAAGAACGCATCATAGACAACACTCTAGTGTGGGCATAAATGTAACATGTAATAGACTTTGCTTTCTTAATTGTATTCTGGATAGAAGGCTTCTTACCAATGTCCTCAAGCATTAGATCAATGGTATGTGCTGCACAAGGAGTCCAAAATATCTGAGGATATTTCTGTTTTAGTAACTTTGCTACAGCCATGTATTTGAAGCATTATCAGTCACTACTTGTAAAACCTTCTCCGGACCAATTTCATCTATGCATGAGTGTACCAAAGAGTAGATGTAATTAGCATCATGAACATCCGCGGAAGCATCTATAGCTCGGAGAAACCACACACCTCTAGCAGAATGAGCTACCAAGTTCATTAGGCTTCTTCCCCGTCGATCTGTCCAAGCATCTGTCAAAAGAGAGCATCCAGTCAATGACCATGCCTCCTTGTGTGCATTTGCATATTCATATAGTGATCTGACTCTGTTCTCCAACAAAGGAGTGCCAAGCTGATAAGGAGAAGGCTTCTTCAATCGTGGGCCATATTATCCAATAGCTTCTATCATTAAATCGAATGAATCAAGGCGAACAACATTTAATGGAATTCCAACTTGGTAAAACCAATCTGCAATGTATTCATGAGCTCTCTGTTTCTCCTTCAACTTGTATGTTTCATTTAGTGTGGTTTGAGTGCTAGTCCGAGAATTCTTTCCTTTTCCATGAGCTTCTTCTGGTTTCTCACGATAACAGTCAAGTGGTCCTTTATTCAAAGACCTCTTTCGCACTAAACTGGTTGATTGATCTTGCTCATCGTCATCCTCCTCAACAATATGAACCTGACTTCTAAGTTTGTTCAACTCTTCTTCTTTATCTAGTTTCTTTTGTTCTGCTGCCTCAAGAATTGTCTTCATCTTATCCCTAACATCTTGAGGAACTTGTGTGCATGGGGTAACCTGGCCTCTCAATCCAGCTAAATGTTGCTTCATCCTGGTGATTCCTCCACTGAAGATACTTTAAATTACATCCAACATTGTTCGGGTGCTTCTCACTTGGCGAAAATGCATACTCCCAAGCTGAATCCTTTTTTGGCTTATTTTTGGCTGACACTCCTTCCTGTGTTGCTGATGAAGTCGCACTTGCTGACATGATGATCTAAGAAATTCCAAAAAATATTCCTGATTAATAAGCCATAAATATTGAACAAAGAACTAGTGTACTAGTACTAGACGCAAGAAAACAGAGCCACTTAATAAGCCATAAGCAAAAGAAATAGTGTACTGAAGATACTTTTACAGAATGCACACTCGTACTCTATGCTTAAACCTGAATGCATATTTGTACTATTTGCTTAAACCTGAATGCGCATATATATGTACTGTCTCTCTCTCTCAAAACTGAACAAGTGCTCTGTTTTTCCTTTGCTTCGTGTGTGCGTGGTAGAAACTGAACTAGCTTGCGTGTGTCTGTGTCCGCCGCCGGCGAGTGAGACGAGGGCCAGCACCCAGGAGCCATCACTACTTGCTTGAAGCTCGTAGATTTGCAGCTTGCTAGAGAAGGTTGTACTGTTGCAGACGATGGACACCAAAGGAACTAATGGCAAGGATGGAGTAGGGTTCCAGCCGGAGAGCAAAGCAGAATGTCGTGTAGTCACCTGTCCGCCGTCGCAGCCGGCGGCCGCCAGGGGAAAACGTTCAGGATCGCAGCCGCCGCCGCCGTCGCCACCGCTGTGTACTAGTACGCCAAGAAAAAGACCTAGGTCTATTAGTACTAGGCAGGCTTGTGCACGTTTGTGGGCTGGGCTCATCCAGTTTATGTAAATTGGGCCACTTTTACATATCGTACATATCGGCCAGACATGTATCGGCTCGAAATTGCGGGCTGACCAGCAATATTGCGGCCGGTAAGTTGAGAAACGCAATTCTGGAAACGATAACATAGCTTTGTACCGGTGGGCAGTCAAAACCGATATTGCGGATATTGCGGCCGATACGACCGATATTTAAAAGCTTGCGATCAACCCCGAAAAGAGACACTCATGGTTACTCACACGGTCGGTGTATTTTAGAAGAGTTTACTTCAAGTTTATTACAACCGGATATTAACAAATTCCCATCTGCCACATAACCGCGGGCACGGCTTTCGAAAATTCAAACCCTGCAGGGGTGTCCCAACTTAGCCCATGATAAGCTCTGCGATCAACGAAGGATATTCCTTCTCCCCGGGAAGACCCGATCAGACTCGGAATCCCGGCTACAAGACATTTCGACAATGGTAAAACAAGACCAGCAAGACCGCCCGACGCGCCGACAATCCCGATAGGAGCTGCACATATCTCGTTCTCAGGGCAACACCGGATGAGACATCCTACGAGTAAAACCAGCCCTCAAGTTTCCCCGAGGTGGCCCCGCAGTCTACTCGTTTCGGGCCAACACTTAGACAAGCATTGGCCCGCGCGGGAGGGGGGGGGGCTAAATAAAGATGACCCTTGAGTTAATTACTCCCAAGGGAAAGTAGGTGGTGGTGAGGCATTGGGCCTTGCTGGAGGAGTCTTATTCAAAGCGAACTGTCAAGGGGGTCCCATAAATCACCCAACCGCGTTAGGGACGCAAAATCTGGGAACATAATACCGATATGACGGAAACTAGGGCGGCAAGAGTGGAACAAAACACCAGGCATAAGGCCGAGCCTTCCACCCTTTACCAAGTATATAGATGCATTAATAATATAAGAGATATTGTGATATCCCAACATAAACATAATCCAACATGGAGCAATCTTCATCTTCACCTGCAACTAGCAACACTATAAGAGGGGCTGAGCAAAGTGGTAACATAGCCAAACAACGGTTTGCTAGGAAGGGTAACAAAGGTCAGAGGTTCATGGCAATTTGGGAGGCTTGAGTAGCAAGTGGTAGGTAACGCAACATAGCGATAGAACGAAGCAACTAGCATAGCAATTATAGTAATGAGATCCAAGGTGACGGTCATCTTGCCTGAAATCCCGCAAGGAAGAAGAACGAGTCCATGAAGAAGATGAAGCCACGAATACGAATCAAGCATAGACGAACGAATCCTCACGATCGCAACGAAACAGGAACTATCAAGAAGAAGCACACAGCATGGTAAACACACCACACATGAACAAGGCATGATGCTCAACCAAGTATGATGCATGACAAGGCTACATGAAGCTACTCATGGCAAGAGATGACGCATACAAGAGCAACACAACAAGGCAAGTTTAAATGAGGCCGGAAACAACATAGAACAATTCCGGTAAGTCCTCATATGCAAATTTCGAAATTGGTCCAGATCTGAATAAACCTTATGTTCAAGTTGTTAAACAGCAAGTTAAAATGCACCAAGATGATCTACATGAAATTCTAGTCAAGTTAAATATAAAGTTCATTAGATTCGGAGCTACGGCCTAGAAGATATGAGCCAAACAAGTTAAACATGGCATTGGTGCAAAATGCATTCAAACATCAAGCAAACACATCAAAACATGGACGAAAAAAGCTAACATGAAACTACATACAAAACTAAGCAAGTTTCATATAGTGCATGCTCAAAACGGAGCAACGGTGCAACACATACACTCCCAACAAGATATAACAACAATCTGTCCAAAACAGCAAGTAGGCATCTAGCAAGCATCAAAACAACATGCTACAGGACCTCAACAAGAAAACAAAAGGCATGTGCATGATGTACAGATAAAGAATTACAAAACATGAACACTAAGCTATCTCCAGAAACTACTAGAACATGCTCAAAAGGACATGGCAAGATTGCAAATAATAACAGGTTCACAGACTTAGCAGAATTCACAGGACATGGCATAAATAACATCAGGTTGCAATTTTTAGAGCTATCAAACAACATGTTACAGGAAATTATCATGGCAAAGCAAGGCATGGCATGAATCTACTCATTGCATAGAACAAAAGTCCCTTAGTGACCATAAGCCAAAATGGATCAGAAAATACAATTGCAAGAATGTGAACATAGCAAAAACATAAACAGATTCAGACTTGGTGAAAAACTGGAGCATGGCAAAACAGATAACAAGTAGGCATGTTAACAAGCTCGATGCACTCACTACGAGGCATTGCATGACAAAATAAGCAAACACCCAGCAACTAGACATGGCATAGAAGCTAGACATGGCAAGAACAACAACATAGCATGCTTGGATCACTAACAACAACCATAGCAAAATTGAATAACATGTAAACAATCTGCCAAGAACATTTTATAGCAAAAGTAGAGCAAGATTGAGTCAAGCTAGGTTGCTCCATAAATGCAAACAGAGGCACGGATGGATAAAGCATAACCATATGTCCAAAATATCCTTACTAAACATACTCAAAAGAGGTATGTATATCACTGTAGCAACATGAATACATGGCATAAAAATAACAGCAGACAAAGACCGTAAAATTCTAAGTCCCTGAAATCAGCAACATTACAGATGCCAGTTTGCAAGCTTGAAACAATCAATACATGGCATATCATGAATAAAGGATTGCACCACAGCAAATATGGCATGTTGTAGCACATAGCACATGTAGACTTCATGCTCAAAAGAAAATCACACAAAAAGATACAAAAATGACAAATGAGCATGTTCTGTTAACTGACAGCAGACAACATCATATAGCACTCTTGCAACGATGATTAGGGCATCAAGATGGACTCAAACAACATGGCACAATGGAACAAAATGTAGAGCATCTCCAGATGAATATTTCGATATATCATTTGCACAAAGCGGAGCTATGTTCATGGAGATATGGCACTTAGACGATTTTCTAAATAAAAAACCATGTGAGCGTTGGTTAGCTATAACGTGCACTGGGCGGGGTTTAGGTGGGCTCACCCATGGGCTATCGGGCCCGGCTCGAGGAAGAGGCCTGGCAGGCCGGCGCGCTGGGCCGGCTTGCGGGGCCCACATGGCCGGCGGTGCCCATCGTCATCCTCCTCGATCCAGAGGGGATCGAGGGAAGGCAGCGGCAGCGGCGGCATGCGACGGGGACGGCGAGGACGGGGAGAGGACGCCGGGGCGGAGTGGCTCCGGGAAGGGGGTTCCGGATCCGGGGGCGCGGGATCCATTCCGGCCAGATCCGCGGCCGACGGGTCTAGGGCGGACGACGGCGTCTCGATGGGGGCGACACCATGGTTGCGGGGCTCGGGCTCCTCGGGAGAGGAGGGGCGCGACGAGGCTGGGGTCGCCGGCGGCGTCCGGTGCGAGGAGGCGGGGAGGCACGGCTCCGGCGAGCGTCAAACGGGCGGTGGCGGGATCTGGCCCGCGCGGCGGCGAGGCGCACTGGATCGAGAACTCTCCCGCGCGGGGAGCTCGGACGCGAGGGCGGCGGTGGCTCGGGCCCTGGATGGGCTCGGGGCGGGCTCCATATGGGCCCTGAGGGCCGCGGCGAAGTGAGGGCTTGGGGAGGCGACATGGCGCCTTCCGGTTGGCCCGGGGCGCTGGCTGCGGCGGCGGAGGCCAGTGGGGGCGCGCCACTTGGCGGCGGTGGGCTTGGTCGGCGTGGAAAACGAGGCCGAGGTGGGAGGTGGCGGCGGCTGCAGGTTAGGGAAGGGGGTTAGGCTAGGTTAGACTAGGGTTTAGTCTGAAAAATGGACTAGGGAGGTTCTATTTATAGGCCGGAGGGCTGGGTTAGGGAGTTTTCAGAGCCCTCCGATCGTGATCCGGTGGCTCCGGTCGAAGGGGGTTTTTAGGATGGCTAGGTGGGCTGCAAGGAGGATTGGACTGAGAGGAGAGAAAAGAACTACAGCCCGACACGGGTTTCCGGAGGCCGAAAACGTCCGATGAAATACCGGCAACAGTGCCGCTACAGGATTGACGGTTGGGCTATCAAACGAGCTCCGAATGCGACGAAACTTGACATGCGCTCTGTCTACACTAAAATAGGATCGCACGCCAAATTTTGACCCATTCCAAGAACATTTTTCGGCCACTCACGAAACGAGGTAAAAGGGGGCGCCGGAGGACATAGGAGTGTCGAATTGCAAAACGGACAACGGGAAAAAAGCTCGGGTGCATGAGACGAACACGTATGCAAAATGAGATGCACATGATGACATGATATGAAATGCAGATGATGACATGGCAGAGTGCAACACGCGAGCACATGACCTGGCAATGACGGCGAATAACTGGCAGACACCTGACGCATCGAATCCGGGGTGTTACATATACTGTCTGCTCTATATATGTTTAGTTACGGTTCATATATGAACATGTTGTTTACCTTCTCTTTGTCAAATCGCATGGCTTATTTTATCACTGCTATACTAGCCATGCTTTATCTAGTATTTCTGTTAATAAAATCATTCGATAAATTGCTCATATTTCCAACACTTTATCTAGTATTTCTGTTAATAAAATCATTCGGTAAATTGCTCATATTTCCAACAGGATTTTCTTCCTCCATCCACTGCCCTCGCAAGCCTCACGGTCCACGCCACTTTTGGACGCCCACGCAAACTCTCTCCTTCATGTTCCGGTTCATTCTGACGCAGGCTCTCCTCTCACTGGTAGAAAAAGAGGCTTCCATACGCCCCCATTAGTCCCCAAACCAATCGAACCGCGACCAAAGGGGTCTTTAGTCGCGGTTCGGGAGAAGACCCACGACCAGCTATCTGGGCCCAGCGCGCTCGGTCGACAGCTGGCGGACGGGAGGGGCTTTAGTCCCGGTTGGCCTGGCCAACCGGGACTAAAGGTCCCCGAAGGCCTTTAGTCACGGTTGGCCAGGCCAACCGGGACTAAAGCCCATCCAGCTGGCGGACGGGAGGGGCTGTAGTCCCGGTTGGCCTGGCCAACCGCGACTAAAGGCCCATCCCTATATATAGGACTCAGCTCACTTCACTTCACTCAGCTCACTTCACAATTTTCAGAAGGTGGTGGTGGGTTTGCTTTTGGTTTCTCTTATGCACACAAGGTGTTTGATGAAATGCCCGAGAGCCTATGCACACAAGGTGTTTGATGAAATGCCCGAGAGCCTATGCACACAAGGTGTTTGATGAAATGCCCGAGAGCCTGAAACAAACATGGTATGAAGTGTCCGAGCCACACTTGAGCTTTCTCATTTATTTTTCCTCCGCGATCGCGGTTAGCAACTTGAACCTTTCATGTGTCATTGATAAAATACGCATGTGTGTAGTTCATTGTTTAATTTGTATTATTTCTAGCTAGTTAGTTTAACAAATGCATGATGGTTAATTATATACTTTATATAATAATAATGCAGATGAATCGGCAATGGATGTACGGTCCCCGAGTCTCCGGCGAGTTCACTACGGGTTTGAAAGATTTCCTCGTAGTGGCAAATGCGAACAAGCAGCAAGGTTTTATTATCTGTCCATGTGCTGTCTGTAAGAATGGGAAGGGTTACTCCTCCTCAAGAGACGTTCACATGCACCTGCTGAAGCATGGTTTCATGCCAAGCTATAATTGTTGGACCAAGCATAGAGAAAGAGGGGTTAGAATGGAAGAAGATGAAGAAGGGGATGATATCGATGACATCTATCGTGATCATTTCGGTGATACTTTCATGGAGGATGATGCTGAAGGTGGGGAAGGGTTAGGTGAAGGTGAAGAAGAGGCACATGATGAGCCCGCTGATGATCTTGGTCGGACCATTGCTGATGCACGGAGACGCTGCGAAACTGACAAGAAGAGGGAGAATTTGGATCGCATGTTAGAGGATCACAAAAAGTCGTTGTATCCAGGATGCGATAATAGTCTGAAAAAGCTGGGCTGCACACTGGATTTGCTAAAATGGAAGGCACAGGAAGGTGTAGGTGACTCATCATTTGAAAATTTGCTAAAAATGTTGAAGAATATGTTCCCGAAGAATAACGAGTTGCCCGCCAGTACGTACGAAGCAAAGAAGGTTGTCTGCCCTCTAGGTTTAGAGGTTCTGAAGATACATGCATGCATTAATGACTGCATCCTCTACCGTGGTGAATACGAGAATTTGAATGAATGCCCTGTATGCACTGCATTGCGTTATAAGATCAGAGGCGATGACCCTGGTGACGATGTTGAGGGCGAGAAACCCAGGAAGAGGGTTCCCGCCAAGGTGATGTGGTATGCTCCTATAATACCACGGTTGAAACGTCTGTTCATGAACAAAAAGCATGCCAAGTCGTTGCGATGGCACAAAGAGGACCGTAAGTCCGACGGGGAGTTGAGACACACCGCTGATGGAACGCAATGGAGAAAGATCGACAGAGTTTTCAAAGATTTTGCAGCTGACGCAAGGAACATAAGATTTGGTCTAAATACTGATGGCATTAATCCTTTTGGCGAGCAGAGCTCCAGCCATAGCACCTGGCCCGTGACTCTATGCATCTACAACCTTCCTCCTTGGTTGTGCATGAAGCGGAAGTTCATTATGATGCCAATTCTCATTCAAGGCCCTAAGCAACCCGGCAACGACATCGATGTGTACCTAAGGCCATTAGTTGAAGAACTTTTACAGTTGTGGGCCAGACCTGGTGTACGTGTCTGGGATGAGCACAAAGGAGAGGAATTTGACCTACGAGCGTTGCTTTTTGTAACCATCAACGATTGGCCTGCTCTCAGTAACCTTTCGGGACAGACAAATAAGGGATACAATGCATGCACGCACTGCTTACATGAGACTGAAAGTGTACGTTTGGTTAATTGTAAGAAGAACATGTACCTGGGTCATCGTCGATTTCTTCCCCGAAATCATAACGTAAGAAAGAAAGGCAAGCATTTCAACGGGAAGGCAGATCACCGGCCGAAGCCTGCGGAACGTACTGGTGCTGAGATATTTGATATGGTCAAGGATTTGAAAGTCATCTTTGGAAAGGGTCCTGGCGGACAATCAGTTCCGCGGGGAGTTGACGGGCACGCACCCATGTGGAAGAAGAAATCTATATTTTGGGAGCTAGAATATTGGAAAGTCCTAGATGTCCGCTCTGCAATCGACGTGATGCATGTTACGAAGAATATTTGCGTGAACCTGCTAAGCTTCTTGGGCGTGTATGGGAAGACAAATGATACAAAGGAAGCACGGCAGGACCAGCAACTTTTGAAAGACCCAGATGACCGGCATCCGGAATGGTTTCAAGGTCGTGCCAGCTACGCTCTTACCAAAGAAGAGAAGGTCATTTTTTTTGAATGCCTGAGCAGTATGAAGGTCCCGTCTGGCTTCTCGTCGAATATAAAGGGAATAATAAACATGTCGGAGAAAAAGTTCCAAAACCTGAAGTCTCACGACTGCCACGTGATTATGACGCAATTGCTTCCGATTGCTTTGAGGGGGCTCCTACCGGAAAATGTTCGAGTAGCCATTGTGAAGCTATGTGCATTCCTCAATGCAATCTCTCAGAAGGTAATCAATCCAGAAGATCTACCACGGTTACAGAACGATGTGGTCCAATGCCTTGTCAGTTTCGAGTTGGTGTTCCCACCATCCTTCTTCGATATTATGACGCACCTCCTGGTCCACCTAGTCGAAGAGATTTCCATTCTCGGTCCTGTATTTCTACACAATATGTTCCCCTTTGAGAGGTTCATGGGAGTATTAAAGAAATATGTTCGTAACCGTGCTAGGCCAGAAGGAAGCATCGTCAAGGGCTATGGAAATGAGGAGGTAATTGAGTTCTGTATTGACTATGTTCCTGACCTTAAGCTGATTGGTATTCCTCAATCGCGGCACAAGGGGAGACTAAGTGGAAAAGGCAAGATCGGAAGGGAATCCACGATATGTATGGACAGTCATTCTATGACTGAAGCACAACACACAGTTCTGCAAAATTCCAGCTTGGTGGCTCCGTACTTCGAGCAACACAAGAATATTTTACGCTCGGACAACCCGGGGAAGCCTGAATCCTGGATTAGAAAGGCCCACATGGAGACTTTCGGCAGTTGGTTGCGAAAACATTTAATGAATGACAATGATGTTGGAGATCAGCTGTACATGTTGGCCAAGAAACCATCTTCGACTATAACGACTTTCCAAGGGTACGAGATAAATGGGAATACATTTTACACCATCGCCCAAGATAAAAAGAGCACCAACCAAAACAGTGGTGTCCGCTTTGATGCAGCAACCGAGAATGGGCAAAAGGTCACATATTATGGTTACATAGAGGAGATATGGGAACTTGACTATGGACCCTCCTTTAAGGTCCCTTTGTTCCGGTGCAAATGGTTCAAGCTAACAGGAGGTGGGGTAAAGGTGGACGAGCAATACGGAATGACAATGGTGGATTTCAACAATCTTGGTTACCTTGACGAACCATTCGTCCTTGCCAAAGATGTCGCTCAGGTTTTTTATTTGAAGGACATGAGTAGCAAACCGAGGAAACGGAAAGATAAGAAAACGATCAGTACATCATGCGATGATCCAAAGCGCCACATTGTTCTTTCAGGGAAAAGAAACATCATGGGAGTGGAGGACAAGACAGACATGTCAGAAGATTATAATATGTTTGGTGAAATTCCGCCCTTCAAAGGGAACACTGACCCAAGCATTAAGTTAAATGATGAGGATGCTCCATGGATACGGCACAATCGTAAGCAAGCAGGGACACAAGGGAAGAATTGATGTGTAATAATTTATTGTACCAAACTTTGTTGAATGGATCATGTGAATTAAAACGTACGATGGCGAATCCGGATGATTTGTATTTGGTCGATGAACTGAATGATGTATCAAACCTTTTTTCAAACCTTCAACGGATCGATGAACTGATTTTTTTGATATATTATTTGTATTTTTAAGATTTTAAAATGAATTAGTTTTATTTTTCTGATTTTTTTGATATATTATTTGTATTTTCAAGATTTTAAAATGAATTAGTTTTATTTTTCTAATTTTTTCGATATATAATTGTATTTTTAAGATTTTAAAATGAATTAGTTTTATTTTTCTGATTTTTTTGATATATTATTTGTATTTTCAAGATTTTAAAATGAATTAGTTTTATTTTTCTGATTTTTTTGATATATAATTGTATCTTTAAGATTTTAAAATGAATTATTTTTATTTTTCTGATTTTTTTGATATATAATTGTATTTTTAAGATTTTAAAATGAATTATTTTTATTTTTCTGATTTTTTTGATATATAATTGTATTTTTAAGATTTTAAAATGAATTAGTTTTATTTTTCTGATTTTTTTGATATATAATTGTATTTTTAAGATATTGAAATGAATTAGTCGCGGTTGTTGTCCCCAACCGCGACTAAAGGCTCTTTCTGCGCGGGAACGAAAGCGGCGCCAAAACCCTTTAGTCGCGGTTGGTGTGGCGGACCACGACTAAAGCTACCGTTTAGTCGCGGTTGGTGTGGCCAATCGCGACTAAAGGGTACCTTTAGTCGCGGTCCGCCTCCCCAACCGGGGCTAAAGGTCTGTCTATATATACTGCACTTAGCAGTTTCCGCCAGTTCCCATTCTTCTCTCGACGCCGAAGCCCTGCCCCGACGCCGATCGACGCCGAAGCCCTGCCCCGACGCCGATCGACGCCGACGCCGACGCCCTGCCCCGACGCCGACGCCCTGCTCCTAGTGAGCTCCGCCGGCCCCCACTTCGCCTGCCCTGCGTGCCGCCGCCTCCGCCCCCAGTGAGCGCCGCCGCCGCCCGTGCCCTGCCCTAGCGCGCCGCCGCCGCCGCCGCCCCTGCCCTGCCCTGCCCTTGCCCGCCGCCCGCCGCCCGCCGCCCCCCTGCCCGCCGCCCGCCGCCCCTGGCCCTGCCCCTGGCCGCCGCCGCCGCCCGCGCGCCGCCCGTTGCCCGCCCCTGCCCGCCACCCCTGCCCGCCGCCCACCGCCCGCCCGCTGCCCCTGCCAAAGAAACCAAAAAGAAAGAAGAAAGAAAGAAGAAAGTAAAAGGAAGAAGAAAAAAGGAAGAAGAAAGAAAAAGGAAGAAGAAAAAAAGGAAACAAAACAAAACCAAAAGAAACAAGAAAAAAAAAGGAAGAAGAAAAAAAGGAAGAAGATAAAAGGAAGAAGAAAAAAAGGAAGAAGAAAAAAAGAAAGAAGAAAGAAAGAAGAAAGAAAAAGGAAGAAGAAAAAAAGAAAAAAAAATGAAAACAAAACAAAACCAAAAGAAAGAAGAAAAAAAAGGAAGAAGAAAAAAGGAAGAAGAAAAAAAGAAAGAAGAAAGAAAGAAGAAAGAAAAAGGAAGAAGAAAAAAAGAAGAAAGAAAAAGGAAGAAGAAAAAAAATGAAAACCAAATGAAAACCAAAAGAAAGAGGAAATAAAAAGGAAGAAGAAAAAAAGAAAGAAGAAAGAAAGAAGAAAGAAAAAGGAAGAAGAAAAAACAAGAAAGAAAAAGGAAGAAGAAAAAGAAAGGAAGAAGAAAAACAAAGGAAGAAGAAAAAAAGAAAGAAGAAAAAGGAAGAAGAAAAAAAGAAATAAGAAAGAAAGAAGAAAGAAAAAGGAAGAAGAAAAAACAAGAAAGAAAAAGGAAGAAGAAAAAAATGAAAACCAAAAGAAAGAAGAAAGAAAAAGGAAGAAGAAAAAAAGAAGAAGAAAGGAAGAAGAAAGGAAGAAGAAGAAAGAAAGAAAAAAGAAAAAGGAAGAAGAAGAAAGAAAGAAGAAAGGAAGAAGAAGAAAGGAAGAAGAAGAAAGAAAGAAGAAGAAAGGAAGAAGAAGAAAGAAAGAAGAAGAAAGGAAAAAGGAAGAAGAAGAAAGGAAGAAGAAGAAAGAGGAAGAAGAAAGGAAGAAGAAGAAAAAACGAATTTTTACTTAAAGAATCTTATTTTTTAATTCCTCCTCCTCTATGTCCCCTTAATCTTATTTTTTAATTCCTTTATACTTAAAGAATTTTTACTACATGCAGGAGTGACATATGGCGGACGATAGAACCGAGCCGCTTAGGGATCCGGAGGCTGAACGTTATTTAATGGGCATCATCAACAACGAGATTCCTTATGTGCCGGGCTCAGAATATGAGCAACAAGAGGATGTAGTCTCTTCTTATCTGAACCTTGACGGTGGAACAGAGATTGTCGATGATCAAGAAGGTGAAGGAACGGACATTGTCGACGGAGGTCAACCGTCAACAGCCGACGATCTCGAATTGCAAGTAGCAACCACCTCCTGCGAGGTATATATATACATTGAGAGCCTCTCGTGATACAAACTTACTGAAATGTGAATACATATGTATTAACGCGCGCGACTCTCTTTCTTTTTTTAGCCCTCCGGATCGAGTACGACAAAGCGTGGCAAATCCAAGGCGATGAAAACAGGAGAAACATATGCCATTGAGTTTGTCAGTGAAACCGGCAAGCCCCTACAGCACACCTCAAAGTTTATCAACCAATGCGGAGTCGTTGTTAGAGACAACGTCCCGATCACCGTCCAGGAATGGAAGGAGCCAAAGAAGGCACGTCTTGGTTTCAGTTTTGTCGACAAGAGAACGAAAAAGGATTGCTGGAGAAAGCTTATGGAACATTTCATTCTACCTCCGGAATACAACAAAGTCGATGAATTCGGTAACGAGGTTCCGGGTGGACGTCAGAGGAGGAGGCTAGTTAAAGAGTTCGCTCTTCAAAAGATGGGCGAAGCATTCCGGAACTTCAAGAAAACTTTAACCCGTGACTATGTCAACAAGGGTAAGACTCCGGATTTCAATGGACAACATGAGAAACTGAAAGATGATTGGCCAGAATTTGTGAGGCAAAAGCAATCGGAGCATTTCAAGGAAATATCGAAAAAAATAAGGATAATGCGAGTAAGAAAAAGTACCATCATATTATGGGGCCAGGAGGATACCTCCTTTCGGAGCCTAGGTGGCAGAAGATGGAGGAGGACCTGAGGGTGCGAGGAATCCCTCTAGGTACAGAGGGATGGGACCCAAGGGCCAAAAGCTGGTGGTACGGGCATGGGGGATCGCTAGACCCGGAGACAGGGGTGTGTGTTCATCGGCAGAGACATTTTGCTCCCACCCAAGCCCTTATTGACGCAATGACCCAAGCTCAAGAGGGCTTGATCAAGTTCAACAGAGAGAAAGACGCACTGACAATAGCCCTCGGGAATGATGAACACGGAGGACGTGTACGAGGCAAAGGCAAAGTTTCGTGGAAAGTAGGGTTTTCCCAGGACAATGACCCGTACTGTTACAGAAGCCGTAAGAGAAAGACGGACCGGGATGCAGATCTTATGACGAAGTTTGCATCGGAACTCCATAAGTTGAAGCAGACCGTGCATGAACTAGTGAAAGAAAAATCGGCTGCAGGGCCGCATGAAGATCATGAAGCGGATCGCGGAAGCCAGCAGCGGAGAAGCAGCGTGGCTTCCACGGATGCCCCGCCTGGTGCTAGTGCACCGATGATCGAGATTCGTGCACCGGAGCCTCACTACCCCGTGGATGATGTAAAGGAGATGAAAGAATGTGATCTGCATTATCCCGTGGGGAACGTTTCCATGAAGGTAGCTAGCGGCAGTGCTTTACCCTGTACACCTGGAGCACTCCACCACAACAACCCCATTGCATATGGCTATGCTCGTGTCACGGTGGAAGACATAGTCCAAGGGTTTGAGGACCTGGAGATTGACAAACCTACACCCGAAGGGGAGAGAAGACTTGGAGATGTCAAGCGCCAGTACATTCTATGGAAAAAGAAGTACATAGTGTTTCCAGGCGAGGCGCCAAGGCTAGCAAGTCCACCCCCCTCCGATGGTGGTGGTGGTGGTGGCGGTGGTGGTGGTCGTGGTGGTTCACCTACACCTCCTTCACGCCATTCGACGCCGTCCCCCGATCCACAACCTCCGGCGGGTACGACGCCCCCCAATCCTCCTCCGGCGGGTACGACGCCCCCCAATCCACCTCCAGCGAAGAAGCAGAAGCAGGCGGACAACAAGGAAACCCGCTCCTGGACTATTAACCCGGACCCTTATGTACCCCTAAGACCACAAGGGTACCGGAGCCATCACTGAAGCCTCTCCTCCCAAGGCCTGGGGAACTTAGTGAAGCTGAAATCAAATTGGTCGCGTCTGCTGATTATGAGAAATGGAAGGCGGATATGAAGGAGAAAAAAGAGCCTGAGCCCAAGCAAGTATTCACTGAGAAGCAAAAGAAGTGGGCTAAGGATTTTTTGACGACACCGTCCCAAGCCGAGCTGAATATGCCTGACGACTATGGACATGAACTTCGTAGGCAAGCAAAAATATTGAAGGAGGAAGAAAGTAAAAAAAGCGGGAAACAAGTTGACCAGCTCGGGATGCAGAAGAAACAATCGATCCCCCCGCTCATAGTGAAAGCCGGTCCAGAAGAGGACCCCGAGATCATAGCAGCTGCGGCAGCACTTGGATTGACTGTAGCGGGTGCCATGAAACAAGCGTCCGAGATGAGTTTGACTCTTCGTGCCTTCTTAGACCTTGAGGATGCGCCAGTATGTGAGATAGCATTACAATATGTGCCGAATGGGCCTCTCGTCGAGCCTGCGCAGGAAAATAGTCTACCACCACAAATGCGAAATCTGCTACGTTGGTACAAGCAATTCATAACATGGGCCGACAAAGAATATGCTTATGCGGATGTTACAGAACAGCATCACACCAAACGGTACTCTGTAGAAATTCATATGAGTGAATTGTTCCAGCTGTTCAATCTGCGCGAGCTCGACAAATCTATGCTGAGTTGCTACGTTCTGTAAGTGATTTATTTCTACCTCATCTCGTTCTTCATTGCCTGCACTATATATATATATATATTGTCCTAACTATATTGTTGCGTACGCTATTATGCAGATTGAAGATTTGGGAATGCAAAATAAGAATCATCCATGATGTTGGGTTCATTGACCCACATATCGTTAATGGACATGTGTTACAACATCACCCCAAAGACGTGGAGAAAGACCTGTACATGTTTCTTAGAAAGCATCAACTCAAAAGTCATATTCTATTTCCTTACAATTTTGAGTGAGTGTTTCTCTCTTGTGCCCATTCTCTTTTGTTTACTCCATGCATGGTATGTCTAATCGATGAGTTATGCATGACTGTGCATGTAACGTGTCCGCAGGTTCCACTGGATTCTGCTAAATATTGAACTTCACACCTCCAGAGTTCTAATCATGGACTCTATGGATTCGGATCCAAAGCGTTGGGCCGACATGAGAAAAATGCTGCAAAAGTAATTATTTTCAATCATTTGAGCTCTATATCGATCGGTCTCTTTCGTTCATTTCCTAATATCAAGTAACTAATAACTCCCTTATTCATTTAATTTTCTTTGCCCTGTAGGGTTTGGAGACGGTTCTCAGAAGAAATTGTCGGTGAATTCAAACATGAGCTAGATTTCAGAAGGTTAGTTAATGTGGATAAGCAGCCACCGGAGACCAATCTATGTGGATACTATGTTTGTGAGAACATCCGGAGACACACCACTGAGCGGAAGGCATCAGATAGCGTGCGGAACGCGACGGATAACTTGCGGAGGAGGCTTAGTCCAGAAGCTCGCTTCCGACCAATTCAAGAAGAATTAGCAGGATTTTTCATGAGGGAAGTCATCAATCCTAAAGGAGAACACTATACCGAGGACGAAGAAATTTATATGCATACCCGAGATTGAATCTTGTTCGAAGTTGTATATGGTCATCCATCCTAATTGTGTATGGAAACTTGTTCGAAGTTGTATATGGTCACCCGAGATTGAATATATATTATATATTCCTCTTGAATTCTTCTTGTTTGAAATTTCATATGCATGTATATAGTAGCGTAGAATATGTGTACTGAAACTTCATCAAAAATAAAATAAAACACAAAATAAAATATAAAACAAATAAAACACTACAAATTAAAAAAAACCAGGTTTAGGGGGGCTGAAACCCTAAACCTACGGAGGAGGCCTTTAGTCCCGGTTGGCCACGAGAACCGGGACTAAAGGTCCTCCGCCCCGACGGACCACGGGCGCCCACGTGGACGGACCTTTAGTCCCGGTCGGCCACAAGAACCGGGACTAAATCCTTAAGTCGCGGTCCGTAAGAGGCGCGTCTAGGGGGGGGGGGGTCTTTAGTCGCGCATCTTTAGTCCCGGTTGCGCAGCCGGGTCTAAAGGCTGTGGCGAACCGGGACTAAAGGGCTTTTTTCTACCAGTGTCTGCTGGATCCCACACCAATTGTAACGCGTATTTTTGTTTCTTGTTGCAAGTTCGTTGACATCGTGGTGGGAGTTCTGGTGCATGACCGTCGCTGCTGAGAAAGACACAACCTCCTCCTCCTCGTCAGATGGCATAGTCTGGATGCTGTCATGCCACATTGATGTTCTGGTTGGCGTTTCATTAGAGAGTAATCAGAGCCGAGGACGACACGCTCATGTCCAATGTAAACCAATAAAAAACTAAACTTAGCATTGTTCACCAGATCAATTGACTTGGGATCATATCCCATACTCCAAACTAGAGTTTCAAAGAACGATACCCGTAGTCCATCCATCATTCTTGTCATCGACAATGCCTGTTATGTGACTCAGTTCTTCGATTAGACCAAACCTGATTATTGGTAGTTAATGTTTGCTCGAAAATGAAACACGACATTTATGTAATAAGTACATAGAAATAGAAGTGCGGGATATGAATTGACTTGCACATCTTAGATCAAGCATAATTGTAGACTTATGGCGTCGCGGATTAACTGAGCTCGAGCTTAGGTGAACAGTAAAATCTGAAGAAAAAATGAAAACAAATTCTAAAAAATGCGATAAACTTTGACAAATGTTTTCAATTCTTGCAAAGTTTCATCATAGAATGACATTTCAAGATGAAACTTTCCGAGCATTGTAAACATTTGTCAAGGTTTGTCACAAATAAAATTCTGATTGTTTTTTATTTACTGTTCACACGAGCTCATACGAGGAAGGACACTTTCAGCTTATGGCCGCTTATAGTGCTTACAGTAAATACGAAGAAGAAAAAAGGGAAGGTGAAAAAATGCTAGCTTTACAGCCATCTTATTATATGAATGATTATACTGTAAATGATAGCTTCACAGGGTATGACCACATACAAAAATACAGTAGTATCATATAGCCAACAAGTGACTATACTCATCGCAAAAAAAATAAATAAGTGACTATACTATTAGCCATGCTCCTCGCCAAAAAAAAACCACCCAAAAGCGTGTCTTTTATATGTCGAAAATAGATGGAGTAATGCTCAAAAAAAAAAAAATGGAGTAGTGCTTCGGCCTATTCATCCCGTGACGCACGCAACCCTCCTGTTACCAAATTTGCTATCACTTTCTGTTTTTGTGAACGCTAACGGAACCTTTGATTTGTGTCAAAGTGGCAAGAGAGTTTCTTTAACCGGACAGTCCACGCGTGACGGCATTTAACCTTTGGTTTATTTAACCTGTGTCACGGAAATTTTGATCAGAACAGCGACGCCATTTAGGCTGTTTTCTAGGTATAAAAGAGACCCTGCCGGCGACCGATGAGGTGAGCGGTGGTGGGGTGGTGAGGGTACCTGCTGACTCTGCGTCTGACCCGCGTGGAGCGGATGGCATCTGTCATGCGGACACGGAAGACCAGTTCGTGTATACCGATACGAGAGTCAACCATTCAACACAACCTACATATATTTTAGCAACTGTTTGAAAACAATATCCCCTTTTCAAATATATATATATATATATATATATATATATATATATATATATATATATATATATAAGGAAAATGCATCCTACTACCGGATGTAACTACAACCATTTCTCGTATACTACCATGCGGTAGTATATACTTTACTTTATTATTTTTAGTATGTTCATATACTATATCTAAGATACTTCAAAGTGATTTTTATGAAAAAATTGCAAATGAGCTCATAGTTTTATTGTATTTATGAAATACGTACATATTTGTACGCGAGATGGAGTATACACAAAATATGATACATACTACCTAAAAAGTAGTATATATATACTACCTAAACATTCTTATATACTACATACTACGCGTACATACTCTCCGGTATGATAGATACTACCTAGAATGTACGAAATAAAAGTGGGAGTAACTACACCCGGTAGTATGAAAAATTTGTCATATATATATATATATATATATATATATATATATATATATATATATATATATATATATATATATATATCAACAACTATTTGAACTAGATAGATGAAATTCATGCAAACGCGGTGAATTTCATTCAAGTTCAAGTCATAATTTACATAAAAGGTCGATACTTTGACCGTTTAACTAAAATTGAAAAAAAAAACTAAACCCTATAAAGGATGACCACCTCATAAGCGTGGTTGCCTTGCCCTGCCGGACCGTCTCGTCGTCCGTGTCGCCGTCGTCGTCGTGGTCCCTTCAGCAGCGGTAAGGCGCCGGAGGGCCGCAGCCTTGTCCGACGGCTGCCTGCCGCTCCGCCTCTAGCTACGCGGTGCGGAGGGCCACCGCGACCACTACGACCGTCTTCGCGGTGGTGACGGAGCGGTCTAGTGCCCACCCGACGGCCAGGTCGGGGTCATTGAGGACCCAATCCGACGCGACACCACTTTTGGCGAACGCGGAGCGGCGACACGCGTTGCGCCGGTCGTACCGCACTGCCCTGCCACACACTCTTCGCCGAAGTCGATGACCCTAGAGCCCGACTGTTCGTCGACACTGCTGCCTCGCAAGAAGTGAAGGATGCGGCCCCGCGCCTTCGCGATCGCGGGCTGCAACTCCTCCTAGACGGCGTGGCGATGGCGGCAGGGCAGGTCCGTCATTGCGGGCGTACTGGCTGTGCGGGGGCGACGTCGTCTTGTCCTTGACCCGACGTCCAATCTGGATGCCGCGGTAGCGCAGGGGTGACGCCGATTCATCCTTGACGTAGCTTCCGATCTAGACGCCACATTTGCGCTCGGGCGACGCCGGCTCGTCCTGGACTAGCTGGAGCAGGGACGTCGTCTCGTGCTTCACGCGGTGTCGTGGTGGGGACTCCTCCTCCTCCTTGACGTGCACCAGCGATGGTGCGACAGGCCCATGGGACGGAGCGAACGCTCTGCCATTAATTTGATCTGACAGACAAATTCTTCCTCCGTCACTGCAGCATCCGAGAGGAGGCGGGACCTGTGCTACTGCTGTTGTTGTGGCTGTTGCTGTGTTTTCTAGTCCTCCTCATCGCTGGAGGAGATAATGATCTCCTCCTTGCCAGAGGAGCCGGGGGCCGTGGATGCCAAGGGGCCAGGGAGTGAGGACGACAACGCCAAGATCCGCCTAATGAGGAGCTTCCATCGCCTTCGCCTACAGGCATGAAGAACCACGACTTCGGAATGGCCCTTGGGCTCGGAGAGGAGGAAGGGCTCGGGGACGGTGACGGGAGGGGGAGTGTGGCTCTGTGCGTCACCAGTGCACGACTTAAATCGTCGCGGGCAGGCCATGCGAAGGTGTTGGAAATATGCCCTAGAGGCAATAATAAAATGGTTATTATTGTATTTCCTTGTTCATGATAATTGTCTTTTATTCATGCTATAATTGTATTAACTGGAAACCGTAATACATGTGTGAATACATAGACCACAACATGTCCCTAGTGAGCCTCTAGTTGACTAGCTCGTTGATCAACAGATGGTCATGGTTTCCTGACCATGGACATTGGATGTCATTGATAACGGGATCACATAATTAGGAGAATGATGTGATGGATGAGACCCAATCCTAAGCATAGCACAAGATCGTGTAGTTCGTTTGCTAAAGCTTTTATAATGTCAAGTATCATTTCCTTAGACCATGAAATTGTCTAACTCCCTGATACCGTAGGAGTGCTTTGGGTGTACCAAACGTCACAACGTAACTGGGTGGCTATAAAGGTGCACTACGGGTATCTCCGAAAGTGTTTGTTGGGTTGGCACGAATCAAGGCTGGGATTTGTCACTCCGTATGACGGAGAGGTATCTCTGGGCCCACTCGGTAATGAATGAAGTTCATCATTAAATGTTACTATGTTGAAGTAATCTCCTTCCTCAAGCTCAGAAACAGCAGTTGAGATGGCACTCTTAACATTCTCAATAGGCTTTCCTTGCATGCTTCCACTTGTATCAACAATAAACACAACTGCCTTTCTGAAGATCTATCACACATAACTCGAATGAGATAAATATCCATTCACAGAAATATTTTATGAAGCACAAAAGCAGATAAAAAACATTTTGTCATGTTGAATTAGATTGGTAAATTTTTCACACATAAAGTAGGGCTAAAGGAATGTCAACATGAAAAACAGAATGAACACGACTCACGAGAAACTTAGTTAAGTACCTTAAATACTTTCAGTGAGTTACAAACTTTAAGTAAAGATGTTTCAGTAAAGTTATCTTCAAGCATCAAGTGATTTTTGCACTGATATAGTTTAGTTACTAGTGTCGAGATAACAAGACAATAAGTAAAAGGAACTACCTTCCTTTTCTGGTTATTTCCAGGTAAGAGGAAAATGCTGAAAATGTCTCTGTTATCATAGTCACGTAATGTTGAGCGCTGCACAAGCACTCCACCGGACACATCACCTGAGTAAACCTGCAGACATGAACGATGCATTAGGTAATGACACTGATCTCAATGGCACCCATGCAGTAAAAGCTGTAGTCACCATGTTAATAAAAGTTATTAATTAATAAAGTGTTTATTCGAAAAGGTTTGTCCTTCAACCCTAAAATCTGAATCTGTATGATTTGGGACCTCAAACAAATCAGTAAAGGGAGAGGGCCCACACTCATCGGACCGCACTCAGAAAAGACAGCACCGTGCAGTCTCGCCTACTGATGTGGCAGTGATGTGGCCCACTCCCTGTATTTGTTTGGTACAATGTTTTCCTTCGTTGCATTCTTGTAGCATGCTAATGACTAAACTACTAATATTAAGGTATTATTATGTCGTGTACTAGGGTTAGGAAGACTGGAAGAGGCTCTCGCCCCTGGATGCAAGATAGAAGAACTGTTCTTCTAGATCTTGCTTGCTTTACTCCTCATAGGGGGTCCTCTTTACATAGAGGTCTAACAATCCAATCTAAGTAACAAATCACAGATATTATCTCCAATTGGTTTGAGTCCCAAGCTAAAAAATATATTCTTAATTTAAATGATAAACTTTGTAACTCAGAGATCAAGGGGATCCTCTCCCTAACTCGCTGCTGGATGGGCCATGTACTGTATCTGCTTTGATATCTTCGAGCTTGCTGTTGATAGAATGCGGAACGGGCTATAGCCACGTCGCGTTCCTCCTCTAAGGCCTCCAGGTTGTCCTGCCGATCAAGCTCGGCTTCACTTTCTTCGTACATGCGCACTCGAGGTGAGTCATGAATTATGTCGCAGGGCAGAACCGCCTCAGCGCCGTACACCATAAAGAATGGTGTGAATCCGGTGGTACGATTTGGCGTGGTTCGCAGCCCCCAGAGTACGGAGTCGAGCTCCTCTACCCAGTGCATATTAGATTCCTTGAGGGACCGCACTAGTCTGGGTTTGATGCCGCTCATGATGAGACCATTTGCACGTTCGACCTGACCATTAGTTTGTGGGTGATAGACAGAAGCATAGTCGAGCTTAATGCCCATGTTTTTGCACCACAGCTTTACTTCGTCAGAGGTGAAGTTTGTGCCGTTATCGGTGATAATGCTATGGGGGGCACCGTAACGGTGTACGACCCCGGATATGAAGTCTATCACAGGTCCGGATTCGGCCGTCTTGACAGGCTTGGCTTCTATCCATTTGGTGAATTTATCCAGCATGACCAATAAGTATTTTTTTCTTGTGGGTTCCGCCTTTAAGGGGTCCCACCATATCAAGCCCCCAGACCGCAAAAGGCCAAGTGATGGGGATAGTTCAGAGGGCGTTGGGTGGCATATGGCTTTGGTTGGCAAAGAGCTGGCAACCGACGCATCGTTTGACTAGGTCCTGAGCGTCTGCTCGGGCCGTCGGCCAATAGAAGCCCGTACGGAAAGCCTTGCTTACAAGGGACCGAGCTGCGGCGTGGTGGCCACCGAGTCCGGCATGAATTTCAGCCAACAGACTCTGCCCTTCCTCTTCGGAGATACACCTTTGAAGTACTCCTGTAGTGCTTTTCTTATATAGCTCTCCCTCGTGGACTTTGTAGGCTTTAGATCGCCGCACTATGCAGCGTGCCTCATTTTGGTCCTCGGGGAGTTCCTGCCTAGTAAGGTAGGCTAGGAATGGTTCCGTCCACGGGGCGATGACCGCCATTATTACGTGGGCTGACGGTATAATTTCGGTGGCAGGGCCACCGATTATGTCTGATTGTTCGGCGTCGGGTTGTGCGGTTATGTCCGGACTGTTATCCGAAGGTTCCCCCTCCCATGTTACGGATGGTTTGAATAATCTTTCTAAGAAGATGTTGGGGGGGACCGCATCTCGTTTTGCTCCGATGCGTGCCAGGACGTCCGCTGCCTGATTATTTTCTCGGGCTATGTGGTGAAACTCCAGTCCCTCGAACCGAGCTGACATTTTTAGTACGGCATTGCGATAAGCAGCCATTTTTGGGTCTTCGGCATCGAAGTCGCCATTTATTTGGGATATCGCGAGGTTTGAGTCCCCGCGTACTTCCAGGCGTTGAATGCCCATGGATACTGCCATCCAGAGACCATGTAGAAGGGCCTCGTATTCGGCTGCATTGTTGGAGTCCGTGTACATAATTTGGAGTACATATTGGACTGTATCTCTTGTAGGGGACGTCAGAACGACGCCAGCCCCCAGTCCGGCCAGCATTTTGGAGCCGTCGAAATGCATGATCCAGTTTGAGTATGTGCCGTACTCTTTAGGGAGTTCGGCCTCTGTCCATTCGGCGACGAAGTCGGCTAGGACTTGTGATTTAATGGCTCGCCGTGGTTTGTAGGTTATATCGAACGGGAGGAGCTCTATGGCCCATTTCGCTATCCGGCCCGTTGCATCGCGGTTGTTGATAATATCGTTGAGTGGTACTTCCGAGGCTACAATTATAGAACACTCTTGAAAGTAGTGTCGTAGCTTCCGGGATGCCATAAACACCGCGTATGCGATCTTTTGGTAATGCGGGTACCGTGATTTGCATGGTGTGAGGACAGTGGACACGTAGTAAACCGGCCTTTGAAGGGGTAGTTTGTGTCCGTCCGTTATCCGTTCGACGACGAGTACTGCGCTAACAACTTGATGAGTTGCGGCAATGTACAACAGCATGGGTTCGCCGGTATTCGGCGCGGCCAGGACGGGATTTGTTGCCAAGATGGCCTTTATTTCCTCGAGTCCGGCGGTGGCAGTGTCCGTCCACTCGAAGTGTTCGGTGCGCCTAAGGAGGCGGTAAAGGGGCAATGCCTTTTCTCCCAAGCGGGAGATAAAGCGGCTTAAAGCCGCCACGCATCCGGTGAGTTACTGTATTTGTTTGAGGTCTTTTGGCACATCCAATTGTGACAAAGCTCGGATTTTAGCTGGATTTGCTTCAATTCCTCTACCGGATACAATGAAGCCCAGAAGCTTTCCGGCTGGAACGCCGAAAACGCATTTTTCTGGATTGAGCTTAATGTCGTATTTTCGGAGGTTGTCGAATGTAAGCCTCAAGTCGTCTACTAGAGATTCGACATGTCTTGATTTAACGACCACATCATCTACATACGCATCCACTGTTTTGCCGATCTGGTTTGCCAGACATGTTTGAATCATGCGCTGATATGTTGCACCGACGTTTTTTAGCCCAAAGGGCATTGTGTTGAAGCAGAATGGGCCGTATGGTGTGATGAAAGCTGTTGCGGCTTGGTCTGATTCTGCCATCTTTATCTGATGGTAACCGGAGTATGCGTCGAGGAAGCATAGGGAATCGTGTCCTGCAGTGGCGTCGATGATTTGATCTATTCGAGGGAGGGGAAAAGGATCCTTTGGGCAGGCCTTATTAAGGTCTTTGAAGTCGACACACAGGCGCCAGGATTTGTCCTTCTTTGGTACCATTACCAGGTTCGCTAGCCAGTCCGGGTGTTTTATATCTCTAATGAATCCGGCCTCCAATAATTTGGTTAGCTCCTCTCCCATGGCCTGTCTCTTTGGCTCGGAGAAACGCCGAAGGGCTTGTTTGACAGGTTTGAATCCTTTCTGGATATTTAAGCTGTGCTCGGCCAGCCTGCGTGGGATTCCTGGCATATCTGAGGGGTGCCAAGCGAAAATGTCCCAGTTCTCTCGTAGGAACTCGCGTAGTGCGGCGTCTACATCAGGGTTCAGTTGTGCCCCGATGGAGGCTGTTTTATTGGGGTCCGTTGGGTGGACCTGGAATTTGACTATTTCGTCCGCTGGTTTGAAGGATGTGGATTTGGATCTCTTATCGAGTATCACATCATCCCTGTTAACCGTGGATCGTAGCGCCGTCAGTTCTTCGGCCGCTAAGGCTTCAGATAGTGCCTCGAGGGCCAATGCGGCTGTCTTGTTTTCGGCGCGGAGTGCTATGTCCGGATTACTAGCGAGAGTGATAATTCCGTTTGGCCCAGGCATCTTAAGCTTCATGTACCCGTAATGGGGTATAGCTTGGAAAACTGTGAATGCCTCTCGTCCTAATATAGCGTGATATCCGCTTTTGAACGGGGTCACCTGGAACGTGATTTGTTCAGACCTGTAATTATCCAGCGTGCCGAATACCACATCTAGTGTGATCTTTCCGGTGCAGCGCGCTTCCTGACTAGGGATTATTCCTCTAAAGGTTGTGCTGCTTCGCTCGATGCGGTTCCAGTCTATTTCCATCTTTTGGAGGGTTTCCTCGTAGATGAGGTTCAATCCGCTGCCTCCGTCCATAAGTAGCTTTGCGAGGCGACAGCCGTCCACTATGGGTCTGAGAACCAATGCGGCTGGTGCTCTGGCTGTTCGAAATTTAGGTTCGTCGCTCGCGTTGAAGGTGATAGCAGTATTGCTCCATGAATTTATTGTTGCTACTTGGTAGACTTCGGTGAGGCTGCGAAGTGTTCTTTTTCGCATGTTATTTGATGCGAAAGTCTCAGAGATTGTGAGAACGGTACTGAAATTCCCGGGCAGGTTTCCTTCGACCTCTGGAATTAGGAGATCCTCGCCAATTTTGGCCACCTGCCGGAGTTTCCAACATGCCCTGAGGCCGTGTGTTGGGGTGGCGTCCTCTGCACTATGAATCTTGCAGGGTCCATCTAGCCACTTTTCTAGTACGGTTCCATGCCCCCTAGAGGGTTTTGATTTTTTGTTTAATCCGGGCGCCTTACTGTGGTGCGCCCTCTTGGTTCGGACGGGATTGCTATTTAAGCCCGGATTATCCCAAAATTTAATTTCGGTTTTCCAAGCACTTTCCATCGCACAATATTTTGTACTATGGACGCCAAGTCAACAAAGCGTGTAATATTACGACGACTTACGGCGTTGAGTATTCCCTTGTCCATGCAGTTACTGCAAAAGATTGAAACTGCGTCTCCCTCGTGGCAGTCCTTTATCCTGTTCATAAGCAGGAGGAATCTGGCCCAGTAATGATGTACTGTTTCTTCGGGCATCTGCCTGATTTGGGAGAGATCGCTTAAGATCGGGCGGGCGGAACTCGTTAAATCTGATACTTCGCCCGGTTTACTGTTCGGAAGCCGAAGAACCTCCGGATTCTGAGATCCGGAGTCGTGGATGTTATCTGGTTTGCCTGGTTCTAAGCCCAGGTCTTGGATTGTATCCTCCCCTCCGCGGACATCCGGCATGGAGGGTTCCGGAATTCGGACGTAGCTGGTCCTTAGGATAGATGAGGGGTCGCCGCATTGTGTCTCCACCACAGCAACATGGTGGGTGGCTTGGGGAGAGTTGATTTCCCTTAGATCGGGTTTGAGCCCAACCTGGTTGTAATTTGTAGCGACCCCCAAGGCGGCGATGCGATCCAGGAGCTCGTTTACGGAAGAGAGCTCCACCGGATCTAGCTGCTCGGCAAATTCCAAGCTGACGTGGAGATTGCTTTCGATGACTCGAGAGGTCACCGTCGGTGCAACGGCCGAACAGGCGGTCATGAGAAAACCACCCAGCCGGAGGGTCTGGCCGACAGCCAAAGCTCCCTCAGTGACGGCGCCGTCTTTAAAGACGGGAAAAGGCATCCTTCCTGATTACGACAGCACAGAGGAACTCTCAATGAAAGCACCAATGCCGGTGTCAAAACCGGCGGATCTCGGGTAGGGGGTCCCGCACTGTGCGTCAAGGTCGGATGGTAACAGGAGACAAGGGACACTTTATTTTACCCAGGTTCGGGCCCTCTCGATGGAGGTAAAACCCTACTCCTGCTAGATTAATATTGATGATATGGGTAGTACAAGAGTAGATCTACCACGAGATCAAGGAGGCTAAACCCTAGAAGCTAGCCTATGGGTATGATTGTGTATGATGATGGTTGTCCTACGGACTACAACCCTCCGGTTTATATAGACACCAGATAGGGTTAGGGTTACACAGAGTCGGTTACATTGGTAGGAGATCTTGAATATCCGCACGCCTAGCTTGCCTTCCACGCCAAGAAAAGATCCTTCCGGACACGAGACGAAGTCTTCAATCTTGTATCTTCATAGTCCTGGAGTCCGGCTGAAGGTATAGTCCGGCTATCCGAACACCCCCTAATCCAGGACTCCCTCACCCACGCAACCCATTCGTGCAAGGCAAGAGGTGGAACTAAAGTTTAGTCCCACATTGCTAGTTTAGAGGGAGTTGAACCTCTTTATAAGGGTGGTTCTTTCCCCACATGTATGAGCATGAGAACAAGAGGGACATCCATGTGCGCTCCTCCTCCTCCGCCCGCCTTGCCACAACGTGCCGTGCCGCACCGCGGGTTGCGAGAATGAGCTGAGCTGATGTCTAAATTTTTGCCACGCACAACGGGTATACGAACGGTCACACGGTAGCTGAAACGTTTTGCTATAATGGAGACTGAATACGAACGGCACACCTCTTCGCATGCTGCCTGTTCACTTCATCTCCCTCTGTTGCTTCACCTCCCGTCGCAGCCTGTTCGCGTCCCTCTCCTGTGCCTATATAAGAGAGGTCGCTCTTCTCCAGAGATACACATCAGAAGGTCCTCTTCCTCTCGCCACACAGTTCCTGAGCACTGCGCTGCTGCTACAATCTTGCCCATTCCGGCTTGCGACGTGCACCGCAGGTCGGGACAGTAGGTCTTCGAAACCGCACCTTTTGAGTCTTGTACGGGAGAAGGGTGATAAGGTTTTTGGGGAGCGCTCTGCGCGACTACTGACTTCTTCATCACGGACGCCCCGGACTCCAACGACTACTTCCTCGACATCGACAACCTCCTCGACGACATGGAGGACACCGACCCCAAGTCCAGTGCCTCTGCTCCTGCTGCTGTCCCGTACGTGTTTGTCCCCTTTCTATTAGAGGTTCTGCTACAGTTTCTTGTTCTAGTATTTGCCCTAGATATGTTAGACTCTATTTCATATATGCAACCTGCTATACTGTCACGTCCAAGATGCGACCCTATCCTAAAGGAACTCGAAGGTCCCACCAAGGATAGCAGCGCATCTTGAAGACGCTTTTGCAAGGTGGATATCATTACATCAACATTACATAATAGATGGGGATACATACAAGACATACAATGTCACATGAATACAACAATACAACATACAAGATCAGCATCCGACTAAGGATGAAACATAAACAGGAACTCAAACGTCATCCACCCTGCTAGCCCAGGCTGCCGACCTGGAACCTATCCCCTGATCGAAGAAGAAGAAGAACTCCAACACAAGTAAAATCGCTCTCACGTCATGATCATCGCAGAACCTGTACCTGCAACTGTTGGTGTAGTAATCTATGAGCCATGAGGACTCAGTAATCCCATTACCATGGGTATCAAGACTAGCAAAGCTTAAAGGGTAAGGAGGGGTAAAGTGGTGAGGTTGCAGCAGCGGCTAAGCATGTATGGTGGCTAACTTACGCAAATAAGAGCGAGAAGAGAAGCAAAGCAAGCGGTCGCCAACTAGTAATGATCAAGAAGTGATCCTGAACTCCTACTTACGTCAAACATAACCCAGAAACCGTGTTCTCCTCTCGATCAACCAAGGTTCAAAATTGCGGATATCGGGTTCGTATCGGATTGCCCTCGACATATCGGATATCGGATATCGGGTGATATATCGGACGATATGTAGTTATATCGGAAATTAGAATTGGTCTATAATTTTCTATCTGAAGTGTTATACTTTCCATGCATTTTAAATATATTATGGAGTAAACTATGGAGATAAAATTGAACACACATCATGCATGCCAAATTCACATGTACGAAAAACTGGTTCTCAGGCATGTAATAACTAAAACAGTAAGAAAAAAGCATAGGATGAAACAAATTAACACATGCAGTCATAAACTCCTTATCCAGTTCAAGTGCATCATGATTCACGAGTAAATAGTTCAAACATATTTCAATTAAGTGCGTGTGGGCATAATAGTAAATATTGATCTAGTTGCTTCATTGTAGATTTTAGTCATCATCAAGGAAATTGTCCTCATTCTCTCCATCATCACTTGAAGAATCGTCCATCAACTGCATGGCTGTATCATCTTTGTCACAGTCGGAAGACTCTTCTTCAGCCTCCATGGTGCAGGCTCTCTTTGACTTGCTCGACGAACCTTTGCTCAGTGATCTCTTCTTCTCATTTACGCCATCCTGGGTCGGTTCATCTTGTTCACCATCATAATCAGATGCATTTTCTCCTTCTCCATCTTGTTCTTCAACAATATTTTCTTGCTGCTGCCCTTCAACACTCGCCTCCCCTTCAATCCACTCATTCGGTGGTTCATCATCAACAAACTTTACAGCTAATGGGTCTCTCTTCCTTTGGGCATACTTCCACTGAAGCCTCTTGTTAAACATGACATAGACAAGAGAATTCAATCTCTTCTGTGTTAATCTCGTCCTTTTCTTGGTATGGACCTACAATGAAGCAGCCATTAAGATCTAAGAAGCACAATACGCTACATGAAAAGGTAGTGCATAAAGTAAGTGATGTGCGTACCCTCTCAAATGCACTCCAGTTGCTTTCACACGTAGATGAGCTACACGTCAAATTTAGAATCTTGATAGCCATCTTTCTTAATTCCTTTGCATCCGTGCCATGTGCCGCCCACCAATTTGCTGTGAATATAACCGAATTTAAGTTAAAAATTTGACAAGATAAATATTGTTGAAACCAGAAAGAGAGAGAGCTTTTACCTGGGGTGATAGTTGTACTTTTCCTTTGTCGAATAGCCATTGCAGATCCAAAAGAATCAGTGCCATTAGTGTACGTATTTAGCTGGGCAACAATCATGTCTTGTAATTTGTCATTATCATGGTACACGCGACCTGCACACTGTACAACTGCTGCGACGAAAACCTCTTCCTCCAACTCTGCCTTGTTCTCATAATAAAAAATGGATTCAAGTAATATCCAGCTTTATGCAATGGAGCCTTGAGTTTGTCGTTCCACCTTTCGTCTATAATATCCCAAATGAAACCATATTTCTTTGCATTTCCATCAAAACGGACATCAATTTCCTTTTTTGCATTTTCAAGATCACCATAAAGGTAACCCATAGCAGGAACATCTCCATCCACCCTTCTAAGTACAAATGCTAGTGGCTCAAAATAGTTTATAAGTCGCAAAATTGATGACCAAAAATCATTGCCCATGACCAACTTAGCAATAACTTTTCCTGCTTTTTGCTTAGCAAACCTAGAGTCGCTCCACTTTGTTGATCCGAACATTTCTTTCAGTTCTTTTCTTTTGTCATACAGACTTTTCAAATTAAGGTAGCAAGTGGCAAAGCGAGTCGTTCCAGCTCGAACTAAATCACGATCACCAGTAAAAGAACGCATCATAGACAACACTCTAGTGTGGGCATAAATGTAACATGTAATAGACTTTGCTTTCTTAATTGTATTCTGGATAGAAGGCTTCTTACCAATGTCCTCAAGCATTAGATCAATGGTATGTGCTGCACAAGGAGTCCAAAATATCTGAGGATATTTCTGTTTTAGTAACTTTGCTACAGCCATGTATTTGAAGCATTATCAGTCACTACTTGTAAAACCTTCTCCGGACCAATTTCATCTATGCATGAGTGTACCAAAGAGTAGATGTAATTAGCATCATGAACATCCGCGGAAGCATCTATAGCTCGGAGAAACCACACACCTCTAGCAGAATGAGCTACCAAGTTCATTAGGCTTCTTCCCCGTCGATCTGTCCAAGCATCTGTCAAAAGAGAGCATCCAGTCAATGACCATGCCTCCTTGTGTGCATTTGCATATTCATATAGTGATCTGACTCTGTTCTCCAACAAAGGAGTGCCAAGCTGATAAGGAGAAGGCTTCTTCAATCGTGGGCCATATTATCCAATAGCTTCTATCATTAAATCGAATGAATCAAGGCGAACAACATTTAATGGAATTCCAGCTTGGTAAAACCAATCTGCAATGTATTCATGAGCTCTCTGTTTCTCCTTCAACTTGTATGTTTCATTTAGTGTGGTTTGAGTGCTAGTCCGAGAATTCTTTCCTTTTCCATGAGCTTCTTCTGGTTTCTCACGATAACAGTCAAGTGGTCCTTTATTCAAAGACCTCTTTCGCACTAAACTGGTTGATTGATCTTGCTCATCGTCATCCTCCTCAACAATATGAACCTGACTTCTAAGTTTGTTCAACTCTTCTTCTTTATCTAGTTTCTTTTGTTCTGCTGCCTCAAGAATTGTCTTCATCTTATCCCTAACATCTTGAGGAACTTGTGTGCATGGGGTAACCTGGCCTCTCAATCCAGCTAAATGTTGCTTCATCCTGGTGATTCCTCCACTGAAGATACTTTAAATTACATCCAACATTGTTCGGGTGCTTCTCACTTGGCGAAAATGCATACTCCCAAGCTGAATCCTTTTTTGGCTTATTTTTGGCTGACACTCCTTCCTGTGTTGCTGATGAAGTCGCACTTGCTGACATGATGATCTAAGAAATTCCAAAAAATATTCCTGATTAATAAGCCATAAATATTGAACAAAGAACTAGTGTACTAGTACTAGACGCAAGAAAACAGAGCCACTTAATAAGCCATAAGCAAAAGAAATAGTGTACTGAAGATACTTTTACAGAATGCACACTCGTACTCTATGCTTAAACCTGAATGCATATTTGTACTATTTGCTTAAACCTGAATGCGCATATATATGTACTGTCTCTCTCTCTCAAAACTGAACAAGTGCTCTGTTTTTCCTTTGCTTCGTGTGTGCGTGGTAGAAACTGAACTAGCTTGCGTGTGTCTGTGTCCGCCGCCGGCGAGTGAGACGAGGGCCAGCACCCAGGAGCCATCACTACTTGCTTGAAGCTCGTAGATTTGCAGCTTGCTAGAGAAGGTTGTACTGTTGCAGACGATGGACACCAAAGGAACTAATGGCAAGGATGGAGTAGGGTTCCAGCCGGAGAGCAAAGCAGAATGTCGTGTAGTCACCTGTCCGCCGTCGCAGCCGGCGGCCGCCAGGGGAAAACGTTCAGGATCGCAGCCGCCGCCGCCGTCGCCACCGCTGTGTACTAGTACGCCAAGAAAAAGACCTAGGTCTATTAGTACTAGGCAGGCTTGTGCACGTTTGTGGGCTGGGCTCATCCAGTTTATGTAAATTGGGCCACTTTTACATATCGTACATATCGGCCAGACATGTATCGGCTCGAAATTGCGGGCTGACCAGCAATATTGCGGCCGGTAAGTTGAGAAACGCAATTCTGGAAACGATAACATAGCTTTGTACCGGTGGGCAGTCAAAACCGATATTGCGGATATTGCGGCCGATACGACCGATATTTAAAAGCTTGCGATCAACCCCGAAAAGAGACACTCATGGTTACTCACACGGTCGGTGTATTTTAGAAGAGTTTACTTCAAGTTTATTACAACCGGATATTAACAAATTCCCATCTGCCACATAACCGCGGGCACGGCTTTCGAAAATTCAAACCCTGCAGGGGTGTCCCAACTTAGCCCATGATAAGCTCTGCGATCAACGAAGGATATTCCTTCTCCCCGGGAAGACCCGATCAGACTCGGAATCCCGGCTACAAGACATTTCGACAATGGTAAAACAAGACCAGCAAGACCGCCCGACGCGCCGACAATCCCGATAGGAGCTGCACATATCTCGTTCTCAGGGCAACACCGGATGAGACATCCTACGAGTAAAACCAGCCCTCAAGTTTCCCCGAGGTGGCCCCGCAGTCTACTCGTTTCGGGCCAACACTTAGACAAGCATTGGCCCGCGCGGGAGGGGGGGGGGCTAAATAAAGATGACCCTTGAGTTAATTACTCCCAAGGGAAAGTAGGTGGTGGTGAGGCATTGGGCCTTGCTGGAGGAGTCTTATTCAAAGCGAACTGTCAAGGGGGTCCCATAAATCACCCAACCGCGTTAGGGACGCAAAATCTGGGAACATAATACCGATATGACGGAAACTAGGGCGGCAAGAGTGGAACAAAACACCAGGCATAAGGCCGAGCCTTCCACCCTTTACCAAGTATATAGATGCATTAATAATATAAGAGATATTGTGATATCCCAACATAAACATAATCCAACATGGAGCAATCTTCATCTTCACCTGCAACTAGCAACACTATAAGAGGGGCTGAGCAAAGTGGTAACATAGCCAAACAACGGTTTGCTAGGAAGGGTAACAAAGGTCAGAGGTTCATGGCAATTTGGGAGGCTTGAGTAGCAAGTGGTAGGTAACGCAACATAGCGATAGAACGAAGCAACTAGCATAGCAATTATAGTAATGAGATCCAAGGTGACGGTCATCTTGCCTGAAATCCCGCAAGGAAGAAGAACGAGTCCATGAAGAAGATGAAGCCACGAATACGAATCAAGCATAGACGAACGAATCCTCACGATCGCAACGAAACAGGAACTATCAAGAAGAAGCACACAGCATGGTAAACACACCACACATGAACAAGGCATGATGCTCAACCAAGTATGATGCATGACAAGGCTACATGAAGCTACTCATGGCAAGAGATGACGCATACAAGAGCAACACAACAAGGCAAGTTTAAATGAGGCCGGAAACAACATAGAACAATTCCGGTAAGTCCTCATATGCAAATTTCGAAATTGGTCCAGATCTGAATAAACCTTATGTTCAAGTTGTTAAACAGCAAGTTAAAATGCACCAAGATGATCTACATGAAATTCTAGTCAAGTTAAATATAAAGTTCATTAGATTCGGAGCTACGGCCTAGAAGATATGAGCCAAACAAGTTAAACATGGCATTGGTGCAAAATGCATTCAAACATCAAGCAAACACATCAAAACATGGACGAAAAAAGCTAACATGAAACTACATACAAAACTAAGCAAGTTTCATATAGTGCATGCTCAAAACGGAGCAACGGTGCAACACATACACTCCCAACAAGATATAACAACAATCTGTCCAAAACAGCAAGTAGGCATCTAGCAAGCATCAAAACAACATGCTACAGGACCTCAACAAGAAAACAAAAGGCATGTGCATGATGTACAGATAAAGAATTACAAAACATGAACACTAAGCTATCTCCAGAAACTACTAGAACATGCTCAAAAGGACATGGCAAGATTGCAAATAATAACAGGTTCACAGACTTAGCAGAATTCACAGGACATGGCATAAATAACATCAGGTTGCAATTTTTAGAGCTATCAAACAACATGTTACAGGAAATTATCATGGCAAAGCAAGGCATGGCATGAATCTACTCATTGCATAGAACAAAAGTCCCTTAGTGACCATAAGCCAAAATGGATCAGAAAATACAATTGCAAGAATGTGAACATAGCAAAAACATAAACAGATTCAGACTTGGTGAAAAACTGGAGCATGGCAAAACAGATAACAAGTAGGCATGTTAACAAGCTCGATGCACTCACTACGAGGCATTGCATGACAAAATAAGCAAACACCCAGCAACTAGACATGGCATAGAAGCTAGACATGGCAAGAACAACAACATAGCATGCTTGGATCACTAACAACAACCATAGCAAAATTGAATAACATGTAAACAATCTGCCAAGAACATTTTATAGCAAAAGTAGAGCAAGATTGAGTCAAGCTAGGTTGCTCCATAAATGCAAACAGAGGCACGGATGGATAAAGCATAACCATATGTCCAAAATATCCTTACTAAACATACTCAAAAGAGGTATGTATATCACTGTAGCAACATGAATACATGGCATAAAAATAACAGCAGACAAAGACCGTAAAATTCTAAGTCCCTGAAATCAGCAACATTACAGATGCCAGTTTGCAAGCTTGAAACAATCAATACATGGCATATCATGAATAAAGGATTGCACCACAGCAAATATGGCATGTTGTAGCACATAGCACATGTAGACTTCATGCTCAAAAGAAAATCACACAAAAAGATACAAAAATGACAAATGAGCATGTTCTGTTAACTGACAGCAGACAACATCATATAGCACTCTTGCAACGATGATTAGGGCATCAAGATGGACTCAAACAACATGGCACAATGGAACAAAATGTAGAGCATCTCCAGATGAATATTTCGATATATCATTTGCACAAAGCGGAGCTATGTTCATGGAGATATGGCACTTAGACGATTTTCTAAATAAAAAACCATGTGAGCGTTGGTTAGCTATAACGTGCACTGGGCGGGGTTTAGGTGGGCTCACCCATGGGCTATCGGGCCCGGCTCGAGGAAGAGGCCTGGCAGGCCGGCGCGCTGGGCCGGCTTGCGGGGCCCACATGGCCGGCGGTGCCCATCGTCATCCTCCTCGATCCAGAGGGGATCGAGGGAAGGCAGCGGCAGCGGCGGCATGCGACGGGGACGGCGAGGACGGGGAGAGGACGCCGGGGCGGAGTGGCTCCGGGAAGGGGGTTCCGGATCCGGGGGCGCGGGATCCATTCCGGCCAGATCCGCGGCCGACGGGTCTAGGGCGGACGACGGCGTCTCGATGGGGGCGACACCATGGTTGCGGGGCTCGGGCTCCTCGGGAGAGGAGGGGCGCGACGAGGCTGGGGTCGCCGGCGGCGTCCGGTGCGAGGAGGCGGGGAGGCACGGCTCCGGCGAGCGTCAAACGGGCGGTGGCGGGATCTGGCCCGCGCGGCGGCGAGGCGCACTGGATCGAGAACTCTCCCGCGCGGGGAGCTCGGACGCGAGGGCGGCGGTGGCTCGGGCCCTGGATGGGCTCGGGGCGGGCTCCATATGGGCCCTGAGGGCCGCGGCGAAGTGAGGGCTTGGGGAGGCGACATGGCGCCTTCCGGTTGGCCCGGGGCGCTGGCTGCGGCGGCGGAGGCCAGTGGGGGCGCGCCACTTGGCGGCGGTGGGCTTGGTCGGCGTGGAAAACGAGGCCGAGGTGGGAGGTGGCGGCGGCTGCAGGTTAGGGAAGGGGGTTAGGCTAGGTTAGACTAGGGTTTAGTCTGAAAAATGGACTAGGGAGGTTCTATTTATAGGCCGGAGGGCTGGGTTAGGGAGTTTTCAGAGCCCTCCGATCGTGATCCGGTGGCTCCGGTCGAAGGGGGTTTTTAGGATGGCTAGGTGGGCTGCAAGGAGGATTGGACTGAGAGGAGAGAAAAGAACTACAGCCCGACACGGGTTTCCGGAGGCCGAAAACGTCCGATGAAATACCGGCAACAGTGCCGCTACAGGATTGACGGTTGGGCTATCAAACGAGCTCCGAATGCGACGAAACTTGACATGCGCTCTGTCTACACTAAAATAGGATCGCACGCCAAATTTTGACCCATTCCAAGAACATTTTTCGGCCACTCACGAAACGAGGTAAAAGGGGGCGCCGGAGGACATAGGAGTGTCGAATTGCAAAACGGACAACGGGAAAAAAGCTCGGGTGCATGAGACGAACACGTATGCAAAATGAGATGCACATGATGACATGATATGAAATGCAGATGATGACATGGCAGAGTGCAACACGCGAGCACATGACCTGGCAATGACGGCGAATAACTGGCAGACACCTGACGCATCGAATCCGGGGTGTTACATATACTGTCTGCTCTATATATGTTTAGTTACGGTTCATATATGAACATGTTGTTTACCTTCTCTTTGTCAAATCGCATGGCTTATTTTATCACTGCTATACTAGCCATGCTTTATCTAGTATTTCTGTTAATAAAATCATTCGATAAATTGCTCATATTTCCAACACTTTATCTAGTATTTCTGTTAATAAAATCATTCGGTAAATTGCTCATATTTCCAACAGGATTTTCTTCCTCCATCCACTGCCCTCGCAAGCCTCACGGTCCACGCCACTTTTGGACGCCCACGCAAACTCTCTCCTTCATGTTCCGGTTCATTCTGACGCAGGCTCTCCTCTCACTGGTAGAAAAAGAGGCTTCCATACGCCCCCATTAGTCCCCAAACCAATCGAACCGCGACCAAAGGGGTCTTTAGTCGCGGTTCGGGAGAAGACCCACGACCAGCTATCTGGGCCCAGCGCGCTCGGTCGACAGCTGGCGGACGGGAGGGGCTTTAGTCCCGGTTGGCCTGGCCAACCGGGACTAAAGGTCCCCGAAGGCCTTTAGTCACGGTTGGCCAGGCCAACCGGGACTAAAGCCCATCCAGCTGGCGGACGGGAGGGGCTGTAGTCCCGGTTGGCCTGGCCAACCGCGACTAAAGGCCCATCCCTATATATAGGACTCAGCTCACTTCACTTCACTCAGCTCACTTCACAATTTTCAGAAGGTGGTGGTGGGTTTGCTTTTGGTTTCTCTTATGCACACAAGGTGTTTGATGAAATGCCCGAGAGCCTATGCACACAAGGTGTTTGATGAAATGCCCGAGAGCCTATGCACACAAGGTGTTTGATGAAATGCCCGAGAGCCTGAAACAAACATGGTATGAAGTGTCCGAGCCACACTTGAGCTTTCTCATTTATTTTTCCTCCGCGATCGCGGTTAGCAACTTGAACCTTTCATGTGTCATTGATAAAATACGCATGTGTGTAGTTCATTGTTTAATTTGTATTATTTCTAGCTAGTTAGTTTAACAAATGCATGATGGTTAATTATATACTTTATATAATAATAATGCAGATGAATCGGCAATGGATGTACGGTCCCCGAGTCTCCGGCGAGTTCACTACGGGTTTGAAAGATTTCCTCGTAGTGGCAAATGCGAACAAGCAGCAAGGTTTTATTATCTGTCCATGTGCTGTCTGTAAGAATGGGAAGGGTTACTCCTCCTCAAGAGACGTTCACATGCACCTGCTGAAGCATGGTTTCATGCCAAGCTATAATTGTTGGACCAAGCATAGAGAAAGAGGGGTTAGAATGGAAGAAGATGAAGAAGGGGATGATATCGATGACATCTATCGTGATCATTTCGGTGATACTTTCATGGAGGATGATGCTGAAGGTGGGGAAGGGTTAGGTGAAGGTGAAGAAGAGGCACATGATGAGCCCGCTGATGATCTTGGTCGGACCATTGCTGATGCACGGAGACGCTGCGAAACTGACAAGAAGAGGGAGAATTTGGATCGCATGTTAGAGGATCACAAAAAGTCGTTGTATCCAGGATGCGATAATAGTCTGAAAAAGCTGGGCTGCACACTGGATTTGCTAAAATGGAAGGCACAGGAAGGTGTAGGTGACTCATCATTTGAAAATTTGCTAAAAATGTTGAAGAATATGTTCCCGAAGAATAACGAGTTGCCCGCCAGTACGTACGAAGCAAAGAAGGTTGTCTGCCCTCTAGGTTTAGAGGTTCTGAAGATACATGCATGCATTAATGACTGCATCCTCTACCGTGGTGAATACGAGAATTTGAATGAATGCCCTGTATGCACTGCATTGCGTTATAAGATCAGAGGCGATGACCCTGGTGACGATGTTGAGGGCGAGAAACCCAGGAAGAGGGTTCCCGCCAAGGTGATGTGGTATGCTCCTATAATACCACGGTTGAAACGTCTGTTCATGAACAAAAAGCATGCCAAGTCGTTGCGATGGCACAAAGAGGACCGTAAGTCCGACGGGGAGTTGAGACACACCGCTGATGGAACGCAATGGAGAAAGATCGACAGAGTTTTCAAAGATTTTGCAGCTGACGCAAGGAACATAAGATTTGGTCTAAATACTGATGGCATTAATCCTTTTGGCGAGCAGAGCTCCAGCCATAGCACCTGGCCCGTGACTCTATGCATCTACAACCTTCCTCCTTGGTTGTGCATGAAGCGGAAGTTCATTATGATGCCAATTCTCATTCAAGGCCCTAAGCAACCCGGCAACGACATCGATGTGTACCTAAGGCCATTAGTTGAAGAACTTTTACAGTTGTGGGCCAGACCTGGTGTACGTGTCTGGGATGAGCACAAAGGAGAGGAATTTGACCTACGAGCGTTGCTTTTTGTAACCATCAACGATTGGCCTGCTCTCAGTAACCTTTCGGGACAGACAAATAAGGGATACAATGCATGCACGCACTGCTTACATGAGACTGAAAGTGTACGTTTGGTTAATTGTAAGAAGAACATGTACCTGGGTCATCGTCGATTTCTTCCCCGAAATCATAACGTAAGAAAGAAAGGCAAGCATTTCAACGGGAAGGCAGATCACCGGCCGAAGCCTGCGGAACGTACTGGTGCTGAGATATTTGATATGGTCAAGGATTTGAAAGTCATCTTTGGAAAGGGTCCTGGCGGACAATCAGTTCCGCGGGGAGTTGACGGGCACGCACCCATGTGGAAGAAGAAATCTATATTTTGGGAGCTAGAATATTGGAAAGTCCTAGATGTCCGCTCTGCAATCGACGTGATGCATGTTACGAAGAATATTTGCGTGAACCTGCTAAGCTTCTTGGGCGTGTATGGGAAGACAAATGATACAAAGGAAGCACGGCAGGACCAGCAACTTTTGAAAGACCCAGATGACCGGCATCCGGAATGGTTTCAAGGTCGTGCCAGCTACGCTCTTACCAAAGAAGAGAAGGTCATTTTTTTTGAATGCCTGAGCAGTATGAAGGTCCCGTCTGGCTTCTCGTCGAATATAAAGGGAATAATAAACATGTCGGAGAAAAAGTTCCAAAACCTGAAGTCTCACGACTGCCACGTGATTATGACGCAATTGCTTCCGATTGCTTTGAGGGGGCTCCTACCGGAAAATGTTCGAGTAGCCATTGTGAAGCTATGTGCATTCCTCAATGCAATCTCTCAGAAGGTAATCAATCCAGAAGATCTACCACGGTTACAGAACGATGTGGTCCAATGCCTTGTCAGTTTCGAGTTGGTGTTCCCACCATCCTTCTTCGATATTATGACGCACCTCCTGGTCCACCTAGTCGAAGAGATTTCCATTCTCGGTCCTGTATTTCTACACAATATGTTCCCCTTTGAGAGGTTCATGGGAGTATTAAAGAAATATGTTCGTAACCGTGCTAGGCCAGAAGGAAGCATCGTCAAGGGCTATGGAAATGAGGAGGTAATTGAGTTCTGTATTGACTATGTTCCTGACCTTAAGCTGATTGGTATTCCTCAATCGCGGCACAAGGGGAGACTAAGTGGAAAAGGCAAGATCGGAAGGGAATCCACGATATGTATGGACAGTCATTCTATGACTGAAGCACAACACACAGTTCTGCAAAATTCCAGCTTGGTGGCTCCGTACTTCGAGCAACACAAGAATATTTTACGCTCGGACAACCCGGGGAAGCCTGAATCCTGGATTAGAAAGGCCCACATGGAGACTTTCGGCAGTTGGTTGCGAAAACATTTAATGAATGACAATGATGTTGGAGATCAGCTGTACATGTTGGCCAAGAAACCATCTTCGACTATAACGACTTTCCAAGGGTACGAGATAAATGGGAATACATTTTACACCATCGCCCAAGATAAAAAGAGCACCAACCAAAACAGTGGTGTCCGCTTTGATGCAGCAACCGAGAATGGGCAAAAGGTCACATATTATGGTTACATAGAGGAGATATGGGAACTTGACTATGGACCCTCCTTTAAGGTCCCTTTGTTCCGGTGCAAATGGTTCAAGCTAACAGGAGGTGGGGTAAAGGTGGACGAGCAATACGGAATGACAATGGTGGATTTCAACAATCTTGGTTACCTTGACGAACCATTCGTCCTTGCCAAAGATGTCGCTCAGGTTTTTTATTTGAAGGACATGAGTAGCAAACCGAGGAAACGGAAAGATAAGAAAACGATCAGTACATCATGCGATGATCCAAAGCGCCACATTGTTCTTTCAGGGAAAAGAAACATCATGGGAGTGGAGGACAAGACAGACATGTCAGAAGATTATAATATGTTTGGTGAAATTCCGCCCTTCAAAGGGAACACTGACCCAAGCATTAAGTTAAATGATGAGGATGCTCCATGGATACGGCACAATCGTAAGCAAGCAGGGACACAAGGGAAGAATTGATGTGTAATAATTTATTGTACCAAACTTTGTTGAATGGATCATGTGAATTAAAACGTACGATGGCGAATCCGGATGATTTGTATTTGGTCGATGAACTGAATGATGTATCAAACCTTTTTTCAAACCTTCAACGGATCGATGAACTGATTTTTTTGATATATTATTTGTATTTTTAAGATTTTAAAATGAATTAGTTTTATTTTTCTGATTTTTTTGATATATTATTTGTATTTTCAAGATTTTAAAATGAATTAGTTTTATTTTTCTAATTTTTTCGATATATAATTGTATTTTTAAGATTTTAAAATGAATTAGTTTTATTTTTCTGATTTTTTTGATATATTATTTGTATTTTCAAGATTTTAAAATGAATTAGTTTTATTTTTCTGATTTTTTTGATATATAATTGTATCTTTAAGATTTTAAAATGAATTATTTTTATTTTTCTGATTTTTTTGATATATAATTGTATTTTTAAGATTTTAAAATGAATTATTTTTATTTTTCTGATTTTTTTGATATATAATTGTATTTTTAAGATTTTAAAATGAATTAGTTTTATTTTTCTGATTTTTTTGATATATAATTGTATTTTTAAGATATTGAAATGAATTAGTCGCGGTTGTTGTCCCCAACCGCGACTAAAGGCTCTTTCTGCGCGGGAACGAAAGCGGCGCCAAAACCCTTTAGTCGCGGTTGGTGTGGCGGACCACGACTAAAGCTACCGTTTAGTCGCGGTTGGTGTGGCCAATCGCGACTAAAGGGTACCTTTAGTCGCGGTCCGCCTCCCCAACCGGGGCTAAAGGTCTGTCTATATATACTGCACTTAGCAGTTTCCGCCAGTTCCCATTCTTCTCTCGACGCCGAAGCCCTGCCCCGACGCCGATCGACGCCGAAGCCCTGCCCCGACGCCGATCGACGCCGACGCCGACGCCCTGCCCCGACGCCGACGCCCTGCTCCTAGTGAGCTCCGCCGGCCCCCACTTCGCCTGCCCTGCGTGCCGCCGCCTCCGCCCCCAGTGAGCGCCGCCGCCGCCCGTGCCCTGCCCTAGCGCGCCGCCGCCGCCGCCGCCCCTGCCCTGCCCTGCCCTTGCCCGCCGCCCGCCGCCCGCCGCCCCCCTGCCCGCCGCCCGCCGCCCCTGGCCCTGCCCCTGGCCGCCGCCGCCGCCCGCGCGCCGCCCGTTGCCCGCCCCTGCCCGCCACCCCTGCCCGCCGCCCACCGCCCGCCCGCTGCCCCTGCCAAAGAAACCAAAAAGAAAGAAGAAAGAAAGAAGAAAGTAAAAGGAAGAAGAAAAAAGGAAGAAGAAAGAAAAAGGAAGAAGAAAAAAAGGAAACAAAACAAAACCAAAAGAAACAAGAAAAAAAAAGGAAGAAGAAAAAAAGGAAGAAGATAAAAGGAAGAAGAAAAAAAGGAAGAAGAAAAAAAGAAAGAAGAAAGAAAGAAGAAAGAAAAAGGAAGAAGAAAAAAAGAAAAAAAAATGAAAACAAAACAAAACCAAAAGAAAGAAGAAAAAAAAGGAAGAAGAAAAAAGGAAGAAGAAAAAAAGAAAGAAGAAAGAAAGAAGAAAGAAAAAGGAAGAAGAAAAAAAGAAGAAAGAAAAAGGAAGAAGAAAAAAAATGAAAACCAAATGAAAACCAAAAGAAAGAGGAAATAAAAAGGAAGAAGAAAAAAAGAAAGAAGAAAGAAAGAAGAAAGAAAAAGGAAGAAGAAAAAACAAGAAAGAAAAAGGAAGAAGAAAAAGAAAGGAAGAAGAAAAACAAAGGAAGAAGAAAAAAAGAAAGAAGAAAAAGGAAGAAGAAAAAAAGAAATAAGAAAGAAAGAAGAAAGAAAAAGGAAGAAGAAAAAACAAGAAAGAAAAAGGAAGAAGAAAAAAATGAAAACCAAAAGAAAGAAGAAAGAAAAAGGAAGAAGAAAAAAAGAAGAAGAAAGGAAGAAGAAAGGAAGAAGAAGAAAGAAAGAAAAAAGAAAAAGGAAGAAGAAGAAAGAAAGAAGAAAGGAAGAAGAAGAAAGGAAGAAGAAGAAAGAAAGAAGAAGAAAGGAAGAAGAAGAAAGAAAGAAGAAGAAAGGAAAAAGGAAGAAGAAGAAAGGAAGAAGAAGAAAGAGGAAGAAGAAAGGAAGAAGAAGAAAAAACGAATTTTTACTTAAAGAATCTTATTTTTTAATTCCTCCTCCTCTATGTCCCCTTAATCTTATTTTTTAATTCCTTTATACTTAAAGAATTTTTACTACATGCAGGAGTGACATATGGCGGACGATAGAACCGAGCCGCTTAGGGATCCGGAGGCTGAACGTTATTTAATGGGCATCATCAACAACGAGATTCCTTATGTGCCGGGCTCAGAATATGAGCAACAAGAGGATGTAGTCTCTTCTTATCTGAACCTTGACGGTGGAACAGAGATTGTCGATGATCAAGAAGGTGAAGGAACGGACATTGTCGACGGAGGTCAACCGTCAACAGCCGACGATCTCGAATTGCAAGTAGCAACCACCTCCTGCGAGGTATATATATACATTGAGAGCCTCTCGTGATACAAACTTACTGAAATGTGAATACATATGTATTAACGCGCGCGACTCTCTTTCTTTTTTTAGCCCTCCGGATCGAGTACGACAAAGCGTGGCAAATCCAAGGCGATGAAAACAGGAGAAACATATGCCATTGAGTTTGTCAGTGAAACCGGCAAGCCCCTACAGCACACCTCAAAGTTTATCAACCAATGCGGAGTCGTTGTTAGAGACAACGTCCCGATCACCGTCCAGGAATGGAAGGAGCCAAAGAAGGCACGTCTTGGTTTCAGTTTTGTCGACAAGAGAACGAAAAAGGATTGCTGGAGAAAGCTTATGGAACATTTCATTCTACCTCCGGAATACAACAAAGTCGATGAATTCGGTAACGAGGTTCCGGGTGGACGTCAGAGGAGGAGGCTAGTTAAAGAGTTCGCTCTTCAAAAGATGGGCGAAGCATTCCGGAACTTCAAGAAAACTTTAACCCGTGACTATGTCAACAAGGGTAAGACTCCGGATTTCAATGGACAACATGAGAAACTGAAAGATGATTGGCCAGAATTTGTGAGGCAAAAGCAATCGGAGCATTTCAAGGAAATATCGAAAAAAATAAGGATAATGCGAGTAAGAAAAAGTACCATCATATTATGGGGCCAGGAGGATACCTCCTTTCGGAGCCTAGGTGGCAGAAGATGGAGGAGGACCTGAGGGTGCGAGGAATCCCTCTAGGTACAGAGGGATGGGACCCAAGGGCCAAAAGCTGGTGGTACGGGCATGGGGGATCGCTAGACCCGGAGACAGGGGTGTGTGTTCATCGGCAGAGACATTTTGCTCCCACCCAAGCCCTTATTGACGCAATGACCCAAGCTCAAGAGGGCTTGATCAAGTTCAACAGAGAGAAAGACGCACTGACAATAGCCCTCGGGAATGATGAACACGGAGGACGTGTACGAGGCAAAGGCAAAGTTTCGTGGAAAGTAGGGTTTTCCCAGGACAATGACCCGTACTGTTACAGAAGCCGTAAGAGAAAGACGGACCGGGATGCAGATCTTATGACGAAGTTTGCATCGGAACTCCATAAGTTGAAGCAGACCGTGCATGAACTAGTGAAAGAAAAATCGGCTGCAGGGCCGCATGAAGATCATGAAGCGGATCGCGGAAGCCAGCAGCGGAGAAGCAGCGTGGCTTCCACGGATGCCCCGCCTGGTGCTAGTGCACCGATGATCGAGATTCGTGCACCGGAGCCTCACTACCCCGTGGATGATGTAAAGGAGATGAAAGAATGTGATCTGCATTATCCCGTGGGGAACGTTTCCATGAAGGTAGCTAGCGGCAGTGCTTTACCCTGTACACCTGGAGCACTCCACCACAACAACCCCATTGCATATGGCTATGCTCGTGTCACGGTGGAAGACATAGTCCAAGGGTTTGAGGACCTGGAGATTGACAAACCTACACCCGAAGGGGAGAGAAGACTTGGAGATGTCAAGCGCCAGTACATTCTATGGAAAAAGAAGTACATAGTGTTTCCAGGCGAGGCGCCAAGGCTAGCAAGTCCACCCCCCTCCGATGGTGGTGGTGGTGGTGGCGGTGGTGGTGGTCGTGGTGGTTCACCTACACCTCCTTCACGCCATTCGACGCCGTCCCCCGATCCACAACCTCCGGCGGGTACGACGCCCCCCAATCCTCCTCCGGCGGGTACGACGCCCCCCAATCCACCTCCAGCGAAGAAGCAGAAGCAGGCGGACAACAAGGAAACCCGCTCCTGGACTATTAACCCGGACCCTTATGTACCCCTAAGACCACAAGGGTACCGGAGCCATCACTGAAGCCTCTCCTCCCAAGGCCTGGGGAACTTAGTGAAGCTGAAATCAAATTGGTCGCGTCTGCTGATTATGAGAAATGGAAGGCGGATATGAAGGAGAAAAAAGAGCCTGAGCCCAAGCAAGTATTCACTGAGAAGCAAAAGAAGTGGGCTAAGGATTTTTTGACGACACCGTCCCAAGCCGAGCTGAATATGCCTGACGACTATGGACATGAACTTCGTAGGCAAGCAAAAATATTGAAGGAGGAAGAAAGTAAAAAAAGCGGGAAACAAGTTGACCAGCTCGGGATGCAGAAGAAACAATCGATCCCCCCGCTCATAGTGAAAGCCGGTCCAGAAGAGGACCCCGAGATCATAGCAGCTGCGGCAGCACTTGGATTGACTGTAGCGGGTGCCATGAAACAAGCGTCCGAGATGAGTTTGACTCTTCGTGCCTTCTTAGACCTTGAGGATGCGCCAGTATGTGAGATAGCATTACAATATGTGCCGAATGGGCCTCTCGTCGAGCCTGCGCAGGAAAATAGTCTACCACCACAAATGCGAAATCTGCTACGTTGGTACAAGCAATTCATAACATGGGCCGACAAAGAATATGCTTATGCGGATGTTACAGAACAGCATCACACCAAACGGTACTCTGTAGAAATTCATATGAGTGAATTGTTCCAGCTGTTCAATCTGCGCGAGCTCGACAAATCTATGCTGAGTTGCTACGTTCTGTAAGTGATTTATTTCTACCTCATCTCGTTCTTCATTGCCTGCACTATATATATATATATATTGTCCTAACTATATTGTTGCGTACGCTATTATGCAGATTGAAGATTTGGGAATGCAAAATAAGAATCATCCATGATGTTGGGTTCATTGACCCACATATCGTTAATGGACATGTGTTACAACATCACCCCAAAGACGTGGAGAAAGACCTGTACATGTTTCTTAGAAAGCATCAACTCAAAAGTCATATTCTATTTCCTTACAATTTTGAGTGAGTGTTTCTCTCTTGTGCCCATTCTCTTTTGTTTACTCCATGCATGGTATGTCTAATCGATGAGTTATGCATGACTGTGCATGTAACGTGTCCGCAGGTTCCACTGGATTCTGCTAAATATTGAACTTCACACCTCCAGAGTTCTAATCATGGACTCTATGGATTCGGATCCAAAGCGTTGGGCCGACATGAGAAAAATGCTGCAAAAGTAATTATTTTCAATCATTTGAGCTCTATATCGATCGGTCTCTTTCGTTCATTTCCTAATATCAAGTAACTAATAACTCCCTTATTCATTTAATTTTCTTTGCCCTGTAGGGTTTGGAGACGGTTCTCAGAAGAAATTGTCGGTGAATTCAAACATGAGCTAGATTTCAGAAGGTTAGTTAATGTGGATAAGCAGCCACCGGAGACCAATCTATGTGGATACTATGTTTGTGAGAACATCCGGAGACACACCACTGAGCGGAAGGCATCAGATAGCGTGCGGAACGCGACGGATAACTTGCGGAGGAGGCTTAGTCCAGAAGCTCGCTTCCGACCAATTCAAGAAGAATTAGCAGGATTTTTCATGAGGGAAGTCATCAATCCTAAAGGAGAACACTATACCGAGGACGAAGAAATTTATATGCATACCCGAGATTGAATCTTGTTCGAAGTTGTATATGGTCATCCATCCTAATTGTGTATGGAAACTTGTTCGAAGTTGTATATGGTCACCCGAGATTGAATATATATTATATATTCCTCTTGAATTCTTCTTGTTTGAAATTTCATATGCATGTATATAGTAGCGTAGAATATGTGTACTGAAACTTCATCAAAAATAAAATAAAACACAAAATAAAATATAAAACAAATAAAACACTACAAATTAAAAAAAACCAGGTTTAGGGGGGCTGAAACCCTAAACCTACGGAGGAGGCCTTTAGTCCCGGTTGGCCACGAGAACCGGGACTAAAGGTCCTCCGCCCCGACGGACCACGGGCGCCCACGTGGACGGACCTTTAGTCCCGGTCGGCCACAAGAACCGGGACTAAATCCTTAAGTCGCGGTCCGTAAGAGGCGCGTCTAGGGGGGGGGGGTCTTTAGTCGCGCATCTTTAGTCCCGGTTGCGCAGCCGGGTCTAAAGGCTGTGGCGAACCGGGACTAAAGGGCTTTTTTCTACCAGTGTCTGCTGGATCCCACACCAATTGTAACGCGTATTTTTGTTTCTTGTTGCAAGTTCGTTGACATCGTGGTGGGAGTTCTGGTGCATGACCGTCGCTGCTGAGAAAGACACAACCTCCTCCTCCTCGTCAGATGGCATAGTCTGGATGCTGTCATGCCACATTGATGTTCTGGTTGGCGTTTCATTAGAGAGTAATCAGAGCCGAGGACGACACGCTCATGTCCAATGTAAACCAATAAAAAACTAAACTTAGCATTGTTCACCAGATCAATTGACTTGGGATCATATCCCATACTCCAAACTAGAGTTTCAAAGAACGATACCCGTAGTCCATCCATCATTCTTGTCATCGACAATGCCTGTTATGTGACTCAGTTCTTCGATTAGACCAAACCTGATTATTGGTAGTTAATGTTTGCTCGAAAATGAAACACGACATTTATGTAATAAGTACATAGAAATAGAAGTGCGGGATATGAATTGACTTGCACATCTTAGATCAAGCATAATTGTAGACTTATGGCGTCGCGGATTAACTGAGCTCGAGCTTAGGTGAACAGTAAAATCTGAAGAAAAAATGAAAACAAATTCTAAAAAATGCGATAAACTTTGACAAATGTTTTCAATTCTTGCAAAGTTTCATCATAGAATGACATTTCAAGATGAAACTTTCCGAGCATTGTAAACATTTGTCAAGGTTTGTCACAAATAAAATTCTGATTGTTTTTTATTTACTGTTCACACGAGCTCATACGAGGAAGGACACTTTCAGCTTATGGCCGCTTATAGTGCTTACAGTAAATACGAAGAAGAAAAAAGGGAAGGTGAAAAAATGCTAGCTTTACAGCCATCTTATTATATGAATGATTATACTGTAAATGATAGCTTCACAGGGTATGACCACATACAAAAATACAGTAGTATCATATAGCCAACAAGTGACTATACTCATCGCAAAAAAAATAAATAAGTGACTATACTATTAGCCATGCTCCTCGCCAAAAAAAAACCACCCAAAAGCGTGTCTTTTATATGTCGAAAATAGATGGAGTAATGCTCAAAAAAAAAAAATGGAGTAGTGCTTCGGCCTATTCATCCCGTGACGCACGCAACCCTCCTGTTACCAAATTTGCTATCACTTTCTGTTTTTGTGAACGCTAACGGAACCGTTGATTTGTGTCAAAGTGGCAAGAGAGTTTCTTTAACCGGACAGTCCACGCGTGACGGCATTTAACCTTTGGTTTATTTAACCTGTGTCACGGAAATTTTGATCAGAACAGCGACGCCATTTAGGCTGTTTTCTAGGTATAAAAGAGACCCTGCCGGCGACCGATGAGGTGAGCGGTGGTGGGGTGGTGAGGGTACCTGCTGACTCTGCGTCTGACCCGCGTGGAGCGGATGGCATCTGTCATGCGGACACGGAAGACCAGTTCGTGTATACCGATGCGAGAGTCAACCATTCAACACAACCTACATATATTTTAGCAACTGTTTGAAAACAATATCCCCTTTTCAAATATATATATATATATATATATATATATATATATATATATATATATATATATAAGGAAAATGCATCCTACTACCGGATGTAACTACAACCATTTCTCGTATACTACCATGCGGTAGTATATACTTTACTTTATTATTTTTAGTATGTTCATATACTATATCTAAGATACTTCAAAGTGATTTTTATGAAAAAATTGCAAATGAGCTCATAGTTTTATTGTATTTATGAAATACGTACATATTTGTACGCGAGATGGAGTATACACAAAATATGATACATACTACCTAAAAAGTAGTATATATATACTACCTAAACATTCTTATATACTACATACTACGCGTACATACTCTCCGGTATGATAGATACTACCTAGAATGTACGAAATAAAAGTGGGAGTAACTACACCCGGTAGTATGAAAAATTTGTCATATATATATATATATATATATATATATATATATATATATATATATATATATATATATATATCAACAACTATTTGAACTAGATAGATGAAATTCATGCAAACGCGGTGAATTTCATTCAAGTTCAAGTCATAATTTACATAAAAGGTCGATACTTTGACCGTTTAACTAAAATTGAAAAAAAAAACTAAACCCTATAAAGGATGACCACCTCATAAGCGTGGTTGCCTTGCCCTGCCGGACCGTCTCGTCGTCCGTGTCGCCGTCGTCGTCGTGGTCCCTTCAGCAGCGGTAAGGCGCCGGAGGGCCGCAGCCTTGTCCGACGGCTGCCTGCCGCTCCGCCTCTAGCTACGCGGTGCGGAGGGCCACCGCGACCACTACGACCGTCTTCGCGGTGGTGACGGAGCGGTCTAGTGCCCACCCGACGGCCAGGTCGGGGTCATTGAGGACCCAATCCGACGCGACACCACTTTTGGCGAACGCGGAGCGGCGACACGCGTTGCGCCGGTCGTACCGCACTGCCCTGCCACACACTCTTCGCCGAAGTCGATGACCCTAGAGCCCGACTGTTCGTCGACACTGCTGCCTCGCAAGAAGTGAAGGATGCGGCCCCGCGCCTTCGCGATCGCGGGCTGCAACTCCTCCTAGACGGCGTGGCGATGGCGGCAGGGCAGGTCCGTCATTGCGGGCGTACTGGCTGTGCGGGGGCGACGTCGTCTTGTCCTTGACCCGACGTCCAATCTGGATGCCGCGGTAGCGCAGGGGTGACGCCGATTCATCCTTGACGTAGCTTCCGATCTAGACGCCACATTTGCGCTCGGGCGACGCCGGCTCGTCCTGGACTAGCTGGAGCAGGGACGTCGTCTCGTGCTTCACGCGGTGTCGTGGTGGGGACTCCTCCTCCTCCTTGACGTGCACCAGCGATGGTGCGACAGGCCCATGGGACGGAGCGAACGCTCTGCCATTAATTTGATCTGACAGACAAATTCTTCCTCCGTCACTGCAGCATCCGAGAGGAGGCGGGACCTGTGCTACTGCTGTTGTTGTGGCTGTTGCTGTGTTTTCTAGTCCTCCTCATCGCTGGAGGAGATAATGATCTCCTCCTTGCCAGAGGAGCCGGGGGCCGTGGATGCCAAGGGGCCAGGGAGTGAGGACGACAACGCCAAGATCCGCCTAATGAGGAGCTTCCATCGCCTCCGCCTACAGGCATGAAGAACCACGACTTCGGAATGGCCCTTGGGCTCGGAGAGGAGGAAGGGCTCGGGGACGGTGACGGGAGGGGGAGTGTGGCTCTGTGCGTCACCAGTGCACGACTTAAATCGTCGCGGGCAGGCCATGCGAAGGTGTTGGAAATATGCCCTAGAGGCAATAATAAAATGGTTATTATTGTATTTCCTTGTTCATGATAATTGTCTTTTATTCATGCTATAATTGTATTAACTGGAAACCGTAATACATGTGTGAATACATAGACCACAACATGTCCCTAGTGAGCCTCTAGTTGACTAGCTCGTTGATCAACAGATGGTCATGGTTTCCTGACCATGGACATTGGATGTCATTGATAACGGGATCACATAATTAGGAGAATGATGTGATGGATGAGACCCAATCCTAAGCATAGCACAAGATCGTGTAGTTCGTTTGCTAAAGCTTTTATAATGTCAAGTATCATTTCCTTAGACCATGAAATTGTCTAACTCCCTGATACCGTAGGAGTGCTTTGGGTGTACCAAACGTCACAACGTAACTGGGTGGCTATAAAGGTGCACTACGGGTATCTCCGAAAGTGTTTGTTGGGTTGGCACGAATCGAGACTGGGATTTGTCACTCCGTATGACGGAGAGGTATCTCTGGGCCCACTCGGTAATGCATCATCATAATGAGTTCAATGTGACTGAGTAGTTAGTCACGGGATCATGCATTATAAAACGAGTAAAGTGACTTGCCGGTAACGAGATTGAACGAGGTATTGGGATACCGACGATCGAATCTCGGGCAAGTAACATACCGATTGACAAAGGGAATTGCATACGGGATTGCTTGAATCCTTGACATCGTGGTTCATCCGATGAGATCATCGTGGAACATGTGGGAGCCAACATGGGTATCCAGATCCCACTGTTGGTTATTGAACGGAGAACGTCTCGGTCATGTCTGCATGGTTCCTGAACCCGTAGGGTCTACACGCTTAAGGTTTAGTGACGCTAGAGTTGTTATGGGAAATAGTATGTGGTTACCGAAGGTTGTTCGGAGTCCCGGATGAGATCCCGGACATGACGAGGAGCTCCGGAATGGTCCGGAGGTGAAGATCGGTATATTGGACGAACGATATGGGAGTCCGGAATTGTTCCAGGGGTACCAGGTGATGACCAGCGTGTCCGAAAGGGGTTTCAGAGGCCCCGGCAAGCGTTGGGGGGCCTTATGGGCCAAGAGGAGAGGGCACATCAGCCCACTAAGGGCCTGAGCGCCCCTCCCACCCCATCTCATGTAACCAGGAGAGGTGGGGGCGCCACCCCTAGGGCAGCCGCACCTCCCGGCTTGGGGGGCAAGTTTCCTAGGGGGTGGGGACGCCCAAACCCATCTAGGGTTTCTCCTGTGGCCGCCGCCCCTCCCCTAGGGAACCCTAGGGCGCCTTCTCCTCCTCCCTTCCCCCTATATATAGTGAGGGAGAGAGAGGGAAGCCGCACCCTTCCCCTGGCGCAGCCCTCTCCCTCCTCCAACACCTCCTCCTCCTCCTCCGTAGTGCTTGGCGAAGCCCTGCCGGAGAACCACGAGCTCCATCACCACCATGCCGTCGTGCTGTCGGAGTTTTCCCTCAACTTCTCCTCTCCCCTTGCTGGATCAAGAAGGAGGAGACGTCCCCGAGCTGTACGTGTGTTGAACGCGGAGGCACCGTTGTTCGGTGCTTAGATCAGATTCGGCCGCGATCTGAATCACTTCGTGAACGACTCCACCGACCGCGTTCTTGTAACGCTTCCGCTTAGCGATCTTCAAGGGTATGAAGATGCACTCCCTCTCTCTCGTTGCTAGTATCTCCTAGATTGATCTTGATGACACGTAGGAAAATTTTGAATTTCTGCTACGTTCCCCAACAGTGGCATCATGAGCTAGGTCTATTGCGTAGATTCTATGCACGAGTAGAACACAAGTAGTTGTGGGCGTTGTTTTTGTTCAATATGCTTACCGTTACTAGTCCTATCTTGTTTCGACGGTATTGTGGGATGAAGCGGCCCGGACCGACCTTACACGTACACTTACGTGAGACAGGTTCCACCGACTAACATGCACTTGTTGCATAAGGTGGCTAGCGGGTGCCAGTCTCTCCCACTTTAGTCGGATCAGATTCGATGAAAAGGGTCCTTATGAAGGGTAAATAGCAATTGGCATATCACGTTGTGGTTTTGGCATAGGTAAGAAACGTTCTTGCTAGAAACCTATAGCAGCCACGTAAAAAACTTGCAACAACAATTAGAGGACGTCTAACTTTTTTTTGCAGCATATGCCGTGTGATGTGATATGGCCAAGAAGGATGTGATGAATGAAATATATGTGATGTATGAGATTGATCATATTCTTGTAATAGGAATCACGACTTGCATGTCGATGAGTATGACAACCGGCAGGAGCCATAGGAGTTATCTCTAATTATTGTATGACCTGCGTGTCACTGAATAATTCCATGTAATTACTTTACTTCATTGCTAAACCGTTAGCTATAGTAGTAGAAGTAATAAGTTGGCGAGACAACTTCATGGAGACACGATGATGGAGATCATGGTGTCATGCCAGTGACGATGATGATCATGGAGCCCCGAAGATGGAGATCAAAAGGAGCAAAATGATATTGGCCATATCATGTCACTATTTGATTGCATGTGATGTTTATCATGTTTATGCATCTTATTTGCTTAGAATGACGGTAGTAAATAAGATGATCCCTCATTATAATTTCAAGAAAGTGTTCCCCCTAACTGTGCACCGTTGCGAAAGTTCGTTGTTTCGAAGCACCACGTGATGATCGAGTGTGATAGATTCTAACGTTCACATACAACGGGTGTAAGCCAGATTTACACATGCAAAACACTTAGGTTGACTTGATGAGCCTAGCATGTACAGACATGGCCTCGGAACATAAGAGACCGAAAGGTCGAACATGAGTCGTATAGTAGATACGATCAACATGAAGATGTTCACCGATGATGACTAGTCCGTCTCATGTGATGATCGGACACGGCCTAGTTGACTCGAATCATGTATCACTTAGATTACTAGAGGGATGTCTATCTGAGTGGGAGTTCATTGAATAATTTCATTAGATGAACTTAATTATCATGAACATAGTCAAAAGGTCTTTGCAAATTATGTCGTAGCTCGAGTTTTAGTTCTACTGTTTTTAGATATGTTCCCCTTGATACGTCTCCAACGTATCTATAATTTTTGATTGTTCCATGCTATAATATTACTCCTTTAGGATGTTTATGGGCTTTATTTTACACATTTATATCATTTTTGGGACTAACCTACTAACCGGAGGCCCAACCCGTATTGCTTTTGTTTTTGCCTATTTCAGTATTTCAAAGAAAAGGAATATCAAACGGAGTCCAAACGGAATGAAACCTTCGAGAGCGTGATTTTTGGAACGAACATGATCCAGAGAACTTGGAGTGCAAGTCAAGAAGCAAACGAGGCGACCAGGAGATAGGAGGGCGCACCCACCCCTCCTGGGCGCGCCCCTGTCTCCTGGGCCCTACAAGCGGCCACCGATGTACTTCTTCCTCCTATATATGCCTACATACCCCGAAAACATCTAGGGAGCCAACGAAAAACAATTTCCACCAACGTAACCTTCTGTATCCGCGAGATCCCATCTTGGAGCCTTCGCCGGCGCTCTGCCGAAGGAGGAATCGACCACGGAGGGCTTCTACATCAACACCATAGCCCCGCCGATGAGTTGTGAGTAGTTTACCACAGACCTTCGGGTCCATAGTTATTAGCGAGATGGCTTCTTCTCTCTTTTTGGATCTCAATACAATGTTCTCCCCCTCTCTTGTGGAGATCTATTCGATGTAAACTCCTTTTGCGGTGTGTTTGTCGAGATCCGATGAATTGTGGGTTTATGATCAAGTTTATCTATGAGAAATATTGGAATCTTCTCTGAATTCTTTTATGTATGATTGAGTTATCTTTGCAAGTCTCTTCGAATTATCAGTTTGGTTTGGCCTACTAGATTGATCTTTCTTCCCATGGGAGAAGTGCTTAGCTTTGGGTTCAATCTTCCGGTGTCCTTACCCAGTGACAGAAAGGGTTGCAAGGCACGTATTGTATTGTATTGTTGCCATCAAGGATAAAAAGATGGGGTTTATATCATATTGCTTGAGTTTATCCCTCTACATCATGTCATCTTTCTTAATGCGTTACTCTGTTCTTATGAACTTAATACTCTAGATGCATGCTGGATAGCGGTCAATGTGTGGAGTAATAGTAGTAGATGCAGGCAGGAGTCAGTCTACTTGTCGCGGACGTGATGCCTATATACATGATCATGCCTAGATAATCTCATAATTATTCGCTTTTCTATCAATTGCTCGACAGTAATTTGTTCACCCACCATAATACTTATGCTATCTTGAGAGAAGCCACTAGTGAAACCTATGCCCCCGGGGTCTATATTTTATCATATAAGCTTTCAATCTACTTTTATTTGCATCTTTACTTTTTGCATCTATATCATAAAATACCAAAAATATATTTATCTTATCATATTATCTTTATCAGATCTCACTTTCGCAAGTGGCCGTGAAGGGATTGACAACCCCTTTATTGCGTTGGTTGCGAGTTCTTTGTTTGTTTGTGTAGGTGCGTGGGACTTTTGAGGAGCCTCCTACTGGATTTATACCTTGGTTCTCAAAAACCGAGGGAAATACTTACGCTACTTTGCTGCATCACCCTTTCCTCTTCAAGGAAAACCAACGCAAGCTCAAGACGTAGCAAGAAGGATTTTTGGCGCCGTTGTCGGGTAGGTCTTTGCTCAAGTCAAGACATACCAAGTACCCATCAGAAACTCATCTCCCTCGCATTTACATTATTTGCCATTTGCCTCTCGTTTTCCTCTCCCCCACTTCACCCTTCACGTTTTATTCGCCCTCTCTTTCCCAATCTCCTCCTCTCTTTTCGCTTGCCTTTTTCTGTTAGCTTGTGTGTTGGATTACTTGTTGCCATGGTGCAAGATAATACCAAATTGTGTGATTTCTCCAATACCAACAATAATGATTTCCTTACTACTCCGATTGCTCCTCTTAATGATGTTGAGTCTTGTGAAATCAATACTGCTTTGCTGAATCTTGTCATGAAAGATCAATTCGCCGGCCTTCCTAGCGAAGATGCTGCTACTCGTCTAAACAACTTTGTTGATTTATGTGATATGCAAAAGAAGAAAGATACGGATAATGATATTGTTAAATTGAAGTTATTTCCATTTTCACTTAGAGATCGTGCTAAAGTTTGGTTTTCGTCTTTGCCTTAAAATAGTATTGATTTTTGGAACAAGTGCAAAGATGCTTTTATCTCTAAGTATTTTCCTCCCGCCAAGATTATCACTCTTAGGAACGATATTATGAATTTTAAACAACTTGATCATGAGCATGTTGCCCAATCTTGAGAAAGAATGAAATTGATGATTCGCAATTGCCCTACTCATGGTTTGAATTTATGGATGATCATACAAATATTTTATGCCGGTTTGAACTTTGCTTCTAGAAATCTTTTAGATTCGGCTGCGGGAGGCACGTTTATGGAAATCACGTTAGTAAATGCTACAAAACTTCTTGAAAATATTATGGCTAATTATTCTCAATGGCACACCGAAAGATCTTCTAGTAAAAAAGTGCATGCTATAGAAGAAATCAATGTTTTGGGTGGAAAGATGGATGAACTTATGAAGTTGTTTGCTACTAAAGATACTCCTCTTGATCCCAATGATACGCCTTTGTCTACTTTGATTGAGAATAATAATGAATCTATGGATGTGAATTTTGTTGCTAGGAATAGTTTGGGAAACAATGCTTATAGAGGAAACTTTAACCCTAGACCGTTCCCTAGTAATTCCTCTAATAAATATGGAAATTCCTACAATAATTCCTATGGTAATTTTAATAAGATGCCCTCTGATTTTGAGAATAGTGTGAAAGAATTTATGATTTCTCAAAAGAATTCTAATGCTTTGCTTGAAGAAAAATTGCTCAAAGTTGATGATTTGGCTAGGAACGTTGATAGACTTTCGCTTGATGTTGATTCTCTTAAACTTAGATCTACTCCTCCTAAGCATGATATCAATGAGTCTCTCAAGGCAATGAGAATTTCCATTGATGAGTGCAAGGAAAGAACTGCTAGATTGTGTGCTAAGAAAGATTGCTTCGTAAAGGCGTGTTCTTCTAGTTTCCATGAAAATAATGATGAAGGTCTTAAAGTTATTGATGTGTCTCCTATTAGATCTTTGTTTTGCAATATGAATCTTGATAATAATGGGACTGGAGATGAGTCAACTTTAGTTAGAAGGCGTCCCAAGAATTCGGAGTTTTTAGATCTTGATGCTAAATTTGGTAAAAGTGGGATTGGAGAGGTCATGACTTTAAATAGCATTGAACCCACTATCTCAGATTTCAAGGAATTTGATTATGATAATTGTTCTTTAGAAGGTTGTATTTCCTTGTTGCAATCCGTTGTTAATTCTCCTCATGTTCATAGTCAAAATAAAGCTTTTACCAAACACATTGTTTATGCCTGATGCAATCTTATGATGAAAAACTTAATTTGGAAGTTTCTATACCTAGAAAACTTAATGATGAGTGGGAACCTACTGTAAAGATTAAAATTAAAGATCATGAGTGTTTTGCTTTGTGTGATTGAGTGCTAGTGTTTCCACGATTCCGAAAACTTTATGTGATATTCTAGGTTTCCATGATCTTGATGATTGCTCTTTAAATTTGCACCTCGTGGATTCCACCATTAAAAAGCCAATGGGAAGAATCAATGATGTTCTCATTGTTGCAAATAGAAATTTGGTGCCCGTAGATTTTATCGTTCTTGATATAGATTGCAATCTTTCTTGCCCTATTATTCTTGGTAGACCTTTCCTTAGAACGATTGGCGCGATTACTGATATGAAGGAAGGGAATATTAGATTCCAATTTCCATTAAGGAAAGGCATGGAGCACTTTCCAAGAAAGAAAGTCAAATTACCTTATGAATCTATCATGCGGGCTACTTATGAATTTAGTGCCAAAGATGGCACTACTTAGATCTATTTTCGCTTTTATGCCTAGCTAGGGGCGTTAAACGATAGCGCTAGTTGGGAGGCAACCCAATTTTATTTGTGTTTTTTGTTTTTGTTTCTGTTTAGTAATAAATTTTGCATCTACCTTCTGTTTAGATGTGTTTTTATGTTTTAATTAGTGTTTGTGCCAAGTAGAACCTATAGGATAACCTATGGTGATAGTTAATTTGATTCTGCTGACAAACAGAAACTTTGCACGCACGAAATTAGTTTTGTTAAATGAGAGAAACGTGCTTTTGCGTTGATTCTTTTTGTTGCTGATCAATAGACAAATTTCCCAGGACTTCCTATTTTGGTAGGATTTTTAAAGTTCCAGAAGTTTGAGTTAGTTACAGATTGCTATAGACTGTTCTCTCATCAGCCAATTTAAACTTCAAGGCCGGATCATGCTCTGTAGTTGGCTTTTTCAAAGAAGTCATATCCGCCGGATCAACATTGTCCTTGTAGAACTTCAACTCCTCTGTTGCGCAAACCGACTTAGCATAGGCCGCATCACCTTCTTCCCATTCCAAAGCGATCTTACGCCTCCCATGTACCGTGATGGTCCCCTTATGACCCGGCATCTTGAGCTGCAAATAAACATAACAGGGCCTTGCCATGAACTTAGGATAAGCCGATCGTCCAAATAGCGCATGATATGGGCTCTTGATTTTCACCACTTCAAAAGTCAATGTCTCTGATCTTGAATCATGATCATCTCCAAAAGTAACCTCCAGAGCTATCTTACCAACTGGATACGCCGATTTACTAGGCACCACACCATGGAAAACGATATTTGATGGTTTAAGATTTTTATCTGTCAACCCCATGCGAAGGAAGATTTCATAATAAAGGATATTGATACTGCTCCCTCCATCCATGAGTACCTTGGTAAACTTATACCCTCCAACCTGAGGTGCCACCACCAACGCTAGATGACCTGGATTATCAACCCGGGGCGGATGATCCTCTCGACTCCACACAATAGGCTGTTCAGACTGGCGCAAGTAACGAGGCACTGCCGGTTCAACGGAGTTTACTGCCCTTTTATGAGCTTCTGATCATGCTTACACAGGCTAGTGGTGAAGACATGATACTGCCCACTATTCAACTGCTTCGGGTTGCTCTGGTAACGTGACTGTTGCTGCTGCTGACTCCCCTGATGATTATAACCATCCTGGTTGCCCTGATTGCCTTGATTGCCATGTCTGCTTTGATTACCTTGAAATCCTGAGCCAGAGCTTCCTCCACCATAACCCGACCCATGAGACCCGGGCCCTAAACCGCTGGATGGTCCATGATCATATCGGAAAAGATCCGAGTTTTAAACTCCCACATAATAAAGCAATCCTTCCAGAGGTGCGTAGCTGTCCTTTCTCGCGTCCTGTGCCTTGGGCAAGGCTGGTTTAACAGGCGCTCAAGATTGACACCGGATCCTCTGCCCCGCGGGGGCGGTTTACCCTTACGACGCTGACCATTATCTTGCGTGTTGGTGTTTGCCACAAAGTCTAAACTATGATCCGCTTTACGCTTACCGTTGTTTCCATGGCCCACCGGGTTATGCTGCTGCCCTTTGGTGCTGCCGCTCTTCTTTCCCTTTCCTGGCTTTTCATCGTCAGACTCGGGGTTCTTGGTACTATCAGAGTCGGCATACTTAACCAGAGCTGCCATAAGCGTCCCCATGTCATTGCAGTGACGTTTGAGTTGTCCCAACTTCAGCTTCAGAGGCGTCAACTGGAAATTGCCCTCCAACGTTAAAACTGTTGTATCAACATTGATGCGATCCGATGAATGCAAGATTTCCGAAACCTGGCACACCCAATGGGTTGTTGATTCGTCCTCTTCTTGGACACAAGCGGCTAAGTCCACAATTGACATGGGCTGATTGCACGTGTCCTTGAAATTCTGGATAAATCGGGCCTTTAACTCGGCCCATGACCCAATGGAGTTAGCTGGCAAACCTTTCAGCCAAGTGCGTGTTGTTCCTTATAACATCATGGTGAAGTATTTAGCACATGCCGCATCATCCACATCCAGCATCTCCATCGCCATCTCATAGCTTTCGACCCATGACTCGGGGGGTAAATCGGCAGTGTAATTGGGCACTTTACGAGGACCCTTGAAATCCTTGGGCAGCCGCACATTGCGTATAGCCGAGGCGAGAAACGGCACCCCAAGGAACTGAAAGAAACACCTGGTTCCACTGAAGTCGTTGGACGAACTGGAGTAAGCTGACGGGCCGCGTATTGCGCTGCTAACTCGGCTTCTCGATGCGCTCTACCATGATCCACCACGTGTCCTGGGCATTAGCACCACCGCCCACCGGGTTATGCCCTCGAGGGGGTTACGGTTCTGTGCACTGCTCGACACAGCCGGTTCATCTATATGCCTGCTGTAACTCCGGCTTGGGTGAGGCGTAGAATGAATCCTCTCACGGCTGTACGAATAAGCCGGCTGCTGAGTCAAAGCCGTCTAAAGGAGATCTCTTGCCCGTCGCATCTCAACCGCCACTGGGGAATCGCCTTCAACTGGGAGAGCCGCCAAGAACGAAGTAGCGGCGACTATGTTATCCAAAGGATTAGAGTAATGATCTGGAGGCGTTGGTATGTGCTGTGACAGGACATTGTTCTGACGATGCGGATCTGTTGTGCGCGGCTGAACCGGCACCCCCATTCCAGGTGCCTCCACCCGGTTTACCACTGGCTGGTTACTGGTTACTGCTCCTGGCGTGTTAAAGAGGTTTCTTGCCTCATAAACTGGAGGCAAGTGAGACCGGTACCTTTTCCTCATAACATCATTTGACGCGTTCTGATCCAACATAACTAGGTAAGCCCGTGCCTCCAATTGGCCCGCTCTACAGCCATCCTGGTGTCCTCAGCTGCTAGGTCTGCATTGGCTCGAGTTATCTGATCCTTTACTTCTATAACTTCCGCGTTATGCTCGTCCTGATTCGCCGGATTAACTTCCGCCGCCAGCAGCGTTGCCAAAGCGTCAAATAAATCAGACAAAACCTGAGCCGATGGACGCACATGGCCTCCTGCCTTGGCTGTTGTCGCCACTGCTGATCCGAAGATCGTCGCCGCGGCGGTCGAAGAGTGCTGCACCGGCTGCATACCAGCCATGAAGATCACAACCCGGCTCGGCGGATCGAAGGGGTCTGGAATACTGTCTCCATCGGAACAGCCCCCAAGACGGCCGTCTTGCAGCTGATACAATGACTCGGCCTCTCCGGTAGATGACTCATCATCAGAGTAAACGACGGTTTCACCACCAGATGCTGATCTAACCTCAGGTTCCGCTCCATGGAAAACTCCCACGAAGGCACGCTTCATGGTAGGCTGAACCCGGGTGGGTCTCACACGCTTACCCGTTTCGACGATGTCGGTGCAGATGTCCGACTCAGGGCCCGGTTCGCCGATCTTGCCAATGAAGACGTGAATACCGCCGAAGGGGACCCGGTACTCGTACTCAATTGAGCCGGCCTCAGGGCCCCAGTCTGCATCGTCATTGTAGAGCTTGCCATGAAGACTCTTGGTCATCCGGCCCACAGCGTATCCCTTGAGCCTTTCGAAGCTGCCCTCTAAGAACTCGAAACCATCGTGCGATAGCCCCACGGTGGGCGCCAACTGTCGTGAGTTTGTCACGACAGATGTCCTAGTGTGAGGACTTAGTCGTGGAGCCATCGCAACGTAGTTAACTTAAAGGGGTTAAAGCGGGACAAAGGACGCAAGGAGTTTATACCGGTTTGGCCCCTTGTGGTGAAGGTAAAAGCCTAATCCAGTTGTAGTGGAATTGATGTGGTCTCGATGACCAGGGAGCGAATCCGCTTTGCCTGGCTCTCGATCTGTTGTTTCTTGTCCTTGAACCGCCACCGGGTCGTCCCTTTATATACACAGGTTGACGCCTGGCGGTTTATAGAATCCTGGCCGGCTCATACACGTGCCTGGCTCGGTTTCTACCCTTTCTTATCTTACAATACAAGTTACACATCATATGGCGGTTTATGTCTACGGGCCCTAATCTGCCTTTGGGCCCTAGGCCTTTAGATCTGTATAGTAAAACTCCACACTCCTTGTCTTCATGGGCTTCAATATGGATAACTTTATTACGGGTATAACCCGGCCCCTCATGGGCGGTTTATACTCAGTAGTTATATCCCCAACATTACCGGAACCCTGGACTCGTCTCCGGTCATGGGCTTCGGACCGTGTGTCTCCGCGTCCACAGAACCCGATTGGACGCCGGTCTTAGAGTTCAGCTCCGCGGATATCTTCCAGCACTCGCCTGTCGGCGATGTTTTAAGCTCACTACGATCCCTCTCTTTGTCAGGAGATCCTCAGCCGAACTATGTCCGAATCGAATGAGAAGTGGATGATGAAGAAATTCTCCCCCACCCACCACCCACTTTATAGCCATTGTCGATGACTTAACCGACATGCTTGACTACAACTCCGAAGACATCGACGGTATGGACGAAGATGCTGGAGAAGATCTGGATCCACTGCCTACAGGGTGTTGGACAGCCACTTCCTCGTACAACATATACATGGTGGACACACCAGACGAGAATGAGGCCAACACGATAAAAGCAGACCTATAGATGAACTTCCCAAGCGCCGACATCCCAAGCGTCGACCTCGATGAGGCAACAAGAAAAATAGCAACACTGGCACGGAAGCCGAGGACAATCTAAACCAAGCCAATGACACCCCCGACCCAGCGTTGGAGCAGGGCGGGCGAGAGGATGGCGAACACAATCCCGAGATGTTGACCAACCACAGCGACGCCGAAGATAGTAGTTACCAACCTGTGTCCGAAGAAGAGGTCAGCCTGGGCAACGACGAGTTTGTCATCCCAGAAGAGCCATTAGAACAAGAACGCCTCCACCAAAGGCTTATCGCCACTACACGGAGCCTGAAGAAACAGAAGCAGCGGCTTAAAGCCGCACAGGATACGCTCAATCATTGATGGAATGAAGTGCTCGGCACTGAGGAAAACTATAGTGGTAACCACCAAACAAAGAGCCATCCCGAACGCAAGCCGCTGCCCGAATTCGACGATGAGGCTATCGCACCTATACCGCCGAAAAACAATACAGCCGACTGATACGTCTCCAACGTATCTATAATTTTTGATTGTTCCATGCTATTATATTACCCCTTTTGGATGTTTATGGGCTTTATTTTACACATTTATATAATTTTTGGAACTAACCTACTAACCGGAGGCCCAGCCCGTATTGCTGTTTTTTTGCCTATTTCAGTATTTCGAAGAAAAGGAATATCAAACGGAGTCCAAACGGAATGAAACCTTCGGGAGCGTGATTTTTGGAACGAACGTGATCCAGAGGACTTGGAGTGCAAGTCAAGAAGCAGGAGAGGCGGCCATGAGATAGGAGGGCGCGCCCACCCCCTCTGGGCATGCTCGTTGTCTTGTGGGCCCCTCGGGCGGCCATCGATGTACTTCTTCCTCCTATATATGCCTACGTACCCCGAAAATATCCAGGGAGCCAACGAAACACAATTTCCACCACCGTAAACTTCTGTATCCGCGAGATCCCATCTTGGAGCCTTCGCCGGCGCTCCGCCGGAGGGGGAATCGACCACGGAGGGCTTCTACATCCACACCATAGCCCCTCTGATGAGTTGTGAGTAGTTTACCACAGACCTTCGGGTCCATAGTTATTAGCTAGACGACTTCTTCTCTCTTTTTGGATCTCAATACAATGTTCTCCCCCTCTCTTCACTAGTGCAGAACCGGGCAATAGCACCGGTTCGTAAGGCCCTTTAGTGCTGGTTCGGTAACCCGCACTAAAGTGGGGGCAGTAAAGCCCCCCCTTTAGTACCGGTTCAGCACGAGCCAGCTCCGGGGCAGGGAGCCCTTTAGTACCGGTTGGTGACACCAACCGGTATTAAAAGGTTTGTGGGTTTTGGTTTTATTTTTTATTTTTCCTTTAAATTTGTGTTATCAATTTAATTTAGGATTGTTTTACGTTATAATGAGTTGTTATACTTGATATGGATATGGATATGGCATATATATATACTTGTTCAAACTAATTTGCGGTTTCTTTCATATATAAATGATATATATAATAACTCATCATCATCATCATCACATATTAATATATAAATAAACTCTTGCATCATATCATCACCAACAACAGTATAATCATGCACTAGCTTAAAGAAGAAACATTCACTTGTAACAGAAGCAAAGATATCACCGAGTTCAACATGGTCATGAGATATTATAAGCGTTCACAAGCAAATCACTATTTGAGATTAATTAAGTGCAGGACGAGAATACCAACATGAGAGGACAAGTACTAATTAAGAGCATGAACTAGCTATAAATCGATCACGCCTGCTGCTCCCTCTCAGGTAAAATAGCATAGAACATGTATAGCTCTCCTGATTCATCATACTGGAGCATGCAGATGAATCTGTCTCCTAATCGTGGGTTGCGCTTGTCCTTGCTTCCCCCTAGTACTTCTCTGCGATCGTTAACAATTTTGCTCCAATCTTTCACTATTAAGCATTCATCGCTTTCAGAAATCCTGAATGCACTCATGTGCAATGTAGGATATCTTGGTTGTAAGCTAATCATTGACATGCGACCTTTTGTCTCGATCCACTAAGGCACAATTGTCATCGGGAGTCCCTGTTGAAGAACATCGTATAATAATTAATATACTTAGCAATGAAAGTTTAGCTTCAAAAATAATGTATGCAAAAGATGCACTAAGGACAAATAGTAAAAATCTTATCATCTTTCCATTATAGATGTGACCGTAGTTCAATACGATCACTATTGGTCGCACATTTTGAGTACTAACATTTCTAAGTGCAGGAAGAAAATTTGTCTTGACAGTATGAAGATCCTCAAGCCATAAAACATAATGACTTATCTCCTCGTAGTTTAGTTCAGCCCCGGGACAGTAGTAGGTCTTGTCTACCAAGCGCCGGACATGTTTGTTTGAACCGAAATAAGCTGACAATCGAAATTAGTTGTCAAATATCAAAGACATAAACATGGTTGAGAAAAACTCACATAATGGTAGAACTGGAGGCGTCTACACATCGACCCAGATGTCTCTATTACCTTCAATATCATCTTCCGGACGAATATCAAAGGTGATAACCATATTAGGCTCAAATGCATAAGCCTTGCATAGTGCTTGCCAAGTTTTGCATTCAAAATGGGTGTATGTGTCTGCATTGTATAATTTGACGTTGAAAGTATAACCATGCTCGGTCTTCAGGTAAACTCTCTTTACCTCCATAGTTTTCATAGCACTGAAACCTATCTTATCCAAGACAAAAATTCTTGCATGGCAGGGGATGCGCTAGTAGAACAGTGAAAATTTAGAATTGTAAGTTGAAGCAAAATGAAGCATAAGTACAATGCTTATATTACGAAAAAATAATTGCCGTTGTGTCTTACTGTATCCACTTCGAATGTCTCATCCAGCTTGATGCTGAAGCGCCTATTATCAACAAGGAAATTTCTGTCGCACAGGCCGCGTTTGTCTTCACAGTGTTCGCACATAATGAAATCGTTTTCATCGTCAGACGACATTTCCTATGTTCATATAGGTGAAACATAAACACTTACTATCTAACATTAATTAATATCTAACTAATTCTAATATTCATCTAACATTTGACATTAATATCTAACATATATTTCTATCTAATTCATCTAACATTTTACATTAATATCTAACATATATTTCTATCTAATTCATCTAACATTTGACATTAATCTAACATTTATATAAACTAAATATATATATATATATATATATATATATATATATATAAAATTAAAAAAACAGAAAAAATAAACTAGTTAAGTTCTATATATATAGGTTAAACATTACTAGTTCTATTATTTCAACTAATTCAACTAGTTCTATTAATTCAACAAGTTCTATTAATTCAACTAAGCATTTACTAAAAATAAACTAGTTATATTAATTCAACTAGTTCAAATCTCATATACCTATAATTTATATCTATAGCTAATTTATCTAACAATTGCCATTAATATTTAACTTTTCTATCTAATTTATATCTAACATTTGACATTCATCTAATTAACAATTTGACATGCATTAATCTAAAAAACAGAAAACAGAAAACAGAAAATAAGTAAAAAAAATTGTGTGTGTGTGTGTGTATGTGTGTGTGTACGTACAAGCGGGGGCGGCGGCGTACGGGCGGCCGGTGGCGCGAGATGGCGACCACGGGGACGGTGCGACGGGCGCGGCGGCGTAAGGGCGGCGGCGCGACGGGGGCGACGACGGGGACGGCGCAACGGGGGCGGGGACGGCAGGGGCGCCGCGCGCGACGACAGGGACGGGGACGGCCGGGCGCGTGCGACGACGAGGGCGGGGACGGCCGGGGCGCGCGCGACGCCGGGGACGGCCGGGGCGCGACGACGGCGATGGGGACGGGGCGCACGGCGACGAAGATGGAACAGAGGAACTAACTGAAATTTTTCAAAAGTGTTGTATATATAGGAGAGGCCTTTAGTACCGGTTGGAGCCACCAACCGGTACTAAAAGCCAAATTTGGCCAGGCCAAGAGGCGGGAAGAGCAGGCCTTTAGTACCGGTTGGTGGCTCCAACCGGTACTAAAGGTCACCCTTTAGTACCGGTTGGAGCCACCAACCGGTACTAAAGGTAGTGCGCTGCCTGCACAAAGTTTAGTCCCACCTCGCCGGGTGAAGGGCAGCCTCACTGGTTTATAAACCCAGCCGCGGCTTCCCTTTCGAACTCCTCTATATGCAAGCTTCTGGGCCTAACTATGGCGCGCTGCCCTATGAGTCTGCTGGGCCTTGTGGGCCTAAAATTGCACGCCCGTGGTCTAGCAGTCCCATAGGGCAGCGCCCCAAATTTTTTGATATAGTTTTTTTCTTTTCTGCTTTATTTTTTCTTCTATTTATTTTTGAGTAGTTTTTTTTCTTTTCTGCTATATTTATTTTCTTCTATTTATTTCTGAGTAGTTTTTTATATAGTTTTTTCTTTTCTACTATAGTTTTTTTCTTTTTTGCTATTTTTTCTTTTCTGCTTTATTTATTTTCTTCTATTCATTTATTTTTATATACCATGCCTTTCGGTGTAACAGATGAGTTTTCGTCTGAAACCGGCCCTGATACTTTGAAAGAGATTGTTCAGTTTGTACACAAATTGTATCTAGTTTTTGCCATAACAGAAGAAGTCCGGAGTTGTAATAAGTTATTAAAAATAAAAAAGTGGTGCAATGCTCGTTAATTAGCTTCAAGCCTTTCGGAATAGTGTAAACTGCACTGCACATAGCTCCGTGCAGTCTACCATATCCCTCAGGGCTTGAAGCTGAGCAACGTGAGCATTGAGCCTCTTCTTCATCGTCTTTGCACTCAGGGCTTATAAGCCACTCCTAGTCCCTCTCTCTTGGCGAGGTGGGACTAAAAAACAACTTACTAAGAAACTGTAGTACTGGTCACCTTTTAGTACCGGTTGGAGCCACCAACCGGTACTAAAGGTGGTGCGCTGCCTGCACAAAGTTTAGTGCCATTTAGTTCAAAACAAATCATTAAATGCATGAAAAATATCAAATGCAGGCAGAAATGGTTGAAAGATGATGGCGTCGCTTTGAATGGTGCATACTGAATGCACAAAAAGTCTGGAGTTGTAATAAGTTAAAAATAAAATAAAATGCCTTTGTAACAGATGAGTTTAATTTCGTTAGAAACTCGAATAATTCGGAAAGAGATTGTCCAGTTTGTAATCGAAGTGCATCCAGTTTTTGCCATAACCCTCTCTACTTTTTTGAACAATCTATATGGGTGAAATGATGATACCATGCCAAGTTTCAACTTTTTCAGAGTTCATTTGTAGTGCTTTTCAATTTCCAGGTCATTTAGTTCTCAAAACAAATCATTAAATGCATGAAAAATAGCAAATGAAGGCAGAAATGGTTGAAAGGTGATGGCGTCGCTTTGAATGGTCTATACTGAATGCAAAAAATATAAGAGCATTTAGATCATGATCTTATATTTCTTTACAGTCTGAATTGTCAATATGATCTTATACATCAAAAATATTTTGATCATCAATGATCTTTTTGTGTACAATCTGAATTGTCAATATGAGTCATGGAGTCAAATGATGCGACTCCTGGGATATGCTTTTCCTAGCATTGGTTATAGATTCTTGGTTGTAAAGTCTGAGGTACCTGACATGCATGTCGGTACGATCATGGAGTCAAATGATGCGACTTTCTTTGAAGATATCTTTCCCATGAAGGATATGGCTACCTCATCTAATCAGGAGATGCCTAGTTCACCGAATCAGGAACCAGTTAAAATTACTAAACCTGCCATTTTGATGGAACACTTTGAAAGTCATGTGGAGGAGAACAATGAAGTTCCTACTAGGAGCAAGAGACAGAGGACTGCAAAGTCTTTTGGTGATGATTTTCTTATGTATCTCATACATGACACTCCCAGTTCTATTTCAAAGGCCTATGCATCTGAAGATGCTGACTACTGGAAGGAAGCAGTTCGTAGCGAGATGGATTCCATCTTGGCGAATGAAACTTGGGAGATAAGTGATCGTCCTTATGGGTGCAAACCTATAGGATGCAAATGGGTATTCAAGAAGAAGCTTAGGCCTGATGGTACTATTGAAAAGTACAAGGCTTGGCTCGTGGCTAAGGGTTATACCCAAAAGGAAGGTGAAGACTTCTTTGATACTTACTCACCTGTGGCTCGACTGACCACTATTCGAGTTCTACTTTCACTAGCTGCCTCACATGGTCTTCTCGTTTATCAAATGGATGTTAAGACTTCTTTCCTAAATGGAGAGTTGGACGAGGAAATTTATATGGAACAACCAGATGTGTTTGTAATAGATGGTCAGGAAGGGAAAGTGTGCAAGTTGTTGAAGTCTTTGTATGGACTCAAGCAAGCACCCAAATAGTGGCATGAGAAGTTCGAAAGAACTTTAACAGCTGCAGGCTTTGTTGTGAACGAAGCTGACAAATGTGTTTACTATCGCCATGGTGGGGGCGAGGGAGTTATGCATTGCTTGTATGCTGATGACATACTGATTTTTGGAACAAATCTTAATGTTATTAAGGAGGTCAAGGATTTCCTATCTCGCTGTTTTGAGATGAAGGATTTAGAAGTGGCTGATGTCATTCTGAACATCAAGTTGTTGAGAGACGATGATGGTGGGATTACATTGCTTCAATATCACTATATGGAAAAGATCTTGAGTCGCTTTGGCTACAGTGACTGCAAGCCCTCTCCAACATCATATGATGCTAGTGTGTTGCTTCAAAAGAATCAAAGAATTGCTAGAGACCAATTGAAATATTCTCAGATTATTGGCTCGCTTATGTACTTAGCCAGTGCTACAAGACCTGACATCTCTTTTGCTGTTAGCAAACTGAGCCGGTTTGTCTCGAAACCAGGAGATGTGCATTGGAAAGCTCTAGAGAGAGTTTTGCGTTATTTGAAAGGCACTGCAAATTATGGAATTCACTACACCAGGCATCCAAAGGTGCTTGAAGGATATAGTGACTCAAACTGGATCTCAGATGCTGATGAGATAAAGGCCACGAGCGGTTATGTATTCACTCACGGAGGTGGCGCTGTTTCTTGAAAGTCTTGCAAGCAGACCATCTTAAGGTGGTCAACAATGGAAGAAGAACTTACAACACTAGATACAGCTACGGTCGAAGCAGATTGGCTTCGCCGGCTCTTGATGACTTGCCGGTTGTTGAGAAACCTGTACCGGGTATCCTTATAAACTGCGACAATCAAACTGTGATCACGAAAGTGAACAGCTCAAAGGATAACATGAAGTCATCAAGACACGTTCAGAGAAGGTTAAAAGTCTGTCAGGAAAATGAGAAACTCCGAAGTTATTGCATTGGATTATATGCAAACGTCTAAAAATCTGGCAGATCCTTTCACTAAGGGTCTATCACGTAATGTGATAGATAATGCATCGAGGGAGATGGGTATGAGACCCTCAATATGAGGTGTTGACAGTGGTAACCTATTCTTTGTGATCGGAGATCCCGTGAATTAGATGTGGAAGACAAGTTGTTGGTCAACTAGGAGGAGAGTACCCTTACTGTTAAAAATACCACTCCATGAAGATGCAATACTCTCCTAATCTGCATGGCAGGTTGATGTGTATCTTAATGTGTTCTAAGTGGCTCTTTGAAGCAGAGATGTTGTGGCAGAACATCTTTTGAAGAATGCACCTATATGAGTCTGATTGTTAAACGTCACAATCTATGAGAGTAGGCTTCTCTCTAGTAAACTCATGAAATGTCTCAGAGTATGACGCATAAGCTCCACCCGCGGGGAAGACCCACAGTAGCCACGTACTGGTCAAGGCTTTGTGTGAAGCTAGATTCGTAGAAAACTTGCAGTTCAAGGCCCAGTCCACTATTCAATTTTCTTACTAGTGTAGCATAGAGTTCTAGGTGGAAGTTCAACTTAACAGTCTCCACTGCAGTACCGGTATATAAAACAGTGTTTTGGAACCAAAGGCAAATTTTGTGTGCCTCTGGAATCTGGTGGGGGATTGCTGGAGTTTTTGTCTATTTGGGCCTAGCCCAATAGCAGTTTCAGAAATTCCTAATAAATCCTAGAGGCCCACTGTCGGTGTCAAAACCGGCGGATCTCGGGTAGGGGGTCCCGAACTGTGTGTCAAGGTCGGATGGTAACAGGAGACAAGGGACACTTTATTTTACCCAGGTTCGGGCCCTCTCGATGGAGGTAAAACCCTACTCCTGCTAGATTAATATTGATGATGTGGGTAGTACAAGAGTAGATCTACCACGAGATCAAGGAGGCTAAACCCTAGAAGCTAGCCAATGGGTATGATTGTGTATGATGATGGTTGTCCTACGGACTACAACCCTCCGGTTTATATAGACACCGGATAGGGTTAGGGTAACACAGAGTCGGTTACATTGGTAGGAGATCTTGAATATCCGCACGCCTAGCTTGCCTTCCACGCCAAGAAAAGATCCTTCCGAACACGGGACGAAGTCTTCAATCTTGTATCTTCATAGTCCTGGAGTCCGGCTGAAGGTATAGTCCGGCTATCCGAACACCCCCTAATCCAGGACTCCCTCAGTAGCCCCCGAACCAGGCTTCAATGACGACGAGTCCGGCGCGCAAATTGTCTTCGGCATTGCAAGGCGGGTTCCTCCTCCGAATCCTGACTAGGGATTATTCCTCTAAAGGTTGTGCTGCTTCGCTCGATGCGGTTCCAGTCTATTTCCATCTTTTGGAGGGTTTCCTCGTAGATGAGGTTCAATCCGCTGCCTCCGTCCATAAGTAGCTTTGCGAGGCGACAGCCATCCACTATGGGTCTGAGAACCAATGCGGCTGGTGCTCTGGCTGTTCGAAATTTAGGTTCGTCGCTCGCGTTGAAGGTGATAGCAGTATTGCTCCATGAATTTATTGTTGCTACTTGGTAGACTTCGGTGAGGCTGCGAAGTGTTCTTTTTCGCATGTTATTTGATGCGAAAGTCTCAGAGATTGTGAGAACGGTACTGAAATTCCCGGGCAGGTTTCCTTCGACCTCTGGAATTAGGAGATCCTCGCCAATTTTGGCCACCTGCCGGAGTTTCCAACATGCCCTGAGGCCGTGTGTTGGGGTGGCGTCCTCTGCACTATGAATCTTGCAGGGTCCATCTAGCCACTTTTCTAGTACGGTTCCATGCCCCCTAGAGGGTTTTGATTTTTTGTTTAATCCGGGCGCCTTACTGTGGTGCGCCCTCTTGGTTCGGACGGGATTGCTATTTAAGCCCGGATTATCCCAAAATTTAATTTCGGTTTTCCAAGCACTTTCCATCGCACAATATTTTGTACTATGGACGCCAAGTCAACAAAGCGTGTAATATTACGACGACTTACGGCGTTGAGTATTCCCTTGTCCATGCAGTTACTGCAAAAGATTGAAACTGCGTCTCCCTCGTGGCAGTCCTTTATCCTGTTCATAAGCAGGAGGAATCTGGCCCAGTAATGATGTACTGTTTCTTCGGGCATCTGCCTGATTTGGGAGAGATCGCTTAAGATCGGGCGGGCGGAACTCGTTAAATCTGATACTTCGCCCGGTTTACTGTTCGGAAGCCGAAGAACCTCCGGATTCTGAGATCCGGAGTCGTGGATGTTATCTGGTTTGCCTGGTTCTAAGCCCAGGTCTTGGATTGTATCCTCCCCTCCGCGGACATCCGGCATGGAGGGTTCCGGAATTCGGACGTAGCTGGTCCTTAGGATAGATGAGGGGTCGCCGCATTGTGTCTCCACCACAGCAACATGGTGGGTGGCTTGGGGAGAGTTGATTTCCCTTAGATCGGGTTTGAGCCCAACCTGGTTGTAATTTGTAGCGACCCCCAAGGCGGCGATGCGATCCAGGAGCTCGTTTACGGAAGAGAGCTCCACCGGATCTAGCTGCTCGGCAAATTCCAAGCTGACGTGGAGATTGCTTTCGATGACTCGAGAGGTCACCGTCGGTGCAACGGCCGAACAGGCGGTCATGAGAAAACCACCCAGCCGGAGGGTCTGGCCGACAGCCAAAGCTCCCTCAGTGACGGCGCCGTCTTTAAAGACGGGAAAAGGCATCCTTCCTGATTACGACAGCACAGAGGAACTCTCAATGAAAGCACCAATGCCGGTGTCAAAACCGGCGGATCTCGGGTAGGGGGTCCCGCACTGTGCGTCAAGGTCGGATGGTAACAGGAGACAAGGGACACTTTATTTTACCCAGGTTCGGGCCCTCTCGATGGAGGTAAAACCCTACTCCTGCTAGATTAATATTGATGATATGGGTAGTACAAGAGTAGATCTACCACGAGATCAAGGAGGCTAAACCCTAGAAGCTAGCCTATGGGTATGATTGTGTATGATGATGGTTGTCCTACGGACTACAACCCTCCGGTTTATATAGACACCAGATAGGGTTAGGGTTACACAGAGTCGGTTACATTGGTAGGAGATCTTGAATATCCGCACGCCTAGCTTGCCTTCCACGCCAAGAAAAGATCCTTCCGGACACGAGATGAAGTCTTCAATCTTGTATCTTCATAGTCCTGGAGTCCGGCTGAAGGTATAGTCCGGCTATCCGAACACCCCCTAATCCAGGACTCCCTCACCCACGCAACCCATTCGTGCAAGGCAAGAGGTGGAACTAAAGTTTAGTCCCACATTGCTAGTTTAGAGGGAGTTGAACCTCTTTATAAGGGTGGTTCTTTCCCCACATGTATGAGCATGAGAACAAGAGGGACATCCATGTGCGCTCCTCCTCCTCCGCCCGCCTTGCCACAACGTGCCGTGCCGCACCGCGGGTTGCGAGAATGAGCTGAGCTGATGTCTAAATTTTTGCCACGCACAACGGGTATACGAACGGTCACACGGTAGCTGAAACGTTTTGCTATAATGGAGACTGAATACGAACGGCACACCTCTTCGCATGCTGCCTGTTCACTTCATCTCCCTCTGTTGCTTCACCTCCCGTCGCAGCCTGTTCGCGTCCCTCTCCTGTGCCTATATAAGAGAGGTCGCTCTTCTCCAGAGATACACATCAGAAGGTCCTCTTCCTCTCGCCACACAGTTCCTGAGCACTGCGCTGCTGCTACAATCTTGCCCATTCCGGCTTGCGACGTGCACCGCAGGTCGGGACAGTAGGTCTTCGAAACCGCACCTTTTGAGTCTTGTACGGGAGAAGGGTGATAAGGTTTTTGGGGAGCGCTCTGCGCAACTACTGACTTCTTCATCACGGACGCCCCGGACTCCAACGACTACTTCCTCGACATCGACAACCTCCTCGACGACATGGAGGACACCGACCCCAAGTCCAGTGCCTCTGCTCCTGCTGCTGTCCCGTACGTGTTTGTCCCCTTTCTATTAGAGGTTCTGCTACAGTTTCTTGTTCTAGTATTTGCCCTAGATATGTTAGACTCTATTTCATATATGCAACCTGCTATACTGTCACGTCCAAGATGCGACCCTATCCTAAAGGAACTCGAAGGTCCCACCAAGGATAGCAGCGCATCTTGAAGACGCTTTTGCAAGGTGGATATCATTACATCAACATTACATAATAGATGGGGATACATACAAGACATACAATGTCACATGAATACAACAATACAACATACAAGATCAGCATCCGACTAAGGATGAAACATAAACAGGAACTCAAACGTCATCCACCCTGCTAGCCCAGGCTGCCGACCTGGAACCTATCCCCTGATCGAAGAAGAAGAAGAACTCCAACACAAGTAAAATCGCTCTCACGTCATGATCATCGCAGAACCTGTACCTGCAACTGTTGGTGTAGTAATCTATGAGCCATGAGGACTCAGTAATCCCATTACCATGGGTATCAAGACTAGCAAAGCTTAAAGGGTAAGGAGGGGTAAAGTGGTGAGGTTGCAGCAGCGGCTAAGCATGTATGGTGGCTAACTTACGCAAATAAGAGCGAGAAGAGAAGCAAAGCAAGCGGTCGCCAACTAGTAATGATCAAGAAGTGATCCTGAACTCCTACTTACGTCAAACATAACCCAGAAACCGTGTTCTCCTCTCGATCAACCAAGGTTCAAAATTGCGGATATCGGGTTCGTATCGGATTGCCCTCGACATATCGGATATCGGATATCGGGTGATATATCGGACGATATGTAGTTATATCGGAAATTAGAATTGGTCTATAATTTTCTATCTGAAGTGTTATACTTTCCATGCATTTTAAATATATTATGGAGTAAACTATGGAGATAAAATTGAACACACATCATGCATGCCAAATTCACATGTACGAAAAACTGGTTCTCAGGCATGTAATAACTAAAACAGTAAGAAAAAAGCATAGGATGAAACAAATTAACACATGCAGTCATAAACTCCTTATCCAGTTCAAGTGCATCATGATTCACGAGTAAATAGTTCAAACATATTTCAATTAAGTGCGTGTGGGCATAATAGTAAATATTGATCTAGTTGCTTCATTGTAGATTTTAGTCATCATCAAGGAAATTGTCCTCATTCTCTCCATCATCACTTGAAGAATCGTCCATCAACTGCATGGCTGTATCATCTTTGTCACAGTCGGAAGACTCTTCTTCAGCCTCCATGGTGCAGGCTCTCTTTGACTTGCTCGACGAACCTTTGCTCAGTGATCTCTTCTTCTCATTTACGCCATCCTGGGTCGGTTCATCTTGTTCACCATCATAATCAGATGCATTTTCTCCTTCTCCATCTTGTTCTTCAACAATATTTTCTTGCTGCTGCCCTTCAACACTCGCCTCCCCTTCAATCCACTCATTCGGTGGTTCATCATCAACAAACTTTACAGCTAATGGGTCTCTCTTCCTTTGGGCATACTTCCACTGAAGCCTCTTGTTAAACATGACATAGACAAGAGAATTCAATCTCTTCTGTGTTAATCTCGTCCTTTTCTTGGTATGGACCTACAATGAAGCAGCCATTAAGATCTAAGAAGCACAATACGCTACATGAAAAGGTAGTGCATAAAGTAAGTGATGTGCGTACCCTCTCAAATGCACTCCAGTTGCTTTCACACGTAGATGAGCTACACGTCAAATTTAGAATCTTGATAGCCATCTTTCTTAATTCCTTTGCATCCGTGCCATGTGCCGCCCACCAATTTGCTGTGAATATAACCGAATTTAAGTTAAAAATTTGACAAGATAAATATTGTTGAAACCAGAAAGAGAGAGAGCTTTTACCTGGGGTGATAGTTGTACTTTTCCTTTGTCGAATAGCCATTGCAGATCCAAAAGAATCAGTGCCATTAGTGTACGTATTTAGCTGGGCAACAATCATGTCTTGTAATTTGTCATTATCATGGTACACGCGACCTGCACACTGTACAACTGCTGCGACGAAAACCTCTTCCTCCAACTCTGCCTTGTTCTCATAATAAAAAATGGATTCAAGTAATATCCAGCTTTATGCAATGGAGCCTTGAGTTTCTCGTTCCACCTTTCGTCTATAATATCCCAAATGAAACCATATTTCTTTGCATTTCCATCAAAACGGACATCAATTTCCTTTTTTGCATTTTCAAGATCACCATAAAGGTAACCCATAGCAGGAACATCTCCATCCACCCTTCTAAGTACAAATGCTAGTGGCTCAAAATAGTTTATAAGTCGCAAAATTGATGACCAAAAATCATTGCCCATGACCAACTTAGCAATAACTTTTCCTGCTTTTTGCTTAGCAAACCTAGAGTCGCTCCACTTTGTTGATCCGAACATTTCTTTCAGTTCTTTTCTTTTGTCATACAGACTTTTCAAATTAAGGTAGCAAGTGGCAAAGCGAGTCGTTCCAGCTCGAACTAAATCACGATCACCAGTAAAAGAACGCATCATAGACAACACTCTAGTGTGGGCATAAATGTAACATGTAATAGACTTTGCTTTCTTAATTGTATTCTGGATAGAAGGCTTCTTACCAATGTCCTCAAGCATTAGATCAATGGTATGTGCTGCACAAGGAGTCCAAAATATCTGAGGATATTTCTGTTTTAGTAACTTTGCTACAGCCATGTATTTGAAGCATTATCAGTCACTACTTGTAAAACCTTCTCCGGACCAATTTCATCTATGCATGAGTGTACCAAAGAGTAGATGTAATTAGCATCATGAACATCCGCGGAAGCATCTATAGCTCGGAGAAACCACACACCTCTAGCAGAATGAGCTACCAAGTTCATTAGGCTTCTTCCCCGTCGATCTGTCCAAGCATCTGTCAAAAGAGAGCATCCAGTCAATGACCATGCCTCCTTGTGTGCATTTGCATATTCATATAGTGATCTGACTCTGTTCTCCAACAAAGGAGTGCCAAGCTGATAAGGAGAAGGCTTCTTCAATCGTGGGCCATATTATCCAATAGCTTCTATCATTAAATCGAATGAATCAAGGCGAACAACATTTAATGGAATTCCAGCTTGGTAAAACCAATCTGCAATGTATTCATGAGCTCTCTGTTTCTCCTTCAACTTGTATGTTTCATTTAGTGTGGTTTGAGTGCTAGTCCGAGAATTCTTTCCTTTTCCATGAGCTTCTTCTGGTTTCTCACGATAACAGTCAAGTGGTCCTTTATTCAAAGACCTCTTTCGCACTAAACTGGTTGATTGATCTTGCTCATCGTCATCCTCCTCAACAATATGAACCTGACTTCTAAGTTTGTTCAACTCTTCTTCTTTATCTAGTTTCTTTTGTTCTGCTGCCTCAAGAATTGTCTTCATCTTATCCCTAACATCTTGAGGAACTTGTGTGCATGGGGTAACCTGGCCTCTCAATCCAGCTAAATGTTGCTTCATCCTGGTGATTCCTCCACTGAAGATACTTTAAATTACATCCAACATTGTTCGGGTGCTTCTCACTTGGCGAAAATGCATACTCCCAAGCTGAATCCTTTTTTGGCTTATTTTTGGCTGACACTCCTTCCTGTGTTGCTGATGAAGTCGCACTTGCTGACATGATGATCTAAGAAATTCCAAAAAATATTCCTGATTAATAAGCCATAAATACTGAACAAAGAACTAGTGTACTAGTACTAGACGCAAGAAAACAGAGCCACTTAATAAGCCATAAGCAAAAGAAATAGTGTACTGAAGATACTTTTACAGAATGCACACTCGTACTCTATGCTTAAACCTGAATGCATATTTGTACTATTTGCTTAAACCTGAATGCGCATATATATGTACTGTCTCTCTCTCTCAAAACTGAACAAGTGCTCTGTTTTTCCTTTGCTTCGTGTGTGCGTGGTAGAAACTGAACTAGCTTGCGTGTGTCTGTGTCCGCCGCCGGCGAGGGAGACGAGGGCCAGCACCCAGGAGCCATCACTACTTGCTTGAAGCTCGTAGATTTGCAGCTTGCTAGAGAAGGTTGTACTGTTGCAGACGATGGACACCAAAGGAACTAATGGCAAGGATGGAGTAGGGTTCCAGCCGGAGAGCAAAGCAGAATGTCGTGTAGTCACCTGTCCGCCGTCGCAGCCGGCGGCCGCCAGGGGAAAACGTTCAGGATCGCAGCCGCCGCCGCCGTCGCCACCGCTGTGTACTAGTACGCCAAGAAAAAGACCTAGGTCTATTAGTACTAGGCAGGCTTGTGCACGTTTGTGGGCTGGGCTCATCCAGTTTATGTAAATTGGGCCACTTTTACATATCGTACATATCGGCCAGACATGTATCGGCTCGAAATTGCGGGCTGACCAGCAATATTGCGGCCGGTAAGTTGAGAAACGCAATTCTGGAAACGATAACATAGCTTTGTACCGGTGGGCAGTCAAAACTGATATTGCGGATATTGCGGCCGATACGACCGATATTTAAAAGCTTGCGATCAACCCCGAAAAGAGACACTCATGGTTACTCACACGGTCGGTGTATTTTAGAAGAGTTTACTTCAAGTTTATTACAACCGGATATTAACAAATTCCCATCTGCCACATAACCGCGGGCACGGCTTTCGAAAATTCAAACCCTGCAGGGGTGTCCCAACTTAGCCCATGATAAGCTCTGCGATCAACGAAGGATATTCCTTCTCCCCGGGAAGACCCGATCAGACTCGGAATCCCGGCTACAAGACATTTCGACAATGGTAAAACAAGACCAGCAAGACCGCCCGACGCGCCGACAATCCCGATAGGAGCTGCACATATCTCGTTCTCAGGGCAACACCGGATGAGACATCCTACGAGTAAAACCAGCCCTCAAGTTTCCCCGAGGTGGCCCCGCAGTCTACTCGTTTCGGGCCAACACTTAGACAAGCATTGGCCCGCGCGGGAGGGGGGGGGGCTAAATAAAGATGACCCTTGAGTTAATTACTCCCAAGGGAAAGTAGGTGGTGGTGAGGCATTGGGCCTTGCTGGAGGAGTCTTATTCAAAGCGAACTGTCAAGGGGGTCCCATAAATCACCCAACCGCGTTAGGGACGCAAAATCTGGGAACATAATACCGATATGACGGAAACTAGGGCGGCAAGAGTGGAACAAAACACCAGGCATAAGGCCGAGCCTTCCACCCTTTACCAAGTATATAGATGCATTAATAATATAAGAGATATTGTGATATCCCAACATAAACATAATCCAACATGGAGCAATCTTCATCTTCACCTGCAACTAGCAACACTATAAGAGGGGCTGAGCAAAGTGGTAACATAGCCAAACAACGGTTTGCTAGGAAGGGTAACAAAGGTCAGAGGTTCATGGCAATTTGGGAGGCTTGAGTAGCAAGTGGTAGGTAACGCAACATAGCGATAGAACGAAGCAACTAGCATAGCAATTATAGTAATGAGATCCAAGGTGACGGTCATCTTGCCTGAAATCCCGCAAGGAAGAAGAACGAGTCCATGAAGAAGATGAAGCCACGAATACGAATCAAGCATAGACGAACGAATCCTCACGATCGCAACGAAACAGGAACTATCAAGAAGAAGCACACAGCATGGTAAACACACCACACATGAACAAGGCATGATGCTCAACCAAGTATGATGCATGACAAGGCTACATGAAGCTACTCATGGCAAGAGATGACGCATACAAGAGCAACACAACAAGGCAAGTTTAAATGAGGCCGGAAACAACATAGAACAATTCCGGTAAGTCCTCATATGCAAATTTCGAAATTGGTCCAGATCTGAATAAACCTTATGTTCAAGTTGTTAAACAGCAAGTTAAAATGCACCAAGATGATCTACATGAAATTCTAGTCAAGTTAAATATAAAGTTCATTAGATTCGGAGCTACGGCCTAGAAGATATGAGCCAAACAAGTTAAACATGGCATTGGTGCAAAATGCATTCAAACATCAAGCAAACACATCAAAACATGGACGAAAAAAGCTAACATGAAACTACATACAAAACTAAGCAAGTTTCATATAGTGCATGCTCAAAACGGAGCAACGGTGCAACACATACACTCCCAACAAGATATAACAACAATCTGTCCAAAACAGCAAGTAGGCATCTAGCAAGCATCAAAACAACATGCTACAGGACCTCAACAAGAAAACAAAAGGCATGTGCATGATGTACAGATAAAGAATTACAAAACATGAACACTAAGCTATCTCCAGAAACTACTAGAACATGCTCAAAAGGACATGGCAAGATTGCAAATAATAACAGGTTCACAGACTTAGCAGAATTCACAGGACATGGCATAAATAACATCAGGTTGCAATTTTTAGAGCTATCAAACAACATGTTACAGGAAATTATCATGGCAAAGCAAGGCATGGCATGAATCTACTCATTGCATAGAACAAAAGTCCCTTAGTGACCATAAGCCAAAATGGATCAGAAAATACAATTGCAAGAATGTGAACATAGCAAAAACATAAACAGATTCAGACTTGGTGAAAAACTGGAGCATGGCAAAACAGATAACAAGTAGGCATGTTAACAAGCTCGATGCACTCACTACGAGGCATTGCATGACAAAATAAGCAAACACCCAGCAACTAGACATGGCATAGAAGCTAGACATGGCAAGAACAACAACATAGCATGCTTGGATCACTAACAACAACCATAGCAAAATTGAATAACATGTAAACAATCTGCCAAGAACATTTTATAGCAAAAGTAGAGCAAGATTGAGTCAAGCTAGGTTGCTCCATAAATGCAAACAGAGGCACGGATGGATAAAGCATAACCATATGTCCAAAATATCCTTACTAAACATACTCAAAAGAGGTATGTATATCACTGTAGCAACATGAATACATGGCATAAAAATAACAGCAGACAAAGACCGTAAAATTCTAAGTCCCTGAAATCAGCAACATTACAGATGCCAGTTTGCAAGCTTGAAACAATCAATACATGGCATATCATGAATAAAGGATTGCACCACAGCAAATATGGCATGTTGTAGCACATAGCACATGTAGACTTCATGCTCAAAAGAAAATCACACAAAAAGATACAAAAATGACAAATGAGCATGTTCTGTTAACTGACAGCAGACAACATCATATAGCACTCTTGCAACGATGATTAGGGCATCAAGATGGACTCAAACAACATGGCACAATGGAACAAAATGTAGAGCATCTCCAGATGAATATTTCGATATATCATTTGCACAAAGCGGAGCTATGTTCATGGAGATATGGCACTTAGACGATTTTCTAAATAAAAAACCATGTGAGCGTTGGTTAGCTATAACGTGCACTGGGCGGGGTTTAGGTGGGCTCACCCATGGGCTATCGGGCCCGGCTCGAGGAAGAGGCCTGGCAGGCCGGCGCGCTGGGCCGGCTTGCGGGGCCCACATGGCCGGCGGTGCCCATCGTCATCCTCCTCGATCCAGAGGGGATCGAGGGAAGGCAGCGGCAGCGGCGGCATGCGACGGGGACGGCGAGGACGGGGAGAGGACGCCGGGGCGGAGTGGCTCCGGGAAGGGGGTTCCGGATCCGGGGGCGCGGGATCCATTCCGGCCAGATCCGCGGCCGACGGGTCTAGGGCGGACGACGGCGTCTCGATGGGGGCGACACCATGGTTGCGGGGCTCGGGCTCCTCGGGAGAGGAGGGGCGCGACGAGGCTGGGGTCGCCGGCGGCGTCCGGTGCGAGGAGGCGGGGAGGCACGGCTCCGGCGAGCGTCAAACGGGCGGTGGCGGGATCTGGCCCGCGCGGCGGCGAGGCGCACTGGATCGAGAACTCTCCCGCGCGGGGAGCTCGGACGCGAGGGCGGCGGTGGCTCGGGCCCTGGATGGGCTCGGGGCGGGCTCCATATGGGCCCTGAGGGCCGCGGCGAAGTGAGGGCTTGGGGAGGCGACATGGCGCCTTCCGGTTGGCCCGGGGCGCTGGCTGCGGCGGCGGAGGCCAGTGGGGGCGCGCCACTTGGCGGCGGTGGGCTTGGTCGGCGTGGAAAACGAGGCCGAGGTGGGAGGTGGCGGCGGCTGCAGGTTAGGGAAGGGGGTTAGGCTAGGTTAGACTAGGGTTTAGTCTGAAAAATGGACTAGGGAGGTTCTATTTATAGGCCGGAGGGCTGGGTTAGGGAGTTTTCAGAGCCCTCCGATCGTGATCCGGTGGCTCCGGTCGAAGGGGGTTTTTAGGATGGCTAGGTGGGCTGCAAGGAGGATTGGACTGAGAGGAGAGAAAAGAACTACAGCCCGACACGGGTTTCCGGAGGCCGAAAACGTCCGATGAAATACCGGCAACAGTGCCGCTACAGGATTGACGGTTGGGCTATCAAACGAGCTCCGAATGCGACGAAACTTGACATGCGCTCTGTCTACACTAAAATAGGATCGCACGCCAAATTTTGACCCATTCCAAGAACATTTTTCGGCCACTCACGAAACGAGGTAAAAGGGGGCGCCGGAGGACATAGGAGTGTCGAATTGCAAAACGGACAACGGGAAAAAAGCTCGGGTGCATGAGACGAACACGTATGCAAAATGAGATGCACATGATGACATGATATGAAATGCAGATGATGACATGGCAGAGTGCAACACGCGAGCACATGACCTGGCAATGACGGCGAATAACTGGCAGACACCTGACGCATCGAATCCGGGGTGTTACATATACTGTCTGCTCTATATATGTTTAGTTACGGTTCATATATGAACATGTTGTTTACCTTCTCTTTGTCAAATCGCATGGCTTATTTTATCACTGCTATACTAGCCATGCTTTATCTAGTATTTCTGTTAATAAAATCATTCGATAAATTGCTCATATTTCCAACACTTTATCTAGTATTTCTGTTAATAAAATCATTCGGTAAATTGCTCATATTTCCAACAGGATTTTCTTCCTCCATCCACTGCCCTCGCAAGCCTCACGGTCCACGCCACTTTTGGACGCCCACGCAAACTCTCTCCTTCATGTTCCGGTTCATTCTGACGCAGGCTCTCCTCTCACTGGTAGAAAAAGAGGCTTCCATACGCCCCCATTAGTCCCCAAACCAATCGAACCGCGACCAAAGGGGTCTTTAGTCGCGGTTCGGGAGAAGACCCACGACCAGCTATCTGGGCCCAGCGCGCTCGGTCGACAGCTGGCGGACGGGAGGGGCTTTAGTCCCGGTTGGCCTGGCCAACCGGGACTAAAGGTCCCCGAAGGCCTTTAGTCACGGTTGGCCAGGCCAACCGGGACTAAAGCCCATCCAGCTGGCGGACGGGAGGGGCTGTAGTCCCGGTTGGCCTGGCCAACCGCGACTAAAGGCCCATCCCTATATATAGGACTCAGCTCACTTCACTTCACTCAGCTCACTTCACAATTTTCAGAAGGTGGTGGTGGGTTTGCTTTTGGTTTCTCTTATGCACACAAGGTGTTTGATGAAATGCCCGAGAGCCTATGCACACAAGGTGTTTGATGAAATGCCCGAGAGCCTATGCACACAAGGTGTTTGATGAAATGCCCGAGAGCCTGAAACAAACATGGTATGAAGTGTCCGAGCCACACTTGAGCTTTCTCATTTATTTTTCCTCCGCGATCGCGGTTAGCAACTTGAACCTTTCATGTGTCATTGATAAAATACGCATGTGTGTAGTTCATTGTTTAATTTGTATTATTTCTAGCTAGTTAGTTTAACAAATGCATGATGGTTAATTATATACTTTATATAATAATAATGCAGATGAATCGGCAATGGATGTACGGTCCCCGAGTCTCCGGCGAGTTCACTACGGGTTTGAAAGATTTCCTCGTAGTGGCAAATGCGAACAAGCAGCAAGGTTTTATTATCTGTCCATGTGCTGTCTGTAAGAATGGGAAGGGTTACTCCTCCTCAAGAGACGTTCACATGCACCTGCTGAAGCATGGTTTCATGCCAAGCTATAATTGTTGGACCAAGCATAGAGAAAGAGGGGTTAGAATGGAAGAAGATGAAGAAGGGGATGATATCGATGACATCTATCGTGATCATTTCGGTGATACTTTCATGGAGGATGATGCTGAAGGTGGGGAAGGGTTAGGTGAAGGTGAAGAAGAGGCACATGATGAGCCCGCTGATGATCTTGGTCGGACCATTGCTGATGCACGGAGACGCTGCGAAACTGACAAGAAGAGGGAGAATTTGGATCGCATGTTAGAGGATCACAAAAAGTCGTTGTATCCAGGATGCGATAATAGTCTGAAAAAGCTGGGCTGCACACTGGATTTGCTAAAATGGAAGGCACAGGAAGGTGTAGGTGACTCATCATTTGAAAATTTGCTAAAAATGTTGAAGAATATGTTCCCGAAGAATAACGAGTTGCCCGCCAGTACGTACGAAGCAAAGAAGGTTGTCTGCCCTCTAGGTTTAGAGGTTCTGAAGATACATGCATGCATTAATGACTGCATCCTCTACCGTGGTGAATACGAGAATTTGAATGAATGCCCTGTATGCACTGCATTGCGTTATAAGATCAGAGGCGATGACCCTGGTGACGATGTTGAGGGCGAGAAACCCAGGAAGAGGGTTCCCGCCAAGGTGATGTGGTATGCTCCTATAATACCACGGTTGAAACGTCTGTTCATGAACAAAAAGCATGCCAAGTCGTTGCGATGGCACAAAGAGGACCGTAAGTCCGACGGGGAGTTGAGACACACCGCTGATGGAACGCAATGGAGAAAGATCGACAGAGTTTTCAAAGATTTTGCAGCTGACGCAAGGAACATAAGATTTGGTCTAAATACTGATGGCATTAATCCTTTTGGCGAGCAGAGCTCCAGCCATAGCACCTGGCCCGTGACTCTATGCATCTACAACCTTCCTCCTTGGTTGTGCATGAAGCGGAAGTTCATTATGATGCCAATTCTCATTCAAGGCCCTAAGCAACCCGGCAACGACATCGATGTGTACCTAAGGCCATTAGTTGAAGAACTTTTACAGTTGTGGGCCAGACCTGGTGTACGTGTCTGGGATGAGCACAAAGGAGAGGAATTTGACCTACGAGCGTTGCTTTTTGTAACCATCAACGATTGGCCTGCTCTCAGTAACCTTTCGGGACAGACAAATAAGGGATACAATGCATGCACGCACTGCTTACATGAGACTGAAAGTGTACGTTTGGTTAATTGTAAGAAGAACATGTACCTGGGTCATCGTCGATTTCTTCCCCGAAATCATAACGTAAGAAAGAAAGGCAAGCATTTCAACGGGAAGGCAGATCACCGGCCGAAGCCTGCGGAACGTACTGGTGCTGAGATATTTGATATGGTCAAGGATTTGAAAGTCATCTTTGGAAAGGGTCCTGGCGGACAATCAGTTCCGCGGGGAGTTGACGGGCACGCACCCATGTGGAAGAAGAAATCTATATTTTGGGAGCTAGAATATTGGAAAGTCCTAGATGTCCGCTCTGCAATCGACGTGATGCATGTTACGAAGAATATTTGCGTGAACCTGCTAAGCTTCTTGGGCGTGTATGGGAAGACAAATGATACAAAGGAAGCACGGCAGGACCAGCAACTTTTGAAAGACCCAGATGACCGGCATCCGGAATGGTTTCAAGGTCGTGCCAGCTACGCTCTTACCAAAGAAGAGAAGGTCATTTTTTTTGAATGCCTGAGCAGTATGAAGGTCCCGTCTGGCTTCTCGTCGAATATAAAGGGAATAATAAACATGTCGGAGAAAAAGTTCCAAAACCTGAAGTCTCACGACTGCCACGTGATTATGACGCAATTGCTTCCGATTGCTTTGAGGGGGCTCCTACCGGAAAATGTTCGAGTAGCCATTGTGAAGCTATGTGCATTCCTCAATGCAATCTCTCAGAAGGTAATCAATCCAGAAGATCTACCACGGTTACAGAACGATGTGGTCCAATGCCTTGTCAGTTTCGAGTTGGTGTTCCCACCATCCTTCTTCGATATTATGACGCACCTCCTGGTCCACCTAGTCGAAGAGATTTCCATTCTCGGTCCTGTATTTCTACACAATATGTTCCCCTTTGAGAGGTTCATGGGAGTATTAAAGAAATATGTTCGTAACCGTGCTAGGCCAGAAGGAAGCATCGTCAAGGGCTATGGAAATGAGGAGGTAATTGAGTTCTGTATTGACTATGTTCCTGACCTTAAGCTGATTGGTATTCCTCAATCGCGGCACGAGGGGAGACTAAGTGGAAAAGGCAAGATCGGAAGGGAATCCACGATATGTATGGACAGTCATTCTATGACTGAAGCACAACACACAGTTCTGCAAAATTCCAGCTTGGTGGCTCCGTACTTCGAGCAACACAAGAATATTTTACGCTCGGACAACCCGGGGAAGCCTGAATCCTGGATTAGAAAGGCCCACATGGAGACTTTCGGCAGTTGGTTGCGAAAACATTTAATGAATGACAATGATGTTGGAGATCAGCTGTACATGTTGGCCAAGAAACCATCTTCGACTATAACGACTTTCCAAGGGTACGAGATAAATGGGAATACATTTTACACCATCGCCCAAGATAAAAAGAGCACCAACCAAAACAGTGGTGTCCGCTTTGATGCAGCAACCGAGAATGGGCAAAAGGTCACATATTATGGTTACATAGAGGAGATATGGGAACTTGACTATGGACCCTCCTTTAAGGTCCCTTTGTTCCGGTGCAAATGGTTCAAGCTAACAGGAGGTGGGGTAAAGGTGGACGAGCAATACGGAATGACAATGGTGGATTTCAACAATCTTGGTTACCTTGACGAACCATTCGTCCTTGCCAAAGATGTCGCTCAGGTTTTTTATTTGAAGGACATGAGTAGCAAACCGAGGAAACGGAAAGATAAGAAAACGATCAGTACATCATGCGATGATCCAAAGCGCCACATTGTTCTTTCAGGGAAAAGAAACATCATGGGAGTGGAGGACAAGACAGACATGTCAGAAGATTATAATATGTTTGGTGAAATTCCGCCCTTCAAAGGGAACACTGACCCAAGCATTAAGTTAAATGATGAGGATGCTCCATGGATACGGCACAATCGTAAGCAAGCAGGGACACAAGGGAAGAATTGATGTGTAATAATTTATTGTACCAAACTTTGTTGAATGGATCATGTGAATTAAAACGTACGATGGCGAATCCGGATGATTTGTATTTGGTCGATGAACTGAATGATGTATCAAACCTTTTTTCAAACCTTCAACGGATCGATGAACTGATTTTTTTGATATATTATTTGTATTTTTAAGATTTTAAAATGAATTAGTTTTATTTTTCTGATTTTTTTGATATATTATTTGTATTTTCAAGATTTTAAAATGAATTAGTTTTATTTTTCTAATTTTTTCGATATATAATTGTATTTTTAAGATTTTAAAATGAATTAGTTTTATTTTTCTGATTTTTTTGATATATTATTTGTATTTTCAAGATTTTAAAATGAATTAGTTTTATTTTTCTGATTTTTTTGATATATAATTGTATCTTTAAGATTTTAAAATGAATTATTTTTATTTTTCTGATTTTTTTGATATATAATTGTATTTTTAAGATTTTAAAATGAATTATTTTTATTTTTCTGATTTTTTTGATATATAATTGTATTTTTAAGATTTTAAAATGAATTAGTTTTATTTTTCTGATTTTTTTGATATATAATTGTATTTTTAAGATATTGAAATGAATTAGTCGCGGTTGTTGTCCCCAACCGCGACTAAAGGCTCTTTCTGCGCGGGAACGAAAGCGGCGCCAAAACCCTTTAGTCGCGGTTGGTGTGGCGGACCACGACTAAAGCTACCGTTTAGTCGCGGTTGGTGTGGCCAATCGCGACTAAAGGGTACCTTTAGTCGCGGTCCGCCTCCCCAACCGGGGCTAAAGGTCTGTCTATATATACTGCACTTAGCAGTTTCCGCCAGTTCCCATTCTTCTCTCGACGCCGAAGCCCTGCCCCGACGCCGATCGACGCCGAAGCCCTGCCCCGACGCCGATCGACGCCGACGCCGACGCCCTGCCCCGACGCCGACGCCCTGCTCCTAGTGAGCTCCGCCGGCCCCCACTTCGCCTGCCCTGCGTGCCGCCGCCTCCGCCCCCAGTGAGCGCCGCCGCCGCCCGTGCCCTGCCCTAGCGCGCCGCCGCCGCCGCCGCCCCTGCCCTGCCCTGCCCTTGCCCGCCGCCCGCCGCCCGCCGCCCCCCTGCCCGCCGCCCGCCGCCCCTGGCCCTGCCCCTGGCCGCCGCCGCCGCCCGCGCGCCGCCCGTTGCCCGCCCCTGCCCGCCACCCCTGCCCGCCGCCCACCGCCCGCCCGCTGCCCCTGCCAAAGAAACCAAAAAGAAAGAAGAAAGAAAGAAGAAAGTAAAAGGAAGAAGAAAAAAGGAAGAAGAAAGAAAAAGGAAGAAGAAAAAAAGGAAACAAAACAAAACCAAAAGAAACAAGAAAAAAAAAGGAAGAAGAAAAAAAGGAAGAAGATAAAAGGAAGAAGAAAAAAAGGAAGAAGAAAAAAAGAAAGAAGAAAGAAAGAAGAAAGAAAAAGGAAGAAGAAAAAAAGAAAAAAAAATGAAAACAAAACAAAACCAAAAGAAAGAAGAAAAAAAAGGAAGAAGAAAAAAGGAAGAAGAAAAAAAGAAAGAAGAAAGAAAGAAGAAAGAAAAAGGAAGAAGAAAAAAAGAAGAAAGAAAAAGGAAGAAGAAAAAAATGAAAACCAAATGAAAACCAAAAGAAAGAGGAAATAAAAAGGAAGAAGAAAAAAAGAAAGAAGAAAGAAAGAAGAAAGAAAAAGGAAGAAGAAAAAACAAGAAAGAAAAAGGAAGAAGAAAAAGAAAGGAAGAAGAAAAACAAAGGAAGAAGAAAAAAAGAAAGAAGAAAAAGGAAGAAGAAAAAAAGAAAGAAGAAAGAAAGAAGAAAGAAAAAGGAAGAAGAAAAAACAAGAAAGAAAAAGGAAGAAGAAAAAAATGAAAACCAAAAGAAAGAAGAAAGAAAAAGGAAGAAGAAAAAAAGAAGAAGAAAGGAAGAAGAAAGGAAGAAGAAGAAAGAAAGAAAAAAGAAAAAGGAAGAAGAAGAAAGAAAGAAGAAAGGAAGAAGAAGAAAGGAAGAAGAAGAAAGAAAGAAGAAGAAAGGAAGAAGAAGAAAGAAAGAAGAAGAAAGGAAAAAGGAAGAAGAAGAAAGGAAGAAGAAGAAAGAGGAAGAAGAAAGGAAGAAGAAGAAAAAACGAATTTTTACTTAAAGAATCTTATTTTTTAATTCCTCCTCCTCTATGTCCCCTTAATCTTATTTTTTAATTCCTTTATACTTAAAGAATTTTTACTACATGCAGGAGTGACATATGGCGGACGATAGAACCGAGCCGCTTAGGGATCCGGAGGCTGAACGTTATTTAATGGGCATCATCAACAACGAGATTCCTTATGTGCCGGGCTCAGAATATGAGCAACAAGAGGATGTAGTCTCTTCTTATCTGAACCTTGACGGTGGAACAGAGATTGTCGATGATCAAGAAGGTGAAGGAACGGACATTGTCGACGGAGGTCAACCGTCAACAGCCGACGATCTCGAATTGCAAGTAGCAACCACCTCCTGCGAGGTATATATATACATTGAGAGCCTCTCGTGATACAAACTTACTGAAATGTGAATACATATGTATTAACGCGCGCGACTCTCTTTCTTTTTTTAGCCCTCCGGATCGAGTACGACAAAGCGTGGCAAATCCAAGGCGATGAAAACAGGAGAAACATATGCCATTGAGTTTGTCAGTGAAACCGGCAAGCCCCTACAGCACACCTCAAAGTTTATCAACCAATGCGGAGTCGTTGTTAGAGACAACGTCCCGATCACCGTCCAGGAATGGAAGGAGCCAAAGAAGGCACGTCTTGGTTTCAGTTTTGTCGACAAGAGAACGAAAAAGGATTGCTGGAGAAAGCTTATGGAACATTTCATTCTACCTCCGGAATACAACAAAGTCGATGAATTCGGTAACGAGGTTCCGGGTGGACGTCAGAGGAGGAGGCTAGTTAAAGAGTTCGCTCTTCAAAAGATGGGCGAAGCATTCCGGAACTTCAAGAAAACTTTAACCCGTGACTATGTCAACAAGGGTAAGACTCCGGATTTCAATGGACAACATGAGAAACTGAAAGATGATTGGCCAGAATTTGTGAGGCAAAAGCAATCGGAGCATTTCAAGGAAATATCGAAAAAAATAAGGATAATGCGAGTAAGAAAAAGTACCATCATATTATGGGGCCAGGAGGATACCTCCTTTCGGAGCCTAGGTGGCAGAAGATGGAGGAGGACCTGAGGGTGCGAGGAATCCCTCTAGGTACAGAGGGATGGGACCCAAGGGCCAAAAGCTGGTGGTACGGGCATGGGGGATCGCTAGACCCGGAGACAGGGGTGTGTGTTCATCGGCAGAGACATTTTGCTCCCACCCAAGCCCTTATTGACGCAATGACCCAAGCTCAAGAGGGCTTGATCAAGTTCAACAGAGAGAAAGACGCACTGACAATAGCCCTCGGGAATGATGAACACGGAGGACGTGTACGAGGCAAAGGCAAAGTTTCGTGGAAAGTAGGGTTTTCCCAGGACAATGACCCGTACTGTTACAGAAGCCGTAAGAGAAAGACGGACCGGGATGCAGATCTTATGACGAAGTTTGCATCGGAACTCCATAAGTTGAAGCAGACCGTGCATGAACTAGTGAAAGAAAAATCGGCTGCAGGGCCGCATGAAGATCATGAAGCGGATCGCGGAAGCCAGCAGCGGAGAAGCAGCGTGGCTTCCACGGATGCCCCGCCTGGTGCTAGTGCACCGATGATCGAGATTCGTGCACCGGAGCCTCACTACCCCGTGGATGATGTAAAGGAGATGAAAGAATGTGATCTGCATTATCCCGTGGGGAACGTTTCCATGAAGGTAGCTAGCGGCAGTGCTTTACCCTGTACACCTGGAGCACTCCACCACAACAACCCCATTGCATATGGCTATGCTCGTGTCACGGTGGAAGACATAGTCCAAGGGTTTGAGGACCTGGAGATTGACAAACCTACACCCGAAGGGGAGAGAAGACTTGGAGATGTCAAGCGCCAGTACATTCTATGGAAAAAGAAGTACATAGTGTTTCTAGGCGAGGCGCCAAGGCTAGCAAGTCCACCCCCCTCCGATGGTGGTGGTGGTGGTGGCGGTGGTGGTGGTCGTGGTGGTTCACCTACACCTCCTTCACGCCATTCGACGCCGTCCCCCGATCCACAACCTCCGGCGGGTACGACGCCCCCCAATCCTCCTCCGGCGGGTACGACGCCCCCCAATCCACCTCCAGCGAAGAAGCAGAAGCAGGCGGACAACAAGGAAACCCGCTCCTGGACTATTAACCCGGACCCTTATGTACCCCTAAGACCACAAGGGTACCGGAGCCATCACTGAAGCCTCTCCTCCCAAGGCCTGGGGAACTTAGTGAAGCTGAAATCAAATTGGTCGCGTCTGCTGATTATGAGAAATGGAAGGCGGATATGAAGGAGAAAAAAGAGCCTGAGCCCAAGCAAGTATTCACTGAGAAGCAAAAGAAGTGGGCTAAGGATTTTTTGACGACACCGTCCCAAGCCGAGCTGAATATGCCTGACGACTATGGACATGAACTTCGTAGGCAAGCAAAAATATTGAAGGAGGAAGAAAGTAAAAAAAGCGGGAAACAAGTTGACCAGCTCGGGATGCAGAAGAAACAATCGATCCCCCCGCTCATAGTGAAAGCCGGTCCAGAAGAGGACCCCGAGATCATAGCAGCTGCGGCAGCACTTGGATTGACTGTAGCGGGTGCCATGAAACAAGCGTCCGAGATGGGTTTGACTCTTCGTGCCTTCTTAGACCTTGAGGATGCGCCAGTATGTGAGATAGCATTACAATATGTGCCGAATGGGCCTCTCGTCGAGCCTGCGCAGGAAAATAGTCTACCACCACAAATGCGAAATCTGCTACGTTGGTACAAGCAATTCATAACATGGGCCGACAAAGAATATGCTTATGCGGATGTTACAGAACAGCATCACACCAAACGGTACTCTGTAGAAATTCATATGAGTGAATTGTTCCAGCTGTTCAATCTGCGCGAGCTCGACAAATCTATGCTGAGTTGCTACGTTCTGTAAGTGATTTATTTCTACCTCATCTCGTTCTTCATTGCCTGCACTATATATATATATATTGTCCTAACTATATTGTTGCGTACGCTATTATGCAGATTGAAGATTTGGGAATGCAAAATAAGAATCATCCATGATGTTGGGTTCATTGACCCACATATCGTTAATGGACATGTGTTACAACATCACCCCAAAGACGTGGAGAAAGACCTGTACATGTTTCTTAGAAAGCATCAACTCAAAAGTCATATTCTATTTCCTTACAATTTTGAGTGAGTGTTTCTCTCTTGTGCCCATTCTCTTTTGTTTACTCCATGCATGGTATGTCTAATCGATGAGTTATGCATGACTGTGCATGTAACGTGTCCGCAGGTTCCACTGGATTCTGCTAAATATTGAACTTCACACCTCCAGAGTTCTAATCATGGACTCTATGGATTCGGATCCAAAGCGTTGGGCCGACATGAGAAAAATGCTGCAAAAGTAATTATTTTCAATCATTTGAGCTCTATATCGATCGGTCTCTTTCGTTCATTTCCTAATATCAAGTAACTAATAACTCCCTTATTCATTTAATTTTCTTTGCCCTGTAGGGTTTGGAGACGGTTCTCAGAAGAAATTGTCGGTGAATTCAAACATGAGCTAGATTTCAGAAGGTTAGTTAATGTGGATAAGCAGCCACCGGAGACCAATCTATGTGGATACTATGTTTGTGAGAACATCCGGAGACACACCACTGAGCGGAAGGCATCAGATAGCGTGCGGAACGCGACGGATAACTTGCGGAGGAGGCTTAGTCCAGAAGCTCGCTTCCGACCAATTCAAGAAGAATTAGCAGGATTTTTCATGAGGGAAGTCATCAATCCTAAAGGAGAACACTATACCGAGGACGAAGAAATTTATATGCATACCCGAGATTGAATCTTGTTCGAAGTTGTATATGGTCATCCATCCTAATTGTGTATGGAAACTTGTTCGAAGTTGTATATGGTCACCCGAGATTGAATATATATTATATATTCCTCTTGAATTCTTCTTGTTTGAAATTTCATATGCATGTATATAGTAGCGTAGAATATGTGTACTGAAACTTCATCAAAAATAAAATAAAACACAAAATAAAATATAAAACAAATAAAACACTACAAATTAAAAAAAACCAGGTTTAGGGGGGCTGAAACCCTAAACCTACGGAGGAGGCCTTTAGTCCCGGTTGGCCACGAGAACCGGGACTAAAGGTCCTCCGCCCCGACGGACCACGGGCGCCCACGTGGACGGACCTTTAGTCCCGGTCGGCCACAAGAACCGGGACTAAATCCTTAAGTCGCGGTCCGTAAGAGGCGCGTCTAGGGGGGGGGGGTCTTTAGTCGCGCATCTTTAGTCCCGGTTGCGCAGCCGGGTCTAAAGGCTGTGGCGAACCGGGACTAAAGGGCTTTTTTCTACCAGTGTCTGCTGGATCCCACACCAATTGTAACGCGTATTTTTGTTTCTTGTTGCAAGTTCGTTGACATCGTGGTGGGAGTTCTGGTGCATGACCGTCGCTGCTGAGAAAGACACAACCTCCTCCTCCTCGTCAGATGGCATAGTCTGGATGCTGTCATGCCACATTGATGTTCTGGTTGGCGTTTCATTAGAGAGTAATCAGAGCCGAGGACGACACGCTCATGTCCAATGTAAACCAATAAAAAACTAAACTTAGCATTGTTCACCAGATCAATTGACTTGGGATCATATCCCATACTCCAAACTAGAGTTTCAAAGAACGATACCCGTAGTCCATCCATCATTCTTGTCATCGACAATGCCTGTTATGTGACTCAGTTCTTCGATTAGACCAAACCTGATTATTGGTAGTTAATGTTTGCTCGAAAATGAAACACGACATTTATGTAATAAGTACATAGAAATAGAAGTGCGGGATATGAATTGACTTGCACATCTTAGATCAAGCATAATTGTAGACTTATGGCGTCGCGGATTAACTGAGCTCGAGCTTAGGTGAACAGTAAAATCTGAAGAAAAAATGAAAACAAATTCTAAAAAATGCGATAAACTTTGACAAATGTTTTCAATTCTTGCAAAGTTTCATCATAGAATGACATTTCAAGATGAAACTTTCCGAGCATTGTAAACATTTGTCAAGGTTTGTCACAAATAAAATTCTGATTGTTTTTTATTTACTGTTCACACGAGCTCATACGAGGAAGGACACTTTCAGCTTATGGCCGCTTATAGTGCTTACAGTAAATACGAAGAAGAAAAAAGGGAAGGTGAAAAAATGCTAGCTTTACAGCCATCTTATTATATGAATGATTATACTGTAAATGATAGCTTCACAGGGTATGACCACATACAAAAATACAGTAGTATCATATAGCCAACAAGTGACTATACTCATCGCAAAAAAAATAAATAAGTGACTATACTATTAGCCATGCTCCTCGCCAAAAAAAAACCACCCAAAAGCGTGTCTTTTATATGTCGAAAATAGATGGAGTAATGCTCAAAAAAAAAAAATGGAGTAGTGCTTCGGCCTATTCATCCCGTGACGCACGCAACCCTCCTGTTACCAAATTTGCTATCACTTTCTGTTTTTGTGAACGCTAACGGAACCGTTGATTTGTGTCAAAGTGGCAAGAGAGTTTCTTTAACCGGACAGTCCACGCGTGACGGCATTTAACCTTTGGTTTATTTAACCTGTGTCACGGAAATTTTGATCAGAACAGCGACGCCATTTAGGCTGTTTTCTAGGTATAAAAGAGACCCTGCCGGCGACCGATGAGGTGAGCGGTGGTGGGGTGGTGAGGGTACCTGCTGACTCTGCGTCTGACCCGCGTGGAGCGGATGGCATCTGTCATGCGGACACGGAAGACCAGTTCGTGTATACCGATGCGAGAGTCAACCATTCAACACAACCTACATATATTTTAGCAACTGTTTGAAAACAATATCCCCTTTTCAAATATATATATATATATATATATATATATATATATATATATATATATATATATATATATATATATATATATATATATATATAAGGAAAATGCATCCTACTACCGGATGTAACTACAACCATTTCTCGTATACTACCATGCGGTAGTATATACTTTACTTTATTATTTTTAGTATGTTCATATACTATATCTAAGATACTTCAAAGTGATTTTTATGAAAAAATTGCAAATGAGCTCATAGTTTTATTGTATTTATGAAATACGTACATATTTGTACGCGAGATGGAGTATACACAAAATATGATACATACTACCTAAAAAGTAGTATATATATACTACCTAAACATTCTTATATACTACATACTACGCGTACATACTCTCCGGTATGATAGATACTACCTAGAATGTACGAAATAAAAGTGGGAGTAACTACACCCGGTAGTATGAAAAATTTGTCATATATATATATATATATATATATATATATATATATATATATATATATATATATATATATATATATATATATATATATCAACAACTATTTGAACTAGATAGATGAAATTCATGCAAACGCGGTGAATTTCATTCAAGTTCAAGTCATAATTTACATAAAAGGTCGATACTTTGACCGTTTAACTAAAATTGAAAAAAAAAACTAAACCCTATAAAGGATGACCACCTCATAAGCGTGGTTGCCTTGCCCTGCCGGACCGTCTCGTCGTCCGTGTCGCCGTCGTCGTCGTGGTCCCTTCAGCAGCGGTAAGGCGCCGGAGGGCCGCAGCCTTGTCCGACGGCTGCCTGCCGCTCCGCCTCTAGCTACGCGGTGCGGAGGGCCACCGCGACCACTACGACCGTCTTCGCGGTGGTGACGGAGCGGTCTAGTGCCCACCCGACGGCCAGGTCGGGGTCATTGAGGACCCAATCCGACGCGACACCACTTTTGGCGAACGCGGAGCGGCGACACGCGTTGCGCCGGTCGTACCGCACTGCCCTGCCACACACTCTTCGCCGAAGTCGATGACCCTAGAGCCCGACTGTTCGTCGACACTGCTGCCTCGCAAGAAGTGAAGGATGCGGCCCCGCGCCTTCGCGATCGCGGGCTGCAACTCCTCCTAGACGGCGTGGCGATGGCGGCAGGGCAGGTCCGTCATTGCGGGCGTACTGGCTGTGCGGGGGCGACGTCGTCTTGTCCTTGACCCGACGTCCAATCTGGATGCCGCGGTAGCGCAGGGGTGACGCCGATTCATCCTTGACGTAGCTTCCGATCTAGACGCCACATTTGCGCTCGGGCGACGCCGGCTCGTCCTGGACTAGCTGGAGCAGGGACGTCGTCTCGTGCTTCACGCGGTGTCGTGGTGGGGACTCCTCCTCCTCCTTGACGTGCACCAGCGATGGTGCGACAGGCCCATGGGACGGAGCGAACGCTCTGCCATTAATTTGATCTGACAGACAAATTCTTCCTCCGTCACTGCAGCATCCGAGAGGAGGCGGGACCTGTGCTACTGCTGTTGTTGTGGCTGTTGCTGTGTTTTCTAGTCCTCCTCATCGCTGGAGGAGATAATGATCTCCTCCTTGCCAGAGGAGCCGGGGGCCGTGGATGCCAAGGGGCCAGGGAGTGAGGACGACAACGCCAAGATCCGCCTAATGAGGAGCTTCCATCGCCTTCGCCTACAGGCATGAAGAACCACGACTTCGGAATGGCCCTTGGGCTCGGAGAGGAGGAAGGGCTCGGGGACGGTGACGGGAGGGGGAGTGTGGCTCTGTGCGTCACCAGTGCACGACTTAAATCGTCGCGGGCAGGCCATGCGAAGGTGTTGGAAATATGCCCTAGAGGCAATAATAAAATGGTTATTATTGTATTTCCTTGTTCATGATAATTGTCTTTTATTCATGCTATAATTGTATTAACTGGAAACCGTAATACATGTGTGAATACATAGACCACAACATGTCCCTAGTGAGCCTCTAGTTGACTAGCTCGTTGATCAACAGATGGTCATGGTTTCCTGACCATGGACATTGGATGTCATTGATAACGGGATCACATAATTAGGAGAATGATGTGATGGATGAGACCCAATCCTAAGCATAGCACAAGATCGTGTAGTTCGTTTGCTAAAGCTTTTATAATGTCAAGTATCATTTCCTTAGACCATGAAATTGTCTAACTCCCTGATACCGTAGGAGTGCTTTGGGTGTACCAAACGTCACAACGTAACTGGGTGGCTATAAAGGTGCACTACGGGTATCTCCGAAAGTGTTTGTTGGGTTGGCACGAATCAAGGCTGGGATTTGTCACTCCGTATGACGGAGAGGTATCTCTGGGCCCACTCGGTAATGCATCATCATAATGAGTTCAATGTGACTGAGTAGTTAGTCACGGGATCATGCATTATAAAACGAGTAAAGTGACTTGCCGGTAACGAGATTGAACGAGGTATTGGGATACCGACGATCGAATCTCGGGCAAGTAACATACCGATTGACAAAGGGAATTGCATACGGGATTGCTTGAATCCTTGACATCGTGGTTCATCCGATGAGATCATCGTGGAACATGTGGGAGCCAACATGGGTATCCAGATCCCACTGTTGGTTATTGAACGGAGAACGTCTCGGTCATGTCTGCATGGTTCCTGAACCCGTAGGGTCTACACGCTTAAGGTTTAGTGACGCTAGAGTTGTTATGGGAAATAGTATGTGGTTACCGAAGGTTGTTCGGAGTCCCGGATGAGATCCCGGACATGACGAGGAGCTCCGGAATGGTCCGGAGGTGAAGATCGGTATATTGGACGAACGATATGGGAGTCCGGAATTGTTCCAGGGGTACCAGGTGATGACCAGCGTGTCCGAAAGGGGTTTCAGAGGCCCCGGCAAGCGTTGGGGGGCCTTATGGGCCAAGAGGAGAGGGCACATCAGCCCACTAAGGGCCTGAGCGCCCCTCCCACCCCATCTCATGTAACCAGGAGAGGTGGGGGCGCCACCCCTAGGGCAGCCGCACCTCCCGGCTTGGGGGGCAAGTTTCCTAGGGGGTGGGGACGCCCAAACCCATCTAGGGTTTCTCCTGTGGCCGCCGCCCCTCCCCTAGGGAACCCTAGGGCGCCTTCTCCTCCTCCCTTCCCCCTATATATAGTGAGGGAGAGAGAGGGAAGCCGCACCCTTCCCCTGGCGCAGCCCTCTCCCTCCTCCAACACCTCCTCCTCCTCCTCCGTAGTGCTTGGCGAAGCCCTGCCGGAGAACCACGAGCTCCATCACCACCATGCCGTCGTGCTGTCGGAGTTTTCCCTCAACTTCTCCTCTCCCCTTGCTGGATCAAGAAGGAGGAGACGTCCCCGAGCTGTACGTGTGTTGAACGCGGAGGCACCGTTGTTCGGTGCTTAGATCAGATTCGGCCGCGATCTGAATCACTTCGTGAACGACTCCACCGACCGCGTTCTTGTAACGCTTCCGCTTAGCGATCTTCAAGGGTATGAAGATGCACTCCCTCTCTCTCGTTGCTAGTATCTCCTAGATTGATCTTGATGACACGTAGGAAAATTTTGAATTTCTGCTACGTTCCCCAACAGTGGCATCATGAGCTAGGTCTATTGCGTAGATTCTATGCACGAGTAGAACACAAGTAGTTGTGGGCGTTGTTTTTGTTCAATATGCTTACCGTTACTAGTCCTATCTTGTTTCGACGGTATTGTGGGATGAAGCGGCCCGGACCGACCTTACACGTACACTTACGTGAGACAGGTTCCACCAACTAACATGCACTTGTTGCATAAGGTGGCTAGCGGGTGCCAGTCTCTCCCACTTTAGTCGGATCAGATTCGATGAAAAGGGTCCTTATGAAGGGTAAATAGCAATTGGCATATCACGTTGTGGTTTTGGCATAGGTAAGAAACGTTCTTGCTAGAAACCTATAGCAGCCACGTAAAAAACTTGCAACAACAATTAGAGGACGTCTAACTTTTTTTTGCAGCATATGCCGTGTGATGTGATATGGCCAAGAAGGATGTGATGAATGAAATATATGTGATGTATGAGATTGATCATATTCTTGTAATAGGAATCACGACTTGCATGTCGATGAGTATGACAACCGGCAGGAGCCATAGGAGTTATCTCTAATTATTGTATGACCTGCGTGTCACTGAATAATTCCATGTAATTACTTTACTTCATTGCTAAACCGTTAGCTATAGTAGTAGAAGTAATAAGTTGGCGAGACAACTTCATGGAGACACGATGATGGAGATCATGGTGTCATGCCAGTGACGATGATGATCATGGAGCCCCGAAGATGGAGATCAAAAGGAGCAAAATGATATTGGCCATATCATGTCACTATTTGATTGCATGTGATGTTTATCATGTTTATGCATCTTATTTGCTTAGAATGACGGTAGTAAATAAGATGATCCCTCATTATAATTTCAAGAAAGTGTTCCCCCTAACTGTGCACCGTTGCGAAAGTTCGTTGTTTCGAAGCACCACGTGATGATCGAGTGTGATAGATTCTAACGTTCACATACAACGGGTGTAAGCCAGATTTACACATGCAAAACACTTAGGTTGACTTGATGAGCCTAGCATGTACAGACATGGCCTCGGAACATAAGAGACCGAAAGGTCGAACATGAGTCGTATAGTAGATACGATCAACATGAAGATGTTCACCGATGATGACTAGTCCGTCTCATGTGATGATCGGACACGGCCTAGTTGACTCGAATCATGTATCACTTAGATTACTAGAGGGATGTCTATCTGAGTGGGAGTTCATTGAATAATTTCATTAGATGAACTTAATTATCATGAACATAGTCAAAAGGTCTTTGCAAATTATGTCGTAGCTCGAGTTTTAGTTCTACTGTTTTTAGATATGTTCCCCTTGATACGTCTCCAACGTATCTATAATTTTTGATTGTTCCATGCTATAATATTACTCCTTTAGGATGTTTATGGGCTTTATTTTACACATTTATATCATTTTTGGGACTAACCTACTAACCGGAGGCCCAACCCGTATTGCTTTTGTTTTTGCCTATTTCAGTATTTCAAAGAAAAGGAATATCAAACGGAGTCCAAACGGAATGAAACCTTCGAGAGCGTGATTTTTGGAACGAACATGATCCAGAGAACTTGGAGTGCAAGTCAAGAAGCAAACGAGGCGACCAGGAGATAGGAGGGCGCACCCACCCCTCCTGGGCGCGCCCCTGTCTCCTGGGCCCTACAAGCGGCCACCGATGTACTTCTTCCTCCTATATATGCCTACATACCCCGAAAACATCCAGGGAGCCAACGAAAAACAATTTCCACCAACGTAACCTTCTGTATCCGCGAGATCCCATCTTGGAGCCTTCGCCGGCGCTCTGCCGAAGGAGGAATCGACCACGGAGGGCTTCTACATCAACACCATAGCCCCGCCGATGAGTTGTGAGTAGTTTACCACAGACCTTCGGGTCCATAGTTATTAGCGAGATGGCTTCTTCTCTCTTTTTGGATCTCAATACAATGTTCTCCCCCTCTCTTGTGGAGATCTATTCGATGTAAACTCCTTTTGCGGTGTGTTTGTCGAGATCCGATGAATTGTGGGTTTATGATCAAGTTTATCTATGAGAAATATTGGAATCTTCTCTGAATTCTTTTATGTATGATTGAGTTATCTTTGCAAGTCTCTTCGAATTATCAGTTTGGTTTGGCCTACTAGATTGATCTTTCTTCCCATGGGAGAAGTGCTTAGCTTTGGGTTCAATCTTCCGGTGTCCTTACCCAGTGACAGAAAGGGTTGCAAGGCACGTATTGTATTGTATTGTTGCCATCAAGGATAAAAAGATGGGGTTTATATCATATTGCTTGAGTTTACCCCTCTACATCATGTCATCTTTCTTAATGCGTTACTCTGTTCTTATGAACTTAATACTCTAGATGCATGCTGGATAGCGGTCAATGTGTGGAGTAATAGTAGTAGATGCAGGCAGGAGTCAGTCTACTTGTCGCGGACGTGATGCCTATATACATGATCATGCCTAGATAATCTCATAATTATTCGCTTTTCTATCAATTGCTCGACAGTAATTTGTTCACCCACCATAATACTTATGCTATCTTGAGAGAAGCCACTAGTGAAACCTATGCCCCCGGGGTCTATATTTTATCATATAAGCTTTCAATCTACTTTTATTTGCATCTTTACTTTTTGCATCTATATCATAAAATACCAAAAATATATTTATCTTATCATATTATCTTTATCAGATCTCACTTTCGCAAGTGGCCGTGAAGGGATTGACAACCCCTTTATTGCGTTGGTTGCGAGTTCTTTGTTTGTTTGTGTAGGTGCGTGGGACTTTTGAGGAGCCTCCTACTGGATTTATACCTTGGTTCTCAAAAACCGAGGGAAATACTTACGCTACTTTGCTGCATCACCCTTTCCTCTTCAAGGAAAACCAACGCAAGCTCAAGACGTAGCAAGAAGGATTTTTGGCGCCGTTGTCGGGTAGGTCTTTGCTCAAGTCAAGACATACCAAGTACCCATCAGAAACTCATCTCCCTCGCATTTACATTATTTGCCATTTGCCTCTCGTTTTCCTCTCCCCCACTTCACCCTTCACGTTTTATTCGCCCTCTCTTTCCCAATCTCCTCCTCTCTTTTCGCTTGCCTTTTTCTGTTAGCTTGTGTGTTGGATTACTTGTTGCCATGGTGCAAGATAATACCAAATTGTGTGATTTCTCCAATACCAACAATAATGATTTCCTTACTACTCCGATTGCTCCTCTTAATGATGTTGAGTCTTGTGAAATCAATACTGCTTTGCTGAATCTTGTCATGAAAGATCAATTCGCCGGCCTTCCTAGCGAAGATGCTGCTACTCGTCTAAACAACTTTGTTGATTTATGTGATATGCAAAAGAAGAAAGATACGGATAATGATATTGTTAAATTGAAGTTATTTCCATTTTCACTTAGAGATCGTGCTAAAGTTTGGTTTTCGTCTTTGCCTTAAAATAGTATTGATTTTTGGAACAAGTGCAAAGATGCTTTTATCTCTAAGTATTTTCCTCCCGCCAAGATTATCACTCTTAGGAACGATATTATGAATTTTAAACAACTTGATCATGAGCATGTTGCCCAATCTTGAGAAAGAATGAAATTGATGATTCGCAATTGCCCTACTCATGGTTTGAATTTATGGATGATCATACAAATATTTTATGCCGGTTTGAACTTTGCTTCTAGAAATCTTTTAGATTCGGCTGCGGGAGGCACGTTTATGGAAATCACGTTAGTAAATGCTACAAAACTTCTTGAAAATATTATGGCTAATTATTCTCAATGGCACACCGAAAGATCTTCTAGTAAAAAAGTGCATGCTATAGAAGAAATCAATGTTTTGGGTGGAAAGATGGATGAACTTATGAAGTTGTTTGCTACTAAAGATACTCCTCTTGATCCCAATGATACGCCTTTGTCTACTTTGATTGAGAATAATAATGAATCTATGGATGTGAATTTTGTTGCTAGGAATAGTTTGGGAAACAATGCTTATAGAGGAAACTTTAACCCTAGACCGTTCCCTAGTAATTCCTCTAATAAATATGGAAATTCCTACAATAATTCCTATGGTAATTTTAATAAGATGCCCTCTGATTTTGAGAATAGTGTGAAAGAATTTATGATTTCTCAAAAGAATTCTAATGCTTTGCTTGAAGAAAAATTGCTCAAAGTTGATGATTTGGCTAGGAACGTTGATAGACTTTCGCTTGATGTTGATTCTCTTAAACTTAGATCTACTCCTCCTAAGCATGATATCAATGAGTCTCTCAAGGCAATGAGAATTTCCATTGATGAGTGCAAGGAAAGAACTGCTAGATTGTGTGCTAAGAAAGATTGCTTCGTAAAGGCGTGTTCTTCTAGTTTCCATGAAAATAATGATGAAGGTCTTAAAGTTATTGATGTGTCTCCTATTAGATCTTTGTTTTGCAATATGAATCTTGATAATAATGGGACTGGAGATGAGTCAACTTTAGTTAGAAGGCGTCCCAAGAATTCGGAGTTTTTAGATCTTGATGCTAAATTTGGTAAAAGTGGGATTGGAGAGGTCATGACTTTAAATAGCATTGAACCCACTATCTCAGATTTCAAGGAATTTGATTATGATAATTGTTCTTTAGAAGGTTGTATTTCCTTGTTGCAATCCGTTGTTAATTCTCCTCATGTTCATAGTCAAAATAAAGCTTTTACCAAACACATTGTTTATGCCTGATGCAATCTTATGATGAAAAACTTAATTTGGAAGTTTCTATACCTAGAAAACTTAATGATGAGTGGGAACCTACTGTAAAGATTAAAATTAAAGATCATGAGTGTTTTGCTTTGTGTGATTGAGTGCTAGTGTTTCCACGATTCCGAAAACTTTATGTGATATTCTAGGTTTCCATGATCTTGATGATTGCTCTTTAAATTTGCACCTCGTGGATTCCACCATTAAAAAGCCAATGGGAAGAATCAATGATGTTCTCATTGTTGCAAATAGAAATTTGGTGCCCGTAGATTTTATCGTTCTTGATATAGATTGCAATCTTTCTTGCCCTATTATTCTTGGTAGACCTTTCCTTAGAACGATTGGCGCGATTACTGATATGAAGGAAGGGAATATTAGATTCCAATTTCCATTAAGGAAAGGCATGGAGCACTTTCCAAGAAAGAAAGTCAAATTACCTTATGAATCTATCATGCGGGCTACTTATGAATTTAGTGCCAAAGATGGCACTACTTAGATCTATTTTCGCTTTTATGCCTAGCTAGGGGCGTTAAACGATAGCGCTAGTTGGGAGGCAACCCAATTTTATTTGTGTTTTTTGTTTTTGTTTCTGTTTAGTAATAAATTTTGCATCTACCTTCTGTTTAGATGTGTTTTTATGTTTTAATTAGTGTTTGTGCCAAGTAGAACCTATAGGATAACCTATGGTGATAGTTAATTTGATTCTGCTGACAAACAGAAACTTTGCACGCACGAAATTAGTTTTGTTAAATGAGAGAAACGTGCTTTTGCGTTGATTCTTTTTGTTGCTGATCAATAGACAAATTTCCCAGGACTTCCTATTTTGGTAGGATTTTTAAAGTTCCAGAAGTTTGAGTTAGTTACAGATTGCTATAGACTGTTCTCTCATCAGCCAATTTAAACTTCAAGGCCGGATCATGCTCTGTAGTTGGCTTTTTCAAAGAAGTCATATCCGCCGGATCAACATTGTCCTTGTAGAACTTCAACTCCTCTGTTGCGCAAACCGACTTAGCATAGGCCGCATCACCTTCTTCCCATTCCAAAGCGATCTTACGCCTCCCATGTACCGTGATGGTCCCCTTATGACCCGGCATCTTGAGCTGCAAATAAACATAACAGGGCCTTGCCATGAACTTAGGATAAGCCGATCGTCCAAATAGCGCATGATATGGGCTCTTGATTTTCACCACTTCAAAAGTCAATGTCTCTGATCTTGAATCATGATCATCTCCAAAAGTAACCTCCAGAGCTATCTTACCAACTGGATACGCCGATTTACTAGGCACCACACCATGGAAAACGATATTTGATGGTTTAAGATTTTTATCTGTCAACCCCATGCGAAGGAAGATTTCATAATAAAGGATATTGATACTGCTCCCTCCATCCATGAGTACCTTGGTAAACTTATACCCTCCAACCTGAGGTGCCACCACCAACGCTAGATGACCTGGATTATCAACCCGGGGCGGATGATCCTCTCGACTCCACACAATAGGCTGTTCAGACTGGCGCAAGTAACGAGGCACTGCCGGTTCAACGGAGTTTACTGCCCTTTTATGAAGCTTCTGATCATGCTTACACAGGCTAGTGGTGAAGACATGATACTGCCCACTATTCAACTGCTTCGGGTTGCTCTGGTAACGTGACTGTTGCTGCTGCTGACTCCCCTGATGATTATAACCATCCTGGTTGCCCTGATTGCCTTGATTGCCATGTCTGCTTTGATTACCTTGAAATCCTGAGCCAGAGCTTCCTCCACCATAACCCGACCCATGAGACCCGGGCCCTAAACCGCTGGATGGTCCATGATCATATCGGAAAAGATCCGAGTTTTAAACTCCCACATAATAAAGCAATCCTTCCAGAGGTGCGTAGCTGTCCTTTCTCGCGTCCTGTGCCTTGGGCAAGGCTGGTTTAACAGGCGCTCAAGATTGACACCGGATCCTCTGCCCCGCGGGGGCGGTTTACCCTTACGACGCTGACCATTATCTTGCGTGTTGGTGTTTGCCACAAAGTCTAAACTATGATCCGCTTTACGCTTACCGTTGTTTCCATGGCCCACCGGGTTATGCTGCTGCCCTTTGGTGCTGCCGCTCTTCTTTCCCTTTCCTGGCTTTTCATCGTCAGACTCGGGGTTCTTGGTACTATCAGAGTCGGCATACTTAACCAGAGCTGCCATAAGCGTCCCCATGTCATTGCAGTGACGTTTGAGTTGTCCCAACTTCAGCTTCAGAGGCGTCAACTGGAAATTGCCCTCCAACGTTAAAACTGTTGTATCAACATTGATGCGATCCGATGAATGCAAGATTTCCGAAACCTGGCACACCCAATGGGTTGTTGATTCGTCCTCTTCTTGGACACAAGCGGCTAAGTCCACAATTGACATGGGCTGATTGCACGTGTCCTTGAAATTCTGGATAAATCGGGCCTTTAACTCGGCCCATGACCCAATGGAGTTAGCTGGCAAACCTTTCAGCCAAGTGCGTGTTGTTCCTTATAACATCGTGGTGAAGTATTTAGCACATGCCGCATCATCCACATCCAGCATCTCCATCGCCATCTCATAGCTTTCGACCCATGACTCGGGGGGTAAATCGGCAGTGTAATTGGGCACTTTACGAGGACCCTTGAAATCCTTGGGCAGCCGCACATTGCGTATAGCCGAGGCGAGAAACGGCACCCCAAGGAACTGAAAGAAACACCTGGTTCCACTGAAGTCGTTGGACGAACTGGAGTAAGCTGACGGGCCGCGTATTGCGCTGCTAACTCGGCTTCTCGATGCGCTCTACCATGATCCACCACGTGTCCTGGGCATTAGCACCACCGCCCACCGGGTTATGCCCTCGAGGGGGTTACGGTTCTGTGCACTGCTCGACACAGCCGGTTCATCTATATGCCTGCTGTAACTCCGGCTTGGGTGAGGCGTAGAATGAATCCTCTCACGGCTGTACGAATAAGCCGGCTGCTGAGTCAAAGCCGTCTAAAGGAGATCTCTTGCCCGTCGCATCTCAACCGCCACTGGGGAATCGCCTTCAACTGGGAGAGCCGCCAAGAACGAAGTAGCGGCGACTATGTTATCCAAAGGATTAGAGTAATGATCTGGAGGCGTTGGTATGTGCTGTGACAGGACATTGTTCTGACGATGCGGATCTGTTGTGCGCGGCTGAACCGGCACCCCCATTCCAGGTGCCTCCACCCGGTTTACCACTGGCTGGTTACTGGTTACTGCTCCTGGCGTGTTAAAGAGGTTTCTTGCCTCATAAACTGGAGGCAAGTGAGACCGGTACCTTTTCCTCATAACATCATTTGACGCGTTCTGATCCAACATAACTAGGTAAGCCCGTGCCTCCAATTGGCCCGCTCTACAGCCATCCTGGTGTCCTCAGCTGCTAGGTCTGCATTGGCTCGAGTTATCTGATCCTTTACTTCTATAACTTCCGCGTTATGCTCGTCCTGATTCGCCGGATTAACTTCCGCCGCCAGCAGCGTTGCCAAAGCGTCAAATAAATCAGACAAAACCTGAGCCGATGGACGCACATGGCCTCCTGCCTTGGCTGTTGTCGCCACTGCTGATCCGAAGATCGTCGCCGCGGCGGTCGAAGAGTGCTGCACCGGCTGCATACCAGCCATGAAGATCACAACCCGGCTCGGCGGATCGAAGGGGTCTGGAATACTGTCTCCATCGGAACAGCCCCCAAGACGGCCGTCTTGCAGCTGATACAATGACTCGGCCTCTCCGGTAGATGACTCATCATCAGAGTAAACGACGGTTTCACCACCAGATGCTGATCTAACCTCAGGTTCCGCTCCATGGAAAACTCCCACGAAGGCACGCTTCATGGTAGGCTGAACCCGGGTGGGTCTCACACGCTTACCCGTTTCGACGATGTCGGTGCAGATGTCCGACTCAGGGCCCGGTTCGCCGATCTTGCCAATGAAGACGTGAATACCGCCGAAGGGGACCCGGTACTCGTACTCAATTGAGCCGGCCTCAGGGCCCCAGTCTGCATCGTCATTGTAGAGCTTGCCATGAAGACTCTTGGTCATCCGGCCCACAGCGTATCCCTTGAGCCTTTCGAAGCTGCCCTCTAAGAACTCGAAACCATCGTGCGATAGCCCCACGGTGGGCGCCAACTGTCGTGAGTTTGTCACGACAGATGTCCTAGTGTGAGGACTTAGTCGTGGAGCCATCGCAACGTAGTTAACTTAAAGGGGTTAAAGCGGGACAAAGGACGCAAGGAGTTTATACCGGTTTGGCCCCTTGTGGTGAAGGTAAAAGCCTAATCCAGTTGTAGTGGAATTGATGTGGTCTCGATGACCAGGGAGCGAATCCGCTTTGCCTGGCTCTCGATCTATTGTTTCTTGTCCTTGAACCGCCACCGGGTCGTCCCTTTATATACACAGGTTGACGCCTGGCGGTTTATAGAATCCTGGCCGGCTCATACACGTGCCTGGCTCGGTTTCTACCCTTTCTTATCTTACAATACAAGTTACACATCATATGGCGGTTTATGTCTACGGGCCCTAATCTGCCTTTGGGCCCTAGGCCTTTAGATCTGTATAGTAAAACTCCACACTCCTTGTCTTCATGGGCTTCAATATGGATAACTTTATTACGGGTATAACCCGGCCCCTCATGGGCGGTTTATACTCAGTAGTTATATCCCCAACATTACCGGAACCCTGGACTCGTCTCCGGTCATGGGCTTCGGACCGTGTGTCTCCGCGTCCACAGAACCCGATTGGACGCCGGTCTTAGAGTTCAGCTCCGCGGATATCTTCCAGCACTCGCCTGTCGGCGATGTTTTAAGCTCACTACGATCCCTCTCTTTGTCAGGAGATCCTCAGCCGAACTATGTCCGAATCGAATGAGAAGTGGATGATGAAGAAATTCTCCCCCACCCACCACCCACTTTATAGCCATTGTCGATGACTTAACCGACATGCTTGACTACAACTCCGAAGACATCGACGGTATGGACGAAGATGCTGGAGAAGATCTGGATCCACTGCCTACAGGGTGTTGGACAGCCACTTCCTCGTACAACATATACATGGTGGACACACCAGACGAGAATGAGGCCAACACGATAAAAGCAGACCTATAGATGAACTTCCCAAGCGCCGACATCCCAAGCGTCGACCTCGATGAGGCAACAAGAAAAATAGCAACACTGGCACGGAAGCCGAGGACAATCTAAACCAAGCCAATGACACCCCCGACCCAGCGTTGGAGCAGGGCGGGCGAGAGGATGGCGAACACAATCCCGAGATGTTGACCAACCACAGCGACGCCGAAGATAGTAGTTACCAACCTGTGTCCGAAGAAGAGGTCAGCCTGGGCAACGACGAGTTTGTCATCCCAGAAGAGCCATTAGAACAAGAACGCCTCCACCAAAGGCTTATCGCCACTACACGGAGCCTGAAGAAACAGAAGCAGCGGCTTAAAGCCGCACAGGATACGCTCAATCATTGATGGAATGAAGTGCTCGGCACTGAGGAAAACTATAGTGGTAACCACCAAACAAAGAGCCATCCCGAACGCAAGCCGCTGCCCGAATTCGACGATGAGGCTATCGCACCTATACCGCCGAAAAACAATACAGCCGACTGATACGTCTCCAACGTATCTATAATTTTTGATTGTTCCATGCTATTATATTACCCCTTTTGGATGTTTATGGGCTTTATTTTACACATTTATATAATTTTTGGAACTAACCTACTAACCGGAGGCCCAGCCCGTATTGCTGTTTTTTTGCCTATTTCAGTATTTCGAAGAAAAGGAATATCAAACGGAGTCCAAACGGAATGAAACCTTCGGGAGCGTGATTTTTGGAACGAACGTGATCCAGAGGACTTGGAGTGCAAGTCAAGAAGCAGGAGAGGCGGCCACGAGATAGGAGGGCGCGCCCACCCCCTCTGGGCATGCTCGTTGTCTTGTGGGCCCCTCGGGCGGCCATCGATGTACTTCTTCCTCCTATATATGCCTACGTACCCCGAAAATATCCAGGGAGCCAACGAAACACAATTTCCACCACCGTAAACTTCTGTATCCGCGAGATCCCATCTTGGAGCCTTCGCCGGCGCTCCGCCGGAGGGGGAATCGACCACGGAGGGCTTCTACATCCACACCATAGCCCCTCTGATGAGTTGTGAGTAGTTTACCACAGACCTTCGGGTCCATAGTTATTAGCTAGACGACTTCTTCTCTCTTTTTGGATCTCAATACAATGTTCTCCCCCTCTCTTCACTAGTGCAGAACCGGGCAATAGCACCGGTTCGTAAGGCCCTTTAGTGCTGGTTCGGTAACCCGCACTAAAGTGGGGGCAGTAAAGCCCCCCCTTTAGTACCGGTTCAGCACGAGCCAGCTCCGGGGCAGGGAGCCCTTTAGTACCGGTTGGTGACACCAACCGGTATTAAAAGGTTTGTGGGTTTTGGTTTTATTTTTTATTTTTCCTTTAAATTTGTGTTATCAATTTAATTTAGGATTGTTTTACGTTATAATGAGTTGTTATACTTGATATGGATATGGATATGGCATATATATATACTTGTTCAAACTAATTTGCGGTTTCTTTCATATATAAATGATATATATAATAACTCATCATCATCATCATCACATATTAATATATAAATAAACTCTTGCATCATATCATCACCAACAACAGTATAATCATGCACTAGCTTAAAGAAGAAACATTCACTTGTAACAGAAGCAAAGATATCACCGAGTTCAACATGGTCATGAGATATTATAAGCGTTCACAAGCAAATCACTATTTGAGATTAATTAAGTGCAGGACGAGAATACCAACATGAGAGGACAAGTACTAATTAAGAGCATGAACTAGCTATAAATCGATCACTCCTGCTGCTCCCTCTCAGGTAAAATAGCATAGAACATGTATAGCTCTCCTGATTCATCATACTGGAGCATGCAGATGAATCTGTCTCCTAATCGTGGGTTGCGCTTGTCCTTGCTTCCCCCTAGTACTTCTCTGCGATCGTTAACAATTTTGCTCCAATCTTTCACTATTAAGCATTCATCGCTTTCAGAAATCCTGAATGCACTCATGTGCAATGTAGGATATCTTGGTTGTAAGCTAATCATTGACATGCGACCTTTTGTCTCGATCCACTAAGGCACAATTGTCATCGGGAGTCCCTGTTGAAGAACATCGTATAATAATTAATATACTTAGCAATGAAAGTTTAGCTTCAAAAATAATGTATGCAAAAGATGCACTAAGGACAAATAGTAAAAATCTTATCATCTTTCCATTATAGATGTGACCGTAGTTCAATACGATCACTATTGGTCGCACATTTTGAGTACTAACATTTCTAAGTGCAGGAAGAAAATTTGTCTTGACAGTATGAAGATCCTCAAGCCATAAAACATAATGACTTATCTCCTCGTAGTTTAGTTCAGCCCCGGGACAGTAGTAGGTCTTGTCTACCAAGCGCCGGACATGTTTGTTTGAACCGAAATAAGCTGACAATCGAAATTAGTTGTCAAATATCAAAGACATAAACATGGTTGAGAAAAACTCACATAATGGTAGAACTGGAGGCGTCTACACATCGACCCAGATGTCTCTATTACCTTCAATATCATCTTCCGGACGAATATCAAAGGTGATAACCATATTAGGCTCAAATGCATAAGCCTTGCATAGTGCTTGCCAAGTTTTGCATTCAAAATGGGTGTATGTGTCTGCATTGTATAATTTGACGTTGAAAGTATAACCATGCTCGGTCTTCAGGTAAACTCTCTTTACCTCCATAGTTTTCATAGCACTGAAACCTATCTTATCCAAGACAAAAATTCTTGCATGGCAGGGGATGCGCTAGTAGAACAGTGAAAATTTAGAATTGTAAGTTGAAGCAAAATGAAGCATAAGTACAATGCTTATATTACGAAAAAATAATTGCCGTTGTGTCTTACTGTATCCACTTCGAATGTCTCATCCAGCTTGATGCTGAAGCGCCTATTATCAACAAGGAAATTTCTGTCGCACAGGCCGCGTTTGTCTTCACAGTGTTCGCACATAATGAAATCGTTTTCATCGTCAGACGACATTTCCTATGTTCATATAGGTGAAACATAAACACTTACTATCTAACATTAATTAATATCTAACTAATTCTAATATTCATCTAACATTTGACATTAATATCTAACATATATTTCTATCTAATTCATCTAACATTTTACATTAATATCTAACATATATTTCTATCTAATTCATCTAACATTTGACATTAATCTAACATTTATATAAACTAAATATATATATATATATATATATATATATATATATATAAAATTAAAAAAACAGAAAAAATAAACTAGTTAAGTTCTATATATATAGGTTAAACATTACTAGTTCTATTATTTCAACTAATTCAACTAGTTCTATTAATTCAACAAGTTCTATTAATTCAACTAAGCATTTACTAAAAATAAACTAGTTATATTAATTCAACTAGTTCAAATCTCATATACCTATAATTTATATCTATAGCTAATTTATCTAACAATTGCCATTAATATTTAACTTTTCTATCTAATTTATATCTAACATTTGACATTCATCTAATTAACAATTTGACATGCATTAATCTAAAAAACAGAAAACAGAAAACAGAAAATAAGTAAAAAAAATTGTGTGTGTGTGTGTGTATGTGTGTGTGTACGTACAAGCGGGGGCGGCGGCGTACGGGCGGCCGGTGGCGCGAGATGGCGACCACGGGGACGGTGCGACGGGCGCGGCGGCGTAAGGGCGGCGGCGCGACGGGGGCGACGACGGGGACGGCGCAACGGGGGCGGGGACGGCAGGGGCGCCGCGCGCGACGACAGGGACGGGGACGGCCGGGCGCGTGCGACGACGAGGGCGGGGACGGCCGGGGCGCGCGCGACGCCGGGGACGGCCGGGGCGCGACGACGGCGATGGGGACGGGGCGCACGGCGACGAAGATGGAACAGAGGAACTAACTGAAATTTTTCAAAAGTGTTGTATATATAGGAGAGGCCTTTAGTACCGGTTGGAGCCACCAACCGGTACTAAAAGCCAAATTTGGCCAGGCCAAGAGGCGGGAAGAGCAGGCCTTTAGTACCGGTTGGTGGCTCCAACCGGTACTAAAGGTCACCCTTTAGTACCGGTTGGAGCCACCAACCGGTACTAAAGGTAGTGCGCTGCCTGCACAAAGTTTAGTCCCACCTCGCCGGGTGAAGGGCAGCCTCACTGGTTTATAAACCCAGCCGCGGCTTCCCTTTCGAACTCCTCTATATGCAAGCTTCTGGGCCTAACTATGGCGCGCTGCCCTATGAGTCTGCTGGGCCTTGTGGGCCTAAAATTGCACGCCCGTGGTCTAGCAGTCCCATAGGGCAGCGCCCCAAATTTTTTGATATAGTTTTTTTCTTTTCTGCTTTATTTTTTCTTCTATTTATTTTTGAGTAGTTTTTTTTCTTTTCTGCTATATTTATTTTCTTCTATTTATTTCTGAGTAGTTTTTTATATAGTTTTTTCTTTTCTACTATAGTTTTTTTCTTTTTTGCTATTTTTTCTTTTCTGCTTTATTTATTTTCTTCTATTCATTTATTTTTATATACCATGCCTTTCGGTGTAACAGATGAGTTTTCGTCTGAAACCGGCCCTGATACTTTGAAAGAGATTGTTCAGTTTGTACACAAATTGTATCTAGTTTTTGCCATAACAGAAGAAGTCCGGAGTTGTAATAAGTTATTAAAAATAAAAAAGTGGTGCAATGCTCGTTAATTAGCTTCAAGCCTTTCGGAATAGTGTAAACTGCACTGCACATAGCTCCGTGCAGTCTACCATATCCCTCAGGGCTTGAAGCTGAGCAACGTGAGCATTGAGCCTCTTCTTCATCGTCTTTGCACTCAGGGCTTATAAGCCACTCCTAGTCCCTCTCTCTTGGCGAGGTGGGACTAAAAAACAACTTACTAAGAAACTGTAGTACTGGTCACCTTTTAGTACCGGTTGGAGCCACCAACCGGTACTAAAGGTGGTGCGCTGCCTGCACAAAGTTTAGTGCCATTTAGTTCAAAACAAATCATTAAATGCATGAAAAATATCAAATGCAGGCAGAAATGGTTGAAAGATGATGGCGTCGCTTTGAATGGTGCATACTGAATGCACAAAAAGTCTGGAGTTGTAATAAGTTAAAAATAAAATAAAATGCCTTTGTAACAGATGAGTTTAATTTCGTTAGAAACTCGAATAATTCGGAAAGAGATTGTCCAGTTTGTAATCGAAGTGCATCCAGTTTTTGCCATAACCCTCTCTACTTTTTTGAACAATCTATATGGGTGAAATGATGATACCATGCCAAGTTTCAACTTTTTCAGAGTTCATTTGTAGTGCTTTTCAATTTCCAGGTCATTTAGTTCTCAAAACAAATCATTAAATGCATGAAAAATAGCAAATGAAGGCAGAAATGGTTGAAAGGTGATGGCGTCGCTTTGAATGGTCTATACTGAATGCAAAAAATATAAGAGCATTTAGATCATGATCTTATATTTCTTTACAGTCTGAATTGTCAATATGATCTTATACATCAAAAATATTTTGATCATCAATGATCTTTTTGTGTACAATCTGAATTGTCAATATGAGTCATGGAGTCAAATGATGCGACTCCTGGGATATGCTTTTCCTAGCATTGGTTATAGATTCTTGGTTGTAAAGTCTGAGGTACCTGACATGCATGTCGGTACGATCATGGAGTCAAATGATGCGACTTTCTTTGAAGATATCTTTCCCATGAAGGATATGGCTACCTCATCTAATCAGGAGATGCCTAGTTCACCGAATCAGGAACCAGTTAAAATTACTAAACCTGCCATTTTGATGGAACACTTTGAAAGTCATGTGGAGGAGAACAATGAAGTTCCTACTAGGAGCAAGAGACAGAGGACTGCAAAGTCTTTTGGTGATGATTTTCTTATGTATCTCATACATGACACTCCCAGTTCTATTTCAAAGGCCTATGCATCTGAAGATGCTGACTACTGGAAGGAAGCAGTTCGTAGCGAGATGGATTCCATCTTGGCGAATGAAACTTGGGAGATAAGTGATCGTCCTTATGGGTGCAAACCTATAGGATGCAAATGGGTATTCAAGAAGAAGCTTAGGCCTGATGGTACTATTGAAAAGTACAAGGCTTGGCTCGTGGCTAAGGGTTATACCCAAAAGGAAGGTGAAGACTTCTTTGATACTTACTCACCTGTGGCTCGAATGACCACTATTCGAGTTCTACTTTCACTAGCTGCCTCACATGGTCTTCTCGTTTATCAAATGGATGTTAAGACTTCTTTCCTAAATGGAGAGTTGGACGAGGAAATTTATATGGAACAACCAGATGTGTTTGTAATAGATGGTCAGGAAGGGAAAGTGTGCAAGTTGTTGAAGTCTTTGTATGGACTCAAGCAAGCACCCAAATAGTGGCATGAGAAGTTCGAAAGAACTTTAACAGCTGCAGGCTTTGTTGTGAACGAAGCTGACAAATGTGTTTACTATCGCCATGGTGGGGGCGAGGGAGTTATGCATTGCTTGTATGCTGATGACATACTGATTTTTGGAACAAATCTTAATGTTATTAAGGAGGTCAAGGATTTCCTATCTCGCTGTTTTGAGATGAAGGATTTAGAAGTGGCTGATGTCATTCTGAACATCAAGTTGTTGAGAGACGATGATGGTGGGATTACATTGCTTCAATATCACTATATGGAAAAGATCTTGAGTCGCTTTGGCTACAGTGACTGCAAGCCCTCTCCAACATCATATGATGCTAGTGTGTTGCTTCAAAAGAATCAAAGAATTGCTAGAGACCAATTGAAATATTCTCAGATTATTGGCTCGCTTATGTACTTAGCCAGTGCTACAAGACCTGACATCTCTTTTGCTGTTAGCAAACTGAGCCGGTTTGTCTCGAAACCAGGAGATGTGCATTGGAAAGCTCTAGAGAGAGTTTTGCCTTATTTGAAAGGCACTGCAAATTATGGAATTCACTACACCAGGCATCCAAAGGTGCTTGAAGGATATAGTGACTCAAACTGGATCTCAGATGCTGATGAGATAAAGGCCACGAGCGGTTATGTATTCACTCACGGAGGTGGCGCTGTTTCTTGAAAGTCTTGCAAGCAGACCATCTTAAGGTGGTCAACAATGGAAGAAGAACTTACAACACTAGATACAGCTACGGTCGAAGCAGATTGGCTTCGCCGGCTCTTGATGACTTGCCGGTTGTTGAGAAACCTGTACCGGGTATCCTTATAAACTGCGACAATCAAACTGTGATCACGAAAGTGAACAGCTCAAAGGATAACATGAAGTCATCAAGACACGTTCAGAGAAGGTTAAAAGTCTGTCAGGAAAATGAGAAACTCCGAAGTTATTGCATTGGATTATATGCAAACGTCTAAAAATCTGGCAGATCCTTTCACTAAGGGTCTATCACGTAATGTGATAGATAATGCATCGAGGGAGATGGGTATGAGACCCTCAATATGAGGTGTTGACAGTGGTAACCTATTCTTTGTGATCGGAGATCCCGTGAATTAGATGTGGAAGACAAGTTGTTGGTCAACTAGGAGGAGAGTACCCTTACTGTTAAAAATACCACTCCATGAAGATGCAATACTCTCCTAATCTGCATGGCAGGTTGATGTGTATCTTAATGTGTTCTAAGTGGCTCTTTGAAGCAGAGATGTTGTGGCAGAACATCTTTTGAAGAATGCACCTATATGAGTCTGATTGTTAAACGTCACAATCTATGAGAGTAGGCTTCTCTCTAGTAAACTCATGAAATGTCTCAGAGTATGACGCATAAGCTCCACCCGCGGGGAAGACCCACAGTAGCCACGTACCGGTCAAGGCTTTGTGTGAAGCTAGATTCGTAGAAAACTTGCAGTTCAAGGCCCAGTCCACTATTCAATTTTCTTACTAGTGTAGCATAGAGTTCTAGGTGGAAGTTCAACTTAACAGTCTCCACTGCAGTACCGGTATATAAAACAGTGTTTTGGAACCAAAGGCAAATTTTGTGTGCCTCTGGAATCTGGTGGGGGATTGCTGGAGTTTTTGTCTATTTGGGCCTAGCCCAATAGCAGTTTCAGAAATTCCTAATAAATCCTAGAGGCCCACTGTCGGTGTCAAAACCGGCGGATCTCGGGTAGGGGGTCCCGAACTGTGTGTCAAGGTCGGATGGTAACAGGAGACAAGGGACACTTTATTTTACCCAGGTTCGGGCCCTCTCGATGGAGGTAAAACCCTACTCCTGCTAGATTAATATTGATGATGTGGGTAGTACAAGAGTAGATCTACCACGAGATCAAGGAGGCTAAACCCTAGAAGCTAGCCAATGGGTATGATTGTGTATGATGATGGTTGTCCTACGGACTACAACCCTCCGGTTTATATAGACACCGGATAGGGTTAGGGTTACACAGAGTCGGTTACATTGGTAGGAGATCTTGAATATCCGCACGCCTAGCTTGCCTTCCACGCCAAGAAAAGATCCTTCCGAACACGGGACGAAGTCTTCAATCTTGTATCTTCATAGTCCTGGAGTCCGGCTGAAGGTATAGTCCGGCTATCCGAACACCCCCTAATCCAGGACTCCCTCAGTAGCCCCCGAACCAGGCTTCAATGACGACGAGTCCGACGCGCAAATTGTCTTCGGCATTGCAAGGCGGGTTCCTCCTCCGAATCCTGTGTACCTGTACGAATAATGTTCGATTCTCGTAGCGCTCCTCGGCTTCTGTGCCCAATAATGACCATATTCCACGTGTTGAACGAATGCGAAAAGCCTGGGGCGTTTTTACATCTACACCCTTGCCACATGAACAAGCCGCCTATTTAATGGGATGGGGATTTATATCCAAACCACATCTTCCCCGCGAGTTATCCTCAGAGTGCCTCTAGCAAAGGTCCATTCCAACATGGCCAGCCGCCGAAAACTCCTCCCCTCGCCCCTCCGGTCCTAAACCCGGAGACTGGGAGAGTTGTACCATCCCGCACAGTGAGTTAGTGTCGCTGCAAGCCAATGGATTTCTCCCTCAGGCGTATATGGTCCCAGTCCAAGCCGGACTCGCCACCTATAATGGCGGAAAGCACCCCCAATCCTTCTAAAGGAGAGCGGGTGTGCCTCGTCCCTTATCTATTAAGGGGACTGGGATTCCCGATTCATCCATTCCTCCGCGGGCTCCTGGAGTTCTACGGCCTCCAGTTGCACGATCTCACGCCCAGCTCTGTACTTCATATTGCGGGCTTCGTTGCTCTTTGCGAGCTATTTCTAGGCGTAGAGGCTCATTTCGCGCTGTGGAAGAGGTTGTTCTGCTTGGTACCCCGTTCTCAAGAGGGGTCTATATATCAAGTGGGCGGAGCCAAAATATGGCGCATCGCCGGGACCGGATACTTATCCGGAACCCCAAAGAAGGCGTCCGAGGACTGGCCTTCAGAATGGTTTTACATAGATGACGTCCCGCTGCCGGACCCTATCCGGGTCGGCCTCCCTGAGTTCAGCAGGGCTCCCTTGAAGAAACGCTTAAGTTGGCGTCCGCGGAGCTCTCAGAGAGAAAACAACAGAGACGTCCTTTACCTGATGGGCCGGATAAGACTGTTGGCTCATTCCGGACTAACCATGATTGGAGTCATGGCCGCATGCATTATGCGGCGGGGGGGGGGGGGGTGCAGCCGCTTCAATATAGAGGCCACCCCTTGTGGGATTTCAACGGGGAGGATGACGCCACCCGTTACGGCCGTAAAGGACCCGGCTCAATTGCCGATCTAGTAAAGATTTTAACATCTTCATACAAGGGAGAAAAGGAGGATTTCCTCCACGTGAATCCGCGGTCCGGATTCACTATGTACGAACCTCCAAGTTGGGTAAGTGAATAATTGCACTTGCCCGTTTGTTTTAATACTCCCATGATTAGATGTGTAGTCTGACGACTTTAACGCAGGAACTGCGACAGGAAGTGAAGGACATTGACAGCCGCCCTCCACAGCCCGAGGACCCAGAACGGTCCCACAATCTAGACTCCGAAGAGGATCCGGACATAGCGGTGGAGCTTATCGACGGGGTGTTCCATCAGTTAAGCAAGGACAATACCTTGGTAGCCATTACGGCTGATTACCCCGGGTTAATCACGGCCTCCCAGGTGACAGAAACCGGAGTGTTTATTCCCTCAAGAGAGATTCCATCCTAACATATTCCGGCGTTTCTAACGACAACCGTATTTTACAGGGGAGATTTCCGAGGAGGGAGGCCGAACCTGCGGCGGCTAGCCAATGAGGGGCCGCAGGGCCCCGTGGGGCAAAAAGAAATGAGGTCCGGACTGACATTCCGGCACAAAGGTATAACGCGCCCTCTGTTTCCCTGGCGTTATTCTGTCAAGGCATGTTAACATCCGTACTATTTCCAGGACGAAGAGGCCTCGCCGGACTATATCCGGAGAGGCTGCCAACCGCGCCTCCACATGCCAGGCTCCAACGTCTGGTCCGGAAGCGGGGACGAACACCAGGCGTGCGCCGGATGCTCCTCCAAGAGAGGATGCGGACCGACTATCTGCCACAAATTCAGAAGTGGAGAGCGCCATGAACCACAGGCGTCGCCGGACAGTTCTACGCGACGCTTGTTTCTCCCGAGAGGCCTTAGACGCCTTCAATTCGGGAGATGCGTATCTTCGTGCCGCTCAAGATGGCTTAGCCAGAGCCACGGAGCAGTATGTGAAAGACATACGGGTAAGAAAATTTTGCTTAAATATATATATATACCAGTAGCCCCCGAGACTTGAAACAGTTAAAGTAACTGATTTAAGGATCATATATCATGCAGGTTCTTACAGAGAAGAACACCGTGCTGTCCCAGGAGCTGGAAAAGTACAAGGCCCAACTAGAGGCCGCACTAGCCACAACAGGGGAGCCCAAAGGGACCCCCTTAGGTACGATACACTTCGAAAGATTAATATTGTGCGGCTTGTGTGCAAATCTGACAATTAATGTTGCAGATGGCGCCAGACTTGATCCGGAGAAGCAACAACTCTTACGCCAGTTAAAGGCTGGCGAGAGTACGTTGACAAGGGTGAGGCGAGAGAATAATGATCTTCAGAATGCCAACACCAAGCTGGATATTGAACTAAAAGACGTTTATGGCCAGCTCTCGAACTCCACAAAGGATAATCAGCGACTTCGACGCGGCATATTTAGTAAGTGTTTGAGCGAACTTTTACAAATGAGTTCGGCGAGGAAGTCGAATAACAGAGTATGGTCTGTAGGTATGCTTACAGGTCGTCCTGCAGAGGAGATGCCCGGTTCTACGGGTGACCTTCTCCCCGAACTCCTGCAACTGCACGAGCGAATTCGGCAGGCGATGCAAGGCGTTGCCCAAGCCTTATGGCCGGCCCATTCCACGCCCGAGGGCCTTGGAGAGCTTGCGGAGAAGCTGAAGGGAGCTCGGCGGCGCTTCCGGTTGTGGAAGATATCAGCCTGCCAACAAGGCGCAAGGGAAGCCTGGGCCATGGTGAAGACCCGCTTTACAAAGTCTGACCCCAATCACATGGCCGAGGTCGGACCAGTGGGGCCTGGCGAGAAGGAGATCCCTGTGAGCTTAGTGTATGGCCAGGTAGAGTTGGCCGCAAAGTATTCCCAGCAGGACTGTAAATTAGACAGCCTGTTAGATGGTATAGAGGAGGAATACGATCAGTCAAGATGACTATGTAATTTATAATTGACATGTGTAATGCCTTCTAGCCGGATTGTAGATCGTTTGTCGTTGCCGACCTATTCGCTTCAACCTCGGGACCTGACGGTCCGGAGTGTGTCAGAATACCATAACGGTTATATAAGAACCGGGGTATGCATGGAGACCAGGCGTAGGGGTCATTAGTGCTTTATCAGACAAGTGCCCAACTAGTTATGTTATATTACATGGTTAGTAAGAAATATCTTCCAGAGAGAATAGTTCCGTTAAGGGTTCCTTTCGCTGGGGTGGCGTGCCCTAAAGTGCACGTCCGGACTGCAAATGCAGAAAATCATCTGGGGGCATGTATAAAATAAAAAAGGTTCATCTTTAGTTCACCGACCGAATATTCCCTTAAGAACGCTAGCTTTTGGCTTCACCCAGTCTGAGGTACACATCCGGCTTATCCGGCAGTAGCAATCGTAGAGGTGCTCCCTTTACCGCCTAGCCGAACAATCGGGAACGTAGGGGTAAGCACAGGAGCCAGGCAACCCAGCTTGGCCAAAACTTAAGTCATATCGATGCATATAATGGCGAAGAAAAGGTGCATGCGGAAGACTGACGCATGCGTTGGGTGTGAAACCCATATAAACAAGCTTCTGTTAAAGAAGCCCCCAGGTTTAAGGAGCGCAGGTAGCGCGTCACATAATGAGCCTTTAAGGGCTAGAAAAGGAAAGAGTAAGAGGAGACAAGGTAAAAACAGAAAAATATATATGTAAAAAATGGACAGAGGAAGGAGACAAACACAGAGTCCGGCGCTAGGCATAGAATCTTTGGAGACGTGCGGCATTCCATGGGTTCGGCTCGAGTCGATTGTCCGACGCATCTCGCAAGCGGTACGCTCCACCAGTTAGGACTTGGTCAATTATGAATGGACCTTCCCATTTGGGCTTAAGTTTGTTCTTTTGCTTATCCGGCAGGCGTAGAACTAGTTCACCAACATTGTAATTTTTGGCCCGTACTTCTCTGCTTTGATATCTTCGAGCTTGCTGTTGATAGAATGCGGAACGGGCTATAGCCACGTCGTGTTCCTCCTCTAAGGCCTCCAGGTTGTCCTGCCGATCAAGCTCGGCTTCACTTTCTTCGTACATGCTCACTCGAGGTGAGTCATGAATTATGTCGCAGGGCAGAACCGCCTCAGCGCCGTACACCATAAAGAATGGTGTGAATCCGGTGGTACGATTTGGCGTGGTTCGCAGCCCCCAGAGTACGGAGTCGAGCTCCTATACCCAGTGCATATTAGATTCCTTGAGGGACCGCACTAGTCTGGGTTTGATGCCGCTCATGATGAGACCATTTGCACGTTCGACCTGACCATTAGTTTGTGGGTGATAGACAGAAGCATAGTCGAGCTTAATGCCCATGTTTTTGCACCACAGCTTTACTTCGTCAGAGGTGAAGTTTGTGCAGTTATCGGTGATAATGCTATGGGGGCACCGTAACGGTGTACGACCCCGGATATGAAGTCTATCACAGGTCCGGATTCGGCTGCCTTGACAGGCTTGGCTTCTATCCATTTGGTGAATTTATCCAGCATGACCAATAAGTATTTTTTTCTTGTGGGTTCCGCCTTTAAGGGGTCCCACCATATCAAGCCCCCAGACCGCAAAAGGCCAAGTGATGGGGATAGTTCGGAGGGCGTTGGGTGGCATATGGCTTTGGTTGGCAAAGAGCTGGCAACCGACGCATCGTTTGACTAGCTCCTGAGCGTCTGCTCGGGCCGTCGGCCAATAGAAGCCCGTACGGAAAGCCTTGCTTACAAGGGACCGAGCTGCGGCGTGGTGGCCACCGAGTCCGGCATGAATTTCAGCCAACAGACTCTGCCCTTCCTCTTCGGAGATACACCTTTGAAGTACTCCTGTAATGCTTTTCTTATATAGCTCTCCCTCGTGGACTTTGTAGGCTTTAGATCGCCGCACTATGCAGCGTGCCTCATTTTGGTCCTCGGGGAGTTCCTGCCTAGTAAGGTAGGCTAGGAATGGTTCCGTCCACGGGGCGATGACCGCCATTATTACGTGGGCTGACGGTGTAATTTCGGTGGCAGGACCACCGATTATGTCTGATTGTTCGGCGTCGGGTTGTGCGGTTATGTCCGGACTGTTATCCGAAGGTTCCCCCTCCCATGTTACGGATGGTTTGAATAATCTTTCTAAGAAGATGTTGGGGGGGACCGCATCTCGTTTTGCTCCGATTCGTGCCAGGACGTCCGCTGCCTGATTATTTTCTCGGGCTATGTGGTGAAACTCCAGTCCCTCGAACCGAGCTGACATTTTTAGTACGGCATTGCGATAAGCTGCCATTTTTGGGTCTTCGGCATCGAAGTCGCTATTTATTTGGGATATCGCGAGGTTTGAGTCCCCGCGTACTTCCAGGCGTTGAATGCCCATGGATACTGCCATCCGGAGACCATGTAGAAGGGCCTCGTATTCGGCTGCATTATTGGAGTCCGTGTACATAATTTGGAGTACATATTGGACTGTATCTCTTGTAGGGGACGTCAGAACGACGCCAGCCCCCAGTCCGGCCAGCATTTTGGAGCCGTCGAAATGCATGATCCAGTTTGAGTATGTGCCGTACTCTTTAGGGAGTTCGGCCTCTGTCCATTCGGCGACGAAGTCGGCTAGGACTTGTGATTTAATGGCTCGCCGTGGTTTGTAGGTTATATCGAACGGGAGGAGCTCTATGGCCCATTTTGCTATCCGGCCCGTTGCATCGCGGTTGTTGATAATATCGTTGAGTGGTACTTCCGAGGCTACAATTATAGAACACTCTTGAAAGTAGTGTCGTAGCTTCCGGGATGCCATAAACACCGCGTATGCGATCTTTTGGTAATGCGGGTACCGTGATTTGCATGGTGTGAGGACAGTGGACACGTAGTAAACCGGCCTTTGAAGGGGTAGTTTGTGTCCGTCCGTTATCCGTTCGACGACGAGTACTGCGCTAACAACTTGATGAGTTGCGGCAATGTACAACAGCATGGGTTCGCCGGTATTCGGCGCGGCCAGGACGGGATTTGTTGCCAAGATGGCCTTTATTTCCTCGAGTCCGGCGGTGGCAGTGTCCGTCCACTCGAAGTGTTCGCTGCACCTAAGGAGGCGGTAAAGGGGCAATGCCTTTTCTCCCAAGCGGGAGATAAAGCAGCTTAAAGCCGCCACGCATCCAGTGAGTTTCTGTATTTGTTTGAGGTCTTTTGGCACATCCAATTGTGACAAAGCTCGGATTTTAGCTGGATTTGCTTCAATTCCTCTACCGGATACAATGAAGCCCAGAAGCTTTCCGGCTGGAACGCCGAAAACGCATTTTTCCGGATTGAGCTTAATGTCGTATTTTCGGAGGTTGTCGAATGTAAGCCTCAAGTCGTCTACTAGAGATTCGACATGTCTTGATTTAACGACCACATCATCTACATACGCATCCACTGTTTTGCCGATCTGGTTTGCCAGACATGTTTGAATCATGCGCTGATATGTTGCGCCGACGTTTTTTAGCCCAAAGGGCATTGTGTTGAAGCAGAATGGGCCGTATGGTGTGATGAAAGCTGTTGCGGCTTGGTCTGATTCTGCCATCTTTATCTGATGGTAACCGGAGTATGCGTCGAGGAAGCATAGGGAATCGTGTCCTGTAGTGGCGTCGATGATTTGATCTATTCGAGGGAGGGGAAAAGGATCCTTTGGGCAGGCCTTATTAAGGTCTTTGAAGTCGACACACAGGCGCCAGGATTTGTCCTTCTTTGGTACCATTACCAGGTTCGCTAGCCAGTCCGGGTGTTTTATATCTCTAATGAATCCGGCCTCCAATAATTTGGTTAGCTCCTCTCCCATGGCCTGTCTCTTTGGCTCGGAGAAACGCCGAAGGGCTTGTTTGACAGGTTTGAATCCTTTCTGGATATTTAAGCTGTGCTCGGCCAGCCTGCGTGGGATTCCTGGCATATCTGAGGGGTGCCAAGCGAAAATGTCCCAGTTCTCTCGTAGGAACTCACGCAGTGCGGCGTCTAAATCAGGGTTCAGTTGTGCCCCGATGGAGGCTGTTTTATTGGGGTCCGTTGGGTGGACCTGGAATTTGACTATTTCGTCCGCTGGTTTGAAGGATGTGGATTTGGATCTCTTATCGAGTATCACATCATCCCTGTTAACCGTGGATCGCAGCGCCGTCAGTTCTTCGGCCGCTAAGGCTTCAGATAGTGCCTCGAGGGCCAATGCGGCTGTCTTGTTTTCGGCGCGGAGTGCTATGTCCGGATTACTAGCGAGAGTGATAATTCCGTTTGGCCCAGGCATCTTAAGCATGTACCCGTAATGGGGTATAGCTTGGAAAACTGTGAATGCCTCTCGTCCTAATATAGCGTGATATCCGCTTTTGAACGGGGCCACCTGGAACGTGATTTGTTCGGACCTGTAATTATCCGGCGTGCCGAATACCACATCTAGTGTGATCTTTCCGGTGCAGCGCGCTTCCTGACTGGGGATTATTCCTCTAAAGGTTGTGCTGCTTCGCTCGATGCGGTTCCAGTCTATTTCCATCTTTTGGAGGGTTTCCTTGTAGATGAGGTTCAATCCGCTGCCTCCGTCCATAAGTAGCTTTGCGAGGCGACAGCCGTCCACTATGGGTCTGAGAACCAATGCGGCTGGTGCTCTGGCTGTTCGAAATTTAGGTTTGTCGCTCGCGTTGAAGGTGATAGCAGTATTGTTCCATGAATTTATTGTCGCTACTTGGTAGACTTCGGTGAGGCTGCGAAGTGTTCTTTTTCGCATGTTATTTGATGCGAAAGTCTCAGAGATTGTGAGAACGGTACTGAAATTCCCGGGCAGGTTTCCTTCGACCTCTGGAATTAGGAGATCCTCGCCAATTTTGGCCACCTGTCGGAGTTTCCAACATGCCCTGAGGCTGTGTGTTGGGGTGGCGTCCTCTGCACTATGAATCTTGCAGGGTCCATCTAGCCACTTTTCTAGTACGGTTCCATGCCCCCTAGAGGGTTTTGATTTTTTGTTTAATCCGGGCGCCTTACTGTGGTGCGCCCTCTTGGTTTGGACGGGATTGCTATTTAAGGCCGGATTATCCCAAAATTTAATTTCGGTTTTCCAAGCACTTTCCATCGCACAATATTTTGTACTATGGACGCCAAGTCAACAAAGCGTGTAATATTACGACGACTTACGGCGTTGAGTATTCCCTTGTCCATGCAATTACTGCAAAAGATTGAAACTGCGTCTCCCTCGTGGCAGTCCTTTATCCTGTTCATAAGCAGGAGGAATCTGGCCCAGTAATGATGTACTGTTTCTTCGGGCATCTGCCTGATTTGGGAGAGATCGCTTAAGATTGGGCGGGCGGAACTCGCTAAATCTGATACTTCGCCCGGTTTACTGTTCGGAAGCCGAAGAACCTCCGGATTCTGAGATCCGGAGTCGTGGATGTTATCTGGTTTGCCTGGTTCTAAGCCCAGGTCTTGGACTGTATCCTCCCCTCCGCGGACATCCGGCATGGAGGGTTCCGGAATTCGGACGTAGCTGGTCCTTAGGATAGATGAAGGGTCGCCGCATTGTGTCTCCACCACAGCAACATGGTGGGTGGCTTGGGGAGAGTTGATTTCACTTAGATCGGGTTTGAGCCCAACCTGGTTGTAATTTGTAGCGACCCCCAAGGCGGCGATGCGATCCAGGAGCTCGTTTACGGAAGAGAGCTCCACCGGATCTAGCTGCTCGGCAAATTCCAAGCTGACGTGGAGATTGCTTTCGATGACTCGAGAGGTCACCGTCGGCGCAACGGCCGAACAGGCGGTCATGAGAAAACCACCCAGCCGGAGGGTCTGGCCGACAGCCAAAGCTCCCTCAGTGACGGCGCCGTCTTTAAAGACGGGAAAAGGCATCCTTCCTGATTACGACAGCACAGAGGAACTCTCAATGAAAGCACCAATGTCGGTGTCAAAACCGGCGGATCTCGGGTAGGGGGTCCCGAACTGTGCGTCAAGGTCGGATGGTAATAGGAGACAAGGGACACTTTATTTTACCCAGGTTCGGGCCCTCTCGATGGAGGTAAAACCCTACTCCTGCTAGATTAATATTGATGATATGGGTAGTACAAGAGTAGATCTACCACGAGATCAAGGAGGCTAAACCCTAGAAGCTAGCCTATGGGTATGATTGTGTATGATGATGGTTGTCCTACGGACTACAACCCTCTAGTTTATATAGACACCGGATAGGGTTAGGGTTACACAGAGTCGGTTACATTGGTAGGAGATCTTGAATATCCGCACGCCTAGCTTGCCTTCCACGCCAAGAAAAGATCCTTCCGGACACGGGACGAAGTCTTCAATCTTGTATCTTCATAGTCCTGGAGTCCGGCTGAAGGTATAGTCCGGCTATCCGAACACCCCCTAATCCAGGACTCCCTCACCCACGCAACCCATTCGTGCAAGGCAAGAGGTGGAACTAAAGTTTAGTCCCACATTGCTAGTTTAGAGGGAGTTGAACCTCTTCATAAGGGTGGTTCTTTCCCCACATGTATGAGCATGAGAACAAGAGGGACATCCATGTGCGCTCCTCCTCCTCCGCCCGCCTTGCCACGACGTGCCGTGCCGCACCGCGGGTTGCGAGAATGAGCCGAGCTGATGTCTAAATTTTTTCCACGCACAACGGGTATACGAACGGTCACACGGTAGCTGAAACGTTTTGCTATAATGGAGACTGAATACGAATGGCACACCTCTTCGCATGCTGCCTGTTCACTTCATCTCCCTCTGTTGCTTCACCTCCCGTCGCAGCTTGTTCGCGTCCCTCTCCTGTGCCTATATAAGAGAGGTCGCTCTTCTCCAGAGATACACATCAGAAGGTCCTCTTCCTCTCGCCACACAGTTCCTGAGCACTGCGCTGCTGCTACAATCTTGCCCATTCCGGCTTGCGACGTGCACCGCAGGTCGGGACAGTAGGTCTTCGAAACCGCACCTTTTGAGTCTTGTACGGGAGAAGGGTGATAAGGTTTTTGGGGAGCGCTCTGCGCGACTACTGACTTCTTCATCACGGACGCCCCGGACTCCAACGACTACTTCCTCGACATCGACAACCTCCTCGACGACATGGAGGACACCGACCCCAAGTCCAGTGCCTCTGCTCCTGCTGCTGTCCCGTACGTGTTTGTCCCCTTTCTATTAGAGGTTCTGCTACAGTTTCTTGTTCTAGTATTTGCCCTAGATATGTTAGACTCTATTTCATATATGCAACCTGCTATACTGTCACGTCCAAGATGCGACCCTATCCTAAAGGAACTCGAAGGTCCCACCAAGGATAGCAGCGCATCTTGAAGACGCTTTTGCAAGGTGGATATCATTACATCAACATTACATAATAGATGGGGATACATACAAGACATACAATGTCACATGAATACAACAATACAACATACAAGATCAGCATCCAACTAAGGATGAAACATAAACAGGAACTCAAACGTCATCCACCCTGCTAGCCCAGGCTGCCGACCTGGAACCTATCCCCTGATCGAAGAAGAAGAAGAACTCCAACACAAGTAAAATCGCTCTCACGTCATGATCATCGCAGAACCTGTACCTGCAACTGTTGGTGTAGTAATCTATGAGCCATGAGGACTCAGTAATCCCATTACCATGGGTATCAAGACTAGCAAAGCTTAAAGGGTAAGGAGGGGTAAAGTGGTGAGGTTGCAGCAGCGGCTAAGCATGTATGGTGGCTAACTTACGCAAATAAGAGCGAGAAGAGAAGCAAAGCAAGCGGTCGCCAACTAGTAATGATCAAGAAGTGATCCTGAACTCCTACTTACGTCAAACATAACCCAGAAACCGTGTTCTCCTCTCGATCAACCAAGGTTCAAAATTGCGGATATCGGGTTCGTATCGGATTGCCCTCGACATATCGGATATCGGATATCGGGTGATATATCGGACGATATGTAGTTATATCGGAAATTAGAATTGGTCTATAATTTTCTATCTGAAGTGTTATACTTTCCATGCATTTTAAATATATTATGGAGTAAACTATGGAGATAAAATTGAACACACATCATGCATGCCAAATTCACATGTACGAAAAACTGGTTCTCAGGCATGTAATAACTAAAACAGTAAGAAAAAAGCATAGGATGAAACAAATTAACACATGCAGTCATAAACTCCTTATCCAGTTCAAGTGCATCATGATTCACGAGTAAATAGTTCAAACATATTTCAATTAAGTGCGTGTGGGCATAATAGTAAATATTGATCTAGTTGCTTCATTGTAGATTTTAGTCATCATCAAGGAAATTGTCCTCATTCTCTCCATCATCACTTGAAGAATCGTCCATCAACTGCATGGCTGTATCATCTTTGTCACAGTCGGAAGACTCTTCTTCAGCCTCCATGGTGCAGGCTCTCTTTGACTTGCTCGACGAACCTTTGCTCAGTGATCTCTTCTTCTCATTTACGCCATCCTGGGTCGGTTCATCTTGTTCACCATCATAATCAGATGCATTTTCTCCTTCTCCATCTTGTTCTTCAACAATATTTTCTTGCTGCTGCCCTTCAACACTCGCCTCCCCTTCAATCCACTCATTCGGTGGTTCATCATCAACAAACTTTACAGCTAATGGGTCTCTCTTCCTTTGGGCATACTTCCACTGAAGCCTCTTGTTAAACATGACATAGACAAGAGAATTCAATCTCTTCTGTGTTAATCTCGTCCTTTTCTTGGTATGGACCTACAATGAAGCAGCCATTAAGATCTAAGAAGCACAATACGCTACATGAAAAGGTAGTGCATAAAGTAAGTGATGTGCGTACCCTCTCAAATGCACTCCAGTTGCTTTCACACGTAGATGAGCTACACGTCAAATTTAGAATCTTGATAGCCATCTTTCTTAATTCCTTTGCATCCGTGCCATGTGCCGCCCACCAATTTGCTGCGAATATAACCGAATTTAAGTTAAAAATTTGACAAGATAAATATTGTTGAAACCAGAAAGAGAGAGAGCTTTTACCTGGGGTGATAGTTGTACTTTTCCTTTGTCGAATAGCCATTGCAGATCCAAAAGAATCAGTGCCATTAGTGTACATATTTAGCTGGGCAACAATCATGTCTTGTAATTTGTCATTATCATGGTACACGCGACCTGCACACTGTACAACTGCTGCGACGAAAACCTCTTCCTCCAACTCTGCCTTGTTCTCATAATAAAAAAATGGATTCAAGTAATATCCAGCTTTATGCAATGGAGCCTTGAGTTTGTCGTTCCACCTTTCGTCTATAATATCCCAAATGAAACCATATTTCTTTGCATTTCCATCAAAACGGACATCAATTTCCTTTTTTGCATTTTCAAGATCACCATAAAGGTAACCCATAGCAGGAACATCTCCATCCACCCTTCTAAGTACAAATGCTAGTGGCTCAAAATAGTTTATAAGTCGCAAAATTGATGACCAAAAATCATTGCTTATGACCAACTTAGCAATAACTTTTCCTGCTTTTTGCTTAGCAAACCTAGAGTCGCTCCACTTTGTTGATCCGAACATTTCTTTCAGTTCTTTTCTTTTGTCATACAGACTTTTCAAATTAAGGTAGCAAGTGGCAAAGCGAGTCGTTCTAGCTCGAACTAAATCACGATCACCAGTAAAAGAACGCATCATAGACAACACTCTAGTGTGGGCATAAATGTAACATGTAATAGACTTTGCTTTCTTAATTGTATTCTGGATAGCAAGCTTCTTACCAATGTCCTCAAGCATTAGATCAATGGTATGTGCTGCACAAGGAGTCCAAAATATCTGAGGATATTTCTGTTTTAGTAACTTTGCTACAGCCATGTATTTGAAGCATTATCAGTCACTACTTGTAAAACCTTCTCCGGACCAATTTCATCTATGCATGAGTGTACCAAAGAGTAGATGTAATTAGCATCATGAACATCCGCGGAAGCATCTATAGCTCGGAGAAACCACACACCTCTAGCAGAATGAGCTACCAAGTTCATTAGGCTTCTTCCCCGTCGATCTGTCCAAGCATCTGTCAAAAGAGAGCATCCAGTCAATGACCATGCCTCCTTGTGTGCATTTGCATATTCATATAGTGATCTGACTCTGTTCTCCAACAAAGGAGTGCCAAGCTGATAAGGAGAAGGCTTCTTCAATCGTGGGCCATATTATCCAATAGCTTCTATCATTAAATCGAATGAATCAAGGCGAACAACATTTAATGGAATTCCAGCTTGGTAAAACCAATCTGCAATGTATTCATGAGCTCTCTGTTTCTCCTTCAACTTGTATGTTTCATTTAGTGTGGTTTGAGTGCTAGTCCGAGAATTCTTTCCTTTTCCATGAGCTTCTTCTGGTTTCTCACGATAACAGTCAAGTGGTCCTTTATTCAAAGACCTCTTTCGCACTAAACTGGTTGATTGATCTTGCTCATCGTCATCCTCCTCAACAATATGAACCTGACTTCTAAGTTTGTTCAACTCTTCTTCTTTATCTAGTTTCTTTTGTTCTGCTGCCTCAAGAATTGTCTTCATCTTATCCCTAACATCTTGAGGAACTTGTGTGCATGGGGTAACCTGGCCTCTCAATCCAGCTAAATGTTGCTTCATCCTGGTGATTCCTCCACTGAAGATACTTTAAATTACATCCAACATTGTTCGGGTGCTTCTCACTTGGCGAAAATGCATACTCCCAAGCTGAATCCTTTTTTGGCTTATTTTTGGCTGACACTCCTTCCTGTGTTGCTGATGAAGTCGCACTTGCTGACATGATGATCTAAGAAATTCCAAAAAATATTCCTGATTAATAAGCCATAAATACTGAACAAAGAACTAGTGTACTAGTACTAGACGCAAGAAGACAGAGCCACTTAATAAGCCATAAGCAAAAGAAATAGTGTACTAAAGATACTTTTACAGAATGCACACTCGTACTCTATGCTTAAACCTGAATGCATATTTGTACTATTTGCTTAAACATGAATGCGCATATATATGTACTGTCTCTCTCTCTCAAAACTGAACAAGTGCTCTGTTTTTCCTTTGCTTCGTGTGTGCGTGGTAGAAACTGAACTAGCTTGCGTGTGTCTGTGTCCGCCGCCGGCGAGCGAGACGAGGGCCAGCACCCAGGAGCCATCACTACTTGATTGAAGCTCGTAGATTTGCAGCTTGCTAGAGAAGGTTGTACTGTTGCAGACGATGGACGCCAAAGGAACTACTGGCAAGGATGGAGTAGGGTTCCAGCCGGAGAGCAAAGCAGAACGTCGTGTAGTCACCCGTTCGCCGTCGCAGCCGGCGGCCGCCAGGGGAAAACATTCAGGATCGCAGCCGCCGCCGCCGTCGCCACCGCTGTGTACTAGTACGCTAAGAAAAAGACCTAGGTCTATTAGTACTAGGCAGGCTTGTGCATGTTTGTGGGCTGGGCTCATCCAGTTTATGTAAATTGGGCCACTTTTACATATCGTACATATCGGCCAGACATGTATCGGCTCGAAATTGCGGGCTGACCAGCAATATTGCGGCCGGTAAGTTGAGAAACGCAATTCTGGAAATGATAACATAGCTTTGTACCGGTGGGCAGTCAAAACCGATATTGCGGATATTGCGGCCGATACGACCGATATTTAAAAGCTTGCGATCAACCCCGAAAAGAGACACTCATGGTTTCGCACACGGTCGGTGTATTTTAGAAGAGTTTACTTCAAGTTTATTACAACCGGATATTAATAAATTCCCATCTGCCACATAACCGCGGGCACGGCTTTCGAAAATTCAAACCCTACAGGGGTGTCCCAACTTAGCCCATGATAAGCTCTCGCGATCAACGAAGGATATTCCTTCTCCCCGGGAAGACCCGATCAGACTCGGAATCCCGGCTACAAGACATTTCGACAATGGTAAAACAAGACCAGCAAGACCGCCCGATGCGCCGACAATCCCGATAGGAGCTGCACATATCTCGTTCTCAGGGCAACACCGGATGAGACATCCTACGAGTAAAACCAGCCCTCAAGTTTCCCCGAGGTGGCCCCGCAGTCTACTCGTTTCGGGCCAACACTTAGACAAGCATTGGCCCGCGCGGGAGGGGGGGGGCTAAATAAAGATGACCCTTGAGTTAATTACTCCCAAGGGAAAGTAGGTGGTGGTGAGGCATTGGGCCTTGCTGAAGGAGTCTTATTCAAAGCGAACTGTCAAGGGGGTCCCATAAATCACCCAACCGCGTTAGGGACGCAAAATCCTGGAACATAATACCGATATGACGGAAACTAGGGCGGCAAGAGTGGAACAAAACACCAGGCATAAGGCCGAGCCTTCCACCCTTTACCAAGTATATAGATGCATTAATAATATAAGAGATATTGTGATATCCCAACATAAACATAATCCAACATGGAGCAATCTTCATCTTCACCTGCAACTAGCAACACTATAAGAGGGGCTGAGCAAAGTGGTAACATAGCCAAACAACGGTTTGCTAGGAAGGGTAACAAAGGTCAGAGGTTCATGGCAATTTGGGAGGCTTGAGTAGCAAGTGGTAGGTAACGCAACATAGCGATAGAACGGAGCAACTAGCATAGCAATTATAGTAATGAGATCCAAGGTGACGGTCATCTTGCCTGAAATCCCGCAAGGAAGAAGAACGAGTCCATGAAGAAGATGAAGCCACGAATACAAATCAAGCATAGACGAACGAATCCTCACGATCGCAACAAAACAGGAACTATCAAGAAGAAGTACACAGCATGGTAAACACACCACACATGAACAAGGCATGATGCTCAACCAAGTATGATGCATGACAAGGCTACATGAAGCTACTCATGGCAAGAGATGACGCATACAAGAGCAACACAACAAGGCAAGTTTAAATGAGGCCGGAAACAACATAGAACAATTCCGGTAAGTCCTCATATGCAAATTTCGAAATTGGTCCAGATCTGAATAAACCTTATGTTCAAGTTGTTAAACAGCAAGTTAAAATGCACCAAGATGATCTACATGAAATTCTAGTCAAGTTAAATATAAAGTTCATTAGATTCGGAGCTACGGCCTAGAAGATATGAGCCAAACAAGTTAAACATGGCATTGGTGCAAAATGCATTCAAACATCAAGCAAACACATCAAAACATGGATGCAAAAAGCTAACATGAAACTACATACAAAACTAAGCAAGTTTCATATAGTGCATGCTCAAAACGGAGCAACAGTGCAACACATACACTCCCAACAAGATATAACAACAATCTGTCCAAAACAGCAAGTAGGCATCTAGCAAGCATCAAAACAACATGCTACAGGACCTCAACAAGAAAACAAAAGGCATGTGCATGATGTACAGATAAAGAATTACAAAACATGAACACTAAGCTATCTCCAGAAACTACTAGAACATGCTCAAAAGGACATGGCAAGATTGCAAATAATAACAGGTTCACAGACTTAGCAGAATTCACAGGACATGGCATAAATAACATCAGGTTGCAATTTTTAGAGCTATCAAACAACATGTTACAGGAAATTATCACGGCAAAGCAAGACATGGCATGAATCCACTCATTGCATAGAACAAAAGTCCCTTAGTGACCATAAGCCAAAATGGATCAGAAAATACAATTGCAAGAATGTGAACATAGCAAAAACATAAACAGATTCAGACTTGGTGAAAAACTGGAGCATGGCAAAACAGATAACAAGTAGGCATGTTAACAAGCTCGATGCACTCACTACGAGGCATTGCATGACAAAATAAGCAAACACCCAGCAACTAGACATGACATAGAAGCTAGACATGGCAAGAACAACAACATAGCATGCTTGGATCACTAACAACAACCATAGCAAAATTGAATAACATGTAAACAATCTGCCAAGAACATTTTATAGCAAAAGTAGAGCAAGATTGAGTCAAGCTAGGTTGCTCCATAAATGCAAACAGAGGCACGGATGGATAAAGCATAACCATATGTCCAAAATATCCTTACTAAACATACTCAAAAGAGGTATGTATATCACTGTAGCAACATGAATACATGGCATAAAAATAACAGATGACAAAGACCGTAAAATTCTAAGTCCCTGAAATCAGCAACATTACAGAGGACAGTTTGCAAGCTTGAAACAATCAATACATGGCATATCATGAATAAAGGATTGCACCACAACAAATATGGCATGTTGTAGCACATAGCACATGTAGACTTCATGCTCAAAAGAAAATCACACAAAAAGATACAAAAATGACAAATGAGCATGTTCTGTTAACTGACAGCAGACAACATCATATAGCACTCTTGCAACGATGATTAGGGCATCAAGATGGACTCAAACAACATGGCACAATGGAACAAAATGTAGAGCATCTCCAGATGAATATTTCGATATATCATTTGCACAAAGCGGAGCTATGTTCATGGAGATATGGCACTTAGACGATTTTCTAAAAAAAAAACCATGTGAGCGTTGGTTAGCTATAACGTGCACTGGGCGGGGTTTAGGTGGGCTCACCCATGGGCTATCGGGCCCGGCTCGAGGAAGAGGCCTGGCAGGCCGGCGCGCTGGGCCGGCTTGCGGGGCCCACATGGCCGGCGGTGCCCATCGTCGTCCTCCTCGATCCAGAGGGGATCGAGGGAAGGCAGCGGCAGCGGCGGCATGCGACGGGGACGGCGAGGACGGGGAGAGGACGCCGGGGCGGAGTGGCTCCGGGAAGGGGGTTCTGGATCCGGGGGCGCGGGATCCGTTCCGGCCAGATCCGCGGCCGACTGGTCTAGGGCGGATGACGGCGTCTCGATGGGGGCAACACCATGGTTGCGGGGCTCGGGCTCCTCGGGAGAGGAAGGGCGCGACGGGGCTGGGGTCGCCGGCGGCGTCCGGTGCGAGGAGGCGGGGAGGCACGGCTCCGGCGAGCGTTAAACGGGCGGCGGCAGGATCTGGCCCGCGCGGCGGCGAGGCGCGCTGGATCGAGAACTCTCCCACGCGGGGAGCTCGGACGCGAGGGCGGCGGCGGCTCGGGCCCTGGATGGGCTCGGGGCGGGCTCCAGATGGGCCCTGAGGGCCGCGGCGAAGTGAGGGCTTGGGGAGGCGACGTGGCGCCTTCCGGTTGGCCCGGGGCGCTGGCTGCGGCGGCGGAGGCCAGTGGGGGCGTGCCACTTGGCGGCGGTGGGCTTGGTCGGCGTGGAAAATGAGGCCGAGGTGGGAGGTGGCGCGGCTGCAGGTTAGGGAAGGGGGTTAGGCTAGGTTAGACTAGGGTTTAGTCTGAAAAATGGACTAGGGAGGTTCTATTTATAGGCCGGAGGGCTGGGTTAGGGAGTTTTCAGAGCCCTCCGATCGTGATCCGGTGGCTCCGGTCGGAGGGGGGTTTTAGGATGGCTAGGTGGGCTGCAAGGAGGATTGGACTGAGAGGAGAGAAAAGAACTACAGCCCGACACGGGTTTCCGGAGGCCGAAAACGTCCGACGAAATACCGGCAACAGTGCCGCTACAGGATTGACGGTTGGGCTATCAAACAAGCTCCGAATGCGACGAAACTTGACATGCGCTCTGTCTACACTAAAATAGGATCGCACGCCAAATTTTGACCCATTCCAAGAACATTTTTCGGCCACTCACGAAACGAGGTAAAAGGGGGCGCTGGAGGACACAGGAGTGTCGAATTGCAAAACGGACAACGGGAAAAAAGCTCGGGTGCATGAGATGAACACGTATGCAAAATGAGATGCACATGATGACATGATATGAAATGCAGATGATGACATGGCAGAGTGCAACACGCGAGCACATGACCTGGCAATGACGGCGAATAACTGGCAGACACCTGACGCATCGAATCCGGGGTGTTACATATACTGTCTGCTCTATATATGTTTAGTTACGGTTCATATATGAACATGTTGTTTACCTTCTCTTTGTCAAATCGCATGGCTTATTTTATCACTGCTATACTAGCCATGCTTTATCTAGTATTTCTGTTAATAAAATCATTCGATAAATTGCTCATATTTCCAACACTTTATCTTGTATTTCTGTTAATAAAATCATTCGGTAAATTGCTCATATTTCCAACAGGATTTTCTTCCTCCGTCCACTGCCCTCGCAAGCCTCACGGGCCACGCCACTTATGGACGCCCACGCAAACTCTCTCCTTCATGTTCCGGTTCATTCTGACGCAGGCTCTCCTCTCACTAGTAGAAAAAGAGGCTTCCATACGCCCCCATTAGTCCCCAAACCAATCGAACCGCGACCAAAGGGGTCTTTAGTCGCGGTTCGGGAGAAGACCCGCGACCAGCTATCTGGGCCCAGCGCGCTCGGTCGACAGCTGGCGGACGGGAGGGGCTTTAGTCCCGGTTGGCCTGGCCAACCGGGACTAAAGGTCCCCGAAGGCCTTTAGTCACGGTTGGCCAGGCCAACCGGGACTAAAGCCCATCCAGCTGGCGGACGGGAGGGGCTGTAGTCCCGGTTGGCCTGGCCAACCGCGACTAAAGGCCCATCCCTATATATAGGACTCAGCTCACTTCACTTCACTCAGCTCACTTCACAATTTTCAGAAGGTGGTGGTGGGTTTGCTTTTGGTTTCTCCTATGCACACAAGGTGTTTGATGAAATGCCCGAGAGCCTATGCACACAAGGTGTTTGATGAAATGCCCGAGAGCCTATGCACACAAGGTGTTTGATGAAATGCCCGAGAGCCTGAAACAAACATGGTATGAAGTGTCCGAGCCACACTTGAGCTTTCTCATTTATTTTTCCTCCGCGATCGCGGTTAGCAACTTGAACCTTTCATGTGTCATTGATAAAATACGCATGTGTGTAGTTCATTGTTTAATTTGTATTATTTCTAGCTAGTTAGTTTAACAAATGCATGATGGTTAATTATATACTTTATATAATAATAATGCAGATGAATCGGCAATGGATGTACGGTCCCCGAGTCTCCGGCGAGTTCACTACGGGTTTGAAAGATTTCCTCGTAGTGGCAAATGCGAACAAGCAGCAAGGTTTTATTATCTGTCCATGTGCTGTCTGTAAGAATGAGAAGGGTTACTCCTCCTCAAGAGACGTTCACATGCACCTGCTGAAGCATGGTTTCATGCCAAGCTATAATTGTTGGACCAAGCATGGAGAAAGAGGGGTTAGAATGGAAGAAGATGAAGAAGGGGATGATATCGATGACATCTATCGTGATCATTTCGGTGATACTTTCATGGAGGATGATGCTGAAGGTGGGGAAGGGTTAGGTGAAGGTGAAGAAGAGGCACATGATGAGCCCGCTGATGATCTTGGTCGGACCATTGCTGATGCACGGAGACGCTGCGAAACTGACAAGGAGAGGGAGAATTTGGATCGCATGTTAGAGGATCACAAAAAGTCGTTGTATCCAGGATGCGATAATAGTCTGAAAAAGCTGGGCTGCACACTGGATTTGCTAAAATGGAAGGCACAGGAAGGTGTAGGTGACTCATCATTTGAAAATTTGCTGAAAATGTTGAAGAATATGTTCCCGAAGAATAACGAGTTGCCCGCCAGTACGTACGAAGCAAAGAAGGTTGTCTGCCCTCTAGGTTTAGAGGTTCTGAAGATACATGCATGCATTAATGACTGCATCCTCTACCGCGGTGAATACGAGAATTTGAATGAATGCCCTGTATGCACTGCATTGCGTTATAAGATCAGTGGCGATGACCCTGGTGACGATGTTGAGGGCGAGAAACCCAGGAAGAGGGTTCCCGCCAAGGTGATGTGGTATGCTCCTATAATACCATGGTTGAAACGTCTGTTCATGAACAAAAAGCATGCCAAGTCGTTGCGATGGCACAAAGAGGACCGTAAGTCCGACGGGGAGTTGAGACACACCGCTGATGGAACGCAATGGAGAAAGATCGACAGAGTTTTCAAAGATTTTGCAGCTGACGCAAGGAACATAAGATTTGGTCTAAATACTGATGGCATTAATCCTTTTGGCGAGCAGAGCTCCAGCCATAGCACCTGGCCCGTGACTCTATGCATCTACAACCTTCCTCCTTGGTTGTGCATGAAGCGGAAGTTCATTATGATGCCAATTCTCATTCAAGGCCCTAAGCAACCCGGCAACGACATCGATGTGTACCTAAGGCCATTAGTTGAAGAACTTTTACAGTTGTGGGCCAGACCTGGTGTACGTGTCTGGGATGAGCACAAAGGAGAGGAATTTGACCTACGAGCGTTGCTTTTTGTAACCATCAACGATTGGCCTGCTCTCAGTAACCTTTCGGGACAGACAAATAAGGGATACAATGCATGCACGCACTGCTTACATGAGACTGAAAGTGTACGTTTGGTCAATTGTAAGAAGAACGTGTACCTGGGTCATCGTCGATTTCTTCCCCGAAATCATAACGTAAGAAAGAAAGGCAAGCATTTCAACGGGAAGGTAGATCACCGGCCGAAGCCTGCGGAACGTACTGGTACTGAGATATTTGATATGGTCAAGGATTTGAAAGTCATCTTTGGAAAGGGTCCTGGCGGACAATCAGTTCCGCGGGGAGTTGACGGGCACGCACCCATGTGGAAGAAGAAATCTATATTTTGGGAGCTAGAATATTGGAAAGTCCTAGATGTCCGCTCTGCAATCGACGTGATGCATGTTACGAAGAATATTTGCGTGAACCTGCTAAGCTTCTTGGGCGTGTATGGGAAGACAAATGATACAAAGGAAGCACGGCAGGACCAGCAACTTTTGAAAGACCCAGATGACCGGCATCCGGAATGGTTTCAAGGTCGTGCCAGCTACGCTCTTACCAAAGAAGAGAAGGTCATTTTTTTGAATGCCTGAGCAGTATGAAGGTCCCGTCTGGCTTCTCGTCGAATATAAAGGGAATAATAAACATGTCGGAGAAAAAGTTCCAAAACCTGAAGTCTCACGACTACCATGTGATTATGACGCAATTGCTTCCGATTGCTTTGAGGGGGTTCGAGTAGCCATTGTGAAGCTATGTGCATTCCTCAATGCAATCTCTCAGAAGGTAATCAATCCAGAAGATCTACCACGGTTACAGAACGATGTGGTCCAATGCCTTGTCAGTTTCGAGTTGGTGTTCCCACCATCCTTCTTCGATATTATGACGCACCTCCTGGTCCACCTAGTCGAAGAGATTTCCATTCTCGGTCCTGTATTTCTACACAATATGTTCCCCTTTGAGAGGTTCATGGGAGTATTAAAGAAATATGTTCGTAACCGTGCTAGGCCAGAAGGAAGCATCGTCAAGGGCTATGGAAATGAGGAGGTAATTGAGTTCTGTATTGACTATGTTCCTGACCTTAAGCCGATTGGTATTCCTCAATCGCGGCACGAGGGGAGACTAAGTGGAAAAGGCAAGATCGGAAGGGAATCCACGATATGTATGGACGGTCATTCTATGACTGAAGCACACCACACAGTTCTGCAAAATTCCAGCTTGGTGGCTCCGTACTTCGAGCAACACAAGAATATTTTACGCTCGGACAACCCGGGGAAGCCTGAATCCTGGATTAGAAAGGCCCACATGGAGACTTTCGGCAGTTGGTTGCGAAAACATTTAATGAATGACAATGATGTTGGAGATCAGCTGTACATGTTGGCCAAGAAACCATCTTCGACTATAACGACTTTCCAAGGGTACGAGATAAATGGGAATACATTTTACACCATCGCCCAAGATAAAAAGAGCACCAACCAAAACAGTGGTGTCCGCTTTGATGCAGCAACCGAGAATGGGCAAAAGGTCACATATTATGGTTACATAGAGGAGATATGGGAACTTGACTATGGACCCTCCTTTAAGGTCCCTTTGTTCCGGTGCAAATGGTTCAAGCTAACAGGAGGTGGGGTAAAGGTGGACGAGCAATACGGAATGACAATGGTGGATTTCAACAATCTTGGTTACCTTGACGAACCATTCGTCCTTGCCAAAGATGTCGCTCAGGTTTTTTATTTGAAGGACATGAGTAGCAAACCGAGGAAACGGAAAGATAAGAAAACGATCAATACATCATGCGATGATCCAAAGCGCCACATTGTTCTTTCAGGGAAAAGAAACATCGTGGGAGTGGAGGACAAGACAGACATGTCAGAAGATTATAATATGTTTGGTGAAATTCCGCCCTTCAAAGTGAACACTGACCCAAGCATTAAGTTAAATGATGAGGATGCTCCATGGATACGGCACAATCGTAAGCAAGCAGGGACACAAGGGAAGAATTGATGTGTAATAATTTATTGTACCAAACTTTGTTGAATGGATCATGTGAATTAAAACATACGATGGCGAATCCGGATGATTTGTATTTGGTCGATGAACTGAATGATGTATCAAACCTTTTGTCAAACCTTCAAGGGATCGATGAACTGATTTTTTTGATATATTATTTGTATTTTTAAGATTTTAAAATGAATTAGTTTTATTTTTCTGATTTTTTTGATATATTATTTGTATTTTCAAGATTTTAAAATGAATTAGTTTTATTTTTCTGATTTTTTCGATATATAATTGTATTTTTAAGATTTTAAAATGAATTAGTTTTATTTTTCTGATTTTTTTGATATATTATTTGTATTTTCAAGATTTTAAAATGAATTAGTTTTATTTTTCTGATTTTTTTGATATATAATTGTATTTTTAAGATTTTAAAATGAATTAGTTTTATTTTTCTGATTTTTTGATATATAATTGTATTTTTAAAATTTTAAAATGAATTAGTTTTATTTTTCTGATTTTTTTGATATATAATTGTATTTTTAAGATATTGAAATGAATTAGTCGCGGTTGTTGTCCCCAACCGCGACTAAAGGCTCTTTCTGCGCGGGAACGAAAGCGGCGCCAAAACCCTTTAGTCGCGGTTGGTGTGGCGGACCACGACTAAAGCTACCCTTTAGTCGCGGTTGGTGTGGCCAACCGCGACTAAAGGGTACCTTTAGTCGCGGTCCGCCTCCCCAACCGGGGCTAAAGGTCTGTCTATATATACTGCACTTAGCAGTTTCCGCCAGTTCCCATTCTTCTCTCGACGCCGAAGCCCTGCCCCGACGCCGATCGACGCCGAAGCCCTGCCCCGACGCCGACGCCCTGCCCCTAGTGAGCTCTGCCGGCCCCCACTTCGCCTGCCCTGCGTGCCGCCGCCTCCGCCCCCAGTGAGTGCCGCCGCCGCCCGTGCCCTGCCCTAGCGCGCCGCCGCCGCCGCCGCCCCTGCCCTGCCCTGCCCTTGCCCGCCGCCCGCCGCCCACCGCCCCCCTGCCCGCCGCCCGCCGCCCCTGGCCCTGCCCCTGGCCGCCGCCGCCGCCCGCGCGCCGCCCGCTGCCTGCCCCTGCCCGCCGCCCCTGCCCGCCGCCCACCGCCCGCCCGCTGCCCCTGCCCACCGCCCGCTGCCCGCTGCCCCTGCCAAAGAAACCAAAAAGAAATAAGAAAGAAAGAAGAAAGTAAAAGGAAGAAGAAAAAAGGAAGAAGAAAGAAAAAGGAAGAAAAAAAAAGAAAACAAAACAAAACCAAAAGAAACAAGAAAAAAAAGGAAGAAGAAAAAAAGGAAGAAGATAAAAGGAAGAAGAAAAAAAGGAAGAAGAAAAAAAGAAAGAAGAAAGAAAGAAGAAAGAAAAAGGAAGAAGAAAAAAAGAAGAAAGAAAAAGGAAAAAAAAATGAAAACAAAACGAAACCAAAAGAAAGAAGAAAAAAAAGGAAGAAGAAAAAAGGAAGAAGAAAAAAAGAAAGAAGAAAGAAAGAAGAAAGAAAAAGGAAGAAGAAAAAAAGAAGAAAGAAAAAGGAAGAAGAAAAAAAATGAAAACCAAATGAAAACCAAAAGAAAGAAGAAATAAAAAGGAAGAAGAAAAAAAGAAAGAAGAAAGAAAGAAGAAAGAAAAAGGAAGAAGAAAAAACAAGAAAGAAAAAGGAAGAAGAAAAAGAAAGGAAGAAGAAAAACAAAGGAAGAAGAAAAAAAGAAAGAAGAAAAAGGAAGAAGAAAAAAAGAAAGAAGAAAGAAAGAAGAAAGAAAAAGGAAGAAGAAAAAACAAGAAAGAAAAAGGAAGAAGAAAAAAATGAAAACCAAATGAAAACCAAAAGAAAGAAGAAAGAAAAAGGAAGAAGAAAAAAAGAAGAAGAAAGGAAGAAGAAAGGAAGAAGAAGAAAGAAAGAAAAAAGAAAAAGGAAGAAGAAGAAAGAAAGAAGAAAGGAAGAAGAAGAAAGGAAGAAGAAGAAAGAAAGAAGAAGAAAGGAAGAAGAAGAAAGAAAGAAGAAGAAAGGAAAAAGGAAGAAGAAGAAAGGAAGAAGAAGAAAGAGGAAGAAGAAAGGAACAAGAAGAAAAAAAGAATTTTTACTTAAAGAATCTTATTTTTTAATTCCTCCTCCTCTATGTCCCCTTAATCTTATTTTTTAATTCCTTTATACTTAAAGAATTTTTACTACATGCAGGAGTGACATATGGCGGACGATAGAACCGAGCCGCTTAGGGATCCGGAGGCTGAACGTTATTTAATGGGCATCATCAACAACGAGATTCCTTATGTGCCGGGCTCAGAATATGAGCAACAAGAGGATGTAATCTCTTCTTATCTGAACCTTGACGGTGGAACAGAGATTGTCGATGATCAAGAAGGTGAAGGAACGGACATTGTCGACGGAGGTCAACCGTCAACAACCGACGATCTCGAATTGCAAGTAGCAACCACCTCCGGCGAGGTATATATATACATTGAGAGCCTCTCGTGATACAAACTTACTGAAATGTGAATACATATGTATTAACGCGCGCGACTCTCTTTCTTTTTTTAGCCCTCCGGATCGAGTACGACAAAGCGTGGCAAATCCAAGGCGATGAAAACAGGAGAAACATATGCCATTGAGTTTGTCAGTGAAACCGGCAAGCCCCTACAGCACACCTCAAAGTTTATCAACCAATGCAGAGTCGTTGTTAGAGACAACGTCCCGATCACCGTCCAGGAATGGAAGGAGCCAAAGAAGGCACGTCTTGGTTTCAGTTTTGTCGACAAGAGAACGAAAAAGGATTGCTGGAGAAAGCTTATGGAACATTTCATTCTATGTCCGGAATACAACAAAGTCGATGAATTTGGTAACGAGGTTCCGGGTGGACGTCAGAGGAGGAGTCTAGTTAAAGAGTTCGCTCTTCAGAAGATGGGCGAAGCATTCCGGAACTTCAAGAAAACTTTAACCCGTGACTATGTCAACAAGGGTAAGACTCCAGATTTCAATGGACAACATGAGAAACTGAAAGATGATTGGCCAGAATTTGTGAGGCAAAAGCAATCGGAGCATTTCAAGAAAATATCGAAAAAAATAAGGATAATGCGAGTAAGAAAAAGTACCATCATATTATGGGGCCAGGAGGATACCTCCTTTCGGAGCCTAGGTGGCAGAAGATGGAGGAGGACCTGAGGGTGCGAGGAATCCCTCTAGGTACAGAGGGATGGGACCCAAGGGCCAAAAGCTGGTGGTACGGGCATGGGGGATCGCTAGACCCGGAGACAGGGGTGTGTGTTCACCGGCAGAGACATTTTGCTCCCACCCAAGCCCTTATTGACGCAATGACCCAAGCTCAAGAGGGCTTGATCAAGTTCAACAGAGAGAAAGACGCACTGACAATAGCCCTCGGGAATGATGAACACGGAGGACGTGTACGAGGCAAAGGCAAAGTTTCGTGGAAAGTAGGGTTTTCCCAGGACAATGACCCGTACTGTTACAGAAGCCGTAAGAGAAAGACGGACCGGGATGCAGATCTTATGACGAAGTTTGCATCGGAACTCCATAAGTTGAAGCAGACCGTGCATGAACTAGTGAAAGAAAAATCGGCTGCAGGGCCGCATGAAGATCATGAAGCGGATCGCGGAAGCCAGCAGCGGAGAAGAAGCGTGGCTTCCACGGATGCCCCGCCTGGTGCTAGTGCACCGATGATCGAGATTCGTGCACCGGAGCCTCACTACCCCGTGGATGATGTAAAGGAGATGAAAGAATGTGATCTGCATTATCCCGTGGGAAACGTTTCCACGAAGGTAGCTAGCGGCAGTGCTTTACCCTGTACACCTGGAGCACTCCACCACAACAACCCCATTGCATATGGCTATGCTCGTGTCACGGTGGAAGACATAGTCCAAGGGTTTGAGGACCTGGAGATTGACAAACCTACACCCGAAGGGGAGAGAAGACTTGGAGATGTCAAGCGCCAGTACATTCTATGGAAAAAGAAGTACATAGTGTTTCCAGGCGAGGCGCCAAGGCTAGCAAGTCCACCCCCCTCCGATGGTGGTGGTGGTGGTGGCGGTGGTGGCGGTGGTGGTGGTCGTGGTGGTTCACCTACACCTCCTTCACGCCATTCGACGCCGTCCCCCGATCCACAACCTCCGGCGGGTACGACGCCCCCCAATCCTCCTCCGGCGGGTACGACGCCCCCCAATCCACCTCCGGCGAAGAAGCAGAAGCAGGCGGACAACAAGGAAACCCGCTCCTGGACTATTAACCCGGACCCTTATGTACCTAAGACCACAAGGGTACCGGAGCCATCACTGAAGCCTCTCCTCCCAAGGCCTGGGGAACTTAGTGAAGTTGAAATCAAATTGGCCGCGTCTGCTGATTATGAGAAATGGAAGGCGGATATGAAGGCGAAAAAAGAGCCTGAGCCCAAGCAAGTATTCACTGAGAAGCAAAAGAAGTGGGCTAAGGATTTTTTGACGACACCGTCCCAAGCCGAGCTGAATATGCCTGACAACTATGGACATGAACTTCGTAGGCAAGCAAAAATATTGAAGGAGGAAGAAAGTAAAAAAAGCGGGAAACAAGTTGACCAGCTCGGGATGCAAAACAATCGATCCCCCCGCTCATAGTGAAAGCCGGTCCGGAAGAGGACCCCGAGATCATAGCAGCTGCGGCAGCACTTGGATTGACTATAGCGGGTGCCATGAAACAAGCGTCCGAGATGGGTTTGACTCTTCGTGCCTTCTTAGACCTTGAGGATGCGCCGGTATGTGAGATAGCATTACAATATGTGCCGAATGGGCCTCTCGTCGAGCCTACGCAGGAAAATAGTCTACCACCACAAATGCGAAATCTGCTACGTTGGTACAAGCAATTCATAACATGGGCCGACAAAGAATATGTTTATGCGGATGTTACAGAACAGCATCACACCAAACGGTACTCTGTAGAAATTCATATGAGTGAGTTGTTCCAGCTGTTCAATCTACGCGAGCTCGACAAATCTATGCTGAGTTGCTACGTTCTGTAAGTGATTTATTTCTACCTCATCTCGTTCTTCATTGCCTGCACTATATATATATATATATATATTGTCCTAACTATATTGTTGCGTACGCTATTATGCAGATTGAAGATTTGGGAATGCAAAATAAGAATCATCCATGATGTTGGGTTCATTAACCCACATATCGTTAATGGACATGTGTTACAACATCACCCCAAAGACGTGGAGAAAGACCTGTACATGTTTCTTAGAAAGCATCAACTCAAAAGTCATATTCTATTTCCTTACAATTTTGAGTGAGTGTTTCTCTCTTGTGCCCATTCTCTTTTGTTTACTCCATGCATGGTATGTCTAATCGATGAGTTATGCATGACTGTGCATGTAACGTGTCCGCAGGTTCCACTGGATTCTGCTAAATATTGAACTTCACACCTCCAGAGTTCTAATCATGGACTCTATGGATTCGGATCCAAAGCGTTGGGCCGACATGAGAAAAATGCTGCAAAAGTAATTATTTTCAATCATTTGAGCTCTATATCGATCGGTCTCCTTCGTTCATTTCCTAATATCAAGTAACTAATAACTCCCTTATTCATTTAATTTTCTTTGCCCTGTAGGGTTTGGAGACGGTTCTCAGAAGAAATTGTCGGTGAATTCAAACATGAGCTAGATTTCAGAAGGTTAGTTAATGTGGATAAGCAGCCACCGGAGACCAATCTATGTGGATACTATGTTTGTGAGAACATCCGGAGACACACCACTGAGCGGAAGGCATCAGATAGCGTGCGGAACGCGACGGATAACTTGCGGAGGAGGCTTAGTCCAGAAGCTCGCTTCCGACCAATTCAAGAAGAATTAGCAGGATTTTTCATGAGGGAAGTCATCAATCCTAAAGGAGAACACTATACCGAGGACGAAGAAATTTATATGCATACCCGAGATTGAATCTTGTTCGAAGTTGTATATGGTCATCCATCCTAATTGTGTATGGAAACTTGTTCGAAGTTGTATATGGTCACCCGAGATTGAATATATATTATATATTCCTCTTGAATTCTTCTTGTTTGAAATTTCATATGCATGTATATAGTAGCGTAGAATATGTGTACTGAAACTTCATCAAAAATAAAATAAAACACAAAATAAAATATAAAACAAATAAAACACTACAAATTAAAAAAAACCAGGTTTAGGGGGGCTGAAACCCTAAACCTACGGAGGAGGCCTTTAGTCCCGGTTGGCCACGAGAACCGGGACTAAAGGTCCTCCGCCCCGACGGACCACGGGCGCCCACGTGGACGGGCCTTTAGTCCCGGTCGGCCACAAGAACCGGGACTAAATCCTTAAGTCGCGGTCCGTAAGAGGCGCGTCTAGGGGGGGGTCTTTAGTCGCGCATCTTTAGTCCCGGTTGCGCAGCCGGGTCTAAAGGCTGTGGCGAACCGGGACTAAAGGGCTTTTTTCTACCAGTGTCTGCTGGATCCCACACCAATTGTAACGCGTATTTTTGGTTCTTGTTGCAAGTTCGTTGACATCGTGGTGGGAGTTCTGGTGCATGACCGTCGCTGCTGAGAAAGACACAACCTCCTCCTCCTCGTCAGATGGCATAGTCTGGATGCTGTCATGCCACATTGATGTTCTGGTTGGCGTTTCATTAGAGAGTAATCAGAGCCGAGGACGACACGCTCATGTCCAATGTAAACCAATAAAAAACTAAACTTAGCATTGTTCACCAGATCAATTGACTTGGGATCATATCCCATACTCCAAACTAGAGTTTCAAAGAACGATACCCGTAGTCCATCCATCATTCTTGTCATCGACAATGCCTGTTATGTGACTCAGTTCTTCGATTAGACCAAACCTGATTATTGGTAGTTAATGTTTGCTCGAAAATGAAACACGACATTTATGTAATAAGTACATAGAAATAGAAGTGCGGGATATGAATTGACTTGCACATCTTAGATCAAGCATAATTGTAGACTTATGGCGTCGCGGATTAACTGAGCTCGAGCTTAGGTGAACAGTAAAATCTGAAGAAAAAATGAAAACAAATTCTAAAAAATGCGATAAACTTTGACAAATGTTTTCAATTCTTGCAAAGTTTCATCATAGAATGACATTTCAAGATGAAACTTTCCGAGCATTGTAAACATTTGTCAAGGTTTGTCACAAATAAAATTCTGATTGTTTTTTATTTACTGTTCACACGAGCTCATACGAGGAAGGACACTTTCAGCTTATGGCCGCTTATAGTGCTTACAGTAAATACGAAGAAGAAAAAAGGGAAGGTGAAAAAATGCTAGCTTTACAGCCATCTTATTATATGAATGATTATACTGTAAATGATAGCTTCACAGGGTATGACCACATACAAAAATACAGTAGTATCATATAGCCAACAAGTGACTATACTCATCGCAAAAAAAATAAATAAGTGACTATACTATTAGCCATGCTCCTCGCCAAAAAAAAAACCACCCAAAAGCGTGTCTTTTATATGTCGAAAATAGATGGAGTAATGCTCAAAAAAAAAAAAATGGAGTAGTGCTTCGGCCTATTCATCCCGTGACGCACGCAACCCTCCTGTTACCAAATTTGCTATCACTTTCTGTTTTTGTGAACGCTAACGGAACCTTTGATTTGTGTCAAAGTGGCAAGAGAGTTTCTTTAACCGGACAGTCCACGCGTGACGGCATTTAACCTTTGGTTTATTTAACCTGTGTCACGGAAATTTTGATCAGAACAGCGACGCCATTTAGGCTGTTTTCTAGGTATAAAAGAGACCCTGCCGGCGACCGATGAGGTGAGCGGTGGTGGGGTGGTGAGGGTACCTGCTGACTCTGCGTCTGACCCGCGTGGAGCGGATGGCATCTGTCATGCGGACACGGAAGACCAGTTCGTGTATACCGATGGGAGAGTCAACCATTCAACACAACCTACATATATTTCAGCAACTGTTTGAAAACAATATCCCCTTTTCAAATATATATATATATATATATATATATATATATATATATATATATATATATATATATATATAAGAAAAATGCATCCTACTACCGGATGTAACTACAACCATTTCTCATATACTACCATGCGGTAGTATATACTTTACTTTATTATTTTTAGTATGTTCATATACTATATCTAAGATACTTCAAAGTGATTTTTATGAAAAAATTGCAAATGAGCTCATAGTTTTATTGTATTTATGAAATACGTACATATTTGTACGCGAGATGGAGTATACACAAAATATGATACATACTACCTAAAAAGTAGTATATATATATACTACCTAAACATTTTTATATACTACATACTACGCGTACATACTGTCCGGCATGATAGATACTACCTAGAATGTACGAAATAAAAGTGGGAGTAACTACACCCGGTAGTATGAAAAATTTGTCATATATATATATATATATATATATATATATATATATATATATATATATATATATATATATATATATATATATCAACAACTATTTGAACTAGATAGATGAAATTCATGCAAACACGGTGAATTTCATTCAAGTTCAAGTCATAATTTACATAAAAGGTCGATACTTCGACAGTTTAACTAAAATTGAAAAAAAAACTAAACCCTATAAAGGATGACCACCTCATAAGCGTGGTTGCCTTGCCCTGCCGGACCGTCGTCGTCGTCCGTGTCGCCGTCGTCGTCGTGGTCCCTTCAGCAGCGGTAAGGCGCCGGAGGGCCGCAGCCTTGTCCGACGGCTGCCTGCCGCTCCGCCTCTAGCTACGCGGTGCGGAGGGCCACCGCGACCACTACGACCGTCTTCGCGGTGGTGACGGAGCGGTCTAGTGCCCACCCGACGGCCAGGTCGGGGTCATTGAGGACCCAATCCGACGCGACACCACTTTTGGCGAACGCGGAGCGGCGACACGCGTTGCGCCGGTCGTACCGCACTGCCCTGCCACACACTCTTCGCCGAAGTCGATGACCCTAGAGCCCGACTGTTCGTCGACACTGCTGCCTCGCAAGAAGTGAAGGATGCGGCCCCGCGCCTTCGCGATCGCGGGCTGCAACTCCTCCTAGACGGCGTGGCGATGGCGGCAGGGCAGGTCCGTCATTGCGGGCGTAGTGGCTGTGCGGGGGCGACGTCGGCTTGTCCTTGACCCGACGTCCAATCTGGATGCCGCGGTAGCGCAGGGGTGACGCCGATTCATCCTTGACGTAGCTTCCGATCTAGACGCCACATTTGCGCTCGGGCGACGCCGGCTCGTCCTGGACTAGCTGGAGCAGCGACGTCATCTCGTGCTTCACGCGGTGTCGTGGTGGGGACTCCTCCTCCTCCTTGACGTGCACCAGCGATGGTGCGACAGGCCCATGGGACGGAGCGAACGCTCTGCCATTAATTTGATCTGACAGACAAATTCTTCCTCCGTCACTGCAGCATCCGAGAGGAGGCGGGACCTGTGCTACTGCTGTTGTTGTGGCTGCTGCTGTGTTTTCTAGTCCTCCTCATCGCTGGAGGAGATAATGATCTCCTCCTTGCCAGAGGAGCCGGGGGCCGTGGATGCCAAGGGGCCAGGGAGTGAGGACGACAACGCCAAGATCCGCCTAATGAGGAGCTTCCATCGCCTCCGCCTACAGGCATGAAGAACCACGACTTCGGAATGGCCCTTGGGCTCGGAGAGGAGGAAGGGCTCGGGGACGGTGACGGGAGGGGGAGTGTGGCTCTGTGCGTCACCCGTGCACGACTTAAATCGTCGCGGGCAGGCCATGCGAAGGTGTTGGAAATATGCCCTAGAGGCAATAATAAAATGGTTATTATTGTATTTCCTTGTTCATGATAATTGTCTATTATTCATGCTATAATTGTATTAACTGGAAACCGTAATACATGTGTGAATACATAGACCACAACATGTCCCTAGTGAGCCTCTAGTTGACTAGCTCGTTGATCAACAGATGGTCATGGTTTCCTGACCATGGACATTGGATGTCATTGATAACGGGATCACATAATTAGGAGAATGATGTGATGGATGAGACCCAATCCTAAGCATAGCACAAGATCATGTAGTTCGTTTGCTAAAGCTTTTATAATGTCAAGTATCATTTCCTTAGACCATGAAATTGTCTAACTCCCTGATACCGTAGGAGTGCTTTGGGTGTACCAAACGTCACAACGTAACTGGGTGGCTATAAAGGTGCACTACGGGTATCTCCGAAAGTGTTTGTTGGGTTGGCACGAATCGAGACTGGGATTTGTCACTCCGTATGACGGAGAGGTATCTCTGGGCCCACTCGGTAATGCATCATCATAATGAGTTCAATGTGACTGAGTAGTTAGTCACGGGATCATGCATTATAAAACGAGTAAAGTGACTTCCCGGTAACGAGATTGAACGAGGTATTGGGATACCGACGATCGAATCTCGGGCAAGTAACATACCGATTGACAAAGGGAATTGCATACGGGATTGCTTGAATCCTTGACATCGTGGTTCATCCGATGAGATCATCGTGGAACATGTGGGAGCCAACATGGGTATCCAGATCCCGCTGTTGGTTATTGAACGGAGAACGTCTCGGTCATGTCTGCATGGTTCCTGAACCCGTAGGGTCTACACACTTAAGGTTTAGTGACGCTAGAGTTGTTATGGGAAATAGTATGTGGTTACCGAAGGTTGTTCGGAGTCCCGGATGAGATCCCGAACATGACGAGGAGCTCCGGAATGGTCCAGAGGTGAAGATCGGTATATTGGACGAACGATATGGGAGTCCAGAATTGTTCCAGGGGTACCAGGTGATGACCAGCGTGTCCGAAAGGGGTTTCAGAGGCCCCGGCAAGCGTTGGGGGGCCTTATGGGCCAAGAGGAGAGGGCACATCAGCCCACTAAGGGCCTGAGCGCCCCTCCCACCCCATCTCATGTAACCAGGAGAGGTGGGGGCGCCACCCCTAGGGCAGCCGCACCTCCCGGCTTGGGGGGCAAGTTTCCTAGGGGGTGGGGACGCCCAAACCCATCTAGGGTTTCCCCTGTGGCCGCCGCCCCTCCCCTAGGGAACCCTAGGGCGCCTTCTCCTCCTCCCTTCCCCCTATATATAGTGAGGGAGAGAGAGGGAAGCCGCACCCTTCCCCTGGCGCAGCCCTCTCCCTCCTCCAACACCTCCTCCTCCTCCTCCGTAGTGCTTGGCGAAGCCCTGCCGGAGAACCACGAGCTCCATCACCACCATGCCGTCGTGCTGTCGGAGTTTTCCCTCAACTTCTCCTCTCCCCTTGCTGGATCAAGAAGGAGGAGACGTCCCCGAGCTGTACGTGTGTTGAACGCGGAGGCACCGTTGTTCGGTGCTTAGATCAGATTTGGCCGCGATCTGAATCACTTCGTGAATGACTCCACCGACCGCGTTCTTGTAACGCTTCCGCTTAGCGATCTTCAAGGGTATGAAGATGCACCCCCTCTCTCTCGTTGCTAGTATCTCCTAGATTGATCTTGATGACACATAGGAAAATTTTGAATTTCTGCTACGTTCCCCAACAGTGGCATCATGAGCTAGGTCTATTGCGTAGATTCTATGCACGAGTAGAACACAAGTAGTTGTGGGCGTTGTTTTTGTTCAATATGCTTACCGTTACTAGTCCTATCTTGTTTCGACGGTATTGTGGGATGAAGCGGCCCGGACCGACCTTACACGTACACTTACGTGAGACAGGTTCCACCGACTAACATGCACTTGTTGCATAAGGTGGCTAGCGGGTGCCAGTCTCTCCCACTTTAGTCGGATCGGATTCGATGAAAAGGGTCCTTATGAAGGGTAAATAGCAATTGGCATATCACGTTGTGGTTTTGGCATAGGTAAGAAAAGTTCTTGCTAGAAACCTATAGCAGCCACGTAAAAAACTTGCAACAACAATTAGAGGACGTCTAACTTTTTTTTGCAGCATATGCCGTGTGATGTGATATGGCCAAGAAGGATGTGATGAATGAAATATATGTGATGTATGAGATTGATCATATTCTTGTAATAGGAATCACGACTTGCATGTCGATGAGTATGACAACCGGCAGGAGCCATAGGAGTTATCTCTAATTATTGTATGACCTGCATGTCACTGAATAATGCCATGTAATTACTTTACTTCATTGCTAAACCATTAGCTATAGTAGTAGAAGTAATAAGTTGGCGAGACAACTTCATGGAGACACGATGATGGAGATCATGGTGTCATGCTGGTGACGATGATGATCATGGAGCCCCGAAGATGGAGATCAAAAGGAGCAAAATGATATTGGCCATATCATGTCACTATTTGACTGCATGTGATGCTTATCATGTTTATGCATCTTATTTGCTTAGAACGACGGTAGTAAATAAGATGACCCCTCATTATAATTTCAAGAAAGTGTTCCCCCTAACTGTGCACCGTTGCGAAAGTTCGTTGTTTCGAAGCACCACGTGATGATCGGGTGTGATAGATTCTAACGTTCAGATACAACGGGTGTAAGCCAGATTTACACATGCAAAACACTTAGGTTGACTTGATGAGCCTAGCATGTACAGACATGGCCTCGGAACATAAGAGACCGAAAGGTCGAACATGAGTCGTATAGTAGATATGATCAACATGAAGATGTTCACCGATGATGACTAGTCCGTCTCATGTGATGATCGGACACGCCCTGTTGACTCGAATCATGTATCACTTAGATTACTAGAGGGATGTCTATCTGAGTGGGAGTTCATTGAATAATTTCATTAGATGAACTTAATTATCATGAACATAGTCAAAAGGTCTTTGCAAATTATGTCGTAGCTCGAGTTTTAGTTCTACTGTTTTTAGATATGTTCCCCTTGATACGTCTCCAACGTATCTATAATTTTTGATTGTTCCATGCTATAATATTACTCCTTTAGGATGTTTATGGGATTTATTTTACACATTTATATCATTTTTGGGACTAACCTACTAACCGGAGGCCCAACCCGTATTGCTTTTGTTTTTGCCTATTTCAGTATTTCGAAGAAAAGGAATATCAAACGGAGTCCAAACGGAATGAAACCTTCGAGAGCGTGATTTTTGGAACGAACATGATCCAGAGAACTTGGAGTGCAAGTCAAGAAGCAAACGAGGCGACCAGGAGATAGGAGGGCGCACCCACCCCTCCTGGGCGCGCCCCTGTCTCCTGGGCCCTACAAGCGGCCACCGATGTACTTTTTCCTCCTATATATGCCTACGTACCCCAAAAACATCCAGGGAGCCAACGAAAAACAATTTCCACCAACGTAACCTTCTGTATCCGCGAGATCCCATCTTGGAGCCTTCGCCGGCGCTCTGCCGAAGGAGGAATCGACCAAGGAGGGCTTCTACATCAACACCATAGCCCCGCCGATGAGCTGTGAGTAGTTTACCACAGACCTTCGGGTCCATAGTTATTAGCGAGATGGCTTCTTCTCTCTTTTTGATCTCAATACAATGTTCTCCCCCTCTCTTGTGGAGATCTATTTGATGTAAACTCCTTTTGCGGTGTGTTTGTCAAGATCCGATGAATTGTGGGTTTATGATCAAGTTTATCTATGAGAAATATTGGAATCTTCTCTGAATTCTTTTATGTATGATTGAGTTATCTTTGCAAGTCTCTTCGAATTATCAGTTTGGTGTGGCCTACTAGATTGATCTTTCTTCCCATGGGAGAAGTGCTTAGCTTTGGTTTCAATCTTCCGGTGTCCTTACCCAGTGATAGAAAGGGTTGCAAGGCACGTATTGTATTGTATTGTATTGTTGCCATCAAGGATAAAAAGATGGGGTTTATATCATATTGCTTGAGTTTATCCCTCTACATCATGTCATCTTTCTTACTGCGTTACTCTGTTCTTATGAACTTAATACTCTAGATGCATGCTGGATAGCGGTCAATGTGTGGAGTAATAGTAGTAGATGCAGGCAGGAGTCAGTCTACTTGTCGCGGACGTGATGCCTATATACATGATCATGCCTAGATAATCTCATAATTATTCGCTTTTCTATCAATTGCTCGACAGTAATTTGTTCACCCACCATAATACTTATGCTATCTTGAGAGAAGCCACTAGTGAAACCTATGGCCCCCGGGTCTATATTTTATCATATAAGCTTTCAATCTACTTTTATTTGCATCTTTACTTTTTGCATCTATATCATAAAATACCAAAAATATATTTATCTTATCATATTATCTTTATCAGATCTCACTTTCGCAAGTGGCCGTGAAGGGATTGACAACCCCTTTATTGCGTTGGTTGCGAGTTCTTTGTTTGTTTGTGTAGGTGCGTGGGACTTTTGAGGAGCGTCCTACTGGATTTATACCTTGGTTCTGAAAAACCGAGGGAAATACTTACGCTACTTTGCTGCATCACCCTTTCCTCTTCAAGGAAAACCAACGCAAGCTCAAGACGTAGCAAGAAGGATTTTTGGCGCCGTTGTCGGGTAGGTCTTTGCTCAAGTCAAGACATACCAAGTACCCATCAGAAACTCATCTCCCTCGCATTTAAATTATTTGCCATTTGCCTCTCGTTTTCCTCTCCCCCACTTCACCCTTCACATTTTATTCGCCCTCTCTTTCCCAATCTCCTCCTCTCTTTTCGCTTGCCTTTTTCTGTTAGCTTGTGTGTTGGATTACTTGTTGCCATGGCGCAAGATAATACCAAATTGTGTGATTTCTCCAATACCAACAATAATGATTTCCTTACTACTCCGATTGCTCCTCTTAATGATGTTGAGTCTTGTGAAATCAATACTGCTTTGCTGAATCTTGTCATGAAAGATCAATTCGCCGGCCTTCCTAGCGAAGATGCCGCTACTCGTCTAAACAACTTTGTTGATTTATGTGATATGCAAAAGAAGAAAGATACGGATAATGATATTGTTAAATTGAAGTTATTTCCATTTTCACTTAGAGATCGTGCTAAAGTTTGGTTTTCGTCTTTGCCTAAAAATAGTATTGATTTTTGGAACAAGTGCAAAGATGCTTTTATCTCTAAGTATTTTCCTCCCGCCAAGATTATCACTCTTAGGAACGATATTATGAATTTTAAACAACTTGATCATGAGCATGTTGCCCAATCTTGAGAAAGAATGAAATTGATGATTCGCAATTGCCCTACTCATGGTTTGAATTTATGGATGATCATACAAATATTTTATGCCGGTTTGAACTTTGCTTCTAGAAATCTTTTAGATTCGGCTGCAGGAGGCACGTTTATGGAAATCACGTTAGGAAATGCTACAAAACTTCTTGAAAATATTATGGCTAATTATTCTCAATGGCACACCGAAAGATCTTCTAGTAAAAAAGTGCATGCTATAGAAGAAATCAATGTTTTGGGTGGAAAGATGGATGAACTTATGAAGTTGTTTGCTACTAAAGATACTCCTCTTGATCCCAATGATACGCCTTTGTCTACTTTGATTGAGAATAATAATGAATCTATGGATGTGAATTTTGTTGGTAGGAATAGTTTGGGAAACAATGCTTATAGAGGAAACTTTAACCCTAGACCGTTCCCTAGTAATTCCTCTAATAAATATGGAAATTCCTACAATAATTCCTATGGTAATTTTAATAAGATGCCCTCTGATTTTGAGAATAGTGTGAAAGAATTTATGATTTCTCAAAAGAATTCTAATGCTTTGCTTGAAGAAAAATTGCTCAAAGTTGATGATTTGGCTAGGAACGTTGATAGACTTTCGCTTGATGTTGATTCTCTTAAACTTAGATCTACTCCTCCTAAGCATGATATCAATGAGTCTCTCAAGGCAATGAGAATTTCCATTGATGAGTGCAAGGAAAGAACTGCTAGATTGTGTGCTAAGAAATATTGCTTCGTAAAGGCGTGTTCTTCTAGTTTCCATGAAAATAATGATGAAGGTCTTAAAGTTATTGATGTGTCTCCTATTAGATCTTTGTTTTGCAATATGAATCTTGATAATAATGGGACTGGAGATGAGTCAACTTTAGTTAGAAGGCGTCCCAAGAATTCGGAGTTTTTAGATCTTGATGCTAAATTTGGTAAAAGTGGGATTGGAGAGGTCATGACTTTAAATAGCATTGAACCCACTATCTCGGATTTCAAGGAATTTGATTATGATAATTGTTCTTTAGAAGGTTGTATTTCCTTGTTGCAATCCGTTGTTAATTCTCCTCATGTTTATAGTCAAAATAAAGCTTTTACCAAACACATTGTTTATGCCTGATGCAATCTTATGATGAAAAACTTAATTTGGAAGTTTCTATACCTAGAAAACTTAATGATGAGTGGGAACCTACTATAAAGATTAAAATTAAAGATCATGAGTGTTTTGCTTTGTGTGATTGAGTGCTAGTGTTTCCACGATTCCGAAAACTTTATGTGATATTCTAGGTTTCCATGATCTTGATGATTGCTCTTTAAATTTGCACCTCGTGGATTCCACCATTAAAAAGCCAATGGGAAGAATCAATGATGTTCTCATTGTTGCAAATAGAAATTTGGTGCCCGTAGATTTTATCGTTCTTGATATAGATTGCAATCTTTCTTGCCCTATTATTCTTGGTAGACCTTTCCTTAGAACGATTGGCGCGATTACTGATATGAAGGAAGGGAATATTAGATTCCAATTTCCATTAAGGAAAGGCATGGAGCACTTTCCAAGAAAGAAAGTCAAATTACCTTATGAATCTATCATGCGGGCTACTTATGAATTTAGTGCCAAAGATGGCACTACTTAGATCTATTTTCGCTTTTATGCCTAGCTAGGGGCGTTAAACGATAGCGCTAGTTGGGAGGCAACCCAATTTTATTTGTGTTTTTTGTTTTTGTTTCTGTTTAGTAATAAATTTTGCATCTACCTTCTGTTTAGATGTGTTTTTATGTTTTAATTAGTGTTTGTGCCAAGTAGAACCTATAGGATAACCTATGGTGATAGTTAATTTGATTCTGCTGAAAAACAGAAACTTTGCACGCACGAAATTAGTTTTGTTAAATGAGAGAAACGTGCTTTTGCATTGATTCTTTTTGTTGCTGATCAATAGACAAATTTCCCAGGACTTCCTATTTTGGTAGGATTTTTAAAGTTCCAGAAGTTTGAGTTAGTTACAGATTGCTATAGACTGTTCTCTCATCAGCCAATTTAAACTTCAAGGCCGGATCATGCTCTGTAGTTGGCTTTTTCAAAGAAGTCATATCCGCCGGATCAACATTGTCCTTGTAGAACTTCAACTCCTCTGTTGCGCAAACCGACTTAGCATAGGCCGCATCACCTTCTTCCCATTCCAAAGCGATCTTACGCCTCCCATGTACCGTGATGGTCCCCTTATGACCCGGCATCTTGAGCTGCAAATAAACATAACAGGGCCTTGCCATGAACTTAGGATAAGCCGATCGTCCAAATAGCGCATGATATGGGCTCTTGATTTTCACCACATCAAAAGTCAATGTCTCTGATCTTGAATCATGATCATCTCCAAAAGTAACCTCCAGAGCTATCTTACCAACTGGATACGCCGATTTACTAGGCACCACACCATGGAAAACGATATTTGATGGTTTAAGATTTTTATCTGTCAACCCCATGCGAAGGAAGATTTCATAATAAAGGATATTGATACTGCTCCCTCCATCCATGAGTACCTTGGTAAACTTATACCCTCCAACCTGAGGTGCCACCACCAACGCTAGATGACCTGGATTATCAACCCGGGGCGGATGATCCTCTCGACTCCACACAATAGGCTGTTCAGACTGGCGCAAGTAACGAGGCACTGCCGGTTCAACGGAGTTTACTGCCCTTTTATGAAGCTTCTGATCGTGCTTACACAGGCTAGTGGTGAAGACATGATACTGCCCACTATTCAACTGCTTCGGGTTGCTCTGGTAACGTGACTGTTGCTGCTGCTGACTCCCCTGATGATTATAACCACCCTGGTTGCCCTGATTGCCTTGATTGCCATGTCTGCTTTGATTACCTTGAAATCCTGAGCCAGAGCTTCCTCCACCATAACCCGGCCCATGAGACCCGGGCCCTAAACCGCTGGATGGTCCATGATCATATCGGAAAAGATCCGAGTTTTAAACTCCCACATAATAAAGCAATCCTTCCAGAGGTGCGTAGCTGTCCTTTCTCGCGTCCTGTGCCTTGGGCAAGGCTGGTTTAACAGGCGCTCAAGATTGACACCGGATCCTCTGCCCCGCGGGGGCGGTTTACCCTTACGACGCTGACCATTATCCTGCGTGTTGGTGTTTGCCACAAAGTCTAAACTATGATCCGCTTTACGCTTACCGTTGTTTCCATGGCCCACCGGGTTATGCTGCTGCCCTTTGGTGCTGCCGCTCTTCTTTCCCTTTCCTGGCTTTTCATCGTCAGACTCGGGGTTCTTGGTACTATCAGAGTCGGCATACTTAACCAGAGCTGCCATAAGCGTCCCCATGTCATTGCAGTGACGTTTGAGCTGTCCCAACTTCAGCTTCAGAGGCGTCAACTGGAAATTGCCCTCCAACGTTAAAACTGTTGTATCAACATTGATGCGATCCGACGAATGCAAGATTTCCGAAACCTGGCACACCCAATGGGTTGTTGATTCGTCCTCTTCTTGGACACAGGCGGCTAAGTCCACAATTGACATGGGCTGATTGCACGTGTCCTTGAAATTCTGGATAAACCGGGCCTTTAACTCGGCCCATGACCCAATGGAGTTAGCTGGCAAACCTTTCAGCCAAGTGCGTGTTGTTCCTTATAACATCATGGTGAAGTATTTAGCACATGCCGCATCATCCACATCCAGCATCTCCATCGCCATCTCATAGCTTTCGACCCATGACTCGGGGGGTAAATCGGCAGTGTAATTGGGCACTTTACGAGGACCCTTGAAATCCTTGGGCAGCCGCACATTGCGTATAGCCGAGGCGAGAAACGGCACCCCAAGGAACTGAAAGAAACACCTGGTTCCACTGAAGTCGTTGGACGAACTGGAGTAAGCTGACGGGCCGCGTATTGCGCTGCTAACTCGGCTTCTCGACGCGCTCTACCATGATCCACCACGTGTCCTGGGCATTAGCACCACCGCCCACCGGGTTATGCCCTCGAGGGGGTTACGGTTCTGTGCACTGCTTGACACAGCCGGTTCATCTATATGCCTGTTGTAACTCTGGCTCGGGTGAGGCGTAGAATGAATCCTCTCACGGCTGTACGAATAAGCCGGCTGCTGAGTCAAAGCCGTCTAAAGGAGATCTCTTGCCCGTCGCATCTCAACCGCCACTGGGGAATCGCCTTCAACTGGGAGAGCCGCCAAGAACGAAGTAGCGGCGACTATGTTATCCAAAGGATTAGAGTAATGATCTGGAGGCGTTGGTATGTGCTGTGAAAGGACATTGTTCTGACGATGCGGATCTGTTGTGGGCGGCTGAACCGGCACCCCCATTCCAGGTGCCTCCACCCGGTTTACCACTGGCTGGTTACTGGTTCCTGCTCCTGGCGTGTTAAAGAGGTTTCTTGCCTCATAAACTGGAGGCAAGTGAGACCGGTACCTTTTCCTCATAACATCATTTGACGCGTTCTGATCCAACATAACTAGGTAAGCCCGTGCCTCCAATTGGCCCGCTCTACAGCCATCCTGGTGTCCTCAGCTGCTAGGTCTGCATTGGCTCGAGTTATCTGATCCTTTACTTCTGTAACTTCCGCGTTATGCTCGTCCTGATTCGCCGGATTAACTTCCGCCGCCAGCAGCGTTGCCAAAGCGTCAAATAAATCGGACAAAACCTGAGCCGATGGACGCACATGGCCTCCTGCCCTGGCTGTTGTCGCCACTGCTGATCCGAAGATCGTCGCCGCGGCGGTCGAAGAGTGCTGCACCGGCTGCGTACCAGCCATGAAGATCACAACCCGGCTCGGCGGATCGAAGGGGTCTGGAATACTGTCTCCATCGGAACAGCCCCCAAGCCGGTCGTCTTGCAGCTGATACAATGACTCGGTCTCTCCGGTAGATGACTCATCATCAGAGTAAACAACGGTTTCACCACCAGATGCTGATCTAACCTCAGGTTCCGCTCCATGGAAAACTCCCACGAAGGCACGCTTCATGGTAGGCTGAACCCGGGTGGGTCTCACACGCTTACCCGTTTCGACGATTTCGGTGCAGATGTCCGACTCAGGGCCCGGTTCGCCGATCTTGCCAATGAAGACGTGAATACCGCCGAAGGGGACCCGGTACTCGTACTCAATTGAGCCGGCCTCAGGGCCCCAGTCTGCATCGTCATTGTAGAGCTTGCCATGAAGACTCTTGGTCATCCGGCCCACAGCGTATCCCTTGAGCCTTTCAAAGCTGCCCTCTAAGAACTCGAAACCATCTGCGATAGCCCCACGGTGGGCGCCAACTGTCGTGAGTTTGTCACGGCAGATGTCCTAGTGTGAGGACTTAGTCGTGGATCCATCGCAACATAGTTAACTTAAAGGGGTTAAAGCGGGACAAAGGACGCAAGGAGTTTATACCGGTTTGGCCCCTTGTGGTGAAGGTAAAAGCCTAATCCAGTTGTAGTGGAATTGATGTGGTCTCGATGACCAGGGAGCGAATCCGCTTTGCCTGGCTCTCGATCTGTTGTTTCTTGTCCTTGAACCGCCACCGGGTCGTCCCTTTATATACACAGGTTGACGCCTGGCGGTTTATAGAATCCTGGCCGGCTCATACACGTGCCTGGCTCGGTTTCTACCCTTTCTTATCTTACAATACAAGTTACACATCATATGGCGGTTTATGTCTACGGGCCCTAATCTGCCTTTGGGCCCTGGGCCTTTAGATCTCTATAGTAAAACTCCACACTCCTTGTCTTCATGGGCTTCAATATGGATAACTTTATTACGGGTATAACCCGGCCCCTCATGGGCGGTTTATACTCAGTAGTTATATCCCCAACATTACCGGAACCCTGGACTCGTCTCCGGTCATGGGCTTCGGACCGTGTGTCTCCGCGTCCACAGAACCCGACCGGATATCTTCCAGCACTCGCCTGTCAGCGATGTTTTAAGCTCACTACGATCCCTCTCTTTGTCAGGAGATCCTCAGCCGAACTATGTCCGACTCGAATGAGAAGTGGATGATGAAGAAATTCTCCCCCACCCACCACCCACTTTATAGCCATTGTCGATGACTTAACCGACATGCTTGACTACAACTCTGAAGACATCGACGGTATGGACGAAGATGCTGGAGAAGATCTGGATCCACTGCCTACAGGGTGTTGGACAGCCACTTCCTCGTACAACATATACATGGTGGACACACCAGACGAGAATGAGGCCAACACGATAAAAGCAGACCTATAGATGAACTTCCCAAGCGCCGACATCCCAAGCGTCAACCTCGATGAGGCAACAAGAAAAATAGCAACACTGGCATGGAAGCCAAGGACAATCTAAACCAAGCCAATGACACCCCCGACCCAGCGTTGGAGCAGGGCGGGCGAGAGGATGGCGAACACAATCCCGAGATGTTGACCAACCACAGCGACGCCGAAGATAGTAGTTACCAACCTGTGTCCGAAGAAGAGGTCAGCCTGGGCAACGACGAGTTTGTCATCCCAGAAGAGCCATTAGAACAAGAACGCCTCCACCAAAGGCTTATCGCCACTACACGGAGCCTGAAGAAACAGAAGCAGCGGCTTAAAGCCGCACAGGATACGCTCAATCATTGATGGAATGAAGTGCTCGACACTGAGGAAAACTATAGTGGTAACCACCAAACAAAGAGCCATCCCGAACGCAAGCCGCTGCCCGAATTCGACGATGAGGCTATCGCACCTATACCGCCGAAAAACAATACAGCCGACTGATACGTCTCCAACGTATCTATAATTTTTGATTGTTCCATGCTATTATATTACCCATTTTGGATGTTTATGGGCTTTATTTTATACATTTATATAATTTTTGGAACTAACCTACTAACCGGAGGCCCAACCCGTATTGCTGTTTTTTTGCCTATTTCAGTATTTCGAAGAAAAGGAATATCAAACGGAGTCCAAACGGAATGAAACCTTCGGGAGCGTGATTTTTGGAACGAACGTGATCCAGAGGACTTGGAGTGCAAGTCAAGAAGCAGGCGAGGCGGCCACGAGATAGGAGGGCGCGCCCACCCCCTCTGGGCATGCTCGTTGTCTTGTGGGCCCCTCGGGCGGCCATCGATGTACTTCTTCCTCCTATATATGCCTACGTACCCCGAAAACATCCAGGGAGCCAACGAAACACAATTTCCACCACCGTAAACTTCTGTATCCGCGAGATCCCATCTTGGAGCCTTCGCCGGCGCTCCGCCGGAGGGGGAATCGACCACGGAGGGCTTCTACATCCACACCATAGCCCCTCTGATGAGTTGTGAGTAGTTTACCACAGACCTTCGGGTCCATAGTTATTAGCTAGACGACTTCTTCTCTCTTTTTGGATCTCAATACAATGTTCTCCCCCTCTCTTCACTAGTGCAGAACCGGGCAATAGCACCGGTTCGTAAGGCCCTTTAGTGCTGGTTCGGTAACCCGCACTAAAGTGGGGGCAGTAAAGCCCCCCCCTTTAGTACCGGTTCAGCACGAGCCAGCTCCGGGGCAGGGAGCCCTTTAGTACCGGTTGGTGACACCAACCGGTATTAAAAGGTTTGTGGGTTTTGGTTTTATTTTTTATTTTTCCATTAAATTTGTGTTATCAATTTAATTTAGGATTGTTTTACGTTATAATGAGTTGTTATACTTGATATGGATATGGATATGGCATATATATATACTTGTTCAAACTAATTTGCGGTTTCTTTCATATATAAATGATATATATAATAACTCATCATCATCATCATCACATATTAATATATAAATAAACTCTTGCATCATATCATCACCAACAACAGTATAATCATGCACTAGCTTAAAGAAGAAACATTCACTTGTAACAGAAGCAAAGATATCACCGAGTTCAACATGGTCATGAGATATTATAAGCGTTCACAAGCAAATCACTATTTGAGATTAATTAAGTGCAGGACGAGAATACCAACATGAGAGGACAAGTACTAATTAAGAGCATGAACTAGCTATAAATCGATCACTCCTGCTGCTCCCTCTCAGGTAAAATAGCATAGAACATGTATAGCTCTCCTGATTCATCATACTGGAGCATGCAGATGAATCTGTCTCCTAATCGTGGGTTGCGCTTGTCCTTGCTTCCCCCTAGTACTTCTCTGCGATCGTTAACAATTTTGCTCCAATCTTTCACTATTAAGCATTCATCGCTTTCAGAAATCCTGAATGCACTCATGTGCAATGTAGGATATCTTGGTTGTAAGCTAATCATTGACATGCGACCTTTTGTCTCGATCCACTAAGGCACAATTGTCATCGGGAGTCCCTGTTGAAGAACATCGTATAATAATTAATATACTTAGCAATGAAAGTTTAGCTTCAAAAATAATGTATGCAAAAGATGCACTAAGGACAAATAGTAAAAATCTTACCATCTTTCCATTATAGATGTGACCGTAGTTCAATACGATCACTATTGGTCGCACATTTTGAGTACTAACATTTCTAAGTGCAGGAAGAAAATTTGTCTTGACAGTATGAAGATCCTCAAGCCATGAAACATAATGACTTATCTCCTCGTAGTTTAGTTCAGCCCCGGGATAGTAGTAGGTCTTGTCTACCAAGCGCCGGACATGTTTGTTTGAACCGAAATAAGCTGACAATCGAAATTAGTTGTCAACTATTTTTGAATAAACAATATCAAAGACATAAACATGGTTGAGAAAAACTCACATAATGGTAAAACTGGAGGCGTCTACACATCGACCCAGATGTCTCTATTACCTTTAATATCATCTTCCGGACGAATATCAAAGGTGTTAACCATATTAGGCTCAAATGCATAAGCCTTGCATAGTGCTTGCCAAGTTTTGCATTCAAAATGGGTGTATGTGTCTGCATTGTATAATTTGACGTTGAAAGTATAACCATGCTCGGTCTTCAGGTAAACTCTCTTTACCTCCATAGTTTTCATAGCACTGAAACCTATCTTATCCAAGACAAAAATTCTTGCATGGCAGGGGATGCGCTAGTAGAACAGTGAAAATTTAGAATTGTAAGTTGAAGCAAAATGAAGCATAAGTATAATGCTTATATTACGAAAAAATAATTGCCGTTGTGTCTTACTGTATCCACTTCGAATGTCTCATCCAGCTTGATGCTGAAGCGCCTATTATCAACAAGGAAATTTCTGTCGCACAGGCCGCGTTTGTCTTCACAGTGTTCGCACATAATGAAATCTTTTTCATCGTCAGACGACATTTCCTATGTTCATATAGGTGAAACATAAACACTTACTATCTAACATTAATTAATATCTAACTAATTCTAATATTCATCTAACATTTGACATTAATATCTAACATATATTTCTATCTAATTCATCTAACATTTTACATTAATATCTAACATATATTTCTATCTAATTCATCTAACATTTGACATTAATCTAACATTTATATAAACTAATATATATATATATATATATATATATATATATATATAATTAAAAAAATAGAAAAAATAAACTAGTTAAGTTCTATATATATAGGTGAAACATTACTAGTTCTATTATTTCAACTAATTCAACTAGTTCTATTAATTCAACAAGTTCTATTAATTCAACTAATTAATTCAACTAAGCATTTACTAAAAATAAACTAGTTATATTAATTCAACTAGTTCAAATCTCATATACCTATAATTTATATCTATAGCTAATTTATCTAACAATTGCCATTAATATTTAACTTTTCTATCTAATTCATATCTAACATTTGACATTCATCTAATTAACAATTTGACATGCATTAATCTAAAAAACAGAAAACAGAAAACAGAAAATAAGTAAAAAAAATTGTGTGTGTGTGTATGTGTGTGTGTACGTACAAGCGGGGGCGGCGGCGTACGGGCGGCCGGTGGCGCGAGATGGCGACCACGGGGACGGTGCGACGGGCGCGGCGGCGTAAGGGCGGCGGCGCGACGGGGGCGACGACGGGGACGACGCAACGGGGGCGGGGACGGCAGGGGCGCCGCGCGCGACGACGGGGACGGGGACGGCCGGGCGCGCGCGACGACGAGGGCGGGGACGGCCGGGGCGCGCGCGACGCCGGGGACGGCCGGGGCGCGACGACGGCGATGGGGACGGGGCGCACGGCGACGAAGATGGAACAGAGGAACTAACTGAAATTTTTCAAAAGTGTTGTATATATAGGAGAGGCCTTTAGTACCGGTTGGAGCCACCAACCGGTACTAAAAGCCAAATTTGGCCAGGCCAAGAGGCGGGAAGAGCAGGCCTTTAGTACCGGTTGGTGGCTCCAACCGGTACTAAAGGTCACCCTTTAGTACCGGTTGGAGCCACCAACCGGTACTAAAGGTGGTGCGCTGCCTGCACAAAGTTTAGTCCCACCTCACCGGGTGAAGGGCAGCCGCACTGGTTTATAAACCCAGCCGCGGCTTCCCTTTCGAACTCCTCTATATGCAAGCTTCTGGGCCTAACTATGGCTCGCTGCCCTATGAGTCTGCTGGGCCTTGTGGGCCTGAAATTGCACGCCCGTGGTCTAGCAGTCCCATAGGGCAGCGCCCCAAATTTTTTGATATAGTTTTTTTTCTTTTCTGCTTTATTTTTTCTTCTATTTATTTCTGAGTAGTTTTTTTTCTTTTCTGCTATATTTATTTTCTTCTATTTATTTCTGAGTAGTTTTTTATATAGTTTTTTCTTTTCTACTATAGTTTTTTTCTTTTTTGCTATTTTTTCTTTTCTGCTTTATTTATTTTCTTCTATTCATTTATTTTTATATACCATGCCTTTCGGTGTAACAGATGAGTTTTCGTCTGAAACCGGCCCTGATACTTTGAAAGAGATTGTTCAGTTTGTACACGAATTGTATCTAGTTTTTGCCATAATAGAAGAAGTCCGGAGTTGTAATAAGTTATTAAAAATAAAAAAGTGGTGCAATGCTCGTTAATTAGCTTCAAGCCTTTCGGAATAGTGTAAACTGCACTGCACATAGCTCCGTGCAGTCTACCATATCCCTCAGGGCTTGAAGCTGAGCAACATGAGCATTGAGCCTCTTCTTCATCGTCTTTGCACTCAGGGCTTATAAGCCACTCCTAGTCCCTCTCTGTTGGCGAGGTGGGACTAAAAAACAACTTACTAAGAAACTGTAGTACTGGTCACCCTTTAGTACCGGTTGGAGCCACCAACCGGTACTAAAGGTGGTGCGCTGCCTGCACAAAGTTTAGTGTCATTTAGTTCAAAACAAATCATTAAATGCATGAAAAATATCAAATGCAGGCAGAAATGGTTGAAAGATGATGGCGTCGCTTTGAATGGTGCATACTGAATGCACAAAAAGTCTGGAGTTGTAATAAGTTATAAATAAAATAAAATGCCTTTGTAACAGATGAGTTTAATTTCGTTAGAAACTCGAATAATTCGGAAAGAGATTGTCCAGTTTGTAATCGAAGTGCATCCAGTTTTTGCCATAACCCTCTCTACTTTTTTGAACAATCTATATGGGTGAAATGATGATACCATGCCAAGTTTCAACTTTTTCAGAGTTCATTTGTAGTGCTTTTCAATTTCCAGGTCATTTAGTTCTGAAAACAAATCATTAAATGCATGAAAAATAGCAAATGAAGGCAGAAATGGTTGAAAGGTGATGGCGTCGCTTTGAATGGTGCATACTGAATGCAAAAAATATAAGAGCATTTAGATCATGATCTTATATTTCTTTACAGTCTGAATTGTCAATATGATCTTATACATCAATAATATTTTGATCATCAATGATCTTTTTGTGTACAATCTGAATTGTCAATATGAGTCCTCACCGATTTATAAACCGGTGAAGACTCATATTGCGGCTACAAATTCTACACATAGAGTTCAATGAAGACCAAGTGCTTGTGATAGTTTGAGAATAAACATATTTAAGGTGGTAAAAGCCTTGTTAGGGGAGCGAGGTGGGACTAAAAACAGCTTGCCATAACCTCATTAGTACCGGTTCGTGGTAAGAACTGGCACTAAATGGTGATGGTGGGGCCATAGCCTGACCGCAGGCTGCCACAGCCTCTTTAGTACCGGTTTGTGGCATGAACCGGTACTAAAGGTTCGCCACGAACCGGTACTATTGATCACATTAGTGCCGGTTTATTTACAAACCGACACTAATGTGCTTCACGTTTGACCCTTTTGCTACTAGTGCTTGTGGAGATCTATTCGATGTAAACTCTTTTGCGGTGTGTTTGTCGAGATCCGATGAATTGTGGGTTTTGATCAAGTTTATCTACGAGAAATATATGAATCTCCTCTGAATTCTTTTATGTATGATTGAGTTATCTTTGCAAGTCTCTTCGAATTATCAGTTTGGTTTGGCCTACTAGATTGATCTTTCTTGCAATGGAAGAAGTGCTTAGCTTTGGGTTCAATCTTGCGGTGTCCTTTCCCAGTGACAGCAGGGGCAGCAAGGCACATATTGTATTGTTGCCATCGAGGATAAAAAGATGGGGTTTATATCATATTGCTTGAGTTTATCCCTCTACATCATGTCATCTTTCTTAATGCGTAACTCTGTTCTTTATGAACTTAATACTCTAGATGCAGGCAGGAGTCAGTCGATGTGTGGAGTAATAGTAGTAGATGCAGGCAGCAGTCGGTCTACTTGTCGCGGACGTGATGCCTATATCCATGATCATGCCTAGATAATCTCATAATTATTCGCTTTTCTATCAATTGCTCGACAGTAATTTGTTCACCCACCGTAATACTTATGCTACCTTGAGAGAAGCCACTAGTGAAACTTATGGCCCTCGGGTCTATCTTTTATTATATAAAGCTTTCAATCTACTTTTATTTGCATCTTTACTTTTTTGCATCTATATTATAAAATACCAAAAATATATTTATCTTATCATACTATCTCTATCAGATCTCACTTTCGCAAGTGGCCGTGAAGGGATTGACAACCCCTTAATTGTGTTGGTTGCGAGTTCTTTGTTTGTTTGTGTAGGTGTGTGGGACTTTTGAGGAGCCTCCTACTAGATTGATACCTTGGTTCTAAAAAACCGAGGGAAATACTTACACTACTATTGCTGCATCACCCTTTCATCTTCAAGGAAAACCAACGCAAGCTCAAGACATAGCAAGAAGGATTTCTGGCGCCGTTGCCGGGGATGTCTTTGCTCAAGTCAAGACATACCAAGTACCCATCACGAACCCATCTCCCTCGCATTTACATTATTTGCCATTTGCCTCTCGTTTTCCTCTTCCCCACTTCACCCTTGTCGTTTTATTTGCCCTCTCTTTCCCAATCTCTCTCTCTTCTTCGCTTGCCTTTTTCTGTTTGCTTGTGTGTTGGATTACTTGTTGCCATGGTGCAAGATAATACCAAATTGGGTGATTTCTCCAATACCAATAATAATGATTTCCTTAGTACTCCGATTGCTCCTCTTAATGATGTTGAGTCTTGTGAAATCAATACTGCTTTGCTGAATCTGGTTATGAAAGATCAATTCGCCGGCCTTCATAGTGAAGATGTCGCTACTCATCTAAACAACTTTGTGGATTTGTGTGATATGCAAAAGAAGAAATATACGGATAACAATATTGTTAAATTGAAGTTATTTCCGTTTTCACTTAGAGATCGTGCTAAAGTTTGGTTTTCGTCTTTGCCTAAAAATAGTATTGATTCTTGGTACAGGTGCGAAGATGCTTTTATCTCTAAGTATTTTCCTCCCGCTAAGATTTTCACTCTTAGGAACAATATTATTAATTTTAAACAACTTGATCATGAGCATGTTGCCCAATCTTGGGAAAGAATGAAATTGATGATTCGCAATTGCCCTACTCATGGTTTGAATTTATGGATGATCATACAAATTTTTTATGCCGGTTTGAACTTTGCTTCTAGAAATCTTTTAGATTCAGCCGCGGGCGGAACGTTTATGGAAATCACGTTAGGAGATGCTACAAAACTTCTTGATAATATCATGGCTAATTATTCTCAATGGCACACCGAAGGATCTTCTAGTAAAAAAGTGCATGCTATAGAAGAAATCAATGTTTTGAGTGGAAAGATGGATGAACTTATGAAGTTGTTTGCTACTAAAAAAACTCCTCTTGATCCCAATGATATGCCTTTTTCTACTTTGATTGAGAATAATAATGAATTTATGGATGTGAATTTTGTTGGTAGAATACTTTCGGTAACAATGCTTACAGAGGAAACTTTAATTCTAGACAGTTCCCTAGTAATTCCTCTAATAATTATGGAAATTCCTACAATAATTCTTATGGTAATTTTAATAAGATGCCCTCTGATTTTGAGAGTAGTGTGAAAGAATTTATGATTTCTCAAAAGTATTTTAATGCCTTGCTTGAAGAAAAATTGCTCAAAGTTGATGATTTGGCTAGGAATGTTGATAGACTTTCGCTTGATGTTGATTCTCTCAAACTTAGATATTCTCCTCCTAAGCATGATATTAATGAGTCTCTCAAAGCAATGAGAATTTCCATTGATGAGTGCAAGGAAAGAACCGCTAGATTACGTGCTAAGAATGATAGCTTTGTAAAGGTGTGTTCTTCTAGTTTCCATGAAAATAATGATGAAGATCTTAATGTTATCGATGTGTCTCCTATTAGATCTTTGTTTTGCAATATGAATCTTGATAATAATGGGACTGGAGATGAGTCAACTTTAGTTTGAAGGCGTCCCAAGAATTTGAAGTTTTTAGATCTTGATGCTAAATTTGGTAAAAGTGGGATTGGAGAGGTCATGACTTTAAATAGCATTGAACCCACTATCTCGGATTTCAAGGAATTTGATTATGATAATTGTTCTTTAGAAGGTTGTATTTCCTTGTTGCAATCCGTTGTTAATTTTCCTCATACTTATTGTCAAAATAAAGCTTTTACCAAACATATCGTTGATGCCTTGATGCAATCTTATGATGAAAAACTTAATTTGGAAGCTACTATACCTAGAAAACTTAATGATGAGTGGGAACCTACTATAAAGATTAAAATTAAAGATCATGAGTGTTTTGCTTTGTGTGATTTGGGTGCTAGTGTTTCCACGATTCCGAAAACTTTATGTGATATTCTAGGTTTCCATGATCTTGATGATTGCTCTTTAAATTTGCACCTTGCGGATTCCACCATTAAAAAGCCAATGGGAAGGATCAATGATGTTCTCATTGTTGCAAATAGAAATCTGGTGCCCGTAGATTTTATCGTTTTTGATATAGATTGCAATCTTTCTTGCGCTATTATTCTTGGTAGACCTTTCCTTAGAACGATTGGTGCGATTATTGATATGAAGGAAGGGAATATTAGATTCCAATTTCCATTAAGGAAAGGCATGGAGAACTTTCCAAGCAAGAAAGTCAAATTACCTTATGAATCTATCATGCGAGCTACTCATGAATTGAGTGCCAAAGATGGCACTACTTAGATCTATCTTCGCTTTTATGCCTAGCTAGGGGCGTTAAAAGATAGCGCTAGTTGGGAGGCAACCCAATTTTATTTGTGTTTTTTGTTTTTGTTTCTGTTTTATTAATAAATTTTGCATCTACCTTCTGATTATATGTGTTTTTATCTTTTAATTAGTGTTTGTGCCAAGTAGAACCTATAGGATAACCTATGATGATAGTTGATTTGATTATGCTGAAAAACAGAAACTTTGCGCGCACGAAATTAGTTTTGTTAAATCACAGAAACGTGATTTTGCGTTGATTCTTTCTTTTGCTGATCAATAGATGAATTGTCCAGGACTTCCTTTTTTGGTAGGAATTTTAAAGTTCCAGAAGTTTGCGTTAGTTACATATTGCTGCAGACTATTCTATTTTTGACAGATTCTGTTTTTCATGTGTTGTTTGCTTATTTTGATTCATCTATGTCTAGTAAAATAGTTTATAAACCATAGAGAAGTTGGAATACATTAGTTCTAACACTAAAATAAATAAAGAATGAGTTCATTACAGTACCTTATGTGGTGGTTTTGTTTTCTTTCACTAACGGAGCTTATAAGATTTCCTGTTGAGTTTTGTGTTGTGAAGTTTTCATGTTTTGGTTAGGGCTTTGATGGACTATGGAATAAGGAGTGGAAAGAGCCTAAGCTTGGGGATGCCCATGGCACCCCAAGATATTCAAGGATAGCCAAAAGCCTAAGTTTGGGAATGCCCCGGGAAGGCATCCCCTCTTTCATCTTCGTTCATTGGTAACTTTACTTGGAGCTATATTTTTATTCGCCACACGATATGTGTTTTGCTTGGAGGGCCGTGTATTATATTAGTCTTTGCTTTTTAGTTTACCACAATTATCCTTGCTATACACACCTTTTGGGAGAAGCCTACTTTATTATAATTTGCTAGAATACTCTATGTGCTTCACTTATATCTTTTGAGCTTCATAGTTTTTGCTCTAGTGCTTCACTTATATCTTTTAGAGCACGGCGGTGGCTTATTTTTGAAGAATTTGCTAGTCTCTCATGCTTCACTTATATTATTTTGAGAGTCTCTTAGAACAGCATGGTATTTGCTTCGGTTACAAATTGGTCCTAGAATGATGGGCATCCAAGTTGGGTATAATAAAAACTATCATAGAAAGTGAATTGGATGCTATGATCAATTTGATGCTTGATAAATGTTTTGAGATATAAAGGTAGTAATGTTAGGGTCATGCTAGTGGGTAATTATGAAATTGAGAAATACTTTTGTTGAAGTTGGCAAGTCCCGTAGCATGCACGTATGGTAAAAGTTGTGTGACAAATTTGTTGCATGAGGTGCTCTTTTGATTGTCTTCCTTATGAGTGGCAGTCGGGGACGAGCGATGTCTTTTCCTACCAATCTATACCTCTAGGGGCATGCATAGTAGTACTTTGCTTCGAGGGCTAAGTAGAATTTTGCAATAAGTATATGAGTTCTTTATGACTAATGTGAGTCCATGGATTTACGCACACTCATCCCTCCACTTTGCTAGCCTCTATTATACCACGCAACTTTCGCCTGTATCATGCACCCAATATTTACCTTCCTCAAAACAGCCACCATACCTAGCTATTATGGCATTTCCATAGCCATTCCGAGATATATTTCCATGCAACTTTCCACCGTTCCGTTTATTATGACACACTTCATCATTGTCATATTGCTCTTTGCATGATCATGTAGTTGACATCATATTTGTGGCAAGGCCACCTTCATAATTTTCATACATGTCTCTCTTGATTCATTTCATATCCCGGTACACCGCCGGAGGCATTCATATAGAGGCATATCTTGTTCTAGCTTTGAGTTGTAAATCAATAAAAGTGTGATGATCTTCATTATTAGAGCATTGTCTCAGTGAGGAAAGGATGATGAAGACTATGATTCCCCCACAAGTCGGGATGAGACTTCGGACTTTACAAAAAGAAAGAAAAAAGAGAAAGGCCAAAAAGAAAAAAAAGAAGGCCAAAGAAAAAAAGAAAAAATAATAAAAAAAGAGAAAAAAAATAAAATGAGAGAAAAAGATAGAAGGGACAATGCTACTATCTCTTTTTCCACACTTGTGCTTCAAAGTAGCACCATGATCTTCATGATAGAGAGTCTCCTATGTTGTCACTTTCATATACTAAGTAGGAATTTTTCATTATAGAACTTGGCTTGTATATTCCAATGATGGGCTTCCTCAAAATGCCCTAGGTATTCGTGAGCAAGCAAGTTGGATGCACACCCACTTAGTTTCTTTTGTTGAGCTTTCATATATTTATAGCTCTAGTGCATCCGTTGCATGGCAATCCCTACTCACTCACATTGATATCTATTGATGGACATCTCCATAGCCCATTGATACGCCTAGTTGATGTGAGACTATCTTCTCCCTCTTTTTGTCCTCACAACCACCACCTTATACCACCTTAGTGCTATGTCCATGGATTGCGCTCATGTATTGCGTAAGAGTTGAAAAAGCTGAAGCGCGTTAAAAAGTATGAACCAATTGCTCGGCTCGTCATCGGGGTTGTTCATGATGGGAGTATTTTGTGTAATGAAAATGAAGCATGGCCTAAATATATGATTTTGTAGGGATAAGCTTTCTTTGGCTATGCTATTTTGATAGGACATTATTATTTGTCAGTATGCTTTGAAGCATTATTGTTTTTATGTTTTATAAGCTTTTATCTTGAATCATTTGGATCTGAACATTCATGCCACAATAAAGAAAATTACATTGAGAATTATGCTAGGTAGCATTCCACATCAAAAATTCTGTTTTTATCATTTACCTACTCGAGGACGAGCAGGAATTAAGCTTGGGGATGCTTGATACGTCTCCAACGTATCTATAATTTTTTATTTTTCCATGCTATTATATTACCCCTTTTGGATGTTTATGGGCTTTATTTTACACATTTATATCATTTTTTTTGACAGAAAGACTGTAAGGGAACCCCCTACAGTACAATTGGTGCAACAAACCCAAATTGCAAGTACCATGCCTTGAACTTGGGTGGGTGGGAAGGCATCAGCCCCTTCCCACCACTAGGCTATGCCTTAGTCTGCCACATTTATATCATTTTTGGGACTAACCAACTAACCGGAGGCCCAACCCGTATTGCTGTTTTTTTTGCCTATTTCAACATTTCAAAGAAAAGGAATATCAAACGGAGTCCAAACGGAATGAAACCTTCGGGAGCGTGATTTTTGGAACGAACGTGATCCAGAGGACTTGGAGTGCAATTCAAGAAGCAGCCGAGGCGGCCACGAGATAGGAGGGCGCGCCCCCTGTCTTGTGGGCCCCTCAGGCGGCCACCGACGTACTTCTTCCTCCTATGTATGCCTACGTACCCCAAAAACATCCAGGGAGCCAACGAAACACAATTTCCACCACCGTAACCTTCTGTATCCGTGAGATCCCATCTTGGAGCCTTCGTCGGCGCTCCATCGGAGGGGGAATCGACCACGGTGGGCATCTACATCAACACCATAGCCCCTCCGATGAGTTGTGAGTAGTTTACCACAGACCTTCGGGTCCATAGTTATTAGCTAGATGGCTTCTTCTCTCCTTTTGGATCTCAATACAATGTTCTCCCACTCTCTTGTGGAGATCTAATCGATGTAAACTCTTTTTGCGGTGTGTTTGTCGAGATCCGATGAATTGTGGGTTTATGATCAAGTTTATCTATGAGAAATATTTGAATCTCCTCTGAATTCTTTTATGTATGAATGAGTTATCTTTGCAAGACTCTTCGAATTATCAGTTTGGTTTGGCCTACTAGATTGATCTTCCTTGCAATGGGAGAAGTGCTTAGCTTTGGGTTCAATCTTGCGGTGTCCTTTCCTAGTGACAGCAGGGGCAGCAAGGCACGTATTGTATTGTTGCCATCGAGGATAAAAAGATGGGGTTTATATCATATTGCTTGAGTTTATCCCTCTACATCATGTCATATTTCTTAATGCGTTACTCTGTTCTTTATGAACTTAATACTCTAGATGCAGGCAGGAGTCGGTCGACGTGTGGAGTAATAGTAGTAGATGCATGCAGGAATCGGTCTACTTGTCGTGGACGTGATGCCTATATACATGATCATGCCTAGATAGTCTCATAATTATTCGCTTTTCTATCAATTGCTCGATAGTAATTTGTTCACCCACCGTACTACTTATGCTATCTTGAGAGAAGCCACTAGTGAAACCTATGGCCCCCGGGTCTATCTTTTATTATATAAAGCTTTCAATCTAATTTTATTTGTATCTTTACTTTTTGCATCTATATTATAAAATACCAAAAATATATTTATCTTATCATACTATCTCTATCAGATCTCACTTTCGCAAGTGGCCATGAAGGGATTGACAACCACTTTATTGCGTTGGTTGCGAGTTCTTTGTTTGTTTGTGTAGGTGCGTGGGACTTTTGAGGAGCCTCCTACTGGATTGATACCTTGGTTCTCAAAAACTGAGGGAAATACTTACGCTACTATTGCTGCATCACCCTTTCCTCTTAAAGGAAAACCAACGAAGCTCAAGACGTAGCACCGACCGGCCGAACCGACCACCTCGCGGTCGCAATAGAGTGGCCAGCAATGCCGTACACAAGCCCGCGCCCCCTCCCCGCAAGGGAAGGAATGTTGTGGCCCAGGACCAGAGACACGGTCTGCGTGAGGACCTGGACAAAAAAGCTGGAAAAACCAGGTCCATCTATGGATCCAGGGAACATGCTCCTACACAGGATCACCATTATCAAACAAAACACACCAGCCATTCACCATCTGAGAAACAACACCGAACATTACAACCGTCGGACCCAATCCGCGGCACAGCCAGATACAGGGGTGCCGCACACCCCCTGTGCTTCACCGATGAGGTACTGGAACACGATTTTCCAGAGGGATTCAAACCCGTAAATATCGAGGCATATGCTGGAACCACGGACCCCGCCATTTGGATAGAAGACTTTTTTCTTCACATCCACATGGCTTGCGGAGATGATCTCCACGCCATTAAATATTTACCCCTCAAGCAAAAAGGACCAGCTCGGCACTGGCTGAAAAGCCTGCCCGAAAATTCCATCGGAAGCTGGGAGGAACTTGAGGATGCTTTCCGGCTAATTTCCAAAGGACCTACATCCGGCCTCCGGATGCAGACGATATAAGTCACATAATCCAACAACTCGGAGAATCAGCCCGTAAGCTTTGGAACAGATTTCTTACTAAGAAGAACCAAATCGTCGACTGTCCGGATGCCGAAGCCTTAGCAGCCTTCAAACACAATGTCCAGGATGAATGGCTGGCCAGACACCTCGGCCAGGCAAAGCCAAGGACAATGGCCGCCTTAACCACACTCATGACCCGCTTTTGCACGGGCGAAGACAGCTGGTTGGCCCGTAGCAACACCAGTGATCCCGGCACCTCTGAGGCCTGGGATGGCAATGGAAAACCACGACGCAACAAAAATAAACGTCGGAACAATGGAGAAAGCCCAGACAATACAACAGTAAACACCGGATTCAGGGGCTCAAAGCCCGGTGAACGGAACAAGCCATTTAAAGGCAACAAGGACAATCCATCCAACTTGGACAAATCCTAGACAGGCCTTGCTAGATCCATGGCAACCCCCATAAACCAGCTAATCATACCAATAGAGAATGTTGGGTCTTCAAGCTGGCTGGCAAATTCAGCACCGAACACACAGGGAAGGGACCTCAGAGCGAAGACAAGGATGGACCTCGCCAGCCGAACACAGGGGGACAGAAGAAATTCCCACTGGAGATAAAAACAGTGAACACGATCTATGTCACTCATATCCCAAAGTGGGAGCGCAAGCGCGCACTCCGCGATGTCTACGCAGTTGAGCCCGTCGCCCCAAAGTTCAACCCATGGTCGGCCTGCTCGATCACCTTTGATCGCAGGGATCACCCGACTAGTTTCCGTCACAGAGGTTCGGCCGCCCTAGTGCTCGACCCAATAATCAATAGATGCCACCTCATTTGAGTCCTCATGGACGGCGGCAACAGTCTCAATCTGATATATCAGGACACTATCTGCAAGATGGGGATAGACCTGTCAAGAATGAAGCCAAGCAACACTACCTTTAAAGGAGTCATACATGGCGTAGAAGCCCGCTGCACGGGGTCCGTAACATTGGATGTTGTATTCGGCTCTCCGGACAACTTTCGAAGCAAGGAATTGACCTTCGACATTGCTCCGTTCCGAAGTGGCTATCACACATTACTCGGAAGAATGGCCTTCGCCCGTTTTAATGCAGTCCCACATTTGCTTATCTAAAACTCAAAATGCATGGACCTCGTGGCGTCACTATGGTCGGTGGAAATATGGAGCGCTCCTTTCGCACAGAGGAATATACGGCGGCTCTAGCAGTCGAAACACAAAATGACCTATTCAAGCCGAACAGCTCATCGGTCGTTACGACTGCAGACATAGCTAAACATGCCCGGCACACACTTTAGTGCGACAGCTCAGATAAACCTAAGCTTGATTAGCAGCTACGCCCCCATCGGCCACCCCATAAAGAGATATAATCAAAATCCTTTGGGTAGCTTCGGGGTTACTCTGCACACAAAAGGTCCATAGTTCGGATTGACCCTATTCGGACCACGGAAATTATCCTTTATGGTTCATTAAAAAGAACCAAGCTCCACTTACGGCCACACCAGACTCTCTTACCTGGTTTCTTCTTCTTTTTTTATTTTTTTCTATAGATGGCCATCATACTATACCCTTCAAGGACACTTCACAACGGAGACAAAGGCGCAGACGTGCAGCAGGGCCCCACATCAAGGTTTCTTTTTAGATTAATACCCTGTGTAAACCTTTTTTTATCTTTTGTTATTTTATACTTTCCTGGCATGTAAATGTTCGGGAACGTAGTAATTTCAAAAAATTTCCTACGCACACGCAAGATCATGGTGATGCATAGCAACGAGAGGGGAGAGTGTTGTCTACGTACCCTCGTAGACCGAAGCGAAAGCGTTGACACAACGTAGAGGAAGTAGTCGTACGTCTTCCCGATCCAACCGATCCAAGCACCGTTACTCCGGCACCTCCGAGTTCTTGGCACACGTTCAGCTCGATGACGATCCTCGGGCTCCGATCCAGCAAAGCGTCGGGGAGGAGTTCCATCAGCACGACGGCGTGGTGACGATCTTGATGTTCTACTGTCGCAGGGCTTCGCCTAAGCACCGCTACAATATGACCGAGGTGGAATATGGTGGAAGGGGGCACCGCACACGGCTAAGGAACGATCACGAAGATCAACTTGTGTGTCTATGGGGTGCCCCCTGCCCCCGTATATAAAGGAGTGGAGGAGGGGAGGGCCGGCCCTCTCTATGGCGCGCCCTAGGGCGTCCTACACCCACCGGGAGTAGGATTCCCCCTTTCCTAGTCTAACTTGGGGGGGCGCGCGGCCTGCCCTAGGCAGCCCCTCTCTCTTTCCCGTATGGCCCAATAAGGCCCAATACTTCTCCCCCGTATTCCCGTAACTCTCCGGTACTCCGAAAAATACCCGAATCACTCGGAACCTTTCCGAAGTCCGAATATAGTCGTCCAATATATCGATCTTTACGTCTCGACCATTTCGAGACTCCTCGTCATGTCCCCTATCTCATCCGGGTCTCCGAACTCCTTCGGTACATCAAAACTCATAAACTCATAATATAAATGTCATCGAAACCTTAAGCGTGAGGACCCTTCGGGTTCGAGAACTATGTAGACATGACCTAGAACCATTCTCGGTTAATAACCAATAGCGGAACCTGGATGCTCATATTGGCTCCCACATATTCTACGAAGATCTTCATCGGTGAGACCGCATAACAACATACGTTGTTCCCTTTGTCATCGGTATGTTACTTGCCCGAGATTCCATCGTCGGTATCCAATACCTAGTTCAATCTCGTTACCGGCAAGTCTCTTTACTCGTTCCGTAATACATCATCTCACAACTAACTCATTAGCTGCAATGCTTGGAAGGCTTAAGTGATGTGCATTATCGAGAGGGCCCAGAGATACCTCTCCGACATTCGGAGTGACAAATCCTAATTTCGAAATACGCCAACCCAACAAGTACCTTTGGAGACACTTGTAGAGCACCTTTATAATCACCTAGTTATGTTGTGACGTTTGGTAGCACACAAGGTGTTCCTCCGGTAAATGGGAGTTGCATAATCTCATAGTCATAGGAACATGTATAAGTCATGAAGAAAGCAATAGCAACATACTAAATGATTGGGTGCTAAGCTAACGGAATGGGCCAAGTCAATCAGATCATTCATCTAATGATGTGATCCCATTAACCAAATAACAACTCTTTGTCTATGGTTAGGAAACATAACCATCTTTGATTAATGAGCTAGTCAAGTAGAGGCATACTAGTGACACTCTGTTTGTCTATGTATTCACACATGTATTATGTTTCCGGTTAATACAATTCTAGCATGAATAATAAACATTTATCATGAAATAAGGAAATAAATAATAACTTTATTATTGCCTCTAGGGCATATTTCCTTCAGTCTCCCACTTGCACTAGAGTCAATAAGCTAGATCACATCACCATGTGATTAACATCGATAGTTCACATCATCATGTGATTAACACCCATAGTTCACATCGCCATGTGACCAACACCCAAAGGGTTTACTAGATTCAGTAATCTAGTTCACATCGCTATGTGATTAATACCCAAAGAGTATTAAGGTGTGATCATGTTTTGCTTGTGAGAGAAGTTTAGTCAATGGGTCTGCCACTTTCAGATCCGTATGTATTTTGTAAATTTCTATGTCAACAATACTCTGCTCGGAGCTACTCTAGCTAATTGCTCCCACTTTCAATATGTATCTAGATCGAGACTTAGAGTCATCCAGATCAGTGTCAAAACTTGGATCGACGTAACCCTTTACGGCGAACATTTTTGTCACCTCCATAATCGAGAAACATATCCTTATTTCACTAAGGATAATTTTAACCGCTGTCCAGTGATCTACTCCTAGATCACTATTGTACTCCCATGCCAAAATCAGTGTAGGGTATACAGTAGATCTGGTACACAGCATGGCATACTTTATAGAACCTATGGCTGAGGCATAGGGAATGACTTCCATTCTCTTTCTATCTTCTGCCGTGGTCGTGCTTTGAGTCTTACTCAATTTCACACCTTGTAACATAGGCAATAACTCTTTCTTTGACTGTTCCATTTTGAACTACTTCAAAATATTGTCAAGGTATGTACTCATTGAAAAAACTTATCAAGCATCTTGATCTATCTCTATAGATATTGATGCTCAATATGTAAGCAGCTTCACCGAGGTCTTTCTTTGGAAAAACTCCTTTCAAACACTCCTTTATGCTTTGCAGAATAATTCTACATTATTTCCGATCAACAATATGTCATTCACATATACTTATCAGAAATGCTATAGTGCTCCCACTCACTTTCTTGTAAATACAGGCTTCACCGCAAATCTGTATAAAACTATATCCTTTGATCAACTTATCAAAGCATATATTCCAACTCCGAGAGACTTGCACCAGTCCATAGATCGCAGGGGCTTGCATATTTTGTTAGCACCTTTAGGATTGACAAAACCTTCTGGTTGCATCATATACAATTCTTCTTTAATAAATCCATTAAGGAATGCAGTTTTGTTTATCCATTTGCCAGATTTCATAAAATGTGGCAAATGCTAACATGATTCAGACAGACTTAAGCATAGATACGAGTGAGAAACTCTCATCGTAGTCAACACCTTGAACTTTGTCAAAAACCTTTTTCGACAAGTCTAGCTTTGTAGATAGTAACACTACTATCAGCATCCGTCTTCCTCTTGAAGATCCATTTGTTTTCTATGGCTTGCCGATCATCGGGCAAGTCAACCAAAGTCTACACTTTGTTCTCATACATGGATCCCATCTCAGATTTCATGGCCTCAAACCATTTCGCGGAATCTGGGCTCACCATCGCTTCTTAATAGTTCGTAGGTTCATCATGGTCTAGTAACATAACCTCCAGAACAGGATTACCGTATCACTCTGGTGCGGATCTCACTCTGGTTTACCTACGAGATCCGGTAGTAACTTGATCTGAAGTTACATGATCATCATCATTAGCTTCCTCACTAATTGGTGTAGTAGTCACAGGAACAAATTTCTGTGATGAACTACTTTCCAATAAGGGAGAAGGTACAATTACCTTATCAAGTTTTCTACTTTCCTCCCACTCACTTCTTTCAAGAGAAACTCCTTCTCTAGAAAGGATCCATTCTCAGCAACGAATATCTTGCCTTCGGATCTATGATAGAAGGTGTACCCAACAATTTATTTTGGGTATCCTATGAAGACGCACTTCTCCGTTTTGGGTTTGAGCTTATCAGGATGAAACTTTTTCATATAAGCATCGCAACCCTAAACTTTAAGAAACGACAACTTTAGTTTCTTGCCAAACCACAGTTCATAAGGCGTCGTCTCAACGGATTTTTATGGTGCCCTTTTAACGTGAATGCAGCTGTCTCTAATGCATAACCCCAAAACGATAGTGGTAGATCGGTAAGAGACATCATAGATTGCACTATATCCAATAAAGTATGGTTATGACGTTCGGACACACCATTATGAAGTGGTGTTCCAGGTGGCATGATTTTGTGAAACTATTTGTTTTAATTGAAGACCAAACTCGTAACTCAAATATTTGTCTCCGTGATCAGATCGTAGAAACTTTATTTTCTTGTTACGATGATTTTCCACTTCACTCTGAAATTCTTTGAAGTTTTCAAATGTTTCAGACTTATATTTCATCAAGTAGATATACCCATATCTGCTCAAATCATCTGTGAAGTTATGAAAATAACGATACTTGCCGCGAGCCTTAATACTCATCGGACCGCATACATCAGTATGTATTATTTCCAATAAGTTTGTTGCTCGCTCCATTGTTTCGGAGAACGGAGTCTTAGTCGTCTTGCCCAGGAGGCATGGTTCGCAAGCATCAAGTGATTCACAATCAAGTGATTCCAAAGTTCCATCAGCATGGAGTTTCTTCATGCGCTTTACACCAATATGACCTAAATGGCAGTGCCACAAATAAGTTGCACTATCATTATTAACTTTACATCTTTTGGCTTCGATATTATGAATATGTGTATCACTACGATCGAGATCCAACAAACCATTTCGTTGGTGTGTATAACCATAGAATGTTTTATTCATGTAAACAGAACAACAATTGTTCTCTAACTTAAATGAATAACCGTATTGCAATAAACATGATCAAATCATATTCATGCTCAACGCAAACACCAAATAACACTTATTTAGGTTCAACACTAATCCCGAAAGTATAGGGAGTGTGCGATGATGATCATATCAATCTTGGAACCACTTCCAACACACATCGTCACTTCACCCTTAACTAGTCTCTGTTCATTCTGCAATTCCCATTTTGAGTTACTACTCTTAGCAACTGAACTAGTATCAAATACTGAGGGGTTGCTATAAACACTAGTAAAGTACACATCAATAACATGTATATCAAATATACTTATGTTCACTTTGCCATCCTTCTTATTCGCCAATCACTTGGGGCAGTTCCGCTTCCAGTGACCAGTCCCTTTGCAGTAGAAGCACTTAATCTCAGGCTTAGGACTAGACTTGGGTTTCTTCACTTGAGCAGCAACTTGCTTGCCATTCTTCTTGAAGTTCCCCTTCTTCCATTTGCCCTTTTATAGAAACTAGTGGTCTTGTCAACCATCAACACTTGATGTTTTTCTTGATTTCTACCTTCGTCGATCACGAAGAGCTTGGGAATTGTTTCTGTTATCCCTTGCATATTATAGTTCATCACGAAGTTCTACTAACTTGGTGATGGTGACTAGAGAATTTTGTCAATCACTATTTTATCTGGAAGATTAACTCCCACTTGATTCAAGCGATTGTAGTACCCAGACAATCTGAGCACATGCTCACTGCTTGAGCTATTCTCCTCCATCTTTTAGCTATAGAACTTGTTGGAGACTTCATATCTCTCAACTCGGGTATTTGCTTGAAATATTAACTTCAACTCCTGGAACATCTCATATGGTCCATGACGTTCGAAAACGTCTTTGAAGTCCCGATTCTAAGCCGTTAAGCATGGTGCACTAAACTATCAAGTAGTCATCACATTGAGCTAGCCAAACGTTCATAACGTCTGCATCTGCTCCTGCAATAGGTCTGTCACCTAGCGGTGCATCAAGGACATAATTTTTCTGTGCAGCAATGAGGATAAACCTCATATCACGGATCCAATCCGCATCATTCCTACTAACATCTTTCAACATAGTTTTTCTCTAGGAACATATCAAAATAAACATAGGGAAGCAACAACGCGAGCTATTGATCTACAACATAGATATGCTAATACTACCAGGACTAAGTTCATCCTAAATTTAAGTTCAATTAATCATATTACTTAAGAACTCCCACTTAGATAGACATCCCTCTAATCCTCTAAGTGATCACGTGATCCAAATCAACTAAACCATAACCGATCAGCCACCTGTGTGCAAAGCACGGCAGTAGAACCAGTCTCGCGTAAGCGTACGCGTAATGTCGGTCCGGGCCGCTTCATCCAACAATACCGCCGAACCAAAGTATGACATGCTGGTAAGCAGTATGACTTATATCGCCCACAACTCACTTGTGTTCTACTCGTGCATATAACATCAAACCATAAAACCTGGCTCTGATACCACTGTTGGGGAACGTAGTAATTTCAAAAGTTTTCCTACGCACACGCAAGACCATGGTGATGCATAGCAATGAGAGGGGAGAGTGTTGTCTACGTACCCTCGTAGACCGAAGCGGAAGCGTTGACACAACGTAGAGGAAGTAGTCGTACGTCTTCCCGATCCAACCGATCCAAGCACCGTTACTCCGGCACCTCCGAGTTCTTGGCACACGTTCAGCTCGATGACGATCCCCGGGCTCCGATCCAGCAAAGCGTCGGGGAGGAGTTTCGTCAGCATGACGACGTGGTGACGATCTTGATGTTCTACTATCGCAGGGCTTCGCCTAAGCACTGCTACAATATGACCGAGGTGGAATATGGTGGAGGGGGCACCGCACATGGCTAAGGAACGATCACGAAGATCAACTTGTGTGTCTATGGGGTGCCCCCTGCCCCCGTATATAAGGGAGTGGAGGAGGGGAGGGCCGGCCCTCTCTATGGCGCGCCCTAGGGAGTCCTACATCCACCGGGAGTAGGATTCCCCCTTTCCTAGTCCAACTAGGAGTCCTTCCATGTAGTAGGAGTAGGAGACAGGGAAGGGGAAAAGAGAAGGGAAGGAAGGAGGGGGCGCAGCCCCTCCCCCTAGTCCAATTCGGACTAGGCCTTGGGGGTGCGCGCGGCCTGCCCTAGGCAGCCCCTCTCTCTTTCCCGTATGGCCCAATAAGGCCCAATACTTCTCCCCCGTATTCCCGTAACTCTCCGGTACTCCGAAATATACCCGAATCACTCGGAACCTTTCCGAAGTCCTAATATAGTCGTCCAATATATCGATCTTTACGTCTCGACCATTTCGAGACTCCTCGTCATGTCTCCGATCTCATCCGGGTCTCCGAACTCCTTCGGTACATCAAAACTCATAAACTCATAATATAACTGTCATCGAAACCTTAAGCGTGCGGACCCTACGGGTTCGAGAACTATGTAGACATGACCTAGAACCATTCTCGGTTAATAACCAATAGCGGAACCTGGATGCTCATATTGGCTCCCACATATTCTACGAAGATCTTTATCGGTCAGACCGCATAACAACATACGTTGTTCCCTTTGTCATCGGTATGTTAATTGCCCGAGATTCCATCGTCGGTATCCAATACCTAGTTTAATCTCGTTACCGGCAAGTCTCTTTCCTCGTTCCGTAATACATCATCTCGCAACTAACTCATTAGTTGCAATGCTTGCAAGGCTTAAGTGATGTGCATTACCGAGAGGGCCCAGAGATACCTCTCCGACATTCGGAGTGACAAATCCTAATCTCGAAATACGCCAACCCAACAAGTACCTTTGGAGACACCTGTAGAGCACCTTTATAATCACCCAGTTACGTTGTGACGTTTGGTAGCACACAAAGTGTTCCTCCGGTAAACGGGAGTTGCATAATCTCATAGTCATAGGAACATGTATAAGTCATGAAGAAAGCAATAGCAACATACTAAACGATCGGGTGCTAAGCTAACGGAATGGGTCAAGTCAATCAGATCATTCATCTAATGATGTGATCCCATTAACCAAATAACAACTCTTTGTCTATGGTTAGGAAACATAACCATCTTTGATTAATGAGCTAGTCAAGTAGAGGCATACTAGTGACACTCTGTTTGTCTATGTATTCACACATGTATTATGTTTCCGGTTAATACAATTCTAGCATGAATAATAAACATTTATCATGAAATAAGGAAATAAATAATAACTTTATTATTGCCTCTAGGGCATATTTCCTTCAGTAAAATTCCCAAGAAAAATACCGGCATCATCTGTAAACATACGGTTCGCCGTACTAAGTGGATGTTATAGAAGCGGCCCGGTTCGCACTATGTTTTGAAATCTATGCTCTCACCACCCGCGCTCTTCTCCCACGTCGGACTGCCACATGTGCCTTGATATCATGGGTCCATCACCAGGGGTTGTATTCATCCCGGTGTGTATTGTAAAGACCCTACACCTATAGGGAGTGTTCGGCATTGCGAGTTTGGCCTTATATGCATCAGCTTCGGATCATGTCTTTGGTCAAGAGTTGGGTTGCCCGAGTCCTGTTCTTGCTACCTTACGTTTCATTATATCGGCTAGGGTAGTAAAGGGAGAACTACTGCGATTGTGTCCCGACTAGCCTGGATGAACACCTCAGTAGAGAAAGCCGAAAACTGACTGTCATGATGCGGCAAGAGCTGGTCAACCACTCGATGACTTGTCGGGATCCTCGCAATTCCCTCCGTGTTAAACGAAGGACCGTCACTTTGGTCACGTATGTAAACGCACCACATTCGGATAACCGCGGACATACCAGGGGCTATATAGTAGCCCCACCGTCACACTCCTCTGGCTAAGTGAAAGTGTTAAAGCTCTATAGTCCGATTGCCTAGTTTACCGCACTTACACCTCCTACACGGACCAAGACTTCGGGTCAAGTGTGATCAAGTGCTTTTCCGAACACCCCCGTGTTATACGCAAGGGGGCTGAAGCCGACAACTGCAAACTTTCAGATTATGTAAAAAACCGGCCGCACAAGAGGCACCAAAATTTTTTAGGCAAAGAAGTATAAAAAACACAGCCTTAAAATATATCATAACACTGTTATTACAATTTTGATACAGTTTACTCGAATATAATATTTTTTGAACACTGACCCTCTATTAAGCGGGCACCCTCCAGAACATCTTCAAAGTATTGTTCTGTCATGTTAAGGTCCTTGCCTTCAGGTGGACTCTGTGCTACAATATCGGTGGCCGTCATCTTCGCCCGGTATATCTTGACACGGGCAAGGGCCATCTGTGCACCTTCTATGCACGTTGACCGCTTCGCAGCATCGATACATGGCACCGCATTAACAAGCTGCCGCACCAACCCAAAATAACTTTTCCATTGGGCCATTGGGCCATCTGTTCGTTCAACAGTGGATGCTTAAGCGTGTCAAATTGCGACCAAAATAGCTTTTCCGTTGCATGACCTTCTTGCGTGTGGAAAAACTGATTCGCATCGGCAACACTCTTCGGCAGATCCATAAAGGTGTCTGGAGAACTCCACTGCTGATTTAGCAGCGCATACTTCGGATCGCGAAACTTAGTTTGCAATAAAAAGGGCTTACCAGCCGCGATCTCCCTAGCTTGTCGGATCTCCTCCCGAGCTACTCTAGACTCAGACCGGGCTTCCTTTGCCTCTTGTAGGGCCTTGCCCAGATCGACAGTTTTTTTCTTTGTTATCTTTCTCCAGATTTCGGCATCGGCTAGTGGCATTCTCCAGCTCAAGTGCCAGGGTAGATATCCTCTCCTCGCACTGAAGCTGTCGTGGAATTGTCACGACAGATATCCTAGTGTGAGGACTTAGTCGTGAGGCTAACGCATCCATGTGGTAGCTTGAGAGGGGTTAAGCAGAATCGAGAGACGCAACAGAAGACAAGGATTTAGACAGCTTCGGGCCCCGGGAAACATCATCCGGTAACAACCCTACATGTTGTTTGTGGCTAAGTCTTGTTGTCATCACGAGGGAGTCCCCGTAAACCGGCTCCCCTAGTTATGTCTAACCCTTAAGATTATTTTCTCTCCCCTCTTGGGGTGCCCTGCCCCTCCTTATATAAGTTGAAGGGGCGGGTTACATGTAGAGTCCATCTCGGACAAAAACTTAAAGTATTTTGACTTCCCTTCATGGGATTCTTAACATCTTGGGTGAGGGAGTCCCGGATTAGGGGGTGTTCGGATAGCCGGACTATACCTCCAGCCGGACTCCAGGACTATGAAGATACAAGATTAAAGACTCTGTCTCGTGTCCGGAAGGGACTTTCCTTGGCGTGGAAGGCAAGCTTGGCAATACAGATATGTAGATCTCCTACCATTGTAACCGACTCCGTGTAACCCTAACCCTCTCCGGTGTCTATATAAATCGGAGGGTTTTAGTCCGTAGGACCCATCATCATCAACATACAATCATACCATAGGCTAGCTTCTAGGGTTTAGCCTCCTTGATCTCGTGGTAGATCTACTCTTGTACTACCCATATCATCAATATTAATCAAGCAGGAGTAGGGTTTTACCTCCATCGAGAGGGCCTGAACCTGGGTAAAAACATCGTGTCCCTTGTCTCCTGTTACCATCCGCCTAGACGCATAGTTCGGGACCCCCTACCCGAGATCCGCCGGTTTTGACACCGACATTGGTGCTTTCATTGAGAGTTCCTCTGTGCCGTCGCTATCAGGAAAGGATGCCTCATCCCGTCTTCAAAGACGATGCCATAATTAGGGAAGCTTTGGTTGTCGGCCAAACTCTCCGGCTAGGCGGTTTTCTTATGTCTGCCTGTTCGGCTGTTGCGACAACGATGACCTCTCGGGTCGTCAAAAGCAATCTTCATATCAACTCGGAACTCGCCGAGCAATTAGATCCAACGGAGCTCTCTTCCATAGACGAGCTCTTGGATCGCATCGCCGCCCTGGGGGTCGCTACGGATTACGACCGGATTGGGCTTAAACCCGATCCGAGAGAGATTAACTCTCCCCAAGTCACCCATCATGTTGTCGTGATAGAGGGACAATGCGGCGATCCTTCGTCTATCTTAAGGACTAGATACGTCCGGATTCCCGATCCCTCCAAGCCGGATACCCGCGGAGGGGAGGACATTACCCAAAACCCGAACTTAGAATCAGGCGACGGGCTAGATTCATCAGATAACATCCAGGAATCTGAACCTTAGAGTTCGGAAACTCCTTGGCCTCCGAGTCTCAGATTGGGTGAGGTTTCGGACTTAATTCTGCCCACCCGCCCAAACATAAGCGATCTATCCCAAATCAGGCAAAAGCCCAAAGAAACAGTACATTATTACTGGGCCAGATGCCTCCTGGTTATGAACAGGATAAAGGACTGCCGCGAGGAAGACGCAATCTCAATTTTCTGCAACAATTGCACGGACAAGGGAATCCTCAACGCCATAAGTCATCGTGATAATACACGCTTCACTGACTTGGCGTCCATAGTACAAAAGTACTGCGCAATGGAAAGCGCCTGGAAAACCGAAATAAAATTTTGGGACAATCCGGCCCTAAATAGAAACCCTGTCCGAAATAAAAGGGTATATCATCGTAAGACACCTGGGTTAAACACCAAAAAATCAAAACCCTCTACAGGGCACGAAACCGTACTGGAAGGATGGCTTAATGGACCCTCTAAAATTCATAGTACAGAGGACGCCACACCCACTCACAGCCTTAGGGCATGTTGGATACTCCGACAGGTGGCCAAAATCGGCGAAGATCTCCTAATACCGGAGGCCGCAGACAGCCACCCTGGGGACTCCAGTACAGTTTTAACAGTCTTCGAGACTTTCGCATCAAATAAAATGCGAAAAAGAACACTCTGCAACATTGCCGAAGTCTACCAAGTAGCAGCAATAAACCCATGGAGTGACACGGCTATTACCTTTAATGCCATTGATGAACCTAAATTCCGAATAGCCCGAGCACCAGCCGCATTCGTCCTCAGTCCGATAGTGGACGGCTTTCGCCTCACCAAGGTGCTCATGGATGGAGGCAGCGGACTGAACCTCATTTATGAGGAAACCCTTCAGAAAATGGAAATAGACTGGAACCGCATTGAGCGAAGCAGCACAACCTTTAGAGGAATAATCCCCAGTCGGGGAGCGCGCTGTACAGGAAAAATCACACTAGATGTGGTGTTCGGCACGCCGGATAATTACAGGTCCGAGGAGGTCACGTTCCAATTGGCCCCGTTCAGTAGCGGATACCACGCTCTGTTAGGACGGGAGGCATTTACAATCTTCCAAGCAATACCCCATTACGGGTACATGAAGCTCAAGATGCCCGGGCCAAACAGAATTATCAAACTCACTAGTGATCCGGACATAGCACTCCGCGCCGAGAACAAAACAGCCGCACTGGCCCTTGAGGCACTATCCGAAGCCCTAGCGACTGAGGAACTAACTGTGCTGCGCTCCACGATGAACAGGGACGATGTGATACTCGACAAAAGACCCAAGTCCACCTCCTTCAAACCAGCGGACGAAATAGTCAAATTCCAGGTCCATCCAACGGGCCCCAACAAGAGAGCTTCCATCGGGGCAAAATTAAACCCTGATGTAGACGCCGCACTGTGAGAATTCCTACGGGAGAACTGGGACATTTTCGCCTGGGACCCTTCAGACATGCCAGGAATCCCACGTAGGCTGGACGAACACAGCTTAAATATCCTAAAAGGATTCAAACCTGTCAAACAAGCTCTTCGGCGTTTTTCCGAACCCAAGAGACAGGCCATGGGAGAGGAGTTAGCCAAGCTACTGGTAGCCGGATTCATCAGAGATATAAAACATTCGGACTGGCTAGCAAACCTGGTGATGGTACCAAAGAAGGACAATCCTCGCGCCTGTGCGTCGATTTTAAAGACCTTAACAAGGCTTGCCCAAAGGATCCCTTCCCTCTCCCCCGCATCGATCAAATTATCGATGCTACCGCAGGACACGATTCATTGTGTTTCCTCGACACATATTCAGGCTACCATCGAATCAAGATGGCAGAGTCAGACCAAGCCGCAACGGCATTCATCACACCATACGACCCATTCTGCTTCAACACAATGCCCTTCGGGCTCAAAAACGCCGGTGCAACATATCAGCGCATGATTCACACATGTCTGGCAAACCATATCGGCAAAATAGTGGAGGCATACGTAGATGATGTGGTCGTAAAAACAAGACATGTCGAATCCCTAGTAGACGACCTGAGGCTCACATTTGATAACCTCCGAACATACGACATCAAGCTTAACCCGGAGAAATGCGTATTCGGCGTTCCAGCCGGAAAGCTCTTGGGCTTCATTGTATCTGGTAGAGCAATTGAAGCAAATCCGGCCAAGATCCGAGCTTTATCACAATTGGATATCCCAAAGGACCTCAAACAAATACAAAAATTAACCGGATGCGTGGCGGCTCTAAGCCGCTTTATATCACGCTTGGGGGAAAAGGCACTACCTCTCTACTGCCTCCTTCGGCGCTCCGAACACTTCGAGTGGATGGATGCCTCCACGGCCGGACTCGAAGAAATAAAAGCCATATTGGCAACCAATACTGTTATACATTGCAGCAACCCATCAGGTTGTAAGCGCGGTGCTCATCATCGAACGAGAAATGGACGGACACAAAATCCCCCTTCAAAAGCCGGTCTATTATGTGTCCACTATCCTCACTCCGTGCAAATCACGGTACCCGCATTATCAGAAAATTGCATACGCGGTATTCATGGCATCCCGGAAGCTGCGACACTACTTTCAAGAGTGTTCAATAACAGTAGCCTCGGAGGTACCACTTAACGATATCATAAACAACCGCGATGCAATGGGCCGGATTGCAAAATGGGCCATTGAGCTCCTCCCGTTCGACATAATTTATAAGCCACGGCGAGCTATGTAATTGCAAGTGTTGGCCAACTTCGTCGCAGAATGGATGGAGGTCGAACTCCCTAAAGAGTACGACGCATATTCAAACTGGATCATGCATTTCGACGGCTCCAAAATGTTGGCTGGTCTGGGGGCTGGCGTCGTTTTGACGTCCCCCACAGGAGACACAGTTCAATATATACTCCAGATTATGTACACAGACTCCAGCAATGCAGCCGAATATGAGGCCCTCTTACATGGTCTCCGGATGGCAGTATCCATGGGAATTCAATGCCTGGAGGTGCGAGGGGATTCGAACCTCGCAATATCCCAAATAAATGGAGACTTCGATGCCAAGGATCCAAAAATGGCAGCTTATTGCAACGCCGTCCTAAAAATGCCAGCTCGGTTTGAAGGGCTCGAATTTCATCATATAGCCCGGGAAAACAATCAGGCGGCAGATGTCCTGGCACGCATCGGCGCAAAACGCGATGTAATCCCCCCCAACATCTTCTTGGAAAGGCTGTCCAAACCATCCGTAGTATGGGAAGGGGACCTTGGCAATAGCAGCCCGGACTCAACTGCGCCGCCCGCTGCCGAACAATCTGACACAATTGGAGGATCTGCCAACGAGATCACACCTTCAGCCCACGTAATAATGGCCGTTATCGCCCCATGGACAGAGCCATTCCTAGCCTACCTTACTAGGTAGGAACTCCCAAAGGACCAAAACGAGGCACGCTGCATAATTCGGCGATCTAAAGCCTATAAGGTCCATGAGGGAGAACTTTATAAGAAAAGTACTACCGGAGTCCTTCAAAGGTGCATCTCCTAAGAAGAAGGGTGGAACCTTCTGGCTGAAATTCATGCCGGACTCGGTGGTCATCACGCCGCAGCTCGGGCCCTTGTAAGCAAGGCCTTCCGTACAGGGTTTTATTGGCCGATCGCCCGGGCAGACGCTCAGGACTTAGTCCAGCGATGCGTCGGTTGCCAGCTTTTTGCAAACCATAGCCATATGCCACCCACCGCCCTCCAAACTATCCCCATCACTTGGCCCTTCGCAGTCTGGGGGCTTGACATGGTGGGACCCCTTAAAGGTGGAACTCACAAGAAAAAAATACTTACTGGTCATGGTGGATAAATTCACCAAATGGATAGAAGTCAAGCCTGTCAAAACGGCCGAATCCAGACCAGTGATAGACTTCATATCTGGGGTCATACACAGTTATGGCGTCCCCCATAGCATCATCACTAATAACAGCACGATCTTTACGGCCGACGAGGTAAAACTCTGGTGCAAAAACATGGGCATCAAGCTCGATTATGCTTCAGTCTATCACCCCCAAACTAATGGTCAGGTCGAACGTGCAAATGGTCTTATTATGAGCGGCATTAAACCCAGATTAGTGCGGTCCCTTAGGGAATCTAATACGCACTGGGTAGAGGAGCTCGACTTCGTACTCTGGGTGCTGCGGACCATGCCGAATCGCACCACTGGATACACACTATTTTTCATGGCGTACGGCGTAGAGGCAGTGTTGCCCTGCGACATAATTCATGGCTCACCTCGAGTGCGCATGTACGAAGAAAGAGAAGCCGAGCTCAATCGGCAGGACAGTCTGGACGCCTTGGAGGAGGAGCGCGACGTGGCAAAAGCCCGTTCCGCATTTTATCAACAACAAACTTGAAGATATCAAAGCAGAGAAGTACGGGCCAAAATTTATAACGTTGGCGAATTAGTTCTACACCTGCCGGACAAGAAAAAGGACAAACTCAAGCCCAAATGGGAAGGTCCCTTCATAATTGACCAAGTCCTGACTGGTGGAGCGTACCGCCTGCGAGATGCGTCGGATAACCGACTCGAGCCGAACCCATGGAACGCAGCCCGTCTACGAAGATTCTATGCCTAGCGCCGGATTCCGTGTTCGTCTCCTTCCTATGTCCATTTTTTACATATATTTTCTGTCTTGCATTTCTCTCCTTCCCCACTTCTTTTCTTTTGTAGCCTTTAAAGGCTCATCAAACGACGCGCTATCCGCGCTTGCTAAACCTGGGGGCTCCTTTAAACAGAAGCTTATTTATACAGGCTTTTAGGCCCAGCACATGTGTCACGCTTCCACATGTACCTTTTATTCACCATTATATGCATCGATATGACTTAAGTTTTGGCCAAGCTGGGTTGCCTGGCTCCTGTGCTTACCCCTACGTTCCCGATTGTTCGGCTAGGTGGTAAAGGGAGCACCTCTGCGATTGTTACTGCCGGATAAGCCGGATGTGTAACTCAGACTGGGTGAAGCCGAAAGCTAGCGTTCTTAAGGGAATATTCGGTCGGTGAACTAAAAGATGATTTTTCACTTATTTTATTTATCTGCCCCCAGATGCTTTTCTGCTTTTTTCGCAGTTCGGACAAGCACTTTAGGGCATGCCTCCTAGGGAAAGGAACCCTTAACGGAACTATTCTCCCTAGAAGATGTTTCTTACTAACCATGTAATATAACATAACTAGTTGGGCACTTGTCTGATAAAGCACTAATGACCCCTACGCCTGGTCTCCATGCATGCCCCGGTTCTTACATAACCAAGCGGGTATTCGGACACACTCCGGTCTATCGGGTCCCGAGGTTGAAGCGAAAAGGTCCGCCATGACAAACGATCTACAATCCGGCTAGAAGGCATATTACATGTCATTTTAAAATTACATAGTCAATTTGACTGATGGTATTCCTCTTCAATACCATCTAATAGGCTGTCTAGTTTACAGTCCTGTTGGGAATATTTGGCGGCCAACTCTACCTGGCCGTACACTAAGCTCACGGGGATCTCCTTCCCATCGGCCCCCACAGGTCCGACCTCAGCCATGTGGTTTGGGTCAGCCTTCGTGTACTGCGTCTTCACCATGGCCCAGGCCTCCCTAGCGCCTTGACGGCAGGCCGATATCTTCCATAGTCGGAAGCACCGCCGCGCTCCCTTAAGCCTCTCTGCAAGCTCTCCAAGGCCTTCGAGCATGGAGACAGATGGCCACAAGGCCTGGGCGACGCCTTTCATCACCTGCCGAACTCTTTCGTGCAGTTGAAAGAGCTCGGGAAGAAGGTCACCCATAGAACCGGGCATTACCTCTGCAGGACGACATGTGAGCATACCTACAAGACATTACTATGTTAGTCGACTTCCTCGCCGAACTTTTTTTCTCAAAGTTCGCTGAAGCATTTACTAAAAATGCCACGTCGAAGCCGTAAATTCTCCTTTACAGAGTCCGATAGCTGGGCCCGAACATCATTTAGTTCCTCGCCCAGCTGGGTCTTAGCATCTTGGAGATTATTCTTCTCCTGCCTCACCCTTGTAAGCACGCTCTCGCCGGCCTTTAACCGGCGCAAGAGTTGTTGCTTGTCCGGATCCACTCCGGCACCATCTGCAGTAATATTGTCAGATTTGAACACACGCCGCACTTTACAGCATACATATCTTTTGAAGAGCATATTACCAGAGGAGGTCTCTTTGGCTTCCCCTGTCGCGGCTAGTGCGGCCTCAAGTTGGGCTTTGCACCCCTCCAGCTCCTGGGACAATTGGATATTCCTTTCTGCAAGATCCTGCATACCATATGATCCTTAAATCAGTTATTCTAACTGTTTCAAGCCTCAGGGGCTACTGGTATATATATAATTACCAAAATTTTCTTACCCGTATGTCTTTTACATATTGCTCCGTGGCTTTGGCTAGACCATCTCGAGCGGCACGGAGATGCGCATCTCCCAAATTGAAGGCATCCAACGCCTCTTGGGAGAAACAAGCGTCGCAAAGAACTGTCCGGCGACGCCTGTGGTTCATGGCGCTCTCTACCTCAGAATTGGTGGCAGACAGCCTGTCCGCATCCTCTGTCGGAGGAGCGTCCGGTGTGCGCCTCGTGCTCGCCTCCGTTTCTGTACCAGGCTTTCGAGCCTGGCTGGTGGAGGCACAGTTGGCAGCCTCCCCGGATATAGTCCGACGAGGTCTCTTCGTCCTGAAGAGAATACGAGCGTTATTATACCTTGACGGAATAGTACTTGGGAATGTGGTGGCGCGCTATACCTCTGCGCCGGCGTCCCAGTCCGGACAGAACTCCTTTTCAGCCCACGGGGCCTTTCTGCCCCTCGTTGGCTAGTCGCCGCAGGCTCGGCCTCCTATCTCAAGGATCTCCCCTGCAAAACACGGTCGTTATACGACAATCGAAAACACGCGAGGATGGATCCCTTTTCAAAGTGCTGGGACTTCAGCCTCAGTTACCTGTGAGACTGGGAGTAACCCTGGGTAGTCGGCCGTAATGGCCACCAAGGCATCATCGATGCTCAGTTGGTGAAATACCCCATCGATCAGCTCCACAGATATATCCGGATCCTCTTGAGAGGCCAGATCGAGGGACCGTTCCGGACCCTCGGGTTGTGGAGGAGGGCTGGTGATTTCTTTCACAGCCTGGCGCAGTTCCTGCGTCAGATCATGAGATGAGATGTTCAATAATGGGAATATGAAACGGGCGGGTAAGTATAAATCCACTTACCCAACTTGGAGGATTGTACATAGAAAATCCACCCTGAGGATCGACGCGGGAAAATTCCTCCTCTTCTCCCTTGTAGAAAGAGGACAAGATCTTTATTAGAGCGTCAGCTGAATCCGACCCCTTACTGCCGTAACGGGAAGCGTCGTCCTCCCCGTTGAAACCCCACATGGGGTGGCTTCTGTATTGAAGCGGTTGCACCCCCCGCATAATGCATGCGGCCATGACACCGATCATGGTCAGTCCGGAATGGGCTAGCAACCTTATTCGGCCCATCAGGTACATGACGTCCTTGTCACTTCCCTTCTGAGGGCTCCGTGGGCGCCAGCTTAGGCGCTTCTTCAGGGGAGCATTGTCTAAATCAGGAAGGCTAGTCCGGATGGGATCTGGCAGCGGGACATCGTCTATATAAAACCATTCTGAAGGCCAGTCCTTGGACGCCTTCTTCGGGGTTCCGGATAGATATCCGGTCCCGGCGACGCGCCATACTTCGGCTCCGCCCACTTGATATATTAACCCCTTTTGAGAGTGGGGCACAAGACAGAATAGCCTCTTCCACAGCGCGAAATGAGCCTCAACACCTAAGAATAGCTCGCAAAGGGCTACGAAGCCCGCGACATGCAATATGGAGGTGGGCGTGAGGTTGTGCAGCTGGAGGCCGTAGAACTCCAGAAGCCCCCGGAGAAACGGATGAATTGGAAATCCGAGTCCTCTTATTAAATAGGAGACGAGGCATACCCGCTCTCCTTTGGAGGGATTAGGGGAGCTCTTCGCTTGCTCTCCACCATGATAGGTGGCGAGCCCGGCTCTGACCGGAACCATATAGGCCGGGGGGAGGAATCCCTTGGTCTAGAGCGTCACAAGCTCGCTGTGCGGGATGGAGCACCTCTCCCAATCTCCAAGCTGGGGGTTGGAAGGGCGAGAGGAGGAGCTGTGGCGGCCGGCGATGATAGAATGGACCTCTGTTGGATGCGCTCTGAGGAAAACTCGCGAAGGGGAGAAGGTGTGATTTGGATCTAAATCCCCGTCCCTTTAAATAGGCGGCTCAACTACGCGGCTAAGGGTGTAAATTTAAAAACGCCCTGACTTGCAATGCCGAAGACAATTTGACACGTGGAAGACAGCCATTGTTGGGCATAGAAGTCGAGGGGTGCCACATCTGCAAACAAATCGGACATTATTCAATAGGTACACGGAATTTGGAACGGAACCCGCCTTGCAATGCCGAAGACAATTTGCGCACCAGACTTGTTGTCATTGAAGCCTGGTTCCGGGGCTACTGAGGGAGTCCCGGATTAGGGGGTGTTCGGATAGCCGGACTATACCTCCAGCCGGACTCCAGGACTATGAACATACAAGATTGAAGACTTTGTCCCGTGTCCGGAAGGGACTTTCCTTGGCGTGGAAGGCAAGCTTGGCAATACGGATATGTAGATCTCCTACCATTGTAACCGACTCCGTGTAACCCTAACCCTCTCCGGTGTCTATATAAACCAGAGAGTTTTAGTCCGTAGGACCCATCATCATCAACATACAATCATACCATAGGCTAGCTTCTAGGGTTTAGCCTCCTTGATCTCGTGGTAGATCTACTCTTGTACTACCCATATCATCAATATTAATCAAGTAGGAGTAGGGTTTTACCTCCATCGAGAGGGCCCGAACCTGGGCAAAAACATCATGTCCCTTGTCTCCTGTTACCATCCGCCTAGACGCACAGTTCGGGACCCCCTACCCGAGATCCGCCGGTTTTGACACCTACATTGGGCTTCTTAATGTCTCGGGCTTCTTAACCCCAGACGACTCTGTCTGCCAGGTTATGATCTGACTTAACATCTGCCGGGTTATGGCTGTCTGCCGGGTTATGATTGTCTGCCGGGTTATGATTGTGTGTCGGTTTATCACCTGGCCGGTTTAACTGTCTGCCGGTTTACCACCTGCTGGATTATCATCTGTGTTAACCATCTGTCTTAACTATTTGTCTTAACTCTCTGCTAGTTTACCATCTGCCGATTTACCAAGCCCCAGCCGGGTTATAACGCCGGCCGGGTCATACCGCGGGGTATATCCCATGCATTAGCCCCCAGTTTAATTTCGATTTATCCATGTTAAACTGATCCTGATCATCTTTAACTCCTTGCACTTTCCTTCTTCTAGAAAATCCGGGTCAATAAGACAGCTTCATAATCAATTTGCTGACATTGGTTTCCCACAGAGAAAAATTGTGAAGAACAATTCATTTGACTCAGCTCCCAATGCTTAAAAAATATTGGTCTTTGAAATACTCATCTGAATCTTCAGCCGGCTTGAAGATGTAAAACTAACCGGTTTATCATTGCCAAGGTTCCCGGTTTATAAATATTGATAGCACCAGGTCATAATTGTCGTTAACATTAAGCTTGAAAGTGTACCTCCGTTATGCATATCACTTGTAGCCCCGAAGTTTTAAGAAGGGAACGTAGTAACAGCTTAAGACTTGCTTAAATATAAATTTTACAACCTTGAGAACATCCGATTTGTTCATCTCAGTCATGAGTCATAAACTGAGTATTCCACATATGTAGCCGCCAAGTGTCAGGTTGTCATGCTTGCCGCAACCTGGGACTTGAAATTGCCTTATGCTCATAAAAACTTAAATTTGACAGGAGCAATTGGTAGCCCCCAAGGGCCGGCTCATTATGATGTGATCAGGCGGGTCTTCAACAAGGCCAGTAAAATGACTTTGCATTAGCCCCCAAGTGTCATGGTGCATGCTTGCAGCGACATGAGACATGCATATTTGATGTACTCTCAACTTGAATAATGTAGCCCCCAAGTGCCGGGTCGTAAGCCTGCAGCGACTCGGGACTATTCCTTTGTAGAATAAATCATACCCATTGATAAAATAATATCCATTGCGCTGAAGCGACATTGAAAACCTCAATCATAATATTGATTATTAATAACCGTAATAAATATCCATCCATGTTTGCTATTTGAATAATATAACCCAATGATTTATAAGCGCATGATTCCAATAGCGCAATCCAAATAGATACTAGCGACTTAACATCCAAAGCCAGACCGGGTTAATAAACACCGGATATTTTCTCATCATACACTGGCGAATTATAGTTAAAAACCAGGCCGAGTTAATAAACACCGAATATTATCTCATACTGGCAACTTATAGTCAATGCAAGGCCGGGTCAATAAACACTGAAGAATTATCTCATACTGGTGACTTATAGTCCAAGCCAGGCCGGGTCAATAAACACTAGAGAATTACTATGTCACAAAAGACAACGTCTCAAAAAAGACGTTCAAAGCAAATCAACAGAAAAAATCCAAGGCTTTCATAGGCCGCCGAGCCAAAATATCTTCTTCAATGAAACTAGTATTAACCACTGGAAGGTACGCGCTTTCCGTTAGCCGGCACTCACACTACCACTTCGACATTTTAACCCAGATAAGTTCAGTTCTTATTTAAAGATAGACTTATCAGGAGTATGCGGGGTCAGAGTGCATCAAGCATCACAGGCCGATTTATCCAAGTTTCAAGGAAGGCGGCTTTAACAACCTGAGCTTCTCCTTGCTATCCGTAAACCGTGCCCTCTCATGACAGACCGACGTTTTAACCTTAACAAGTTCAGGGTCTTTGCTTGAAAAGATTGACTGTTAAGAGTTCGCCGGGTCAATCAGGATTACCTGATGGAGAAGCATCCGGCATACAGGCAGGATAACCCGGGGTTTTAGGTGAATACACCTGGCTTCGAAGCCTGGCTTTTATATCCTATCACAAGGGTTATAGAAACTCTTGTTCGTTAGAACAGAAAGATCCCCCAAGCAATATTTTGAGCTCTGCTCAAGGGGCACCTATGTTTGAGTTGTGCTTTTGCAACAGACTCTCTTTAGTCCCTTTAACTTTTTCTGAGAACTCGAACTTTTGCGAGAGATAATATTCTTATTGAGCCGGATTTTTAAACCGGATATTGAGAGCTTCAGAGCTTTGTGGGATACAGATTTTCGCTGAACCAGATTGTAAACTGGATATTTGAGAGCTTCAGTGAGACTGACTTCCATTGAGCCGGATTTTAAACTGGATATTTGAGAAGTTCAGAGCTTTGGGGGATAGAGATGTCTCTTGAACCGGAATCCTTTCTGGTGACCCGGAACTTCTTCATTGAGCCGGGATTTTGTAATTGTCATATACTTTTTAAGCCAGAAATTTTCTGACGGCCTTTAAATTTTCACCAATATAGCAGTAGCCTCTGGGACCGAGTTATCTTTCCCTCCATCGTCCTGGGGGTTCTTGAATCTGCTGAAACTGGCAAGATTTGCTGAGTCATGACATCGTAGCCCCCGAGTCTTAAGGCGACTCGAGGAGTTGTCTTGAGATTCTCCGTATTTAACCATAGCAGAAGGTATATATCATTGATGTTGATAACGCGATGTTAATCCTCAGAAGGTTGAGGTGACTGCGGCGGGTTATAAATGATCCCGTATGAGCCGTGTCAGCAACTCGGGCAATGGTTCCTTCCAACTGGCTGTTTGAAGTTGACCAAACTGTAGTGGCGGCGACTTGTGCACATGTCCATTGAGCCATCCAGTGTAGACGGCGGCTGATAATATATGATAATTTGCCTCAAATTTGTGTGAAGAAAACCGCGCTACCCAAGCAGTGACTTGCTCATACTCAATAAACAGCTTATGCAGACAGGTGCGGCCCGGTGTGTTGATGTAGATCAGACCGCAAGGGCGGCAGCGTAAGCACTTCTGTTGAGCACGACAGCACGGATAAATGTTAATGCAAAATGACGATGCTATGCACTCCACATCCGCGATATAACTCCACTTTGGCGGTGAATAATTGTCCTGATGTATTTGGATGACAGATGATCTTGTCGTCTCTTTAATGATCATGAAACAAAAAATATTAAAGGGAAAATAGTTTTTCTCAGAGGAATTTTAAGGTACGTCAAAAAAAAAATAAGGTGGATAGCACCTGATATTTTTTCCTGGGACATCAAGCCAGCCGTGTACGTCGTTGGTGTCCGAATTTTACTGCTTCCACGATTTTTTTAACGCCCTTGACTTTTCCTTCATTTCCTTCTTTCCATCCAGAATGAGTGCAGGGGAAGCAGGGCTCCTTTTCTGTCGGAGCGAGCGGCGAGAGCCCGCGGGGCCGGAGCTGGTCACAGCAGAGGCGGCCCCGGAGCAGTACTGGCGTGGGCGCGGGGCGGTTTAGAGCGGGGCGATTCAACGGGGCAAGGAGAGGCCCGGCGGCCCGAGGAAGCATGAGTTGCAGAAGGCCCAGTACGAGCGATTTGACGTGGCAACAGGGGTGACTAGCAGGTGAGCTCAAGGCGGTCGACTGGCGAGGCGATGCTAAACCGGTGGCGGGTTGAAGAGGCGCGGCTGCGGAGGCCCGCGGTCACTGCTCGGGGTGCGGCGGTTTGAGGCGCCGAGAGACCGGCTTACAGGTACGAACTGGCAGAGCGCGGCAACTCGGCAAGGCGGCGGCGACGGTTTTGACCCGGAGCTACGGTCCACAACCAGGGGCGGGCCCAGGAATTCAAGACCGTGTATTCAAATTTTGAAAACTTTTTTGGAGGCGTAAAGCCTTCCTTCTGGTGCGTAAAACTGATTATAACAACGTATTGTACTAGTTATAAACTATATAAAAGATACCACATAATATATTATATTCATAAAAAATGATCATAACTTGGTATTGTTCGACATATAGAAGTAAAAAATTGTTCGACATATCATGGCAAAATCTAAGATATATAGAGGATAGAAAATAGTAAATGATAAAAAAAAAGCTTACAAATTACATGATAACTTTGCGATCCTTGATGCTCTGGAAATGAGTGATGATGTCCTCATCCTTAACTTGCAAGAATTTATAAACATTCTCCCATCACAAACTTAAATGGAAAATTGCACATTCTCATGTCTAAACAATTCATAATTGGCTGCAAACTAGTCTTTACTTAACCTATAATTCAATAAGAAAGTCAAGTGGTGAAAATACTTACTTAGGAGCCGAACTATGCTCCTGCAATAGTGCAGCCTGCTGGACAGTGAGAAGAACCGTGCCTGTTGCCTACAAAATCAGAGTGACAGAACCTACAAAAGTAAAAAAAAGAGACATAACCTGTAAAATGAATTCAGTGCCACTTTAGGTTCAGAGATGAGATGATTCAGAAATTGGAAGTTGGTTGTTCCTTACAAAATCAGTGCTTGTGTATTTGAAACTGAATCAATGCGGTATGTTCGCTGTTGTCGTTGCCTGCTTCTGTGCTTTAGGTTCAGAGATGAGAAAATTCAGAGCTTAGAACAGAAGGGATGCAGGGAGAGGAAGCGAGGGGTTCGTCGCGGCGGACCGGCGGCGCTCCATGCGCACGCGCGTGAGGCGACGGCGGCAACAGCCCTGCCGGCCGGCCGGCGCAGTGGCTGTGGCGGCGGCCCGACAGTTTGTGTGCAATCTGCGGATGCGGCTATGGCAGAGCAGCGGAGGTGAGGTGCCGGTTCATCTCGCGTCTGATAGATCGATCTATTTTTTGGCGACGATGTATCCGCGCGACGCTTCTGGGCCAAGGTGTGGACTCGAGGAGAAGGTGGGCTACTGGGCCAGCCTATGTTTTGGGTTTATAAATGCTTACCAAGCACGTTGGCATCCCTAAAAAAACAAAAAAAACCAAGCACGTTGGCGTACCAATTTCGTTTTTTCTTATACTGACACAGTATATATGCTATATATACCTAATTTTTTGCAAAAACAATGGGTATTCAGTTGCATACCCTTGAATTGAGGTGGGCCCGCCCCTGTCCATAACAGCGCAAGTGAAGATGGAGGCGAGTGGTTCAACTGCGCCGGTTCAGTGCGGCTGTGGGCGAGGAGGCCCCCGGCAACTCAAGGCGTCTGCCACAGCAGCCAATTAATTGGAGAGGCGCGGCCGTGGCCGGTTTAGCGCGACGACGAGGGGGTGGCTTGCGGGAGAACTGCCCCAAGGCAGCGGCTGTGGCGTGTTCGGTTGGCCTGACCTGGCAGCAGAGGGGCGCAAGGCGGGTCAACATCACGGGCCGGCGATGCGGCAAGTCACCGCAGCAGCGGAGGAATTAGGCCTGCAACAGAGGGCGGCTCACAGCACCGGTCACCTCGACCAGGCGCTTCAGGCGGCGGTAGGTCCCAGGATGGTTTTGTTGTGTTTGTGTCGAATATTGTGTACTAGTTGGGTTACGCTTGGACTTGGTGTTGTAGTGTGGGTAGGATACTTGTAGTGTCGGAGTCGGACACGTTGTACCCTTGGCCTCTTATATATGAGGAGGCACCCCACGTTGTAACCCATGACGACTAGATAGCGACAGGCTCGCAAGGGGGTGCCGGCGGCTTGTGCCGGCGCCCGGGTGGCCGGTGTTGCGGTATCTCGGGGAGGAGCGCCCGTAGTCATTGCCCCGGGGAGTAGGCGAGTTCGCCGAACCTCGTTAACAAATCTCGGTGTCGTCATTGTCTGTGATTGCTTGTTCCTCGATGGATCGACCGCGTAACTCGGATTTATTCTAACAAGTGGTATCATGAGCAAGGTTACGAGAAGACGTTGTGTGTTGATCTGAGGAAGAAGGAGCAGTCTCGTGGTTGGATGCCTGGAGGTGGTGATTTGCAGCTGCAGGTCGTGAGATCGGCGACTCGGCGTAAAGCAGTTTAGAGGCGGCGTGTCGCGCTGCAGGCGGCGTGTCGTGAAGCGCAAGGCGTGTGCGTGGGCTGCGGCCCAGGAGGAAAAGCCGGCTCGTGAGCGCGTACGCGTGCGTACGGAGGTGCGCAAGACCGGGTCGTATACAGCCAGGTATGTTCGAGATTTGTTTTGGAAACAAAAACAGGACCGAGTCCTGGTGGGGCTCGTGTACGAGGCAGACACCGTGCACTTGCACTTTAAAAGGCGGCCGCAGGGACGCACCGTACAGAGAGAGAAACAGATCGAGATTCAGCGGAAGAAAAAGCCATCGCTGGTTGCATCCATTGGAAAGCAAGGGCTTAGGCAAAGCAAGATCGCTAGTATTTTGGAGTTAGCCAAGGGAGCACTTTCACTTGAAGACCAACTGGTTTGTTGATTGCTAGTAGTACGCGGAGGTTTCGTTCGTGTACCTGGGGATCAGGGGAAGACTGCTCGGTAATTTTTCCAAGGTCAGTCGTACAAAGAACCATGGCGCCATCGGGTACCAGGTTTGAGGTGGAGAAGTTCAACGGAACTGGAAGCTTTGGGTTATGGCAGACAAGGGTGAAAGATTTGTTGGCACAACAGGGATGCTTGAAGGCGTTGTTGCAGGAAGCCAAGCCAGCTAAGATGGAGGCTGATGACTGGCAGGAGTTACAGTTGAAAGCAGCCGGGACTATACGGTTGTGTCTGTCGGACCAGGTTATTTATCATGTGATGGATGAGAATTCGCCGAGGAAGATCTGGGAGAAGCTGGAAAGTCAGTTTATGTCCAAGACTGCGACGAACAAGGTGTATCTGAAGCAAAAGTTGTATGGGATGAGGATGCAGGAGGGGTCAGATCTTGTGAAGTATATGAACGCCTTTAATCAAGTCGTGACGGATCTAGCACGCTTGGGTGCGACGCTTGACGACGAGGATAGGGCAATTCTGCTTCTTTGTTCATTGCCATCATCCTATGACCATTTGATCACTACTTTGACGCACGGCAAGGAGACCGTCAAGAATGAGGATATTACTGCGGCATTGCTATCTTATGATATGAGAAAGAAGAACGCGGTGGAAGTCTCTCATGGTGAAGGTTTGCTAGTCAAGAGTGAGCAGTGGCGGAAGGGATATGAGGCTGGGAAGAACAAGAAAAAGAAAAAGAATATATAGTGTCACAAGTGTAAGCAGTGGGGACATATGAGAAAGGACTGTCCAGAACTCAATGGTGGGGCCAGTGCTAATAAGGCAACTCAGGGTGATGACTCAGACAACAGTAGTGATGTTCTCATAGTATCAGATAGGCGGTCAACCAAAAGTGAAGAGTGGATGTTGGATTCAGCTTGCTCTTTTCATGCGACACCCAACAGGGAGTGGTTCTCTTCGTACAAGTCTGGTGAGTTTGGTTTAGCCTATGTGGGCGATGACACAGATTATCGTGTTGCTGGAGTAGGTGACATCAAAATCAAGATGTTTGACGGAGTTGAGCGGACGCTTCGGGGAGTCAGGCATGTGCCAGGGCTAAAGAGGAATCTAATTTCGCTTGGTGTTCTTCATGATTGTGGTATGGTATTCCGTTGTGATCGGGATAGAAAGACCATGAGAATCATGGAAGATGAGGTGACCGTGATGATTGGAGCGAGGACGGCTTCGCATCTTTACAAGTTGCAAGGGAGCACTATTGCAGGTGGAGTCACGGAGACTGGAGTTGCGGGAGTAGCAGCGGGGTCTCACGGCGGCGGCGGGTCTGGGGCAGACTCGTCGAGTAGCTCTCAGTAAGCTACAAAGAAGACAACACAAGTCCGGAGTACATGAAAGTTTGACGCATGGACAAATTCAATGTGGTGGAGAATATTCGCCAAGGTGGAGTTTGTTGTGTTTGTGTCGAATATTGTGTACTAGTTGGGTTACGCTTGGACTTGGTGTTGTAGTGTGGGTGGGATACTTGTAGTGTCGGAGTCGGACACGTTGTACCCTTGGCCTCTTATATATGAGGAGGCACCCCACGTTGTAACCCATGACGACTAGATAGCGACAGGCTCGCAAGGGGGTGCCGGCGGCTTGTGCCGGCGCCCGGGTGGCCGGTGTTGCGGTATCTCGGGGAGGAGCGCCCGTAGTCATTGCCCCGGGGAGTAGGCGAGTTCGCCGAACCTCGTTAACAAATCTCGGTGTCGTCATTGTCTGTGATTGCTTGTTCCTCGATGGATCGACCGCGTAACTCGGATTTATTCTAACAGGTTTACGGCGAAGGTGCGCGGGTCAAGGCACCGGGTAAGGTGGAACCTGTTGAAGCTGGGGTAAACCAGCAGGAAACAGCGGCTCAAAGCGAGGCGCAGGTAGTAGTTCAGGCGACTCGCAGCTTGGAGGCAATGCGAGGGCAACTTCGAGCACGGCAGCTGAGGTAGTTCAGTCACTGGCGGCTTGAAAATATAGTCATGGTGGCGGAGGCAACCCTTCAGTCAGGCAGGTCAGCGCACGGCGACTTGGTGCAGGGGAGGTAAGTTGTAGCAAGGTCGGAATTGGAGCAGGCACGTAGGACGAGGACCAAGCTCAAGCTCGTGGCTGGCCTATTTCAGAGTGTAGAAGACCCGCTGGTCAATGGCAACAAAGGCACGACGGCTGTAAATACATGAGGCGACTCGAAATATGCGCAGCGACGGTGAGTCGGTGTCCGACCGGTGACTTTGATGGGTGACGATAGCAGTAGTGCAACGCCAGCGCGTGATGGTGGGTCGTCCATCTCCCCGGTCCAGTTGTAGTCATGTCTGAGGTGATGCGGTCAGCTGAGGCGGCCTACAGTCCCGGCCATGGTGATTGGTGGTGCTCGTGGCGACTTAACGGAAGCGCAAACAGGGTTGGAGTCAATGAGAGGCCATGGCGACTTAGTGGCGAGGCACGGCTGAACCGACGGCAGGCTGAATCGGCATGGCACAACGGCAACTGTATTTGATCACGAATTTTGACTGATGGAGCACCTCAGATTGGCCCAGTAACGCTTCGTAAAATAGTACTTAATCCGAACAAGTTTTCTGAGAACTTGTGCCTGCGCGTGGCGATGTACTAGCCCGGCGATTTGGAAACAGCCACGAGCGAGATAGCTTGGTACGGTCATGAGGGTGGTGACCATGCAGCAGCGGTATGACCGGCCCGAGGAAAGGTGATACGGTCGGAGATGGCTGGCAGACCAAGGAGTCGTGGTTCAGACACGGCTCAGTGGAAACAATGTCGGCCTGTGAGGGCGGGTTAAAACGGACCGGCGGTTCATCGGAGGGATGCCAGCAACCCGGAGCGAGCAGGAGCAGGTCCGACAGAAACGATCCAGCCATTCCTGGAGGGTGAGTCGGCAGCAGCATTTGAGTTCGTAAAGATATCTTAATCCGCTTCCGGGAGCCGGTCCCCCGACTCTGATCCAACTTATCCTAATATTTGACAGGTTAAAAGGTCGTCAGCACATGTGAGCTGCAGCCTTCATGTATCCACCAAAACTGAAACTTGTGTATCTCCAAAAGCCTATTGAGTTACAGCCGAGCGACGGGCGACTCGGGAAGCGCCATGAAGCGGAGTCCAACTCGGAAACAGAGGCCGAGCAATGATGATGAAGTCTGGCAAGGCAAAGACCGGCGGGGCACGCGCAGCGCGGCGGCTTGGCCACGAGGAGGATGGAGCACAACCAGGGCGGCTCGGACGCGGGTCGTAGGGGAGGTAGATTTGAAACGGCGTTGTCAAGGGGAGACCGTGGCGGCTCGTGGTAGTCTCTGCGGTCGTAACTAAGCAGGGTAGTAGTAGAAGTAAGGGGCACGGCGGAGCCAGCAGGCGTAGCCGGTGGCGGGTCGCGTCTGCGACTACTCCGGTGCAGCTGCAGCTTGGGAACCGGCGAGAACGAGCAAGGGCACATAGCGACTGCAGAAACGCGGCCGGCCCAAGGTTGCAGACCTGCGGCGACTTGGAGCAGAGGGTGGCTCGGACGCGCGACCCGCTGGAGGTAGAGTCCGGTTTGAAGACGGTTGTGGGGGAGGCGACTTGAGGTCAGAGTCGAGGTCGGGGCGGCTCGTGGCGCGGCCTTGGGCGCGACGGCGGTGGTTGATGTGAAGCTTGAGGCGAGGCTACTTCATGGATGTAGCGGCTCAAACCGGCGAATTGATCACTCCCCGTTTGTATCTTCTGGGTCGTGGTAGTCTTAGATGATCCACGGCGACCGGCGACTCGACGAGGCCGAACAAGATGCCGCTCGAAGCCACAGATGCAGAAGTGACGGGTCGGCTTGGAGCAGCCCGGAAACAACCCGGAGACGGTTTGGGCCACTGAGACGAGGATCCTGGAAGCACGAGGCGCCTTACAACGGAGGTTTGGATTCGACCGAAACGAGGCCAGCTCTCTGAGTGACAGTTGAGATCGGGGCGGCCGCTTGGCGACCGCGATGATGTGTCAGAGGCCGCGCAAGACTGCACAGAGGCAAACCCCGGTGACGATGGCTTGCAGTGGTGGCGATTCACCGACCGAGATTGCGCGAGGCCGTGTCCACCCTAGGTCTTCCTTCCGGGCCATGGTTGTTTGACCCGGACATAGATTGACTTGACATGGTTGCTCATCTCGGCGGATTGCAGCGATTAACATTAAACTCCACCTACTGTAAATCTGGATCGATGAATCTTGAAGTTGATGCAAAATCCTTTCAAACCGGTTCTTCTTCATCCGGAAGCTTGCAAACTTCTCGATCCCTGTGAGAGATCCCTCCAAGAACTCAACACCACCGTGCGCGAGCCCCATGGTGGGCGCCAACTATCGTGGAATTGTCATGACAGATATCCTAGTGTGAGGAGTTAGTCGTGAGGCCAACGCATCTATGTGGTAGCTTGAGAGGGGTTGAGCGGAATCGAGAGACGCAACAGAAGACAAGGATTTAGACAGCTTCGGGCCCCGAGAAACATCATCTGGTAACAACCCTACATGCTGTTTGTGGCTAGGTCTTATTATCATCACGAGGAAGTCGCCGTAAACCGGCTCTCCTAGTTATGTCTAACACTTAAGATTATTTTCTCTCACCTCTTGGGGTGCCCTGCCCCTCCTTATATAAGTTGAAGGGGCGGGTTACATGTAGAGTCCATCTCGGACTAAGACTTAAACTATTCTGACTTCTCTTCATGGGCTTCTTAACATCTTGGGCTTCTTAATGTCTCGGGCTTCTTAACCCCAGGCGACTCTGTCTGCCAGGTTATGATCTGACTTAACATCTGCCGGGTTATGATTGTCTACCGGGTTATGACTGTCTGCCGGGTTATGATTGTATGCCTGGTTATGATTGTCTGCCGGTTTATCACCTGTCCGGTTTAACTGCCTGCCGGTTTACCACCTGCCAGATTATCATCTGTCTTAACCATCTGTCTTAATTGTCTGTCTTAACTCTGTACCGGTTTACCAAGCCCCAGCTGGGTTATAACTCCGTCCGGGTCATATACCGCGGGGTATATCCCCGACAGAAGCCATGCGGTCAGCTCTACTTTCAATTTGGCGGTTGCCTTTTCGGCAGCTGCATTACTCCTTCTGGCTTGCTCCTTGGCCCGGGCAAGTTCCGCCCATAGGGTCTCAACTGCGACGGCACCATCTGCAGTTATGCATAAACAAATTTTCAGCATAACTCTCATCTCACAATGTTAGCATATACGGAGTGCCCCAAAGACATACCTTGTGCCTCGTCAAGCCGCCTGTTCATAAGTGCGATGTCATCATCCGCCACATCAACTTTCTGCTTCAAATAAGCTACCTCAATAGCTTAGGCAGCCCCACGAATGTGACAACCTGTGTTTCAATTAGTCATATCATTTCCTGGGCATATATTTAATCCTCTGATCGCATTCCTTTGGATGGAAACCAGAGTCTCAGGGGCTACTATCCATACACATGTGCAATTTGCGCTTACAATATAACTGAAATTACACTACGTAGCTCGAAGCCTCTTAGTAGGCCAGAAAAGGCATCATTCAATCCGCTTTTCATGGACCGAACTCTTTCCAATACCGTACCCATCAAGGTACGATGTTCCTCTGAGACGGATGCATGTTGCAAGATGTCCATCAATGCATCCGGCGTCCCTCAGACATTTGATAGTCCGGGACTCGTGTTGTTCCCTGTAGGGGCCGCACACCCTAGACCTTGGGTGGCCGAAGTGTTACCTTCGGCCCCGGTCTTCACTGCCCCTTGCGCCGCTTGTAGATCGGGTAGGACCCTCCGGGACGACACCTCGGCGATGTCTGCCTTATCAGGGAGGGAAATCTATGGAGGCGTCTCGCTCTCCATCATCTTCGGAAGTAGATCCCCCGAGGAAGAGGACTGTTGAGGAGGCTGTGTGCCGGACTACAATCATGAGTTTAAAATATTACCCTTATAGCCCAGAAAGAATGGGACACCTTTAAAATGCCCGGATTCACTTTCGATGCGGCTGAGGGCCTATCTTTACGGGATGACTGTATGTCAGCATCACCCCCTGACTGGGATACCTTCCCCCGCTTAGAAGTTTCTCTTTCCGAGTCTTCGGAGGCGGCCCTTTTCTTCCCATAGGAAGAAGGGATGTCAGATCGTCCTCCCCTTCCATCTTTGGAAGTGAGGGTTCCAATCTTCCTGGACAAATCGCTCGGTGAGCATCCAGAGTGGAATCTGCCTTGGGCCTCTTCGTCCTCCTCCCTATCTTCCCCAGCTGGCACTTGGTACGGCACCGGCGCCAGCATCCTTGTTAATACCGTATTGGCAGTATCTTCGGGAAGTGGAGCCACACACCTGATCCTCTCTGCTTTCTTTAGCCAGCCCTGGCCGGATAGAGTTTGATCAGTACATAGGTATGAATAAATTGACTAAATTGTGTTTGGAGGGCGAGTACTTACCAGAGTATCCGGATGATTACAGTCAAGACCAATGTCTTCTGCAGTGTTCGGCCACTGATTTTGTGTGCCGAAGAACAATTTCCACATCTCTCTGAGCATTTTGCTGGAGAAGTGATGAAGAGTCCATGGACCTTCCGGATTAAAATCCCACATGCGGAGAGGACGTCGCTGACAGGGTAGGATCCGACGGACTAGCATTACTTGGATTATGTCGGTAAGGCCGATGCCCCTCTCAATGAGGCTCCTAATGCGGCTTTGTAGCGTCCGCACTTCATCAGTAGATCCCCAGTCCAGCCCCTTGTTAACCCATGATGCGAGCTGCGGCGGAGGGCCGGGTCGAAACTCAGATACGGCCACCCTCTTCGTACCACGGGGTTCGGTGATGTAAAACCACTCCCGTTGCCATGAATCTGAAGATTCAATGAAAGAGCCCTTTGGCCAAGTAGGGTTGATGAGCTTGCTTATTGAAGCGTCTCCGCACTCCGCTTGTTTTCCGACGATCACCTTCGGCTTCACATTAAAGGTTTGGAGCCATAAGCCGAAGTGTGGGGAAATACGGAGGAAGGCCTCGCATGTGGTGATGAACGATGAGAGGTGAAGGAAGGAGTCCGGTGCCAAATCATGGAAATCTAGCCGGTAATAAAACATGACTCCTCGAACAAAGGGATGAAGAGCAATCCCGAGCCCTCGAAGGAAGTGGGAGATAAAGACGACCCTCTCATTGGATCTGGGAGTGGGAATAACCTGCCCTTGAGCAGGGAGCCTATGGTAGATTTCAACGGTCAAGTATCTTGCCTCCCTGAGCTTTGAGATATCTTCCTCTGTGATAGAAGAGGCCATCCATCGACCCTGAGAGGCGGATCCAGACATGGCTGGAAGATCGAAGCGATTGGATTGACCCTTGGGTATTGAAACTTGAGGTGAGAGGTAGGGGATAGAACTAGCGTGGAAGGAAAAAGGCAGGCCTTAACCCCTTTATAAAGGCGAGGAATATCAAGCGTCCCAACCGTGGCCTTAAAACATGCCTATTCCTAAGGAATTGTACCGACAGAACGTTTGGGTTACTCACGCCCGTGTTGATGAAAATCCCGCAATAGAGGAACACGATCTCTGTTTCGACAAGACGTGCCAATAAAAACTGCCTCCCAAAATGTGGACTAGCAGGTTGGATTTAAAATAATAGACAAGTTGTGACATAATGTCGTGCTATAAAAAGCTGTCAGTGGATTGGGCTCGTGAAATATTACAATCCCTACGGTTGTGTGTGTGAAAATTTGTTTTGCAGAGACGAACATGATTCTTGTGTTCAGAATTTACTTTGGAGTATTCAGAGAAGGAACCCGCTTTGCAATGCCGAAGGCAATTTGCACGCCGGACTCATCATCATTGAAGCCTGGTTCAAGGGCTACTGAGGGAGTCCAGGACTAGGGGGTCCTCGGACAGCCGGACTATATACTTTAGCTGGACTGTTGGACTATGAAGATACAAGATAGAAGACTTCATCCCGTGTCCGGGTGGGACTCTCCTTTGCGTGGAAAGGCAAGCTTGGCGATTCGGATGTCTAGATTGCCTTCTCTGTAACCGACCTTTACAAACCTAGCCCCTCTCGGTGTCTATATAAACCGGAGGGTTTAGAGTTCTAGGGTTTAAGTCATATCAATCATATTCTCATAGGCTAGACTTCTAGGGTTTAGCCATTACGATCTCGTGGTAGATCAACTCTTGTAACACTCATATTCATCAAGATCAATCAAGCAGGAAGTAGGGTATTACCTCCATAGAGAGGGCCCGAACCTGGGTAAACATTATGTCCCCCGCCTCCTGTTACCATTAGCCTTAGCTGCACAGTTCGGGACCCCCTACCCAAGATCCGCCGGTTTTGACACCGCCAAGCGAGCCCTACCCCCCAGGGAGGGTGCTTCTGTCTTGTTGTTGACTCGTGGACCCCCCTGATGTGAAACTGACGCCAAAAATTCGTATAAATATAGAAACCCCCAGAATAAACCAAGATCGGGAGTTCCGCTGCTGGAAGCCTCTGTAGCCATGAAAATCCAATCGGGACCCTGTTTCGGCACCCTGCCGAAGGGGGAAATCGTCACCGATGGCCATCTTTATCACCCCGGCGCTCTCCATGACGAGGAGGGAGTAGTTCACCCTTAGGGCTCAGGGTATGTACCAGTAGCTATGTGTTTGATCTCTCTCTCTCTCTCTCTCTCTCTCTCTCTCTCTCGTGTTCTTGATTTGGCACGATCTTGATGTACCACAAGCTTTGCTACTATACTTGGATCTTATAATGCTTTCCCCCCTCTACGTTATTGTAATGAATTGAGTTTTCCCTTTGAATTTATCTTATCGGAATGAGTCTTTAAGGATTTGAGAACACTTGATGGATGTCTTGCATGTGCTTATCTGTGGTGACAATGGGATATTCACGTGATCCACTTGATGTATGTTTTGGTGATCAACTTGCGGGTTTAGTGACCTTGTGAACTTATGCATAGGGGTTGGCACACGTTTTGGTCTTGACTCTCTAGTAGAAACTTTGGGTCACTCTTTGAAGTTATTTGTGTTGGTTTGAATAGATGAATTTGAGATTGTGTGACGCATATCATATAATCAAACCCGCAAGTATCTAGGTGACATTAGGGTTTTGGTTGATGTCGGTGGGAAACGACACCTATGGGATCACAAGAATCCCTACTACGGTTGCCGGGGCGCGAGGTTGCGAGGAGAGCAGGATTAACAGTCAGCACAAGGATCATTTACCCAGGTTCGGGCCGCGAGGATGCGTAAAACCCTAGTCCTGCTTTGGTGGATGTATTGAGTGTTCTTGAGCTCTCGAACTAGCTATGGTGGTTGTGCTGTTCCAAAGAGACGAATCCCTCTCTAGTATGCCATGAGCCTCCTTTTATAGACGAAAGGGGCTGCCACAGTGACACACATGAGGTGGAAAGGCCTATAGTACTGCGGGCTTATCGCCCGTATTACAGGACAAGACGCATTTAATGCGATGCTTAGGTTTCCCTTAGCTTTATCGGGGATTGGAACGAGGCCCATCCCGTCCGTCGCCGCTCCTCCTCGCTTCGACACGTGCCCTGGCTAGCGCCGCATGCAGCACCATGTAGGCAGGCAGGCAGCTGAGGTGGCGCGGTGGTAGGGTCTTCACGAAGATCTGCATGCCACCACGCAGGCGCTCGGTGATCTGGCCTGGAAGCTGCATGTAGCCACGCAGGTGCCTGCCCAGCTGGCCGGGCTGGCAGCTGCATGCTAATGGCGGTGGATACTTGGCTAGTGTGGGCCTGGCAGTGGCCCCGCTGGCGTCCTCGGCAAGGGCCTTGCCGGGGGCCTGGCAAGGGTCTTGCCGTGGCGCTATAGTTGTCCCTGGCAAGGCGCTTGCTGGGGGTCTTGTGGATTTACTTGGCAGTTTCCGCAGGCATGCGTCACACCGCAGTAAAGAGGCAGCTCGCCCCTTCCCCATGAAAAGAGGGAGGGGTGGAGGCGCGGCTCATTTACTGGATGGACTCGGGTCGCGGTCTTCAAGGAGCCCACGCCCCTGATCACAGGGCGGGGAACGGTCGCCTCACCTGTCTCTTCGACTCTACTCGCCCACCACGCATCCTTCATGCAAGTGGCGGGCCGCGGAGGCGGGAAAACGGGCCGTCGCTGATTGGGGTAGCGGGTCAGTCCTGATTCCCCGTGCCTCCGATGGATGGATTGGCCGAGCAGGGTGGCCGAGCCTCGACCCCGCCTCTTTATAAGGAGGGGGAGGAAGGGCGTCATCCTACATCCTTTCAGCATCCATTCTTCTTCTCCTTCGCTTCTTTTCTTCATCTGCCATGGCGAGAGGAGGTGCTGGGCCTTCGACAGTGGCGGCGATGGTCGCTGCTCGCCACCGCATCCCCTCTTCCCACGAGCCTGCAGCGGTGGAGCCGACTATGAGAGGAAGGGGGAGGGGGCGAGGCCGAGGTCGCCGCGGCAGTCGGGGGAGAGGGGGACGAGGCGGTGCGACGGCCGTGCCTCCGCCGGTGGTGCCTCCTGCAGTGGAGGGCCACGTTGGGGACCAGCCCCGCGAGTTCTTCATTAGGCTGCGACAGCCACCGCGGCGTCGCCTTCGCCTCCCCACCCCTTTCGCTCGGGAGATGGAGCTCGATCTGCCCCAGACCCTCAGATTGCACATGATGGGCTGCGGGACCGGTGGCACACGGGTCGACGTCGACTTCCCCGCTCCTCATGTTATGTACCTCTGTCGCGGGTGGAAGACATTCGCACGCATCCATAGCCTGACGGTGGGGATCGTCCTTCACTTCAAATTAATGGAGGGCGGCCTGCTTTCCATCAAGGTCTTCGGAGATCTTGGAACTCGCCTGAAGTGCGGCGTGGAGAGCTCTTCGGCTGATGAAGATTCCTCCTCAAGCGGGAGTGACGAGAAGGACAACGGCAGCGACGACGAGGGAGCCGGGCGGCAGGATGACGACTCCGACTTCGACTGACGTTCCCGCTCCTCCCTCGGCCACGCGCCCTACAGGAGGCCTTCCTCACCAAGCTCTCCTTCGCGGCGCTCCCCATCGTCTCCTTAGGCGGCTGGCGTAGGAGGGCCGGGGAAGGCGAAGAAGGTGGGTGGCGGTCGTCAACTCGGAGTACGCGGGCACCAACGCCTTCGTCGCGTGTCTGCGGCCTGCCGCCTCGTCTTACAGCTCTTCCGTCGGTGCCGAGATGCTCTCTTGGAGCCTTCTCCTCCTCGCACCTCGCCTAGGAACTCCTTTCGCCCTCTTGACGTCTTGTTCCATCTCCTGAGGAGAGGGACAAGAAAGGGATAACGGGCATCTTATCTTTTTCTAGTTTGTAAGCCTCCAGGCATTTGTTAGCTATAAGACTTGTAATCCCCTCGCTCATGTTTTTCTTTCCGTATGAACTGTACCTGTATGGGATGTTTTTAATGAAAAGGGGGTTTGCCGGGTTCTTTGTGCGTGAGCGAGGCCCATGCCAAGGACGAATCCTTGTTGTTTTTAGGACAAACATTGTTGCCCGGCAATAGGCCTTGCCATCTCTCCACTTCGGGCGACCATTCTTGCGCTCTTGGCGGAGGCAGGGGCGAAGTAGAGTTAGGCCCCTCGTTCATCTCCTTGCCATCGCGGCTACTACCAAATTCCGACCCAGGATGTAGCTCCTGGGCTCGGGAAGTGGGAGCACGGTGGTTTTAAGAATATAAACAAGGTTTCATATGTCCCAGTTCTATACGGAAATGCACAACGAGGGGATGAAGAACTTATCTGAGCCTGCAGCCCCCGGCAACCTTGTCTTGCCATGGTTGGGTCCGTGTGTCCTCAGCCCTCGGCAATCCTGGCTTGTCGGGGTCGGAGCGCCGATCCGTCCCCTTTCTCCCGAGTTGCTCCGAAGAAGTGTCCACGTGCCCTGTGAACCAAAGAGGACGGAAAGACGCAAAACTCGACCTCTAGGCTAGGGGTTAGTCGCCGCTAAGCACTATCAACCCTAACCGAGGAAGAGACTTAGACCTAGCATGCATGCTATAACTTAGGGTGCCAGCGCTTCGTTTATTTATGCTCAGGGTCTGCGCCTGGCTTCGTACAGAGGGTTACATGCTATCGGCGTTCTGGGAACAGGGGTCCCCAGACTTGCCTGCCTGCGGCCTGCGGCATAGCTCAAGTGGTGGTCCAGTATGGCCCATCTTCATCAACTCAAGCTCAAGACCCTCACGAGGGGCCGAGCCTCGCGGGGCGGACGACGCAAGGCTTCCTCGGGAATGGCCTCACCAGTCTGGCGCGCGAGGAGGCGGAGAGATCAAGGCAAGGGTGCCTCGCGAGGTGCTCGTGACGCAAGCCATGATGATCAAGACCAGGCGGGCGCAAGGCGGGCGCCGACCTGCGTAGTGTCCTTGTTTCCTCTTCAAACTGGCGCGGAGTACCGAGGCTTTAGCAAAGGTTACCATTTTGGTGCAACGAGACCGAGACCAGCAGAGCGGCAGGACGGAGGTCACCATGGAGCCCAATACGGCGTCATCGCTAGTGCCTTTGGCAGCCGAAGACGAACTTTAGTCAGGATAACTTATACTAGATGTCCCCTTCAAACTGGCCGTTGTTGGCGCCCTTCCCGCTCAATATTTGGGAAGAGGACCAAGGCCTCTATAAATAGGGCTAGGCATCTCATCTAGAGGGAGGAGGGGACAGATCGACCCCTCGGAGAGAAGTAGTCCACCGCACCGGCTCAAGAACACCTCTCGCGAGGCTGTTCTTCCCTTGTACTGTTCATCATTAGCCCCAGAGGCAATCCACCACACCACACACTGGAGTAGGGTATTACACCACAACGGTGGCCCGAACCAGTATAAATCTCGTGTCCCTTGTGTTGTTCATCGTTTAGCTTAGATCCTCAGCGGGGCGTTCGGGCGTAGATCGGTAGGGGAAAGATCTTCGCGCGCACCCCAGAGTTCGAACCTTAAGGGTTTTGCTCGAACCCCACATCCGACATTTGGCACGCCAGGTAGAGGTGTGCCGAAATCTTCCTTCTGTCGTCCTGCGTTCCGCCGCTTCGCTGCCTCCATGTCCGGCGACCCAACGGCCAACTCCAATCGCTGGGCGGCGTGGCCTACCCATGCTGCGCCGCCTTCCCAAGGTGACCTCAACGCCGCGCCTCAGGCAGCCCGTGCTCCACAGAATGCCGTGGGGCATGGGCGACGCGGTCAAGTGTTGCCTGCCCTCACCCCGTGGCAGGTGCAATCAGCAGCAAGGGCCTCAAACCACGCTGCGGCCACGACACCGCATACCCGATGGGAGCAGACGAACATGAAGGCCGCGCTCACGGTGGCTCGAGAACTGCTACGGTGCAGGCTGTAGGAAAGCGACCACGACGTGCTGCTGGAGCGCGTCGCTGAGCTCCTGGATGCCGCTGCTTCGGGGGCACCTCTGTTCTACGTCCAGCTTCCGCCCCAGGTCCCGGGCGGATCACACGGCGGTCCCATCCATGCTCGCGCGCCCCCAGGCGTACCTCAAGGCTCTGTCAACACCAGCTTGACCGTTAGTGCTGGGTGACAAGACGCACGGGAACCACCCCTGGCAAGCAAGGGCATGCACATCGCTGCCTATGGCCCGGGCGGCCGCCGCCCTACCACCCCCAAGATTGCGCCTCAAGCCGAATTGCATGGCGCGTGGGGCACTATGGCGAGGCCTTTGGGGTGGCGACCCCGGAGGCTTATGTGCCCCACATGGTGGATCGAGAGTACGCACTGGAAGAAGACCACGACTCGTTCCTCGGGCCAGGCAGGGAGGAAGAGATGCTAGAAGCCGAGCCCTTTCAGGAACCTCAAGGAAGCCTCGACAACCATGCCAGCGGCAGCAGTTATCGGGTACCGCTAATTCCTCAGGAGCAAGCTTATGCTAACCATGGATCGCAGGAAGTTCAGGTCGCTGCAGCGGATGGCTGCCCCAGTGCTGCAGCCTCCCTCCCCTCAGGAGGAGGGCACTAGGGGCTGCAGGAGAGGGGCCGGGAGCCAGGCTCCTCCCCGGGGCGCGCGGAGCAAGGTGTTCCTCAGAGGTAGGCCCTCTGCCGGGGAGGTGCCGCAAGGCCTACCCCCAGCAGAGGACCCGTGGTCGTTGGGGGAACCACTGGCGTCCCCTTTTCCCCATTGGCGTCGTCCTGGTTTCCGATCACTGTCAATGGTGGTCAAGGGTGGCACAAGGCGGGGCCCTCATCTGGCGATTTGAAGCAAGGCCGGTACCTGTGAAGAAGGCCCAGTGCCTGTGAAGCTCGCCGCCCGTGACACTCTCACGTAATAATGAGTTGGGGCTGTACACACCCCGGAGTCTTCGTAGAGCCACCCTTGGGCCTCGGGGGCTCCCTCCCACACCCAGTGGCAGCACTTAGCTCCGCGCTGGTGAGAAGACATCGAAGACTAGACTACGTGCCGGACGCGGCCTTTTGCTTTTGCTTCCTTTTTTGTGGACAAGCTTTCTCGTTTCGGATTTGAGTTGAAGTTGAATTTGTGTTTGCGTATGCGGGGAGGGGTGTCTTGTCTTGTTCGCGTGCTTTCTTGTGTTCCGGTTTCTCCTCGAATTGGAATTCGTTCTAGCTGCCTCCCTCTCGCGAGCCCCTCGCGGGAAGGGATGGGCCCAGCACACACGCACATGCCGTCCCGCGGCCGGCGCTCGCTCTCACGAGGCTCTCGCCGCAAGGTCAACAGGTCTCCTGAGGGACCCCCGGGAGTTGCCACAAGCCTACTCGAAGCTCGCCCACGGTGAAGGTAAAACTGCAGCAACCAATTCATCACAGAACCCATAACATCATATGGGCGCTGAGGGAGTCCTGGATTAGGGGGTGTTCGGATAGCCGAACTATACCTTCAGCTGGACTCCAGGACTATGAAGATACAAGATTGAAGACTTGGTCCCGTGTCCGGAAGGGACTTTCCTTGGCGTGAAAGGCAAGCTTGGCAATACGGATATGTAAATCTCCTACCATTGTAACCGACTCTGTGTAACCCTAGCCCTTTCCGGTGTCTATATAAACCGGAGGGTCTTAGTCCGTAGGACCGAACATCATCAACCTACAATCATACCATAGGCTAGCTTCTAGGGTTTAGCCTCCTTGATCTCGTGGTAGATCTACTCTTGTACTACCCATATCATCAATATTAATCAAGCAGAAGTAGGGTTTTACCTCCATCGAGAGGGCCCGAACTTGGGTAAAAACATCGTGTCCCTTGTCTCCTGTTACCATCCGCCTAGATGCACAGTTCGGGACCCCCTACCCTGTCAGATTTATACACACGACGCACTTTACAGTGTACATATCTTTTGAAGAGCATATTACCAGAGGAGGTCTCTTTGGCTTCCCCTGTCGCGGCTAGTGCGGCCTCAAGTTGGGCTTTGCACCCCTCCAGCTCCCGGGACAATTGGGTATTCCTTTCTGCAAGATCCTGCATACCATATGATCCTTAAATCAGTTATTCTAACTGTTTCAAGTCTTGGGTGAAGGAAATATGCCCTAGAGGCAATAATAAAGTTATTATTTATTTCCTTATTTCATGATAAATGTTTATTATTCATGCTAGAATTGTATTAACCGGAAACATAATACATGTGTGAATATATAGACAAACAGAGTGTAGTCTAGTATGCCTCTACTAGACTAGCTCGTTAATCAAAGATGGTTATGTTTCCTAACCATAGACAAAGAGTTGTTATTTGATTAACGAGGTCACATCATTAGTTGAATGATCTGATTGACATGACCCATTCCATTAGCTTAGCACCCGATCGTTTAGTATGTTGCTATTGCTTTCTTCATGACTTATACATGTTCCTATGACTATGAGATTATGCAACTCCCGTTTATCGGAGGAACACTTTGTGTGCTACCAAACATCACAATGTAACTGGGTGATTATAAAGGTGCTCTACAGGTGTCTCCAAAGGTACATGTTGGGTTGGCGTATTTCGAGATTAGGATTTGTCTCTCCGATAGTCGGAGAGGTATCTCTGGGCCCTCTCGGTAATGCACATCACATAAGCCTTGCAAGCATTGCAACTAATATGTTAGTTGTGAGATGATGTATTGCGGAACAAGTAAAGAGACTTGCCAGTAACGAGATTGAACTAGGTATTGGATACCGACGATCAAATCTCGGGCAAGTAACATATCGATGACAAAGGGAACAACGTATGTTGTTATGCGGTCTGACCGATAAAGATCTTCGTACAATATGTAGGAGCCAATATGGGCACCCAGGTCCCGCTATTGGTTATTGACCGAAGACGTGTCTCGGTCATGTCTACATTGTTCTCGAACCGTAGGGTCTGCACGCTTAACGTTACGATGACAGTTATTATGAGTTTATGCATTTTGATGTACCGAAGGTTGTTCGGAGTCCCGGATGTGATCACAGACATGACGAGGAGTCTCGAAATGGTCGAGACATAAAGATCGATATATTGGAAGCCTATATTTGGACATCGGAATCGTTCCGGGTGAAATCGGCATTTTACCGGAGTACCGGGGGGTTACTGAAACCCCCGAGGGGGTTATTGGGCCTACATGGGCCTTGAGGTGTAAGAGAGGAGGAGGCAGGAAGTGGCCGCGCGCCCCTCCCCTTCCTAGTCCGAATAGGACAAGGGAAGGGGGGCGGCGCCCCCTTTCCTTCCCCTCTTCCTCCTCCTTCCCCCTTCTCCTTCTCCAACTAGGAAAGAAGGGAGTCCTACTCCCGGTGGGAGTAGGACTCCCCCCTTGGCGCGCCCAACCTGGCCGGCCACCCCTCCCCTTGGCTCCTTTATATACGGGGGCAAGGGGGCACCCTAGGACACACAAGTTGATCTTCGTGATCGTTCCTTAGTCGTGTGCGGTGCCCCCTTCCACCATATTCCACCTCGGTCATATCGTTGTAGTGCTTAGGCGAAGCCCTGCGCCGGTAGAACATCATCATCGTCACCACGCCGTCGTGCTGATGGAACTCCCCCCGAAGCTTTGCTGGATCGGAGCTAGGGGTGTGTCATCAAGCTGAACGTGTGCCAAGAACTTAGAAGTGCCGGAGTAACGGTGCTTGGATCGGTCGGATCGGGAAGACGTACGACTACTTCCTCTATGTTGTGTCAACGCTTCCGTTTGGTCTAAGAGGGTACGTAGACAACACTCTCCCCTCTCGTTGCTATGCATCACCATGATCTTGCGTGTGCGTAGGAATTTTTTTGAAATTACTACGTTCCCCAACAGTGGCATCCGAGCCTAGGTTTTTATGGTTTGATGTTATATGCACGAGTAGAACACAAGTGAGTTGTGGGCGATATAAGTCATACTGCCTACCAGCATGTCATACTTTGGTTCGGCGGTATTGTTGGATGAAGCGGCCCGGACCGACATTACGCGTACGCTTACGCGAGAATAGTTCTACTGCCGTGCTTTGCACACAGGTGGCTGGCGGGTGTCAGTTTCTCCAACTTTAGTTGAACCGAGTGTGGCTACGCCCGGTCCTTGCGAAGGTTAAAACGACATCAACTTGACAAACTATCGTTATGGTTTTGATGCGTAGGTGAGATTGGTTCTTGCTTAAGCCCGTAGCAGCCACGTAAAACTTGCAACAAACAAAGTAGAGGACGTCTAACTTGTTTTTGCAGGGCATGTTGTGATGTGATATGGTCAAGACATGATGCTAAATTTTATTGTATGAGATGATCATGTTTTGTAACCGAGTTATCGGCAACTGGCAGGAGCCATATGGTTGTCGCTTTATTGTATGCAATGCAATCACCCTGTAATGCTTTACTTTATCACTAAGCGGTAGCGATAGTCGTAGTAGCATAAGATTGGCGAGACGACAACGATGCTACGATGGAGATCAAGGTGTCGCGCCGGTGACGATGGTGATCATGACGGTGCTTCAGAGATGGAGATCACAAGCACGAAGATGATGATGGCCATATCATATCACTTATATTGATTGCATGTGATGTTTATCTTTTTATGCATCTTATCTTGCTTTGATTGACGGTAGCATTATAAGATGATCTCTCACTAAATTATCAAGAAGTGTTCTCCCTGAGTATGCATCGTTGCCAAAGTTCGTCGTGCCCAGACACCACGTGATGATCGGGTGTGATAAGCTCTACGTCCATCTACAACGGCTGCAAGCCAGTTTTGCACACGCCGAATACTCGGGTTATACTTGACGAGCCTAGCATATGCAGATATGGCCTCGGAACACGGAGACCGAAAGGTCGAGCGTGAATCATATAGTAGATATGATCAACATAATGATGTCCACCATTGAAGACTAATCCATTTCACGTGATGATCGGTTATGGTTTAGTTGATTTGGATCACGTGATCACTTAGTAGATTAGAGGGATGTCTATCTAAGTGGGAGTTCTTAAGTAATATGATTAATTGAACTTAAATTTATCATGAACTTAGTCCCTGATAGTATCTTGCTTGTTTATGTTGATTGTAGATAGATGGCCCGTGCTGTTGTTCCGTTGAATTTTAATGCGTTCCTTGAGAAAGCAAAGTTGAAAGATGATGGTAGCAATTACACGGACTGGGTACGTAACTTGAGGATTATCCTCATTGCTGCACAGAAGAATTACGTCCTGGAAGCACCGCTGGGCGCCAGGCCTGCTGCAGGAGCAACACCAGATGTTATGAACGTCCGGCAGAGCAAAGCTGATGAGTACTCGATAGTTCAGTGTGCCATGCTTTTCGGCTTAGAACCGGGACTTCAACGACGTTTTGAACGTCATGGGGCATATGAGATGTTCCAGGAGTTGAAGTTAATATTCCAACAGAATGCCCGGATTGAGAGATATGAAGTCTCCAATAAGTTCTATAGCTGCAAGATGGAGGCGAATAGTTCTGTCAGTGAGCATATACTCAAAATGTATGGGTATTGTAATCACTTGATTCAACTGGGAGTTAATCTTTCGTATGATTGCGTCATTGACAGAATTCTCCAATCACTTCCACCAAGCTACAAAGGCTTTGTGATGAACTATAATATGCAAGGGATGGATAAGACGATTCCCGAGCTCTTCGCAATGCTAAAGGCTGCGGAGGTAGAAATCAAGAAGGAGCATCAAGTGTTGATGGTCAACAAGACCACTAGTTTCAAGAAAAAGGGCAAAGGGAAGAAGAAGGGGAACTTCAAGAAGAACAGCAAGCAAGTTGCTGCTCAGGAGAAGAAACCCAAGTCTGGACCAAAGCCTGAAACTGAGTGCTTCTACTGCAAGCAGACTGGTCACTGGAAGCGGAACTGCCCCAAGTATTTGGCGGATAAGAAGGATGGCAAGGTGAACAAAGGTATATGTGATATACATGTTATTGATGTGTACCTTACTAGAGCTCGCAGTAGCACCTAGGTATTTGATACTGGTTCTGTTGCTAATATTTGCAACTCGAAACAGGGACTACGGATTAAGCGAACACTGGCAAAGGACGAGGTGACGATGCGCGTGGGAAATGGTTCCAAAGTCGATGTGATCGCGGTCGGCACGCTACCTCTACATCTACCTTCGGGATTAGTATTAGACCTAAATAATTGTTATTTGGTGCCAGCGTTAAGCATGAACATTATATCTGGATCTTGTTTGATGCGAGACGGTTATTCATTTAAATCAGAGAATAATGGTTGTTCTATTTATATGAGTAATATCTTTTATGGTCATGCACCCTTGAAGAGTGGTCTATTTTTGATGAATCTCGATAGTAGTGATACACATATTCATAATGTTGAAACCAAAAGATGCAGATTTGATAATGATAGTGCAACTTATTTGTGGCACTGCCGTTTAGGTCATATCGGTGTAAAGTGCATGAAGAAACTCCATACTGATGGACTTTTGGAACCACTTGATTATGAATCACTTGGTACTTGCAAACCGTGCCTCATGGGCAAGATGACTAAAACACCGTTCTCCGGTACTATGGAGAGAGCAACAGATTTGTTGGAAATCATACATACAGATGTATGTGGTACGATGAATATTAAGGCTCGTGGTGGATATCGTTATTTTCTCACCTTCACAGATGATTAAAGCAGATATGGGTATGTCTACTTAATGAAACATAAGTCTGAAACATTTGAAAAGTTCAAAGAATTTCAGAGTGAAGTTGAAAATCATCGTAACAAGAAAATAAAGTTTCTACGATCTGATCGTGGAGGAGAATATTTGAGTTACGAGTTTGGTCTACATTTGAAACAATGCGGAATAGTTTCGCAACTCACGCCACTCGGAACACCACAACGTAATGGTGTGTCCGAACGTCGTAATCGTACTTTACTTGATATGGTGCGATCTATGATGTCTCTTACAGATTTACCGCTATCGTTTTGGGGTTATGCTTTAGAGACGGCCGCATTCACGTTAAATAGAGCACCATCAAAATCCATTGAGACGACGCCTTATAAACTATGGTTTGGCAAGAAACCAAAGTTGTCGTTTCTTAAAGTTTCGGGCTATGATGCTTATGTGAAAAAGCTTCAACCTGATAAGCTCGAACCCAAATCGGAGAAATGTGTCTTCATAGGATACCCAAAGGAAACTGTTGGGTACACCTTCTATCACAGATCCGAAGGCAAAATATTTGTTGCTAAAAATGGATCCTTTCTAGAGAAGGAGTTTCTCTCGAAAGAAGTGAGTGGGAGGAAAGTAGAACTTGATGAGGTAACTATACTTGCTCCCTTATTGGGAAATAGCACATCACAGGAACCGGTTTCTATGACGTCTGAACCAATTAGTGAGGAAGTTAATGATGATGATCATGAAACTTCAGATCAAGTTACTACAGAACCTCGTAGATTAACCAGAGTAAGATCCGCACCAGAGTGGTACGGCAATCCTGTTCTGGAAGTCATGCTACTAGATCATGATGAACCTACGAACTATGAAGAAGCGATGGTGAGCCCAGATTCCGCAAAATGGCTTGAAGCCATGAAATCTGAGATGGGATCCATGTATGAAAACAAAGTGTGGACTTTGGTTGTCTTGCCCGATGGTCAGCAAGCAATTGAGAATAAATGGATCTTCAAGAAGAAGACTGACGCTGACGGTAATGTTACTGTCTACAAAGCTTGACTTGTCGCAAAAGGTTTTCGACAAGTTCAAGGGATTGACTACGATGAGACCTTCTCTCCCGTAGCGATGCTTAAGTCTGTCCGAATCATGTTAGCAATTGCCGCATTTTATGATTATGAAATTTGGCAAATGGATGTAAAAACTGCATTCCTGAATGGATTTCTGGAAGAAGAGTTGTATATGATGCAACCAGAAGGTTTTATCGATCCAAAGGGAGCTAACAAAGTGTGCAAGCTCCAGCGATCCATTTATGGACTGGTGCAAGCCTCTCGGAGTTGGAATAAACGCTTTGATAGTGTGATCAAAGCATTTGGGTTTGTACAGACTTTTGGAGAAGCCTGTATTTACAAGAAAGTGAGTGGGAGCTCTGTAGCATTTCTGATATTATATGTGGATGACATATTACTAATCGGAAATGATATATAATTTCTGGATAGCATAAAGGGATACTTGAATAAGAGTTTTTCAATGAAAGACCTCGGTGAAGCTGCTTACTTATTGGGCATCAAGATCTATAGAGATAGATCAAGACGCTTAATTGGACTTTCACAACGCACATACCTTGATAAAGTTTTGAAAAAGTTCAAAATGGATCAGGCAAAGAAAGGATTCTTGCCTATGTTACAAGGTGTGAAGTTGAGTAAGACTCAATGCCCGACCACTGCAGAAGATAGAGAGAAAATGAAAGATGTTCCCTATGCTTCAGCCATAGGCTCTATCATGTATGCAATGCTGTGTACCAGACCTGATGTGTGCCTTGCTATAAGTTTAGCAGGGAGGTACCAACGTAATCCAGGAGTGGATCACTGGACAGCGGTCAAGAACATCCTGAAGTACCTGAAAAGGACTAAGGATATGTTTCTCGTATATGGAGGTGACAAAGAGCTCATCATAAACGGTTACGTTGATGCAAGCTTTGACACTGATCTGGACGATTCTAAATCGCAAACTGGATACGTGTTTACATTAAACGGTGGAGCTGTCAGTTGGTGCAGTTCTAAACAAAGTGTCGTGGCGGGATCTACATGTGAAGCGGAGTACATAGCTGCTTCGGAAGCAGCAAATGAAGGAGTGTGGATGAAGGAGTTCATATCCGATCTAGGTGTCATACCTAGTGCGTCGGGTCCATTGAAAATCTTTTGTGACAATACTGGTGCAATTGCCTTAGCAAAGGAATCTAGATTTCACAAAAGAACGAAGCACATCAAGAGACGTTTCAATTCCATCCGGGATCTAGTCCAGGTGGGAGACATAGAGATTTGCAAGATACATACGGATCTGAATGTTGTAGACCCGTTGACTAAGCCTCTTCCACGAGCAAAACATGATCAGCACCAAAGCTCCATGGGTGTTAGAATCATTGCTGTGTAATCTAGATTATTGACTCTAGTGCAAGTGGGAGACTGAAGGAAATATGCCCTAGAGGCAATAATAAAGTTATTATTTGTTTCCTTATTTCATGATAAATGTTTATTATTCATGCTAGAATAGTATTAACCGGAAACATAATACATGTGTGAATACATAGACAAACAGAGTGTCACTAGTATGCCTCTACTAGACTATCTCGTTAATCAAAGATGGTTATGTTTCCTAACCATAGACAAAGAGTTGTTATTTGATTAACAAGGTCACATCATTAGTTGAATGATCTGATTGACATGACCCATTCCATTAGCTTAGCACCCGATCGTTTAGTATGTTGCTATTGCTTTCTTCATGACTTATACATGTTCCTATGACTATGAGATTATGCAACTCCCAATTATCGGAGGAACACTTTGTGTGCTACCAAACGTCACAACGTAACTGGGTGATTATAAAGGTGCTCTACAGGTGTCTCCAAAGGTACATGTTGGGTTGGCGTATTTCGAGATTAGGATTTGTCACTCCGATAGTCGGTATCTCTGGGCCCTCTCGGTAATGCACATCACATAAGCCTTGCAAGCATTGCGACTAATATGTTAGTTGTGAGATGATGTATTTCGGAACGAGTAAAGAGACTTGCCGGTAATGAGATTGAACTAGGTATTGGATACCGATGATCAAATCTCGGGCAAGTAACATATCGATGACAAAGGGAACAACGTATGTTGTTATGCGGTCTGACCGATAAAGATCTTCGTAGAATATGTAGGAGTCAATATGGGCATCCAGGTCCCGCTATTGGTTATTGACCGGAGATGTGTCTCGGTCATGTCTACATTGTTCTCGAACCGTAGGGTCCGCACGCTTAACGTTACGATGACAGTTATTATGAGTTTATGCATTTTGATGTACCTAAGGTTGTTCGGAGTCCCGGATGTGATCACGGACATGACGAGGAGTCTCAAAATGGTCGAGACATAAAGATCGATATATTGGAAGCCTATATTTGGACATCGGAATCGTTCCGGGTGAAATCGGCATTTTATCGGAGTACCGGGGAGTTACCGGAACCCCCCGGGGGGTTATTGGGCCTACATGGGCCTTGAGGTGGAAGAGAGGAGGAGGAAGGAGGTGGCCGCGCGCCCCTCCTCTTCCTAGTCCGAATAGGACAAGGGAAGGGGGGCGGCGCCCCCCCTTTCCTTCCCCTCTTCCTCCTCCTTTCCCCTTCTCCTTCTCCAACTAGGAAAGAAGGGAGTCCTACTCCCGGTGGGAGTAGGACTCCCCCCTTGGCGCGCCCAACCTGGCCGGCCGCCCCTCCCCTTGGCTCCTTTATGTACGGGGGCAAGGGGGCATCCTAGGACACGCAAGTTGATATTCGTGATCGTTCTTTAGCCGTGTGCGGTGCCCCCTTCCACCATATTCCACCTCGGTCATATCGTTGTAGTGCTTAGGCGAAGCCCTGCGCCGGTAGAACATCATCATCGTCACCACGCCGTCATGCTGACGGAACTCCCCCCGAAGCTTTGCTGGATCGGAGCTTGGGGTGTGTCATCGAGCTGAACGTGTGCTAAGAACTCGGAAGTGCCGGAGTAACGGTGCTTGGATCGGTCGGATCGGGAAGACATACGACTACTTTCTCTACGTTGTGTCAACGCTTCCGCTTCGGTCTACGAGGGTACGTAGACAACACTCTCCCCTCTCGTTGCTATGCATCACCATGATCTTGCGTGTGCGTAGGATTTTTTTTTGAAATTACTACGTTCCCCAACATCGGGGGCTACTGGTATATATATAATTACCAAAATTTTCTTACCCGTATGTCTTTTACATATTGCTCCATGGCTCTGGCTAGACCATCTTGAGCGGCACGGAGATGCGCATCTCCTGAATCGAAGGCATCCAATGCCTCTTGGGTGAAACAAGCGTCGCGAAGAACTGTCCGACGACGCCTATGGTTCATGGCGCTCTCCACCTCAGAGTTGGTGGCAGACAACCTGTCCGCATCCTCTATCGGAGGAGCGTCCGGTGCGTGCCTCGTGCTCGCCTCTGTTTCCGGACCAGGCTTTGGAGCCTGGCTGGTGGAGGCACGGTTGGCAGCCTCTTCGGATATAGTCCGGCGAGGTCTCTTCGTCCTGAAGAAAGCACGAGCGTTATTATACCTTGACGGAATAGTACCTGGGAATGTGGTGGCACGCTATACCTCTGCGCCGGCGTCTCAGTCCGGACAGAACTTCTTTTCAGCCCACGGGGCCTTGCCGCCCCTCGTTGGCTAGTCACCGCAGGCTCGGCCTCCTGTCTCAAGGATCTCCCCTGCAAAACACGGTCGTTATACGGCAATTGAAAACAAGCGAGGATGGATCCCTTTTCAAAGTGCTGGCACTTCGGCCTCAGTTACCTGTGAGACTGGGAATAACCCTGGGTAGTCGGCCGTAATGGCCACCAAGGCATCATCGATGCTCAGTTGGTGAAATACCCCATCGATCAGCTCCACAGATATATCCGGATCCTCTTGGGAGGCCGGATCGAGGGACCGTTTCGGACCCTCGGCTTGTGGAGGAGGGCTGGTGATTTCTTTCACGGCCTGGCGTAGTTCCTGCGCCAAATCATAAGATGAGATGTTCAACGGCGGGAATATGAACTGGGCTGGCAAGTAAAAGTCCACTTACCCAACTTGGAGGATTGTACATAGAAAATCCACCCTGAGGATCGACGCGGGAAAATTCCTCCTCTTCTCCCTTGTACAAAGAGGACAAGACCTTTATTAGAGCGTCAGCTGATTCCGGCCCCTTACGGCCGTAGCGGGAAGCGTCGTCCTCCCCGTTGAAATCCCACATGGGGTGGCTTCTGTATTGAAGCGGTTGCACCCCCCGCATAATGCATGCGGCCATGACGCCGATCATGGTCAGTCCGGAATGGGCTAGCAACCTTATTCGGCCCATCAGGTATAGGACGTCCTTGTCACTTTCCTTCTGAGGGCTCCGTGGGCGCCAGCTTAGGCGCTTCTTCAGGGGAGCATTGTCGAACTCAGGAAGGCCAGTCCGGATAGGATCCGGCAGCGGGACGTCGTCTATATAAAACCATTCCGAAGGCCAGTCCTCAGACGCCTTCTTTGGGGTTCCGGATAGATATCTGGTCCCGGCGACGCGCCATACTTCGGCTCCGCCCACTTGATATATTGATCCCTTCCGAGAGCAGGGTACAAGACAGAATAGCCTCTTCCACAGTGCGAAATGAGCCTCGACGCCCAAGAATAGCTCGCAAAGGGCTACGAAGCCCGCGATATGCAAAATGGAGGCAGGCGTGAGGTGGTGCAGCTGGAGGCCTTAGAACTCCAGAAGCCCCCGGAGAAACGGATGGATTGGAAATCTGAGTCCTCTTATTAGATAGGGGACAAGGCATACCTGCTCTCCTTTGGAGGGATTAGGGGAGCTCTCCGCTTGCTCTCCGTCGTTATAGGTGGCGAGTCCGGCTCGGACCGGAACCATATAGGCTGGGGGGAGAAATCCCTTGGTCTGGAGCGTCACGAGCTCACTATGTGGGATGGAGCATCTCTCCCAATCTCCAAGCTGAGGGTTGGAAGGGCGAGGGGAGGAGCTGCGGCGTCCAGCCATGATAGAATGGACCTTTGGCGGATGCGCTCTGATGAAAACTCGCGGAGGGGAGATGGTGTGATTTGGATCTAAATCCTCGTCCCTTTTAATAGGCGGCTCATCTGCGCGACTGAGGGCGTAAATATAAAAACACCCTGACTTTTCGTATCTTTTCGACACGTGGAAGATGGTCATTATTGGGCGTAGAAGCCAAGGAGCGCCACATTTACAAAAAACCGGACGTTATTCAATAGGAACACGGAATTTGGAGAGGAACTCGCCTTGCAATGCCGAAGACAATTGGCACACCGGACTCATCGTCATTGAAGCCTAGTTCGGGGGCTACCGAGGGAGTCCTGGATTAGGGTGTGTTCGGATAGCCGAACTATACCTTTAGCCGGACTCCAGGACTATGAAGATACAAGATTGAAGACTTCGTCCCGTGTCTGGAAGGGACTTTCCTTGGCGTGAAAGGAAAGCTTGGCAATACGGATATGTAAATCTCCTACCATTGTAACCGACTCTGTGTAACCCTAGCCCTTTCCGGTGTCTATATAAACCGGAGGGTTTTAGTCCGTAGGACCGAACATCATCAACCTACAATCATACCATAGGCTAGCTTCTAGGGTTTAGCCTCCTTGATCTCGTGGTAGATCTACTCTTGTACTACCCATATCATCAATATTAATCAAGCAGGAGTAGGGTTTTACCTCCATCGAGAGGGCCCGAACCTGGGTAAAAACATCGTGTCCCTTGTCTCCTGTTACCATCCGCCTAGACGCACAGTTCGGGACACCCTACCCGAGATTCGCCGGTTTTGACACCGACAGGCGCCCATCCGGTGCCGACCTCAACAACGCATGGACAACAATCTTTTTTACATGAGGGGCTTCCCCTCCCAAAATGCTCTCACAACCTTCAGGGCTACGCCCGAGCCTTTTCCCGCGCAGGATAAACAGCAAGGGGGAGCGCGGGGTCAATCAGACATGTCGCTCATCGCATCCCCTTGGTCGTCTCCAGAGGTGTCGTTGGCGCTACTATCGCTGTCGCTATCCTCGCCCTCGTTGTCGTCGGCACCATCCTCGCCGCCGTTCACCACGCCGCCTTCGTAAGCAGCGACGATCACCCTGTCGTCGTCAGAAGTGAAGGCCCGGACGAGGGCATCCACGTTGTCCTCCACCCATCGCGCCAGGTCACCCCGGATGGCCTCGGGCACCGGGGCGATGGCGGCGTCGAAGTCAAAGAGGGGGTAGGTGTCCTGAAGATGGCTGAAGACACGGGAGAATGCTCATGCAAGCAGGCCACGACTCCGTTCCTCGACAAGCTGGCGAGTCCTCTCAGAGCGGTTCTCCAGATGCGTCACCACGTCAGTGAAGAACTGGAGATTGCCGGCGATGTTGGTCATGTGAGGTTCCTCAGCGGCCACCTCACAGATGTTGCCCAAGGCCGCGTTGGCCCTTTCCCTAAGTGCTCTGAGCATGGGGCCATGCATATGCTCCAGCGCTTGCCGCTGACGAATCTCATCCTCGTTCCGCCGCGCAACGGACTCGGCGTCATCAACCCTCCGCTAGAGGAGAAGCAGCTCGGCGCGGGAGGAGGCCAGCTCAGCCTACGTCGCGCCCAAGGCGATAGCGGTGGCCTCAGCATGTTGCGTCACTTCAGTCAGCTTGGCCCTGATAGCAACAGTTCTACCCGCGGCTTCGGCCTCAATCAGCTCCAACCTCTCTTCATACCCGTGCTCAAGACCCGCGCGAGCTGCCGCCACGCGGCGATCAATCTCTTCCTGGATTCGGACCTCTCGCGTGCCGACATTGTCCTCCGCCTGGGTAACCTGGCGCTCCCTCGTCTCCAGCCGTTCAAGATCCAGGTTGCGCTCAGCAGCCTCTAGAGTCAGCGCTTCCTCACGCCTCCGGAGCTCCTCCTCTTTGACGGGCGCCCCTTTCAGCGATGCGAGGGCATCTTGGCGCAGCTTGATACGTCTCCAAGTATCTATAATTTTTGATTGCTCCATGCTACTTTATCTACTGTTTTGGACTATATTGGGCTTTATTTTCCACTTTTATATTATATTTTGGACTAACGTACTAACCGGAGGCCCACCCCAGAATTGTTGTTTTTTTGCCTATTTCAGTGTTTCGAAGAAACGGAATATCAAACGGAGTCCAAACGGAATGAAACCTTTGGGAATGTGATTTTCTCACCGAACGTGATCCAGGAGACTTGGACCCTGCTCCAAGGAACAACCAAGGCGGTCACGAGGATGGGGGGCACCCCCTAGGGCGCGCCCCTACCTCGTGGGCCCCCTGTTGCTCCACCGGCGTACTCCTTCCTCCTATATATACCTACGTACCCCCAAACGACCAGATACGGAGCCAAAAACCTAATTCCACCGCCGCAACTTTCTGTATCCACGAGATCCCATCTTGGGGCCCGTTCCGGAGCTCCGTCGGAAGAGGGCCGTCATCATGGAGGGCTTCTACATCATCATTGCCCCTCCGATGAAGTGTCAGTAGTTTACTTTAGACCTTTGGGTCCATAGCTAGTAGCTAGATGGCTTCTTCTCTCTTTTTGGATCTCAATACAAAGTTCTACCCCTCTCTCGTGGAGATCTATTCGATATAATCTTCCTTTTTGCGGTGTGTTTGTTGAGACCGATGAATTGTGGGTTTATGATCAAGATTATCTATGAACAATATTTGATTCTCCTCTGAATTCTTTTATGTATGATTGGTTACCTTTGCAAGTCTCTTCGAATTATCCATTTGGTTTGGCCAACTAGATTGGTAGTTCTTGCAATGGGAGAAGTGCTTAGCTTTGGGTTCAATCTTGCGATGTCCTTTCCCAGTGACAGAAGGGGCAGCAAGGCACGTATTGTATTGTTGCCATCGAGGATAACAAGATGGGGTTTTTATCATATTGCATGAATTTATCCCTCTACATCATGTCATCTTGCTTAAGGCGTTACTCTGTTTTTAACTTAATATTCTAGATGCATGCTGGATAGCAGTCGATGAGTTGAGTAATAGTAGTAGATGCAGGCAGGAGTCGGTCTACTTGTCTCGGAAGTGATGCCTATATACATGATCATATCTAGATACTTTCATAACTATGCTCAATTCTGTCAATTGCTCAACAGTAATTTGTTCACCCACCGTAGAATACTTATGCTCTTGAGAGAAGCCACTAGTGAAACCTATGGCCCCTGGGTCTATTCTCATCATATCAATCTCCATCACTTTAATTTTTCTTTTCTTTTTTACTTTGCCTTTTACTTTTTATTTTGCATCTTTATATCAAAAATACCAAAAATATTATCTATTAGATCTCACTCTCGTAAGTGACCGTGAAGGGATTGACAACCCCTAATCGCGTTGGTTGCGAGGAGCTATCGTTTTGTGCAGGTACGAAGGACTTGTGCGTAGCCTCCTACTGGATTGATACCTTGGTTCTCAAAAACTGAGGGAAATACTTACGCTACTTTGCTGCATCATCCTCTCCTCTTCGGGGAAATCCAACGCAGTGCTCAAGAGGTAGCAACAAGAATTTCTGACGCCGTTGCCGGGGAGGCTTACGCAAGAGCAAGTCAAGTTAAAGTCTACATAGCAAGTACCCATCACAATCCCTATCTCCCGCATTACATTATTTGCCATTTGCCTCTCGTTTTCCTCTCCCCCACTTCACCCTTGCCATTTTATTCGCCCTCTCTTTCCCAATCTCCTCCTCTCTTTTTCCGTTGCCTTTGTTTGCTTCTGTGTTGGATTGCTTGTTTGTCGCGATGGCTCAACATACTACCAAATTGTGTGACTTCACCAATACCAATAATAATGATTTCCTTAGCACTCCGATTGCTCCTCTTGCCAATACTGAATCTTGTGAAATCAATACTGCTTTGTTGAATCTTGTTATGAAAGATCAATTCGCCGACCTTCCTAGTGAAGATGCCGCTACTCATCTAAATAGCTTTGTTGATTTATGTGATATGCAGAAGAAAAAAGATGTCGATAATGATGTCGTTAAATTGAAGCTATTTCCTTTTTCGCTTAGAGATCGTGCTAAAGAGTGGTTTTTGTCTTTGCCTAAAAATAGTATTGATTCTTGGAACAAGTGCAAAGATGCTTTTATCTCTAAGTATTTTCCTCCCGCTAAGATCATCTCTCTTAGGAACGATATTATGAATTTTAAGCAACTTGATCATGAACATGTTGCACAAGCATGGGAGAGAATGAAATTAATGATACGTAATTTTCCTACTCATGGTTTGAACTTGTGGATGATTATACAAAAATTTTATGCCGGATTGAATTTTGCTTCTAGAAATCTTTTAGATTCGGCCGCGGGAGGCACTTTTATGGAAATCACTTTAGGAGATGCTACTAAACTCCTAGACAATATCATGGTTAATTATTCTCAATGGCGCACCGAAAGATCTACTAATAAAAAAGTGCATGCGATAGAAGAAATTAATGTTTTGAGTGAAAAGATGGATGAACTTATGAAATTATTTGCTACTAAGGGTGTTTCTTCTAATCCTAATGATATGCCTTTGTCTACTTTGATTGAGAATAATAATGAATCTATGGATGTGAATTTTGTTGGTAGGAATAATTTTGGTAACAACGCGTATAGAGGGAATTTTAATCCTAGGCCTTATCCTAGTAATTCCTCTAATAATTATGGAAATTCCTACAACAACTCTTATGGAAATTTTAATAAGATGCCCTCTGAATTTGAGAGTAGTGTTAAAGAGTTTATGAATTCACAAAAGAATTTTAATGCTTTGCTTCAAGAGAAATTGCTTAAAGTTGATGATTTGGCTAGGAACGCTGACAGGATTTCTCTTAAAATTGATTCTTTAAAGCTTATATCTATTCCTCCTAAGCATGATATCAATGAGTCCCTCAAAGCCATGAGAGTTTCCATTGATGAGTGCAAGGAAAGAACCACTAGGATGCGTGCTTCTAAAGATGCCTTTATTAAAGCGTGTTCTTCCAATTCCTATGAAAATCAAGAGGAAGATCTAAAAGTTATTGATGTGTCCCCTATTAAATATTTGTTTTGCAATATGAATCTTGATGAAACTGAATATGATTTTCCTTTACCTAGAAGGCATTCTAAAAATTCGGAGTATTTAGATCTTGATGATGAAATTGACAAAAGTGGGATTGAAAGAAATAAAAACTTAGATATTGCTAAACCCACTATATTGGATCTCAAGGAATTTAATTATGAAGATTGCTCTTTAATTGATTGTATTTCCTTGTTGCAATCCGTGCTAAATTCTTCTCATGCTTATAGTCAAAATAAGGCCTTTACCGAACTCATGCATTGTTGATGCCTTAATGCAATCTTTTGAAGAAAAACTTGAGTTGAAGGTCTCTATCCCTAGAAATCTCTATGATGAGTGGGAACCTACTATTAAAATTAAAATTAAATATTATGAGTTCCATGCTTTGTGTGATTTGGTTGCTAGTGTCTCCGCTATCCCCAAAACCTTGTGTGATTTGCTAGATTTCCGTGACTTTGATGATTGCTCTCTAAACTTGCATCTTGCGGATTCCACTATTAAAAAGCCTATGGGAATAATTAATGATGTTCTTATTGTTGCAAATAGGAATTATGTGCCCGTAGATTTTATCGTTCTAGATTGCAATCCTTCATGTCCTATTATTCTTGGTAGACCTTTCCTTAGAACGATTGGTGCAATTATTGATATGAAGGAAGGGAATATTAGATTCCAATTTCCCTTAAAGAAGGGGATGGAAAACTTACCTAGAAATAAAATAAAATATACATATGAATCTATCATGAGAGCCACTTATGGATTGCCTACCAAAGATGGCAATACCTAGATCTATCCTTGCTTTTATGCCTAGCTAGGGGCGTTAAACGATAGAGCTTGTTGGGAGGCAACCCAATTTTATTTTTGGTTTTTTGTTTTTTCTTATGTTTAGGAATAAATAATCAATCTAGCCTCTGGTTAGATGTGGTTTTATCTTTTAATTAGTGTTTGTGTCAAGTTAGACCTATAGGATCTTCTTGGATGATAATTATTTGATCCTGCTGTAATTTCCAGAATCTTTCTGTTCATGAAAACAATTGTTAAAAATCACCAGAACGTGATAAATTACTGATTCCAATTTCTGCTGATCTTTAAACAAATTTTCTAGGTCTTCCTATTTTCGTAGAATTTTGGAATTCCAGAAGTTTGCGTTAGTTACAGATTGCTACAGACTGTTCTGTTTTTGACAGATTCTGTTTATCGTGTGTTGTTTGCTTATTTTGATGAATCTATGGCTAGTAAATTAGTTTATAATCCATAGAGAAGTTGGAATATAGTAGGTTTAACACCAATATAAATAAAGAATGAGTTCATTACAGTACCTTAATGTGGTCTTTTGTTTTCTTTCGCTAACGGAGCTCACGAGATTTCTGTTGAGTTTTGTGTTGTGAAGTTTTCAAGTTTTGGGTGAATTTTTTTGATGGATTATGGAACAAGGAGTGGCAAGAGCCTAAGCTTGGGTATTCCCATGGCACCCCGAAGATAATTCAAGGACACCAAAAAGACAAAGCTTGGGGATGCCCCGGAAGGCATCCCCTCTTTCTTCTACATCCATCGGTAACTTTACTTGGAGCTATATTTTTATTCACCACATGATATGTGTTTTGCTTGGAGCGTCTTGTATTAGTTGTGTCTTTGTTTGCTAGATTACCACAATCATCCTTGATGTACACACCTTTTGAGAGAGCCATACATGAATTGGAATTTGATAGAATACTCTATGTGCTTCACTTATATCTTTTGAGCTTGATAGTTTTGCTCTATGAGCTTCACTTATATCTTTTGAGCGTGATAATTTTTGCTCTAGTGCTTCACTTATATCTTTTAGAGCACGGTGGTGGATTTGTTTTAAAGAAACTATTGATCTCTCATGCTTCACTTAGATCATTTTGAGAGACATTAATAGCATGGTAATTTGCTTAATATTAATATGCTTGGTATTCAAGATATGTGAAACTTTCTTTTGAGTGCGTTGAATACTAAGAAAAAATTGATGCTTGATAATTGTTTTGAGACATGAAGATGGTGATATTAGAGTCATGCTAGTTGAGTAGTTGTGAATTTGAGAAATACTTGTGTTAAAGTTTGTGATTCCCGTAGCATGCACGTATGGTGAACCGTTATGTGATGAGCTCGGAGCATGATTTATTTATTGATTGTCTTCCTTATGAGTGGCGGTCGGGGACGAGCGATGGTCTTTTCCTACCAATCTATCCCCCTAGGAGCATGCGCGTAATACTTTGCTTTGATGACTTCTAGATTTTTGCAATAAGTATATGAGTTCTTTATGACTAATGTTGAGTCCATGGATTATACGCACTTTTCCCATCCTTCCACCATTGCTAGCCTCTCTAATACCGCGCACTTTTCGCCGGTATCATACACCCACCATACATCTTCCTCAAAACAGCCACCATACCTACCTATCATGGCATTTCCATAGCCATTCCGAGATATATTGCCATGTAGCTTTCCACCGTTCCGTTTATTATGACACGGTCCATCATTGTCATATTGCTAGCATGATCATGTAGTTGACATCGTATTTGTGGCAAAGCCACCGTTCATAATTCTTTCATACATGTCACTCTTGAATCATTGCATATCCCGGTACACCGCCGGAGGCATTCATATAGAGTCATACCTTGAATCGAGCTGTAATTGTTGAGTTGTAAGAAAAATAAAAGTGTGATGATCATCAATCTTTAGAGCATTGTCCCAAGTGAGGAAAGGATGATGGAGGCTATGATTCCCCCACAAGTAGGGATGAGTCTCCGGACGAAAAATAAAATAAAAAGATAAAATAGGCCATAAAAAAAAGGAAAAGGCCCAAATGAAGAAAAGAAAACAGAAAAGAAAAAAGAAAAAAAAGAGAGAAAAAGAGAGAAGGGACAATGCTACTATCCTTTTACCACACTTGTGCTTCAAAATAGCACCAAGGTCTTCATAATAGAGAGTCTCTCATTTTGTCACTTTCATATACTAGTGGGAATTTTTCAGTATAGAACTTGGCTTGTATATTCCAATGACGGGCTTCCTCAAAGTGCCCTAGGTCTTCGTGAGCAAGCGAGTTGGATGCACACCCACATAGTTTCTTTTGTTGAGCTCTCATATACTTATAGCTCTAGTGCATCCGTTGCATGGCAATCCCTACTCACTCACATTGATATCTATTAATGGGCATCTCCATAGCCCGTTGATACGCCTAGTTGATGTCAGACTATCTTCCCCTCTTTTTGTCTTCTCCACAACCACCATTCTATTCCACATATAGTGCTATATCCATGGCTCACACTCATGTATTGCGTGAAGATTGAAAAAGTTTTGAAAATGTTAAAGTATGAAACAATTGCTTGGCTTGTCATCGGGGTTGTGCATGATTTAAATATTTTGTGTGGGGAAGATGGAGCATAGCCAGATATATGACTTTGTAGGGATAACTTTCTTTGGCCATGTTATTTGGAGAAGACATAATTGCTTTGTTAGTATGCTTGAAGTATTATTATTTTTTATGTCAATATGAACTTTTGTCTTGAATCTCTCAAATCTGAATATTTATACCACAATTAAGAAGATTTGCATTGAAATTATGCCAAGTATCACTCCGCATCAAAAATTCTTTTTTATCATTTACCTACTCGAGGACGAGCAGGAATTAAGCTTGGGGATGCCTGATACGTCTCCAACGTATCTATAATTTTTGATTGCTCCATGCTACTTTATCTACTGTTTTGGACTATATTGGGCTTCATTTTCCACTTTTATATTATTTTTGGGGCTAACCTATTAACCGGAGGCCCAACCCAGAATTGCTGTTTTTTTGCCTATTTCAGTGTTTCGAAGAAACGGAAAATCAAACGAAGTCCAAGCGGAATGAAACCTTCGGGAATGTGATTTTCTCACCGAACGTGATACAGGAGACTTGGACCCTGCTCCAAGGAACAACCGAGGCGGTCACGAGGGTGGGGGGCACCCCCCTAGGGCGCGCCGACCTACCTCGTGGGCCCCCTGTTGCTCCATTGATGTACTCCTTCCTCCTACATATACCTACGTACCCCCAAACGACCAGATATGGAGCAAAAAACCTAATTTCACCACCGCAACTTTTTGTATCTAGAGATCCCATCTTGGGGCCTGTTCCGGAGCTCCGCCGGAAGAGGGCCATCATCACGGAGGGCTTCTACATCATCATAGCCTCTCCGATGAAGTGTCAGTAGTTTACTTTAGACCTTCGGGTCCATAGCTAGTAGCTAGATGGCTTCTTCTCTCTTTTTGGATCTCAATACAAAGTTCTCCCCCTCTCTCGTGGAGATCTATTCGATGTAATCTTCTTTTTGCAGTGTGTTTGTTGAGACCGATGAATTGTGGGTTTATGATCAAGATTATCTATGAACAATATTTGATTCTCCTCTGAATTCTTTTATGTATGATTGGTTATCTTTGCAAGTCTCTTCGAATTATCCGTTTTGTTTGGCCAACTAGATTGGTAGTTCTTGCAATGGGAGAAGTGCTTAGCTTTGGGTTCAATCTTGCGGTGTCCTTTCCCAGTGACAGAAGGGGCAGCAAGGCACGTATTGTATTGTTGCCATCGAGGATAACAAGATGTGTTTTTTATCATATTGCATGAATTTATCCCTCTACATCATGTCATCTTGCTTAAGGCGTTACTCTGTTTTTAACTTAATACTCTAGATGCATGCTGGAAGCGGTCGATGAGTGGAGTAATAGTAGTAGATGCAGGCAGGAGTCGGTCTACTTGTCTCGGACGTGATGCCTATATACATGATCATACCTAGATACTTTCATAACTATGCTCAATTCTGTCAATTGCTCAACAGTAATTTGTTCACCCACCGTAGAATACTTATGCTCTTGAGAGAAGCCACTAGTGAAACCTATGGCCCCTGGGTCTAATCTCATCATATCAATCTCCATCACTTTAATTTTGCTTTGCTTTTTTGCTTTGCCTTTTACTTTTTATTTTGCATCTTTATATAAAAAATACCAAAAATATTATCTATCATATCTCACTCTCGTAAGTGACCTGAAGGGATCGACAACCCCTAATCGCGTTGGTTGCGAGGAGCTATCGTTTTGTGTAGGTACGAGGGACTTGTGCGTAGCCTCCTACTGGATTGATACCTTGGTTCTCAAAAACTAAGGGAAATACTTACGCTACTTTGCTGCATCATCCTCTCCTCTTCGGGGAAATCCAACGCAGTGCTCAAGAGGTAGCACAGCTCCACTTGCTGCTCCTGCTCCAAGGAATTGCACCAGGCTTGAAGCTGCCACGCGCGCTCCTCCGTGGCCTCGCGTCGCCGGTCTGCCTCCTGAGCCTCCTCGATGGCTCGGGAGCAGGCCTTCCGTGAGGCCGCCAGGGATGCTTCAGCCTTCGCGTTGTCAAGATCACGCAAGTGACGCCCAAGGCTAAGGGCCACCTTCAGCCTACGCCGTCCCTCAGACAGCCGCATGCCTTCAACTTCAAGGCGCGCATCCTCGCCCGCGAGCTCTACACCCAGCTGGCTCACCGCATCTGTCGCCTTTTGAGAAACTCTCGGCGAACGGCGCTGCACTCTCGAGCACGCTGAGCACATCATCAGCATCGCCCTCCGCCATCGGCATCTGCGGGGGGGCCCCGAAGCGGCTCGCTCCCTCACGGCAGGGGGCTGGGGGCTGGCGCCCCCATATCCGTCGGGCGGGCCCTGCAAGGGACCCAGCATGGCGCTGATCCACCCCCTGAAGAGGAGTTGAAGATCGACTTCATCCACGCGCCATCCATGATCAGGGGAGGAGCACGGGGCAAGATGGTCGTGCCCCGGGAAAGCCCGCGAAGGAAGGGCGGCGCGCGCATGGGCTCAAGGAGCACCTCAGGTCGGGGCGCTCAAGGACGGTGGCGAAGACGAAGCCTGAGGAGGCGGATCCTTGGTCGGCTCCGTATGCTTGGCAGGAGGGACCCTAAAACGCCACAGTCAGCGAATGGAACGGCAAACAAGAAGTTGCAAGAAGGAGGAACTTACTCGTCCATGGCAAAGTACTTCCTGTGCTTCAACCGGCGGCAGGGGTGATCATCGCCACCCAAAGCCTCTTTTCTCTTGCGGAGCGCGTCGAAGTCTATGCGGAACCGGCCCAAGATCACGACGTGAGGGCCGACACGTGGCATGGACAAAGGAGCATCGAGATGACTTGCATCATGGGCGCGAGGCTGAGAGGAGTGGTTAGGTACCACCTCCTGGTGGCCTGCCAAGGCCTCGGGAGTTTCAGCCTCGGGAGTCGCAGGTCGCATCCCCTCATCAGCTGCCACCTCAGAGTGAGCTTCGTAAACTCCAGAGGTTGACGCCTCGGGAGCCCCGCGCGACATTGGCATCTCGGCATCAGACCCCCCAGCTCCCGGTGATGCTTGCCTTCCTGCATCACCACCTGAGGCAGGACCGGCGTGGTCGATAGGGGGAGGAGCCACGGCAACTGGATTCTCACGGGGCCCCACGAGGCCAGCTGGGCGCGGCCCCCATTCGTCGAAGCGAGGCATGTGCCTCACAAACTCGGCCTTGCCTGAGCAGAGATACAAGAGGGCGCCCCGATGCCAGACGCTGCCCGGAGAGGGGTCGCCAGTCAAGACTCTCAGCACCTTCCTCAGCATTTCAGGTGCGAGATCCCCCTCCTAGAGACTCATGCGGTCTTGATGCCCAGCGAAGGACCACATCAGACGGGAGTGGTGCTGGAGAGGATCGATGCGACACTGGAGGAACTCCTTCACCACCCGGGGCGCCATCACCCGAGCGTCCTCAATCTCTCGAAGCGACACCAGACAAAAGCAAGCTGGTGGCTCGTGAGCTTCTCATGGCCCCAACCTGGATTGGGAATAGCAGGCAATGTCGGATGCGCGAGCAGGGGGCTGGGTACCCCAACGTCCACATATAGCCACCGCTCCCGGAACCCGCTCGCAGAAGATGGAAGACCAAAATCAATTCCCGAGGCGGCCGTCTCCGGCACGGCTTGGAAGCTCACGCACCCCGAGCATTGAGATGGGTCAGTCATGTAAAACCCACGATGCGACTATATCTCCCACATGTCGGGGCACGACTTAGAGGCATAACCGCATGGTGGTTTTGTCGCAAGAAGGGTCATCTTCACACAATCCCATGTAATGAACAAGAATGAGGTAAAGAGTTGGCTTACAATCGCCACTTCACACAATACATAATTTATACAATCATCATACAGAGTACAATCAAGGTCCGACTACGGAACCAAAATAAAGAAGACAACCCCAAATGCTAGATCCCCGATCGTCCCAACTGGGCTCCACTACTAATCATCAGGAAAAGACACATAGTAACGACCACGTTCCTCGTCGAGCTCTCACTTGAGCTCGGTTGCGTCATCTGCACTAGCATCATCGGCACCTGTAACTGTTTTGGTAGAATCTGTGAGTGACGGGGTAATGAGGTGGAGCTGCAGCAAGCACTAGCTTATATGGTGGCTAACATACGCAAATGAGAGCGAGAAGAGAAGCAAAGCACGGTCGTGAAGCTAGAAGTGATCAAGAAGTGATCCTAGAACAACCTACGTCAAACATAACTCCAACACCGTGTTCACTTCCAGGACTTCGCCGAGAAGAGACCATCATGGCTACACACGCGGTTGATGTGTTTTAATTAAGATCAACTTCGGGTTTTCTACAACCGGACATTAACAAATTCCCAACAGCCTCATAACCGCGGGCACGGCTTTCCAAAGATAATACCCTGCAGGGATGTCCCAACTTAGCCCATTATAAGCTCTCACGATCAACAAAGGATATTTCTTCTACTGGGAAGACCCGATGAGTCTCGGAATCCCGGCTACGAGAAATTTTGTCAATGGTAAAACAAGACCAGCAAAGCCGCCCGATTGTGCCGACAAATCCTGATAGGGTCTGCACATATCTCGTTCTCAGGGCACATCCGGATAAGTCAAGCTACGAGTAAAAACCAGACCTCGAGTTTCCCCGAGGTGGCCTCGCAGGCTGCTCGGTTCGGACCAACGTTCGGAGGAACACTGGCCCGGGGGGGGGGGTTAAAATAAAGATGACCCTTGAGTCCGCGAAACCCAAGGGAAAAAGGCTTAGGTGGAAAATGGTAAAACCAAGGTTGGGCCTTGCTGGAGGAGTTTTATTCAAAGCGAACTGTCAAGGGGGTCCCATAAATCACCCAACCGTGTAAGGAACGGAAAATCAAGGAACATAACACCGGTATGACGGAAACTAGGGCGGCAAGAGTGGAACAAAACACCAGGCATAAGGCCAAGCCTTCCACCCTTTACCAAATATATAGATGCATTAATTAAAATAAGAGATATAGTGGTATCCCAAAATATCCATGTTCCAACATGGAACCAACTTCATCTTCACCTGCAACTAGCAACGGTATAAGAGGGGCTGAGCAAAAGCGGTAACATAGCCAAACAACGGTTTGCTAGGAAAGGATGGTTAGAGGTTTGACATGGAAATATGGGAGGCATGATATAACAACTGGTAGGTATCGCAGCATAGGCATAGCAAAAGAGCAAGCATCTAGCAAGTAAAGATAGAAGTGATTTCGAGGGTATGGTCATCTTGCGTGCAAAGTTCTTAGTGTTGTCGAAAGCTTGATCCTCGTAAGCATTCTCAACAGGTTCCTTGATCACGTATTCGTCTCCCGGCTCTACCCAAAATAGTAACACAAGCAAAGGGGACAACCATCAATCACAATTCAATGCGCAAGCAAGATGATGCAAAACATGGCATGATATGCGAGATGTGGTATGCAATGCATATGCGTGCTCAGGAAGGAAAAAGTTGAACAAGGCATAATCTTGGCAAACCAAGTATGCCGCTGGAAAGTTGAGATGATTTCGGTTGAAATCGATATAAAGATCACCGGAATCGGATGCACGGTTTGCAAATGACAAGCAAAACAAGAATGGCATAATTCTGCGGTTAACAGCATGATGCCACTTAGCAAGCAACAAGAAACTAAGCTACTGCACCCAAACATAGCAACAAGGCTTAGGGCAGTGATCTAATCAAGATGCTTGACAAAAGATGGACACTGACCTACGGCTAAATCACATCATAATAGGTTCAAACAAGCATGGAAAAAGTGCAAAAGATATCAGCTTCACAGACTTGATGAAAATACTAACATGCCAGAAATTAACATCATGAAGCCATGTTTAGAGCAAGAAAATAATCTGCTACAGGAATAATACATAGCAAAATATGGCATGGCATGAATCTACTAAAAGTATAGAATAAACGTCCCTTACTGACCATGAGATGGAAAGGGTCAGAAAATATAATGGCACCCATGTCAAATTAGCAAGTTTCGTTACAGATTTCAGACTTAACAGAAAACTGGACATGGCAGAAACAGATAACAAGTAGGCATGTTTACGAGCTTGATGCACTCACTACGAGGCATTTCATGACGAACTAAGCATACAAACATCAAGAAGACATGGCATAGAAGCTAGAAATGGCAACAAAAACATCATAGCATGCAAGTATCAACTACAACAACCTTGGCAAATATTAATAACCTATAAACAATCTGCCAGGAACATTTTATAGCAAAAGTAGAGGTCAATTGACTCAAGCTATGACACTCGATAATTGCAAACAAAGCCATGGCTGGATAGATAACATCCATATGTACAAAACATCTTTACTGATCATGCTCAAAACAGGCATGGATCTCTCTGTATCAACATGAACACATGGCATAAAAATAACAGCAGGAAATAACTTGGTGAAATCCTAAGTCCCTGAAATCAGCAACATTATCATGCCTAGTTTGCATGCTTGTGCTAGTCACCATAGAGATTACAAAAATACATGGCATACACCCCTGTAAAGATGGCATGTCATAGTTCAAAACACATGTTGGACTCAAGTTCATAGGATGCACACACCAACCATGGCAAAAATGACCAAAGTGCATTTTGTGATAAGAATCTAAAACTAACATCACATAGCCCTCTTCAAATAGCATTTTGGGCATCAAGATGAGCTCAAATGATAATGATGCAATGAGATGAAATCATGTACTCATAGAGGCAAAGAATACGGTATAGTACACGTCCAAAACGGAGCCACGGGTGCAGAGTTATGATGCGATGAAAATGCAACACATTACTAAAAAAATGACTTGGAGGATTTCCGGGGCCCGAGGAAAGTCAACCTCGATCAGATCTGGGCCGGGCGCCGGAGTGGGGGACGGGGAGGTCGCCGGAGTGGTCGGGGAGGCCGAGGGGCGGCGGATCCGGGCGCGGGGCCCCGGATCTGGCCGGAGGGCGGCGGAGACGGGCGCGGCTGGGCGGCGGGGACGGCGCGGCGACTCGGTGACGGGGACGGCGCGGAGGCTCGGCGGGAGCTTGGAGGCGGCGGCGGGATCCGGCGACGGAGTCGGGCGGCGGCGGAGGAGACCCAAGCGGCGGGGTGCCGGGCGGAGGTGGCGCGGGGCGCGCGGGAGCCTCGCGGGCCGCGGGGGCCGGCGACGGGCTTCGGGGCGGCCCCTGGTTGCTCTGGGGCGGCGGCGGCGGACGTTGTCCGGCCGGACCGGACGTGTCCGGTGGCGCTGGGTGGAAGAAGGCTAGGGTTAGGGGTGGAATGATCCAAAAATTTCGGGGGAGGCACAAATTTATAGGTAGGAGGAGCTAGGAAGCTCCAAATGAGGTGCGGTTTTCGCCCAGACGATCGTGATCGAACGGCGGAGAGGATGGAGGTGACTTAGATGGGTTATTGTGCTGGTTTGGAGGGTTGTTGGGCTGCAACCCAAAAGAGGCCTTCGCGGTTACCCGGTTAACCGTTGGAGTATCAAACGACCTCCAAATGACCCGATACTTGACAGGCGGTCTACCGGTGCTATACCAAGGCCGCTTGGCAAACCTCGCTCCATTCCGAGAAAGTTTAATACCCGCTCACGAAAAAAGCGAAAAGGGGACGCCGGAGGACATAGGAGTGCCGGATTGCAAAACGGACAACGGGAAAAATGCTCGGATGCATGAGACGAACACGTATGCGAATGCAATGCACATGATGACATGATATGAAATGCATGACAAGGACAAAATGCAAAACGAAGAAAAACCCAACCACAAAGGGAATATCATATCACAATGCCGAAAATGGTAAGAGTTGGAGTTACAAATATGGTAAGTTACATCCGGGGTGTTACAACACTCCACCACTATGAGAGGATCTCGTCCCGAGATCTAGGACTGAAAGGACTCCGGATATTCGGAACGGAGGTGGTCCTCGCATTCCCAGGTGGCTTCTCGGTCGAAATGATGTGACCACTTCACTTTTAGGAATTTGATGGACTTGTTGCGAGTCTTGAGCTCAGTTTCTTCAAGAATAGCAACGGGATGCTCATGATAAGACAAATCTTCTTGAAGATCAATCTCTTCGAAGTTGATGGTGCGCTTAGGCATCTTGAAGCACTTGCGAAGCTGTGACACGTGGAACACATCGTGCACATTCACAAAGTTGGGAGGAAGCTCAAGTTGATAGGCGAGATCGCCTCTTTTGCCAATGATCTTGAAAGGACCCACGTATCTAGGGGCAAGTTTCCCTTTGCTACCGAAGCGACGAGTGCCTTTCATTGGAGAGACTCGGAGGTAGACATGGTCTCCGATCTCGAAAGCCAAATCACGGTGCTTGCTATCATAGTAACTCTTCTGGCGCGATTACGCGGCTTTGAGATTCTCACGAATGACTTTGCACATTTCCTCAGCCTCTGTGATCAAGTCGTTGCCAAGCAGTTGGCATTCACCAGTCTCTGACCAATTGAGAGGAGTACGACACTTTCTGCCATAGAGAATCTCGAATGGGGCTTTGCCCGAGCTCGCTTGAAAGCTGTTGTTGTAGGAGAATTCGGCATATGGAAGACAGTCTTCCCACTTCATACCGAAAGAGATGACACAAGCCCTGAGCATATCTTCAAGAATTTCGTTGACATGCTCGACTTGTCCACTAGTTTGAGGATGGAAAGCTGTGCTGAAGCGGATATTTGCGCCCATAGCCTTCTGGAAGGAGTCCCAGAATTTAGAGGTAAAGATGATCCCACGATCTGAAGAAATCAATTGTGGAATGCCGTGCAAGGAGACAATTCTGGAGGTGTAAAGCTATGCCAGCTGCGCTGCTGTGATAGACTCTTTGATAGGAAGAAAGTGAGCCACTTTAGTGAGCTTGTCGATGACGACGAAGATGGCATCATTTCCACGCTTGGACTTAGGAAAACCAGTCACGAAGTCCATTTCGATATGATCAAACTTCCATTCTGGAATAGCAAGAGGTTGGAGTAGACCAGCTGGTCGTTGGTGTTCTGCCTTCACCCTTCGACAGACATCACATTCTTTCACGAATTGAGCAATTTCTTGCTTCATTCGAGTCCACCAATACGACTGCTTGAGGTCATGGTACATCTTCATACTTCCAGGATGAATGGACAGAAGAGAATTGTGCGCCTCGTTCATAATGACTTTACGTAGATCACCCTTAGGAACCACAATCCGGTCCTCGAAGAAAAGAGTATCTCTGTCATCAATGCGATAGCACTTGTATTTGGAAATGCCCTTGTCAATACCACGTTTCACCTTCTTCACCATGGTATCCAGGAGTTGTGCCTCACGAATTTGATCTTCCAAAGTAGGAGAGACTACGAGGTTGGCAAGAAAGCCTTGAGGAACAACTTGGAGATTCAACTTGCGGAAAGCTTCACAAAGGTCCAGTTGGAAGGGCTTGAGGATTAAGCTGTTGCAATAAGCCTTCCTGCTCAAAGCATCTGCAATGACATTGGCCTTGCCTGGAGTATATTCAATACTCGGGTTGTACTCTTGAATCATTTCGACCCATCGAGTCTGCCTGAGGTTGAGGTTGGGTTGAGTGAAGATGTACTTGAGACTCTTGTGATCGGTGAATATGTCCACTTTCCTTCCCAACAAGAGATGTCTCCATGTTATTAATGCATGGACAACTGCCGCCAACTCAAGATTGTGAGTGGGGTAGTTCTTTTCGTTGGGCTTCAACTGACGAGAGGTATAGGCCACAACTTTCTTTTCTTGCATTAACACAGCACCGAGACCTTGAAGAGAACCATCACAGAAAACTTCGAATGGCTTGGATCCGTCAGGACGAGTCAAAACCGGAGCAGTGACGAGTTTCTCTTTGATAGTGTTGAAAGCAACGTCACACTCAGGAGACCAGACATAATTCACATGCTTCTGGAGGAGGTTGGAAAGAGGCTTTGCAATATTTGAGAAATTCTCAACGAATCTTCGGCAATAGCTTGCAAGTCCAAGAAAACTGCGAAGCTGCTTGACATTCTGAGGAGGTTCCCGATTCACAACTGCAGACACCCTCTCGGGATTAACAGCGATGCCCTTGGTAGAGATGATATGACCAAGGTAAAGCATTTCATCAAGCCAAAATTCACATTAAGAAAACTTCGCATAGAATTGATACTCTCTGAGCTTGTCGAGCACCAATCGCAAATGTTTGGCATGATCCTCCTTATTCTTGGAGAAGACCAATATATCATCGAGATAGACCAAGACGAATTCATTGGTGTAGGGATTGAAGATGAAGTTCATCATTCGAGAGAATGTTGGAGGAGCATTGCCAAGGCCGAAAGACATGACAATATATTCATAAGAACCAAAACTTGTTCTGAATGCTGTCTTGGGAATATCTTCTTCACGAATGCGAATTTGATGATAACCCATACGAAGGTCAAGCTAGCACCTTTTAGTTTCTCGAATAGCTCATTGATGTTGGGAAGTGGGTACTTGTTCTTGATTGTCTTCTTGTTCAATGGACGGTAATCGACGCAAAGTCGGTCCGTGCCATCCTTCTTCTGGACAAAAAGAACTCCGCAACCCCAAGGAGATGAACTCGGTCTGATCAGACCCAGACGCTCTTGTTCATCAAGTTGTTTCTTCAATTCTTTCAACTCTTTTGGTCCAAGCTTGTATGGACGCTTGCAAACTGGTTCTGTGCCAGGCTCAAGATCGATAACGAATTCAACTGGTCGGTGAGGAGGCATTCTTAGAAGCTCTTCTAGAAAGACATCTTGGTACTCACAAACGACTGAAATTTGAGAGATAGCATCCAATTCACCCTTCTCATTGAGAGAAAACAACCGAATGGTTTCATTACGAGCGGCATAGATAATCACATCGTCAGAAGAGTGTGTCAATTGAATTTCCCTGGCAGCACAATCAAGCTGAGCCTTGTGCTTAGAAAGCCAGTCCATCCCAAGAATTAGATCAATATCCGAGTCACCAACAACAATAGGTTTAGCCAGAAATTTATAGTCGCCCATCTTGATGGAAACAACCGGAACCACCAAACTAGATCTCAAACGTTTGCCCGGAGAAACGATATCCACGGGTTTACCCAAATGTGAAGAAATGAATTCATTGTTGGCAAAAAACGGTCTTGACATGAAACAATGCGAAGCGCCAGTATCAAATAAGACTTTTGCAGTAATATCATTAACTGAGAGATTACCCATGATCACTTCAGAAGAATCCTCCGCTTGAGCTGCATTCATCATGTTCACCTTTGAAGACTTGGGATTATGCTTGACCACTACATTGCTGGAAGATCTCACAGGAGGAGGAGGCGGAAGGCGCCTTTTGTTGAAGCACTTGTTCGCATAGTGACCCTTCTGCTTACATTTGTTGCAAGTCACCTCTGAAAGCGGACGATGGTAAGGAGCATTTGGCCTTGGAGCTTGATTCTGAGACTTGTTATGATAGCCAGGGTTGGGTGGGTGGGAAGATCCATGGCCACCTTTGTTCTTCTGCTGGTAAGGCTGACGGAACGGAGGAGGCGGAGGCAACCAGAACTTCTGTTGCTTAGCTGCCACAAGTGAGGAAGAAGAAGACTGAACTGCGTCTCTGACTCTCTTCTTAGAAGCCTCACACTTGAGCTGAGCAGCTTCTTGCTTCAGTGCCATGTTGTAGAATTCATCATACTTTTTCGGCTCAAAAAGCACGAGAGCTAATTGCAGATCTTCTCTGAGGCCACGTCTGAATTGGTAAATCATGCTCTTTTCATCAGGGATGTCTTGCTTAGCAAAGCGAGAGAGCATCTGGAACTGAGTATTGTATTGATACATAGACATGATGCCTTGCTTGAGATTGCGGAACTCCTCACGCTTACTCTCAACAACACTTTCCAGAATGTGATGAGCTTTGAAGTCTCGACGGAAATCATCCCAGGTAATCACACGACCTCCTCTGGAATCTTTGTATTGTTGATACCACTCAACAGCTTGATCCTTGAGTTGAAAAGAAGCAAACTTGACAAAGTCCTCAGGCCTGACATTGCTGCATTCAAAATGCTTGTTGATGTCCACGAGCCAATCATTGGCGTCTGTGGCCTCGACACAGAAGCTGAAAGTCTTTGGCTGATTTGCAAGGAATTGGTTGAGGGTAGCGAAGTGAGGCTGATTGTTGCCTTGGCCTTGATTTCCCTGATTACCTTGCCCTTGGTTACGATCTTGCAAGAGCTGAATCAGTATCTAAGCATTGGCATTGGTGGTTGTCATCAAAGATTGCCATGCCTCCGGAGGCGGAGGGTTTGCCTGACTTCCTTCATTGCGTTCCGGATTCTGATGCGTTGGCGGAGCCATCTTGAAGAGGGTGACATCCATTAGCATCTTGAAGACATATATTCAAGCTGAATCAAAGGATCGAAATTGCAACATATAGTCCAAACATTCGAACAAGAATGAACGAATGAATTCCAAAGTAAAACATCACACTTCCATAAGCTGAGAAGCCACTTAGATAAAGGTATGGAATCAACATCTGACTTCGAAACAACTCGAGTATCACAACTGAAAACAAGACAAAGGATTGGCTTGCAGAATAAGCTGGAACAAACACATGATAGAGATTTCGCCCAAAGTGTTCGTGATGAGGCCCCACGGGCACGACGTACATCGGACGTCACGAATGACAAACAAAACGTCCCCGAATCGGCATAGCCAAGGATTCTTTAAGACGCCTTGCGACCATTGTAAATCGACCGTGAAAAAGCGAAATCACTAGACGTTGGACCCCAATCTCGAATCATACATCTTTCGGAAAGATATCCTATAAGCTACTAGAATTCCCACTTATAAACTTCCGAAACTTTCTGGTTATGTAATCAGGTGTTGGGGATACAGGGGAAGCATAATATCTCACCCAAAACTAACAAATCCTACATCCAGCTGTATCCATCCTTCAACACATAACCAAGAAACCTTCGGAAATCGTTTACCTCAACCTTCGAAAAGCATCTGTTATCCGAGTTATGGCAATACTCCCGAGCTTGCCCAGTACTGGGTTATCGGGGTTATCTCACCAACAACTGCATAAAAGAGATTTTCGATGTCGGTGAAACTCAGGTATTCCAGAACTATAATGATAAAATTGTGACGACAACACCTAGGAGCTCAACTCCCCGGGACACTGCCACAACCCCTAAATGTCAGGAGGTACCAAGAACAATGTTCTCGTCACAAAACCATCGGAACGATTCCAAGATACCCGCGTGATCCTAAATTTTTTTAGTGAAATTTGAGGAGAGTAGAGTCAAAACTTCTACGTCAGGAGGCCTCACCAGAGCGACGAAGGGACTGGGAAGTAAAAAGAATCCTACTCTCCGATATATATAATCCTAAGACTCAAAACTTTTTTTTCTAGACTCAACAACGCCAGCGATTCGATCAAGCAGGGGGCTCCTAAGTCGGGGATGGCTCTGATACCAACTTGTAACACCCACGATGCGGCTATATCTCCCACGTGTCGGGGCACGACTTAGAGGCATAACCGCATGGTGGTTTTGTCGCAAGAAGGGTCATCTTCACACAATCCCATGTAATGAACAAGAATGAGGTAAAGAGTTGGCTTAAAATCGCCACTTCACACAATACATAATTTATACAATCATCATACAGAGTACAATCAAGGTCCGACTACGCAACCAAAATAAAGAAGACAACCCCAAATGCTAGATCACCAATCGTCCCAACTGGGCTCCACTACTGATCATCAGGAAAAGACACATAGTAACGACCACGTTCCTCGTCGAACTCCCACTTGAGCTCGATTGCATCATCTTCACTGGCATCATCGGCACCTGCAACTGTTTTGGTAGAATCTGTGAGTCATGGGGACTCAGCAATCTCACACCCGCGAAATCAAGACTATTTAAGCTTAAAGGAAGGATGGGGTAATGAGGTGGAGCTGCAGCAAGCACTAGCTTATATGGTGGCTAACATACGCAAATGAGAGCGGGAAGAGAAGCAAAGCACAGTCGTGAAGCTAGAAGTGATCAAGAAGTGATCCTAGAACAACCTACGTCAAACCTAACTCCAACACCGTGTTCACTTCCAGGACTCCGCCGAGAAGAGACCATCATGGCTACACACGCGGTTGATGTGTTTTAATTAAGATCAACTTCGGGTTTTCTACAACCGGACATTAACAAATTCCCAACAGCCTCATAACCGCGGGCACGGATTTCGAAAGATAATACCCTGCAGGGATGTCCCAACTTAGCCCATTATAAGCTCTCACGGTCAACGTAGGATATTCCTTCTACCGGGAAGACCCGGTCAGTCTCGGAATCCCGGTTACAAGACATTTCGACAATGGTAAAACAAGACCACCCGAGTGTGCCGACAAATCCCGATAGGAGCTGCACATATCTCGTTCTCAGGGCACATCCGGATAAGTCAAGCTACGAGTAAAAACCAGACCTCGATTTTCCCCGAGGTGGCCCCGCAGGCTGCTCGGTTCGGACCAATGTTCGGAGGAACACTGGCCTGGGGGGGGGTTAAAATAAAGATGACCCTTGAGTCCGCGAAACCCAAGGGAAAAAGGCTTAGGTGGCAAATGGTAAAACCAAGGTTGGGCCTTGCTGGAGGAGTTTTATTGAAAGCGAACTGTCAAGGGGGTCCCATAAATCACCTAACCGTGTAAGGAATGCAATATCAAGGAACATAACACCGGTATGACGGAAACTAGGGCAGCAAGAGTGGAACAAAACACCAGGCATAAGGCCGAGCCTTCCACCCTTTACCAAATATATAGATGCATTAATTAAAATAAGAGATATTGTGGTATCCCAAAATATCCATGTTCCAACATGGAACCAACTTCATCTTCACCTGCAACTAGCAACGCTATAAGAGGGGCTGAGCAAAAGCGGTAACATAGCCAAACAATGGTTTGCTAGGAAAGGATGGTTAGAGGTTTGACATGGAAATATGGGAGGCATGATATAGCAAGTGGTAGGTATCGCAGCATAGGCATAGCAAAAGAGCGAGCATCTAGCAAGCAAAGATAGAAGTGATTTCGAGGGTATGGTCATCTTGCGTGCAAAGTTCTCAGTGTTGTCGAAAGCTTGATCCTCGTAAGCGTTCTCAACAGGTTCCTCGTTCACGTACTCGTCTCCCGGCTCTACACAAAACAATAACACAAGCAAAGGGGACAACCATCAATCACGATGCAATGCGCAAGCAACATGATGCAAAACATGGCATGATATGCGAGATGTGGTATGCAATGCATATGGGTGCTCCGGAAGGAAAAAGATGAATAAGACATAATCTTGGCAAACCAAGTATGCCTCTAGAAAGGTGAGATTATTTCGGTTGAAATCGATATAAAGATCACAGGAATCGGATGTACGGTTTGCAAATGACAAGCAAAACAAGAATGGCATAAATCTGCGGTTAACAGCATGATGCCACATAGAAAGCAACAAGAGACTATGCTACTGCACCCAAACATAGCAACAAGCCATATGGCAGTTATCTACTCAAGATGCTTGACAAAAGATGAACACTGAGATACGGCTAAATCACAAAATAATAGGTTCAAACAAGCATCGCAAAAGTGCAAAAGATATCAGTTTCACAGACTTAATGAAAATACTAACATGCCAGAAATTAACATCAGGAAGCCATGTTTAGAGCAAGCAAGCAATCTTCTACAGGAACAATACATAGCAAAATATGGCATGGAATGAATCTACTCAAAGCATAGAATAAAAGTCCCTTAATGACCATGAACCAAAAAGGACCAGAATATATAATGGCACCCATGTCAAATTAGCAAGTTTCGTTACAGATTTCAGACTTGGCAGAAAACTGGACATGGCAGAAACAGATAACAAGTTGGCATGTTTACGAGCTCGATGCACTCACTACGAGGCATTGCATGACAAACTAAGCATACAACCATCAATAAGACATGGCATAGAAGCTAGACATGGCAAGAATCAACTACAACAACCTTGGCAAAATTGAATAACCTGTAAACAATCTGCCAGGACCCTCGCAAAAAAAATAACAATCTGCCAGGAACATTTTATAGCAAAAGTAGAGCTTGATTGGCTCAAGCTATGGCACTCCATAATTGCAAAAAAAGACACGGATGGATAGAGCACATCCATATGTTCAAAACATCCTTACTGATCATGCTCAAAAGAGGCACGGATCTCTCTGTATCAACATGAACACATGGGATAAAAATAACAGCAGGAAATAACTTGGTGAAATCCTAAGTCCCTGAAATCAGCAACATTATAATGCCTAGTTTGCATGCTTGTGCTAGTCACCACATAGATCACAAAAATACATGGCATACACCCCTGTAAAGATGGCATGGCATAGTTCAAAACACATGTAGGACTCAAGTTCATAGGATGCACACATCAACCATGGCAAAAATGACAAAAGTGCATTTTCTGATAAGAATCTGAAACTAACATCACATAGCCCTCTTCCAAAAGAATTTTGGGCATCAAGATGAGCTCAAATGAAAATGACGCAATGAGATGAAATGATGTGCTCATTGAGGCGAACAATTCAGTATGCTACACGTCCAAACCAGAGCCACGGTTGCAGAGTTATGACGCGATGAATATGCAATAAAATTACTGAAAAAATGACTTGGAGGATTTCTGGGGCCCGAGGAAAGTCAACTTCGATTAGATCTGGGCCGGGCGCTGGAGTGGGGGACGGGGAGGTCGCCGGAGTGGTCGGGGAGGCTGAGGGGCGGTGGATCCGGGCGCGGGGCCCCGGATCTCGCTGGAGGGCGGCGGAGACGGGCGCGGCAGGGCGGCTGGGACGGCGCGGCGGCTCAGTGACGGGGACGGCGCGGCGGCTCGGCGGGAGCTTGGAGGCGGCGGAGGGATCCGGCGACGGAGTAGACCCGGGCGGCGGGGTGCCGGGCGGAGTCGGCGCGGGGCGCGCGGGAGCCTCGCGGGCCGCGGGGGCCGGCGACTGGCTTCGGTGGGCCCGCGGGTCGGCGGCGGCTCGGCGGCGGGGGAGCCCACATGGCAGCCCCTGGTTGGTCCGGGGCGGTGGCGGCGGACGTTGTCCAGCCGGACCGGACGTGTCCGGCGGCGCGGGGTGGAAGAAGGCTAGGGTTAGGGGTGGAATGATCCGAAAATTTCGGGGGAGACACAAATTTATAGGTAGGAGGAGCTAGGATGCTCCAAATGAGGTGCGGTTTTCGCCCACACGATCGTGATCAAACGGAGGAGAGGATGGAGGTGACTTAGATGGGTTATTGGGCTGTTTTGGAGGGGTGTTAGGCTGCAACCCAAAAGAGGCCTTTGCGGTAACCCGGTTAACCGTTGGAGTATTAAACGACCTCCAAATGACCCAAAACTTGACAGGCGGTCTACCGGTGCTATACCAAGGCCGCTTGGCAAACCTCGGTCCATTCCGAGAAAGTTTAATACCCGCTCACGAAAAAAGCGAAAAGGGGACGTCGGAGGACATAGGAGTGCTGGATTGCAAAACGGACAACGGGGAAAATGCTCGGATGCATGAGACGAACACGTATGAGAATGCGATGCACATGATGACATGATATGAAATGCATGACAAGGACAAAATGCAAAAAGAAGAAAAACCCAACCACGAAGGGAATATCATATCACAATGCCGAAAATGGCAAGACTTGGAGTTACAAATATGGCAAGTTACATCCGGGGTGTTACAAGTTAGGCGTAGAGAGAAGAAGTGGCGCAGAAGACCAATGGAAGGGGGGATGCCCACCATGGCCTCGTAGACAAAGGCGAAGACAACAAGGAGGGTAATGGATTGGGGACCGAGATGCATCATATGGATTTGGTAGTGAGAAAGCACCGCATTGAAGAAAGCAGAGAAGGGGGGAACTAGGCCCGCCCACAGGGCGTCGGCGAAGAATCGGACCTCCGTGATGATCCTGTCGAAGGAGGTGTGGGACGCGGGCCAGGCCGTCGTCCTCCCTCACTCGTTGAAGCTGGAAGCGAGGGCGGAGAGTACCTTGTCCAAGGCCTCCAGATTGAGTATGAGCAACTGGTCGACGGCGGGCGCAGCTGCCGAAGGCGAGCTGGCTGGAGGCGCGGGCTTCTTCCCCTTTTCCTTTTTCGTTGGTGCCATGGCGACGGGAAGGGGGCAGAGCTCAAGATGGATTGGAGGCAGAAGCAGAGGCTCGGGGAAGAAAGGGGAACAGGAAGCGCGCGAACGAAGGAGGGAATAATCGTGTACAGACTCGTGGCCGCCTACCCAAGCGTGTAGTGGGGGAGCGTGGGGAAGCGGATACGCCCACGTCCAATCAACCGCCACGAGGTGACCAAGGCCGCAGGCTGTTGGGGCCTGCGGCGCTCCGCACTTGCACTTTCACTTCTCTGCTAAGCCAAGTCCGAGCACGCCTTGTGCCCGGGGGCTACTGTCGGCGTTCTGGGAACGGGGGTCCCCAGACTTGCCTGCCTGCAGCCTGCGGCGTGGCTCAAGTGGTGGCCCAGTATGGCCCATCTTCATAAACTCAAGCTCAAGGCCCTCGTGAGGGGCTGAGCCTCGTGGGGCGGACAACGCAAGGCTTCCTCGGGAACGGCCTCACCAGACTGGCTCGCGAGGAGGCGGAGAGATCAAGGCAAGGGTGCCTCGCGAGGTGCTCGTGACGCAAGCCATGACAACCAAGACCAGGCGGGCGCCAGCCTGCGAAGTGTCCTTGTATCCTCTTTGGTGGAAAGGGGGCAAGCACAGGCGCGGAGTACCGAGGCATCAAGCAAAGGTTGCCATTTTGGTGCAACGAGACCGAGAGCAGCAGAGCGGCAGGACAGAGGTCACCGTGGAGCCCAAGCCGGCGTCATCGCCAGTGCCTTTGGCAGCCGAAGACCAACTTTAGTCAGGATAACCTATACTAGATATTCCCGTTCAAAATGGCCGTTGTTGGCGCCCTTCCCGCTCAATATTTGGGAAGAGGACCAGGGCCTCTATAAATAGGGCTAGGCATCTCATCTAGAGGGAGGAGGGGACGGATCGACCCCTCAGAGAGAAGTAGTCCACCGCACCAGCTCAAGATCACCTCTCGCGAGGCTGTTCTTCCCTTGTACTGTTCATCATCAGCCCCAGAGGCAATCCACCACACCACACACTGGAGTAGGGTATTACACCACAACGATGGCCTGAACCAGTATAAATCTCGTGTCCCTTGTGTTGTTCATCGTTTAGCTTAGATCCTCAGTGGGGCGTTTGGGTGTAGATCGGTAGAGGAAAGATCTTCGCGCGCATCCTAGTGTTTAAACCTTAAGGGTTTTGCTGGAACCCCACATCCGACACATGCCTTGCCGACAAAGCTTGTACAAAAGGTGGCTTGCCGGGAGGCCCGGCAAGCCGCGCCTTATGGGTAAAACTTGCGAAGATGCTCATTGTTCCAGGAGTTGCTCACCGGGATAGCATCTTTGGTCTCCAGGCGGACTGCGCCGGGCCTGGTGACTCGTATTACCCGATAAGAGCCTTCCCACGTCGGCATCAACTTGTTGGAATTCCTGGCTGACTGAACGCGCCGAAGAACAAGGTCGCCTTCCTCAAAGCTTCGGGCATGAACCTTGCGGCTATGGTAGCGGCGCAAGGCTTGCTGGTAGCGTGCTGTTCTCACAGCCGCCCGAAGACGATCTTCCTTAAGGATCGTTGCGTCATCTTGCCGCAACTGCTCTTGCTCAAGCTCATCATAAGCGAGCACTCGAGGTGACCCGTATATGAGTTCCGTGGGGAGAACTGCTTCTGGCCCGTATACCAGGGCAAAGGGTGTCTAGCCGGTGGCTTGATTTGGCGTCATTCTGATCGACCAAAGAACTGCCGGCAACTCATCAATCCAGTGCCTTCCGCTCTTGTGCAGCTTCTCAAAGGTCTTCGTTCTCAGGCCTCACAACACTTCAGCATTCGCCCTCTCCGCTTGGCCGTTGCTCCAGGGGTGTGCCACGAAAGCAAAGCAGACCTTGCTGCCGAGGTCTTGAATGTATTGCATGAAGGTGTGGCTTATGAACTACGTGCTGTTGTCAGTGATGACTCTGTTCGGCACACCAAAACGACAGACTAGTCCCTTGAAGAACTTAACGGCTGACTGTGCTGTCACCTTCCTCACCGGTTCCACCTCCGGCCACTTTGTGAACTTGTCGATTGCAACGTACAAGTACTCAAATCCCCCGACAGCACGGGGGAAGGGTCCCAGTATGTCGAGCCCCAGACCGCAAATGGCCAGGAGAGAGAGATTATATGAAGGGCTTGAGCTGGTTGATGAAGCTTCTTTGAATGGAACTGACACGCTTCACACTTGGTTACTAGTGCCATTGCATCCTGGAGGGCGGTGGGCCTGAAGAAGCCTTGCCGGAACGCCTTGCCGGCAAGGGCCCTTGACCCTATGTGGGAGCCACATATGCCTCCATGTATCTCTGCCAACAGCTCTAGTCTTTCCTCCTGGGGGATGCACTTCAATTTCACACCGTTCGGTCTTTTTCTGTACAGGACGTCATCGACGAGCTGGTACAGGGCAGACCGGCGGGCTACTTTTTCCGCTTCTTCCTGCTCCTCAGGAAGTTCCCCGGTTTGGAGGAAACGGACGGTATGTTGTGCCCACGCCGGAGCCTAGGGCTCGACGGCAAGGACCAAAGGCATCTCCTCTGCCAAGGGGGCTGCTGTCTCCGCAGCCATGTCGGTGGGAAATGACACCTATGGGATCACAAGAATCCCTACTACGGTTGCTGGGGCATGAGGTTGCGAGGAGAGCGGGATTAATAGTCAGCACAAGGATTGTTTACCCAGGTTCGGGCCACGAGGATGCGTACCCTAGTCCTGCTTTGGTGGATGTATCGAGTGTCCTTGAGCTCTCGAACTAGCTACGTTGGCTGTGCTGTTCCAAAGAGCCGAATCCCTCTCCAGTATGCCATGGGCCTCCTTTTATATACGAAAGGGGCTGCCACAGTGGCACACAGGAGGTGGAAAGGCCTACAATACTGCGGGCTTATTGCCCGTATTACAGGACAAGGCGCATTTATTGCGATGCTAAGGTGTCCCTTAGCTTTATCGGGGACGGGAACGAGGCCCGTCCTGTCCATCGCCGCTCCTCCTTGCTTCGACACGCGCCCTAGCAAGCGACGCATGCAGCGCCATGTAGGCAGGCAGGCAGCTGAGGTAGCGCGGTGGTAGGGTCTTCATGAAGATTTGCATGCCGCCACGCAGGCGCTTAGTGATCTGGCCTGGAAGCTGCATGTAGCCACGCAGGTGCCTGCCCAGCTGGCCGGGCTGGCAGCTGCATGCTAATGGCGGTGGAAACTTGGCTGGTGCGGGCCTGGCAGTGGCCCCACTGGCGTCCTCGGCAAGGGTCTTGCCGTGGCGCTATAGTCGTCCCCGGCAAGGCGCTTGCCGGGGGTCTTGTGGATTGCCTTGGCTAAGGTCCCGCCAAGGGTCACCGTCTTCTGATCCTTATCTGATCTCATATGTTTATGGTCTTGACGAAGATCTGCATGCCATCTCAGAGGCGCCTCCCGGGCCCTGGGTTCAAGGTAGTTGGTTGGGTTGGAACTCATGGGCTCAAGGGTGGCTTGCTCCATTGGCACTGGGAAATCTGCCCCGGAAAGGTCCTTGCTGGGGCCATGGGGGCCGCCCCGTCAAGGGTCTTGCCGGGGGAACTCACCTTGCCTACTTGCTCTTGGTGTTTATGGTCTTTGCATCGCTTTGACCGTCTTGCGGTTTTGACTCCTCCTTTTTTAGTACACCGACAGTTGATGTGTGTCTTAAGGTGTTATTTTAGTACGAACTCTAGGGCTGTTTGTGACACTTATAGGAATAGCCCAATAGATCGATCAGAAAGAATAACTTTGAGGTGGTTTCGTACCCTACAATAATCTCTTCGTTTGTTCTCTGTTATTAGTGACTTTCGAGTGACTCTTTGTTGCACGCTGATGGATTGTTATACGATCCAATTATGTTATCATTATTGAGAGAACTTGCACTAGTGAAAGTATGAACCCTAGGCCTTGTTTCCAAGCATTACGATACCATTTTTGCTCACTTTTGTTACTTGCTACCTTGCTGTTTTTATAATTTCAGATTACAAAAACCTATATCTACCATCTATATTACACTTGTATCACCATCTCTTCACAAAACTAGTGCACCTATACAATTTACCATTGTATTGGTTGTGTTGGGGGACACAAGAGACTCTTTGTTATTTTGTTGCAGGGTTGTTTGAGAGAGACCATCTTCATCCTACGCCTCCCACGGATTGATAGAACTTAGGTCATCCACTTGAGGGAAAATTGCTACTATCCTACAAAACTATGCGCTTGGAGGCCCAACACGAGTCTACAAGAAGAATATTGGGTAGTAGACATCACTTAGCAGGAGGTTCAGAAGCATCAGAGTGCTTAGCAGTCCGTTCCACCAGGTTGGTCTGCTTAGCATGTGGTACAGTTGAGTCTCCCCCCACTGCTTCCGCGGCCGACATATGAACCGGTGGTGCATCTTCAACAGTTGTTGGCCTTGCCACTGGCTTCTCTGGGGCGGAGGATGACATGGCCTGTGCGGCACAAATTCGGGCGGGCTAATCATAGGTTAATGCATCAGTAGTCGATTATGAGTATTAGGTTCCTTGGGGGATGCATGCGAGAGGTGCTGTGGCAAGGAGAGTGTCACTGGTTGAGGGGCGACATCGGTTGCTCTTGGAGGGGCTTCAGGGATCTCATCCATGAAGTATATTTCCTTTCGTGGCCACTGGATGTGATGTAACCGTGTTTCTCCCAAGGCCCTCTGCTCATCAAAGTCCCATAGGACATTCTTCGGGGCAAGTTCATTGAATCCAGGATTTACTTCCATCACGCAGCACTTCACACAGCCCGACTTCAATGGCACAATTGTCCAAGAAGAGGCCCTCTTCCAAGAAGGGTGGGCAAACCCAGGTTGTTGCACATTTTAATGTACCCTCATAATGTGTAAGCACGCCCTTCAGTCTATCTTTCATTCCATATAGATCAGATATAGCATCATCATGAGTAGTTGCATTCTCAGTGTCACTGGGGTTAGCTGATGCACATCTACTCTTGTGCGGTGTTGTCGCGTAATAACTAGTATCCTCCGTGCCCACCTCCCCTCCCATCTGCTGGCTGTCTGTCAGTGTTAGAGTCTTCTGCATAATCATTGACTCCTCAATTTCCTTTCGAACAGTGAGATACATGGCCTTCCTCAACCCTTCATATAATTCTTTCTGCTTCATTTCACTCGTCGCTATTTTCATGCTGAGCCTCTCTTCTTTGCTGAGTGTGAAAGCCCTATTGTGTGGGACATTGACACCTATACCCCTTGCACGGGGGATCTCTTGTTTCCAGAGCATCAAATAGAAGGTCACATGGCCCTGAGTTTCTATAGAACCTTCCAGGGATCTTGGAAGTCTTTAGCATCACGCGATACAGTTCTTCATCATGTGAGTTTTCAAAGTAATAAGTTCCATCATCATGCCTCCTTGCACGTGCCCGCTAGTAGTCTCTAGCGCTTTCGCCCTGATTTCACTAAAAGGCATGTTTCCCACCCATAGCTACTGCTTCTTTGTCCTCCTGGTCCCATATCGGTTTCATGCCGTAGTATCCTACCATACCCATACGGTGGGGGTGTGTGTTCCTCTTCTTCAGTTCCGATTTCTTGGCACTCTTCTCAGTAAACTCTATAATTGCCCTGATCCTTTTGAATTCTGCTCAACCTGCCTTTCTAATTTGGGGGTATGCGGGGATTGGGTCCTTGCCTTCACTCAAGTACTTCTTGTACAACACCTGCTTCTGGTCTCTCCAAGCATCCCTAGCCTTGTTCAGTGCAGCGTGTTCCACTTGCATTCTCCACTGCTCTGGAACATTGAAGTGATGCATGATCTCCCGGACTTTCCTTTGTCGTGTTTCTATGTCAGCCTTCCGAAACCCCGGCAGATCAATGTTGAGCCTTGCCCTGCCAACAAATCCACACACACTCCTGGACCTCGTGTGTGCTTTATTTGGTTTAGTTGGAGCCCAAGAGTTTAAATAGATGTCAGTTATTTCATATACACCATTAGGATGGTGTGTTGGCTTCCTTGGAGCATCTGTCCGTGTCCTGACCGGAAGGGTAATTGCTGCAGATCTATCTCGTTCTAGATTACTTGATCCCACAACATCTGCTGGAGACCTAGGGTTCTCGGAATTAGATGAAGATACATTGCCTGAAGCATGAGTTTTGTCGCTGTTGCTCGGCATTTACAGAGAACACATGCGGAACTTAGGAAGGGAGGCTAAGCATATAACTAACAACTTGGTATCAAGCTGTCTAAACATGTCATGCAATAATTAGAAACTTTACGGCTAATTTGTTAAGTTTGTGTGACTCAAGCGCCCATGATATGTAAATCAACAATAACTAATTGGAACAAATACGTGTTATATGTACTAGTAGTTAGGAAGGTGGATGATGTCTACTACACAAGTTTATTCTTGTAGACACGTGTTGGGCCTCCAAGCGAAGAGTTTTGTAGGACAGTAGCAATTTTCCCTCAAGTGGATGACCTAAGGTTTATCAATCCGTGAGAGGTGTAGGATGAAGATGGTCTCTCTCAAACGACCCTGCAACCAAATACAAGAAATCTCTTGTGTCCCCAACACACCCAATACAATGGCAAATTGTATAGGTGCACTAGTTCGACGAAAAGATGGTGATAAATGTGTAATATGGATGGTAGAAATATATTTTTATAATCTGAATAAATAAAAAAAGCAAGGTAGAAAATAGTAAACGGGCACAAAAATGGTGTTGCAATGCTTAAAAATGAGGCCCAGGGCCCAGGGTCCACAAAAATGGTGCTGCAACCTCTCAACAATGCTAACATAGTTAGATCATATGATTACCCCTCAAAGTGCAATAAAGAATCACTCCCAAGTTCCTATTACCGGATTAAAAAGTATAGGAATTGTTTGTAGGTCACAAAACCACCTCAAAGCTATTCTTTCCGTTCGATCTATTCAAGAGTTCGTACTAAAATAACACAAAGCTATTTTTGCCGTTCGATCTATCCTAGAGTTCGTACTAGAATAACACCAAAGCAAATCCATATTCATAATACACAATCCACACAAAGAACTATAAAGAGACCCCAAAATTTATGTCGGAGAAAAACGTGCATCAACCCATATGCATAGATTACCCCAATATCACTGCGGGAGTCCGCAAATTGAATGCCATAACACATATCAAGTGAATCAATAAGATACCTCATTCTCACCTCAAGTATTCATATTGCAAGACATGTATCATGTGTTCTCATCTCTAAATATTCAATCCGACAAAACAAAACTTTTAAGGGTATAGATTCAATTCATCATAACAAGAGTATAGAGGGGAGAAACATCAGATGATCCGACTATATTAACAAAGCCCATGATATAGATCACGAGAGAGAGAGAGAGAGAGAGAGAGATCAAACACATAGCAACTGGTACAAACCCTTAGCCCCGAGGGTGGACTACTCCCTCGTCATCATGGTGGCCGCCGGGATGATGAAGATGGCCACCGGAGATGATTCCCCCCTCCGGCAGGGTGCAGGAACGGGGTCTAGATTGGTTTTCGCGGATACAGAGACCTTACGACGGCAGAACTTCTGGTCTAGGTTAACCCCGAAGGGTTTCGGAATATTTGGGAATTTATAGTGCAAAGAGGGGGTGCAGGAGGCCACTGAGGTGGGCACAACCCACCTGGGCATGCCAGGGGGCCCTAACACGCCCTGGTGGGTTGTGCCGCCCTCGGGGCACCCCCAGGTGCAACTCAGGCCCATTGGGTTCCTTCTGGTCCATAGAAAATCTCCAAAAAGTTACGCGGTGTTTGGACTCCGTTTGATATTGATTTCCTGCGATGTAAAAAACAAGCAAAAAATAGCAACTGGCACTGGGCACTGGTTCAATAGGTTAGTCCCAAAAAATGATATAAAGTTGCTATGAAATGATTGTAAAACACCCAAGAATGATAAAATAATAGCATAAATACTTCATAAATTATAGATACGTTGGAGACGTATCAGCATCCCCAAGCTTAATTCCTACTCGTCCTCGAGTAGGTAAATGATAAAAGAAATAATTTATGAAGTGTGAATGCTAGCAAAGTGCATAAGTTTGATCAATGATAATTTCAATCACTTTTCCTAGCATCATAACAACAGTTCTTTATCATAAAATTTCTCATGTTATAGTAGCAACCAATTCACATGTTAAGGTTCAAACAATGAATTCTCTTGAAACCCAACAACCTATGTTCTCCGTCACCAAGCAATTACAATTCAACTTATTCAACAAAGTTTAAGTAAGAGCTCCACATACTCAACCATCATATAGTCTTCTATGATTGCTAACACTCACCGTGTACTAATGAGCAAAACGTTTCAACCGGACACATAGAAAGATAGGGGCTTATTGTTTTGCCTCCCAACGTATTCACCTCAAGGGTGACGTCAACAATAATAACTCATGCCACCCATATTCAACTGGACATATGTGCCTAGATCTTTCCTCACCACATGATGCTTGCCAAAAGAGAAAAATAAAAAGGAATAGAGAGAAAAAACTTTGACTCTTTGCATAAAAGTAAATATTGAAAAGTAAAGATAGGCCCTTCGCAGAGGGAAGCAGAGGTTGCCATGCGCTTATTTGTTTGTATGCTCAACCCTTAGTGCAAAAGAACGTCACGTTATATTTCCCCTTATGATATCAACCTTTACTATGCAGTCCATCACTTTTATTGCTTTGCCATCACAAGTTCGTACAATGCTCAATTTTCTCTTACACTAAATGATCTAACACATTTAGAAGCAATTTTCATTGCCTTATTACATCGATGGCAACTTACTTGAAGGATCTTACTCAATCCTTAGGTAGGTATGGTGGGCTCTCAAAACAAGAATTGGGTTTAAGGGTTTTTGGATGCACAAGTAGTATCTCTACTTGGTGCGGAATGTTTGGCTAGCAAAGATGGGGGGCAAGCACCACATGTTGAAGGATCTATGGCAATATAACTTCTATGTGAAGATGAGCAAACATAAATCATTACATTGTATTCCTTGTCCAACATCAACAATTTTGGCATATAATATTTTGATGGGGGCTCAATATCACAAAAGATTTCCATGATAGTGTATTTGCATGTGAAAGTTCTCTTCCTTATACTAATTATTCGTGAATTGCTTGTATGACCAATATTGTGATTGTAAAGCCTCAAAAGATAACACTTTCTAAACCAAATGTGAAGCTACCACTAGGCATGATATAATTTCAACTTGATGACATTCAATTTATTAAACAATTTACTCATAGGATATAAGTGAAGCACAAGAGCAATTCCACAAAGAAGAGCTTTTTTGACGGGATGTGAATGTCGCTTACCTAGCCTCCTATTTGAGGACTATATTTTATTTAAAAACTTTCAGGTCTAAGTATTTTTATTAAAACAGAAAGAAAAATGAAAATAAAATGACATTTCAAGAGTAGCACAACTCATGTGAAGAAGCAAAAACTTAGGCTCAACCGATACTAACCGATAATTGTTGAAGAAGAAAGGTGGGATGCCTACCGGGGAATACTTAAGCTTAGATGCTTGAGACTTATTGAAATATTAGCTTGGGATGCCTTGAGCAACCCCAAGCTTGAGCTTTTGTGTCTCCTTAATTCCTCTTATATCACGGTTTCCCTAAATCTCAAAAACTTCATCCACACAAAACTCAACAAGAACTCGTGAGATAAGTTAGTATAAATCAGTGCAAAACCTTATCATTATCTACTGTAGAAAATCACTAAAATTATTATTAAACATTGCATACTAAATTCCTATGCATATTTAATACCCCTATCCTCAAATAGAATCATTAAACTAGCAAACATATGCAAACAATGCAAACATAACAACAATCTGCCAAAACAGTACAATCTGTAAAGAATGCAAGATTCATCACACTTCCCTAACTCCAAAAATTATGAGAAAAATACAACACTGTATAAAATTTATCAAAGATTATTTTTCAAAAAGTTTCAACAATTTAGCATATTATGACTTTTCTAAGGGATTTTGCAACAACGGTAAACTTTCTGTTTTGAAACAGCAACATGTAGACTTGTAAAATAAGTATGGCAAAGGCTGTCATTGCCACTTTTATTGAAATAAAAGATGCAAAACATATTATAAATAACAGCAAGCAAATCCTAACAAATAAATTGACACTCCAAGCAAAACACATATCATGTGACGATTGAAAGCATAGCCCCAAGTGAGGTTACCGATAATGTTGGAGATGAAAGAGGGGATGCCATCCGGGGCATCCCCAAGCTTAGTTGCTTGGATCTTCCTTGAATATTACCTTGGGGGTGCCTTGGTCATCCCCAAGCTTGGGGTCTTTTCACTCCTTGTTCTCCTCATATCGACATCTGACCCAAAACTTGAAAACTACAATCACACAAAACTTAACGGAACCTTGTGAGATAGGTTAGTATGATAAAGAGCAAACCATTTCAGTTTTGGTACTGTCAAATACAAGATTCATAATTGTTTACACACAATGACTACTGTAGCATATCATTTCCAAAATTTATATTGAGCAATATAAGCCATAGAAACAAGGAAACAAGCAAACTATGCATTGAAAACAGAATCTATCAAAAACAGAACAGTCTATAGTAATCTGTACTCAAACGATACTTATGCTACTCCAAAAATTATGAAAAAACATGGAACACATGAGCAATTTTTATATTAATCTTATGAAAAAAGAATCAACTCAAAAGCACTCTTCTGTTAAAAATGAGGGCTATTTTCGTGAGCGCAAGAGTTTCTGCTTTTCAGCAAGATCAAATCAACTATCACCCAACATGATCCCAAAGGCTTTACTTGGCACTTTACTGAAACAAAGACAATAAAACATGATTACTACAGTACAATAATCATGTGAACATACAAAAACAGTAGGTAAATTTTTTGGTTTGTCTCCCAACAAGCGCTTTTCTTTAATGCCTTTTAGCTAGGCATGACGAGTTCAATGATGCTCGCATAACAGATAAAGATTGAAACATAACAAGAGCATCATGAATCATAAGTTCCGCTCTCGTAATAATTTTCAGTAGAATCATGAATAGATTCATCCATATAACCATCACATAAAGCATTCTTTTCATGATCCAAAAACATAGATAATTTATTACACTTTATGGCATACATGTCATCATAATAATCATCATAAGTAGCAACTTTGTTCTCATCATAGTCAATTGAAACCTCTTTCAAAATAGTGGATATATCACTAAATAAAGTCATGACCTCTCCAAATCCACTTTCATCAAAATTGTAATAAGATTCAACGCACTCCGAAATAGCGGGATCACTACTACCTAGAGTTGATACTCTTCCAAACCCACTTTCATCATTGTAATCATCATAAATAGGAGGCATGCTATCATCATAATAAATTTTCTTATCGAAAGTAGAAGGAATCAAATGATCATAATAATTATGCAAATCATACCCAAGCTTAGGACAAGCATTATTTTCAGCAAATAAATCTTCAAACATAGCATCCCCAAGCTTACGGTTTTGCATATCATCATAATCATTATTATCAATAGCATGAATGGCACCAATAGTGTAGCAAACATTATTATCATATTCTTCCAAGTAAGTGCCAAAAAGATTTTTAACATCATAAGAGACATCATTGTCTTCCCAATCATAATTATCACAACAAGTAGTAGGCATCACAAAATCATACTCAATATCATCATCCTCCATCAACATATTTGATTCACTTTCATAAGGCACAATGGTGATAGGAGCAATATTACTTGGGAGAGTTACCTTTTTACCTCTAATTTTTCTTCTTTTCTTTTTCTTCTTCACCACCTCATGTGTGGGTTTAATCATTTTTTCCGAGCATCTTGTTGAAGAGATTGATTGGATATGAAGCTCCTCCTCGTTACCTGATTCATCATAAACACTCGGAGGGTAATGGCAAATTTTTTTCCTTTCATTAGTACTCTCTTCATGCTCTATTTGTAGTCTTGTGTTTATATAGTTGGTAGGATTCTCAATGCAATTTACCGCACAAAACATATAAATTTCCTCTAGATCATAATCAAAAATTCTATTGAGATTAAATTTTGGAACATCCTTAGTTATACGTTTCATTTCTTCATACCCCAAAAGAAGACTAAGCTCTTTATGATGCTCAAGGGTAATCAAGTTATCACAATTTTTGGACACAATTTTATCATGAAACAAATAGCATTGGTGCTTTAAATGACCACGTTCATTGCAAAGTTCACAAGGATGGCAAAAGATATTGAATCTTTCAGCACAATCATCTAGCCTCTCTTGCAACTTTTTTGTTTCAAAATATTTATGCTTCTTACAAAATCTATCTTCCCTTTTTGGTATGTGTGTGCACTCCCAATTTACTCTGCAAAAATTGACATTCTTATAGGAGACATCATTATCATGGCTAGTGCACTCATCATTAGCATTTTGGCTATTCAAAGAATTCATACTAACAACATTGCAATCATGCTCATCATTCAATGATTCTATGCCAAACATTTTATAGCATTCTTATTCTAACACTTGAGCACAACTTTCCGAACCATCATTTTTAAGAAAGATATTATAAAGATGATCAATAATATGATGCAACCTTAATTCCATTTTTTGTAGTTTTAGTTTATAAACCAAACTAGTGATAAAACAGGAAACTAAAAGATTCAATTGCAAGATCTAAAGATATCCCTTCAAGCACTCACCTCCCTGGCAACGGCGCTAGAAAAGAGCTTGATGTCTACTATGCAACTTTATTCTTGTAGACACGTGTTGGGCCTCCAAGCGCAGAGTTTTGTAGGACAGTAGCAATTTTCCCTCAAGTGGATGACCTAAGGTTTATCAATCCGTGAGAGGTGTAGGCTGAAGATGGTCTCTCTCAAATGACCCTGCAACCAAATACAAGAAATCTCTTGTGTCCCCAATGCACCCAATACAATGGCAAACTGTATAGGTGCACTAGTTCGGCGAAGAGATGGTGATACAAGTGTAATATAGATGGTAGATATAGGTTTTTGTAATCTGAAATTATAAAAACAGCAAGGTAGCAAATAGTAAACAGGCACAAAAACGGTGTTGCAACGCTGAAAAATGAGGCCCACGGTTTGTACTTTTGCTAGTGCAACCTCTCAACAATGCTAACATAGCTGGATCATATGATTATCCCTCAAAGTGCAATAAAGAATCACTCCCGAGTTCCTATTAGCGGAGAACAAGAGATAGGAATTGTTTGTAGGTCACGAAACCACTTCAAAGCTATTCTCTCCATTCGATCTATTCAATAGTTCATACTAAAATAACACAAAGCTATATTTCCGTTCGATCTATCCTAGAGTTCGTACTAGAATAACACCAAACCAAATTCATATTCATAATACTCAATCCACACAAAGAACTATAAAGAGACCCCAAAATTTCCGTCGAAGAAAAACGTGCAACAACCCCTATGCATAGATTACCCCAATATCACGACGGGAATTCGCGAGTTGAATGCCATAACACATATCAAGTTAATCAATAAGATACCTCATTGTCACCTCAAGTATTCATATTGCAAGACATATATCATGTGTTCTCATCTCTGAATATTCAATCCGACAAGACAAAACTTTGAAGGGTAAAGATTCAATTCATCATAACAAGAGTATAGAGGGGGGAAGCATCATATGATCAGACTATATTAACAAAGCCCATGATATAGATCACGAGAGAGAGAGAGAGAGAGAGAGAGAGAGAGAGAGATCAAACACATAGCTACTGGTACAAACCCTCATCCCCAAGGGTGGATGAGGGAGTCCTGTATTAGGGGGTGTCCGGATGGCCGGACTATGACCTTTGGCAGGACTCCTGGACTATGAAGATACAAGATTGAAGACTCCGTACCGTGTCCGGATGGGACTTTCCTTGGCGTGGAAGGCAAGCTTGGCGATACGGATATGAAGATCTCCTCCTATTGTAACCGACTCTGTGTAACCCTAACCCTCTCCGGTCTATATAAACTGGAGGGTTTTAGTCCGTAGGACGAACAACAATCATACCATAGGCTAGCTTCTAGGGTTTAGCCTCTCTGATCTCGTGGTAGATCTAGTCTTGTACTACCCATATCATCAATATTAATCAAGAAGGAGTAGGGTTTTACCTCCATCGAGAGGGCCCGAACCTGGGTAAAAACATCGTGTCCCTTGTCTCCTGTTACCATCCGCCTAGACGCACAGTTCGGGACCCCCTACCCGAGATCCGCCGGTTTTGACACCGACATTTGTGCTTTCATTGAGAGTTCCTCTGTGTCGTCATCTTTAGGCCCGATGGCTCCTTCGATCATCAACAACGATGTGATCCATGGTGAGACTTTTCTCCCCGGACAGATCTTCGTATTCGGCGGCTTGGCATTGCGGGCCAATTCGCTTGGCCATCTGGAGCAGATCGAAAGCTACGCCCTGGCCGTCAGGTCAGATTTGGAAGTTTGAACTACACGGCCGACGTCCGCGGAGACTTGATCTTTGACAGGTTCGACCCACAGCCAAGCGCGCCACACTGTCTTGATGGGCATGATCTAGCTCTGCCGCCGAACAGTGCCCTGGAGGCCGCACCAACGTCCGCTCCGACCCTTAGTTCGGAGCCGACTGCGCCGATTGAGGACGAGTGGCTGGACACCGCCTCGGGGGCCGCAATCTCTACGGCGGTCGAGCCGAACACCATCCCTATCCTTTGCAAAGCCCGTGACTCCAAGGTGTCGGACTCCTCTCCGGACTCCGAACCTTCCGCGCCCCTGCCAATCGAATCCGATTGGGCGCCGATCATGGAGTTCACCGCCGCGGACATCTTTCAGCACTCGCCCTTTGGCGACATTCTGAATTCACTAAAGTCTCTATCTTTATTAGGAGAAGCCTGGCCGAACTATGGTCAGCAAGGTTGGGATGCGAATGACGAAGAAATTCGACGCCCACCCACCACCCACTTCGTAGCCACTGTCGATGATTTAACCGACATGCTCGACTTCCACTCCGAAGACATCGACGGTATGGATGCCAATGCAGGAGACGACCAAGAACCAGCGCCTATAGGGCACTGGAAAGCCACCTCGTCATCTGACATATACATGGTGGACACCCCAAAAGAAGGGAATGGCGATGGAACAGGTGAGGATGACCCCTCCAAGAAGCAGCCTAAGCGCCGGCGGCAGCGGCGCCGCTCTAAATCCCGCCATAGCAAAAACGGTGATTCCTGGACAGGAGGTAATAACACCCCGGACAGTGCCAAAGACAACCCCCTCCAGCAGGATTCAGCACATGAGGATGGAGAAGCCAGCCCTCATGAGAGAGCGGCAGGCAGAGAGGTAGAGGACGATAATTACATGCCTCCCTCCGAAGACGAGGCAAGCCTTGACGACGACGAATTTGTCGTGCCTGAGGATCCCGACGAACAAGAGCATTTCTAACGCAGGCTTATGGCCACGGCGAGCAGCCTCAAGAAAAAACAGCAACAACTTAGAGCTGACCAAGACTCGCTAGCCGACAGATGGACTGAAGTCCTTGCGGCTGAAGAGTATGAACTCGAACGCCCCTCCAAGAACTACCCAAAGCGCAGGCTGCTACCCCGATTAGAGGAGGAAGCACCTAAACCTACATCACCAGCGCATGACGCAGCCGATCGGCCACCTCTTGGCCGCGACAGAGAGGCCTCTCGGCCCTCCACTCAAGCCGCACCCCGGCGTCGCTCAAAATATACCAAGGCACGGGAAAATGCGCCAGACCTACGAGATATATTGGAGGACAAGGCAAGACAAACAAGATCGATCTACGGATCGCGTGGGCGCCCCACGACATGTGACGACAATTGTCATGCCGGATACAAATCCGGCCGGGCCGAACACAGCAGACAATGCTCATTTGAGCTACGTCATGATATAGCCCAGTACGGAGGCGCCTCACACCCACTATGGTTCACAGATGAAGTAATGGATCATCAAATCCCCGAGGGTTTCAAACCTGTAAACATCGAATCATACGATGGCACAACAGATCCTGCGGTATGGATCGAGGATTATCTCCTTCATATCCACATGGCCCGTGGTGATGATCTACACGCCATCAAATACTTACCCCTCAAGCTCAAAGGGCCAGCCTGGCATTGGCTTAAAAGCCTTCCCGAAAACACCATTGGAAGTTGGGAAGAGCTCGAGGATGCTTTTCGGGCAAATTTTCAAGGGACCTATGTCCGACCTCCGGATGTGGACGACCTAAGCCATATAACTCAACAGCCCGGCGAGTCAGCCCAGAAACTCTGGAACAAATTTCTTACTAAAAAGAATCAGATAGTCGACTGTCCGGACGCCGAAGCCTTAGCAGCTTTTAAACACAGCGTTCGATACGAATGGCTCGCCAGACACCTCGGCCAAGAAAAGCCAAGAACAATGGCCGCATTAACAAGCCTCCTGACCCGCTTTTGCGCAGGAGAGGACAGCTGGTTGGCAAGATGCAGCACCAGCGACCCAAGTACATCCGAAGTCAGGGATGGAAATGGGAAACCGCGACGCAACAAAGACCAGCGCCGGAATAAGGGAAGCAGCCGAAAGAGCACGGCGGTTAACGCCGGATTCAAAAGCTCTCGGCAGAATCAGAAAAAGCTACCCCTTAAGGATAACAGGGACAATCTATCTAACCTGAACAAAATCTTGGACCAGATATGTCAAATCCACAGTACCCCCGGGAGGCCTGCAAACCACACCCACAGAGATTGTTGGGTCTTCAAGCAATCCGGCAAACCCAATGCCGAACACAAGGGGCTCGACACACCAAGCGAGGACGATGACGAACCCCGCAAGCAGAGCACCGGAAAACAAAAGAATTTCCCAAAAGAAGTCAAAACAGTAAACTTACTTTACGTGACAAAAGGGAAAAACAGAGTGGCGCCTATACAGACACGCGCCATACGGCCTATATCAGAGGAGTCTGGCCAATGGTTGTTAAAACCAATCACCTTCGACGAAGAGGATTACTCTAGAAGTATCCGGAACGCAGGCTGGACTGCCTTGGTATTGGATCCAATAATTGACGGATTCCACTTCACACAAGTCCTAATGGACGGCGGCAGTGGTCTAAACCTGTTACATCAGGACACAATCTGCAAAATGGGTATAAACCCAACAAAAATTTGCCATAGCAACACTTACTTTCAAGGAGTAACGCCAGGCCCAGAAGCCCATTGTATGGGCTCTCTCCTGCTCGAAGTTATGTTCGGTTCACCCGACAACTTCTGCTGCGAAAAGCTAACCTTCCACATCGCCCCATTCACAAGTAGCTATCAAGCACTATTGGGACGCGAAGCTTTCGCCCGCTTTAACGCAATACCGCATTATGCATCTCTTACACTTAAAATGCCTGGTCCGCGCGACATCATCTCATTAAAGGGAAATACCGAGTGTTCCTCGAGCGCGGAAGATTGTGCGGCTGCCTTGACAGCCACACAATAAGCTGGCTTCACTAATCGAAAGCACAGGTCGTTTAGACCCCGGACACGGCTAGACGAGTCCGGAGTAAACATACAAGGGCTTAATAGCCGCATACCCCCGTACAAGGGGCTCCGCGCATGTACAACAAGATACAATAAAGCTCAATTTTATTAATTTTTTGAATTGTACTTTGTTCATTTAATATAATGTACATTTTTTGCATGATCTTTTTCTACTAAGTTCCTCTCTTTTACAGATGAACACCGTGCTACACCCGTCCAGGATACGGCACAACGGAGACACAGGCGCAGAAGTGCAGTAGGGACCCTGTCGTGGACTTGTCACGACAGATGTCCTAGCAAAAGGACTTAGTCGTGGAGCCATCGCAACGGGTTAACTTGAAGGGGTTAAAACGGACGCAAGGACACAATGTTATACTAGTTCGGCCCCTTCGATGAAGGTAAAAGCCTACGTCTAGTTGTGATGGGATTGATGTGTTTCGAGGGCTAGGGAGCAATAAGCTTCGCCTAAACCTCGAGTTGTTGTTGTCTGTCCCTAAACCGCCGTCGGGTCGTCCCCTTATATACACGGATGACGCCCGTCGGTTTACAAAATCCCAACCTCCGGTTCATAAACGTGCCCGGGTTGGTCTCTCTATTCCTAACTTACAATGCAAGTTTACCTCAGGCCGGTTTACGACCATAAACCTTTAAACCGATTATAGGCCTTGGGCCCTTCTATTTCTCCTTGGGCTTTAACATCTTGGGTCCATTGACGGAGCTAACCCGGGCCCTGTAGGCCGGTTTATCCCAAATAGCAATATCCCCAACATTAGGCCCCAGATTGATTTGAACAGGTTCATGTCAATCCTTGATAAAAATTTCTATCTTCAAATGTCTTCCAGTAACTGTTAAACCGCCGTTCCATCGTCTCCTCTTGCTGCTGTAAACCGATATGACGTCAGCACAAAGTTACCATTTCTTTTTACTAAATCCGCAATAATCAAGGCGACAGCTGGGCTCCCGAAATCACCGGCTCCTGGATTCGCGCGCCTGGCACGCGCGCCACGCCTTATTAATAGGACCAGAAGGCCATCTTCCTTTCCTCCCTTTCGTCCCCTTCTTCGTCTTCCTCGCGACTCAGACTCCGGAGCTCCGCCGCCGCCGTCAACTACTGCATCAACTCAGGCCGCTGCATCAACCTGACCAGACCAGAGTACCGCGGCGACCCTCCGCATCCGTTTGGATCCCGGTAAGGCTCCTGTTCTTCTTGCTTTAGATCTGTTCTAGGGTTCGTCATCCCTATCCTGCCACTGTTCATTGTTCATCTCCATAGCAAGTTTTTGTGAACAAATTATGATACTTATATTGTGATTTGTAGTCACTCTCAGTATTCGCCATAAATCTATACTCATCTCCTTAGATCCCACTCATTTCCCTGCTTGTCGAACTTGTGCTGTTCTGCTGCGAGCCAAACCTCCTATTTTTACTTCTTTTTTGCCCTAGCTGTAGATCCATTGTTTTGAAAGAATCCGTACGGGATCTGTTTCTGCTTTCATATTCATAACTGTTAGATCTGGTCGGTTTAACTTTTAGCAGAGCGAACAACCCAAACTATATATCCATTAGTCCCCTTGATGAACTGCCAGATGATATCATTCTAGATAACCCCGGTCTATATAAGAGCATCTTCGGTTTACAATCACGCCTGTTCTCAAACCGGAATACCTTTGTCTTGTAGATTTCCTCATGGCAAAACAGATATACGAATGCAACTGGGTTCCCTCTCGCATCACCGAGACCCAATTAAACAACTTAGTTCTGACTGGCGCTTTGAGTAGCAAAAATGCCATCCATTGGAGGGTTCCAGGGAATGAATGTCCTCCTACCCCACAGGAAGGAGAAGTTGTTGTGTTTGCGGATCACCTGGCCGGGGGCTTTAATCCACCCGGTTCAAAATTTTACCGGGACGTCCTGGCTAATTTTCGGTTGCGCCCACAAGATGTTGGTCCAAACTCAGTCACGAATATCTGCCATTTTCAAGTGCTTTGTGAGGTGTACTTCCAGGAGGAACCTACTGTAGAGTTGTTCCAAGACTGTTTTCATTTGAACCGACGTACTGAATTCACCGATGGCCCTAACATGGAACTGGGTGGTATGGCGATTCAAAAGAGGAAAGAAGTGACTTATCCTCACGCCAAGCTGCATAGTCATCCGCAAGAATGGAATCACACTTGGTTCTATTGCAAAGATACTTCCCCTGCTGAAGAAAATCCTCTGCCTGGCTTCCGTCCAGAGAGACTTAGCAATACACACCCCTTCCCCCCAAGGCTAACCGCCAAAGAGAGGAGTAAGTATGCCCCTCAACTGTCCAAGCTCAGAGCCTTCATGGCTAACGGTTTAACAGGAGTGGATCTTGCCCATTGCTGGATTTCATGGAGTATCCTGCCCCTTAGTATCCGCTCCGGTTTAATGTGCAAATACACGGGCCGGGTTAATGATCCTTTGAGGCACTGCAACATTCAGCTGACGGAAGACGAAGTTACTGAAGCTGTGAAAAAGATGCTGAATGAACCGGAATATGTTTGCGCCCGAACCGGCCTGCTTCCCTTTTGTGCTACAAATAAACCACCTGCTGTAAGCATCTCACCTCTGTTTGTTATAGAATTTATGATCTCCTTATATGTATACTGTTAACTCCAATCCTTTCTGAAACAGGGAGATGATCCGTTTTGGAGCAAGAAGCTTCTTCAAGAGCCAACAGAGAAGGTAACCCGGCCCAAAACAAGGGTGAAGAAGCCCGCTCAGAAGAAAAGGAACACCGCTTCCTCTACCCCGGAATTAGATGAGGATGATGTGGGTAATCCGGACCTTGAGGTAGACCTCGATTCAGTTGGCTTACTTTTTATACGCCTTATTGATGATGACATTTGTCAGGACGACGCTGAAGGGAGTAATGCTGAAGGCCCAGAGGTAACTATTCTTTCTTCTGATCCAGTTCCTTTGCCTTTGAAAAAACCTCGCCAAGCAAACCGGAAAGTTAAATTTTCTCATCCCCTTGCTTACTTGGATCCCAAATTTCTTGTGAAGACCCAGCAACATGAAGCTCGTCGCACCACCCGGCATAGTGGCCAGGTAGTTACCTCCGCCGGTTTACCGAACAGCCCGGTTCGGAAACGCCGCTCAGAGGTCTCCGATTTATGCGCTAGCTTTCCTCCTAAAGCAGGTTTAATTCGTCAGCCTCTTAATCCATCTGACTCCGATTATCAGGTCACTTCCCATTCATCTTCTGGTGAATCTTCAGCCACTCAACTGCCACCGCTGAAGACAGTTATTGGGTAAGTTGGACCGATCACAACATATTTCCATATGGGTTTCTTAATCCATCTTACACCGTTCTTCAATTTTTGGGTCTCTCCCAGGGCTAAACCTAGACCGAGCAAGAAGGCTCGTCTGGATAATCCGGCCGAAGGAACTGCCGCTCCTGAACCGGAGAAAACTCCTGGTGCTGATGCTCTAGTTCGTGAAGACATTCAGAATTATCCACCTCCACAAGATGACGCCTACGCTGAAGAAAGGCCTACCAACCCTGCCAGCCATACCGATCAGCCTGCCAGTCCTGTTCGGGTTGAGGAATCCATCCACCCTTCTGGAACTGTTGATAAACCGACAGTGCCAATGCAGAGCAGCGATTCCAAAGATGATGATGTTGTGATTACCGGCATTGGTCGCTCTAAACCGGGGAACTCTGCTACCTTAGCCAAGCATACTGCTAAGGAAGAAATCTCGGCCATAAAGGGCAAATGGGACGTTGATTCCTCAACGTATGCCGCTTTAAGCGCCCAAGATCTTTATTCTGGGTATCTGAACCGACTGTATACCAGTCGCGATTATGAAGCTGGCATGATCAGGATGATGAAAGAAAAACTTGAGGTAACTCTCTTGTGCTTCATTCTATTGCAACTTAGCTTCTCAATTTCTTCCAACCCGAGATGGTAACCCGAATCATGCTGCCTTGACAACCAAGGTCCGGTTTGATAAAAACAGGGCTTCAACATAGGTCGTAACCAGAAAACATCATCAAATAACCATTAGCCCCCAAGTGCCAAGTTTAAATACTTGTATTAATCTTGGGACTTTTGTAATGTAAAACATGCGTTAAGATCAAGTACGCATTAGCCCCCAAGTATCGAGCACATAACTTGCTTGTGTGGTTGATACTTCCAAACCGTGCAATATTTTCTGAACACTGCTGATGACCTACTGCAGGCGGATCTGAAAACCAAAGAGAAACAAGTCTTGGACCTTCAGGAAGTCCTAAAAACCCAGCAGGCTGAAACTACAAAAGCGAAGGAAGAATTGACCAATGCCTTAAACGTCATGGAACAGCTGAAAGAAAGCCGCAAGAAGGAACAAGCTGATTGGGCTACAGAAAAGGCTCTTTTGATTAAAAGGGCTGAAAATGCCGAAGCTGCTCTCAAACCGGTGGTTGATGAATTATCCACCGTAAAGCGACAAATACACTCCATGACCTCTGCCGTCTTTGGTAAATTTCTTTTGATGCCCTTCCTCCAATTTGCACTGTCTGCTATATCCTATGTCCGATTTGTAATCCATCTTGAAACACTGCAGGCACACGTATTGGACACTTGGGTTCTGATGTGCGGATGAAACTCAAAGCTGCTTATACTTTGATTGAACAGTTGTATACCGGAGCACAGAGAGTTATCACCACTGCATCGCATAACAACCCCGCACCGTCTCTGATTCAAGACACGTTAAAAAGGTTATCCATGCTTCCTGCCCGGATTGAAGAGTTAAAAAGATCAGCTGCTCGAACCGGAGCCATCACTGCCTTGATCCAGGCCAAAGCGTGGGTACCAGACTTTGGTCCTGTCGAAGCGGCACAAGGATACCCCAGCTTGAAAGAAGACGGTTCAGATTTCGGCGAAAATGACTTGAGGGCGATAAACCGGTCGGTGCGCCCCCTAGCTTGTCAATTGGCTGAAGAAGCAGATCTGACACATTATCAGGCCCAATATGATAACCAGAACAAGCGAGTAGCTGCCCCGATCCCTGAAGCGGAAAACCTTATTCCTCCAATCCGTAAGCATACCTACGCCCCTGACATTGAACCGTCTTTGCTGATTCATGAAGAAGCTGTCTTTCAAGCGTTAATGGGAATCGACTGGACCACTGCTGATTTCCAGCCAATGGGTAGCCATGAGGAGGCTGAAGCGGCGCAGGATGATCCACAACCTTCGAACCGCGGCGAACAGGCGTAATCAAAGCTCCGGTTCACCTTAATTGGTGACGTTAACCCGTCAAAAAACAATATATTCAGGCACTATGCTGCCTTGTAATAAGATAGTTAATACTTCTGGCTTTGAATGCGCCTTTGTGCACGGGTACTGATGCCTTTGCCATTACTTTTTCCAACTTGTGTTTCCTGTCTTTACTGGGTACCAAGGACGGTCTTTCGACCATACGAACCGTGCTACGCCTTTGCCAAACCGGGCAACTTGCCTCCGGGTTAAAAAACGGACCAGGCTGTGTCAGCTGAATCGGTTTAAAAGTATTTGTCGTTCCAAAAAACAAAGACACCATGAGAAGGAAGATAACAAACAACCAAATATGAGAGGAAACGCAATAGTAAAACGCGTGCAAATGGTGGTTGCTATGAACCGTTCAGAAGGCATTACCATCGTCAAGACAAAAAAAACCAAGCCCCCAAGGGGTGTAGCTACGGTTTAAGTCGACTAGGTCCCTAACTGAATCGTGGCAAATATGCCGGTCAAATGGCATTGCATTGGTTCAGATTCGACCAAGCCCCCAAGTGACTCAGTGGCCTAGGGCCGATCAAGTGGCATTGCATTGGTTCGGACACGACCAAGCCCCCAAATGACTTATTGGCTGTTTAAAAGCCGATCAGAAGGCATTACCATCATCAAGACATGACCGAGCTCCCATAAGGTGTAACTACGGTTCAAGTCGATTAGGTCCCCAACTGACTTAGTGGCAAATGTGCCAGCCAGAAGGCATTACCGTCGTCAAGACATGACCAAGCCCCCCGGAGGTGTAGCTACGGTTCAGGTCGACTAAGTCCCCAACTGACTTTGTTGATCTTCTGTGAAGCGACCTCAAAGGGTGAACCGGAGGTTGCCCTAAAGCGAATCAACTCCGTGTAACCACGCATGATGTGAAGAAAAACAGAGACCCCGCTTTACTAGAGGCTCCGGTTAATTATATTGATCATAATATATACATGGTCATGATATGTACATAAGCAGAGCCCAAGGCTCATGTATAGTAAGGCCGAAGATGAGCTATGTTCCACGGCCTGCTGGTATCCTCCTCTGATGTGCGTGAATCTTTGCGCTCTCGAATATCAATCAGGTAATATGACCCATTATTCAGATTCTTGCTGACCACAAAAGGTCCTTCCCAAGGCGGGGATAATTTATGCATATCAGACTGATCCTGGATGAGCCGGAGCACCAAATCCCCCTCCTGAAAGGTTCTGGTTCTAACCCGACGGCTGTGGTAACGGCGAAGATCTTGCTGGTAAATCGCTGAACGGGCAGCTGCTAAGTCACGTTCCTCATCCAACATATCAAGAGCGTTCTGCCGTGCCTGCTCGTTGTCCGCTTCAACATAAGCTGCCACACGAGGTGAATCATGTCGTATATCACTTGGGAGAACCGCCTCTGCTCCATAGACCATAAAAAACGGCGTAAACCCCGTGGATCTGTTAGGCGTGGTGTTGATGCTCCATAATACAGACGGTAGCTCCTCAACCCAACAACCCGGCGTCCTCTGCAAAGGGACCAGAAGCCGGGGTTTGATACCTCTCAAGATCTCTTGATTCGCTCGTTCTGCTTGACCATTAGATTGTGGGTGAGCTACAGAAGAAACATCAAGCCGTATATGCTCACGTGCGCAGAACTCTTTCATGGCACCTTTGGATAGATTGGTACCATTATCTGTGATGATGCTATGTGGAAAACCAAACCGAAAGATCACTCTCTTTATAAACCGAACCGCCGTGGCTGCGTCACATTTACTGACAGGTTCTACCTCCACCCACTTTGTAAATTTGTCAACCGCCACCAATAGGTGGGTCTTCTTATCTTTGGAACGTTTAAAAGGCCCAAGCATATCAAGCCCCCAAGTCGCAAACGGCCAAGTAATTGGAATCATCCTTAATTCTTGAGCCGGTATGTGCGCTCGTCTAGAAAATTTCTGGCAACCATCACATAGCCTGACCAGGTCTTCTGCATCAGCATGAGCAGTTAACCAGTAGAAACCGTGGCGGAACGCTTTAGCCACCAATGATTTTGAACCGACGTGGTGGCCGCAATCCCCTTCATGTATTTCACGTAATATTTCGCACCCCTCCTCAGGGGATACGCACCGTTGCAGCGCTCCTGACACGCTGCGATGATGTAGCTCCCCTTTGAGAATGGTCCTAGACTTGGACCGCCGTACTATCTGCCGAGCCAAGATTTCGTCTTCTGGCAACTCACCCCGGTTCATATATGCCAGATAAGGAAGCGTCCAATCCGGGATGACGTGAAGAGCCGCCACTAATTGAGCCTCCGGATCAGGAATAGCCAACTCCAGTTCACCGGGTAGCTGTACCGATGGGTGATACAATACATCCAAGAAAACATTGGGTGGGACCGGTTTACGCTGAGAGCCCAAGCGGCTTAAAGCGTCCGCTGCCTCATTCTTTCTGCGGTCCACATGGTCCACTTGTTAGCCTTTGAAATGCCCTGCCACCATATCTACTTCACGACGGTATGCAGCCATGAGCGGGTCCTTAGAATCCCAGGTGCCAGATACTTGCTGAGCCACTAGATCCGAATCACCAAAGCACCTAACGCGGCTCAGATTCATCTCTTTAGCCATCCGAAGACCATGAAGCAAAGCTTCATACTCAGCCGCATTGTTTGTATAGGGGAACATTAAACGGAGGACATAACAAAACTTGTCTCCTCGTGGGGAAGTTAAAACGACTCCAGCTGTAACATCCCTAGTTCTGGTATGCTCAAGGCTAGCTAGTCATGTGTGCATCATGTTTAAATTTCAATTAAATTTGAAATGAGGATTTGTAAAACCCTCAGAAATCATTTCTGGAAATGACCCAGATAAAAAGTGCTCCAAAAAGGTCCAAGAAAATGTTCATGTTACTCTCTAAAAATATTGGACAGAGATAAAAATCAAACCAATATTTTTAGGAGCTCATAAATAATTATTTTGGGCATTTGGAATTAATGCAATAATTATTTGCCTTGGATATATATTGTTATGTATATAAAATATTGTCCAAAAATTGTGCCACTTGTTGGGGAGCTCTAGAATATTACCACTAGTTCCTACAAAATTTGGCATAAGAAAATAAATTGATTTAGTATTTTTATTAAATCAAAACAAATGTCAGAAAATAGAAAACAGAAATAAAGGAAAGGGACTTACCTGGCCCAGCTTACCCGCACTGTAGCCGGCCCAGCCCACTGGCTCCCTCCTCTGTCGTCTTCGTCCTCGACAGGAGGATGGGCGCGTGCCTGACGCACGCGCACCGCCGCGCCGCGCCACCTCCTCCCTCCCTGCCTGCCTGTCCTCCCTCTCGTCGCCTGGATCATCCCGCGCGTCGCCACACGCCCCCTCCAAGCCGCTCTCACTCTCTCCCCCCCGTGCTCCTCTCCTCTCCCTCGCTCTCTCTCACGGCCGAGCCGCCGACGCCGCCGCTCGCTGTTGCCGCGCTCCCCGCCGTCCCCTCGCTCCTCCGACGCACCCAGGAGCTCCGCCTCCTCGCTCTGTAGCCTCTCCGCCAAGCTGTGCATCGCCGGACGCCCGTGGAGCCGTCGTCGTCGCCTTCATCACCTCCGGCCGCCGTGGATCTCCGTCGCCGCTCGCCGCCGTCAGAGCCTCCCCCGAGCTCGCCGTCGTCTCTTCTGGTACCCTGTGAGCCCCCCGCGTCGGTTCCCCCTCCTCTCATGCCTCCCCGTGCGCCGTAGCCGCGCGCTCGCTCGAGCCGAGCTCCGGCCGCCGCCGCGAGCTGCGCTCCGGCAAGCTCCGGCGCTCCCGCGGCTTCTCGCCTGCTCCACTGGATGCGGGAGAGCACGGGCTACGCCCCGGTGCTCCCAGCCGCCACCCCCGTGCCCTGCAGCGTGGATGCCGCCGTGTCCAGAGGTCGCCGGCGACGACCTCGCCGGCCTGACATGCGGGCCCGACCGGCCAGGTGATTAGCTTAAGGCTAATCACCAATTTTGCTAACCCCTGACACTAACAGTGGGCCCCAGCGCCACTAATCCTTTAATTAAGTCTAATTAAACCCCTGTTTAACCCCCTGTCACTGACGTGTGGCCCCACACGTCAGGTTTGACCTGGTCAGCCACGGTTGACTCGCTGACGTCATGCGTATGTAATGCTGACGCAATTAATTATTTTCTGGATTTATTTTTAAACAGGAAATTCCAGAAAATGTTTCAAACTTCAAAAATTCATATCAAATCAACCGTAGCTCAGATTGAAACAAGTTATATATGAAAAATCATCAGAAAAATGCAAGGAACCCATTTATGCTAGTTTCATGCATGAAAAACCAACTTATACTTGCTGTATAAGTGAAAACGTAATAATGGCATGTTATATACTTCACTTGGGGTTTGCATATGAACCCTTGGTTCATATGAACTTCAACCAAATAAACTCTAGCTGCATTAGCTCAAACAGCATCACATCCTCATGCCATGTTCATGCATCATATTGTTGCATATGATTGTGTTTTGATTGCCGACACCGTTCCTTCTCGATAGGTTCTGCTCCGGAGACCGTTCCAGAGTACCTGTCAGAGGAGCAGTGCCCCCCCTGTTGATCTACCAGGCAAGCAAACCCCCCCCCCTTGTTCATTCCGATATGATCCCACTCTCGCTCCTGCTCTCTTTTATTGCATTAGGACAACAGCGAATCAACTGCTACTTTATGCTGCGGTAGTTGAACCCATTCCTCTGCATGACCTGTCATTGCCACAGTAAATAGTTGAAACCCACTAGCATGTGTAGGAGTGGATTGAGCCATGTTGTGCTTCTACCATGCCATGCCTGCTATTGCTTAGAGTTGTGTCAGGTCTGATTCATTGGGAATGGATTGGAGTGATATGATATGTTCTGATGCTGAGAGTTAAGTGTGTGAACACGATTTGGTAAAGGTAGCGGTGAGAGGCCATGTAGGAGTACATGGTGGGTTGTCTCATTGGAACCGTCCCTAAGCACTGAGTTCTATGTATGTTGTCCAATGACTCGATACTACCACACATTGGGTTCCGGTAACTCGACCCCTCTCGACTTATTAACCGACTTGATCTCTGTCCAGGAGTTGCAAATAGTTTCTGGTGTTTGTAGGTAGTGTTAGTAGTCTACCAAGTGGCACCCGGCCAGGTGGGCTTGGGACAGACTAGGCACACGTGGCCCGGTGTACCGAGTGGCACCCGGATGGTGGGCTCGGGAACCCTGTACACATCGTTTGGGGCCGTGAGCGACACCCCGGCCGGATCTCCTCGCGGATGGAACCCGAATAGGCGATAAACCTGGACTAGAGTCTTGTGTGGTTAGTCAGGTCGTGGCCGACACCCTCGCCAGGCTTCCACTTGAAGGTTGCCGAGATACATGACGTGTACATGGTGATAAGTGGTGAGAGCGTGTGTGAAGAAGTACACCCCTGCAGGGTTATCATGATCTATTCGAATAGCCGCGTCCTCGGTTATGGACTTCTTGGATGCTTACGTGGTACATAGACAACTTGAAGTGGATACCATAAAATGCTCAAGATAAGTGTGAGTGCTATGGATGGCCTTCTCGTAGTGAGACGGGGATGAATCCATAGTAGTGTATTGATGTGGTGATTAGTGGACTCGTGTGCGCCGTTTCAAAAGAGTTACCAACAGTCGTAGAATAGGATAGCCACAGAGTCAAAGCTGGCTTGCTGCAACTAAACCCCACATTACCTCCTTGATACTAATGCATGTATGATAGGATCTGATGTAAGTCTTGCTGAGTACCTTTGTACTCATGTTGCTTTATTTATGTTTTTGCAGCGGAGACTTCGGTCTTACTAGTTTACGTGGACTTCGACAAGTAGCTTGTACCTCAGCTACGATCTTGATCGGAGGTTGTAGATGGTCAGGCGTTTCAGCCTTTTTCTTTTGTAGATGTCTGTACTCAGACATGTAATGCTTCTGCTTGTTGCTTGTATGCTCTGAATGATGGGTCATGTGACCCCTGTTTGTATTTAATGCTATGTGGCTCTTACGGGTCTTTATCTATATAAGCTTGCGTTATGTTGTGATGCCATGTTGTACAGCACATACTTGCATGTTATGCGTACGTGTAATGTGTATTGCTATGTGTGGGATCCGACAATCTAGTTGTTTATCCTTGGCAGCCTTTCATATGGGGAAATGTAAGTCTAGTGCTTCTGAGCGATAGTAGTCCGCTACAGCCCGGTTCACCGGAGTCCTGCTAGCCCAGCACTACTGCTCGGAACACTTGACTGGCCGGCATGTGTTTCACGTCGTTCCTGTGTCTGTCCCTTCGGGGAAATGTCACGCGGTGTTATCCGGAGTCCTGCCTAGCCTGCTACAGCCCGGGTTACCGGAGTCCTGTTAGCCCAGTGCTACAGCCCGGATAAATACGTTGATGACCGACATGCTCGATGTGATTCATGTATGCCTGTCCTCATAGGTTGGCGCCGCCTTGGGTTCACGACTAGCCATGTCGGCCCGGGTTCTCTGTCATATGGATGCTAGCGACACTATCATATACGTGAGCCAAAAGGCGCAAACGGTCCCGGGCCAGGTAAGGTGGCACCCGTGGGAATACCGTGCGTGAGGCCGCAAAGTAATATGAGGTGTTACATGCTAGATCGGTGTGACTTAGGATCGGGGTCCCGACAGCGTTGGTATCAGAGCCTGACTGCCTGTAGGATTTCCAAGCCAACCTGTTCGAAGTTGAGTCTAGAAATTCTTTAGTTATATAAGGGAATTGATTGTGGAAGGGAACGTAAGGCTCTTTTTACTCCTTATATCTCATGCCCTTCTGATCTGAGTCATCCTATCTTTCCAACGGGGTTAAGGAACTAGGCTTCCTCTTCTATCTATCAGGATCACGTGTTACTACTCCGTAGTCTCTTAGGATTGGTTGATGAGAGTCATATCCCAGTTCAAGTACCTCCGGTGTAGTCTGTTTAGTAATATTTCAGAACCTTGTGTGATGATGTTGATTATGGTGCTACCCCGTCTTTTGCAGAATGTCTCATATTGAGCATTTTACTGCCGTTATGCTGCCGGAATTATCCTAGGAGTTTGAGAGATACTAAATTCTTGTGCTACCTTCTGCATCCTATAGTTGATGCTGAATCCATCCTTGTTTTCCTTGGTTTCGTTCTTCAGGATGTCATCAGTTAAACGAAGTTCTGTTGCTCGTAGCCAGAACCACGGAGATGGTAGGGATGAGGATCCTCCCGATCAGTCTTCGTTGGCAAAGTTCATGTTAGAGGTTGAGATGAACAAGCGTGAGACCAACCGCTTGTTGGCACATATCGAGGAGAACACCACACCTCAGTTCAAAGGGTCTGCAACCATTCATGACTTCATTCGCTTGCACCCACCCACTTTTCATCATTCTATTGAGCCACTCGATGCAGATGACTGGCTTCGTAGTATCACACACAAGCTGCGTTCTGCGAACGTAGCTGAAGGTGACAAGGTCATCTATGCTGCATATCACCTGGAAGGTCCTGCTAGTCTTTGGTGGCAGAACTATGAGGCTATGCTTCCAGTTGGTCAGATTCCTACCTGGAGAGTTTTCACTGAGGCTTTTCGCGAGCATCACATTCCTGAAGCCCTCATCGATCGCAAGAGAGAAGAGTTCTGTAGTTTCACCCAGGGTAAGATGGCTGTTGATGCTTACAGTAGAGAGTTTGAGAATCTCGCCTGCTATGCTACAGAAGAAGTGTCCACAGACGCCAAGAAGCAGGCTAGGTTCCGGAAGGGTCTCAACCCCAAGTTGCGTCGTGATCTCCATTTGCACCAATGCAATACATTCCAGGCTCTTGTGAACAAGGCCATTAACGCGGAGACAGCACAACTCACTTATGAGGAGTCCCGTAAGCACACCCGTGATTTGGTTTCTTCCTCCGGTTCTAGTTCGCAGAAGCGCCGGATTTGGATCCCGAACTCCGCTCTTCCACCCGATTATACACAGAGGCCATTCTATGTGGCGCCTCACCCAGTTCATTTACATGCTCCACCCAGACCTATTGGCAGACCGCTTGTCAATGCGGGTCCACGTCCAACCTCAGGGACTTGCTTCACATGCGGAGAGCCAGGACACTATGCACGTGACTGCTCTCAAGCCAGTTATGCTCCACCCCCGCCCGAGAAGTCTGTTGGCCGTGGTAATCCACCATGCAAGATTATTAATGTCAAGTCAGCTCCCATTGAACGTGGTCGTGTGCATCACGTCTCAGCTGAAGACGCTCATGATGATCCAGATGTCGTTCTTGGTACACTCCTTGTCAACTGTCATCCAGCTTCGGTTCTTTTCGATACCGGAGCATCTCACTCCTTCATCTCTGAAGGCTATGCTCGTTTGCACGACATGTCATTTTGTGATATGCCAACTCCACTTGAAATCCAAACTCCAGGGTCTAGATGGCAAACTACCAGAATAAGCTATGGCAATGAAATCCTTGTTGACAGACTTGTATTCCTTGCATCACTTGTAGCCCTCAAGTCTTCAGATATTAACATCATCTTGGGTATGGACTGGATGAAAGCTCATTATGCCAAGATTGATTGTTACACCAGGTCTGTTCAGCTTACACACCCATCTGGCAAGATAGTCACTGTCTCTACTAGAGTTGCCAAGCGTCAACTCTATTCTCTTAATGCCAGCCCTCTTCCAGACCTTGAAGATATCCCGATAGTCCGTGACTTTCCGGATGTCTTTCCAGAAGAACTGCCAGGTGTTCCACCTGACAGAGATGTAGAATTTGTCATAGATCTTATCCCAGGAACCGCCCCAATTTCTAGGAGACCTTACAAGATGGCACCCTTAGAACTAGCCGAGCTTAAGAAACAACTTGATGAGTCCTTGCAAAAGGGTTTCATCCGTCCTAGTTCTTCTCCCTGGGCTTGCCCCGTCCTCTTCGTCAAGAAGAAGGATGGTACGGACCGGATGGTTGTAGATTATCGTCCCGTTAATTTGGTCACGATAAAGAACAAGTATCCGCTTCCCAGGATCAACGACCTGTATGATCAGCTCGCCGGATCCTCAGTCTTTTCCAAGATGGATTTGAGGTTAGGCTACCATCAAATCAAGATCAGAAACGGGGACATTCCTAAGACGGCTTTTGTCACTCGTTATGGCCAGTACGAGTACACCGTCATGTCCTTTGGTCTAACCAATGCTCCAGCTACCTTCTCCCGCTTGATGAACTCGATCTTCATGGAGTATTTAGATAAGTTCGTCGTGGTTTACCTCGATGATATCCTTATTTACTCGAAGAACGAGGAAGAGCATGCCGAACATCTTAGGCTTGTGCTAGAAAAACTCAGAGAGCACCGCCTTTATGCCAAGTTCTCCAAGTGCGAATTTTGGTTGCCAGAAGTGACCTACCTAGGCCACGTGATCTCTGGTAAGGGCATTGCTGTCAATCCCGAAAGAGTTCAGGCCGTTCTTGATTGGACTCCACCTGAAACAGTTAAACAAGTTAGGAGTTTCCTTGGTCTAGCCAGTTATTGTCGCCGCTTTGTTGAAAACTTCTCCAAAGTAGCCAAACCCCTCACGGAACTTCTCAAGAAAGATAAAAAGTTTGAGTGGTCCCCACAGTGTGAGTACAGTTTTCAGGAACTGAAAAGACGCCTAACTTCTGCTCCCATACTTGTGCCACCGGATTTCACTAAGGACTTTGTTATCTACTGTGATGCCTCACGACAGGGACTAGGTTGCATTCTTATGCAGGATCGTCATGTGATTGCCTATGCATCTCGACAGTTGCATCCACATGAGGATAATTATCCTACACATGATCTAGAGCTTGCAGCCGTAGTCTATGCACTCAAGACATGGAGACATTACCTTCTCGGTAAACGTTGTGAGATATACACCGATCACCAGAGTCTCAAGTATATCTTCACCCAACCAGACTTGAACCTTAGGCAAAGACGTTGGTTGGAGTTGATCTCAGATTACGACTTAGGGATTACCTACACCCCGGGAAAGGGCAATGTCATGGCTGATGCGCTAAGTCGTAAGTCCTATTGCAACAATCTTATGTTGCAGCAGGGCCAACCCCTTCTTCATGAGGAATTCTGTAAGCTTAACCTTCACATCGCTCCTCATGGATTCCTTTCTACCTTGGTGGCGAAACCTACTCTTGTGGATCATATCATAGAAGCCCAGAAGCATGATACGGGGATTACCCGGATCAAGAGAAACATTGCCAAGGGCATTGCTGGTAGCTTCTCTATAGATGATCGAGGTGTTGTCCTCTTTGAGAACCGTTTGGTGGTTCCCAAGAAGCAACATCTTCGACAGTTGATCCTTAAGGAGGCGCATGAATCCCCTCTCACTATTCATCCCGGTAGTACTAAGATGTATCAGGACCTACGCCAGAGGTTCTGGTGGACTAGGATGAAGAGAGAAATCGCTGAGTTCATTGCTAACTGTGACGTTTGTCGTCGCGTTAAGGCAGAGCATCAAAGGCCTGCTGGCACCCTTCAGCCTTTAGCTATTCCTGAATGGAAATGGGATAAGGTTGGTATGGACTTCATCACCGGCTTTCCCAGGACCAAGAAAGGGAATAATGCTATCTTTGTAGTCATTGATCGTCTTTCCAAAGTAGCTCACTTCCTACCTGTTCGAGAAAATATCACCGCTAGTCAGCTCGCTGACTTATATATTTCTCGAATAGTTTCACTTCATGGTGTTCCACTAGAAATCAATTCAGACCGTGGTAGTCTTTTCACTTCTCATTTCTGGGAGAGTTTCCAAACTGCCATGGGCACCCATCTTTCCTTCAGTACCGCTTTCCACCCTCAATCAAGTGGTCAGGTGGAAAGGGTCAACCAAATCCTCGAAGACATGCTTAGAGCTTGCGTTATCTCATTCGGTATGGATTGGGAGAAGTGTCTTCCTTTCGCCGAGTTTGCTTATAACAATAGCTACCAATCCAGTCTCAAGAAAGCTCCTTTTGAGATTCTATATGGACGAAGATGTCGAACACCTTTAAACTGGTCAGAAACCGGTGAAAGACAATTCTTTGGACCGGATATGATCCAGGAGGCAGAAGAGCAAGTTCGCATCATTCGTGAGAATTTGAAAACAGCCCAATCTCGTCAAAAGAGCCAGTATGACCGTCGTCATAAGGAAGTGGCTTATGAAGTTGGCGACAAGGCTTACCTTCGGGTTACTCCTTTGAAGGGTACCCATCGATTCGGTATCAAGGGCAAGTTGGCTCCTCGTTACATTGGTCCTTTTCGCATTCTTGCTAAACGAGGAGAGGTTGCCTACCAGTTGGAACTACCGCCACACTTTTCTCGAGTACATGATGTCTTCCACGTCTCTCAACTCAGGCGTTGCTTCTCGGATCCCATCCGCGGAGTGGACCACGAAACGCTTGATCTCCAAGATAACCTCACATATCGAGAGTACCCTGTTCGCATTCTTGATCAAGCGGAGCGTGTTACTCGACGTCAGAACATCAAGTTTCTCGAAGTTCAGTGGTCTCATCATTCCGAGAGAGAAGCTACCTGGGAGCGTGAAGATCGTCTTCGACTGGAATACCCCGCCTTCTTTCCGTCGACCCCTGAATCTCGGGACGAGATTCTTTCGAGTGGGGGCGAGTTGTAACATCCCTAGTTCTGGTATGCTCAAGGCTAGCTAGTCATGTGTGCATCATGTTTAAATTTCAATTAAATTTGAAATGAGGATTTGTAAAACCCTCAGAAATCATTTCTGGAAATGACCCAGATAAAAAGTGCTCCAAAAAGGTCCAAGAAAATGTTCATGTTACTCTCCAAAAATATTGGACAGAGATAAAAATCAAACCAATATTTTTAGGAGCTCATAAATAATTATTTTGGGCATTTGGAATTAATGCAATAATTATTTGCCTTGGATATATATTGTTATGTATATAAAATATTGTCCAAAAATTGTGCCACTTGTTGGGGAGCTCTAGAATATTACCACTAGTTCCTACAAAATTTGGCATAAGAAAATAAATTGATTTAGTATTTTTATTAAATCAAAACAAATGTCAGAAAATAGAAAACAGAAATAAAGGAAAGGGACTTACCTGGCCCAGCTTACCCGCACTGTAGCCGGCCCAGCCCACTGGCTCCCTCCTCTGTCGTCTTCGTCCTCGACAGGAGGATGGGCGCGTGCCTGACGCACGCGCACCGCCGCGCCGCGCCACCTCCTCCCTCCCTGCCTGCCTGTCCTCCCTCTCGTCGCCTGGATCATCCCGCGCGTCGCCACGCGCCCTCCCCAAGCCGCTCTCACTCTCCCCCCCCCCCGTGCTCCTCTCCTCTCCCTCGCTCTCTCTCACGGCCGAGCCGCCGACGCCGCCGCTCGCTGTTGCCGCGCTCCCCGCCGTCCCCTCGCTCCTCCGACGCACCCAGGAGCTCCGCCTCCTCGCTCTGTAGCCTCTCCGCCAAGCTGTGCATCGCCGGACGCCCGTGGAGCTGTCGTCGTCGCCTTCATCACCTCCGGCCGCCGTGGATCTCCGTCGCCGCTCGCCGCCGTCAGAGCCTCCCCCGAGCTCGCCGTCGTCTCTTCCGGTACCCTGTGAGCCCCCCGCGTCGGTTCCCCCTCCTCTCATGCCTCCCCGTGCGCCGTAGCCGCGCGCTCGCTCGAGCCGAGCTCCGGCCGCCGCCGCGAGCTGCGCTCCGGCAAGCTCCGGCGCTCCCGCGGCTTCTCGCCTGCTCCACTGGATGCGGGAGAGCACGGGCTACGCCCCGGTGCTCCCAGCCGCCACCCCCGTGCCCTGCAGCGTGGACGCCGCCGTGTCCAGAGGTCGCCGGCGACGACCTCGCCGGCCTGACATGCGGGCCCGACCGGCCAGGTGATTAGCTTAAGGCTAATCACCAATTTTGCTAACCCCTGACACTGACAGTGGGCCCCAGCGCCACTAATCCTTTAATTAAGTCTAATTAAACCCCTGTTTAACCCCCTGTCACTGACGTGTGGCCCCACACGTCAGGTTTGACCTGGTCAGCCACGGTTGACTCGCTGACGTCATGCCTATGTAATGCTGACGCAATTAATTATTTTCTGGATTTATTTTTAAACAGGAAATTCCAGAAAATGTTTCGAACTTCAAAAATTCATATCAAATCAACCGTAGCTCAGATTGAAACAAGTTATATATGAAAAATCATCAGAAAAATGCAAGGAACCCATTTATGCTAGTTCCATGCATGAAAAACCAACTTATACTTGCTGTATAAGTGAAAACGTAATAATGGCATGTTATATACTTCACTTGGGGTTTGCATATGAACCCTTGGTTCATATGAACTTCAACCAAATAAACTCTAGCTGCATTAGCTCAAACAGCATCACATCCTCATGCCATGTTCATGCATCATATTGTTGCATATGATTGTGTTTTGATTGCCGACACCGTTCCTTCTCGATAGGTTCTGCTCCGGAGACCGTTCCAGAGTACCTGTCAGAGGAGCAGTGCCCCCCCTGTTGATCTACCAGGCAAGCAAACCCCCCCCCCCTTGTTCATTCCGATATGATCCCACTCTCGCTCCTGCTCTCTTTTATTGCATTAGGACAACAGCGAATCAACTGCTACTTTATGCTGCGGTAGTTGAACCCATTCCTCTGCATGACCTGTCATTGCCACAGTAAATAGTTGAAACCCACTAGCATGTGTAGGAGTTGATTGAGCCATGTTGTGCTTCTACCATGCCATGCCTGCTATTGCTTAGAGTTGTGTCAGGTCTGATTCATTGGGAATGGATTGGAGTGATATGATATGTTCTGATGCTGAGAGTTAAGTGTGTGAACACGATTTGGTAAAGGTAGCGGTGAGAGGCCATGTAGGAGTACATGGTGGGTTGTCTCATTGGAACCGTCCCTAAGCACTGAGTTCTATGTATGTTGTCCAATGACTCGATACTACCACACATTGGGTTCCGGTAACTCGACCCCTCTCGACTTATTAACCGACTTGATCTCTGTCCAGGAGTTGCAAATAGTTTCTGGTGTTTGTAGGTAGTGTTAGTAGTCTACCAAGTGGCACCCGGCCAGGTGGGCTTGGGACAGACTAGGCACACGTGGCCCGGTGTACCGAGTGGCACCCGGATGGTGGGCTCGGGAACCCTGTACACATCGTTTGGGGCCGTGAGCGACACCCCGGCCGGATCTCCTCGCGGATGGAACCCGAATAGGCGATAAACCTGGACTAGAGTCTTGTGTGGTTAGTCAGGTCGTGGCCGACACCCTCGCCAGGCTTCCGCTTGAAGGTTGCCGAGATACATGACGTGTACATGGTGATAAGTGGTGAGAGCGTGTGTGAAGAAGTACACCCCTGCAGGGTTATCATGATCTATTCGAATAGCCGCGTCCTCGGTTATGGACTTCTTGGATGCTTACGTGGTACATAGACAACTTGAAGTGGATACCATAAAATGCTCAATATAAGTGTGAGTGCTATGGATGGCCTTCTCGTAGTGAGACGGGGATGAATCCATAGTAGTGTATTGATGTGGTGATTAGTGGACTCGTGTGCGCCGTTTCAAAAGAGTTACCAACAGTCATAGAATAGGATAGCCACAGAGTCAAAGCTGGCTTGCTGCAACTAAACCCCACATTACCTCCTTGATACTAATGCATGTATGATAGGATCTGATGTAAGTCTTGCTGAGTACCTTTGTACTCATGTTGCTTTATTTATGTTTTTGCAGCGGAGACTTCGGTCTTACTAGTTTACGTGGACTTCGACAAGTAGCTTGTACCTCAGCTACGATCTTGATCGGAGGTTGTAGATGGTCAGGCGTTTCAGCCTTTTTTTTTGTAGATGTCTGTACTCAGACATGTAATGCTTCTGCTTGTTGCTTGTATGCTCTGAATGATGGGTCATGTGACCCCTGTTTGTATTTAATGCTATGTGGCTCTTACGGGTCTTTATCTATATAAGCTTGCGTTATGTTGTGATGCCATGTTGTACAGCACATACTTGCATGTTATGCGTACGTGTAATGTGTATTGCTATGTGTGGGATCCGACAATCTAGTTGTTTATCCTTGGCAGCCTTTCATATGGGGAAATGTAAGTCTAGTGCTTCTGAGCGATAGTAGTCCGCTACAGCCCGGTTCACCGGAGTCCTGCTAGCCCAGCACTACTGCTCGGAACACTTGACTGGCCGGCATGTGTTTCACGTCGTTCCTGTGTCTGTCCCTTCGGGGAAATGTCACGCGGTGTTATCCGGAGTCCTGCCTAGCCTGCTACAGCCCGGGTTACCGGAGTCCTGTTAGCCCAGTGCTACAGCCCGGATAAATACGTTGATGACCGACATGCTCGATGTGATTCATGTATGCCTGTCCTCATAGGTTGGCGCCGCCTTGGGTTCACGACTAGCCATGTCGGCCCGGGTTCTCTGTCATATGGATGCTAGCGACACTATCATATACGTGAGCCAAAAGGCGCAAACGGTCCCGGGCCAGGTAAGGTGGCACCCGTGGGAATACCGTGCGTGAGGCCGCAAAGTAATATGAGGTGTTACATGCTAGATCGGTGTGACTTAGGATCGGGGTCCCGACACCAGCCCCCGAGCCTTCCAATTGTCTGGATCCGTCAAAATGAATAGTCCAATATGTGTTATCTGGCTTCTCCTCAGGTGCTTGTAACTCTGTACAATCGTTTATGAAGTCGACAAGTGCTTGTGACTTTATGGCCGTCCGGGGTACGTATCTTAAACCGTGCGGCCCAAGCTCGATAGCCCACTTGGCAATCCGACCGGTCGCCTCCCGGTTCTATATGATGTCACCCAAAGGAGCAGAACTGACCACCGTGATGGGGTGCCCTTGAAAATATTGCTTCAGCTTCCGGCTTGCCATAAAAACACCATATAGCAGCTTCTGCCAATGCGGATACCTTTGCTTGGACTCGATAATCACTTCGCTGATATAGTAAACCGGACGCTGAACCGGATGCTCCTTCCCAGCCTCCTTGCGTTCTACCACAATCGCCACACTGACCGCTCTGGCGTTCGCAGCAACATATAACAGGAGTGGCTCTTTATCAACGGGGGCTGCCAACACTGGCGGATTGACTAACTGTCGCTTCAAGTCCTCAAACGCTTTATCAGCCTCCGGACTCCAGATAAATTGATCTGTCTTCTTGAGCATTTGATACAAGGGGATCGCCTTTTCACCGAGGCGGCTGATAAACCGGCTTAACGCAGCAATCCGCCCGGCCACGCGCTGAACATCATTGACGCATTTCGGTTTGGCCAGGGAGGTGATGGCTGTGATCTTTTCCGGATTGGCCTCAATTCCTCTATGGGACACTAAGAATCCCAACAATTTGCCTGCAGGTACACCGAAAACACATTTAGCTGGGTTGAGCATCATTTGGTACACCCTCAAGTTATCGAAGGTTTCCTTCAAATCGTCAACCAGGGTCTCCTTCTTTCGTGACTTGACCACAATGTCATCCACATAGGCATGTACATTACGACCAATCTGTTCATGGAGGCAATTTTGCACACACCGTTGATAAGTAGCCTGCGCACTCTTAAGCCCGAAGGGCATAGAAACATAGCAGAAGGCTCCAAAGGGAGTAATGAACGCCGTCTTCTCCTGGTCCTTAACTGCCATCTTGATCTGATGATAACCCGAATAGGCATCCAAAAAACTCAAACGCTCGCAACCTGCCGTAGCATCAATGATTTGATCAATACGGGGGAGAGCAAAAGGATCCGCTGGACAAGCTTTATTCAAGTCTGTGTAATCCACACACATGCGTCAGGTGCCGTTTTTCTTAAGAACCAGCACCGGATTAGCAAGCCACTCGGGATGAAAAACCTCAATAATAAAACCAGCTGCCAGGAGCCTGGCTACTTCCTCACCAATCGCTTTACGTCTTTCTTCGTTAAACCGGCGTAGGAACTGTTTTACCGGTTTATACTTAGGATCCACATTAAGGGTGTGCTCAGCGAGTCGCCTCGGTACACCAGGCATGTCAGACGGCTTCCATGCAAAGATGTCCCGATTCTCACGGATGAACTCGATGAGCGCGCTTTCCTATTTTGGATCCAAGTTTGCACTGATGCTGAACTGCTTGGACGAATCGCCAGGTACGAAGTCAACAAGCTTAGTTTCGGTAGCTGATTTGAACTTCAAGGCCGGATCGTGGTCCGTAGTTGGCTTTTTTAATGAAGTCATGTCCTCCGGATTAACATTGTCTTTGTACTGCTTTAGCTCCTCCGTAGCACAAACCGATTCTGCATAAGTCGCATCTCCTTCCTCGCATTCCAAAGTGATTCGACGGCTCCCATGAACCGTTATAGTGCCCTTGTAACCCGGCATCTTGAGTTGCAGATATACATAGCAGGGCCGTGCCATAAATTTTGCATAGGCCGGTCGTCCGAACAAAGCGTGGTATGGACTTTGGATTTTAACCACTTCAAACGTCAGCGTCTCTGATCTGGAATCATGACTATCGCCTAAGACCACTTCTAGGGCTATCTTACCAACAGGGTACGCGGATTTGCCAGGCACCACCCCGTGGAACACCGTATTGGTCGGTTTGAGATCCTTATCCACCAGTCCCATGCGACGGAAGGTCTCATAATACAAGATGTTAATGCTGCTTCCTCCGTCCATGAGTACCTTGGTGAGCTTGTAACCTCCCACCTGAGGCGCCACCACCAATGCTAACTGACCCGGATTATAAACCCTGGGAGGATGATCTTCTCGACTCCATATGATTGGTTGTTCCGACCAGCGCAGATAGTGAGGCGCGGCCGGTTCAACAGCACTAACTGCCCGCCTCTGAAGCTTTCTATCCCGTTTATCCAAGCTTGTAGTAAAAACATGATACTGTCTACTACTCAACTGTTTCGGGTTGCTCTGATAACCTGATTGCTGCTGTTGCTGCTGGCTGTAACCACTTCGATTACCTTGATTATTTTGGCTGTTCTGTCCGCCCGGATTACCATTGAACCCTGGACCGGAATTTCCGCCGCCGTACCCTGATCCGGAACCTGAACCGCCGCCAGAGCCGTGATCATATTGAAAAATGTTTGAGCTTTTGAATTCCTTGATGATGTAACAATCCTTCCAAAGGTGGGTTGCTGGCTCCTCCTTTGTTCCGTGCTTCGAACAGGGCTGGTTTAAGAAAAAGTTCAAACGCTCCGGATTAGGACCGGGATTTCCGCGAAAACCTGGCTGTTTCCCCTTACGTCGCTGGCCCTTATTCTGTGCACTGGTGTTGGCCACAAAATCCACGCTCCCATCCGGTTTACGCTTACCTCCGCCTCCATTGCCTGTTGGTTGATGCTGCTGGCCTTTGGTGTTGCTATTCTTCTTTCCCTTCCCTGCTTTGTCGTCACCAGAGTCAGGATCCTTGGTACTGTCAGAATCCGCATACTTCACTAAAGCGGTCATGAGCGTTCCCATATCCGTGCAATCACGCTTCATCCGGCCTAACTTTGGCTTCAAAGGGCCAAACCGACAGTTACCTTCCAACAGCACCACGGCGGTGTCTGCGTTGATGCGATCTGACGAGTGCAAAACTTCTGATACCCGGCGTACCCAATGGGTAGTTGACTCCCCTTCTTGCTGAACGCAAGCTGCTAGGTCAACTATCGACATTGGCTGTTTGCACGTGTCCTTGAAATTCTTGATAAACCGGGCTCGCAACTGGGCCCACGAATTAATGGAATTAGGCGGTAGGCTCTTTAGCCAAGTCCGGGCCGTCCCTTCTAACATCATGGTAAAATACTTCGCACACGCCGTGTCATCCACATCCAGCATCTCCATAGCCATCTCATAGCTCTCCACCCATGTCTCCGGAGGCTGATCCGCCGTGTAGTTTGGTACCTTGCGGGGGCCTTTGAAGTCTTTAGGCAGGCGTACGTTGCGCAAAGCGGGAACGAGGCACGGTACTCCCAAAGAACTAGAAACCACCCCCGGTTCAATCATAGCAGTTGGGAAGATAGGTGCAAGCTGACGAGCCTGATGCTGCGCTGCTAATCCAGCCTCCTGCGCACGGGCGCGATCCACATTCTCCTGAGCATTGTCGACGCCCGCCGGATTGTTGCCGCGGAGCGCTTCACGCCTGGCATTACTTGAAACAGCCGGCTCCTCCATGCGCCTACTATAGCTCCTGCTGGGGCGAGGGGTGGAGTGAATCCGATCACGGCTTTGCGAATATGCTTCTTGTTGGGCCAAAGCGGTCCTAAGGAGCTCCTTGACTCGGCGTGTCTCTACATCCTGCGGTGAATCGCCTTCGATCGGAATGGCTTCCAACCGAGCTGCCGCCGCAACGAGGTTATCCATCGGGTTGGAATAATGGCCCGATGGTGTTGGCACGGCCTGTGGTGTACCAGTGTTGTGACGAGGCAGGTTTATTATACGGTGCTGAACCGGGGCGCCAACTGTTGCTTCCGCACGGTTTACCCCTGGGGTGTTGAAGAGATTTCTGGCCTCGAGGGCTGCGGGCAATCGAGATCGGAATTTCCTCTTCAGGACTTCCTGAGATGCATTCTGGTCCATCATGAGCCTGTAAGCCTGTGCATCTAAAGCGGCGCGCTCTGCCGTCATCCTGGCCTCTTCTGCTGCCAGCCCCGCTTTAGCTTGAGTGATCTGTTCTCTCACTGTGGCAATCTCGGCATTTTGAACCTCCTGATCCACCGGGTTGGCCTCCGCCATAAGCACTGCCAGTGCGTCAAACAGATCTGACAATACTTGGGCTGGTGAGTCCGCAGAGCCCCCTGCTCGCGCAGCCGTTGCCGTTGCCGATCCGGAGATCATTGCTGCCCTAGTTGATGAATGTGGCGCCGCCTGTGTTCCAGCCATGAAGATCCCAACTCGATTGGGCAGACCAGAGGGGTCCAGAATACTGTCGCCATCGGAGCTGCCCCCAATCCGATCATCTTGCAGCTGGTATAGAGACTCGGTTTCCCCGGTTGACGTTTCATCACCGGAGTAGATGGCGGTTTCGCCACCGGATTCGGATCCTTCCTCGTAGCTTCGTCCGCGGATGACTCCCACGAAGGCGTGCTTCCTGGTCGGTTTAACCAGGGTCGATCTCGTGCGCTGAGCTGTCTCGACGAGGTCGGTGCAGACGCCCAGCTCGGGGCCCGGTTCACCGATCTTGCCGATGAAAACATGGATGCCGCCAAAGGGGACCCGGTACCCGTACTCGATCGAGCCGGCGTCGGGGCCCCAGCCTGTGCTGTCGATGTAGAGTTTTCCGCGACGACTTTTGGTCATCCGGCCCACAGCGTAACCCTCGAGTCCTTCAAAGCGGCCCTCCAAGAACTTGAAACCATCTCGCGATAGCCCCACGGTGGGCGCCAACTGTCGTGGACTTGTCACGGCAGATGTCCTAGCAAAAGGACTTAGTCATGGAGCCATCGCAACGGGTTAACTTGAAGGGGTTAAAACGGACGCAAGGACACAATGTTATACTAGTTCGGCCCCTTCGATGAAGGTAAAAGCCTACGTCTAGTTGTGATGGGATTGATGTGTTTCGAGGGCTAGGGAGCAATAAGCTTCGCCTAAACCTCGAGTTGTTGTTGTCTGTCCCTAAACCGTCGTCGGGTCGTCCCCTTATATACACGGGTGACGCCCGTCGGTTTACAAAATCCCAACCTCCGGTTCATAAACGTGCCCGGGTTGGTCTCTCTATTCCTAACTTACAATGCAAGTTTACCTCAGGCCGGTTTACGGCCATAAACCTTTAAACCGATTATAGGCCTTGGGCCCTTGTATTTCTCCTTGGGCTTTAACATCTTGGGTCCATTGACGGAGCTAACCCGGGCCCTGTAGGCCGGTTTATCCCAAATAGCAATATCCCCAACAGACCCGTTGCAAGGATTCTTTTCAGATTAAGACCCTGCGTAAACCTTTTTTACTATCTCTTGTTGATACACATCCCCCAGTTTGTTGCTATAACCGAGGTGGAGGCTGGCGTCTTGGCATGTGGCCACGTCAGAATTTTGCGCGTACTTGGACACTAGGAGCTTATTACTAAGGGCGTAGTTCAGCCCGTTTTCATAAAGACCGAATACCTTAGGGAGTGTTCAGCGTCGCGAGTTTGGCCTTATATGCATTAGCTCGGAATCATGTCTTTGGTCAAATGTTGGGTTTGCCCGGCTCCTGTGTTTTGCTGCCTTACGTTCTGCTCAATCGGCTAAGGCGGCACCAGGAGAACTACTGCGATTGTGCCCCAGTTCGGCCCGGCGAGCACCTCAGTAGAGAAAGCCAAAAACTGACTGTCATGATATAGCGCGAGACTGGTCAACCACTCGGTGACCCGCCGGAATCTTTAGGATTCCTCCGCATTAACGAAGGGCCGTTTCCCGGTCAGGCACACACGCGCCCCGAATTCGGGTGAGCTCGGTGCCCCTAGGGGCTATATAGTAGCCCCACTGTCAAACTCCTATGGCTAAGTGAAAGTGATAAAGCATTATAGTCCGGTTGCCTAGTTCGCTGCACTATCACCTCCTTTACAGGACCAAGACGTTGGATCAAGTGTGAAAACGCGCTTTTTGCAAACAATAGCGGGACCTGGATGCCCATATTGGCTCCTACATATTCTGCGAAGATCTTTATCGGTCAGACCGCATAACAACATACGTTGTTCCCTTTGTCATCGGTATGTTACTTGCCCGAGATTTGATCGTCGGTATCCAATACCTAGTTCAATCTCGTTACCGGCAAGTCTCTTTACTCGTTCCGTAATACATCATCCCAGAACTAACTCATTAGTTGCAATGCTTGCAAGGCTTAAGTGATGTGCATTACCGAGAGGGCCCAGAGATACCTCTCCGACGATCGGAGTGACAAATCCTAATCTCGAAATACGCCAACCCAACATCTACCTTTGGAGACACCTGCAGTACTCCTTTATAATCACCCAGTTACGTTGTGACGTTTGGTAGCACCCAAAGTGTTCCTCCGGCAAACGGGAGTTGCATAATCTTATAGTCATAGGAACATGTATAAGTCATGGATAAAAGCAATAGCAACATACTAAACGATCGGGTGCTAAGCTAATGGAATGGGTCATGTCAATCAGATCATTCAACTAATGATGTGACCTCATTAATCAAATAACAACTCCTTGTTCATGGTTAGGAAACATAACCATCTTTGATTAATGAGCTAGTCAAGTAGAGGCATACTAGTGACACTCTGTTTGTCTATGTATTCACACATGTATTATGTTTCCTGTTAATACAATTCTAGAATGAATAATAAACATTTATCATGAATTAAGGAAATAAATAATAACTATATTATTGCCTCTAGGGCATATTTCCTTCAATATCATCATCATCGGCATCGTAAATCACTAGAACTTCCATCCTTCCATATCATCGAGGATGGACCCTAGCTTCTTGAATGGCGTGAGGTCTAGAAGTTGCATGCCTGTGCGAATTCAGACGTCAGCCTGCGTTATAGGGCCGCAGTGGATGAGGGAGTCCTGGACTAAGGGGCCCTCGGGTGTCCGGCCTGTTATCAGCTGGGCCGGACTGATGGACCGTGAAGACATGAAGGCCGAAGACTCTACCCGTGTCCATATTGGACTCTCCTTGGCATGGAAGGCAAGCTTGGCGATCAACTACAAAGATTCCTCCTTATGTAACCGACTCTATGTAAACCCTAGATCCCCCCAGTGTCTATATAAACCGCAGGGGTTAGTCTAGAAAGAATATATTCATTACCATAGTCATATAGGCTAGACTTCTAGGGTTTAGCCATTATGATCTCGTGGTAGATCAACTCTTGTAATACTCATATTCATCAAGATCAATCAAGCAGGAAGTAGGGCATTACCTCCATAGAGAGGGCCCGGACCTGGGTAAACATCGTGTCCCCCCTCTCCTGTTACCATTGATCCTAGACGCACAGTTCGGGAGCCCCTACCTGAGATCCGCCGGTTTTAACACCGACATTGGTGCTTTCATTGAGAGTTCCACTGTGCCGTCGACGAAAGGTTCCACTGTGCCGATCGTCTATAGTGATGATGTCCAAGGAGATACCTTTCTCCCTGGGCAGATTTTCGTGTTCGGCGGCTTCGTACTGCTGGCCAACTCGCTTGGCCATCTGGAGCAGATCGATAGTTATGCCCCTGGCCATCAGGTCAGATTCGGAAGCTTGAACTACGTCATGGACATCCGCAGAGACTTGATCTTCAACGAATTCGAGGCCGCGACGATCGCTCCCGCTCGCTCCGATGAACATGACTTAGAGCAGATCGTGCCATCCGAGGCCACAGAGTCCGCGGCGTTGGAGCCGCACATGGACTCAACACCTCGCAATATTTGCGTCCATGGAACCCCGGACTCGTTTACGGCGATAAGTTCCGGACCATGCATGCCTGCGGACACCGAGCTGGATCGGTTATCGATTTTCGAATTCAGCGCCACAGACATCTTCCAGCACTCACCTTTGGGTGATGTGCGAAACTCTTTAAAGAATTTGTCCTTGGAGAAGGACTCACAACCGAACTATGTTCGGTTCGAGCTAGCAGCTGATGATAGGGAATTTTGCTTCCCACCCGCCCCCCACTTCATCGCTACTGTCGATCACTTAACCGACGTGCTTGACTAGTGGCTCCGAAGATATCGACAGTATGGACGACGATGCCGACAAGGAGCAAGGCCAAGACCCACCATTCACTGGACGTTGGGCGGCCACCTCTTCGTACGACGTTTACATGGTTGATACTCCTAAAGCATCTGGCGACAACAAAGAAGAAACAGATGCGAATAAACCCTCTAAGATGCAGTCCAGGCGCCGGTGCCCTAAACGCCACTCTAAGTCACGTCACTCAAAAGACAGCAACACTGGCATGGGAGAAAATAGTACTCTTGTCGACGCCGAAGACAATGAAGACCCTGTTGGAGCAACATCCGAACAAGAGGAACAAGACAATGAGCAAGTTAATCCTGATAAACAGGCCACGCCCAATGACCCGGATGATGATAGTTATCGTCCACCCTCCGAGGATGATGAGAGCCTCGGCAATGAGGACTTCATCGTGCCTGAGGCACCCCTAGAGAAGGAGTGCTTTAAGCGCCAGCTCATGGCTACAGCAAGAAGCCTAAATAAAAAGCAGCAGCAGCTCCAAGCAGATCAAGACCTACTCATCAATAGATGGACCGATGTCCTGGCAGCCGAAGAATACGGCCTCTAGTGCCCAGCCAAGAGCTACCCAAAATGCATACTACTACCTCACTTCGATGAGGAGGCACCAGATCCCATACCTCCCTCGCGCAATGCAGACCGACCACCACGTGGTTGGGGTAGTGCGGCGGACCGACCACCCCGCAGTCGGGATAAAACGACAACTCAGGCCGGACAGCAGCCCGCCCCACTGCCTCACAAAAACAGGGACATAACAGCTCGGGACCATACATACGACCTTTGACAGGAATTGGACAGTACAGCAGGACACACCAGATCAATCTACGAATTGCGAGGACGCTTTGCTACTCGGGATGACAGCTACCTATTCGGACATGACAAGTTGAATCACACCCGGGCTGATAACCACAGACGGACTTCATCGGAGGTGCGCCGTGAGCGGCCCGCTATAGAGGCTCCGCACACCCTCTCTGCTACACAGATGAGGTGCTGGATCACGAATTCCCCGAGGGGTTCAAGCCCGTCAATATTGAATCATACGACGAAACAACCGATCCCGCAGTGTGGATCAAAGATTTTATTCTCCACATCCACATGGCCCGAGGAGATGACCTCCACGCTATCAAATACCTCCCATTAAAGCTCAAAGGACCATCTCAACATTGGCTAAATAGTCTGCCTGAGAATTCCATCGGCACCTGGGAGGACATGGAGGATGCTTTCCTTGATAACTTCCAAGGAACCTATGTCTGGCCACCAGACGCTGATGACTTAAGCCACATAGTTCAACAACCTGGAGAATCAGCCAAAAAATTATGTACTATGTTCCTAACCAAAAAGAACCAGATCGTTGACTGTTCGGATGCCGAGGCCCTAGCGGCCTTCAAACACAGCATCCGTGAAGAATGGCTAGCGCGGCACCTCGGCCAAGAAAAGCCGAAGTCTATGGCAGCCCTTACGGCACTCATGACTCACTTCTACGCGGGTGAGGACAACTGGCTGGCTCGTAGCAAAAACACGGCCAGCGAGGCAAGCCCCTCCGAGGCCAAGAACAGCACCGGCAAGCTCTGGCGCAATAGACACAAATGCCAAAGCAATGGCGATAACACTGACGACGCCACAGTTAACGCCAGATTCAGTGGCTCCATGTCCGACCAGCGAAAGAAGACCTACAAAGGAAACAATGAGGGACCTTCTAGCTTGGACTGCATACTCGACCGTCCATGCCAGATACACGGCAACCCAGACAAGCAAGCCAATCATACCAACAGGGATTGTTGGATTTTAAAAAAGGTTGGCAAGTTAAATGCCGAAAGCAAAGAAAAGGGATCACAAAGTGACGACGAGGACGAAGAGCCCTGGCATCTGAACGCCGGGGGGCAGCAGAAATTTCCCCCTCAAGTCAAAACGGTGAACATGATATACGCTACACACATCCCCAAAAGGGAGCGTAAGTGAGCACTCAGGGATGTCTACGCGGTAGAGCCAGTCGCCACAAAATTCAATCCGTGATCGTCATTCCCGATCACCTTCGATCGTCGGGATCACCCAACTAGTATCCGGCAAGGCGGTTCAGCCGGACTAGTGCTCGACCCAATTATCGATGGGTTTCACCTAACACGAGTCCTGATGGACGGTGGTAGCAGCCTGAACCTGCTTTATCAGGACACAGTGCGGAAGATGGGCATTAACCCCTCATGAATCAAGCCAGCAAAGACTACCTTTAAAGGAGTCATACCAGACGAAGAGGCCCGCAGTACGGGCTCAATCATGCTGGAGGTGGTCTTCGGTTCTCCGAACAACTTCCAAAACGAAGAGTTAATCTTCGATATCGTCCCTTTCCGCAGCGGCTACCACGCATGCTTGGACGAACTGCGTTTGCTAGATTCAATGTAGTGACACACTATGCTTATCTCAAGCTCAAGATGCCCGGTCCACGCGGCGTCATAACAGTCAATGGCAATACTGAACGCTCGCTCCGAACAGAGGAGCACACCGCCGCTCTAGCAGTAGAGGTACAGAGTGGCCTTCTCAAGCAGCACCATAGTACGACTGCCGAGCCCCTGGACATCATTAAGACATTCCGGACTACACTGCAACAGGACAGCGCGGCTCGTCAAGAGCTCGATTAGCAATTCGGCCTCCGTCCCAGTCCGGATGAAGTAGTGGCATTCGTACCACACATACATAATTACGCACTCAAAATTCCATGGGCATCGACGGAGGCACAAGCCAACTCGGGATTTATAGTTCGGCTCGACCGATCCCAGGCACACACATATAACTTTACTATTTCCCTTTTTCGCAGGTTTCTCTTATGCGGGCCTCCTTCAACGGCTTGATTAATGGTCTTGTCAAAGGATGAACACAATGGATTGACACGGAGCACAAGCGTACACAGGAAGCCCTAGAGGCTAATTCAGTGATTACTCTATCCACTTTCAGGACCCACACACAGCTCAGCTTTTGGTTGTGGCATGTCAAATAGCCGGTTGCTTATTGCATTATTTTGTACCAATGTGCTTTGACACATTAAACCAACTATAATGGGAACAGTTCATGATCCGAGTTCAGAGGCCCTAGATCCTATCTCTGCTCTATATCTGTTTTCCTTTAATTGCTTATATTTACTAACAACCGTACACTCTGGTACGTTTCATATTCGCCAGGGGCTCCCCATCGCCCCATAATATAGCAAGAAAGTCCGAACACTCCTTAAAGATAAGTTCAACACCCTGAATTAAGCATTATATGCATTGTCTCCGAATCATGTCTTTGGTCAATAGTTGGGTTGCACGGCTCCTGTGCATTCGAGGTATCTTTTGCAGCCGAGCACCAATGCGGGACTGCTTCGGAGCTCCAATGCCGAAATGTATCCGAGCTCCAATGCCGGACTGTGTCCAAGTTCCAAAGCCGGACTATATCCAAGATGTCATAGATCATCTTGGTTCAAAAAAGTTGAAGGAGTTTAGCCGAGCTTAATGACGGAAATGCCCTCTATGGAGCTAGCTGCTGGCGCCCGAGCTTTATGCCGGACTGCCTCCAAGGTGGTGCACCACCCCGACCGCGGGCTGATTTTTTGTGAATATTTTTAACTGGTGCAGTTTATTCTCTGCCGATGTATATCTAGTAGCCCTCAAGGTGTGTATTAGTCTATAACCCGAGATGCACCTGAAGGAAAGCATAAAACCTGCTGTTTCCAGTAGCCCCTGAGACTCAAGTCGATGCGCGAAATCGGCCTGAGGATCAACTCCTAGCTCGGCAACATACATAATTAAAACGCAGTGTAATATATTAGAGATAACAGTGATCGGCGGACGGGCCCTTGAGAGAGGGTCGTGAGAAGTCACCGTGATATATTAGCGTGATGCCAGATAGGTCCAGATGGTACTTATTGTTGTTAGAAGACGTGCTTTCCCATAGTTCGATTAATCCGAACACTGAGCCCTTTTAATTTTCTGCATTGAATAGGCAATGCAGTAGCCCCCGAGACACTGGTCGGGTGGAAAAACCAGATCAAGGGATCGATGTGCCCCTTTAATATTTGTAAATAGTGAGTGCAAATCCCAGTAGCCCCCGAGCCTTAATGTGGGCACGGGTGGCCGAATTAAGGATCGATATCCAGAGCAAAATCATGGATTATGTGTAATGATTCTATGTATCAAAGTACTTTACATCATTATTTTGACTCCATTGCGACCGTTTATCAGTTGAAAGTGGCCCATCGTCGGCCTCTACCCCTTGGTAGATACTACACAGTGTGTTTCTGCAATAACAAAACAACCCTTAGCCGACGTCTCGGTGCCCGAAGGCGTTGTGTTAGCGGAAACGAGGCAATCAGATATGCGGGGTTTATAACTTTCGCTTAGTCATAGGAGGTTTAAACTGGGGAAGCTAGCTATGAGCCCCCGGTTAGTGTTCGGCAACATCCGAGGTCAAGCCTTAAACACTTCGGCAAATGTTATGAACGGCCCGTCATTTAACATAGTCATCGGATCGCTGACCAATTTATGCCTATTGTGACAGTCAGTTTTCGGCTTTCTCCACTGAGGTGCTTGACCATGCGAGCTAGAGGCACAATCGCAGTGGTTCTCCCTTTGCACACCTAGCCGAAAAAAGCGGAACGTAGGAGGTAAGCACAGGAGCCGGGCAACCCAACTATTGACCGAAGACACAATTCGAAACCGATGCATATATAGCAATATCCGAGAATGTTTTTGCCCAATCCCTAAAGGTGTCCGGCGTTGCATTGCGAGACTAATGCTGGAAACGCACAAATAGTTTAAAAGTGCCAAAAGCTTGGAAAACCAAAAGACGTCAGTAAAAACATGACGTCTGAACAAGATCAAATGTTCGGTGCCAATCCGAGAATTGGAAAAAATTGTGCTTCTGTCATGCTTTAACATGACACATCCGCTCTCAAGACTTCGAGTCAAAAAAGGAGCGGTAGAGAAAGACTTTGCAACGACCAAGAAGAAAACACATTTTCCATAAAACAGCTCGTATAAATTTAAGAGCCCCCAAGTAACTTGGGTAAAAGAATTTTATGTATAATCACTACTAGGGAAAAGCCTAGCAGCAGCGCGGGTTTTGGGTCTTTTAGTAGCGCGGGGGCCAGCGCTACTAATAAGGCGCTACAGCTAACGTATAGCAGTAGCGCTGGTCCTCCCGCGCTACTGCTACACAAGTGTTGCAGCAGCGCGCTTAAAGGAACCTCGCTGCTGCTAATAGCTATAGCGCTCTTCCCCTGTGCGCGCTACTGCTACAACCGCGCTGCTGCTAACTTTTCTCCACTCGCTACTGCTAATTTTAGTAGTTTTTTGTTTTTTTTTCCGCATATTTGTTTTGTATTTGAACAGGCTTTATAGAAGAATCTTTAGCACATACAAATGTCATCATGATACACATACAAATGCCTGCGAGACCACAAATGTAATCATAGCATATACATACAAATAGTCTCGTCATAATCATCATCCAACACAAAGTGGTATCTTGTCATCATCTCGAAAATAGCGATACATGCAAGTCTCGAATACTTGCAACTACAACGTCGTCCATCTAAACAAAGGTATACGCAAGAAGAGCTATCACTATGAGTGAGAGCGGAACTATGCAGTACATGAGATGGCGGTTACGAGTCCTCTCTCGTGCTAGCGTGAACCTCAAGTAACTAGCTTCTCCTTCTTATCTTCTTTTGAAGCCTTTATGGCTGGCGTCCGAGAGCCCATTCACTTGCACCTGACACTCATGCCACTCGTTGTACACCCCCGGAACCTTCCCTTTGTACACGACATAGCAGTTCCATCTCGTCATCAAGAAACTAGGTACCTGTTAGAGATGCATGTTCATGAAGAGGATATACAATCATATATATGCAACAAAATATACTAGAGAACACCGAAAAAGAAAGGGCTAGAAACTAGATGCAACATACGGTACGCAAATTAATTAACTAGAGGTACGCAGGTCATCGTACGCAAACTAACAAAGTAGCGTTACACAGGTTCGGCAGGGATCATGGACATCACAAAGTTGCATCGCTACAAACAGTATACAAGTTCAACCGACACATATCATCATTATCGGCATCATAAATCACTAGAAGTTCCATCCTTCCATATCATCGAGGATGGACCCTAGCTTCTTGAATGGCGTGAGGTCTAGACGTTGCATGCCTATGCGAGTTCGGACGTCAGCTCGCGATATAGGGCCGTGGTGGAACATCCCCTTCTCATCGACGACTTCTTTCATGATGATCGTCGCAATGTCGCTTTGGATGTGAAAGAAGTCATCTCTAAGTTTATAATCCGCTTCTCCATGAGATTCTAGCCACTTGTGGATATGATCATCACTTATGCTTCTCATGCGAAGCTTTTGGTGATCCGTGTTGAACTGAATCATGAGATGGAGGATGTAGAATCCATCCTTCTTGCTTGGTTTTGGGACTTGGATGCAGGAGAAGTTAGTTTTATGCACGGAACCCATCTTCTTGTTCCTTTGTTTCCCAATCTGCATGTGGCCACCTCTAAAGCTGAAGCCTTGGAGAGCATCATCTAGAATATTCATTATGTGGGTGTAGTCTTTTTTCTCGTAGTCTCTGGAAGGGTCAAAATACACGGCGTGGGAGACTTGCGGATAAAGAACGATAAGGACGGCGCGCCCGTTACTGCAGGGAAGAAACCTCAAATTATTCCCCATAGAGAGAGAAGGAATGATTGAAATGTATGAAAGGGTTGTTCGAAATTGACTTACTTTGGATGATAAGGCACGAGGACAATTTCCCGGTCCTTATTCTGTACCATGAAGTTTTGGAGGTAGTCCCTAGCATTTTCACCCTCAAAGTCGCCGAGACTCAAGAAAGACTCGTGCATGTAGTACGGATCCGCGACACAGATTTGCGAGACTTCTTCACTGTTCATGACGGAGCTCATATGTAGCGCAAAAAGGCGGACGATTGTAAAATCGAGCCGCCTTGTCAGAAACATCTCAAAGATATGGTCAAACCGCAGGAAGAACACCTCTGCGGGCCGTGTATCGACGTAGCACTTCCCCTCAGGCACACTAGCCGCGTATGTCGGATATCATGGATCCTTTGAGGCTAGTAGGCTTTTCTCAGTCGACAACACATGGTCGTGCAGTCTCCTGAGATCCCCTGATAGTGCCTCCAGCGGTTTCGGCGGTGGCATCGGCTCGCCCGTGAGATGGAACATGGCCGCACCTTTCACGGGTACACGCTCTTCAGAATGCATCGTTTGGCTGCTATGTGCTCTGGCTTGTTTGGAGGCAGTTATCTTCCCCGATCTCTTTCTCTCCTTTTTCTTGGGCACACCTTCTAGACCCTTCCTTAACCCCTGCCCCAGTGTTCCCGGGCTAAGTACTGTACGACCCTCGCGCTGGGATAGTTGAGCCTGTGTTGAGGCGGCATCTTCAGGCATGTCCTGTGAGAATTTCATGAAGAGGGACTTTTTGCAATCCCGGCTACGACCTTCCTGCCTGGGCAGATCATCCATATCCTCATTAGCAAGCTGATAGCCCGATTCGTCATATGGTTGACTCATCAATTCTATGTCACAGTCATACGCGTTTGTATTGAGGTAATCCATAGGGTCGACCTCCGTCTCATCATCCATTCTCTGTTCTACAGGACAAATTACATCAGCCAGCACTATTGCACCCCCTTCATCATGTCGTCCGCCGCTCTCACCCGGCAGTACAGGAGCTGGTAATTGCGTAGGCGGGGTGGTGGTTTCCGCACATGCTTGTTGATGTGTGGTTATTGTTGGTGTGCTCTCGGCCGGCTCTAGACGAATAAGATTCTTCGGCCATAGCAGCACCCAACCCTTGCAGCTTCCAATCCGCGGCGGGGTCTCGTCGTCCGCTCCCACATGCTGTACTGGAGGAGGCAAATCCTCGTGCCCCGATTTCACACTGGACAAGCTAACGCTGAAGTGCCCAGCAGGGACTGGCTGGTTGTGGAACGTGGGTTGCAAGGGGTCCATTATCATCCCCTTTCCCACGTCCACCTTCTGGCCTTTGATCAAGTAGAGTATGGTGCACGGGGTTTCTTTCGCCTGCAAACACATATGTCTGTGGCGTAAAACATCCGAAAGGCAACAAAATGGAATTTTATATATATATATATATATATATATATATATATATATATATATATATATATATGGTGGTGCGACATGTAATTACCGTGATGGCGTCGAGCTCAGCCAAAGACGAAGGCCCACCGAGCGTGCCAGAGACTAAGGACGGGCTGCTATGAGCGGGAGCGGCTGCGAGAGGAGGCCCGGTTGCATGGGCAAGTGATGGTGCGATGATGTTGTTTTTCATGGAGTTGCTCCCGACGAAACTGGGCAACGGGAAATCATGTACCGTCTTGTATGGATTTTCCTTCGTCCTATTGATGATAACTGGAACCAAGTTAGTAGCAAAATCATTTCTGCATGCAGTTACAACTGCATTGATTGCCTACTGTAACAACTCATATTTGTCCTCGGCTGCTTTTTTCGTGTCCTCGGCTGCTCTTTTCTTGACTGCAAGCTTCACCTTCGCGTTGATGTCCGCCTGACTAAACTTCTTTTTCTGCTTCTTGGCCTCCGGGCCCTCGTTGTAAAACACCTTCCACGTGGTGCCATCTCCAGCATCGTGCACACGACCATATTGCGGCCGCTGGCCCAAAGGGAGTCCCTTAAGTTCGTTCAAGGCCCGGTTGAGAGGGGTGTCCCACTTGGGCCTCATCGGAGAAGTAGGGCTTTTGGCTGCAAGCTGGTGTTGCTTCTCCAGTAGTCTAATCAATTTCCTCATGATCTTGTCTGTGTAAAAAACCTTTTTCTCCTTGTCCCACTTGTAGCGGGCCCTGATGAAGTCATGCTCCAAGGGGTTGGTGAACTTCACGAAGGGGTCTGGGAGACCCGCGGCTTCACGTTCCGCGTCCTCCTTATCCCATATGGGCCTTTTACCGAGGTAGCCATGGCTTTCGAGGCAATGCTTCCCCGTGTTCCTTAGCTGAAGGCTCTTGAATTTCGCAGCCTTAGCCTTGGCGTCCTCGGTAGCGCAAGTGTCCTTGAACTTTACGAACTCCTCTTCCGTAAGTGTCGGATTTTCCTCCAGAATCTTGGACAGGGGTTCCTCAGCCTCAATAGCTCGTTTCACCCTCGATTTCCAGGAGGCCAAATCATTGCTGAACATGCCCATGGCATGTTTGTTAATCTTTTTCATCTTCGGATCATCCCATGGTTGTTCTATGTTATCATCCCGGTCGGGGAACTTGAATCTCTTGTGCAACTTCGTTAGGAGCAACTGCGTCAAATGTTCTTTACTCCTTAAGTCATCGTCGTTGATGCTCGCACATTCCCGTATGATGCATCCTACTTGGTTCCCATAGCACTTGCGAGGTTCTTCCGGCTCTAACGGCTCAAACTTGCCAGGTGCCATCTTTGTGATCACAAGTCGTCCAATCCATAGTTTGTTAGGTTTTCGGATCCTCTGCTTCTTATGCTTCCTCTTTTCGGTACCGGCATCAGCGCCGGTATCTTCCGCGCCGGTACCTTTCCCAGCGGTCTCGGCGCCACCATCGGTGCCGGTGCCATCGGTGTTGGTGTCGGCGTCAGTACCATCATCGAGGCGGACCTGCAAACCTTGCTTAGCAGTCAAAAAGTCGAGGTAGGCTTGTTCACCCTCATAATCCATCTCGTCTGCATCTTGGTCAGAAGGCCCAGTTTCTTCGTTGTTCGACATGTTTCCTATGATTAAGTGTCCTCATTTATTTGTAAAAGTATGAATAAATGAGAAATGAGATAAAAAAGAAATCTATGTGCCAGCACTCGATATGCCAACTATGTAGCACAAATCATGCCTTTATTCACGGGAAATTTTGGCATGACCTTTGCTAAAAAATGGACATATCGAGCGCCTGAAATTCACCGGAACGGAAATGAATCAACATTCCGGCGTAACATAGGCCACTCGGATCATTTAACATAGGCCACTCGGATCATTTAACAAAACATTACATGTCCAAAACATGACAAATCCACATATCACATGCCCAGTTCAAAATTGCATATAAATTCAGCAAATTTTGAAACCTACCTAAATTCATAACTAAATAGATAACCTAATTGAACATAAGTAAAACCTAAGTAAATTAACCCTAGCTACAAGAGAGAGAGGGGGGTTGGTTTACAGAGGGTGCAGGGCGAGGAGGCAGGCCCGACGACGGCCGAGGTTGGGAAGGGAGGAAGCAAAGGAGGGAGGCTAGGGCCGATGGGTCGAGGGCGAGCGCCGGCGCCGGGGGCGGCGGGGTCGGGGGCGAGCGTGCCGGGGTCGGGTGCGCCGGGGTCGGGGGCGGGCGCGCCGGGGTCGGGGGCGAGCGCGCCGGGGTCGGGGGCAAGCGCGTCGGGGTCGGGGGCGGGCGCGGCGGTGCGACGGGGCCGGGGAAGAGAGTGGGGATTTGGGGGAAAAGAGGCGGGATGAAGCAGGGAGAGGGCGAATTTTGGGTTAAGTGGACGTAGCAATAGCGCGTTTACACAAAACGCGCTACTACTATTACAAGTAGCTATAGCGATTTTCTGCAAAAACCGCTACTGCTACCTTGACTAGCTGTAGCTCTTTTTCACTAAAGCGCTACTGCTACCTTGACTAGCTGTAGCTCTTTCCCTTTTTTCTTTTCCTCAGCATAATAGGAACATATATATTACATCATTGGACCCATGCATAATAATGGCTAATTAAATGTGTATACAAAATAGGAACATATATATATATTACATCATTGGACCGATGCATAATAATGGCTAATTAAATGTGTATACAAAATAGGAACATATATATACTACATCATTGGACCGATGCATAATAATGGCTAATTAAATGTGTATACAAAATAGGAACATATATATATATATATATTACATCATTGGACCGATGCATAATAATGGCTAATTAAGTGTGTATACAAAATAGGAACATATATATATATATATATATATATATATATATATATATATATATATATATATATATATATATATATATATATATATATATATATATTACATCATTTGACCGATTCCTCAGCGCTGACGTTTTCGTTTTTGAGTCAGCTTCTTTCCCTTCTTGTTCATCGAAGAATAATTGAGCCCCTCATTGTGACTTTGCCTTTTCCATGGAGTACGATTTTTCTTTGGTAATGTAGTATTGATTCTTCTTTTGACGTATACTTCATCATCATCGTCATCTTCCCTCATTGGGTTGCCGTACTGATCATAGTATTCCTCGTTGGCGACTCCATCCATTCCAATGATGTTTCTTTTGCCTTTCCTCACGACAACACGACTGGGATTGCATGGGTCGGTTATGAAGAAGCATTGTGTCACGTGCTTAGCGTGTACCCATGGCTCATTTTTTGCGATAGCGTTCACGGTAGCGCTCTTGGCGTCGGGTATAGTCATGGTAGTGAAAATCTGGCTTTCTCTTTCGACATTCTTAGCCCATCTGACAAGGAACATCGTCGTGTTGTGCAGTCCAGAGTAGTCAAGCTCCCAGATCTCCTCGACCCTTCCATAAAATCGTTCAGTTGCGTCGTTGTTGCTGCCGGTCATGCATTCCATCGTCACCCCTGAGTTCTGATATTCATCACTGTCCATATCTTTGGCCTCCGTGTAGAACGTGTATCCGTTGATATCATATGCCTGATAGGTTACGAGGTTGGGCGAGGGGCCATGTGCTAAGGCGTATATGAGCAATCCGTCCTTAGAGCCCTCCTCCGGGGGATTAGCAATAATATGCTCTTTGAACCAATGCAGGAAAGTGGAGTTATGCTCTCTAGTAATTTCGGCTTCCGTCCAGCATACCCCCGGTCACGATACTTCTTTGCGATAATTTCTTTGTGCAGTGCCACGAAAGGATGTACCTCTTCTAGGTGTTGTAGCACTACAAAGTTTGCTCTGTCAAAGTCGCTGCGTCGATCTGAGTATGCCACGTGCAGTTCCCTGCGACCGTTGCAGTGACCTTCTCCTTCGAGCCTCCCATCGTGCTTGTTAACGGGCAAACCAACCCTAACACCAGGCGGCTGGTCTGCGTCATATAGAAAATTCTCACAGAAAGAGATGCACTCTTGTGTCAAATAGCCCTGGACGATGCTTCCATCCGGACGGGACATGTTACGAATGAATCCTTTGATGATCCCATTCATCCTATCAAACGGCATCATGTTGTGCAGGAATGACGGCCCCAGGTCTATTATGTCATCCACAATATGGACACACAGATGCACCATCACGTCAAAGAACACGGGCGGGAAGTACATCTCAAGCTCATTCAGTATCACAACGATCTCTTCCTGTAGCCTTCGGAGCTGCTTCACACTGATCGACTTTCGAGATATGACATTGTAAAAGTTGCAGAGACCAATAAGCGTGTCATGGACGTGCTTGTCCATTATCCCTCTAAGGGCAACAGGTAATATCTGCGTCATCATCACATGACAGTCATGAGACTTCATCCCGCTGAACCTTTTCTTGTCCGTGTCTAGATATCTACTTATCTTGCCACAGTAACCGGAACTAACTTTGACTCCGGTAAGGCACTTAAAGAATTGATTGATCTCAGCCTGACTTAAGGTGAAGCAAGAAGGGGGGCAATAATCCTCATTCTTTATTTTCTTGCCCTTCTTCTCCCGTGCCTCTGTCTCCGTCTCTGTCTTGTTTGACATTTTACGGGGCGGCATGTGCAGATCTTCCCTGATTTTCAAATCTTGCAAGTCTTTTCTTGCCTTCGGCCCATCCTTGGTCTTATCCGGCATGTTCATCAGTGTTGCGAGCAAGCTCTGAAGGACATTCTTACAGATATTCATTTGATCAAGGCAATGAGGTGTATCGATTTTGTGCCAGTACTCCAATTCCCAGAACACAGACCTCGTCTTCCATACCTTCAGTAGTGGCTCCGGCGCCTTTCTCATCGTCTTTCCCGACGCGGGGCACTCCTTCCAGTTTTTCAACAACTCATCGATTTCGGCACCGCTCCGCTTACGTGGAGGTCCTCGATGCTCAGCGTGACCATTGAATAAATCTCCATGGTTTCTCCACGGGTCGTCCTGTTCGAGCCATATTCGATGCCCCATGTACACGATTTTCCCAGACCCGCCATCTTTCCTTGAAGTTAGCTGATGAGACGTCGTATCATCCATGCACCGCGTGCATCCGCAATATCCATGGCACACCTGGCCTGCCACATATCCGTAACCGAGATAGTCCTGCACTGTCGTGATCAGCGCGGCTCTCATGTTGAAATACTCGCCTTTGCTGGCGTCCCATGTCTTGGCCGGTGTTCTCCATAACGTGTCTAACTCCTCCTGAAGTAGCCCCAGATACAAATTAATATTATTTCCTGGTTGTTTCGGCCCTTGAATAAGCATGCTCATGTGAATGTACTTCGATTTCATGCACAACCAGGGGGGAGGTTCTACATCCATACAAACACGGGCCATGTGCTATGGTTGGTGCTCTGGTTGCCAAACGGATTCATGCCATCGGTACACGCACCGAGCACGATGTTCCTTGCATCACATTCAAAATACCGATAGAAGCTGTTCAACGCTCTCCACTGGCTTCCATCCTTGACATGTCTCAGCTTCGGATCATCTCCATCGTCGGGCTTCTTCCTCTCCGCGTGCCAGCGCATTAGCTTTGCTTCCTTGGGATCTACAAAATACCTCTGGAGACGGGGAGTGATCGGTAAGTACCATACCACTTTCTGGGGACATTTCTTCCCGGCCTTCTTGTATCGAGAAGCATTGCAGACCGGACAACTTGTTTTTTCCGCGTGCTCCTTCCGATAAATTATGCAATCGTTGATGCATGCATGGTATCTAACGTGTGACAGATCAAGAGGGCACACGATCTTCTTGGCCTCATCAACACTTCTAGGACATAGATTACCCTCGGGAAGAACATCCTTTAGGTACTTGAGATGCTCATCGAGGCTAGTGTCGGTCCATTTGTTTTTAGCCTTCGTCTTCAGGAGTTGGAGCGTGAAACTCGAGCGGGTCACCTCAGGATTGCAACCATCATACAATGGAGTGTTCGAGTCTACCACCAGTTGCTCCAGCTTAGCCTCCTCTCTAGAAGCAGCTCTCTCAGTACTCGTCTCCTTGTGAAGCAATGCTTGAACATGAGGGTCCCGCACGATTGAACTTAGTACCGACGAACTCTGCTGCGTGGAGTCCATGTCGTTCTCTCTGCCGCCATGTCCGGCCCCTTCTCCGCCGCCATGTCCGGCCTCTTCCCCGCCGTCATTATCGATCATCTCTTCGTCTTGCCCCGTGTCATCATTGCCTGCCCCTTCGGCATCCTCAACATCGTCATCCTCATCTTCAATTATGCACCGACTATAGCCATCCATGAAACCAGTCATGAGCAGGTGCGCTTCGACACGACTCTCGTCATGGGGGTCGAGCCAAACTATTCCTTTGCATTTTCGACACGGACATAAAACCTCTGTCCGGTTATTTTCCTTCATGTCCTGCACCGCCGACCGCAACCACCTGTCCACCATCGTTCCACTGACCATCGTCGACTCTGCACGGTAATAATAAACAAATTGATTATAAAAATGCGTGCATGCATCAAATTCATACAAAAATTCGGCATGACCTTCCTTAAAAATATGACATATATAGATCTAGAGTTTGCCCGGAATTCGCTGAAACGAAAATAAATCGACATTTCGGCAAAACATAGGCAACTCAAATGCACAATTTGGCGTCAACTCATGCATCACACACACAATTTCCATAAACATATCACACATAAACATATTTCCATTTTGCAAAAGCATGAAATTTTAATCACCTCTATCTCGAGATCGAGCACACGGTAGAGATGATGTTGTAGGGAGATGAAAAGTGCACAAAGCTCTTCTTGACAAAGATAGATCTAGTTAGGGGGCAAATAGGTCACTTAACTAAATGCTACATCTACCTAGCTACCTAATTTGGGAAGAGACAACTTCAACTAGTGGAGGGGGAAGGAAAAAGAGAAAGGAGATGCATTAATGGAGGTGGTGTAGTTAGGTAGGAGTAATGAAGAGAGAGAAAGGTAGATAGAAGAGGGAGAGTAATGGGGGAGAAGTATTGAGGAAGAAGAAGAGTGAGAGTGGGAGCATGTGGGAGGTAGGGGAAAGGGAAGAGAGGAGGGGGAGGGGGAGGAACGGGTGGGGAAAAGGTGGTGGGTTGGTGCGGATTAGCAGTAGCACGTGTAATAAAACGCGCTGCTGCTAAGGATATAGCAGCAGCGCGGTTTAGGCAACGACGCTACTGCTAACCGGGACAAAAAAGTGCGCCAATTTGAAATTTAGCAGCAACGAGTTCGGGAAAAGCGCACTACTACTACTTCCATAGCAGCAGCGCGGCTGGCGGCACCGCGCTGCTGCTAAATGGAGTTTGGTGGACACTGCCAGTCGATATTTGTAGCAGCGTGGTTTACACCAAGCGCGCTACTGCTAAAAACTTATCAATAGCGAGTTTCTTGCACCCGCGCTACTACTAATTAGCAGCAGCGCTCCTTTTTGAGCCGCGTTGTTGCTAAAATTCTGTGTATAGGGTTTTCCCTAGTAGTGAATGATTATATGTACCGAAGTACTTATATCATATATGTGTTCACCCGAACTTTAAACGCGTCTTAACCGACTGTCGGCTTCTCCCTCTTCGGTCAAGGACCAAAAAGTGTTATGTACTCCGCCTGTCGAGATTATCGACGGTGTTTCCGATAACTAGGCAATCAGGCCATAAGGCTGTAACAGACAAAGCGCGCTCATCGAACTTATGCTATATTACTGACGATGTGTAAGAAGCATCTTCGAAGAAAATAGTACCCCCACCGTTACCTTTCTTCGGTTGCTCATTATTACTATGAGACTTGTGCAATAGATTTTTTGTACTCATGAGTTCTGTTGTGTGCCGACAATTATTGAAAACATGAAGAGCGCTAGCTTTCGGCTTCACCCAGTCTGAGGTCCGGCTCGGATGACCCGATTGTGACAATCGCAGAAGTGCTCCCTTTACTACCTAGTCGAACAATCGGGAACATAGGGATAAACACAGGAGCGAGGCAACCCAGCTTGGAAATCGCTTAGGTCAATATGGTGCATATTGTGGCGTAATAAACGAACAAGGAATGAAGCCGTACAAGTATAATCATATGAAAGAGGAAAATCTCCATCAAGGGAGCCCCCAAATAAACGAGGTATTTGAATATGTGCGTCACAAACAAAGTTTTGACAAGGAACTTTGTCACAAACAACTATGTGCGGAAAAGTATAATGCTTGGTCGAACCGAACAAAATTTAAAACTGAAAGTTTTTGAGCATGAAAGCAACTTAGCTGGTAAATGTGCTCGGTGTTGATGACGCGATTTGGGCTAGTGGCAGGACGAAGACGCCCATTGATCTGTGATAGCTCCGACAAGGTTCGCAGGCCTCGGCATGGCTGAGGTCCCAGCCCCCAGGCCCGAGGTGTCCGAGCAAGGAGTTCGGCACTCCGGAGTAGTGACCACGTAAGGCAGTCAAAATCGATTACCTGCACACATAAAACAGTGCGGTCCAGGAAATAATAATATATATATATATATAATCCTTGCATAATTGCTTTATGCAAAAATAATTTATTTAAAGAGATGTGGACTGGCGCCGAAGCCAATGTCGATGCAGGGCGTCAGCGTGCCACAGTGAAGGCATGACAAAGCCTGAATTTGCTGGGTGGACCGAGTTTCAGATGCGGCATTCACCAAACTATGTACGGAAACTGACCGAACTACCACGCGACCGTCTTTAATGTGGCCGTCATTTGATAGACCTGTGTACAGATAATGGAACAAACCAAAGTAATAATTCCTTAGGAAAAATAAACCCGACAAGCAAAAATTGTTAGGATTAATAGCACCTGGTTTATTTGTTGTAGCAGTCCTGTAACGCCCTCGATGCGGCTATATCTCCCACGTGTCGAAGCACGACTTAGAGGCATAACCGCATTGAAAGCAATGTCGCAAGTGAGGTAATCTTCACACAACCAATGTAATACATAAGGGAAACAGATACATAGTTGGCTTACAATCGCCACTTCACACAATTCATGAGTAAAGCATTACATCATACAGATACAATCAAGGTCCGACTACGGAACCAATATAAAAGAAGACTACCCCAAATGCTACACAAATCCCCGATCGTCCCAACTGGGCTCCACTGCTGATCAACTGAAACGAAACAACACAATAATCAAGATCTTCATCGAGCTCCTCCTTGAGCTCGGGTGCGTCACCTGCACGGTTTCATCGGCACCTGCAAACTGGTTTTGGAAGTATCTGGTGAGTCACGAGGACTCAGCAATCTCACACCCGCGAGATCAAGACTATTTAAGCTTATAGGTAGGGTAAAAGGTATGAGGTGGAGCTGCAGCAAGCGACTAGCATATATGGTGGCTAACATACGCAAATGAGAGAGAGAAGAGAAGGCAAAAGCACAGTCGATGAACTATGATCAAGAAGTGATCCTAGACCAACCTACGTCAAGCATAACTCCAACACCGGGTTCACTTCCCGGACTCCGCCGTGAAGAGACCATCACGGTTACACACGCGGTTGATGTATTTTAATTAAGATCAACTTCGGGTTTACTACAACCGGACAATAACAAATTCCCATCTGCCTCATAACCGCGGGCACGGCTTTCAAAAGATAATACCCTGCAGGGGTGTCCCAACTTAGCCCATGATAAGCTCTCGCGAACAACGAAGGATATTCTTTCTCCCCGGGAAGACCCGATCAGTCTCGGAATCACGGCTACAAGACATTTCGACAGTAATAAAACAAGACCAGCAAAGCCGCCCGATGTGCCGACAAATCCCTATAGGAGTCGCACGTACCTCGTTCTCAGGGCACACCGGATAAGTCAAGCTACGAGTAAAACCAGGCCTCGAGTTTCCCCGTGGTGGCCCCGCAGGTTGCTCAGTTAGGACCAACACTCGAAGGAGCACTAGCCCGGGGGATAAAATAAAGATGACCCTTGAGTCTGCAGAACCGAAGGGAAAAAGGCTTAGGTGGCAAATGGTAAAACCAAGGTTGGGCCTTGCTGGAGGAGTCTTATTCAAAGAGAACTGTCGAGGGGGTCCCATAAATCACCCAACCGTGTAAGGAACGCAAAATCCGGGAACATAATACCGATATGATGGAAACTAGGGCGGCAAGAGTGGAACAAAACACCAGGCATAAGGCCGAGCCTTCCACCCTTTACCAAGTATATAGATGCATTAGTTAAATAAAAGGTATTGTGATATCCCAACAAGTAAACATGTTCCAACAAGGAACAACATCTCCATGTTCCAACAAGGAACAAACTTCATCTTCACCTGCAACTAACAATGCTATAAGAGGGGCTGAGCAAAGCGGTAACATAGCCAAACAACGGTTTGCTAGGAAAGGATGGTTAGAGGCTTGACATGGCAATATGGGAGGCATGATAAGCAAGTGGTAGGCATCGTAGCAGAGGCATAGCAAAAGAGCGAGCATCTAGCAAGCAAAGATAGAAGTGATTTCGAGGGTATGGTCATCTTGCCTGAGATCCCGCAAGGAAGAAGAATGAGTCCATGAAGAAGACAAATGGATGTAGTCGAACGGATCCTCACAACTCCGGAACGAAACCGAAGCTAACAAGAGAAGCAACCCGGAAAGAAACAAACAACATAGTAAACAACCACCACATACTTGCATGATGCACAAACAAGTATGATGCATGTCCGATTTAATGAGGCATGGCATGGCCAAGTGCAACAAACAACACTACAAATTAAGTGGAGCTCAATATGTAACGAGTTGCATATTGACGAAACACCACATCAAGTTATTTAGTTCTCTCTTGTTTATGTACCCAACAATATTAAATGTTTTTTAAACATAGCAAGGGGTGAAGCATAATAAACTAACTATTTAGGCAAGTTTAAAAGAGGCCGAAAAATAAGAAACAACAATTTCGGAAAATCCTCATGTGCATATTTTAGATTTGGTACTGTTCTGCCCTAAACACAATTTTAGTGTTGTTAAACAGCAAAATAAAGTACACCGTGATAAACTAGGCATTTTCCACCCCATTTACATATGAAGTTTGTTAAATTCGGAGCTACGGTTAATTAGTTATGAAATAAATCATTTTAACATGGCATTTGTGCAAAATAAATAAACAGCAAGTTTAAACATTTTAAACATGGATGAAAGTGACATAATAGATGAAATTCTAAGCATTTGACATGTATAAGTTATTTACAAATGATGCACGGTTCTGGAATTATTATATGCATGATCTTTGAGGGTTTTCTGTAAAACTGGCAGTTCTCTGGATAATAGCTAAAATCACAGATCTGTAAAAAACCAGATCGGGCCGAAATCTGCTGGGGAGCTGGGCTTGGGGTGGCTCACCATGGGCTAAGCCCAGTCGGTGAGGAGGAGCCGAGCAGGGAGCGCTGGGCCTTGCCGCGGCCTCAGCCCACGCAGCTGGCCAGCGCGGTCAATGCAAGGCGCGGGCGAACGGGCGCCTCGTCCTGGAAGCAGAGGACGCAGTCGGCCGTGGACCTGGCGCTGGCGTCTCCCGGCGACGAGTGGAAGGACGAGGGGGATGGATCCGGCGATGGGTGGCTGATGGTGACACGAGCGCCGGGAACGGGCACATCAGGGCGAGGGGGTCTTGGATCCGGCGCATGGGAGCGCTGAGGCGGTGGAAACTGCAGGGCCATGACGAGGAAAATTCAGAAAACATACAGAGAGGGAGGAAAAGAGATAGAAGGAGAGGAGAAGGCGCGAGGCACATGCCTGCTAGTTCGGTCGGCCGGCGACGAGGCGGACGAAGTGGCCGTCGGGGTCGCGGAGCTTGTGCGCGAGAAGAGGAGATCGGGGGCGAAGGACAAAGACGGGAGGCTGGTGCCTTGGAGGCTCGCTGTGGCTCGGGCAGGGGAGGCAGAGAGGCCCGGTGGCGCTGGTGGCCTTCGGGAAGAACGAACGGGGCACGAGACCTTAGCTCTCCATGGAGCTGCTCGAGAGGGAGGGGTCTAGGGAGAGGTCCTGGAGGTGGTGAAGAACAGGGACGGGAGGAGGCCTTGCGGCTGCGTGGAGGCGCTGGGTACGGGCAAAGATGGTGGTTGGCTGCTGCGATTTGGGCAGCGCTGGAAAACAGGGAGGGTGTCGGAGAGGATTTGGATCGAGGAGAAGTGGTTGGCTGGTGGATTTTGGGATCGGGAGCGATCCCAATGAAGAGGGTGGCGGCGGCCGACTGGGCAGGGGAGGATTTGACGAATGGGACGGCATCTAGGGTTAGGTGTCTATATATATATGAAATTGGTGATGATTTGGATCCTTCGATCACGATCGGGCGGTCCGGAATAAATGGGTTAGGAGTCCAAATAAGAAAACGGAGATATCTTGGAGATCTTTGGGGATGACCCGGACCCAACGGTGACAACAGCCCGGTTCGGGTTCGAGGAAGTTTCGGACTAGGTTGCGACGGGTCGATGCACTGTGTAAAAAGACTCCGGTTTAGGCAAGAGGGCAAACGAATAACAACGTTGGTCTTGGAACGGTCAACGAAAGCAAAGGGGGACACGACAACTATGAACGGATGCAAGTTTAAAAAAACAATGACGGAAACGAGTGCCGATGCAATGCGGATGATGTCATGATGAAATGCAACAAACAAATAAAACACAAAGCAACAACGAAAAACATGGAAGGCTTCTGGAGCGTCGGTCTCGGGGCGTTACAACATTCCACCACTACGAGAGGATCTCGTCCCGAGATCTAGGATGGCACCAGAGGGAAAACGGGGGAGGAATAGGTAAAACAAAGTTGCTTCTTTGACAAACGAGTGAAACCACGAACCTTGAGAGGTCACAAGGCTTGAAGAAATGGCACGGCGGAGGTGTACAAAATTTAAAACACTCCGTTCAGCAAGAGGAGCAAGGAACATTGCGAGAACCTTGTAGGTTGAAGGACATGAAACAAGAGCTTAACGGACCAAAAAGACTATGAAATCACACGGGTAGAAAAAACAAGGAACAAGAATGACATAATTTCGACAGCACTTCGGTAGAAAAGAGAAGGAAAACTTGATAAGATGGAAAGAACTTGAAACGAGAACACCACACTCCGGTTAAATGGATTAGCAAGGAAAAGAACGTGATCTTGAGAAAACGAGATGATTGGTTAAAGAGAGCAACATCACAAGGCCTCCGGAAACAATGCATGATAGTTAGATAGTTGGAATGAATAGAACGAAGAATGAAACCAACATCTCCTACCATAACTGAATTTGAAAGAGCATCCTTACAAAGTAGGATTGAACGGAGTTGTTTGAAAAACAAGAATGGTAAGAATAAGCTTGTAGTGGGCTTATGGAAACATCTCAACATTATGAGGTTAAATCCTGCCACTAACGAAAACAATAGATTGGATGGATATGAACAAGGAGACGAGAAATTTATTTCACCAAGAGGATAAATGAAGAACTTGGGTCATTTATAAGCACCATAATTAGCAACAAACCTGAGGGAAAACTTTAGGTGACATATGACACAAGATAACTCCAACGAAGAGATTGATGGATTTAAAATACCTCATTCTTGACAACATGTGAATCGCGAAACATGAATGGAAATCGTCAAGAATGATATAACGCCATCTCAAAAGATAAGGTAGAAAGAATTGCACTTTGGAATGCAAGATGAAGAATACTTGAAATCCTCAAAACAAACATGTGTTGAGCACCCTGTTTAATTTTGAGTATAGCTTGGCGGATCATAACTTCGAGAGAAATCTTGAAGAATAATTGACGAATGAAAAGAATGCTTGACGAGCCACCATGAAGAAACTCTTGAAGAACTTCGGATAGATAAAAAGAAGGTCGCAAGGAAAAGAAACTTGAAAAGAATAAGATGAATCCTTGCATTGATTAGATGGAGCTTCGCAAAGATATAAACGTGTAAACTTGGAACTCCGGAAAGAAAGACGAACAAATGAAAACAAGAATTTTGATGAACCTCCGGAATAAGGAATTGAATTTACTCGATGAAACAAGAATAAGAATTACACTATGCTCATCCTTCACCAATTAAATTGATGGCAAGCAATGGATTTGGCATACTACTTATTTCTCGTAGAAAGGATTAAGATAGATATGGCGCAAACTTGGGAAGGTCTTCAACGAACCACCGGTAGAATTGGAAAGAACGAATGAATCTATATGATAACGAAGGAAGAGAACTCTTGAACGAACCACCATAAGAATTGAAAATGAACGAAAAAGATAAAAAAACACCGGGAAGAATTAGAAAATGAACGAAGATACTTTAGAGAATTTAGATGCAAGTGAGCGCAGATATCCTGAGCTGATTAGATAATGCTTGAATGATGCACCGGTATGATTTGGAGAACGAGCGCTGAAAGCTTGAATGAATAATTCTGAGATGATGGGCTCCGAAGAATCAAACTGAAAAGACTCCTAAAATGCTCTGGATGGGTGAAAAGAATTCTCACAATTGAAAACAATTATGAGAGGATGGCATCAAGCTAGAACCATGAATCTTGAAGAGAATGGAGCAAGATTAAAGAGAAAGTCTTCTTCGGTCTTCAAATGTTGAGAATGACGATGAGAAACACCACCATGAATTGTTGAGGCACTCTGGAATTAAAATTAGAAAGGTTGAACCAACGATGTAAAGAATTTGAAAGATCTTGGAGCAAAACAGCTGACTGATGAAAATCCATTCTTACGTCAAACTTTTAAATGAATTTGAAAATAGCTCCGGGAAAATTAGAAGAGTCAGGTAGGATCCTAGAAAAAGACCTGTGGGTTAGGGCCCACTCAAAAGAATGGTTGAACGATTGCTTGAAAAAAGAGAAATTGCACCGGTTGAATTAAATGGCTTGAATGAGGTAACAACCTCAAAAGAACTTGAGTGAATTGAGAATGGAAACTTGAATCTTCTGAGATATCTTCATCACTCCGAAACAATTGAATAGCGAGAAGTGGATGATTAAGAGGTGCACCGGTACGAGAAAAAACATTTGAAACGAGGAAAAGATATGATCGACAAAGCTTGAATTGAATCCACCTGAGAAGAAAAGAGAACGGAGAATTATAAACTTGAAGCTCCATTAGTATCTTCATGGGAAATCACCGGATAAGAACATTGAAAGAAAAGAACGGAGAGACTACCCATCAATAAAAGGATACTTGATTAAGAAATCTGCGTCCTTGAAGAAATAAGGGTGGGAGGGCGGGAAAACAAAGACAACTTGGGATGAATGAAACAAACACCGTTGAGAATACTTAGAGTTGATCTTGCGGATGTTGAAAATGATCAGATTTACTTGGAGAAAAGCACACCGGTTGGAAAGAATTAAAAAGACAACCTCAGTGATCAAGAAGGATTAGTATTCACATAGAAATATGAGAACACCGTTTAGGAAAGGTATGGATTCAACATTTGACTTCAAAGCAACTCGAATACCACAAATAAAACAAAACAAAGGATTTGGCTTGCAGAATAAGCCGGAACAAATACACATGATAGAGATTTACCCAATCCCACATCATGCATCTGTCGGAAAGATATTCTAGGAGCTACTTGAATTCCCACCTATAAACTCCCGAAACTTTCTGGTTATGCAATCTGGTGTTGGGGATACAGGGGACACAAAATATATCACCCAAACTAACAATACCTAGATCCAGCTGTATCCATCCGTCAACACATAACCAAGAAACCTTCGGAAATCGTGTACCTCGACCTTCGAAAAGCATCCGTTATACGAGTTATGGCAATACTCCCGAACTCCCGCCCTAGTAAAGGGTGGCGTCGAGGTGATCTCACCAACAACTGCATAAAAGAGATTTTCGATGTCGGCAAAACTCAGGTATTCCAGAACTGCAACGATAAAATTGTGACGACAACACCTCGGAGCTCAACTCCCCGGGACATTGCCACAACCCCTAAATGTTAGGAGGCACCAAGAACAACGTTCTCGTCACAAAACCATCGGAACGATTCCAAGATACTCGCGTGATCCTAAATTTTTTTAGTGAAATTTGAGAAGAGGAAAGACAAAACATCTACGTCAGGGGCCTCACCAGAGCGACGAAGGGGCTGAGGAGTAGAAAGAATCCTACTCTCCGATATATATATATATATAATCCTAAGACTCAAAACATTTTTTTCTAGACTCAACAAAGGCAGCGATTCAATCAAGCAGGGGGCTCCTAAGTCGGGGATGGCTCTGATTACCAACTTGTAACGCCCTCGATGCGGCTATATCTCCCACGTGTCGAAGCACGACTTAGAGGCATAACCGCATTGAAAGCAATGTCGCAAGTGAGGTAATCTTCACACAACCCATTAATACATAAGGGAAAGAGATACATAGTTGGCTTACTATCGCCACTTCACACAATTCATGAGTAAAGCATTACATCATACAGATACAATCAAGGTCCGACTACGGAACCAAAATAAAAGAAGACTACCCCAAATGCTACACAGATCCCCGATCGTCCCAACTGGGATCCACTACAGATCAACTGAAACGAAACAACACAATAATCAAAATCTTCATCGAGCTCCTCCTTGAGCTCGGGTGCGTCACCTGCACGGTTTCATCGGCACCTGCAAACTGGTTTTGGAAGTATCTGGTGAGTCACGAGGACTCAGCAATCTCACACCCGTGAGATCAAGACTATTTAAGCTTATAGGTAGGGTAAAAGGTATGAGGTGGAGCTGCAGCAAGCGACTAGCATATATGGTGGCTAACATACGCAAATGAGAGCGAGAAGAGAAGGCAAAAGCACGGTCGATGAACTATGATCAAGAAGTGATCCTAGAACAACCTACGTCAAGCATAACTCCAACACCGTGTTCACTTCCCAGACTCCGCTGAGAAGAGACCATCACGGTTACACACGCGGTTGATGTATTTTAATTAAGATCAACTTCTGGTTTACTACAACCGGACATTAACAAATTCCCATCTGCCTCATAACCACGGGCACGGCTTTCGAAAGATAATACCCTGCAGGGGTGTCCCAACTTAGCCCATGATAAGCTCTCACGATCAACGAAGTATATTCCTTCTCCCCGGGAAGACCCGATCAGTCTCGGAATCCCGGCTACAAGACATTTCGACAGTAATAAAACAAGACCAGCAAAGCCGCCTGATGTGCCGACAAATCCCGATAGGAGTCGCACGTACGTCGTTCTCAGGGCACACCGGATAAGTCAAGCTACGAGTAAAACCAGGCCTCGAGTTTCCCCGTGGTGGCCCCGCAGGTTGCTCGGTTCGGACCAACACTCGAAGGAGCACTGGCCCGGGGGTTAAAATAAAGATGACCCTTGAGTCTGCAGAACCCAAGGGAAAAAGGCTTAGGTGGAAAATGGTAAAACCAAGGTTGGGCCTTGCTGGAGGAGTCTTATTCAAAGCGAACTATCGAGGGGGTCCCATAAATCACCCAACCGTGTAAGGAACGCAAAATCCAGGAACATAATACCGATATGACGGAAACTAGGGCGGCAAGAGTGGAACAAAACACCAGGCATAAGGCCGAGCCTTCCACCCTTTACCAAGTATATAGATGCATTAGTTAAATAAAAGGTATTGTGATATCCCAACAAGTAAACATGTTCCAACAAGGAACAACATCTCCATGTTCCAACAAGGAACAAACTTCATCTTCACCTGCAACTAACAACGCTATAAGAGGGGCTGAGCAAAGCGGTAACATAGCCAAACAACGGTTTGCTAGGAAAGGATGGTTAGAGGCTTGACATGGCAATATGGGAGGCATGATAAGCAAGTGGTAGGCATCGTAGCAGAGGCATAGCAAAAGAGCGAGCATCTAGCAAGCAAAGATAGAAGTGATTTCGAGGGTATGGTCATCTTGCCTGAGATCCCGCAAGGAAGAAGAACGAGTCCATGAAGAAGACAAATGGATGTAGTCGAACGGATCCTCACAACTCCGGAACGAAACCGAAGCTAACGAGAGAAGCAACCCGGAAAGAAACAAACAACATAGTAAACAACCACCACATACTTGCATGATGCACAAACAAGTATGATGCATGTCCGATTTAATGAGGCATGGCATGGCCAAGTGCAACAAACAACACTACAAATTAAGTGGAGCTCAATATGTAACGAGTTGCATATTGACGAAACACCACATCAAGTTATTTAGTTCTCTCTTGTTTATGTACCCAACAATATTAAATGTTTTTTTAAACATAGCAAGGGGTGAAGTATAATAAACTAACTATTTAGGCAAGTTTAAATGAGGCCGGAAATAAGAAACAACAATTTCGGAAAATCCTCATGTGCATATTTTAGATTTGATACTGTTCTGCCCTAAACACAATTTTAATGTTGTTGAACAGCAAAATAAAGTACACCGTGATAAACTAGGCATTTTTTCACCCCATTTACATATGAAGTTTGTTAAATTCGGAGCTACAGTTAATTAGTTATGAAATAAATCATTTTAACATGGCATTTGTGCAAAATAAATAAACAACAAGTTTAAACATTTTAAGCATGGATGAAAGTGACATATAATGAAACTAGATGAAATTCTAAGCATTTGACATGTATAAGTTATTTACAAATGATGCACGGTTCTGGAATTGTTATATGCATGATGTTTGAGGGTTTTTCTGTAAAACTGGCAGTTCTCTGGATAATAGCTAACATCACAGATCTGTAAAAAAACAGATCGAGCCGAAATCTGCTGGGGAGCTGGGCTTGGGGTGGCTCACCATGGGCTAAGCCCAGTCGGTGAGGAGGAGCCGGGCAGGGAGCGCTAGGCCTTGCCGCGGCCTCAGCCCATGCAGCTGGCCAGCACGGTCAACGCAAGGCGCGGGCGAACGGGCGCCTCGTCCAGTAAGCAGAGGACGCAGTCGGCGGTGGACCTGGCGCTGGCGTCTCCCGGCGACGAGTGGAAGGACGAGGGGGATGGATCCGGCGATGGGTGGCTGATGGTGACGCGAGCGCCGGGAACGGGCAGATCAGGGCGAGGGGGTCTTGGATCCGGCGCAAGGGAGCGCTAAGGCGGTGGAAACTGCAGGGCCGTGACGAGGAAAATTCAGAGAACATACAGAGAGGGAGGAAAAGAGATAGAAGGAGAGGAGAAGGAGCGAGGCACAGGCCTGCTAGTTCGGTCGGCCGACGACGAGGCGGACGAAGTGGCCGTCGGGGTCGCGGAGCTTGTGCGCGAGAAGAGGAGCTCGGGGGCGAAGGACGAAGACGGGAGGTTGGTGCCTTGGAGGCTCGCTGTGGCTCGGGCAGGGGAGGCAGAGAGGCCCGGTGGCGCTGGTGGCCTTCGGGAAGAACGAACGGGGCACGAGACCTTAGCTCTCCATGGAGCTGCTCGAGAGGGAGGGGTCTAGGGAGAGGTCCTGGAGGTGGTGAAGAACAGTGACGGGAGGAGGCCTTGCGGCTGCGTGGAGGCGCTGGGTACGGGGGAAGATGGTGGTTGGCTGCTGCGATTTGGGCGGCGCTGAAAAACAGGGAGGGGGTCGGAGAGGATTTGGATCGAGGAGAAGTGGTTGGCTGGTGGATTTTGGGATCGGGAGCGATCCCAAGGAAGAGGGTGGCGGCGACCGACTGGGCAGGGGAGGATTTGACGGATGGGACGGCATCTAGGGTTAGGTGTCTATATATATACGAAATTGGTGATGATTTGGATCCTTCGATCACGATCGGGCGGTCCGGAATAAATGGGTTAGGAGTCCAAATAAGAAAACGGAGATATCTTGGAGATCTTTGGGGATGACCCGGACCCAACGTTGACAACAGCCCGGTTCGGGTTCGGGGAAGTTTCGGACTAGGTTGCGACGGGTCGATGCACTGTGCAAAAAGACTCCGGTTTAGGCAAGAGGGCAAACGAATAACAACGTTGGTCTCGGAACGGTCAACGAAAGCAAAGGGGGACACGACAACTATGAAAGGATGCAAGTTTAAAAAAACAATGACGAAAACGAGTGCCGATGCAATGCGGATGATGTCATGATGAAATGCAACAAACAAATAAAACACAAAGCAACAACGAAAAACATGGAAGGCTTCTGGAGCGTCGGTCTCGGGGCGTTACAAGTCCGAAGAAAAGTGACTCCCAAAATTGGAAATCGATTCGCATACTCACTGCCTGATGGGCGATAAAGCGACGACATGGCGAGGCCCTCGGTCCAGCTAACGTGATGAAGCTGGTTGGCTGGTGATGCCGAAGTCTCCAGAGTATGTCGGTGAAGAAATAACCAAGTCCTCGGTCTAGCCGAGGTGGCAGAGCAGGTCGGTGAGCGGTCGTTGCAGCCGCCATGTCAGCCGAGGTGTTGAGGTAGTTCGGCATGATGGACATCGGCTCGAAGAAGCAACAGTGCAGCCATGCCGACGCAGGTCGTAACTTGTGACGCGGCCAATGCTGGTTTGATAAAGTGACCATGCGGCGATGTCGGTGTGCCCGCTCTGTATAATCCGTAGGGCGGCGATGTTGGTGATGATTTATCTTTGGCGATTTCGAACTCTTGTTCGGCTCGCCGAGGTGAGGATTCGAAGAAGTTGAGCTCGGCTCAAAAAGCGACGACATGTCTAGCGCAGGTCGGCAGCCGTGGAGCTATATTGCCGGACTGGTTTGACACCAGCATGATGGCGAAGATTACCTCAGAGGAGGCTTAAAGTTTTATGGGCACGTGTTAAGAACAACGCGCGATACCTTAGAAGAAAATTCCTTTAAAAGGTTGTCCAATATCTTGTTCATAAAGAAACATGAATTCACATTGGATCTATATTCGTGCAGAAAACAGATATGAAAAGTGATGCACTAATCCGAAGGTTTCCGGAGTTTGGACGCTTGGATCGAGCTGAAATTTTGAGGGGTGGTAGATATGGGAATTCCGTAGCGAATGAACGGTTGGATCTTCCAAAGTACCTCCGGGCTGGGCTCTAGAGACCACACCCTAAACTCGTCCAGATTCCCGTCTGGATTTGACCGGGCTCAGGTATATCGTAGATTGTCAGATATTCCTCTTTCGGAACTCGACGAAATTTTCCAGGGTTGTTGTAGACTCAATTACGCACAATTCCACTTAAGCGATCGTTAAAATGACACTCGAGGAGGCGGTGGTGGCGGATACGAGTTCGCTGTCCAAAAAAACAGCACGGTCGCAGCTCCATGGATGATTCCACCATGATCTTGATAGAGATCGGAGTTGATGTTGATGAAGGCCCTCATCCGAATATGAAGATCGGAGGCAGGGCATAGTCCTCGGTTAAGCCAAGGTGACCAGTCGAGCCGGTGACGAAGAAGTTGACGTCGCAGTTAATCTGCAGACAAGCCATTGATCCTTTTGTTGATCACAGAGCGGAACTCTCAATGAAAGCACCAATGTCGTTGTCAAAACCGGCAAATCTCGGGTATGGGGTCCCGAACTGTGCGTCTAAGGCTAATGGTAATAGGAGGCGGGGGACACGATGTTTACCCAGGTTCGTGCCCTCTCGATGGAGGTAATACCCTACTTCTTGCTTGATTGATCTTGATGATATGAGTATTACAAGAGTTGATCTACCACGAGATCGGAGAGGCTAAACCCTACAAGCTAGCCTATGGTATGATTGTTGTTATGATCTATCGACTAGCTTGGCCTCGGTTTATATAATGCACCAGAGGCCTAGGATAACAAGAGTCCTAGCTGAATGCGCCAGTGGGGAGGAGTCCTTGTCTTGATCACCAAGTCTTGTGGAATCTTCCTTGTATGCGGCAGCTGTCCGAACTGGCCCATGAGCATATGGCCATGGGGGTCCTCGGCCCAATATAATAGATCGGGAGATGACGTGGTGAGTACCCCCTAGTCTAGGACACCGTCAGGGGTCCTCGGGCGTCCGGCCTGTTATCCATTGGGTCGGACTGATGGGTTGTGAAGACATGAAGGCCGAAGACTCTACCCATGTCCGGATTGGACTCTCCTTGGCGTGGAAGGCAAGCTTGGCGATCAACTATGGAAGATTCCTCCTTATGTAACCGACTCTATGTAAACCCTAGATCCCCTCGGTGTCTATATAAACCGGAGGGGTTAGTCCGAAAAGAATATATTCATTACCATAGTCATATAGGCTAGACTTCTAGGGTTTAGCCATTATGATCTTGTGGTAGATCAACTCTTGTAATACTCATATTCATCAAGATCAATCAAGCAGGAAGTAGGGTATTACCTCCATAGAGAGGGCCCGAACTAGGGTAAACATTGTGTCCCCCGACTCCTGTTATCATCGATCTTAGACGCATAGTTCGGGACCACCTACCCGAGATCCACCTGTTTTGACACCGACAGTGGAACATCCCCTTCTTATCAACGACTTCTTTCATGATGATCGTCGCAATGTCCCTTTGGATGCAAAAGAAGTCATCTCTAAGTTTATAATAAGCTTCTCCATGAGATTCTAGAAACTTGTGGATATGATCATCATTTCTGCTTGTCATGCGAAGCTTTTGGTGATCCGTGCCGAACACAATCATGAGATGGACGATGTAGAATCCATCCTTCTTGCTTGGTTTTGGGACATGGATGCAGCAGAAGTTAGTTTTATGCGCGAACCCCATCTTCTTGTTCTTTTGTTTCCTGATCTGCATGTGGCCACCTCTAATGTTGAAGCCTTGGAGAGCATCATCTAGAATATTCATTATGAGGGTGTAGTCCTTTTTCTCGTAGTCTCTAGAAGGGTCGAAATACACGGCGTGGGAGACTCGCAGGTAAAGAATGATAAGAACGGCATGCCCGTTGCTGCGGGGAAAAGACACCTCAAATTATTCTCCATATGAGCGAGAAGGAATGATTGAAATGTACGAAAGGGTTGTCCAAAACTGACTTACTTTGATGATAAGGTAGGAGGACAATTTCCTGGTCCTTATTCTGTACCATGAAGTTTTTGGAGGTAGTCCCTAGCAGTTTCACGCTCAAAGTCGCTTCGACTCAAGAAAGACTCGTGCATGTAGTACGGATCCACCACACAGATTTGCGAGACTTCTTCTCTCTTCATGACGGAGCTCATATGTAGTGTAAAAAGGCAGACGATTGTAAAATTGAGCCGCCTTGTCAGAAACATCTCAAAGATATGGTCAAACCACAGGAAGAACACCTCCGTGGGCCGTGTGTCGACGTAGCACTTCCCCTCAGGCACACGAGCCGCGTATGTCGGATATCCTGGATCCTTCGAGGTTAGTAGGCTTTTCTCAGTCGACATCACATGGTCATGCAGTCTCCTGAGATCCCTTGATAGTACCTCCAGCGGCTTAGGCGGTAGCATCGGCTCACTCGTGAGATGGAACATGGCCGCACCTTTCACGGATACACGCTCTTCAGAATCCATCGTCTGGCTGCTATGTGCTCTCGCTTGTTTGGAGGCAGCTATCTTCCCCGATCTCTTCCTCTCCTTTTTCTTGGGCACACCTTCCAGACCCTTCCTTAACCCCTGCCCCAGTGTTTCCGGGCTAAGCACTGTACGACCCCCGGCAAGTTGAGCCTGTGTTGAGGCGGCATCTTCAGGCGTGTCCTGCGAGGATTTCATGAAGAGAGACTTTTTGCAATCCCTGCTACGACCTTCCTTTCTAGGCAGATCATCCATATCCTGATTAGCATGCTGATAGCCCGATTTGTCATATGGTTGACTCATCATGTCTATGTCACACTCATACGCGTTTGTATTGAGGAAAGCCATTGGGTCGACCTCCGTCTCATCATCCATTCTCTGTTCCACAGGACCGATTACATCAGCCAGTACTATTGCACCCCCTTCATCACGTCGTCTGCCACTATCACCCGGCACTACAGGAGCTGGTAATTGCATAAGCGGGGTGGTGGTCTCTGCACATGCTTGTTGATGTGTGCTTATTGGTGTGCTCTCGGCCGGCTCCAGACGAATAAGATTCTCCGTCCATCAGTACAAAAAAAAGACACATCCGTGACATTTTGGGCCGAACGAAAAAAAATTCTGTCATATTTATGACACTTCTATGACGATAATTGTGACAAAACCCGGTATCATCATAGATGTGGTGGGGTCCTACTTCTATGACAAAAAATAATGACAGAAAATGGGCTTTTCATCCTGGGCGGGCCGGAGATACAACTGCATGACATTCTTTGGGCCGTCCATGACGGAAAAAACCGTGGTAGAAGCGAGGGCGAGGAAAATATTGGGGTGTTCCCGGTTACGGTGGGTGGTCGGGGCCGAGCAATGCGCGTTTCTCTCGTACACGCACGCGCATGGGTGCGAGGTATTGGGCTCTAACTGAACCCGACTGAGGCATTGGACTCTAACTGAACCCGAGCGATTGCACTGCAGGCTACGCGTTACTTAACCCGAGCGATCGATCGATGGCTGTTAACCGAACCCAATCGAGCGATTCCTTCGCTACTGCTGCTAACCGAAGCCGATCAATGCTGCCTGTGGATGAAAAGTGAGCGTTGCTGGGGGGTTTGGATGAACAGTTCCCGGTGGGGGTGGATGAACAGGACCCCCGATCGATCGAGCCGGATGGGGCTGGATGAACAGGACCCCGTGGAGGGCAGGATGAACAGGACCACCCCGTGGAGGGCAGGATGAATAGTAGACGATGGAGGGCTGGATGAACAGTAGCCCGTGGAGGGGTGGTTGAACAGGAGCCCGTGGAGAGGGCTAGTTGAACAGTAGCCGGTGGAGTAGCGCGCGGTGGAGGCTGGATGAACAGGAGCCCGTGAATGAACAGTCGCAAGTGGAGGCTGGAGGAGGTCCACAGTGGATGAACAGTAGCCCCGTGGAGGTTGCAGGGGGTCGACGGTGGAGATGAACAGTACCCCATGGAGTCCCGTTTTGCGGTACGCCACATCCCTCCCGATGAACAGGACCCCCATTTTGACCGTAGTGCTCCAACACAAGTCCGTTTCCCCGTTTTGCGGTACGACACACCCCTCCCAATCAACAGGACCCCCGTTTCGACCATAGGAAGTCTGTTTCCTCCATTTTGCGGTACGCCAGACCCCTCCCGATGAACAGGATCCCGTTTCGAACATGGCCAGTCAAACACAAGGCCGTTTCCTCCGTTCTATGGTACGCCAGGCTTCCTTTCCATCGGCTGTTCCGCCCAAGCCTTCCCGATGAACACGACGACGCATTCCGTTCCGACCCAGCCGGTAGGCTCCCCATGAACACGACGACGACGCAGTTTCTCCGTTCTGACCTAGCGATGTACACGAGCCCTGGCCGTACGTATGCGTGAGTAGGTGTTCGAGACCCTGCCCGTATGTACGTACGTGGCCATATTTTCTTTCTTGCACACTTGCCGCTATACGTACGTGTTCTACATTTGCGCCTCTACTATGACACGTGCGCGCCTCTACATCGACCAATATGTATGTACACGTTCGTGACCAGAATGACAATGCTACGTACGCTTCGACCAGGTGGGTCCCGACTGTCAGGCACTTCCTTGGCTGCGAAGATGTAGCTGGTGGGTCCCAGCAGTCAGGGGGGCGAATAGGTTTTTTGCACGGACGCACTTCCTTGCATGCGAAGATGTCGCTGGTGGGTCCCAGCAGTCAGGGGGAAATGTTTTTTGCGAAATACGGTGGCCCGTCCGGTGGGTCCCCGCTGTCAGGTGGAGGAATAATTATTTTCCGCATAATAAGGAGGCACTTCCTTGCTGCGGTCATGGACCCAGCTGTCAGCCTCTCCACGTACAATACTCTTCCGATGGAAGTCGTTCCTTGACCACGTTGACCACGCCGCGCCGACAGCACCAGGGCGGTGGACGACGGCGAAGCCTAGGAAGGGGGCAACACGGAGCCGGGGAAGATGCGATAGTGGAAGCCCGCGCGGAGAGGAGTACGAGGCTTCACTGGTTCGGCTGCGGTGTGAGGCTGTCATCGCCGCAGGGCCTTGCTAGCGGTGGGAATAGTGGGGGGCAGTGAGGCCTCCGCGGCAGCACAGCCGGCCACCGGAGGCAGGAGCATGCGTCACGACTGGTGCTGCTTTGGGCAGCTGGAGCAAGAAGAGGAGAGGTTGAAGAAGCACTACAGCCGTTGGATGGACATTGTACGGTCACTGGAGCTAGAATCATTCATATTGACTAAGTGGACAAAGCAATCCGTCCCCGTCAACTTAGTAGGCCCACAAGTCAGCCTCCCACCAAGGTGGGTCCCGACCAGCAGGGGGAGTATTCATTTTTTTGTGCGTAATAAGGAGGCACTTCCGGTGGGTCTGAGCTGACAGCGGGGGGAACGTTTTTTCGCGCAATACGGTGGCCCGTTCGGTGGGTCCCAGCGGTCAGGGGGGAATTTTTTTCGTGAAATACGGTGGCCCGTCTGGTGGGTCCCTGCTGTCAGGTGGAGGAATCATTATTTTCTGCGTAATAAGGAGGCACTTCCTTGCTGCCATCATGGACCCAGCTGCCAGTCTCTCCACGTACAGTCCACGTCCGATGGAAGCAGTTCCTTGACCATGTTGACCATGCCGCGCCGAGAGCACAAGGGCGGTGGACAACGGCAAGGCCTAGGAACGGGACGACACGGAGCCGGGGAAGCGCGGCAGTGGAAGCCCACGCGAAGAGGAGTACGAGGGTTCACTTGTTAGGCTGCGGTGTGAGGCTGCCGTCGCCATAGAATAACGGGGGGTGTGGGTGAGTAGAGGGACGGCCTAGCCAGCGGTGGGAGTAGTATGGGGCGGTGAGGCCTCTGCGGCATCACAGCCGGCCACAGGAGGCAGGAGCACGCGACACGACTGGCGCTGCTTTGGGTGGCTGGAGCAAGAAGACCAGAGGTTGAAGAAGCACTACGACCGTTGGATGGACATCGTACGGTCAATGCAGCTAGAATTATTTATATTGACTAAGTTGACAAAGCCCTTGGTACGCGTCAACTTAGTAGGCCCACAGGTCAGCCTCCGAAATAGTGCGCCCCAGATGTCAGGGGGAGGAATCATTTTTTGGGCGGCTGAAGCAAGAATATCCGAGATTGAAGAAGAAGCACGACATCCGTTGGATGGACATCCAATGGCCACAGCTGCCAGAACCATGTGTTGTTGACAAAGCCTTGCATACACATCAACTTAGTTTTTTTAGGGGACGCGTCAACTTAGAAGGCCCACAAGTGTGTGCCAGAGAACATATAGCCCATTTGCGATTTGTAAGAATGTACAACCCATTTTTTAATTCTAATGGAATTTACTACAACCCATTTATAGTTTGTTAAAACTATAGCCCATTTTCTAGCTAGGACAACGATTAATAATTTCAACCAACCGCTCAAAACAAAATTCAAAAAAAATCCCACATTTTTATGTGATCCGAAATATTTTTATCCAAAATTTCTAGTCAGATTAAATATAATTTCAAAATAAAGTTGTATTACGTTAAAATCCAACAAGATATTGCGTGCGCAACAAGTAATGAAATTAAAATTTTGAAATTCCAAAAATAATATATTTTTAAAACTAATTACGCGTTTGGTGCATTTTTTATAGTTACTGCCCAACTATTATAATTACATCCCATTTATTATTTCTTAAAGTCCATTTTCTTGTTTAGCCTAATGCATACGTCCTAGAAAA